>JAQOWZ010000002.1:45530652-46913568 GCA_035578165.1 Stenolophus ochropezus | reverse complement strand
TATCAATAATTTTCTAACAAAAGAGTTAAAATCGAGAAAAATCAAGTTATTTTTCAGAATTATGCTTGGAAGAAAAGGTATACCTAATTTTACTTTGCAGGAAATAAAAAAAATAAAATCTGGCGTCCAAAAACTATCATCTATTGTAAAGAATAAAATAAATAATAAAAAATAAATATCTTTTTATTTATAATGCATTCATAGGATGTAAATTTTGATGCCATAAATCAAAGTTAAAAGTTTCCAAAAACCCATAATATTTTTCAGAAATTGGCATTATAATCGAGAGTAATTCATATTTTATTTATGAATTCTTATCAAGTAGTTTTTGTATAAATTTCTCTAAATATTGTAGTGGGCATCATCTAATTATATTGGATATAAATCATTCGTTTTCGTATTCACTGCTATTGCTAATTTCAAAAATTTCCAATTATAATACAATAATATCCATTCTGACAGTTTCCTTTCGATAAAAAGATGTTAAACTTCACTTTAAGGTTTAAGCCGCCAACGATCGATGGCTTAAGATAAATCTATTGTTTAGTATTAAACCTCAATTATAATACAATTCTTTTTCTTAAACCAAACTTTAAACTCAAAATCGAATTTAACATGCTACTGTAAAAGCGGCCCTTAATAAAAAAAAACACAACACAAATAAAACAGTGTGTAATTTATGTGAACGATCTACTAAGAGAAATTTATTTTTTAGAAAACATCTTTCTACAAAAACAACACATTCATATATGACAGTTAGTGATGCAACTCTTATACCTCTTTTTTTTTTAAATTGTGTCGCCAACGCAACGTCCTCCCACCTAGAGTTGGTCTCTCGTTCTGAATTTTATTGTAAAAATATCTCATCTACATATCGTCTCGGTGTTTTTATCACTCGACCACTTCGAATGTTATTGTTTATCTTTAATTTCAGCCTGGACGACTTTCGTCACTGGTAAAAATCTGCAGTCGGTACGGGGTGCAGTAATGTTCGTTTGTTAGTTTGCAGTTTAACTAATGGACACTCACCATCTTTTCCCGGTATCAATTCGGTGACCTTGGCTAGTGCCCAGTCTATCCGTTTTCGGTTGTCACAGCCTACAAGTACTATTTCACCAACTTTAAGTTCACGATGAGTCTGAACTGTATTAAATTGTTGTGCTAAAACTACTGAGTATTCATTTCTGAACCTTTGCCTCAAATTTTTCCTGAGTTCCTGCAGATGTCGCGTTCTTTTGTTTAAACTTTTGTTGTCAATGTTATCAAGATCATGAATCCCGATTTCTTTTGTTTCATGTAGAAACATATTCGGAGACAACGCTGAAACGCTTGGGTCACCATCCATTATATATGGTATTGGACGGCAGTTTATCACGGCTTCGCACTCTGTTTACAAGGAACATTTTTTCATGATTCACACAAGTTCTACTCAATATTCGTAGCAATAAGTCCTTTATTATTCTAATTAACGGCTCCCGTCAACCGGCCCACCACGTTGAAATTTTTGTATTTGATGTCAGTTTCTATTGTCGATGTAGTTTTTTTTTTTTGGTCTTCCACGCCTGGCGATAAATTGACGTAATGCTTGAATGAAACTGGCTGCCTATAAAGATGAACCCATTTTACTTTTAAGTGTAGAGGCCATGCAAAATCTATTCCCACGATTTCATAAGCACATGCATCCCTTTCTCTATCTAGAGGTAAGGAGCATGGTGTTGTCTTCATATTATTAATTTCATATTTTTTACAAAAAAAAAAAAAAAAAACACTGTGAGTGACTGGCCAGTACTGGGAGATAAACACGAATTGAGAAACTTCCTTGGTCTCTGTACATACTACCTACGTTGTGTACCTAGATTTGCCAATATAGCGAAGTCATTGACAAGGCTTACTGAAGAAGGAAGAAGACTTATCTGGGAGATGGATTGTCAAGCCGCGTTCAAACAACTGAAATATTCCTTGACAACCGCATCTGTCCTAAGTTATCCTTTACCAGAAGGAGAATTCATTCTAGATACAGCTGTCAACATCGTTGGAAATGGTGGCGTTCTTTCCCAGATATAAGACAGGCATGCAAAGGTTATTGCCTACTATAGTAAGACATTGTCAAATCCGAGAGGAATTACTGTGTCACTGAAAACAACTTTTGGCAGTTGTGAAATTTGTGGAGCACTTCTACAAATATTTGTATGATAGAAGATTTCTCATAAGAACTGACCATGCCGCTCTTAAATGGCTGCTACAATTTAAGAATCCTGAAGTTCAGGCGGCTAGAATTAAAAAGATTGTAAGAATATAACTTTGTTATTGAGCATCGGGCAAGTACCAGCCATCGTAATGATGACGCATTATCCAAAAACCTTGTCAAGACGAATGCAAGCACTGAAATCGACTAGAGGAAAAACTATCTACTGTCGCCAGAACAACAGTAGTCAATGATATTTGGGAAACGGAAGACCTTCGCAAGGACCAAAAGAATAACCCGGAATTAAAGATCATATTGGATTGGAAACATAGCGATAGCAAACAAGTTTGGGAAGACGTTGCACGACGCTCAACAGATGTAAAATCGTACAAGGCGCAATGGGATTCCTTTGTAGTTGAAGAAGGCCTCCTGAAACGTGTCATAGAGAATACTGAAGGTACTGAGAGTAAGACCCAGCTAATAATTTCTAGCGCAAGAGTACCAGAAGTAAAGGAAGCGATCCACGGGGGATCTGGTGGAGGACATTTTGGAGTGAATAAAACCTTCGTGAGATTGCGCCAACGATTTTACTGGGTAAATTGCAAAGAAGATGTTGAAGAGTGATGCAAAAAATGTGTGGTCTGTGCGGGAAGTAACGGGCCACATAGGAAAAGAAGTGCTCCAATGCGCCATTATAACATTGGTACCTTTGAACACATTGTGATTAACGTGGCCGAACCATTCCCAGAAACTGACGAGGGAAATAAATACATAGTGGTAGTAATGAACTTCTTCACTAAATGATTTGAGGTCTATCCATTACCCAACCAGGAAGCCTTAACGATCGCTGAAGTTTTAGTAAAAGAAAGCATCCGCCAATTTGGAGTACCGCAAGAAATACATTCCGGACAAGCAAGGAATTTTGAGTCTGCTCTGTTCTAAAATATTTGTAAGATACTACTTAACGGCCTTACGGAGAAGAATGAACGATATTCATGAACAAGTCCGTGCAAGCATTCAAGATGCCTGCGATCGGATGAAGGACCAGTACGACGTCAAGGCTGAAAAAGGTGGTTTTCAACCTGGAAATTTAGTATGGCTTTACAATCCACAAAGGCGTCGTGGCTGCAAATGATCGGGATGGCCCCTACGAGCTCGTATAGAAAATAAATGATGTGAGAGTAGTCCAACGGTTCGTCGGAAACCCATATTTGTAGAATTCATGAAACGCAATTCTACTGGTCACAAGGCACGGTATGACGTGACAAGGGAAGAACGAGACCTGGTCAACGTAGCCCTAGATTATTCCCTCGGTCATTGCGTAGCGAAAGATCTTAAGATTTCCCGTCGAAAAAGCGCTACAACTGAAGGATAACAACGTAGAACACAAGCGGTACATCTACTATCTAATTACATAACAATACTCATATCAGAAGCCGTCATATCGCAGTTTATAGGACCCGCTGTGCGATATGAAGTACCGTCGGATGGAGAACGACATCACGAAGCTGGCAGTACCGAAGACAGGCTGTGGACCAGATGGTTTAGATTGGAGGATTGTTAGAAGTAAGTTAGAGAGAGTCTTTACCGGAGCGAAAATTCTAGTCTGCAGCTTCAACCCTAATCGACAACAAGAGTTCAAACGGACCGTCTACTGTTAATTCTTAAAGACCTTCAGATGTACCAAGGGTGATGCGTGCAGGTTTCGTCATCACGAATTGTTCCGGGACGAAACAGTTTTAAGGAGGGGGCAATGCAGCGATCCCAAGGTCACGTCGTGGACGACGGCTAGCAGACTTGTCAAGATGCGCTTCTATTACGCTAACGCTCAAAGATACGAGAATACTCTAGAACTTATTTGCTCTACTATTTAAGCATTAAACGAAGAGACCGCCAGGACAGTCTGATATTAATAAGCGTAGTGATAAATATCGTAGAAATAAATAGTGAGTATTGTTAAATTTTGCGTAGAATTATTTTTGTTTTAATTCTAATTATTCTTTCTTGAGCTTGAAAAGTATTTAAAGACGAAATATTTTTTAATTTACCTTCCGTAAACCATTCTTATTGAATTAATTTAAAGATTTCTTTCTCTGCATTCGAAATTTCTTTTACAATTAACTTGGATATTATTCGATTTTCTCTGGATTCGTTAATATTATTTATGAAGCGCATAATTCAAGAAACCAATCGAACAATTCTCTCGTAACTGGAAAAATGCTCGTAATAAAATTTTTCTCCCGGAGTTTACAGCAGTAGTACTTTTCATTGTTTCAATTTCAATATCTTCAGTTTTCGATTAAGGCCATTCTTTGATTTTAACTTTAACCAGGAAAGTTCCTCCCACCATTTCAACTCTAGCAGTTGTCTGATACTACATCCTCATGCGGGCAAATCAGCTGGATTAATTTCACCTGGGACGTGCTACCAATCTTCAATTGTTGACAATTGACGAATTTCATTAATTCTATTTTTCACGAAAACTTCTTTTTTTTCGTTCTTTTCATCGACGATAATACTATAGCTGAATCGCTCCAATATGTGACTAATAGTGGAGAAGTATATACAAGATATTTCAGGATTTCTATTGTTAAACGTTCTCCATGCCATGAGTTCAAGTCTTGGTAAAGTTATCTTCTTCAGAGGCGCAATCTTTGACTTAGCCTATATAAGTTGGATTCTGGTTCTGCTATTACTTCTCACAAGATGTGTGGAGGTTGGGTACTTCCTGATACCAACACCGAAATTTGGTTTTCATCTCGTCGTCTACCTCGGTTTCCCAAGAAAGTCTACTCTCTCATGCTTCCTGCAATACCCACTTGCAGAATATGGTAATGGGGCATAAAATACCAATTGGGTCAAACATTCGGTGAGATATTGAAAGAATGAATCTTATTGTCACACATACGTTTTCGATTGTGGATAAACTGTGCAGTTTTACTTCAAAAGTATCTGCTTGTTTATTCAAATTTAATCCTAAGACCATGGAAGTTTTGTTTATTTCTCTGATATTATCCGCAGACTATTTTCAGCCTCTTCGATCAAAACATGCGCGAGACATGATTATTGTAGATTCTCGAATAAAACGTTCGAGTTCTTGATAATCTTATACACTAATTATACAGATGTCTTCTTAAAACTGTTTTAATATCAATTCTGTTATTTGTGAATTATTTTCCCGCATTATATTGTTAAGAGTTTGTTTAAATGATAGTTAATTACAGCTACAGGCAAAAAAGGACTGCTAGTAATTCCGAACACCGCTTGCATATATTGGTAAACCTTTATTTGTTCATGTTCACCCCGCCATAAAAATTTTAAATAACCGCGATCATCTTCCCAAATACATATTTGCAAGAATGAACGTTTTATGTCGGCTATAACACCGATTTCATTGAGTTTGAAATGTAACAACATAGTTGGTTCAAATTTGGTCCCACTTCCAGACAGTCATTTAATAACGGATTAGTTTTCATTTTAGATGATGCATCGAAAACTGGTTGTATTTTGGTGGTGCTGTTTTCTTTTACCACAGGTCTGCGTGGTAAATAATATCCGTTTTCATAGTTGGCTGCAGTTATTTCTTATATGATTCCTTCTCTACTCCATTTTGTAAATACCTGATCATATTATTTGTAATTAACCTCTGATATATACAGTGCTTTCTTTGCTACTTTATAGTTTGTTAGTGGTTCTGGTTTTTCATTGACCCATGGTAATTTAACCTCATATCTACCATCTTCCTTTTCCTGTAAAAACTGTTGTTGAACTTCTTCATCTTTTTCATGTTTCGATTTTGTTTCGACTGGATCTCTTATACCTAAAGTATCCAGTTCCCTTAAGTCACATTTTTGATTCCTTCATAAACATCGAAATAGTATAAATAGTGATACATTCCTTGCTTTCTTTCGGAACCCTTCCCATCAAGGTCAATCCAAATTTCGTTTCCATTGCTACCGGTCCACAATTCAACTGATCCCAGTAACAGCTGTTTAGGTCCTCGATGATCACCTGTGTCAGTATTCCAATATTCTCTAACTTTTATGTCCATAATCCGTTTTTAATTTGTGAGTCTTCATTAACAATTATCTCTTGGCTCAACACATTTAATTCGTAGGAATATTTATTATCTAAAGAACTCACCCGGATTTCACAACGTTTATATTCTTGCTGAATTGTTCCAACACCTCCAAACGGTGAATGGATCAGTCGTTCTTTACTTTGAAAATTAATTTCATCTTATAAGCGATATCTTCAAGAAGATATGATTTCTGAGATCCAGTATTGATCATTGCCCTGACTGTTGAAGTGTTTTTCCCATTTTGGTCTTTACAACCAGCGTTTGTAAAAAGACTTCTGGATTTATTGACGAATTCATTAGAGTTTTATCTTTGAAAACTTTATTTTCATTAACTTTCAATTTAGTATTATATTTATGTACTGAAAGTTGTGGACACATTTAATACGCCATGGCGTTTGCCACATATTGTACAGAAAGTAAAAATATTACGAATTTCTTCAAGCATTTACTAGTGTCTGAAGTTTCTGTATTCTTTTATTCATCTGTTGACTCTTCGCAGTGGCGTAATTAGAAGTCTCAGGCTACACTTTTGAAACACATGAAACACATGAAAAAAAAATTTGAAAGGAGACAGGAATTCATTAAATTTTCTACAGTTTTAAAGCAGATTATTTTTTAACCTTGGAGTAGTGGCACCCTTTCGAATAACAATATAAGTAGTGGCGCAGAATTCTACATCCTCAATATAAAAAAAATATTTCTGTAACTATTTATAATCTGGATTTTTTGCGAGTATTTCAGTTCCTTACATACCTTATCTTTTCACGAATATCACTTTTGGTCTTTTGAAGCTGTCAAATTAATTTAAAATAAAAAATATACAATTGTGCTGTAATAAAATGTTACATACAAGAACTAAAAAAAATTAATTGAAATTTTAAACATATAAAAAACATATTTTTAGAAGGAACACGTTATAGGGCACGAGCGCGCTGCTGTCGTTTGGGCCCAAATACCCCAGTGGCCGTGATCCAAAAAAAAACTTTAAATAGACGTCATGGACAGGGATTGCGATAAATTTAATCAGGGAAAATATATATGGGAAATAGTACGGTGTTTTAAAACTTCAAACGAAGTGTATAAAATATTTATAGTAATAATTTCAGTATCTTTTCTCGAGCTGTTATATTTTCTACTGCAGCAACTAGATGTGATATACTACCCAAATCGTCTCGAGATAACAAATTTTATTGAATCAGAACATTGCAATTTTACAATTTTACATCAATGTGCATTATTTATTATAATGTGCATGTTGTATTACAAATATATAAAGCTTCATTTACACAGCTCCATATACAAGTTGTTTAATAGTAGCCAGTAGGTTGTCTAGGAGCCTGGCCACTGCACCTTCGTTGCTGTGCTCCTTGGAATGAGAGTTGTAACCTGAAACAGACATTAATTTCAAATACATAAAAAATATTTTTATTCCTTGCGTTAACAATTGCTCTATTGTTATATCGAAATCGGTTTTATAATATCGGGTATTGTTTATCTGTTTTTGGTATTGTAAAATTGGTACTTCCAAATATAAAAATAAATGAAAATGTATAATTTAAAAGAATATTAAAATGTTATAGCTCTCAATGTATAGAATTATTTTTTTTTCACAATATCATAAGTAAATAAATGTTGATAGTTATTAGTGCCCAACTTCATTCAACCGGATTACCTTATTTTATTATTAATTAACTTTTGTAATTTCAAATTTTGAGATATTTATAAAATAAGTGTCGCAAAGTGTAAAAAAATTATAATTACACGTTTTATACGACATATTGTTCCAATCGTGTTTTTGGAGCATTCCTCGCTGCGCTCCTCTTAGAACTCATGGCAAAATATGGCGTCTTATGAAACTTGTTTGATAATATATGTACTATTTTGAATAAAACAACTTTTTTAGTTATAGTTCTGCATAGGTTTGCAGGATTGTCAAGAAATAAAATTTGAAGACACGGAAATAATTTAAAGATCTACTTCACTTAACACACGAGTAATTAAGGAAGCCTTTGAGAATTTTAAAACTAAGAATATAAATCTCAATCACAAGATTTGGAAATTAGTAAAGCATGGCTTCCTATATTAAATATGTTATAATTCGTTTCTTAGTTGTTTGTTTACTAGCATTGTTGTATTTGTCACTAGTCACTACCCTGAAGAAGGCAGTAGTTTATGTTACCGAAATGTTGAGTTTAATAAACTATACAGAACAATAACTATACAAGTTGTTTTATTCAATTATTATAAGTTCTGAAAAACTTTTTATTAATATACTTTTTTATTATATTACAAAATTCCACAATATTTGAGTACACTCTATTTCCCGCAGTTGATCCTCACGTCATGCATTGTAACCTAGTGATTCAAACCGTTGGGGGAAGCGGGGTTAATGACAACATCGTGTCGGGTGTAATCGTGTGATTTTTGAAATAAATGAATGTCAAAACTAACAATATTATATACAAATATAAAAATGGATAAAACATAGGAAAAGTTGTAGTTTAAACTAACGAAACTACCAACACAAAATGAAGCACAAAATGAGAAATGACTCAAATGACATAAAGTAAGTATGGGCGTGATTAAATATATGTATTTATTAATTTTAGTTCGAAATGATTTATTTTTACAATGTCCACTGAAAGATCGCGATGAGCGTTAAAAATCAAAAAAAAAAATTTTACATTATAAAATAAGAAACTTTAACATTTCTATTCCATGTTACACGAAATTAATAAATAAAATATTAAAAAAAAATATTATAATCATACTTGGATGAATGAATGTTTTACGCATGCGTTTAATCAAAGTACTTCTAAGTTGTCAAATATCACCACAACTCTTTCTTTGTATCATCTAGAAATGCTAGTAATCATTAACATATATTACTAATTTTAATTTTATTTTAAAATATACATGTTATTGTGAGGTGTTTAGTAATTTTGTATTTTATATTTTTTCTAATTTTCTAGTGTTTTTAGAATTTAAATACAAAACAAGTTACAGATTAGATTTAAATATTTGAATTCATATCTCCTAAATATTCAAAATTAGTAAAAAATATCGGGCCTTGGAAATATGGAAAAAAATCATTAATAGCTATGTGCAGAATCAATAGCCATTATATTTATTTACATTTTAATATTACCGTTCATTGAAAATTATTATATTATAAAAAATACCTACATGTGCATACAAAAATAATAGTCTTCTTACAAAATCAAACATTGTTTAAAATGTCAAAGAAAATAGAAAATAAAACAATTTCATATGATAACTTCATGACTAAACATACATTTTAAATAAATGTCACCAAAAAAAAGACAATAATGTAATATTACTAAATTTTGGAACTACTGGTGACATCTATTAACGGCTTCGAAAAAAGTTTTCAAAGAAATCTAGATTGAAATTTCATTTCACGCATAGCAATACTGTTTCAGCTCCCTGGTAAAAAAGTTAATGTCAACAATTGTCATTTACCCCAGCAACCTCAAGGCATAATTGATAACTGTCGTAGGGCGGTAGGGCACTCACCAGCTATATAACCATAGGTCATTGAGAGTTACACAATAATTTTATGACAGTTGCCGAAAGCACGTTGCTTAGTAAACGCCCGAGGCCGAAAGCGAAGGGCTGAGACCTAAAAACAACGTGCTTGAGGAACTTGTCATAAAATTATAAGTTATTTATCAATGATCGAGCGATTATAACACTCAGTGAAGAATAATAAATAATGATGATACATTTTATGGAATATAATAAAAACTTAGAAAACATGGAATTATAATACCATTATTATAAAAAATTAAATAAAAATATGAAAATTTCTTACCATGAGCTTCAGCCGAAGTAATATTTAAGGCCAAAATGGCAAAGAAGGCCAACAAGAAGCAGCAGACGAATTTCATTTTGTTTCTTTACGACGAACTTATTTGAACTGTGGAAGAACCTGACTTTTATATGACTGTGGAACGCCAGTTCCACGTGGCGGTGACATGTTTATTGTCTTCATACGAATATTAATTCTGGATACCAGTCAATATCTGGTAAATTTTATGTAAAATGCAAGGTTAGGGAAGTTTAAATAACATTAGTTATAGTTTTCGAATTGTTACTCTGTAATATTTTTTATACTGCAATAAAAATAAAAAACATATCATACACACTCATATAGACATCCAGTTTTTATCAATATGCTGCCAATGGTTTCAGGGAAATAAATTATAAAAATAATAATATATACAAAATGAGTTAATTCGAAATAATTAATTGAAATGAAATGAAATAATGGCAATATAACAGCAAACAGTTACACAAAAACA
This sequence comes from Stenolophus ochropezus, assembly GCA_035578165.1. Lineage (NCBI taxonomy): Eukaryota > Metazoa > Arthropoda > Insecta > Coleoptera > Carabidae > Stenolophus > Stenolophus ochropezus. Next base: position 46,902,977 of record JAQOWZ010000002.1, on the reverse strand, counting down.
CTGAATGATAAATTTTCTTATTTGGGGTTTCACGAGAAATAACATCTGTGATGACGACGAAGTAAGCGGAGTCAGAGGCGGATCTAGTTTTTTGGGGATCTGAAGCAATTTTTTTTGTGGATCCCATAAAAAATAAATTGCAAATATTTTTATAAATTCAAATTTTTTTTTCTTTTAATTTACTATTTTGGCTTGCACTAAGATATTTCCGTTAGGACATTGTTGTTAGATTAGGGATACGGATACTAAACAACGTGAATTGACAAAGTGAAGGCACATATTTGACAGAGCCCACAACAGAAAACACAGGATAACACGATGATGAGTGCACACACAACTTGCTTGCCTACTTCATTTAATTTTATTTACATTTATACACTTCGGTATTACAGTATCTACTTACATATTGGTTTAGCTAAACTTAAACTTTCACACTTACTTACTTACATCCAAAACAATAATTAAACCCGACTTAGCATGAAAAATAGGGAGAAAATATCTACTTCCAACCAAGTGGCAGATACGAACAGCCACAGGAGAACAAGCTACCGCATGTGGAGAAATGGATGTGACCACTACTGTTGGAAACACGTGCATTAAACATCGTGTGCTGGTAGCTGATGTAGAAGATTCTTGGCGTGGACATAATGAAAAAGCATGGATTTAAACTTGACCTGAAGAATGGAGTGATGATGGTATTAAATCCACGATGTAACCCTCCCAGAATCGTTTCCGTAAGCACAGTTAGAAGGTAGCTTCTGTGAGGAAAATATTGTCATGCTCTAGTCGAAAAATGATGACGCCAAACTGAAACTGGAGTTCTAATCTAATGAACATCAATTTATATCCCGTTGTGCTAAAGAAATGGTCCATAGTGGAAAAATGTTCAACGGTATCATCGATTAATCGACTTGTGAAGGCCAAAGACAGCACATCCTATTAAGTTTGGGATTTATTAATCATGAAATTATCAACATCATTCCAGGAATTGACCACCGACCAGAAAACTAAGGCTAAGAAACTTAATTGGGACTTCCAAGATGTGTTCCAATTCGACAAGAAGGACAAAGAAAAACCAATGTAAAGTAGACACCGGAGACGCAAGACCCATCCGTCAAACAGAAAGAAGATTACCACTGATTAAGCGGGAAGAAGCAGAAGGAATTCTCGAAGACATGAGGACTGAAGTTGTGATCTTACCTTCAAGCAGTCCAGGAGCTTCCCCAGTGGTGCTAGTGAAAAAAGAAGGATAGCTTTACATGATTTTGCGTCGATTATTGCCAACGTAACAACGTAACGAAGGAGGATAGCTACCCGTTTCCACGAATAGACGACACATTGGACACTTTGGCTGGTTCAAAGATTTTCGCTTCCCTGCATCTAAAGCGGGTACTGACAAGTAGATTTAAATCCAAAAGACAAAGAAAAGACAGTCTTTAACATCGGTACCGGATTGTAGCAATTTACTGTTTTGCCATTCAGGCACTGCAATGCCCCTGTAACATTTGAACGGTTTATGAAAACAGTGATGGCCGAACTGTCGTGGAAAACATGTTTGGTTCACCTCCACTATACAATTTAGGTAGGAAACACATTTGAGGACCACATGAAGAACTTGGAAGAGGTTTTCTGAAGATTGAGGAAGGCTAACCTGAAGCTCAGTTCAAAGAAGTGTTACTTGTTTCAGGGAGAAGTTCATTATCTTGGACACGTGGTTTCTAGTAAGAATATTGCAGTTGACCCTAAGAAAATAAATGACTGGCCAGTACCGAAAGATGAACACGAATTGAAAAGTTTCCTTGGTCTCTGTACATACTACCGATGTTGTGTACCTGGATTTGTTAACATAGCGAAGCCATTGACAAGGCTTACTGAAGATGGAAGAAGACTTATCTGGGAGATGGATTGTCAAGCCGCGTTTAAACAACTGAAATATTCCTTGATAAGCGCATTTGTCCTAAGTTATCTTTTATCAGAAGGATAATTCATTCTAGATACAGATGCCAACAATTTTGGAATTGGTGCACTTTCAAAAAGCTGTAACTCTGTAATAAATAGTTTTCGAACATACCTTCGTATACCATTTTTTACTTAAAATGACTACCCCGATATTTTCATTTGAAAAAATAACAGATTGTAATCTAGTGATAACGTAAAATATGGTAACTCCGTTGAATGAAATTGGACACATTTATCTGTCAATATGCATTTAAATATTATCAACGTATTTATAAATTTATACATTATGAGTTATAAAATTTTAATATCCTTTTGAATTAGTTTTGTTTGTTCGGTTTTCCTATTCAGAAATAATATAAATTGTATTAAAAAAACCTTAAAAAATATTTATCAATTATAAATTTCACGTCCAGTTTTTTTTATATGTTGCGTTACCAATTGCTGTATTATTATATAAAATAGTTTAATATTATAAAATATTGTTAAATTGTTTTTGGTTTTTTTGTTGTTGTAAAATTGGTACTTCTATCAACTGCACCCCACTTCAAATTGATAACCTCATATACACAATACTCATCTATAAATATTTTCATAATATTTTAAATGCGTATTGATAGATATAATATACCCAACTTCATTTAACAGACTTACCATATTTCACATTTACATATCCCTAAATTACAATCTGTTACTTTTTAATAGAAAATTTTAAAATATTTAAAAAATAAGTGAAGTAAAGTATAAAAAGTATCAGATTATACTCGTTTTATACGACGTATTGTTCCATTCGCGTTTTTGGAGCTGCGCTCGTCGAACTACAAACAACCCATGGAACAATATATCGTCTTATAAAACTTGTGTAACAATATGCTACATAGCAATTAATTCAGCATCTTTTCTTGAGCTGTAATATTTTCTACTCAGGCAACTAGATGTGGTATACCCACATCGTCTCAGGATAACAAAATTTTCTTTTAAACAAAATTTATTGAATCAATACATTGCAATTTTACAATTTTACTTCATTGTGCATTATGTATTATATTGTGATGGAACTGTTCCATTGCGACACCATAGAGGCCCAGAGGTTTCGCAGTTGATCATAGTTGCTTTGCTTCTTAGAAACCGAGTTGCGATCTGAAAGAGACATTAATTTTAAATACATAAAAATTATTTTTATACAGTGCGTTAACAATTGCCCTATTATTATATCGAAAACAGTTTAATAATATAAAATATTGTTAAACGGTTTTTGGTTTTTTTGTTGTAAAATTGGTACTTCTAACAACTGCAGCCCAGTAAATGACAAATCGATAACCTAAAATATTATGAAATGTTTTTTAATAGAATTTATATTATTTCTGATTATGAAAATCGATTAAACAAAACTAATTTAAAAGGATATTAAAATTTCTTAACTCACAATGTATAGATTTATAACTATTTTCATGATATTTGAAATTTAAATGTATTTTGATCCCGAATTTACAATTTGTTATTTTTTTTTAATTGATAATTTTAAGATTTCTATAAAATAAGTGAAGCAAAGTATAAAATATAGGATATTATACTCGTTTTATGCGACATATTGTTCCATTCGTGGGCTACTCTCAGATCTCTTATAAAACTTGTATAATATACTATTTTATACTTTGCGTTGACAGTAGCGCTATTGTTATATCAAAAACGGTTTAATAATATCGTATATTGTTTAACTGCATTTGGTATTTTTTTTTTGTAAAATTGGTACTTCTAAATATAAAAATAAATAAAAATGTATAATTTAAAAGAATATTAAATTTTTGTACCTCTTAACGTATAGATTTAAAGTTTTTCACAATATTATAAGTAAATAAATGTTGACAATTATAAGTGTCCAACTTCATTGAATCGGATTACGTTATTTTACGATTAATTAATTTTTGTAATTTTAAATTTAGAGATTTCTTTTTACGTAATAATTTTATGACAGTTTCCGAAAGCACGTTGCTTGGTAATCGTCCGAGACCGAAAGCGAAGGGCTGTTACCTAAAAGCAACGTGCTTGATGAAGTTGTCATACAATTGTAAGTTATTTATCAATGATCGAGGGATTTTCGGTAAGAATATTTTTTCGATTTTTTCATTTCCATATTCTAAATATGACATTTTGAAAGTCAAACAATAACATAATTAATGTTTGAGGTATGTCAACAATTGTCATTTACCTAGCAACGTTCCTACAAGTGAGCAGAAATACAAGGATTTGATTGGGTATTCTTTTAAGATAAAAATTTTCGTTGCTATTTTAAAAATTTTTAGTAATAATTTTTTATTTGATTTCTATCTACAGCAAATTATAACACTCAGTAAAGAATAATAAATGATGATGATATATTATATGAAATTAAATAAAAACTTTAAAAATTTGGAATTATAATACCATTATTATGAAAAATTAAATAAAAATTTTAAAATTTCTTACCAGCCTCAGCCGAAGTAATAGTTAAGGCCAAAATGGCAAAGAAAGTCAACAAGAAGCAGCAGACGAATTTCATTTTGTTTCTCTACGACGAACTTATTTGAACAGTGGAAGAACCTGACTTTTATATGATTGTGGAACGCCAATTCCACGTGGAGGTGACATGTTTATTGTCTTCATACGAATATTAATTCTTGATATCAGTCAATATCTGGTAAATTTTATGTGAAATGCAAGGTTAAGGAAATTTAGATGACATTAATTATATTTTTCGAATTGTTACTCTGTAATATTTTTAATACTGCAATAAAAATAAAAAACATATAATTTGCATACATAAATTATAAATCAATATACAACAAATTAACTATATTGGTATTAATAAAGTGTTCGGCCCACGTACTTCCTCTAAAAAAAATATGAGTTCTACTCAAGAAATACAACCTAACTGATGGCAAGCAGATACAAATACTAAAAAAAAGAAGAGGGATAACTCTGAATCAAATGAGATAGGACGAGTAATACCAAGATTCCTCTCATAACAAACCATAGAACAACACCCATTCACAACTCAGAACAGATTCCAGATTCTAGATGGTATCAATCACAATGACCAACAAAAAAGCCACTAGTTAAAACTCTAAAACCACCACTCATATTCGTTCCAAACATATAAGATATGAACCCACTAATAAAAATTGCAGACGAAGAAGCCAAAGATAATTACTTCCTAAAAACCATAGCAAATAAACAACTGAAAATCCAAAATTACGACATCAATAGTTACAGAAAAATAATCAATCGTCTGACAATTGACAAGATAAGACATCACACATATCAGATAAAACAAAATTGATAATATCGAGTAGTTATAAACAATCTTCAACACTCGACAAATATAGACGATTTAAAAGCAGAAATAAAAGAGAAAAGACATAAGGTAACAAATATTCATAACATTAAACACCGAACTCTGAAACACCCACTACCAATCTTTATAATAGAATTTGCAGCAGAATTCAAACAACAAAACAACCTATGATATCTAGTTCCTACAGTATTCCAAGTAACCATAGAACCACCTAGACCAAAAAAGAAAAAAATACGGCAATATGCCCGCTGCCAACGATATGATGAAAACCTATTGCCCAAAACAAGAACGTTGCGTTAAATGCGGTAAAGACCATGCAACTAAAGAATGTAAAAAGGACGAGAATACACCGGTCAAATGTGTATTATGCGCTGCAAACCCCCCCGCGAACTATAAAGGATGCACCGTATATAAAGGGAACTTAATAGAAAATATCCAATATTGCGACAAAAAAGTGCAAAAAAAAGTACAAGAGAAATGGACTAAAATATCAGTTACTCACAAATGACAAATTCAAGCAAAACAAGCAAATCAGATTATACACTACCCCAAACAAGTTCGAAAATCCAACCAACACAAAATAAACTAGAAGAAATGAACCTCCTCACAACATTAATAATAAAACTCTCATAATGCATCAAAACATAGCAGTAAGGAATGCCAATTGCTTGGCAAATCATTATCAAGAGTTGAAATCATTTTTAACAGAACATGATATATACCTACATCATTCTAATTTCAGAGGCACCTTTCACTAACCAACCGTACTTAAAAAACCCCAATACACTATAAATGACACCAAATACCCTGATGACACAGTCCACGGATGAACAGCTATAATAATAAGAAGTTCGTTAAAACACTACGTGTTACCTGAATATGTAATGGATCATCTCCAAGCAACGACAATACACGTAGAAGAATGGACTGGCCCAATTACAGCATGGAAAGCCCAGATCTACCCCAACAAAAACGTGAACAACTAGTCCCGAATTCAATTAAAGTAATTTTGAAAGAAAAACGTCGCATACGTAGATTATAGAAAACAAAAAGAACTAAAATTAATATTAAATGAGTGGAGAAACCATAATATTCAAGAATACCTAAGCACTCTGACTAATACTCAAGACACCAACTACTCTTTATGGAAAGTAACTTAACGTTTGAAAAAACCTGTACAGCGAATACCACCCATAATAAAACAGGACAACAGCTGGGCAACGAGCTATAAAGAAAGTGTGATAGTTCAGCTGAACACTATAGTCTATTCTAACCACATCCTATAAATAACAATACAGCTGAAGAAAACAAAATAAAACAACATCTTGAAACTCCAGATCAAATGTCTCTACAACTCCATAAAATAAGTAAATATGAAGTAACAAACACTATAAAAACATTGCCAGGTAAAAAAAGGACCAAGGTATGAACTTATTACGGGCAAACTATTAAAAGAGATACCAGAAAAAGATATTAATCTAATAATATATATTTTTAACGTAATATTTATATTAACCCACTACCAACCACAATGGAAAGTTGCGCAAATTATCCCTTTCCAAAAACCCAGCAAACCAGCCGCAGAACTTACATCCTATCGCCCAATTAGTCTCCAGCTAGTATTATCCAAAGTATTTGAAAAAATCGTCCTGAAAAGACTTAAACCAATTCTATATAGAAAAAATCTGGTGTATCCAACACAATACCTCCCGCCACTGTAGTAATATATTCTATATAAGTTTTTCAATACCTTTAATTTGTAGTTTTAAAATTAATTTGTTATTGCAGTTCAGAATATTTTTAATTCATTTCATACCTAAAATATCCTTCATAAATTTTGTATGACCAATATGACAGCTATTTTTGACGTTACTAAACCCGGAACTGAACTTACTTTGATTCACGCATGCAAATACATTCCTAATATATTTCTTCCATCTTTTTAAATTTTACAATAAAATTACTTCATTTTTTACTTATTATATCTTTTACACTTACTTACATCAAATTTGACATCATATGTCAAATTTTGTGAACATATGAATAACTCATCTGTTTTATCGAAATTCCTCAGCCTAAACGACATGTAAAATTATTATAATTTATATATTTTTTTTCTATCTAGCTAGAAGTTCTATATAAATGTAATTATGCAGATCGGTAGAAAATTAAAAAAATCTCTGTATTTATAATAACGAAATTTGCGAAAATATGGTATTTAAAGGTATTTTTTAGGAAAAACGGTCTACAGCTTCAAGTAAAGTACTACTTCCGTTTAACCAATTGTAGTCAAAATCTAATCAGTTCATCATATTTGAATATAAGTCTTAAATACCAAATATTATATTTTTTACATGTCTCGTATTGGAGTTATCGTGGACGAAAAATCGTCACAGACACACACACACACGCACGCACACACAGACATACAGACATCACATTAAAAATAGTAAAATCGTATTGTAGGGACCCTAATTCGTGCTCATATGTTAAAAACTCATACTCGAGAAATCTGACCAAAAACAATACCTCCCTTATCTATATATTGATAGGCGGGAGGTAAAAAACTAATTACTAAGTATCAATATGGCTTCAGAAATAAACATAGAACAATTGAACAAATACACCGAATAGTCACATAAATTAGAAGCGACTTGGAAGAAAAAAGATATTGTTCAGCACAGTGTCGGACTGGCACATATTTCTAATTGTGGCGGTTCAGATTTCCGGGCCCCCTATTCTCGGCTACACAAAAATATTTTTAATGAAACAATAATGGCGACAATATTTGTAGAAAACTATTTTCCTATGTTAAACACGTCGCCATTCTCATTTTCAATAAATTTATATAAACAAACTAATTTTTAATAGATTGGAAGACATGCCTACTTTATCAATTATAATTTTTTTATCTATTTTTTCAAATAAATCCATTTTTACATACATAAGGATCAAAGGATTTAAATGCGATTGCTGTAATTATGACCTCAATCTATGTTTAAGAATTTTTAACTTGTGTACATGGAATAGACATAATAAAAGTATACGCTACATATAAATTATCAAAAAGTCCCGACTGAACGAGTTCATGTTGAACACATGATGCACATTGTAAACTCAACAAACATTTTTCCTTTTCACAATTACGTAATTTTTGCCTGATGGTTTCAATATCATCATCAGTATTGGAGAGATCTTAGTCATCCACAAAATCACTTTCATCTTTAGAGTTGATGCCATCTCGGTCCCAATTGGTATCGTTAAATCGTCGACTTTTCCTCCAAGTAACTATAAAATTTTTATATTAACTTGAGAATTGTTTCAATTACTTAATCAAATATATCCTAGGTACATTAATTAGATTGGAAATTTTAGATAAAGCATCATTGGGAAAATCGTCTATATCGAGTGCTGAAATTTCACTAAATTTTATAGGGTCAAACCGAGTTTAAAAAATGATCTTCCGTTCTTTTTGATTTTATCTGTTTGAGTAAAGTTTGTATAATGTGCTACGCATTTAGATAGTTTAATGACTTAGATAGTAAGTATATTGAAACTGACGATGTTATTTCAAAAAAGTCCATAAGAATAATTGCAACTAATAAATTTCAAAATAGTTGATAGTTAAGATTTACTTTACACAACATAATCTAAACTAATAACTAACAAGTTATAAAAACTGTTCTAAATGTTGCCAGTTGCCGGAAAAGAGAAATTACAAAGTAAGGTATATTTGAAGTATTGACATTGATAGAACAATAAATAATAACAACGCTCGTCTATGATCGCAAATGACAATACTTTTCTCCGCGAAATAAAAAGATAAAATGAAGTAGACCACACGCTGTACAAATTTTGTACTACAAAATAGTAGTAGTATGAAATTCGAATAGAAAAATATACTTCTACACTAGAAACTAAGAAACTTTTCTTTCTTTGTCACAGCAAGTTTCATAAGTTTAGACTGGGCCCTTTCCTTGGCCGGGCCTGTGGCGATCGCCACATCGCCACAATGGCCAGTCCGACGCTGGTTCAGCAGCATTTATGAACATCTCACAAGCGTTTGATAAATTGTGGCACTAAGGCCTACTATGTAAAATTAAACAAAAAAATGCCAGCTCCCCACTATCAATTACAAAAATCATATCTAAGTGAGAGATAATTTCAATTGAAATAGCAAAATGAGTACTCTCAACTATGCCCCATTGAATCAGGCGTTCCCAAAGGAAGCGTACTAGGACGTTCTTTACCTCCTGTACACAGCAGACCTACCAACATCCTCACAAACTACAGTTGCCACCTTCGCAGACGATACAGCCATTCTAGTACCATATGTGAATCAAAACATATGAGTGATATAGAAAAATCTGGTGTATCCAACACAATACCTCCCGCCACTGTAGTAATATATTCTATATAAGTTTTTCAATACCTTTAATTTGTAGTTTTAAAATTAATTTGTTATTGCAGTTCAGAATATTTTTAATTCATTTCATACCTAAAATATCCTTCATAAATTTTGTATGACCAATATGACAGCTATTTTTGACGTTACTAAACCCGGAACTGAACTTACTTTGATTCACGCATGCAAATACATTCCTAATATATTTCTTCCATCTTTTTAAATTTTACAATAAAATTACTTCATTTTTTACTTATTTTATCTTTTACACTTACTTACATCAAATTTGACATCATATGTCAAATTTTGTGAACATATGAATAACTCATCTGTTTTATCGAAATTCCTCAGCCTAAACGACATGTAAAATTATTATAATTTATATATTTTTTTTCTATCTAGCTAGAAGTTCTATATAAATGTAATTATGCAGATCGGTAGAAAATTAAAAAAATCTCTGTATTTATAATAACGAAATTTGCGAAAATATGGTATTTAAAGGTATTTTTTAGGAAAAACGGTCTACAGCTTCAAGTAAAGTACTACTTCCGTTTAACCAATTGTAGTCAAAATCTAATCAGTTCATCATATTTGAATATAAGTCTTAAATACCAAATATTATATTTTTTACATGTCTCGTATTGGAGTTATCGTGGACGAAAAATCGTCACAGACACACACACACACGCACGCACACACAGACATACAGACATCACATTAAAAATAGTAAAATCGTATTGTAGGGACCCTAATTCGTGCTCATATGTTAAAAACTCATACTCGAGAAATCTGACCAAAAACAATACCTCCCTTATCTATATATTGATAGGCGGGAGGTAAAAATAGCTAATTAAATGGAAAATAAAGGCGAATGCATCTAAATCTGTACATATCACATTTACTAATAAACTTGCCTGCCATTATACTTAAACAACGAACTACTTCCGCAAGCAAACGAAGTTAAATATGTACTTAGGATTAAATCTGGATAAAAGATTAACTTGGTCTAATCATATTAAAACAAAAAGACAAAATTAAATATTAAAGCTAAACAAATGTATTTGCTGACAGGCAAAGGATCAAAATTATCATTAGAAAAGAAGCTAGTTGTATACAAAGCCGGAATAAAACCTGTTTGGTGTCCAACTGTGGGGCACAGCAAGTAACTCAAACATAGAAATAATACAAAGGTTCGAATCGATTGGTAAATGTTTCGACTTCTTCTTCAAAAAAAGTTGAAATCGAAAAATTGAACAAATTTGTATTTTAAACTTTGGATTATTTCAGCCTTCACTTTGTGATACATTTTTAAATAAATTTTAAGTAAAAACGTATAACTTTGTTTATATTACTTTTATTTTACAAAAATTGTAACTAGTTTTGACCAGTTCATCATCATCATCAGACAATGAGTACAGTAAATTTTACATGCGTATTTATACATTAACCAAGTGAAACTTGTATTTTATTTTAAGTACTTACAAAAGTTATGAAATAATAAAATACCTGCCTACTAAGTATGGAAAAAATAAAAAATACTTATTTCATACTTATATAACAGCAACATTTTGAAATACCTGAAATAGTATATTGTACACAATACGAAGTCGATTGCTGGAACGACACAAGGTGGGAAATAGGAATTGCTTATTTTCTTCTTAAATCATTGATTTAAATCAGTTGTTCTGCAATTGTTATTTATCATTCCAGATATACGAAAATTGGGAGTAAAAGCGTGTAGGTAATGTCATCATGTAGCAGTACTTTCTCAAGACCTACTAAGTTTGTTTAACTACGTCGGTGAAACGACTTTACTGGTATATTATTTTGAATTTATAACGCAGAAATATTTTGCACTAAAATTGGTAAATTTATTTTGAAAATTGTTGCAGAACAATCTGATTATAACGATATAGAAGGTATTTTAAACTTAATTTCGCTATAGACCATAAAAGTAAAATAAAGTTAGCGTTTAAAAATTTGTGATTAAATAAAAAAATTATATTTTGGAAATAGGGTGGCTATGCATGAGTGGCACACTATACTCTTTCTACGACCACACTGCTACACGTTACATAACAAAAATAATATTTCTCACACTGAATATGCGCAGTGTTGACAAAGATTGTGAGAAATGATATCTCACACTTTAACTGACGATTGTGGATAGTAGTCATAAAAAAAAATATTTTTCCCATTTCCTATTTGTACTAAATAATGCTAATTATTAATATTAATTACTAATAATGGTTTATTTTTGTTGCAGGTATGTAATTCACTTTATCCTGGTTCTAATCTTGTAAGTACAATAGTTAAAACACGAATATAGCGAGAATTAAATAAATTAGTAATAGGTACGTGTTAAAATATAATTACATTCATATAAAAATAATTAAATATAATTTTTTAATTTATCAATTCAATTAACACCTTTCGAAATAAATGGTATGTTTATACACAAACTATGTTTTTTGTTGTTGTAAAATTGTTACTTCAACAACTGCAGCCCACTTTAAATGTCAAATTGGTAACCTCAAATATTTCAAAATGTGTTTTAATACAATTTATATTATTTCTGAATAAAAAATCCGAATAAATAAAATTAATTTAAAAAGATATTAAAGTTCCTTAACTCATAATGTATAGATTTATAAATATTTTCATAATATCTTAAATGCGTATTGACAGATTAATATACCCAACTTCATTCAACAGAGATACCATATTTCACATTTACATATCTCTAAATTACAATTTGTTATTTTTTAATTGAAAATTTCAAGACTTTTAAAAAATAAGTAAAGCAAACTATAAAAAATAGTATATTATACTCGTTTTACGACGTATTGTTCCATTCGTTCCAACTCATGGAACAATATACCGTCTTATAAAAGTTGTATAATAATATGCTATAGGTATATCAATAAATTCAGCATGTTTTCTTGAGCTGTTATATTTACTATTCTGGCAACTAGATGTTTTAGACCACCCACATCGTCTCGGGATAATAAAATTTTCCTTTAAACAAAATTTATTGAATCAATACATTGCAATTTTACAATTTTACTTTATTGTGCATTATGTATTATAATGTGCATGTTATATAACAAATATATAAACCTTCAATTAATGAAGGTACTTTCGAAACGGTCCCATAGCCACAACGTGTAGTCCCTGAGGCTTTCCAGTAGACCATTCTTGCTTTGCTTCTTAGAAACCGAGTTGCGATCTGAAACAGACATTAATTTTAAATACATAAAAAATATTTTTTACATTGCGTTAACAATTGCCCTATTATTCTATCGAAAACAGTTTAATAATATAAAATATTGTGAAACGGTTTTTGGTATTTTTGTTGTTGTAAAATTGGTACTTCTAACAACTGCTCCCATTGTAAATGTCAAACTGATAATCTAAAATATTATGAAATGTTTTTTAATAGAATTTATATTATTTCTGATTAAGAAAACCGATTAAACAAAACTAATTTAAAAGGATATTAAAATTTCTTAACTCACAATGTATAGATTTGTTACTATTTTTATAATATTTGAAATTTAAATGTATTTTGACAGACAAATGTGCCCAACTTCATTTAACAGAATTACCATATATTATATTTACATATCCCTAGATTATAATCTGTTATTTTTTTAATTGAAAATTTTAAGATTTCTATAAAATAAGTGAAGCAAAGTATAAAATATAAGATATTATACTCGTTTTATGCGACATATTGTTCCATTCGTATTTTTGGAGCACTCCTCTCAGAACTCTTATAAAACTTGTAATATACTATTTTATACGTTGCGTTGACAGTAGGTTTATTGTTATATCGAAAACGGTTTAATAATATCGGATATTGTTCAACTCCATTTGGTAATTTTTTTGTAAAATTGGTACTTCCAAATATTTCTAATGTATAATTATAAAGAATATTAAAATTTTTTACCTTTTAACGTATAGATTTAATTTTTTTCACAAAATTATAAATACATTAAATGTTGACAATTATAAGTGTCCAACTTCATTGAATCGGGTTATGTTATTTTACGATTAATTAATTTTTGTAATTTTAAATATTATACTTTTTTATGACATATTGTTCCATTCGTGTTTTGGAGCACTCCTCACTCATGGAAAAATATACCGTCCTATGAAACTACTATTTTGAATAAAACAACTTCTTATAGTTCTGAATAGTTTATTAAATCCAATGGTTTGCAGGATTGTCATGAAATAAAATATCAAGACACGAAAAGTATTTAAAGCTCTACATCTCTTAACACAAGATTAATTAGAGAAGCCATTGAGATTTTTAAAAGTAAGAATATTAATCTCAATCACAACGTAGATTTTGAAATTACTAAAGCATGGCTTCCTATATTAAATATGTTATAATTTGTTTCTCAGTTATTTGTTTACTTGCATTGTTGTATTTGTCATTACCCTGAAGAAGTCAGCAGTTTATGTTGATGAAATGATGGATTTAATAAACTATACAGAACTATAAATACAAAATTCGTTTTATTTAAATCCTATGAGTTCTGAAAAATATTTTATTAATATACTGTTTTATTATATTACAAAATTCCACGATACATATGTACCTACATTCTATTTCCCGCAGTTGATCCTTACATTATCAATTGTAACCAAGTGATTCAAATCGTTGGGAGAAGGGGAATTAATGACATCATCTAGTCGGGTATAATCATGTGATTTTCAAAAAAATGTCAAAACTAACAATATTATATACAAATATAAAAATGGATAAAACATACGTAGAGTTGTGGTTTAAAAATAACGAAACTACAAACACACATAAATGACACGAATGACATTTTTTTTTTAATATTTAAAAATCCCCGTTACCGCGGTTACAGTACTATTTCTATTTCATTTTTGTGGTTGGTTAGTTGCAGATAGCATACTGGAAGTTTATTTTGTTAGCAAAGAGTAGTTTCATTACCATAGTTACAGAATAACAACAATGTATTGAAGCGTTTATTTTATGAGTAAATATAGGGAATACTTGTCAGACTTCACATTTCAAAATCAATCGGTCACAACGACTTCAAAAAGTAAGTATGGGCGTGATTAAATATATGTATTTATTAATTTTGGTTCGAAAAGATTTATTTTTACAATGTCCACTGAAAGATCGAGATGAGCGCTAAATATCAGAAAAAAAATAATTTCTACATTATAAAATAAAAAAGATTAATAACATTTCTGTTCCATGTTACACAAAATTAATAAATAAAATTATTATAATCATACTTGGATGAATGAAACAACTCTTCCTCTGTATAATTTAGAATTACTGATGATCATGAACAAATGTTGCTAATTTTAATTTTATTTTAAAATATACGTGTTATTGTGAGGTGGTTAGTAATATTATATTTTATATTTTTTTCTCATTCTCTAGTATTATTAGAATTTACATACAAAACAAGTTATATATTAGATTTAAATATTTGAATTCATATTCTAAATATTAAAAAAAATAATAGAATAAATCGTGCCTTGTAATATAGAAGAAAATTATTATCAACAATATGCAGATTCAATACTCATGACATTTATATATATTTTAGTATTATTGTTGATTGAGAAATCAATTAATTTCTCAATCAACAGTATTTAACTATATGTGCATAAAAATAATAGTCTTCTTACCCATGACAATAAATATTTTACATTGATTACAAATCAAAATTTGCATAAAATGTCAAAGAAAATAGAAAATAAAACAATTTCATATGATAACTTGATGATTAAACATACATTTTAAATAAATGTCACCAAAAAACATAATAATGTAATATTTCTAAAAAAAATTACTAAATTTTGTGGTTATTAACTAACAAAGAGATCTAGATTGAAATTTTATTTCACGAATTGAAATACTGTTTCATCTCCCTAGTAAAAAAGTAAAATAATTAATGTTTCACACAATGATCGAGGAATTTTCGTTGAGAATTTTTTTTCTGATTATTTCATTTCCATAGTCTAAATATGACATTTTGAAAGTCAAACAACAACGTAATTAATGTTTGAGGTATATGTCAACAATTGTCATTTACCTAGCAACCTCATGACATATGTGATAATAGTCCTAAGGCTCTTCTCTGTCTAGGTGTGTTTTAATTGGCTACTTTCGCGCAAGTGACCAGAAATACAGGGATTTGATTGGGTATTCTTTTAAGATAAAGATTTTCGTTGCTATTTTCTAAATTTTTAGCAATAATTTTTTGATTTACATTTACATTAAAATATTTTGTGTAAAGTTAAAAAAAGCAATTAATTTGATTGATTTCTATCTACAGCAGATTATAACACCACCATTATGAAAAATAAAATAAAAGTTTTAAAATTTCTTACCAGCTTCGGCCGAAGTAATAGTTAAGGCCAAAATGGCAAAGAAGACCAACAAGAAGCAGCAGACGAATTTCATTTTGTTTCTTTACGACGAACTTATTTGAACTGTGGAAGAACCTGACTTTTATATGAATATGGAACGCAGGTTCCACGTGGTGGTGACATGTTTATTGTCTTCATACGAATATTAATTCTTGATACCAGTCAATATCTGGTTAATTTTATGTGAAATGCAAGGTTAAGGAAATTTAGATGATATTAATTATATTTTTCGAATTGTTACTCTGTAATATTTTTTATACTGCAATAAAAATAAAAAACATATCATTTGCATACATAAATTGTAAATCCATATACAACAAAATAACTACATTAGCAATAATATACGTAGGCCATCGGCCGTCGTATTTCCTCTACACAAAATATGAGTTCTACTCAAAAAATACAATCTAACTGATGGCAAGCAGATACAAATACTAAAAAAAGACGAGGGATAACTCTGAATCAAATGAAAAACGACGAGTAAAACCAAGATTCCTCTCACAACAAACCCTAGACTCACAACTCAGAACAGATTCCAGATACTAGATGGTATCAATCACACTGACCAACAAGAAGAGCCAGTAGTTAAAACTCTAAAACTACCACCCATATTCGTTCCAGACATACAAGATGTGAACCCACTAATAAAAATTGCAGACGAAGAAGTCAGAGTTAATTACTTCCTAAATCCATAGGAAATAAACAACTGAATATCCAAGCAAATGACATCAATAGTTACAAAAACAATAATCAATCGTCTGACAATTGACAAAATAAGACATCACACATATCAGATAAAACAAAATTGATCATATCGAGTTGTTATAAACAATCTTCATCACTCGACAAATATAGACGATATAAAAGCAGAAATAGAAGAGAAAAGACATAAGGTAAGAAATATTCACAATATTAAACACCGAAATCGGAAACTCCCCCTACCAGTCTTTATAATTGAATTGCAGCAGAATTCAAACAACAAAACAATCTACGATATCTAGTTCCTACAGTATTCCAAAGTAACCATAGAACCACCTAGACCAAAAAAGAAAAAAATACCGCAATATGCCCGCTGCCAACGATATGATGAAAACCTATTGCGCAAAGCTAGAACGTTGCGTTAAATGCGGTGAAAACCATGCAACTAAAGCATGTAAAAAGGACAAGAACACACTGGTTAAATGTGTATTATGCGATGCAAACCCCCCCGCGAACTATAAAGGATGCACCGTATATAAAGAGATCTTAATAGAAAATATATAATATTGCGATAAAAAGGTACAAAAAAAGTACAAGAGAAGTGGACCCATATATCAGTTACTCACAAATGACAAATTCAAGCAAAGCAAACAAATCAGATTATACACTACCCCAAACAAATTCGAAAAACTAAACAGCACAAAATAAACTAGAAGAAATTATGGTACAGCTCATGGGAACGATGGATACCATCCTAAACCTCTTCATAACTCTAATAACAAAACTCTCATAGTGCATCAAAACTTAAACATAGCATTATGGAATGCCAATTGCTTGGCAAATCATTGTCAAGAGTTGAAATCATTTTCAACAGAACATGATATAGACATCATGCTAATTTCAGAGACACCTTTCACTAACCAAACGTACTTAAAAATACCCCAGTACACTATACACCAAACACCCTGATGACACAGACCTCGGTGGAACAACTATAATAATAAGAAGTTCGTTAAATTCGTTACCAGAATATGTGATGGGTCACCTCCAAGCAACGATAATACTCGTAGAAGAATGGACTGGCCCAATTACAGCATGGGAAGCCCAGATATACCCGAACAAAAACGTGAACAGCTAGTCCCGAATTCATATACGTAGATTATGGCATCAATCGAAATCGAAATCTTCTGTACAAAACAATATTAAATAGAAAACAAAAAGAACTAAAATTAATATTAAATGAGTGGAGAAACCATAATATTCAAGAATACCTAAGCACTCTGACTAATACTCAAGACACCAACTACTCTTTATGGAAAGTAACTTAACGTTTGAAAAAACCTGTACAGCGAATACCACCCATAAGAAAACAGGACAACAGCTGGGCAACGAGCTATAAAGAAAGTGTGATAGTTTAGCTGAACACTATAGTCAAGTATTTAAACCTGATGTATCGGATCGAAGAAGTTTATGAAGATATGAGATCGGGATAGGCATGAAAAAATAAAACTGTTTTTTGATATACTTGTTTACATGATGACATGTAGTTAAATAGATAATAAATAATATTGAGTTGTATGAGTATTCTGTGTTTGTACATTTAAAACTTATATATACATTAAATTGGCGACGAGGATGGGATATAAGATTTTGATGCCCGATGATTTTCTTCAAACCACAGGACTACCTCCAGTACCGTGGACTACATGGATTACAACAGTCGACGATTTCTTCTATCTCACTGATAGAAATGCTACTGCTGACGGAAAATTGGATAATAAAACAAAAAATCTACTGCTTTGTCAATTTTTAGGAGTTGAAGGACGGAGAATAGTGTCAGCCTATCCATTTTTTATGGAACGGGGTACAAAAACATACGAAGAGTTTGTCAAAGACATACAGAATTTATTTCAACCCCAGGTCAATCAAGTTCGAGCAGCTTACGATTTTAGGACACGATTTCAATGCAATACAGAATCAGTTACATCTTATATTACAGATTTACGATCACTTATCAGTCTTTGTAATTATGGAAATCTTGAATTAGAGAAAAGATTACTTGCTGAACAATTAGTTATTGGATGTAGGTCTAAAACTACACAAGAAAAACTTTTAGCTGAAGGCAAAGTTGATTTTGACAAATTTGTTTCTATAATGACAGCTGATGAAACTGCTTCGAAAGATCTCTGCGTTATACAAAATAATCATTTAAATGCACATGTATCAAAAACGACTGTTACAAAAACGAAGAATTACAAACAAGCTGTAAAATGTTTTGGATGTGGTGGAATGAACCATGTAATTAAAACAGATAAGTGTCCAGCTTATGGCAAAACATGTAATTTTTGTGGGAAGAAAAATCATTTTTCAAATGTTTGCAAAGCAAATCGCAATATAAGATCAAAATATACAACAAAAATTAGTAATTTGATTAATGACAGTTCAATGTCAATCAAAAAATTGACACCTGAACTCACAGTCAAAATTAAATTGTCACAAGCTCTTTCAAATAATAATTATTATTTTGGTTTTATAGATACAGGCGCAGAAGTTTCTACTATTACATATGAAATATTTCGTGCAGCGAAATTAAATACGAAGTTAATGTCACAATGCAAAACGATTAGAAATTACGATGGAACGAAAGTTGAAAAAATTTTAGGTACAATAAATACAGAAGTATCTTATAATGGAAGATATTCACAAGTAACTTTATATGTGACAACAAACGACCTTATGCCAACTGTCGGAATAGACATGATACAAGAACTCAATATATGTTTAAGTGGTGCAGATTTAAAAATATCAAAACTTTCAGATGCAGACAATTATTTAAAAAATTATTCAAATTTATTAAATACCAACATGGGAACCTTTAAACTTTTTAGACATAAAATCACAATTAAACCAAATTCTACGCCAACTCAAGCAAAGCTGAGACAAATACCATATGCGAGAAGAGAAATGGCAATCGAGGAATGTAAAAGAATGGTTAAAGACGGAATATGGTCACCAATAGAAAAAAGCGAATGGGTCCATGCATTGGTAACAGTTCCTAAACCTGACGGATCAGTACGTTTGACAACAGATTTCACATCATTAAATAAATTTGTTATTCCAGAGAGGCAGCCAATACCAAACATAAACGATATATTTCTACAATTATGCGGTTCTCAGTATTTTACAAAACTAGATTTAAGAAAAGGATATTTCCATATTGAATTAGAAGAAGAATCAAAGGTTCTTACTGCTACTATTACGCCGACAGGATTATTTGCTTACAATAGACTTCCAATGGGTTTAACTGATTCAGCTTCAGTATTTCAACGTGCTGTATTCAAAACATTAGAAAACTGTAAGAATGTTCAAGCTTACATAGACGATATTATTGTTTACGGAAGAAATAAAGAGGAACACGATAAGTATTTACAAGACGTATTAAGAAAGTTGAACGAAAACGATTTTCGTTTGAATATTACTAAATGTCAATTTGCTGTTCAGTCAATACAATATTTAGGTCACATCATAACAAAAAATGGATTGGAACCAGATCCAAAAAATATTGATCCAATTGTAAAAGCACCTATACCAAAATGTTTGAAGGAAGTTCAATCTTTTTTAGGCGCTGTTAATTATTACTCCACTTACATTAAAAATTTAGCAAATATAGCGGAACCACTGAGAGCCCTTACACGAAAATACAATCATTTTGAATGGACTTATAAAGAAGAAGAAGCTTTCAACAAATTAAAGAAAATAATTCAACGAAAAATTAAACTTGCAATTTTTGATTTTAATGCTGCAACTTTTGTAGAAACAGATGCTTCTGATGTTGGATTGGGAGCCGTTTTAAAACAAAAACAAAATAATGAAGAAGTAGTTATAGCTTATGCTTCACATACTTTATCTGTTTCAGAAAGAAATTATTCTGTTGGAGAAAGAGAAGCTTTAGCTTGTTTATGGGCGTGTGAACATTGGAGTAAATTTCTTCTAGGTAGAGAATTTACTCTAATTACAGATCATTCATCATTGGTAACCCTTTTAAAGAAACCTACATCCACAAGAAAATCAGCAAAATTTATTCGATGGATGGAAAGACTTTCTATTTTTGATTTTGATATAAAATACAAAAAAGGTAACGAAAATGTTTTAGCAGATTATTTGTCACGTGCTCCACTTCAAAATGAAACAGATGATTTCAAAGAAAATGATTCTGATATAAAACAATTATTAATTTCTGAAAATCTATCGTTGAAGAACATTTTGCGACACCAAAGAAAAGATGATACCTGTAAACAATTATTTAAATTTATTACTAAAGGTTGGCCAAATAAACAAAATATTCCTATAGAAATTCAAATATTTTACTCAGTAAAAGACGAACTTTCTATAGATAATTTTTTGATTCATCGCAATGAACGTATTCTTGTTCCAAAATCATTACAACAGAAGATTTTAAATTCGGCACATGAAGGACATCCTGGTATTGTACGAATGAAAAGACAACTATGAAGAGTATACTGGTGGCCTGGACAGGACAAAGACGTAGAACAGTTTGTCAGATACTGTTTACCATGTGAAGATAGTCAAAAATCACATAAATTACTAAATAATAAAAATGGAACAACTTCAATATTTGACATGCAAGAAAAACCTTGGTCTAAAATAGCAATTGACATTACTGGTCCTTTTGCTATAGCCCCAAGAGAAGAAAGATTTATAATTGTTGTAATTGATTATTATTCAAAATTTCCGGAAATATTATTAACTAACAATATAACATCTTCCGTAATTATAGAATGGTTAAAAGAATTATTTAGTAGATTTGGAAATCCAGATATTTTAATTAGTGACAACGGAACGAACTTTAAATCACACGAATTTGAAGAATTTTTACATGAAAGAGATATATTGCACTGGAAAACACCAAATTACGATCCACAAAGAAATGCACTTGTTGAAGTTTTTAATCGCTATTTAAAATATGGGATACAAACATTCTCTAGAACAAACAAAAATTTTAAATTAGGTATAAATGAACTTTTGTATAGTTTTAGATCAACAGCACCATCAAACGACAAGTCTTCGCCAGCAAAATTATTTCTTAACAGAGAAATAAGAACAAACTTCGAACCAAGAAAAAGAGAAATAGAAGAAAAGTGTACGACAGAAAAACCAGCTGCATCATTTAAAAAGGGTGAATGGGTGAGAACGCGTCTTCCTCAAGTTGGAAAAGGTGTCCCTCCATATTCAGAACCAAAACAAGTAAAAGAAGTACTGGGTACAAATACGTATCGGACAGAAGATGGAAAAGTATGGAGCACGAAAAATTTAATTCGTCACAGAAATAGAAGAGAAATTGAAATAGAAAAAGGAAAAAACAGAAACGAAAATAATTTCAATGATATGGAGAATATTCGTCGTTCGAATCGACCCAATAAAGGTATTCCTCCATTACGCTTCCAGAGTGGACAATTCTCTTCAGGAGGAGGTAAATGATGTATCGGATCGAAGAAGTTTATGAAGATATGAGATCGGGATAGGCATGAAAAAATAAAACTGTTTTTTGATATACTTGTTTACATGATGACATGTAGTTAAATAGATAATAAATAATATTGAGTTGTATGAGTATTCTGTGTTTGTACATTTAAAACTTATATATACATTAAAACCACATCCTATAAATAACAACACAGCTGAAGAAAACGAAATAAAACAACATCTTGAAACCCCAGATCAAGTGTCTGTACAATTCCAAAAAAATAAGTAAATATGAAGTAACAAACACTATAAAAACATTGCCAGGTAAAAAAGAGGACCAAGATATGAACTTATGACGGGCAAACTATTAAAAGAGTTACCAGAAAAAGATATTAATCTAATAACATATATTTTTAACGTAATATTTAGATTAACCCACTACCCACCACAAATTATCCCTATCCAAAAACCCGGCAAACCAGCCGAAGAACTTACTTCCTATCGCCCAATTAGTCTCCTGCCAATATTATCCAAAGTATTTAAAAAAATCTTCTTGAAAAGACTGAAACCAATTCTATAAAGAGAAAAACTAATTTCTGAGTATCAATACGGCTTCAGAGAGAAACGTGGAACAATTGAGCAAATACACAGAAGTCACATAAATTAGAAGCGACTTGGAAGAAAAAAGATATTGTTCAGCAACATTTATCAACATCTCACTATCTGGTGCAAAGACCACTCTCTTTCGGTGAATCCTGCCAAAACTGAAATGGTTCTTTTCACAAGAAAGCGGAAAATTGGCATTCTCACAATGCCAAAAATATTCAATCAGTCTCTAAGTTTGTCCAGTAACGTCAAATATCTGGGAGTCATAATTGACAGCAAACTGAACTGGGGTCTACATTTAAACAACAAAGTTGAAAAAGCCTGCATAGCATTCTGGCAGTGTCGACGGATCTTAGGTAAAACCTGGGGTCTAACTCCAAAGCTCGCTTTATGGTTATACGTATCCATAATCAGGCCAATGATCACCTACGGAGCTCTTGTCTGGTGGCCCAGAATCAAACAATCCGTAGCAATATCAAAACTAGAACATGTACAAAGATTGGCATGTCTAGCCATAACCGGTGCAATGCGCACCACACCAACAGCGGCAATGGAAGTCCTTCTATGCCTTCCTCCTCTAAACCTTCACATAGAGGAAGTCGCGATGAAAGCAGTCCTACGCCTCTCACAATTAGGCCACTGGCCCAAAATAGGACCAAGTTGCAGGCATTGCTCTATTTTCAAAGAAGCAGCTCAAAGTGCTCCTCTTCTGCAAATGAACACTGACTGCATTGCTCCAAAATTATACTTTGATAAACCATATCGGATTATACTAGACTGTCAGATATCATCAAATCCCGACATTCTAATTTTCACTGACGGCTCCAAAAATGGGAAAGGCTCCGGTTCAGGCATTTTCTCTGAACAAATGAATCTGGACGTCAGTATTCCACTAGGCAAATATGCTACTGTCTTCCAAGCAGAAATGCTGGGGATCTTGCATAGTGCATTGCTGATTAAAGAACACAACGTTCTAAATAAGCATATAAGGATAACATCTGACAGTAGATCAGCTCTTCAAAGCCTAAATGGATTTAAATTTACCTCAGGTTTAACTGAACTCTGTCACACCGCCCTGTCAAACGTATGCCAAGATAATGCTCTTGAACTCATATGGGTAAAAGGACATAGTGACATTGAAGGTAACATTCGTGCCGACTATTTAGCAAAGCAAGGCTCATCTACCCCACCTTGTGGGCCCGAGCCCATCTTGCCGCTAAGTAAATTGACTCTTCATAACATCATTCGAACCATTACTTTCGACAAATTTTCAGCTAGTTGGAACACTAGATCTAACTGCAAACAGACGAAATCTTTTATCTTTAAGCCGACTTTCAAGCTGGCTAATTACCTAATAAGGCTTTCGAGGAACAATCTCAAACTCCTTATTGAAGTATTTACAGGGCATGGTCGTTTCAACAAACACATGCATCGTATAAAAATCTCAAACACCTCACTTTGCAGAGGATGTGATATGGATGATGAAACAGTAGAGCACATTCTTCAGGAATGCCCCACTTTATCATTAAAAAGAGGTTCTATGCTTGGGGATATGTGGCCTTCCGAGGCAACACTCAGCACAACCCCACCTGCCAATTTGCTAGCCTTCTTCTGTAGCGTAGAATGGCTTCAAGATAGCTAGGGAGCTGTGCACCTGGAGGCAGTACAATGAGCTCATATGTGAGGCCTCAGTGCACGTGGAGTTTTTATCCACCCTCCACCTCAAATCTAAATCTAAATCTCACTATCGTTTGATAAAGTGTGGCACGAAGGTCTACTACGTAAAATGAAACAAAAAAAATGCCAGCTCCGCACTATCAATTATGAAAATCATATCTAAGTGAAAGATACTTTCAAGTGAAATATCAAAATGAGTACTCTCAACTATGTCCCATTGAATCAGGCGTTCCCCAAGGAAGCGTACTGGGACCAGTTCTTTACCTGCTGTACACAGCAGACCTACCAACATCCTCACAAACTAAAGTTGCTAACTTCGCAGATGATACAACCATTCTAGCACCATATGAGAATCAACACATATGAGTGATATAGAAAAATAGCTAATTAAATGGAAAATAAAGGCGACTGCATCTAAATCAGTACATATCACATTTACTAGTAAACTTGCCTGCCATTATACTTAAACAACGAACTACTTCCGCAAGCAAACGAACTTAAATATGTACTTAGGATTATATCTGGATAAAAGATTAACTTGGTCTAATCAAATTAAAACAAAAAGACAGCAATTAAATATTAAAGCTAAACAAATGTATTTGCTGATAGGCAAAGGATCAAAATTATCATTAGAAAAGAAGCTAGTTGTATACAAAGCCGGAATAAAACCTATTTGGTGTCCAACTGTGGGGCACAGCAAGTAACTCAAACATAGAAATAATACAAAGGTTCGAATCGATTGGTAAATGTTTCGACTTCTTTTTCAAAAAAAGTTGAAATCGAAAAATTGAACAACTTTGTTTATATCACTTTTATTTTACAAAAATTGTTACTAGTTTTGACCAGTTCATCATCATCATCAGACAATGACTACAGTAAATTTTACATGCGTATTTATACGTTAACCAAGTGAAATTTGTATTTTATTTTAAGTACTTACAAAAGTTATGAAATAATAAAATACCTGCCTACTAAGTATGGAAAAAATAAAAAATACTTATTTCATACTTATATAACAGCAACATTTTGTAATACCTGAAATAGTACATTGTGCACAAGACGAAGGGACGAAGTCGATTGCTGGAACGACACAAGGTGGGAAATAGGAATTGCTTATTTTCTTCTTAAATCATTGATTTAAATCAGTTGTTCTGCAATTGTTATTTATTATTCCAGATATACGAAAATTGAGAGTAAAAGCGTGTAGGTAATGTCATCATGTAGCAGTACTTTCTCAAGACTTACTAAGTTTGTTTAACTTCGTCGGTAAAACGACTTTACTGGTATATTATTTTGAATTTATAACGCAGAAATATTTTGCACTAAAATTGGTAAATTTATTTTGAAAATTGTTGCAGAACAATCTGATTATAACGATATAGAAGGTATTTTAAACTTAATTTCGCTATAGACGATAAAAGTAAAATAAAGTTAGCGTTTAAAAATTTGTGATTAAATAAAAAAATTGTATTTTGGAAATAGGTGGCTATGCATGAGTGGCACACTATACTCTTTCTACGACCACACTGCTACACGTTACATAACAAAAATAATATTTCTCACACTGAATATGCGCAGTGTTGACAAAGATTGTGAGAAATTATATCTCACACTTTAACCGACGATTGTGGATAGTAGTCATAAAAAAAATATTTTTCCCATTTCCTATTTGTACTAAATAATGCTAATTATTACTATTAATTACTAATAATGGTTTATTTTTGTTGCAGGTATGTAATTCACTTTATCCTGGTTCTAATCTTGTAAGTACAATAGTTAAAACACGAATATAGCGAGAATTAAATAAATTAGTAATAGGTACGTGTTACAATATAATTACATTCACATAAAAATACTTAAATTTAATTTTTTAATTTATCAATTCAATTTACACCTTTCGAAATAAATGGTATGTTTACATACAAACTATGTTTTTTTGTTGTTGTAAAATTGTTACTTCAAACAACTGCAGCCCACTTTAAATGTCAAATTGTTAACCTCAAATATATTAAAATGTGTTTTAATACAATTTATATTATTTCTGAATAAAAAATTCGAATAAACAAATTTAATTTAAAAGGATATTAAAGTTCCTTAACTCATAATGTATAGATTTATAAATATTGTCATAATATTTTAAATGCGTATTGACAGATTAATATACCCAACTACATTCAACAGAGATACCATATTTCACATTTACATATCCTTAAATTACAATTTGTTATTTTTAAATTGAAAATTTCAAGATTTTTAAAAAATAAGTCAAACAAACTATAAAAAATAGTATATTATACACATTTTACGACGTATTGTTCCATTCGTTCCAACTTATGGAACAATATACCGTCTTATAAAAGTTGTATAATAATATGCTATATAGCAATAAATTCAGCATCTTTTCTTGAGCTGTTATATTTACTATTCTGGCAACTAGATGTTTTAGACCACCCACATCGTCTCGGGATAACAAAATTTTCCTTTAAACAAAATTTATTGAATCAATACATTGCAATTTTACAATTTTACTTTATTGTGCATTATGTATTATAATAAGGCTTTGACGATACGGTCCCATAGCGACAATATGTAGTCAAAGAGATTTCGCACTTGATCATAGATGCTTTGCTTCTTAGAAACCGAGTTGCGATCTGAAACAGACATTAATTTTAAATACATAAAAATTATTTTATCTGCAACTATTGAAATATGGGTACATTATACGTGTGATACTACATATAATATACTACTCATATTACACAATTGTAATATGAAAAGTTATATTACATGCTACACTTTTCTGTAATAAATAGAGCATATAATTTAACACATAACATTTTAATAAACTGTTAATTTATTAATAATATATTTTTTATTATAAATATCAATATAAATGATTATGAAAGTATAATAAATACAATTTGAATAGTTATTTTGACATTTAAGTGCTACTGTGGCGCCATCTGTTAAGCTATATATGAACTACTCGCGGTTAACTGAATAAATAATTATCAGATTTTTTATATGCCTGATAGTTGTAGATAAAGTATAGTATTTGACTCGCATAATATGGCTACATTACACTCGGATAATTAAGAATACTCGCTATCGCTCGTATTTTTAATTACATCCTCGTGTAATATAGCCTACATATTATGCTTGTTAAATAATATACTATTTATACATTGCGTTAACAATTGCCCTATTATTATATCGAAAGCAGTTTAATAATTTTAAAATATTGTTAAACAATTTTCGGTATTTTTGTTGTTGTAAAATTGGTACTTCTAACAACTGCTGCCCACTGTAAATGTCAAATTGATAACTTTAAATATTATGAAATGTTTTTTAATACAATTTATATTATTTTTGATTATGAAAACCGATTAAACAAAACTAATTTAAAAGGATATTAAAATTTCTTAATTTACAATGTATAGATTTATAACTATTTTCATAATATTTGAAATTAAAATGTATTTTGATAAATAAATGTGCCCAACTTCATGCAACTGAGTTACCATATTTCACATTTACATATCCCGAAATTACAATATGTTATTTTTTAATTGAAAATTTTAAAATTTCTATAAAATAAGTGTAGCAAAGTATAAAAAATAGTATATTATACTCTTTTTATACTATGTATTGTTCCATTCGTGTTTTTGGAGCACTCCTCACTCATGGAAAAATATACCATCTTATGAAACTTGTATAATAATATAAGTACTATTTTGAATAAAACAACTTTTTTAGTTATAGTTCTGTATAGTTTATTAAACCCAATTGTTTGCTGGATTGTCACGAAATAAAATATCAAGACACGAAAATTATGTAAAGCTCTATATATCTTAACACAAGATTAATTAGAGAAGCCATTGAGATTTTTAAAACTAAGAATATTAATCTCAATCACAATGTAGATTTTGAAATTAGTAAAGCATGGCTTCCTATATTAAATATGTTATAATTTGTTTTTTAGTAATTTGTTTACTTGCATTGTTGTATTTGTCATTACCCTGAAGAAGCCAGGAGTTTATGTTGCTGAAACGATGGGTTTAATAAACTATACAGAACTATAAATACAAAATTTGTTTTATTTAAATTCTATGAGTTCTGAAATAGTATATTACATGTGAGGTGGCAAATGTTTCATTACAGCCGAGGGCTTATTATATGACTGAGAGGCGAAGCCTCGAGGCTCAGATATAGCGCAAGGCTGTAATGAAACTCCCACCGACCTATGTATACTATTTTATTCACAATTATCCAAATTAACTTCTACTCGTATATCGCCTTTTTCCAATAAACTAAATTAATGTACGGTAGTAGTCTATGAAAACAAATGTTTAAATTTATTTTAATATGTTTGACAGCACTGATCACCATACTTTTAGAGATTTATGACAGTATTACTAGGCAACCATAGTAAACACTTCCCCCCCAAGAGATTATAAAGTATTTCCCACCCGTGAGATTGTCATTGTAGTTAAAAATGACATACGTTTCTAACCTTTGACAGGTTAGGAATTGACATATTACTATAGTGATTGTGAATAATAGTATTTATATTACATTTGAGGTGGGAAATGTTTCATTACAGCCGAGGGCTTATTATATGACCGAGAGGCGAAGCCTTGAGGCTCAGATTTAGCGCAAGGCTGTAATGAAACTCCCACCGAACTATGTATACTATTTTATTCACAATTATCCAAATTGACATCTACTCGTATATCGCCTTTTTCCAATAAACTAAATTAATGTACGGTAGTAGTCTATGAAAACAAATGTTTAAATTTATTTTAATATGTTTGACAGCACTGATCACCTTACTTTTAGAGATTTATGACAGTATTACTAGGCAACCATAGTAAACACTTCCCCCCCAAGGGATTTTAAAG
This sequence comes from Stenolophus ochropezus, assembly GCA_035578165.1. Taxonomy (NCBI): domain Eukaryota; kingdom Metazoa; phylum Arthropoda; class Insecta; order Coleoptera; family Carabidae; genus Stenolophus; species Stenolophus ochropezus. Next base: position 46,873,486 of record JAQOWZ010000002.1, on the reverse strand, counting down.
TATTTCCCACCCGTGAGAATGTCATTGCAGTTAAAAATGACATACATTTCCAACCTTTGACAGGTTAGGAATTGACATATTGCAATAGTGGTTGTGAATAAAATATTTTATTAATATACTGTTATATCATATTACAAAATTCCAAGATACATATGTACATTCTACTTCCCGCAGTTGATCCTCACATTATTAATTGTAACAAGTGATTCAAATCGTTGGAGGAAGGGGGATTAATGACATCATCTAGTCGGGTATAATCGTGTGATTTGCGAAAAAATGAATGTCAGAACTACCAATATTATAGACAAATATAAAAATGGATAAAACATACGAAGAGTTGTAGTTTAAACTAACGAAACTACAAACACACATATAAGTTAAAACACGTAATCTCAGATTAGTTAAAAAATTAATTTTATTTATTAACTACGATTACAACAATGTTTTATACAATTATTTAATATGTGTTTACAAGTACAAACGGCAACTAGATCTAACTTAGAATACGAAACTACACTATTTATATTATTTTAAAAGAGATGAGCTTGCAAGTAGGAAAACTACTGCAGTCTCTTCTCACGGGAAGAAATATGATGCAATTTGGGGTGGTGTCCTCATATACTTGTGTTAATTTAGAAATGTTTGCATCATTTTTCCTCTTTCTCTTAATTATTATTCTAATACAAAATATAATTATTAACAATATTATAAAACTAACTAATATTATATTCGAGTATGAATGAGTGAGTTCAAAATTTTCTAGAGTTATTGGTTTCTGAGTTTTTTCTTGAATGGTTTCTAGATTCTTAATATTTATGGTTTTATTTAATAGATTGTGTTCATTATTTATCTCTATTTTAAAGTCAATGAATTTTCCAAAGTTTTTAGAGATTGATTTTAGGTTGTCATTAATTGTACAGGCTTGGGTGAAATATAAGCCTTTGATTTTAAGTTGTTTAATTTCTCGTTCACACTCGATTTTTACATTATCTTCGTTGGGATAAAATATGTAAGTAATGTCTGTGTTGGAAATGTCGAACAGTTCATTTTTTGGGTTGACGTTTACATAGTTACAATACTTATTACTATGTTGACAGTAAATATCAGTTAAACAATGGTCTTCCATTATTGAACCCTTTTTACAAAAATAGATATTGTTATTTAATCTGGTACATTGGGATAGAAATTTTATTTTACAATTATCTTCACTATAGTAACCTGGCAAAATATCTAATGTTATGTAGTTATTATTGTCAGATTTAGAAGGTATGGGAGTAAATTGGATTAGGTTTACTTCTTGATTTGGTATAGGGATGGATACTAAAATTTTTAATGTATTCTGCTCATATCTACAATGGGTTTTAATGAGATGATTATTGTGCCAATTATTAATCAAAAGTTTGTTAATGGGATTCTTAATTTCTTTATTTATTAGATTTTCAATTTCTTCGCGAGATATTAGACCGAAGTGTAAAGTATTAATACTACAGAAAGTGAATGTTTCTTCGATTTGATTTAACATTATGAGTAAATTACTGGCAATTGACTGTAATTGATTAAATATGTCTTTAATTTGTAAAATATCGATATCGTCTATTACGAAACCAATTATTTTTTCAAACTCATTTAGTTTGCTTTTTATAAGCTTATTGTTCTGATTAATATTTTTAATTTGACTGTTGAATTGTTTTGTGAAATTTTGATTATACCAAATTTGGAGGTTTAAATTATCTTTTAATTTTTCTTGGTTATGATGAATGGTTTCGATTAAAGTATTATATTTATCTGCATCTTCTTGATCCAAATTTCCTGTTATTGATTTTAATATAGAACCTAGTCCGTTTATCAAACCGCGTTTGTATCTTTTTTTATTAATTACATGAATTTTATTATCTAAGTTACTCATTGTGTTTTCGAAAATATTATAGTTATTTTGGATATTAGTGGATGTATTGTTTTTTAGGAGTCGGATTTTGGAATATAGGATTTCTTTTTGATTGATTAAGTTATTATACTGCTCTAGGATCGGGTTCAAACTAATATTTACAAATATAAATTTTTCATTTGATTCTACATAAGCTTTTCCGAGGTTTACTATGTTTACGCCTGGATTGATAGTTTGGTCTTGAATTTGGGAGCCAAATATTATTTGCGTGGTGGTCCATCTGAAACACGGGGTTTCTTTATTTGATTAATTTTGATTTTTCGATTTTGTGTATCTATTATTTGGGCTCTTTCTGGTTTTATAGTTTTTACATTGATAATTTTAAACTTAGGCTTTTCGATTTTACCTGTATTTCTTTTGTGAATATTTTCGTAAACTTGGGATGGTATGGGTGGAATTTGTGTTATGTCATCGGCATATTTATCTTTATTTTTATTAATATTGTTTTTTATTTTATTATAAAGGGTGTCCATTACTTCTTTGTGATTTTGAATGTATGAATCTACAATTTGTTCCTCATTATTTTCCAAAATATTTGTGTTTAAGTGACCTAAGAGGATATTAAAAGGGGTGTCTTTAGTTGTCGAATGGATGGTGGAGTTATATGCTATAATACTGTATTTTACTTTGTTTTTTAGATTGAGTTCCTTGAAGTCTTTGTTCTGATTTAAAATTCTCATATGTTCTATCAGGGTGCTATGAAATCTTTCTATGTTACCATTTGAATTTGGATTATTGACGCTAACAAAATTAATCTCGATTCCTTTCATAGCTAGGAAGCTAGTTAATAATTTATTATTAAACTCTCGCCCATTGTCGAAAGTAATTTCTTTTGGAATGCCAAAATGAGAAAAGTACTTTAATAATTTTTCTATTATAGTGATTGCATTATGATTTTTTAATTCATATGCTTGAGCATATTTTGAAAAACTGTCTATTATAGTTAGAAATTTTGTTTTCTCCAAGGATAAGAGATCTATATGTAATGTTTCGAGTGGTTTGCTAGCAGTAGGGGTTTTGATAATTGGAATTTTTATAGGATTCCTCTCATATTTGTTTGCCAGACAGATTGTGCATTTGTTTATGTAATTTTGAATGTGTTTTATCATATTTGGCCAATAGTAATTTTGTCTTAATTTTTCATATGTCTCTGTAATGCCCCTGTGGTTCGTTTTACCCTCGTGGTAATTTATTATTTTTTGGAGTTGTTCTTCTGAGTCTTCCACATCAGTTAGTAAATTTTTACAAGAAATTAATCGGTAACTATTTGATTGAAATATTGTTTGTAAAACTGAGTTAACGTTTAATTTGAATTTTTCTGGAATGAGGCAGTGATAGTTTATATGCGGTCGTAGATATTTTTTTTATGAAGTCTGTTAGTGTGTTATTGCAGTTAATAGGGTTTAAGTACAAATAGAGTTTTATAATTTTGTGGTCGAAAAGTTTTAAAATTTTTACGTTACTTTTATTGTTAGTTTCTTTGATTATTATCTGATTTTTGCCGATATTGACCGGTGATTCGATGTATGGTAATCCGTTTATGGGTCTTTCGTCATCAGAATGACAAGTGTCTGTTGTTTCACTTCCTGTGACTTCTACTACTACCGAACTTGCATAATTTTGAATTTCTGTAATTTCGTTATATTTATAGACATTAATTTTGATATTTGTATGCTTGAATTCTTCTTTAATGATTTTTTCTATATCTTCCCAATTTTTTCCATCTAAGCCTGAACAGATTTTTGGCATGTCTATTTCGAAAATGTCATTTTGAATAAGATAGTCTACCAATAATTTTAAACATTGAGATATATCTTCCATAGTTGGTTTATCTTTATAACAGTTTTTTGTGATAAGATGAAATATTCGCTTCCCGTTGCAGTTTTGAATAGCTAATTTATTCTTTATAATTTTGATTTTATCTAAATTATTTTTTGTCTGGAATTTTTCGTCGATTTGTTTAGCAAAGCCTAATCCCATGCGAAAATCTTTAGAAATGCAATGAGCTACTGGATTATTACTATCAAAGATATCAGTGTTTTTATATTCAATTTCGAAATTGGGTTTGATTCGCGAAAGTGCATCAGCTACGTAATTTTGATTTCCCTTTTTATATTCTATGTAATAGTTATACTCTTCCAATTTTAGACGCCAACGTATGAGTTTTTGATTGGGCTCTTTGAGGGAATGTAACCAGACTAAAGGTCGATGGTCAGTTATAATTTTGAATCGTCTACCAAAAAGATAAGGTCTAAAATTTTTGGTGGCCCATACTATTGCCAAAAGTTCCTTCTCAATTGTGCTGTAATTTTGTTCGTGCGCGTTGAGTGTTCTAGAAGCATACGCTATGGGAAGATCTTTTCCGTTATCATGTTTCTGTGATAAGACGGCTCCCAGTGCAAAGTTGCTTGCGTCTGTTGTTAGTATGAATTCTTTATCAAAATCTGGATATTGTAATATAGGATTATTACTGAGTAAATTTTTGCAAAGATTAAAATTTTTAATATATTCTGGATCATTGTAATTTATTTTTGAATTTTTCCTTAAACACTGCGTAAATGGTTTTGTTAATTTGGAAAAGTCTTGAATGAAACGTCTATAATATCCTAATAAGCCGAGAAATTGTTTAATTTCTTTGGTTGTTTTGGGTAATGGGAAGTTTTGAATAGTTTTGATTTTGTCGGGGTTTGGTTTAAGTCCATTTGTCGTGATAACGTGTCCTAAGTAAGCTGTTTCTTTGCGTAAGAATTCGCATTTGTCTGGTTGAATTTTGAGGTTAGCTTCTCGAAGTTTTTCTAATACTTTTTTAATATTGTCTAAATGTTCTTGTAATGAAGATCCTAATATAATAATGTCGTCTAAATAAACGAAGCAAATTTTGTTTATCAAATCTTTTAAAACGTAGTTCATTAATCTTTGGAAAGTCGAAGTTGCGTTTTTAAGGCCAAATGGCATTCTTTTAAATTCGTAATGTCCATGGTCAGTTGAGAAAGCCGTTTTTTCTATGTCTTTCGGGTCCATTTCTATTTGGTGGAATCCGCTTGTTAAGTCAAGAGTTGTAAAGTATGTCGATTTACCCAATTTGTCTAAAATGTCACTAATATCGGGGATCGGAAATTTATCGTCAATCGTCTTGTCATTTAGTTTCCGATAGTCAATGACCATTCTAAATTTGTTCTTCCCGCTAGCGTCCGATTTTTTTGGAACGATCCAAATAGGGGAATTCCAGGGAGAATAAGAATGTTGTATAACGTCATCTTTTAATAATTTTGAAATTTGGTCTTCAACTTCATCTTTGTAAATTGAAGGATATTTATATGAGCGGGTGTAAGTAGGTATTTCGTCTGTAGTGTTAATTTTGTGTTTAATTTTATTTGTAAAAGTCAATTTTTCGTTTGGTTCTAAAGTCAAGTCCTTGTATTTATTTAATAATTTTGTTAAAGATTCTAATTCCTCTTCATTTAGGTGTTCTGTTCTGACAGAAGATTTATCTAAACTTTCGGTGGTGAAAACTGTATGTTTTTTATCTTGTTGAAAATATTCAAATTTATGTTTACAATTTAGTAATTTTATTTCCTCTTTTTTGAAGTTTATTTGAGCCTGTAATATTTGTAATGCGTTATAACCTAATAGAATATGAAAACTTGTATGAAAATTTAATAGATAAGTTTTTAAATACTTATCTTTATATTTAATGAAAGTATATTCGCTACCTTTAGATTCTCCATTTAGGGTTTGTACTTCGAAGTTTTCTTTAAAAATTTTGAATAAATGTTTATTTTTATGAACATAATCTTTATTAATAAAATTTTGAGATGAACCTGTGTCGACAAGAATGAACAAATTTTGAAGTTTTATATAGGGTAATTTAGAAACTGTGTTAATGGTTAGGGATTCAAATTTGGTTCGTTCTCCTGGTCTAAAAAATTTTGATTTTCTTCTTCTTCTGGTGCGATCTCTACGTATTCATATTGTAGGTCGTCTGATTCTAATTCGGGATTATCGTTTTCGATTTCGGTATTGTATATTTCCTCTGATATAATGGTGGGTCTGGATCTAGGGACAAATTGATTTTGCTTGGGTCGAAAACTGCGGGTGCTGATTGACATTGGTGTCGGTTCTGGTTGCTTTGGAACAGGTCTGATTGATTGTGACGGGAATTTAAAAGGAGTGGTAATATTGGGTTTATTATATTGTTGAGGTATTTTAGGTGAATATTTCAGCATTGGTGATAGATGTTGTACAGGTTTCGAATGACTTTGTTGTAATTTAATATTAGGATTATTTGGTTTGTCTTCCAAATATTGGAAATCATTTTTGAGCAAATTTTCAACTTCAGATAGAGTACCAGGGTTTCTAGTGGCTAGATTGTTCCTATAGGGATCTTTACATGCTTTTATAAATGTATTCACAGCTACGGATTGTATTAATGCGTTCACAGCAGTTTTTGCTTCTACTGTTATCTCTGAGAGATTAACTTTTGCTTGGAATCTACTATACTTTTCTTGTATATCTCGTAAAAACTCAAATATTGTCATGTTTCTCTGTTGAGCTTGGCAAATTTGTATAACAATAGTCTGGATATTTTGTTTGTCATCATAATTATTTACTAAAAATGCTTTTAGGTCAGACCATTTGTCAAAATTTTGTTCTGATATTAATTCGCTAGCTGGACCAGTTAATTTATTTTTAATTTTAAATAGTATAACTTTCTTTTTAATTTCTGATGGATTTAGTGGAGTTATTAATTTTAATATTTCGTCAACTTGACGTACAAATCTAGAAAGGGTTTTTGGATTCCCATTGTATTCGGGAATGACGCTTAAGAGATCATCAATGTCTTTGTCAGTCATTTTACAATATTACGGTTATATGAAAATATATTAAGTGGAACTGATTCACTCACAGTATTAGAATGGTGAGTTTCATAGGTCTGCAACACCGGGGGTTGGGCGATGTGGATCTGGCCTGGCCTCGTGCGATGTGCAGGTGGATGATGCGACGCGTCTCCAGCTCTGATGTGCCCTCAGGTGGATGGTGCGTGCTGGTGGCGGAACCCCTCGTCTGGATCGACAGCGGAACCGTTCTTCGATGTGGTTTTTACTATCGGTTTTAGATTTAACCGATAGGAGACGTTGCCGTTGCTGAGGTTTTTAACGAATTGGATTTATGGAATCTTCGAACCCAGCGATTGCACTTTTAATAGTTCGATTGTCTTTTGAATGGTTAAAACCAACGGTGTGTAAATTTTAACGAATTGAATACAAAGTATTTTCGATTTACAACACCTTGAGACAATCCTACCGACTGCGCCAGTTAAAACACGTAATCTCAGATTAGTTAAAAAATTAATTTTATTTATTAACTACGATTACAACAATGTTTTATACAATTATTTAATATGTGTTTACAAGTACAAACGGCAACTAGATCTAACTTAGAATACGAAACTACACTATTTATATTATTTTAAAAGAGATGAGCTTGCAAGTAGGAAAACTACTGCAGTCTCTTCTCACGGGAAGAAATATGATGCAATTTGGGGTGGTGTCCTCATATAATTTATATGACAGGAATGACATTAATTTTTTTTTTAAATATTTGAAAATATCCGTTACCGCGGCTACACTATTGTTTCTATTTCATTTTTGTGGTTGGTTAGTTGCAGATAGCATACCGGAAATTTATTTTGTTAGCAAAACAATGTATTGAAGCGTTTATTTTATGAGTAAATATAGAGAATACTTGTCAGACTTCCCATTTCAAAATCAATCGGTCACAACGACTTAAGTGATTAAATATAAGTATTTATTAATTTTAGTTCGAAATGATTTATTTTTACAATGTCCACTGAAAGATCGAGATGAGCGTTAAAAATCAGAAAAAAAAATAATTTCTACATTATAAAATAAAAAAGATTAACTTCGACATTTCTGTTCCATATTACACAAAATTAATAAATAAAATATTTAAAAAATATATTATAATCATACCTGGATGAATGAATGCTTTATGAATGCGTGTAATCAAAGTACTTCTAAGTTGTCAAATATCACCACAACTCTTCCTCTGTATCATTTAGAGTTACTGATGATCATGAACAAATGTTGCTAATTTTAATTTTATTTTAAAAAATACATGTTATTGTGAGGTGCTTAGTAATTTCATATTTTGTATTTTTTTCTCATTTTCTAGTATATTTAGAGTATGCATATAAAACAAGTTATATATTAGATTTAAATATTTGAATTCATATCCTAAATATTCAAAAAATTAATAGAAAAAATCGTGCCTTGTAATATGGAAAAAAATTATTAGAAGCCATAGGGAGAATCAATACCCATGACATTTATGTATATTTTAGTATTATTGTTGATTGAGAAATCAATTAATTTTTCAATCAACGGTATTTAACTATATGTGCATAAAAATAATAGTCTTCTTACCCATGACAATAAGATATTTTACATTGATTATAAATCAAAATTTGTATAAAATCTCAAAGAAAATAGAAAATAAAAGAATTTCATATAATAAATTGATGACTAAATATACATTTTAAATAAATGTCACCAAAAAACATAATAATGTAATATTACTAAAAAAAATTACTAAATTTTGGAACTACTAACTAACAAAGAGATCTACATTGAAATTTTATTTCATGTATTGAAATACCGTTTCAGCTCCATTGGTAAAAAAGTAAAATAATTAATGTTTCACAGATGTCCACAATTGTCATTTACCCCATGACATAAGTAATAACTATTTTAGGGCACTTATCAGCTATATTATCTCTGGACATTGATAGTTACGCAATAATTTTATGACAGTTGCCGAAAGCACGTTGCTTGTTAACCGTCCGAGACCGAAAGCGAAGGGCTGTTACTTAAAAGCATTGTGCTTGAGAAACTTGTCATAAAATTATAAGTTATTTATCAATGATCGAGGAATTTTCGTTGAGAATTTTTTTCCGATTATTTCATTTGAATAGTCTAAATATGACATTTTGAAAGTCAAACAACAACATAATTAATGTTTGAGGTATATGTCAAGAATTGTCATTTACCTAACAACCTCATGACATTCATGATATATGTGATAGTAGTCTTATGACTCTTTTCTGTCTAGGTGTGTTTTAATTGGCTACTTTCGCGCAAGTGACCAGAAATACAGGGATTTGATTGGGTATAATTTTAAGATAAATATTTCCGTTGCTATTTTCAAAATTTTAGCAATAATTTTTTGATTTACATTTACATTAAAATATTTTGTGTAAAGTTAAAAAAAGCAATTAATTTGATTGATTTCTATCTACAGCAGATTATAACATCACCATTATGAAAAATAAAATAAAAGTTTTAAAATTTCTTACCAGCTTCGGCCGAAGTAATAGTTAAGGCCAAAATGGCAAAGAAGACCAACAAGAAGCAGCAGACGAATTTCATTTTGTTTCTTTACGACGAACTTATTTGAACTGTGGAAGAACCTGACTTTTATATGAATGTGGAACGGCAGTTCCACGTGGCGGTGACATGTTTATTGTTTTCATACGAATATTAATGCTTGATACCAGTCAATATCTGGTAAATTTTATGTGAAATGCAAGGTTAAGGAAATTTAGATGATATTAATTATATTTTTCGAATTGTTACTCTGTAATATTTTTTATACTGCAATAAAAATAAAAAACATATCATTTGCATACATAATTTGTAAATCCATATACAACAAATTAACTACATTAGTAATAATATACGTAGGCCATCGGCCATCGTATTTCCTCTACACAAAATATGAGTTCTACTTAAAAAATACAACCTAACTGATGGCAAGCAGATACAAATACTAAAAAAAAGAAGAGGGATAACTCTGAATCAAATAAGATATGACGAGTAATACCAAGATTCTTTTCATAACAAACCATAGAACAACCCCCATTCACAACTCAGAACAGATTCCAGATTCTAGATGGTATCAATCACAATGACCAACAAGAAGAGCCACTAGTTAAAATTCCAAAACCACCACCCATATTCGTTCCAGACATACAAGATGTGAACCCACTAATAAAAATTGCAGACGAAGAAGCCAAAGATAATTACTTCCTAAATCCATAGGAAATAAACAACTGAATATCCAAGCAAAGGACATCAATAGTTACAAAAAAATAATCAATCGTCTGACAATTGACGAGATAATACATCACACATATCATGTAAAACAAAATTGATCATATCGAGTAGTTATAAACAATTTTCAACACTCGACAAATATAGACGATTTAAAAGCAGAAATAGAAGAGAAAAGATATAAGGTAACAAATTTTCACAATATTAAACACCGAACTCTGAAATACCCATTACCAATCTTTATAATAGAATTGCAGCAGAATTCAAACAACAAAACAACCTATGATGTCTATTTCCTGCAGTATTCCAAGTAACCATAGAACCACCTAGACCAAAAAAGTAAAAAATACGGCAATATGCCCGCTGCCAGCGATATGATGAAAACCTATTGCGCAAAGCAAGAACGTTGCGTTAAATGCAGTGAAAACCATGCAACTAAAGCATGTAAAAAGGACGAGAATACACCGGTTAAATGTGTATTATGCGGTACAAACCCTCCAGCGAACTATAGAGAATGCACCGTATATAAAGAGATCTTAATAGAAAATATCCAATATTGCGACAAAAAGTACAAAAAACAGTACAAGAGAAATGGACCCAAATATCAGTTACTCACAAATAACAAATTCAAGCAAAACAAGTAAATCAGATTATACACTATACCCCAAACAAATTCGAAAAACCAACCAGCACAAAATAAACTAGAAGAAATAATGGTACAGCTCATGGGAAGGATGGATACCATCCTAAACGTCCTCACAACGCTAATAACAAAACTCTCATAATGCATCAAAACTTAAACCTAGCATTATGGAATGCCAATTGCTTGGCAAATCATTGTCAAGAGTTGAAATCATTTTCAACAGAACTTGATATAAACTTCATGCTAAGTTCAGAGACACCTTTCACTAACCAAACGTACTTAAAAATACCCCAGTACACTATACACCAAACACCCTGATTACACAGCCCTCGGAGGAACAACTATAATAATAACAAGTTCGTTAAAACACTACGTGTTACCAGAATATGTGATGGGTCACCTCCAAGCAACGATAATACTCGTAGAAGAATGGAGTGGCCCAATTACAGCATGGGAAGCCCAGATATACCCGAACAAAAACGTGAACAGCTAGTCCCGAATTCATATACGTAGATTATGGCATCAATCGAAATCGAAATCTTCTGTACAAAACAATATTAAATAGAAAACAAAGAGAACTAAAATTAATATTAAATGATTGGAGAAACCATAATATTCAAGAAAACCTAAGCACTCTGACTAATACTCAAGACACCAACTACTCTTTATGGAAAGTAACTAAACGTTTGAAAAAACCTATACAGCGCATACCACCCATAAGAAAACAGGACAACAGCTGGGCTACGAGCTATAAAGAAAGTGTGATAGTTCAGCTGAACACTATAGTCTATTCTAACCACATCCTATAAATAACAACGCAGCTGAAGAAAACGAAATAAAACAACATCTTGAAACCTCAGATCAAATGTCTCTACAATTCCAAAAAAATAAGTAAATATGAAGTAACAAACACAATAAAAACATTGCCAGGTAAAAAAAAGCACCAAGGTATAAACTTATCACGGGCAAACTATGAAAAGAGTTACCAGAAAAAGCTATTAATCTAATAACATATATTTTCAACGCAATATTTAGATTAACCCACTACCCAGCACAGTGGAAAGTTGCACAAATTACGCCTATCCAAAAACCCGGTAAATCAACCGAAGAACTTACATCCTAAAGACTTAAATTAATTCTATATAGAGAAAAACTAATTACTGAGTATCAATACGGCTTCAGAGAGAAACATGGAACAATTGAACAAATTCACCGAAGTCACATAAATTAGAAGCGACTTGTAAGAAAAAAAATATTGTTCAGCAGCATTTATCAACATCTCACAAGCGTTTGATAAAGTGTGGCACGAAGGCCTACTACGTAAAATTAAACAAAAAAATGTCAGCTCCCGATTATCAATTACAAAAATCATATCTAAGTGAAGAACATATTCCAGATACTAGATGGTATCAATCACACTGACCAACAAAGAGAGCCAATAGTTAAAACTCTAAAATCACTACCCATATTCGTTCCAGACATACAAGATGTGAACCCACTAATAAAAATTGTACACGAAGAAGTCAAAGATAATTACTTCCTAAATCCATAGGAAATAAACAACTGAATATTCAAGGAAACGACATCAATAGTTACAAAAAAATAATCAATCGTCTGACAATTGACAAGATAAGACATCACACTTATCAGATAAAACAAAATCGATCATATCGAGTAGTTATAAACAATCTTCAACACTCGACAAATATAAACGATTTAAAAGCAGAAATAGAAGAGAAAAGACATAAGGTAAAAAATATTCACAACATTACAACAAAACAATCTATGATATCTAGTTCCTACAGTATTCCAAAGTAACCATAGAACCACCTAGACCAAAAAAGAAAAAAATACTGCAATATGCCCGCTACCAACGATATGATGAAAACGTATTGCGCAAAGCAAAAACTTTGCATTAAATGCGGTGAAACCCATGCAACTAAAGCATGTAAAAAGGACAAAAACACACCGGTTAAATGTGTATTATGCGATGCAAACCCCCCCTTCCCCATGAACTATAAAGGATGCACCGTATATAAAGAGATCTTAATAGAAAATATATAATATTGCGACAAAAAGGTACAAAAAAAGTACAAGAGAAGTGGACCCATATATCAGTTACTCACAAATGACAAATTCAAGCAAAGCAAGCTAATCAGATTATACACTACCCCAAACAAATTCGAAAAACCAACCAGCACAAAATAAACTAGAAGAAATTATGGTACAGCTCATGGGAAGGATGGATACCATCCTAAACCTCTTCATAACTCTAATAACAAAACTCTCATAGTGCATCAAAACTTAAACATAGCAGTAAGGAATGCCAATTGCTTGGCAAATCATTATCAAGAGTTGAAATCATTTTTAACAGAACATGATATATACATCATTCTAATTTCAAAGACACCTTTCACTAATCAACCGTACTTAAAATACCCCAATACACTATAAATGACACCAAATACCCTGATGACACAGTCCACGGAGGAACAGCTATAATAATAAGAAGTTCGTTAAAAGACTATGTGTTACCAGAATATGTAATGGATCATCTCCAAGCAACGACAATACTCGTAGAAGAATGGACTGGCCTAATTACAGCATGGGAAGCCCAGATATACCCGAACGAAAATGTGAACAACTAGTCCCGAATTTAATTAAAATAATTTTCAAAGAAAAACGACGAATACGTAGATTATGGCATCAATCGAAATCGAAATACACTGTACAAAACAATATTAAATAGAAAACAAAGAGAACTAAAATTAATATTAAATGAGTGGAGAAACCATAATATTCAAGAATACCTAAGCACTCTGACTAATACTCAAGACACCAACTACTCTTTATGGAAAGTAACTAAACGTTTGAAAAAACCTATACAGCGCATACAACCCATAAGAAAACAGGACAACAGCTGGGCAACGAGTTATAAAGAAAACTGTGATAGTTTAGCTGAACACTATAGTGAAGTATTCAAACTACATCCTATAAATAACAATAGAGCTGAAGAAAACAAAATAAAACAACATCTTGAAACTCCAGATCAAATGTCTCTACAATTCCATAAAATAATTAAATATGAAGTAACAAACACTATAAAAACATTGCCAGATAAAAAATGCACCAGGATATGACCTTATTACGGGCAAAATATTAAAAGAGTTACCAGAAAAAGCAATTAATTTAATAACATATATTTTCAACGCAATATTTAGATTAACCCACTACCCAGCACAGTGGAAAGTTGCACAAATTACGCCTATCCAAAAACCCGGTAAATCAACCGAAGAACTTACATCCTAAAGACTTAAATTAATTCCATATAGAGAAAAACTAATTACTGAGTATCAATACGGCTTCAGAGAGAAACATGGAACAATTGAACAAATACACCGAAGTCACATAAATTAGAAGCGACTTGGAAAAAAAAATATATTGTTCAGTAGCATTTATCAACATCTCACAAGCGTTTGATAAAGTGTGGCACGAAGGCCTACTACGTAAAATTAAACAAAAAAATGTCAGCTCCCGATTATCAATTACAAAAATCATATCTAAGTGAAAGATACTTTCAAGTGAAATATCAAAATGAGTACTCTCAACTATGTCCCATTGAATCAGGCGTTCCCCAAGGAAGCGTACTGGGACCAGTTCTTTACCTGCTGTACACAGCAGACCTACCAACATCCTCACAAACTAAAGTTGCTAACTTCGCAGATGATACAACCATTCTAGCACCATATGAGAATCAACACATATGAGTGATATAGAAAAATAGCTAATTAAATGGAAAATAAAGGCGAATGCATCTAAATCAGTACATATCACATTTACTAATAAACTTGCCTGCCATTATACTTCAACAACGAACTACTTCCGCAAGCAAACGAACTTAAATATGTACTTAGGATTAAATCTGGATAAAAGATTAACTTGGTCTAATCATATTAAAACAAAAAGACAACAATTAAATATTAAAGCTAAACAAATGTATTTGCTGACAGGCAAAGGATCAAAATTATCATTAGAAAAGAAGCTAGTTGTATACAAAGCTGGAATAAAACCTATTTGGTGTCCAACTGTGGGGCACAGCAAATAACTCAAACATAGAAATAATACAAAGATTCGAATCGATTGGTAAATGTTTCGACTTCTTTTTCAAAAAAAGTTGAAATCGAAAAATTGAACAACTTTGTTTATATCACTTTTATTTTACAAAAATTGTTACTAGTTTTGACCAGTTCATCATCATCATCAGACAATGACTACAGTAAATTTTACATGCGTATTTATACATTAACTAAGTGAAATTTGTATTTTATTTTAAGTACTTACAAAAGTTATGAAATAATAAAATACCTGCCTACTAAGTATGGAAAAAATAAAAAATACTTATTTTTTTCTATAGCAGATGTTAAAGTGCAATTTTATCAACTCAAAATAGTGGATAAAGTAGCACTTTAACCGCAAGGGTAGATAAAGTAACACTTTAACAGCAAGGGTAGATAAAGTACTTTAACTTTTGTTTATTAGAAGTACATTTCCATAACAACGCACACTACTGACATTTTAAAATTGTTCTTTAATAATAATTTAATTTTCTAATTCTTTTCTCTTCAAAACCTGCTATAGAAAAAAATAGAATTTTATACACGACGATAAAATTAAATTATCGACACGCGAAAAATAATTCACTCGCGATTGTATCGCTCGTGAATTAACACTTTTCGCTTGTCGATAAAATATTATTTTATCGTCTTGTATAAAAAATAACTATCATACTTATATAACAGCAACATTTTGTAATACCTGAAATAGTACATTGTGCACAAGACGAAGGGACGAAGTCGATTGCTGGAACGACACAAGGTGGGAAATAGGAATTGTTTATTTTCTTCTTAAATCATTGATTTAATAAATAGACAAAAATTGGGTTTTAGTTCTGTAAAAATTTATTAATTACAACGTTTCGACAGCTCAGGGCTGCCTTCGTCAGGTAAATAACAAATAAATAAGTTGATTTAAATCACTTGTTCTGTAATTGTTATTTAACATTCCAGATTTACGAAAATTGGGGGAAAAAGCGTGTAGGTAATGTCATCATGTAGCAGTACTTTCTCAAGACCTACTAAATTTGTTTAACTTCGTCGGTAAAACGACTTTACTGGTATATTATTTTGAATTTATAACGCAGAAATATTTTGCACTAAAATTGGTAAATTTATTTTGAAAATTGTTGCAGAAAAATCTGATTATAACGATATAGAAGGTATTTTAAACTTAATTTCGCTATAGTAGATAAAAGTAAAATAAAGTTAGCGTTTAAAAATTTGTGATTAAATAACAAAATTATATTTTGGAAATAGGTGGTTATGCATGAGTGGTACACTATACTCTTTCTACGACCACACTGCTACACGTTACATAACAAAAATAATATTTCTCACATTGAATAGTAGTAATAAAAGATATATTTTTCCCGTTTCCTATTTGTACTAAATAATGCTATTTATTAATATTAATTACTAATAATGGTTTATTTTTGTTGCAGGTATGTAATTCACGTTATCCTGGTTCTAATCTTGTAAATACAATAGTTAAAACACGAATATAGCGAGAATTAAATGAATTAGTAATAGGTACGTGTTAAAATATAATTACATTCATATAAAAATAATTAAATATAATTTTTTAATTTATCAATTCAATTAACACCTTTCGAAATAAATGGTATGTTTATACACAAACTATGTTTTTTTGTTGTTGTAAAATTGTTACTTCAACAACTGCAGCCCACTTTAAATGTCAAATTGGTAACCTCAAATATTTCAAAATGTGTTTTAATACAATTTATATTATTTCTGAATAAAAAATACGAATAAACAAAATTAATTTAAAAGGATATTAAAGTTCCTTAACTCATAATGTATAGATTTATAAATATTTTCATAATATCTTAAATGCGTATTGACAGATTAATATACCCAACTTCATTCAACAGAGATACCAAATTTCACATTTACATATCTCTAAATTACAATTTGTTATTTTTTAATTGAAAATTTCAAGATTTTTAAAGTAAAGCAAACTATAAAAAATAGTATATTATATTCGTTTTACGACATATTGTTCCATTCGTTCCAACTTATGGAACAATATACCGTCTTATTAAAGTTGTATAATAATATACTATATAGCAATCAATTCAGCATCTTTTTTTGAGCTGTTATATTTACTATTCAGGCAACTAGATGTTGTATACCACCCATATCGTCTCAGGATAACAAAATTTTCCTTTAAACAAAATTTATTGAATCAATACATTGCAATTTTACAATTTTACTTTATTGTTCATTATGTATTATAATGTGCATGTTATCTAACAAATATATAAAGCTTCAATTAAAGAAGGCAATTAAGGCATCGACGAAACTGTTATATTCCGACACCAGGAAGGCCCAGAAGTTTTCCGGTAGACCATTGTTGCTTTGCTTCTTAGAAACCGAGTTGCGATCTGAAAAAGACATTAATTTTAAATACATAAAAATTATTTTTATACATTGCGTTAACAATTGCCCTATTATTATATCGAAAACAGTTTAATAATTTTAAAATATTGTTAAACAGTTTTCGGTATTTTTGTTGTTGTAAAATTGGTACTTCTAACAACTGCTGCCCACTGTAAATGTCAAATTGATAACCTTAAATATTATGAAATGTTTTTTAATACAATTTATATTATTTCTGATTATTAAAACAGATTAAACAAAACTAATCTAAAAGGATATTCAAATTTTTAAATTTAATTTATAACTATTTTGACAATATTTGAAATTTAAATGTATTTTGTATTGTATATTGATAAATAAATGTTCCCAACTTCATACAACTGAGTTACCTTTTTTACATATCCCGAAATTACAATCTGTTATTTTTTAATTGAAAATTTTAAAATTTCTATAAAATAAGTGTAGCAAAGTATAAAAAATAGTATATTATACTCGTTTTATAAGACATGTTGTTCCATTCGTGTTTTTGGAGCACTCCTCGCTGCGCTCCTCTCGGAACTAAGACTTGTATAATATACTATTTTATACGTTGCGTTGACAGTAGCTCTATTGTTATATCGACAACGGTTTAATTTTAATAATATCGGATATTGTGTAACTGCATTTGGTAATTTTTTTGTAAAAGTAAATAAATGTTGACAATTATAAGTGTCCAACTTCATTGAATCGGGTTATGTTATTTTACGATTAATTAATTTTTCTAATTTTAAATTTAGAGATTTTTATAAAATAATTGACGCAAAGTATTAAAAAATATTACAATTTTTTATGACATATTGTTCCATTCGTGTTTTTGGAGCACTCCTCACTCATGGAAAAATATACCATCTTATGAAACTTGTATAATAATATAAGTACTATTTTGAATAAAACAACTTTTTTAGTTATAGTTCTGTATAGTTTATTAAACCCAATGGTTTGCAGGATTGTCACGAAATAAAATATCAAGACACGAAAATTATTTAAAGCTCTACATATCTTAACACAAGGTTAATTAGAAAAGCCATTGAGATTTTTAAAACTAAGAATATTAATCTCAATCACAACTTAGATTTTTAAATTAATAAAGCATGGCTTCTTATATTAAATATGTTATAATTTATTTCTTAGTTATTTGTTTACTTGCATTGTTGTATTTGTCATTACCCTGAAGAAGCCAGGAGTTTATGTTGCTGAAACGATGGGTTTAATAAACTATACAGAATTATAAATACAAAATTTGTTTTATTTAAATTCTATGAGTTCTGAAATAGTATATTACATGTGAGGTGGGAAATGTTTCATTACAGCCGAGGGCTTATTATATGACCGAGAGGCGAAGCCTCGAGGCTCAGATATAGCGCAAGGCTGTAATGAAACTCCCACCGACCTATGTATACTATTTTATTCACAATTATCCAAATTAATTCAAATCCTATGAGTTCTAAAAAATATTTTATTAATATACTGTTATATCATATTACAAAATTCCACGATACATATGTACATTCTATTTCCCGCAGTTGATCCTCACATTATTAATTGTAACAAGTGATTCAAATCGTTGGAGGAAGGGGGATTAATGACATCATCTAGTCGGGTATAATCGTGTGATTTGCGAAAAAATGAATGTCAAAACTACCAATATTATAGACAAATATAAAAATGGATAAAACATACGAAGAGTTGTAGTTTAAACTAATGAAATTACTAACACACAATGAAGCACAAACTGATATAAATGACACGAATGATATTAATTTTTTTTTAGATATTTGAAAATATCCGTTAGCGCGGTTACACTACTGTTTCTATTTCATTTTTGTGGTTGGTGAGTTGCAGATAGCATACCGGAAGTTTATTTTGTTAGCAAAGAGTAGTTTCATTACCATAGTTACAGAATGTATTGAAGCGTTTATTTTATGAGTAAATATAGAGAATACTTGTAAGACTTCACATTTCAAAATCAATCGGTCACAACGATTTCAAAAAGTAAGTATAAAAAGTATATATGTATTTATTAATTTTAATTCGAAATTATTATTTTTTTTACAATGTCCACTGAAAGATCGAGATGAGCGTTAAAAATAAGAAAAAAAAAAATTTGTACATTACAAAATAAAAAAGATTAACTTTAACATTTCTGTTTCATATACACGTAATTAATAAATAAAATATTAAAAAAAAAATTATAATGATACATGGATGAATGAATGATTTACGCATGAGTCTAATCAAAGTACTTTTAAGTTGTCAAATAGCGCCACAACTCTTCCTCTGTATCATTTAGAAATGCTGATGATCATGAACAAATGTTGCTTTTTTTAATTTTATTTTAAAATATACTTGTTATTGAGAGATGGTTAGTAATTTGTATTTTATATTTTTTTCTCATTTTCTAGTATTTTATAATTTACATACATAACAAGTTACATATTAGATATAAATATTTGAATTCATATCCTAAATATTTAAAAAGTTAGTAGTAAAAATCGTGCCTTGCAATACAGACGAAAATTATTAGCAGCCATATGCAGAAGCAATACCCATGACATTTATGTATATTTTAGTATTATCGTCGATTGAAAAATCAATTAATTTTTCAATCAACGGTATTTAACCATATGTGCATAAAAATAATGGTCTTCTTACCCATGACAATAATAGTTATTTAAGTAACAAGGAATGTAAGTACATCTTTACATCCGAGGAAGTTGTACTAGGCCGAGGCGTATGCCGAGGTCCTAGTAACTTGCGAGGATGTTAAGATGTATGTACATTCCGTGTAACTTATTATATTTTTCGCGCTACTGAAAAATTAGGCTTAATTATTTAAAAATATAGCCCGGTTGACATCTGTCATCCACATTATTCTTTTTTTACAACGATTTAAATCCATGTTACCTGTGTTTGTTCCTATGTTACTATATTAAATAGTAAAAAGAAAACAAACCAAGCTGTTTGCTGTTGACATTTATTAAAAAAATTATATTGAAAATGGATATTGACGAAGCGGCAAGAGTGGCTTTGTTAAATTGTTTACCCGAAAAATCAGGTAAAAGATATGAATTTACCTATGAAGTATTTAAAAAATGGTGTGCCGCGAAGAAAGTGAAGACAATTACTGAAAATGTAATGTTAGCGTATATGTTGGAAAGATCCAGTTCACTAAAATCGCCATCCAGCTTATGGTGTGAATATTCCATGTTAAAAGCCACTATTAAAAATAAAGATAATGTGGATATTTCAAATTTTTCTAATTTAATTGGTTTTCTTAAGAGCAAAAACAAAGAATATCGCTCAAAGAAATCCCATATTTTAACTAAGGAACATATCGTAAAATTTGTTCAAGAAGCTGACGATGATACATATTTGTTAATCAAAGTAAAATATAAATTATATTTAATTTTCTGCATTCATATATCTTAATATGTTTTGTTTATTATAGACTGTTATGATTATGGGCATTGCCGGGGCATGTAGAACTGATGAATTATGTAAAATGAGAATAACAGATGTGATTGATCATGGAAATTATGTCATTATAAACATTCCTCAGAGTAAAAATGATGTGCAACGTAGTTTTCCAATTGTTGAAAAAAATAAAGAAAACATTGACTATTTGGGAATCTTTAGAAAATATTTCGAAATTCGTCAAAAAATTAATATAAATCCTCGCTTTTTTTACGCTACCAAGCTGGCAAATGCATGAATAAACCAGTTGGAAAACATATTTTTGCAAAAATGCCTTCAGTAATAGCTAAATTTTTAAATTGCCAAGATCCACATCTTTATATTGGGCATTGCTTTAGACGCTCTTCAGCTACTTTACTCGCCAATACTGGTGTACATATTTTATGTTTAAAAAGACATGGCGGCTGGAAATCTAGTTCCGTTGCCGAAGGTTACGTGGCAGAATCAGTTCAAAACAAAATTGATATTTCCAATAAAATATTATACGACAAAACCATGAATACCGCTTCTACATTTAAAGAAACATCTTCGGTTCCTCATGTTAATTCACCTTCAACGTCCGCACAACAAAACCCACAAAATAGTACTCTGTCTTTTTCAAAAGAACAAACAAGTTTATTAGAAAATGATAATTTAGTTATAAAAAATTGTACATTTACAAATAGTACTGTAATCTTTAATATTAATAAGAAATAGTATATTACGTACCGTGAACTGTAAGTGACAGTTTTTAGGTCGAGAATGTTGTTTGGGAAGTCGAGACCCGAAGGGTCGAGATTTCCTAAACATTCGAGACTTCAAATATCACTTACAGTTTAAGGTTAGTAAGCTATTTTTTGCAATACCTACAAAAATAATAGAAAAAGAAAAATAGGTTTCAAAATTAACATCTGTCAAATTGATGTCAAAAATAAAAGTTGAATTGCAATTGAGAGTAAGAGTGCCATGGATGTTTATGATGATGTGGAAACTAAATACTTACCATCCACCATGAATTGTAAGTAACACACTTACTGTCCACCGTGCACGGGAAGTGTTTACTATATCCATGGAAACCAAATCTGCAATAAAAGTTCCACTTACTGTGTTTAAATTTTATTATTAATGGGTAACTTACTGTGCAGGTATTGCAAAAAATATTTTACTTTGATTACAAATCAAAATTTGCATACAATGTCAAAGAAAATAGAAAATAAAAGAATTTCATATGATAACTTCATGACTAAACATAGGGGAGAGTAGCCTAATTTGGACCGTAGCCTAATATGGACCGCTGTGGTATCCAAAGATTGATAAAATCTGTGCGATTTTAGATAGACTACTTGTTATACGTAGAGGTAGACCAGATTAATGTAATCGTGTTTGTGAAAAAAATGTCTCATGGTTACATTAACAGAAGGGTTATTTGTTTGACTACGAAAAAATTTGTTATTTTGATGTAAGAGTGAAAGCCGTTAGTTCGTCCAAACGTAGGTAATTACAAGTCCTCTTATATCATCACAAAGCTTATTTATCTATCCATAATTTCCTGTTACAATTTTATGAGTTTGTTACTTTGACATTTTTGTATAATTTTAAGTATAAAATATTCAAGTTGCCCAAGTTGGACTGAAAACAGTTGCCCAAATTGGACCAACAAAAATTGTGATTACGGCACAGAATAGTATATACAGAAGCGACACGTCAACATGTCGGTACCTTTCATGTTACCCTACTCAGTTCTATGACCTTGGAGCATTGTGTACACCTTTAAATTTGTTGACTTCTCCTATCTCTCCCTAAGATGTAACGAAACTATCCGATTTTAAACAATGAGCTCTTTAAATTTGTTGCCTTTCCCCATCTCTCTGACAAAATGCGAAACATAAAAAAGAAAATTGTGATTCATGGTTTTGTACATTGTGTGAAGAAACCAAGGAAGAAAATATGATACAATATATGAAATGTCGCACTTGGATTCATTCTCAGTGTGCTGTAGTTAAAAGGTTCTATTGTTGTAATTTTCGTTAAGAAAGCTAATGGTCCAATTTAGGAAGCTAGCGGTCCAAATAAGGAAACCGGTTTCCTATATTGGACCTATCACAAGATTTTTTTGAAGTTATTTTTTACTATTATAAATGGTATTTAAAATTTAATAAATGGTTTTATTTTGAAGGTACCCTTAGTGAGTTTCTTTTCTACTACTTAATTTTTATTGACACTTCTTCTGTGTCTTTATATAGTGAATATTATAAAATTGGTACAAATTAGGCTACCTTCCCCTACATTTTAAATAAATGTCACCAAAAAACATAATAATGTAATATTACTAAAAAAATTACTAAATTTTGGAACTACTAACTAACGAACAAAGAGATCTAGATTGAAATTTTATTTCACGCATTAAAATACTGTTTCACTTCCCTGGTAAAAAAGGAAAATAATTAATGTTTTACAGATGTCAACAATTGTCATGCAATTAATAACTAATTTAGGGCACTTGTCAGCTATAATATCTCTAGGACATTGATAGTTACACAATAATTTTATGACAGTTGCCGAAAGCACGTTGCGTGATAACCCTCCAAGATCAAAAGCGAAGAGCTGTTACCTAAAAGCAACGTGCTTGAGAAACTTGTCATAAAATTATAAGTTATTTATCAATGATCGAGGAATTTTCGTTGAGAATTTTTTTCCGATTATTTCATTTGCATAATCTAAATATGACATTTTGAAAGTTAAACAACAACATAATTAATGTTTGAGGTATATGTCAACAATTGTCATTTACCTAGCAACCTCATGACATATGTGATAGTCTTAAGGCTCTTTTCTGTCTAGGTGTGTTTTATTTGGCTACTTTCGCGCAAGTGACCAGAAATACAAAGATTTGATTGGGTATATTTTTAAGATAAAAATTTCCGTTGCTATTTTCTAAATTTTTAGCAATAATTTTTTTATTTACATTTACATTAAAATATGTTGTGTAAATTTTTAAAAAGCAGATTATAACATCATTATGAAATTAACATTATTATGAAAAATAAAAATTAAATTTTAAGATTTCTTACCAGCTTCGGCCGAAGTAATAGTTAAGGCCAAAATGGCAAAGAAGGCCAACAAGAAGCAGCAGACGAATTTCATTTTGTTTCTTTACGACAAACTTATTTGAACTGTGGAAGAACCTGACTTTTATATGACTGTGGAACGCCAGTTCCACGTGGTGGTGACATGTTTATGGTCTTCATACGAATATTAATTCTTGATACCAGTCAATATCTGGTAAATTTTATGTGAAATGCAAGGTTAAGGAAATTTATATGATATTATATTTTTCGAATTGTTACTCTGTAATATTTTTTATACTGCAATAAAAATAAAAAACATATAATTTGCATACATAAATTGTAAATCAATATACAACAAATTAACTACATTAGTAATAATAAACGTAGGCCATCGGCCGTCGTATTTCCTCTACACAAAATATGAGTTCTACTTAAACAATACAACCTAACTGATGGCAAGCAGATACAAATACTAAAAAAAAGAAGAGGGATAACTCTGAATCAAATGAGATATGACGAGTAATACCAAGATTCCTCTCACAACAAACCCTAGAACAACCCTCATTCACAACTCAGAACAGATTCCAGATACTAGATGGTATCAATCACAATAACCAACAAGAAGAGCCACTAGTTAAAATTCCAAAACAACCACTCATATTCATTCCAGACATATAAGATGTGAACCCACTAATAAAAATTGCAGACGAAGAAGTCAAAGATAATTACTTCCTAAATCCATAGGAAATAAACAACTGAATATCCAAGCAAACGACATCAATAGTTACAAAAAATATAATCAATCGTCTGACAATTGACAAGATAAGATATCACACATATCAGATAAAACAAAATTGATCATATCGAATAGTTATAATTAATCTTCAATACTCTACAAATATAGACGATTTAAAAGCAGAAATAGAAGAGAAAAGACATAAGGTAACACATATTAATAACATTAAACACCGAATGAAGAGAGGAATAAGTGACTGATGTTGGTGATTGAATAAATAAATAAACAGGAATGCAGTCGGAAAAATTTATTTGGCTAGTCTAGGCCAACGTTTCGCTGCCTATTGCAGCTTCTTCAGGCCAAAGACTAAAAGTATTATATTGACACATTATATATACTTTTAGTCTTTGCCCTGAAGAAGCTGCAATAGGCAGCGAAACGTTGGCCTAGACTATATACCTATAGTTCATTTTTTTAAGAATGCAGTACAGGGAAGATAGGGCTTATTTGACCTTGGTCTCTGATTGGCTTAAATCAAGGAGTAGTTTACACCGACGATATTTACTTCTCCATCTCAGCCTTTTCTCTACTCATCTCTCTCTTTTCACATAAATGTTCAGTCATTGTCGCAGAATTTGGTGATAATTATTTTATTAAATGAATATAATACTACTAATAATTTTGAAATATAATAGACCGTTAAATTATACTACGGCTAATAACTACTATACACAATAATGTTTTATATATAATTTAATATTGAATTTAAAATTATGCACCACCCCAAACAAATTCCAAAAACCAACCAGCACAAAATAAACTAGAAGAAATGAAGGTACAGCTGATGGGTAGGGTGGATACCATCCTAAACCTCCTTACAACGTTAATAACAAAACTCTCATAATGCATCAAAACTTAAACATAGCATTATGGAATGCCAATTGCTCGGCAAATCATTGTCAAGAGTTGAAATCATTTTCAACAGAACATGATATAGACATCATGCTAATTTCAGAGACACCTTTCACTAACCAAACGTACTTAAAAATACCCCAGTACACTATACACCAAACACCCTGATGACACAGACCTCGGTGGAACAACTATAATAATAAGAAGTTCGTTAAATTCGTTACCAGAATATGTGATGGGTCACCTCCAAGCAACGATAATACTCGTAGAAGAATGGACTGGCCCGAATTCAATTAAAGTAATTTTGAAAGAAAAACGTCGCATACGTAGATTATGGCATCAATCGAAATCGAAATCCACTGTTATAAAGAAAAGTGTGATAGTTTAGCTGAACTCTATAGTCAAGTATTCAAACCACATCTTGTAAATAACAACACAGCTGAAGAAAACAAAATAAAACAACATCTTGAAACCTCAGATCAAATGTTTCTACAATTCCATAAAATAATTAAATATGAAGTAACAAATACTATAAAAACATTGCCAGATAAAAAAAGCACCAGGGTATATCTAATAACATATATTTTCTACGCAATATTTAGATTAACCCATTACCCACCACAGTGGAAAGTTGCACAAATTATCCCTATCCAAAAACCCGGAAAACCAGCCGAAGAAATTATTTCCTATCGCCCAATTAATCTCCTGCCAGTATTATCCAAAGTATTTAAATAAATTTTCCTGAAAAGACTTAAACCAATTCTATATAGAGAAAAACGAATTCCTGAGTATCAATACGGCTTCAGAGAAAAACATGGAACAATTGAAGAAATACACCGAATAGTCGCACAAATTAGAAGCGACTTGGAAGAAAAAAGATATTGTTCAGCAGCATTTATCAACATCTCACAAGCGTTTGATAAAGTGTGGCACGAAGACCTACTACGTAAAATTAAACAAAAAATGCCAGCTCTCCACTATCAATTACGAAAATTATATCTAAGTAAAAGATACTTTCAAGTGAAATATCAAAATGAGTACTCTCAAGTATGCCCCATTGAATCAGGCGTTCCCCAAGGAAGCGTACTGGGACCAGTTCTTTACCTCCTGTACACAGCAGACCTACCAACATCCTCACAAACTACAGTTGCCACCTTCGAAGATAATATAGCCATTCTAGCATCACATGAGAATCAACACATCTGAGTGAAATGAGTAAAATGGCTAATTAAATGGAAAATAAAAGCGACTGCATCTAAATCAGTACATTGTACATATCACATTTTCTAATAACAGGAACACTTGCCCCCCAGTATATTTAAACAACGAACTATTTCTGCAAGCAAACGAAGTTAAATACTTAGTATTATATCTGGATAGAAGATTACCTTGGTCTAAGCATAATAAAACAAAAAGGCAACAATTAAATATTCAAGCTAAACAAATGTATTTGCTGATTGAAAAAGGATCAAAATTATCATTAGAAAATAAGCTAGTTCTATACAAAGCCGTAATAAAACCTATTTGATGTCCAACTGTGGGGCACAGCAAGTAAATCAAACATAGAAATAATACAAAGGTTCGAATCAAAAACACTCCGAACAATAGTAGATGCACCGTAGTACGTGAAAAATGCTACCATAGATAATGACCTTAACATGAAATATGTTAAAGAAGAAATAAAAAATATCAGCGAAAAATATATGCTACGGTTAGAGAAACACCCAAACCCCACTGCGGTAAACCTCTTAGTCAACAGCCTGGAATTAAGATGACTGAAAAAGTACAGCCCACTCTTATCGATTCAATTAACCCCATATCTAACTATGTAACATCTAAATATATTCACTTACTCAATTTAAGTTAAATAAAATAGGGTAAAATCAGTGGATATCTTCCAAACAGATTCATTTCATAAACGAAATCTATTACAAAATTCAATATCAGATCAGATATGTAGTCCAAATTATAATTCTCTACAATATCAATTCTGACAGTTTCATTTAAGTCTTAATAATTTCAGATGCCCAATACTGATCAAATTAAACTAACTGCATTATAAACTACGCCCGTATTGCGTCTACGTATGACTACCTAACAAATCTACCCTCTCAATTTCTTATTTAAACACAAATTCTATTCATGAAATATGGTCTCATCGGCACGTGGCCCCATAATTTCTAATTTTTATGACCAAAATGTCAACGTGTAGATGCCGCAGACAGAGTCGAATTCCACAGAAGAAATGCAGTCTACAAACAGGATGAAAACCAGTGCTATATTTTTCATTTCAATATACTGTAGCGATCCCAGGGTGGCGGCGCGGGCGGCGGCCGCTAACGGACAGCTTACAACAAGTCCGTCCGCTCTCCATTGTTCTGTTTTTCAGAGAACTGACGAATATTCTAGAATGAAGTGTTTTAATTTTTATACCTCGAGCAAAAGATCGCGAGAACAGTCATATATTGAGACGGGTAGTGAACACTTGGTGATATAAATAAATAGGTGATATAAATAGTTGGTAATATAAATATTGTGCAAATAAATATCGCGTAGTTTTAATTGGTTAAATAAATTATCTTAGTGTTTAAGTCCTTATTAATAATTGTTAGTCTTAAATTACTGTTTATATTTGTTAATTCTTAGTGTTAGTTATTTGTCATTATCTTTTATAATTCATACTTCTTTTATTAAACTTAGTTATATAAATATTAGTGTTTTAATCAATTTTACACTTCACCTTAATAAATAAAACGTTACAATACTGTACCTCGCTAATGCAATATAGAAAATATACATCCTATGAAAGAATGGCTTATGTATTGCAGGATTTCTTTCAGGGGAGTGCACTGTGCACCCACATGAAAAAAGTAACAGTTTCTTTCTATTTTACTGTTAATATGTTTATTTTATTTTAATAATGATATATATTTTAATAGTGATTCAGCCAAAATATAACAAAAAAGAAAAGAAAACTTTTTTGGTTCATATACAGAAACAAAAGAAAATATAAATATGCATCTGAATAAGTAGTGAAACGGTACCTACCTTCTCCCCATGCGAATAATTAACCAAATGTCGTCTAGTAGAAGGTTTAACTTACCCTATGTTGTGTTTATTTAAATAAGTAACCCTTCATCGTCGTAATACAGAGTATCTGTTAAGAGTGACGGAATCTGGACAGGTATGTGATAAAATAAAAGAATAATATTCACTCCAAAAGACAAACAAAATATCTGGTCTTATGCATTTATTGATAACTTAAATTATTTAATTAATTGATCAAATAGTGTTGTGGAATATTACGGTCTCTGGTATTCACTTTAGGAACCGGAGGGAAACCACAGCCAAAACCTCAGGAGAGAGAGAGACACAATTTGACAATATCACAATTATATAAAATAATTACATTCAATTTATTATAACCATTTATGGTAAAATTGAGCGAGTGCGACAAATCTGATATTGGTTGTCAGTTACAATTGTAATTGTATGTGTTGGTTTTCTTGAGTTTTACGGTTTATTTCAGAGTCGGTAAGTTGTTGATCTGAAGTCTTTTGTTTATAGGGCGCTCTGTTTTGTCAAAAGGTCATTATTTTTATTTTTATAGATGGTCTGAATCGCAAAGACCGGCCCATGAGCTCACGGTTCTACCGGCCCTAAGAGCACACAGTAATCATGAACCGGTTACGGCGAGCACACAGTCAAAGCGATCAGAAATAATTTTTGATAGTTTTATTTGAGGCAGACACCCAACTCAGCTGGCGAATCTGAGCAAATTTACCATTGTTAGACAACCATTATTAGATCGGTTATATTTAATAAAAAATATGATATCCTTGTGACAACTATAATTAATATTTAGGGATATTTATATAAAGAAAATAACAGACATATACCTAGCTTGTCCGAGCAGCCACAAAGTCTATGGGAATAGGAATCGGATTCCTTGGTAGATTTCTGGTTATTGAGGGTTATAATAGAATGGAAAGAGTTCAGAGGATCTCTAAGGTCGTCTCGGACGCCAGACATCGGCTTACGAACGTCAAGAGACTTCTAGAGATAAGGAGAATCCACCGAGACGCCAGACATGCCTAATAACTAGAGACTTCCAGTGTAAAGGAGAAACCACTGCGATACCAAACATGGCCGAAGAAGCAGTGGGTTCATAGGGTTCACAGGTATCGGTTGCAGAGGTCTGGAGTTACGGAGACCAGGAGGCTTACCTCTGTCACACTAAGCATAAGGGAGCCCCGACTCCCCGAGTACAGATTTCGTCTCGGGTTATGTACAAAAATATCCATCTTCGTTCCTTCAGAACTATGGTGTTTCGGGGTTGATCTACATCTAAGTGCGTGATCGTCGAATCTTCTAGAAAAATGCATATTAAAAATGCATGTATATATACAGGCTTTCAGGGTCTCGAAGTCTGAGCCTTTTAAGTAGTTTTGCCGTCTGGTTTGGGCGCCAGGACGTGGAGTCCATGCGCGTGCGGATGATCCCTTGAGTAATTTTGTGCATTTCAAAATATTTAACAAACAATATATTCTTTAACATACTACATATTTATTTAAATTAGCAGCAACAACTGTAAAAATTATATTGGGTCACCTGTATTCCTCGACCTTGTCTCATATGACTTTCAGGTACCTGCTAAATGTAAACAAATCCAAGGCGTCTGTTAATTACCCTTGACTAGTTTAAATAAAACCATAATATGTTCGTAAAATAAATTATTCATAAAAATATTTCATATTTTCTACTGCAGCAACTAGATGTGTTATACCATCCACATCACCTAGAGTTAACAAAATTTTCCTTTAAATAAAATTTATTGAATCAATACATTGCAATTTTACAATTTTATTTAATTGTGCATTATGTATTGTAATGTGACTGTTACATTACAAATATATAAAGCTTCATTTACGGTCGGGGTTGACATAAACGTATAATGTGATGTTGGGAAAGAGCTTTCTCAATACATAAGTGTAGTTGCTAAAATCAGTGATGCGAGCTGAAACAGATATTAAATTTTAAAACATAAAAATTATTTTTATTCTTTGCGTTAACAATTGCTCTATTGTTATATCGAATATCGGATATTGTTTAACTGCATTTGGTAATTTTTTTGTAAAATTGGTACTTCCAAATATAAAAATAAATAAAAATGTATAATTTAAAAGAATATTAAAATTTTGTATTTCATAACGGATAGATTTAATTGCTTTTCACAATATTAGGTAAATAAATGATGTCAGTTATAAGTGTCCAACTTCATTGAACCGGGTTACCTTATTCTATAATTAATTAATTATTGCAATTTTAAATTTTAAATTTTTTATAAAATAAGTGTCACAAACTATAAAAAATATTATAATTACACGTTTTATACGACATATTGTTCCATTCGTGTTTTTGGAGCATTCCTTGCTGCGCTCCTCTTGGAACTCAAGGCAAAATATGCCGTCTTATAAAACTTCTATAATAATATAAGCACTATTTTAAATAAAATAACTTTTTTACTTATAGTTCTGAATAGTTTAATAAACCCAATGGTTTGCAGGATTGTCATGAAATAAAATTTCAAGACACGAAAATTATTTACAGATCTACATCTCTTAACACAGTAATTTGGGAGACATTGAGATTTTCAAAACAATTACAATGAAGATTTGGATATTAGCAAAGCATGGTTTCCTGTATTAAATGTTATAATTCGTTTCTTTGTTATTTGTTAACTTGCTTTGTTATATTTATCATTAACCTGAAGAAGACAGCAGTTTATATTGCCGAAACGTTGGGTTTAATAAACTATACAGAACTATAACTGTGACGGTTATTTTATTCAATTCTTATGAGTTCTGAAAAATATTGAATTAATATACTGTTTTATTATATTACAAAATTCCACAATAAGTGTTTACACTCCATTTCCCACAGTTGATCCTCACGTAATCAATTGTAACGAAGTGATTCAAATCGTGGGGGGAACAGGAAATATTGACATCATCTTGTCGGGTGTAATCGTGTGATTTTCGATGTAAATAAATGTAAAAAGTGAAAATATTATATACGAATATAAAAATGGATGAAACATACGAAGAGTTGTAGTATATACTAACGAAACTATCACTACACAATGAAGCAGAAAATGACAGAAATGACTCGAATGACATTCATTTTTTATATTTGAATATATCCGTTACGCGATTACACTACTGTTTTTATTTCATTTTTATGGCTGATTAGTCCAAAATAGCATACCGGGAGTTTAATTTATTAGTAAACATAGAGTAGTTTCATTACCATAGTCGAAGAATTACAACAATGTATTGAAGCGTTTATTGTATGAGTAAATATAGGGAATACTTGTCAGATTCGTCACAAACGTCACATTTTAAAATAGATCGGACACAACGACCTCAAAACAATAAGATTAAACATACAGGGTGACCCAGTGAAAATTATCAGCGCAATTTTTGGCCACTTAACATTAATTTTGCTAAAAACGCTCGAATACGTCAATTTTAATATAAAGGGGGACACCTAAATGGATTAGTACCAATGGCATAACTTCAACCCTAAAATGGGTGTGGACTGCACCTCAAAAATTTTAAATAGAAAAGTGTGTCAAACATGACCCAGTTTGAAAGGCCTTTCAATTCTCTTTTCAACAGTTTTTTTATTTTTCAAATCCGATCATTAGTTCCAGAGAAATATCGTTTAAAACAAATTTTATCAGGTGTTCAAAATTGCCATCAAGTAGGCTAAAGCAAATGACTAAAAAAAATGAAATGAAAATAAAAAAACTATTGAAAAGAGAATTGAAAGTCACTTCGAACTGTGTCATGTTTGATACCCTTTTCCATTTAAAATTTTTGAGGTGCAGTCCACACCCATTTTTGGATTGAAGTTATGCCATTGGTACTAATCCATTCAGGTGTCCCCCTTTATATTAAAATTGACGTGTTCGAGCGTTTTTAGCAAAATTAATGTTAAGTGGCCAAAAATTGCGCTGATAATTTTCACTGGGCCACCCTGCATGTATTTATTTGTGTTATTTCGAAATGATTTGATTTTTACAATGTTCTCATATGTCAATAATTGTCATTTACCTAGCAACTTCATGACATGTGATAGAAGTCTTAAGGCTCTTTTCTGTTTAGCTCTATTTTAATTGACTACTTTCGCATAAGTGACCAAAAATATAGATACTTGATTGGGTATTTTCTCAACTAAAAATTTTCGTTGCTATTTTCTAAATTTTTAGCAATAATTTTTTATTTGATTTCTGTCTACAGCGGATTATAACAGTCAGTAAAGAATAATAAATGATGATGATACAATACATGAAATTAAAAAAAATGGAATTATAATACCATTATTATAAAAAATTAAATAAAAATTTTAAAATTTCTTACCAGTCTCGCCCGAAGTAATAGTTAAGACCAAAATGACAAAGAAAGCCAACAAGAAGCAGCAGACGAATTTAATTTTGTTTCTATACGACGATCTTATTTGAACTGTGGAAGAACCTGACTTTTATATGATTGTGGAACGCCAGTTCCACGTGGTGGTGACATTTTTATTGTCTTCATACGAATATTAATACTTGATACCAATATCTGGTAAATTTTATGTGAAATGCAAGGTTAGGGAAGTTTAAATGACATTAATAATATTTTTCGAATTGTTACTCTGTAATATTTATTATACTGCAATAAAAATAAAAAACATAATTTGCACACATATAGACATCTAGTTTTTATCAATATACTGCCAATAGTTTCAGTGTAATAAATTATAAAAATAATAAAAATAAGTTAATTCGAAATGATTATCAATTAGTTTAATTTTATAAATTCAATAGGCATAAAATATAATGACAAAACACGACAATAATTGAAATGAAATTAAATAATAAGCACTATAACAGCCAACAGTTACATAAAAACATTGAATGGTAAAATTTCTTATTTGGGGTTTGACTAACGCAGCTATTGTTCAGGGAATTGTATATTTTGAAAGGTTGTAGAATGTTCTAGAGATTAATTGGCGGAAGGTATATAAGGGCCGCATCGGGAAGTCAGGAGTTAATATCGGTCAGAGTGTGCGCAGAGACACTGAAGAAAGACAGTGTCGGTCAGTATATGTCAGCGACATGTAAAGTAGATATAAATGAATAATTGGTGATATAAATAAATAGTTAGTGATATAAATATATTGTGAAAATAAATATTGCATAGTTTTAAGTGTTTAAATAAATCTTAGTAATGCTTAAGTCTTTATTAAGAATAATTACTTCTAAACTAGTCTTAATATTTGTTAATTCTTAGTGTTAGATATTTATTATTATAATTCATATTTCCGTTATTAAACTTAGTTATATAAACATTAATGTTTTAATCATTCTTTACACTTCACCCAAATAAATTAAACGTTACAATTGGTGTCAGGTGTGGGGTTACTAGCCCAGTCATATAGTACATTAAAATCGCAAACTAACGGCTAGTTCTGATTTTTTAATATGTTGTTAGGACCACTACCAGTAGTGTATATCCAAGTTTGCAGCTTCGAAAGACCTGTGCCAATTTCGTACCACTCGAAAAACTGCGAATTTTTTGCACTCTTTTCGGTATTTTCACTATATCTCCTAAACTATGCTTTTTTTCATAAAATATCTTATTTATGTTTTTAAAGTAGATTAAATTTGCGACAATTTAAGTCTAGAACCAGCTTTCTAGACCTAATAGTTACCAAGATACAGCCTTCCAAAAATTGACATTATTTTCCAAAAAAGTGAAGTTTTAAGATTTGGTCAATTTTTGACCCCGAATTCGGGGAAAATACTTATTCTACGGGAAAAGTTTTAGGAAGAGATGTTGTACAGAATGTAATTAGCTTTAATTTAAGCACAAAACAACGTCAGTAGGCCTAATCGTTTCCTCATAATGTTAAAAAATCCAAAAAAATGGGAAAACTGCATTTTTCGCAAATTTGCTGTGTTGAGTCCTCACAGTTTGAAAGGAAAACCCATGTACATCCACAAAAAAATGTATATTTGGCCTATTAATAATGTATTTACAATGGTCCGTATTCAGTTCTTCTCTTCATTTCCTTCTTTAAGCTTTCTTTAGTTGGAGACAGTCTATATGTATAATGAAAGTGTTAATTATAACCACATTCGGCAACCAGCTCTAAGCTTTGTTTAACAGAAAATAGTCTTTTACTAAACTACATTGACTATGTCATCAATATCATGCACATATTCTGCCATTTTCATAACTAAACAAGAGACGGTCACTGACTATCTTCCAGCGTTTGTGTATCATCAAGCAGTCGAACAATGAGTTGACGGAACATTTCAAGTACGAGTTGGCTCCATACCCCATGGCAATGTTCACAAAAGAGGGTATGCGCAAAGGAACGAAATCAAAGTTCTACTGACCTATAATCCTCCATCAAAACATCTCAGTGGGAGCCAACTGGTTTGTTGTGGTAGATGGGGGTTACTTATTGTAAAAGGTGATATGGCATCGTTACGACTCTGTGAGGGTTATTGTCGCAGGATACGTCAGCTACACCTTCAATAAGTTCGGACGGAACGTTGATGTGGTCTGATATCCTGAGGATGGGGCAGAGTAGTACACAATAACTGCCAAACGCGTAAGGCGCTATGATTCTCTACAGGGGAGCGAAGTCATCTTTGAAGAATCAAATATCATAAAATTGGCCCAGGAGAAGTTGCTGGCCTACGACAACAACAAACGACGACTGATTGCTCTAATATGCTCCGCATTCTAATGCCAGGGAATTGAGACAAAGCAGATAGTCGAGGATGCTGACTGAGACATCGTTAAGGTGGCACTTGATAAGAGCACATCTTTTCAGTCAGTGCTGTGGAACTCCTCGTCCTTCTCAATGATTTAGGATCCGCTGTGAAGAACGTTTTTTTCCAGAAAAGTGGCAGAGGTGACTCTGGTCCTTTACAATATTCTTCAGTCATTCAATCGTGGAGATTTAGAAGTCTCTCAAGGATCCTAATTATTTCTCCATGCCTTCACTGGGTGCGACATTACCTCTGCCCTATTCCGGTATGGGAAGAACAAACTATGGAGCGCCATCTAAAAATACCCTCATCTCATCACCATAGCTAAAGTGTTCCTTCAGCCTACTTCAACTCACCAAGCCATCGCAAATGCCGAAGCGAAGTGCCTAGTAGCTCTGTATGGAGGAGACTACACTGACGACACCCTCCAAAGCCTGTGCTATAATTTTTTTGTGAAAACAGTCGCCTCCGCTGGTCTTGTTGACCTCGCTCGTTTGCCTCCAACAGAATATGGTGCAACATTCCACGCCTACCGAACTTACCACCAAGTTCAGAAGTGGTTGGGGGTGAAAAAAGATGCTACTCAATGGGGATGGAAGAAGGCAGATCAAGGGCTCATTCCAACAACAATGATGAGCAAAGTGGCATCCCCCTCCCTTCTGAAATTTCTATCATGCCGGTGCAAGACCATTGGTCACTAATTCTTGTAAATGATATAAATGTTGTTACACTATGTAGTTTTGTTGAATATATGATATTATTCGTTACCATTTCATTCAATAAGTTTAGGTCTGCTAGACAATTAATAAACGACTGCGTGATCGGTATTTTGTGTTTTGCTTTATACGTTGTGTATTTGTTACATTCTTTGATTATTTGTTTGACTGTGAGTTGGGTGGCACAGGTGTCACAAATTTTGGGCTCTGTTCTTTTGAGGCAATCGAATAATATCTTTTGTAAATATGCAAATACATATACATCAGTAAATAAAAATGTTACATTAATTTCATTGTAAATACTTTATTAATAGGCCAAATATACATTTCTTGTGGATGTACATGGGTTTTCCTTTCAAACTACCCTCAAACCATTGTGAGGACTCAACACAGCAAATTTGCGAAAAATGCAGTTTTCCCATTTTTTGGATTTTTTAACATTATGAGGAAACTATCAGGCGTACGGACGTTGTTCTGTGCTTAAATTAAAGCTAATTACATTCGCTACAACATCTCTCCCTAAAACTTTTCCCGTAAAATGAGTATTTTCCCCGAATTCGGGGTAAAAAATTGACCAAATCTTAACACTTCACTTTTTTGGAAAATAATGTCAATTTTTGGAAGGCCGTATCTTGGTAACTATTAGGCCTAGAGAGCTGGTTCTAGACTTAAATTGTCGCAAATTTAATCTACTTTAAAAACATAAATAAGACGTTTCATGAAAAAAAGCATAGTTTAGGAGATATAGTGAAAATACCGAAAAGAGTGCGAAAATTTCGCGGTTTTTCGAGTGGTACGAAATTGGCACAGGTCTTTCGAAGCTGCAAACTTAGATATACACTACTGGTAGTGGTCCTAACAACATATTAAAAAATCAGAACTAGCCGTTAGTTTGCGATTTTAGCGATTTCTAGTGTACTATTTGACTGGCCTATTGGGACCGGGCAAGTTAGTATGTGGCGCCGCGAAGTGGTAAATTTAGGAAAAAATTTTGGACCTCGACAACCTATTTCGCTTGTGTTAACCGAGGTTTCAACTTATTATTATAATTTTTATTGTTTTTCTCATTCTTTATGCAATTTTTTACAATAATTTAAATGTCCAACTCCAAAATTTACGGTATCTGTCAGCTGTCAAGGTCCAAAATTAATGCGATTTTTCCCGATGTTGAGCGCTTGCGTCGTAACAGCAACTGACACCAATGACATGCCCGGTCCCAATACTAAAAACTGTGAAGTGTAAATTAAAAATAAATAAAATGGCGTATAAACAAGTAAAATTAATTGAATTAAAAATGGCCGATCTCAAGACTTGGTAGAGACTAAATCCTGATGAGTTCTTATTCGAAATTCCGATGGATGTCACCGATTTTTTAAAATGCTGGAAGAAGATACTAGAAGATTGAAAGAAGTAATAACAGAACATTATAGAACTTTGGGACAGGAATTAAAAGGAATGTTTGTGAAAGGCTCTAGAGTGTTAGAACAAAAGTTTGACGAGGGTTCTGTAAAATCGGAAGGAAAGTTTAAAGAACAACTGACAGAAAATTCTAGAACTTTTGACGTAAATTTAGGGGAAAGTACTAGAAAGTTTGAACAATGTTCTAGAATATTAAAAGAAGAATTGATAGAAAATTCTAGAAATTTAGAAGAAAAATTAACAGAAAACTTTGAAAAATGAATTCAAGGAAAATTCTGGAAAGAAGGAAGAAAATTCTAGAATATTTAAAGAAAATTAATGCAAAAAACTTTGCAGAACGAATTAGAGGAAAGTTCTAGAAAATTGGAGGAAAGTTCTAGAATATTAAAAGAAGAATTAACGGAAAATTCTAGAATATGTGAAGAGAAACTGCTAGCGTGTTCTGTAGTTTTGGAAGAGAGACTAAGCGATGCATGTTTGTTAAAGAGGTCAGTGTTTGTCCCTCTTGGTGTTTCTGGAGTCGGTGACGGCGTGTCGGACGTGGTGGGTGTTTTGCCGGAAGCATGGTATCTCGTTGTGATGGTGGCATGGACGTTGAAGTGAAGGATGCGGATGGATCGAAGGAGTGGGTGTCTTTGGGTGGTCAGTGGCTTGCGACTATTAGTAACGGACCAGGATTTGATGGCTCGGGCAGTTTATCAAATTTGAGTGCGTCAGCTGGTAGATTTGGGAAAGGTGTGTCTCTTTTGTTGCCATGCACTGAAATAGATGAAAGAGAAGAACTTCCTCTTCACAGAGATTTCGGAGACAATAGAGTTCGAGACATTAGGGATCGAGGCAGAGTTTAAGACATAGGCAGAAATGATAGACGTGACCGTAATAGATGGCATGATCGCGACCAAGATCGAAATAATCGAGATGAAAAGAAGCCGAATCAGCTCTCAAGATAGACCGCCGCCATTCTCTAATGACGATCTTCACATGAAACTAGATCAAATGGATCGCAGAAGAATTGAGCATGGCAGAATGGAAAGCGAGATAATAGAACACGGACAGTTTACAATGACAGTCAAGGAATTCAAGTAGATAAACATAGATGAGATAGATGACCTGACAAACAAAATGGCTGACCACCTGGAGCACAGCGACGAAGTACAAGAAGCGTTGTGCCGCAACTATAATATGCCTGAAAGCGACGGTGATGAGTTAGTAGCTGAGCTGGAAACTTTGGGCGAAAAAATACCTCTAAAGATCATTTTTCCACAAATTACTTCATTACTAAATAAAAATATTTTTTATTTTTCTACCGATCAGCAGAATTACGTTTATGTATAACTTCTTGCTAAACAGACAATATATAAATTTTAATTTTACATATCGTTTAGGTTGAGGAATTTCTATATAAAAGGAGAAACCACCTCACTCGTTGTTAAATATCAGTAAATAAATTAAATTATATGGAACAAGATCAATATATTTATTAACCAATTAAAATACAAAAGAGAAAGGTTCTTTGTACATTGTTGTGTACATAAACAGGAATTCTATCATATGAACTAAACTTATCTCTAAATCTAGACGATATCGCACCGTCGCTGGATCTAGGCGGATATGGAGAAACAGGAACGGGATAGTAGGATTTTGGGTTTGAGACCACTTCGTCTCACTTGCATGACGGTGAACCGTTGACTCTCGAACTCGTTGAATTTCGAAACACACTGTCTCGTTTTCTTTATCTTCCTCCTCCTATCAACAACCCTTGACTACCGTTGTTTTTCTCTTCTGTCAAAACCTCGTTCAACTTACCCCAATTACAATTTCGAAAATAACAAAATACAAAAACAATTTAGACATCGTGTTACCACGGTGGTACAAAGGGATTTATTCATATGTTCACAAAATTTGACGTATGATGTCAAATTTGATGTAAGTATGTTGAAAATCTGAAATAAGTAAATATGGAGTAGTTTTATTGTAAAATTACCAATTGTAGTCAAAATCTAATCAGTTCATCATATTAGCATAGAACTCTTAAATACCAAATATTATATTTTTTACATGTATCGTATTGGAGTTATCGTGGACGAAAAATCGTCACAGACACACAGACACACACACGGACATACAGACATCACGTTAAAAATAGTAAAATCGTATTCTAGGGACCCTAATTCGTGCTCATATGTTGAAAACCCACACTCGAGAAATCTGACCAAAAAACAATACCTCCCTTATCTATATATTGATAGGCGGGAGGTAAAAAGGTGGAAATAATATGTAAGGAATATATTTGCATGCATGACTCAAGTTAAGTTCGCTTCCGGTTTTAGTAACGCCAAACTAGCTGTTTTTTGTCATACAAATTTTATGAAGGAAATTTTAGGTATGAAATGCATTTTTCTCCCGACCAGTAATAAAATTTCACTTTATATGTTTGACAACTGATATTTACTAGGGAATAAAATAGATAAGAGAGAATAAGCATAAATAATTTACATTATTCAAATTATGTGATCGGCAGAATAAAAAATTAAAAGAAAACAATAGATTGTTAATGTTTTGAATTTTTTTAATTAGAAAGTGGATCCCGAAATACAAGAACCAATGGTCTTGTGGATGTCAGCCAGTCCGGTTATGTGGTCGTGATGTGTCTTGTCTGATCGTGTAGATAAGCAACATAGTCCGCCATGTCCAATTGGATGGATTACCGCACAACGGCGCGATGTGTGCTGATATTGCAGAGACTGTAGGCCGACAACCTGCATCACTTAAATGCAAGTAAAACCTGTCATGAAACAAGTACTTCAAGTTCTTGAGGCCTTGTTCCATATAGGAATGTTGTGTCATAGATGGAGATGGATGGTCTTGTGTATAGAAGAGTTGTGATTCTGACAACCTGAATTTGAATCCCATTGAGAGTATTTTTTTTTATATATTTTTGCCGTACTCTTCACGCCAGCTAGAGTGCCTAGAGCTGACGTCTGATATTCGTTTATTACCAGGAAAAAACCTATTTTGGTTGAAATATGTATTAGTACATATAGCTGATCAGGGCAGGGGATAATTGTTTTAAGTATAATATTCATTTATTAAATCAGTGATTCTCAAGCAGTAATACAAAGATACGTTTTTCTAAATGGTGACCTATATCTTTTCCTTGTCATTAATTAGTTTTTTCTGATATGAAGCATATGAGAAAAATATATTTGAACGTAACGTTTTCTTCCGGAAAATAGCAATTTTAAATTTATTGTTGTACACCTACTCCAATAAAAGAAGGCCAAGCATGATGACAGAAAATAAAATAATAACTTTTCTTCAGTTACAAATTTATTTTCTATGGAGAATTATGTGTTCAATCTTCATACGCTTCTGTTCTAAATGTTATAACTTAAAAAATCCAGGCCCTCATTTTTGAACAGCGGACCGACCAAATAACTACCAGGCAGCCACTGCTGAAGAGTATATTGCCACATGATAAACACACGCATGTACTGTAGTCACATTTTTTAATATAAATACAGCAATGGGTAATAACCAGAGTTGGAAAAAATCATGACTTATTCAAAATAAAATCAAAAATCATTGTATAAAAAAAATAAAATAAATCATGGTTTATTTGATTTTTTTAATTTCTAAAGATATCTAAGTGTAGCAGTATTTTTTAAATAGTTTTAAAAGCAATATTAATATTTATTTCATAAACAAAATTAAAATCTGTATAAAACAAAATCTGTTCATCTGAATAAAACGAGAAACAGTAACAACGAATATTACTTTTTCACACACATAAAAATGATTTAAATCAGGCGAACCCTGGTAATAACTTAATGATATATTTATTATTGAAATATAATGGTGCGTTAACATTTATTTTTTCATAATATTCTTTCTACATAATATTTCATTATTAGTTCAAACGAAGTGTATATAAAAATTAAAGCAATGTACTCAATAACTCTTCTTGAGCTGTTATATTTTCTACTG
This sequence comes from Stenolophus ochropezus, assembly GCA_035578165.1. Classification (NCBI taxonomy): domain Eukaryota; kingdom Metazoa; phylum Arthropoda; class Insecta; order Coleoptera; family Carabidae; genus Stenolophus; species Stenolophus ochropezus. The sequence goes on along the minus strand of JAQOWZ010000002.1, from coordinate 46,832,089 downwards.
CAGCTGCATTACATCCGATGCTCAGCTTAGATTTGACAAGAAGTACCTTTAAACAAAAGTTATAGAATCAATACATAGAAAATTTTCAATTTTACTTCATTGTGCAGTATTAAATCTATTATAATGTGCATGTTATATTAATAAATATATAAAGGTTCATTTACTCAAGCCTATTAATTAGTTGATGAACAGCAGGCAATAAGTTGCCCACGAGATTTATTAGTATACCAAGAATGCTTTGCTCCATGGTATCAGCATTGTTATCTGAAACACAGATAAATTTTAAATACATAAAAATTATTTTTATACCTTGCGTTCACAATTGCTCCATTGTTTTATCGAAAACGGTTTAATAATATCGGATATTGTTTAACTTTTTTTCGTATTTTTTTTTGTAAAATAGATATTTCCAAATTATGAAAACTAAATAAACAAAGCCAATTTAAAAGAATATTAAAATTTTGTACCTCTTAACCTAAAGATTTAATTGTTTTTCACAATTTTATAAGTAAATAAAGGATGAGAGTTATAACTATACAACATCCTTCAACCGAATTATCTTATTTCTGATTAATTAATTTTTATAATTTTAAATATTGAAATTTTTATAAAATAAGTGGCGGAAAGTATAAAAAATATTATAATTACACATTTTATACAATATATTGTTCCATTCGATTTTTTGGATCACACAGTTTTAAGACACGAAAATTATTTAAAAGATCTACATCTCTCAACACAAGATTAATTAATGAAATGATTGAGTCTTTTAAAACTAAGAATATTAATCTCAATCAGAATGAAGATTTGGAAATTAGCAAAGCATGGTTTCCTATATGGAATAAATTATAATCCATTTCTTAGTTATTTGTTTCCTTCCATTGTTGTATTTATCATTACCCTGAAGAAGGCAGCAGTTTATACTGCCGAAACGTTGGCTTTAATAAACTATACAGAACTATAACTACAAAAGTTGTTTTATTCAATTATTATGAGTTCTGAAAAATATTTTATTAATAAATTATCATAATTATTGTCATAAAATTATTTAAAAGATTTACATCTCTTAAAAGTAATTAGGAAAGCCATTGATATTTAAAAAACTAAAAATATTAATCTCAATCACAACGAAGATTTAGAAATTAGCAAAGCCTGACTGCCTATATAAAATAAGCTATAATTCGTTTCTTAGTTATTTGTTTACTTGCTTTGTTGTATTTGTCATTACTCTGAAGAAGACAGCAGGTTATGTTGCCGAAACGTGAAGTTTAATAAACTATACAGAGCTATAACTACAAAAGTTGTTTTATTCAATTCTTATGAGTTCTGAAGAATATTTTATTAATATACGGTCTTATTATATTACAAAATTCCACAATACATGAGTACACTCTATATCCCGCAGTTGATCCTCACGTCATCAATTGTAACCAAGTGATTCAAATCGTTGGGGGAAGGGGGATTAATCATCTTGTCGGGTGTAATCGTGTGATTTTCAAAGTAAGTAAATGTTAAAACTGGTAATATTATAAACAAATATAAAAATTGATGTAACATACCGAGAATTATAAACTAACGAAACTACCCACACACAGTAAAACACGAAATGACACAAATGTCATTATTTTTTTTTTAAATAATTAAAAATATCCATTACCGCAGTTATAATATTGTTTCTATTTCATTTTTAAAGTAGCATAGTTGCAGATAGCATACCGGGAATTTATTTTATCAGTAAACAACTTTGTACTCTTGCAGTTTTGCTCTAAATCTATCAGGAGAGAGAGTATCCGCAATTTTTTGAAATCCCATGTTAAAGTCCTATGTTCCGCATTTCGTTGCACACAAAAATTTCAAAATTTCTTACCATCCTCGGCCGAAGTAATAGTGAAGGCCAAAATGGCAAAGAAGGCCAACAAGAAGCAACAGACGAATTTCATTTTGTTACTTTACGACGAACTTATTTGAACAGTGAAAGAACCTGACTATGATTGAGGAACCACGTGGTGGTAGCATATTTATTGTCTTCATACGAATATTAATTCTTGATATCAGTCAATATCTGGTAAATTTTATGTGAAATGCAAGGTTAAGGAAATTTAGATGACATTAATTTTATTTTTCGAATTGTTACTCTGTAATATTTTTTATATAGCAATAAAAAAAAACATATCATTCACACATAGACATTCAGTTTTTATCAGTATGCTGCCAATGGTTTCAGTGAAATAAATTATAAAAGTAATAATAAATGGGAAATTAGTTAATTCGAAATAATTAATTAATTACTTTAACATTATAAATTCAATAGGCATAAAATATGGAAAGAAAACATGACTAGTACAATAACTGAAATCTGAAATAATAATAATAATACTTAATAATAATAATACTTTTTATTAGGCAAAGTTCAGTTTACAGCTGCTCTTACACTTAACCTTCAAATTAATTAAACAGAAAAAAATATACATACAGGTACATAAATATGAGAATAATATATAATACACAGAAGAAAAAATAATAATTAATAAACATTGTAATTCAATTTAGATTTAGCCTAAGGGTGTTCGTAAATTCAATTAAATTAGAATAAAGTAAATTATATTAAATTAAATGTATCAATAACTAATTTTTCAAAATTTCTTTATATTTAAATTTAAAGGTTGGCAAGTTATAACCCTTTAGTTCATGAGGAATATCATTGTACAATTTAACTGCAGAGAAATTGACCTTTGAAACATAGATGATGAGTGTTTTGGTACAGACAGTTTATTTGGAAAACGGAGGTTCAAATTGTGTATATTTGCAGATGATTTTAATTTGTTATATAGATTTGCCGGTGTTTTAGTTAGTCGAATTTTATGTGTAAAGCAAGCTAGGTGTAGTTTTCTTCGGTTAGCCATATTTAACCAATTTAAATTTAGAAAATCCATTAGAGATATGGTCTCTTTTCCTGATACCTAGAATGAATCTTAAACATGAATTCTTTAATTTCTGAATACTTAATATTGCTTAATATGAACACCTGATTATTGCATATTTCATTATTAGTTCAAACGAATTGTATATAAAATATATATACAGGGTGGCCCAGTGAAAATTATCAACGCAATTTTTGGCCACTTAACATTAATTTTGCTAAAAACGCTCAAACACGTCAATTTTAATATGAAGGGGGACACCTAAATGGATTAGTACCAATGGCATAACTTTAACCCTAAAATGGGTGTGAACTGCACCTCAAAAATTTTAAATGGAAAAAGGTGTCAAACATGACACAGTTCGAAAGGCCTTTCAATTCTCTTTTCAACAGTTTTTTTATTTTTCAAATCCGATCATTAGTTCCAGAGAAATATCGTTTAAAACAAATTTTATCAGGTGTGCAAAACTGCAATCAAGTAGGCTTAAACAAATGACAGAAACTCAAGTATCAGTTTATTAGGTGTTCAAAATGACTATTTTCAACTTCCATACAATAATAAAGATTCTGCTCAAAATTTTGGAGATACGGTACGTTGCCGTAAATCTTCTAAAAATCTAGGTAGCGTGGCATAAACTTTAGACTTCAAATAACCTCACAAAAAAATCCAACTTACAAATTACTTGTTTATTACAAACAACTTGGCAAAATAATTGTTTATTTAGTTTCTGTCATTTGTTTTAGTTTAGCCTAATTGATGGCAATTTTGAACACCTGATAAAATTTGTTTTAAACGATATTTCTCTGGAACTAATGATCGAATTTGAAAAATAAAAAAACTGTTGAAAAGAGAATTGAAAGACCTTTCGAACTGTGTCATGTTTAATACCCTTTTCCATTTAAAATTTTTGAGCTGCAGTCCACACCCATTTTAGGGTTGAAGTTATGCCATTGGTACTAATCCATTTAGGTGTCCCCCTTTATATTAAAATTGACGTGTTCGAGCGTTTTTCGCAAAATTAATATTAAGTGGCCAAAAATTGCGCTGATAATTTTCACTGGGCCACCCTGTATTTAATTTCTATTAAATAAAATAAATATTGAATCAATACAATGCAATTTTACAATTTTACTTTATTGTGCATTATGTATTACAATGTGTATGTTATATTACAAATATATAAAGCTTCATTTACAGAAGTACGTTAAGAAGTTGTTCAATATCAGACAATACGTTGTCCAAGAGTTTTCCCACTACACCACTGTCGCTTTCCTTGCTGACAACATAGATGTCATCTGAAACAGACATTAATTTTAAATACATAAAATTATTTTTATACCTTGCGTTGGAAATGCCTTATTGTTATATCGAAAACGGTTTAATAATATCGGATATCATTTATCCGTTTCCGATAATTTATTTGTATAATAGGTACGCCCAAATATGAAAATTAAATAAACAAAGCTAATTTAAAAGAATATTCTTAACGTAGACTTAATTTTTTCACAATATTATAAATAAATGATGAGAGGTATATGTGCCCAAATTCATTCTACCGAATTACCTTATTTTACGATTAATTAATATTTGTGTAATTTTAAGTTTTGAGATTTTTATAAAATAAATGGCGCAAAGTATAAAAAATATAATTAAACGTTGTATACGACATATTGTTCCATTCGTGTTTTTGGACCACTTCTCGCTACGCTATTCATGGAACTCATAGACCAATACACTGTTTTATAAAACTTGTATAATTATATAATATATAAGTACTATTTTGAATAAAACAACTTTTTTAGTTATAGTTCTGTATAGTTTTTAAATCCAATGCATTGCAGGATTGTTATAAAATTATGTAAAAGATTTACATTTCTTAAAATTAATTAGGAAAGCCATTGATATTTAAAAAACTAAAAATATTAATCTCAATCACAACGAAGATTTAGAAATTAGCAAAGCATGACTGCCTATATAAAATAAATTATAATTCGTTTCTTAGTTATTTGTTTACTTGCTTTGTTGTATTTGCCATTACTCTGAAGAAGACAGCAGGTTATGTTGCCGAAACGTGAAGTTTAATAAACTATACAGAGCTATAACTACAAAAGTTATTTTATTCAATTCTTATGAGTTCTGAAATAGTATATTGTGTTATTAAGAGTAAAAGTGATACTTAGTGTGGCGAGCATGGAAGTTTGCACGACGAGCGAAGCGAGTCGGACAATTGCATGCGAGGCACACAAAGACACTTTTACTCTGAATAACACATTCTATTTTTTCTTCAAACGTAGAAATTTTAAAAATTAATTACTATTTGACGTTTAATATGTAGGTTACCTGTCAGTTATTCATAATTTTTAGTAACTTTATTCTTAGGTTATCTAGTTTTTATAGTGACATTTAGATCGATATTACAGATTTCTATTGTAATAATTACTTCTTATTGGCTGAGTCGATATACGGCGGCGAAGAAATTAAACGGCGGCTAGAATAAAAAATTATATTACGCCGGCGTTAAAATTAAACTTCAACCTTGTCAATCACGTCACAGAAGATGTCACTTTTATGACGTTTGATGAAAAAATATTTTATTAATATACTGTCTTATTATATTACAAAATTCTAAAATACATGAGTACACTTCCCGCAGTCGATCCTCACGTCATCAATTGTAACCAAGTGATTCAAATCTTTGGGGGAAGGGGGATTAATCATGTTGTCGGGTGTAATCGTGTGATTTTCGAAGTAAATAAATGTCAAAACTGGTAATATTATAAACAAATATAAAGTTTGATGAAACATACTAAGAATTATATTTTAAACTAACGAAACTACCAACTCACAATGAAGCACAAATAGTCGACCTCTAAATCACTTTTATAAATGACAGAAATGACACGAATGACAGTTAATTTTTTGAATATTTGACAGTATTATAAAATAAAAAAGATTAACTTCAATATTTCTGTTTCACAGATTACGAATTTAATATACAAAATATTAAAAATATTTATACGCATGCGTGTAATTAAAGTACAAGTTCTTCTAGGTTTTCAAATATCACCAGAATTCTTCCTCTGTATCATTTAGAAATGCTGATAATCATCAACAAATATTGCTAATTTTAATTCTATTTTAAAATATACATGTTATTGTGAGGTGTGTAATAATTTTATAATTTTTTTTTCTCATATTCTAATATGTTTAGAATTTAAACAGAAAACAAATTACAGATTAGATTTAAATATTTGTATTCATAACTAATTGTTTATAATTACTAGGCCTTAGAAATATGGAAGAAAATCATTAACAGCTATATTCAGAAGCAATACCCTTTATATTTATGTATATTTTAAGTATTAATTTTCAAACAACGGTATTATAAAAAAATACCTATATATGCATACAAAAAAATAGTGTTCTTACCAATGATAATCAAATATTTTACCTTGACTACAAATCAAAATTTGTTTAAAATGTCGAAGAAAATAGAAAATAAAAGAATTTCATGTGATAACTTAATGACTAAACATACATTTTAAATCTCACCAAAAAACATAATAATATTACCACAAAAAATACTAAATTTTGGAACTATTGGTGACATCTATATTCGGCTTCGGAATAGTTTTTCAAACACATCTAGATGGAAACTTTATTTCACAGATGTTAACAATTGTCATTTACCCTAGCAACTTCATGACATAAGTGATAGTAGTCTTAAGTCTCTTCTCAGTGTAGATGTGTTTTGATTGGCAAGTATCGCACACGTGATCAGAAATACAGGGATTTGAGTGGATATTTTTCAAGCTAAATATTTTCGTAGCAATTTTCTAAATTATCAGCAATTACATGTTGATTTATATGATGATACATTATATAGAATATAATAAAAACTTAGAAAACATGGAATTATAATTATTATGAGAAATAAAATAAAAATTTTACAATTTCTTACCAGCCTGGGCCGAAGTAATAGTTAAGGCCAAAATGGCAAAGAAAGTCAACAAGAAGCAGCAGACAAATTTCATTTTGTTTCTTTGCGGCGAAGGTATTTGAATAGTTAAAGTACTTGCCTTTTATATAATTGTGGAACGCTAGTGCCACTTGGTGGTGACGTATTTATTGTCGTCATACGAACATTAATTCTTGATATCAGTCATATCTGGTAAATTTTATGTGAAATGCAAGATTAGGTAAATTTAGATCACCTTAATTACATGTTTCGAATTGTTAGCCAGTAATATTCCTTGTACGGCAATAAAAATAAAAAATCTGATGTGTCCAACACAATACCTCCCGCCACTGTAGTAATATATTCTATATAAGTTTTTCAATACATTTAATTTGTAGTTTTAAAATTAGTGTGTTATTGCAGTTAAGAATATTTTTAATTCATTTCATACCTAAAATTTCCTTTATAAAATTTGTATGATTAATATGACAGCTATTTTTGACGTTACTAAAACTGGAACCGAACTTACTTTGATTCATGCATGCAAATACATTCCTAATACATTTCTTCCATCTTATTAAATTTTACAATAAAATTACTCCATTTTTACTTATTTTATCTTTTACACTTACTTACATCAAATTTGACATCACATGTCAAATTTTGTGAACATATGAATAACTCATCTGTTTTATCGAAATTCCTCAGCCTACACGATATGTAAAATTATTATAATTTATATATTTTTTTCTATCTAGCTAGAAGTTATATATAAACGTAATTATGCAGATCGATAGAAAATTAAAAATTTATTATATTTAATAATACGTAATTTGTGAAAAAATGGTTTTAGAGGTATTTTTTAGGAAAAACGGTTTAAAGCTTCAAGTAATTACTACTTCCGTTTAACCAATTGTAGTCAAAATCTAATCATTTCATCATATTTGAATATAAGTCTTAAATACCAAATATTATATTTTTTACATGTCTCATTTCATATTGGAGTCATCGTGGACGAAAAATCGTCACAGACACACACACACACACGCACACACACACGCACGCACACACATATGAATGTGGAACGCTAGTGCCACTTGGTGGTGACGTATTTATTGTCGTCATACGAACATTAATTCTTGATATTAGTCAATATCTGGTAAGTTTTATGTGAAATGCAAGATTAGGTAAATTTAGATCACCTTAATTACATGTTTCGAAATGTTAGCCAGTAATATTTCTTTTACGGCAATAAAAATAAAAAACATATGAATGACGTCTTGCACGATTTTTTTCTTTTATGTTTAATCGATAAAATAATGAAAAATATTTGAACCGTATTTTTTATTTTTCCCCAAATTAATCATTAATAATGAAAAACCTGCAATTAAAAAAGATGTGCGTGAAAACGCGGCTGAATTACTCCACTTCCCTCTTGTCTAGTGACGTATCAAAGTTCTTGCCTAATTTCACTTCGTTTCAAACGTCAAATATAATGTTTAACCTTCTATACTGACAAATTGAATAATCTTGTGCAAATATAGTGGCACACAAAAGCCTTACAATGCTTCAATCACTGCAGTCCACTTTACCAACTTTTTAATTTACATTTTTTTTTCTTTTCTAATTTTATTTCTTATCAAAAAACAAATATGTCTTCCAAAAGAACCTACACACGTCACAACATTGCTGACTTTTTGCAACTTTCTAGTATGATACTTTAAATCGATTTTATGTAAAATAAATGTAAATAAAAATGAATTAAATTAGACTTTGTAGCTTCGATTTAAACAATAAAAAGGTTCACTTTATTTTTTTGCAATACCTTATTTGTAACTTATCAAGCGAGATATGTACTAAATTTATTCAAAATATGTATGTTTATTTTAGTGTATGTAAGTAAATATATTTAAATATATAGGGTGTAACCACATTTTGGGAAAAAAATTTAAGTGTATATACTACACGACATACAGATCACAGATCAAAAATTTCTTTTTTTTAAATTCACAAAAAAAAAACTCATTGTCTTTAACGTAGACATTTTTTTACCACTGCTTGATGGCTATTCTAAATAATTTTATTTAAATCTGCTATTATAAAGTAATTGATTACTTGTGTTGTGCAATTTGGCAATAGCTATGTGATAACCCGATAATCATTATGTTCTTATTCAAAATTAGATACGCAAATGTAGGAAAAATTTGGTAATTAGTTATGTAATTAAGGATTTATTTTTACTTGCTCCCTCTCTAATGTTACCTACTATATAAACTCGGTTAATATTCGAAAATTTAAACAGTAAAAAAAAACAGTAGAAGATTCATTCATGATTCGTCGTCATGTATACCTTTAAGTATTTTGTATGTCGTATTATTTTAACTTGTATCATTCTAATTGTAATTCTTTTATTTTATTTAATATATTTTGTTGTTGAGTTTTTATTATCACTTTGTTTCTCCCAAGTATTTTAAATTTCCTAATTTTAGTTTGGTTATTCTAAATTATAAAAATAATCTAGTGGCGGCTTAAAATCTACCTCCTTGACAGTAGCTTAAATATTGAAAAATTAATATCGTTATTTTTAATTTCAATCTTTCTTTTATAAATTTTCTGTTAGTACATAGTTTCGTCAATATTTTTGTTAATCTTCTTTCTTTGCTGTAGTAACGTCGCCAGCCCATTTTATTTGGGTAGACACAGGCCGGTCTGACATTTTTTAGGGTGGGCACCCGAAGTATTAAAAACCATTTTTTTTTTAAATAAATAAGTACTATTTAGAGTAGGTTTTTTTTACCTTTGGTTAAAGTGCCGTTTACCGTAACCATCGATTTATAGAGAAATATCACATCGAAAAACTGTCCTAAGTTATCATAATTATACTTTATTTATTTATTTCGATGTGATATTTTTCTATTAACCGATGGTTAAGGTCTGGAACAAATCTTTTAATTATATTATATTGCGAATTATCCGTTTGGGATGTCTTGAAGCAAAACTGTCTATTACTTTGTCCAAATTTAACTTCTTCATTGTATTTCTTAATTAAGTGTTACGAATATTTCATTGTGGTAATAAATAACTTGTTAGTATTTATTATTTCCTTTATAATGATATAAGTTTCCTAACTTAATTAGTAGCATGAGTATTATGCGGAGGACTTTACAATTATTCTGTCAGTATTTCTCTAGACTTGAGCGATCGCATAGGTATTGTGTAGTTTTTTGATAGTGCCCTAGTGCAAATAGATTTAAAGTGAGTTGTGTTACCATGTATGGATGTGAGTTGTGTTACCGTGTATGGATGTGAGTTGTGTTACCGTGTATGGATGTGAATTGAGTTACCGTGTTTGGATGTGAGTTGAGTTACCATGGGTGATATAGTGTATGAAGTTGAATATGGCGTGATGGTAGTATGTTGAGATATGGAGGATGTGTGATGCAGACCGTGGTTGGCTGCCGACGGAGCAGCGAGCAGCTTTGGGCTGTAGCGGATCGTGACTGGTTGCCAACGATGCAGCGAGCGACTGAGGGCTGTAGTGACCCTAGCCAGGTTGCCAACGAGAGGTTGAAGCAGCTTTGTGCTGCAGTGGCCCTGACCAGGCTGCCCACGAGATACGATTGTGTGCGAGTGTGCGAGTGTTTGTGTAATTCCTCACTGAGCTTTGTGCTTAGTCGCTTTACCTTGTCATGATCAGAACCCTATTGTAATATTTAGGGTTTTAATTAAATAGGTTGAAAATAACTACAATCTACTTTTTTTTAGTCACACAATTTCTCATCATTTATCATCATTTAACATAAACAGTGGTGTGCTATAGGGGGCTCGCAGGGGCTTTGTTAAAATTCTAAATAATTTGCAAGCCCCTTGATATTTTTTTTTGTAATTTAGCGAGCCCCTGTTCTTTTTATCGCAGAAGCAGATTCATTTTACATGAAATTTATCTAGGAGCATTTTTTCCATAACCACCCCGCCCCCCCTCATAATATTTTTTTTTAGGAAACCTGCGAGCCCCTTGTTAAAATTTCCATAGCACAACAATGAACATAAGACTTTAGTCTTCTTAAACAAGAAAAAGTTCTTTTACGTCCTGTCCTTGAAACTGGAATAATAATAATTATACATGATATATACTTCAGAAAAAACGACGTTATACCTCTAATCAATTTTAAAAATGAATTAGTTTCTATTTTAATTTAAAATTTGTCCTGGTATTTTTTAAAATGTTATTTGTAAAAATATTTATTTCTCAAAAATTTTATTACATATGGATATCGTTGAATTCAGAAAATATACTGAATCGAATAAGCAAATAAAAAAAGTAGGTTCCCATTTAAAATAAGAAAGTTGTGTACCGTATTTTGAGAACCACTGGTCGAGAAAAAAATGTTGTTTCCCTTATTAAAGTAGTCTTATAAAATAGGAATTGTTTGCTAATTTAACCGACCTTGTATTACTTAATATGAACACCTATTTATTGCATATTTCATTATTAGTTCAAACGAAGTGTATATAAAATATATATATTTAATTTCTATTAAATAAAATAAATATTTGGCCCAGTCCGGTGGCCCCCGTTGCATTGGAGGCCCTGAGCCAAGGGCGCCGGCAGCATTTCATTCTGAGGAGTACATCCACATAAATAAATCACAGTTTCTCTCTATTTTACTGTTAATATGTTTTTTAGATTAATTTTTCACAAAAACTTTGCTATTTTAATAATGATATATATTTTAATAGTGATTCAGCACGAGTGTGCCAAAATAATATAAAATAAAACGCGTCTGGTTGACATACAGAAACAAAAGAAAATATAATAGGCCAATTCTGATCAAATCTATAAGTCTTGCAGATCTGTAAATCTGTAAAAAAAAACTGAAAAAAACGCATCAATTTTTGTTGATTAATGTAAAATTTTGCATAAAAGCGACTTGTTTCGTTGCGATTTTGTTCATTATTTACAAATTTACAGATCTGTAAAACTTACAGATTTGTTCAGAATTGACCTATAAATCTGCATCTGAATAAATAGTTTCTCGTACTAATTTAGTTCAACTAGTACCAGAGTAACTGTAACTATAACTCTGTAATGAAAAGTTTCCGGATAAAATATAAATAATAATAATATATTTTTTTTTTACTTAAAATGGCTTCCCCAATATACGGTTTTATTTTTGGACACTCGTGCTTAATCACCCTTTTTTTCCTAAAATATTGTAACACACGCATGTACTGTAGCCACATTTTCTAATGTAAATGCAGCAATGGGTAATAACTTAATTATATACTTGTTATAGAAATATAACAGTACGTTAAGATTTCATAAATACATTACAATATATTTTTTACATAATATTTCATTATTAGTTCAAACGAAGTGGATATAAAATTTATAGCAGTGAATTCAGCAACTTTTCTTGAGCTGTTATATTTTCTACTGCAGCAACTAGATGTGTTATACCACTCACATCGCCTCGAGATAACAAAATTTTCCTTTAAACAAAATTTATTGAATCAATACAATGCAATTTTACAATTTTACTTCATTGTGCATTATGTACTATAATGTGCATGTTATATTACAAATATATAAAGCTTCATTTACAGAAGTTCGTTAAGAAGTTGTTTAACATCAGACAATAAGTTGTCCAAGAGATTTCCCACTACATCACTGTCGTCCTTGCTGACAACATAGATGTCATCTGAAACAGACATTAATTTTAAATACATAATATTATTTTTATACCTTGCGTTGGAAATGCCTTATTGTTATATCGAAAACGGTTTAATAATATCGGATATCATTTATCTGTTTCCAATAATTTATTTGTAAAATAGGTACGCCCAAATATGAAAACCAAATAAACAAAGCTAATTTAAAAGAATATTAAAATTTAGTAATTCTTAACGTATAGATTTAATATTTTCACAGTATTATAAATAAATGATGAAAGGTATAAGTGGCCAACTTCATTCTACCGGATTACCTTATTTTACGGTTAAGTAATTTTTGTAACTTTAAATTTTGAGATTTTTATAAAATAAGTGGCGCAAAGTATAAAAAATATAATTACACGTTGTATATGACATATTGTTCCACTCGTTCCAACTCATAGACGAATACACTGTTTTATAAAACTTGTATAATTATATAAGTACTATTTTGAATAAAACAACATTTTTAGCTATAACTACAAAAGCTGTTTTATTCAATTCTTATGAGTTCTGAAAAATATTTTTCCTACGACCACTGTTAAAAATAGTATTTTTAACGGTTGCTTAGCAAGTTAAAAACAACAGTTTATAACACAGTAAATACTTTTAAAACGTTGCCATTGACAACGTGTTAAAAGTAAAAAACAAATTTACTTTTAACACGTCTTATGTTCAGTTGTTCATAACAAATACATCATGACCTGTCATAAATGTCATTCTAATGCTTAGTTTTTATTTACTAATAGGTACATAACTGTGGTCGTAGGAAAAATAGTGTATGATATTTGTGTTAAAAGTGATTTTATTTCGTTCGTGGGGTTTATTAAACTCGGCTTCGCCTCGTTTCAAACTTCCCCACTCACTCATAAAATGTCACTTTTAACACTTATATCATAAATAACTATTATTAATATACTGTCTTATTATATTACAAAATTCTACAATACATGAGTACACTTCCCGCAGTCGATCCTCACGTCATCAATTGTAACCAAATGATTCAAATCTTTGGGGGAAGGGGGATTAATCATCTTGTCGGGTTTAATCGTGTGATTTTCGAAGTAAATAAATGTCAAAACTGGTAATATTATAAATAAATATAAAAATTGATAAAACATACTAAAAATTATAGTTTAAACTAACGAAACTACCAACTCACAATAAAGCACAAATAGTCAACGTCTAAATCACTTTTATAAATGACACGAATGACATAGTCAATTTTTTAACATATTTGACAGTATTATAAAATAAAAAAGATTAACTTCAATATTTCTATTTCACGGTATACGAATTTAATAAAGAAAATAATAATAATATTTATACGCATGCGTGTTATTAAAGTACCTCTAGGTTTTCAAATATCACCAGAATTCTTTCTCTGTATCATTTAGAAATGCTGATAATCATTAACAAATATTGCTAATTCTAATTTTATTTAATTAATGTTATTGTGAGGTGTGTAGTAATTTTATATTTTTTTCTCATTTTCTAGTATGTTTAGAATTTAAACAGAAAACAGTTACAGATTAGATTTAAATATTTGTATTCATATCAACTAAATGTTCATAATTAGTAGGCCTTGGAAATATGAAAGAAAATCATTAACAGCTATATGCAGAAGCAATACCCTTTATATTTATGTATATTTTAAGTATTAATTTTCATACAACGGTATTATAACAAAATAGCTATATATGCATACAATAAAATAGTGTTCTTACCAATGATAATCAATTATTTTACCTTGATTACAAATCAAAATTTGTTTAAAATGACGAAGAAAATAGAAAATAAAAGAATTTCATGTGATAACTTAATGACTAAACATACATTTTAAATGTCACCAAAAAACATAATAATATTACCACAAAAAATACTAAATTTTGGATACTGGTGACATCTATAATCGGCTTCGGAATAGTTTTTCAAACAGATCTAGATGGAAACTTTGTTTCACAGATGTTAACAATTGTCATTTACCCTAGCAACTTCATGACATAAGTGATAGTAGTCTTAAGTCTCTTCTCAGTGTAGATGTGTTTTGATTGGCAAGTATCGCACACGTGATCAGAAATACAGGGATTTGAGTAGATATTTTTAAGCTAAAAATTTTCGTTGCAATTTTCTAAATTATGAGCAATAACATTTTGATTTATATATAAATTAAAATATATTGTGCAAAGTAAAAAAAGAAGAAATTAATATTATTGATTTCTATCTAAAGCAGATAATAACACCAAGTAAGTGATAATAAATGATGATGATACATTACATAGAATTTAATAAAAACTTAGAAAACATGGAATTATAATTATTACGAGAAATAAAATAAAAATTTTACAATTTCTTACCAGCCTGGGTCGAAGTAATAGTTAAAGCCAAAATGGCAAAGAAAGCCAACAACAAGCAGCAGACGAATTTCATTTTGTTTCTTTGCGGCGAAGGTATTTGAATAGTTAAAGAACTTGCCTTTTATATGATTGTGGAACGCTAGTGCCACGTGGTGGTGACGTATTTATTGTCTTCATACGAACATTAATTCTTGATATCAGTCAATATCTGGTAAATTTTATGTGAAATGCAAGATTAGGTAAATTTAGATCACCTTAATTACATGTTTCGAATTGTTAGCCAGTAATATTTCTTGTACGGCAATAAAAATAAAAAACATATGAATGACGTCTTGCACGGTTTTTTTCTTTTATCTTTAATCGATAAAATAATGAAAAATATTTGACCCGTATTTTTTATTTTTCCCCAAATTAATCATTAATAATGAAAAACCTGCAATTAAAAAAGATGTGCGTGAAAACGCGGCTGAATTACTCCACTTCCCTCTTGTCTAGTGACGTATCAACGTTCTTGCCTAATTTCACTTCGTTTCAAACGTCAAATATAATGTTTAACCTTCTATACTGACAAGACAAATTGAATAATCTTGTGCAAATATAGTGGCACAGAAAAGCCTTACAATGCTTTCAATCACTGCAGTCAACTTTACCAACTTTTTAATTTACATATTTTTTTTATTTTCTAATTTTATGTTTTATCAAAAAACAAATATGTCTTCCAAAAGAACCTACACACATCACAACATGGCTGACTTTATCCAACTTTCTAGTATGGTACTATAAATCGATTTTATGTAACATAAATGTAAATAAAAATGAATTAAATCATATAAAGCGATAAATTAGACTTTGTAGGTTCGATTTAAACAATAAAAAGATTCACTTTATTTTTTTGCAATACCTCATTACACACATATAGGCATTCAGTGTTTATCAATATGTTGCTAATAGAAAAATTAACATTACAAATTCAATGGGCATAAAACATAATAAAAAAATAAAAAGTACTTCATAATAGCAAACAGTTATATAAAAAAATGATAAATTTTCTTATTTGGGGTTACAAGGGAAACAACTTAAAGAAATTTGACTTAATAGATGTGACACGATAAGTCTGTGATGACGATGAAGTAAGCATAGTTCTAATTACATAAAGTACAGAAGAACCAAAGAAAGTTAATACCTAATATTACGGATTACGCAAACAATGAAAAAAATAGATTTCACGTATCTTTTTTAATATGGAGTGTTTGAAAAAGATTCTGTATAAATTTAACAAATATGGATATTTTTCTGTAAAGTATTTAAATTTTAATAAATTTGTAACTTATCAAGCGAGATATGTACTAAATTTATTCAAAATATGTATGTTTATTTTAGTGTATGTAAGTAAATATATTTAAATATACAGGGTGTAACCACATTTTGGGGAAAAAAATTAAGTGTATATAATACACGACATACAGATCACAGAACAAAAATTTCTTTTTTTCAAATTCGCAAAAAAAAAATTCATTGTGTTAACATTTTTTACCACTGCTTGATGGCTATTCTTAATAATTTTATTTAAATCTGCTACTATAAAGTAATTAATTACTTGTGTTGTGCAATCTGGCAATAGCTATGTGATAAACCGATAATCATTATGTTGTTATTCAAAATTAGATAAGCAAATGTAGGAAAAATTTGGTAATTAGTTATGTAATTAAGGATTTATTTTTACTTGCTCCCTCTCTAATGTTACCTACTATATAAACTCGGTTAATATTCGAAAATTTAAACAGTAAAAAAAAAACAGTAGAACGTTCATTCATGGTTCGTCGTCATGTATACCTTTAAGTATTTTGTATGTCTTATTATTTTAACTTGTATCAATCTAATTGTAATTCTTTTATTTTATTTAATATATTTTGTTGTTGAGTTTTTATTATTACTTTGTTTCTCCCAAGTATTTTAAATTTCGTAATTTTAGTTTTGGTTATTCTAAATTATAAAAATAATCTAGTGGCGGCTTAAAATCTACCTCCTCTTGACAGTAGCTTAAATATTGAAAAATTAATATCGTTGTTTTTAATTTCAATCTTTCTTTTATAAATTTTCTGTTACGTACATAGTTTCGTCAATATTTTTGTTGATCTTCTTTCTTTGCTGCAGTAACGTCGCCAGCCCATTTTATTTGGGTAGGCACAGGCCGGTCTGACATTTTTTAGGGTGGGCACCCGAAGTATTAAAAACCATTTTTTTCAAATAAATAAGTTCTATTTAACAAAAAATACGTTATAAATCGCTCTGTGGGTAGGTTTTTTTTACATTTGGTTAAAGTGCCGTTTACCGTTACCATCGATTTGTACAGAAATATCACATCGAAAAACTGTCCTAAGTTATCATAATTATACGATATTTATTTATTTCGATGTGATATTTTTCTATTAACCGAAGGTTAAGGTCCGGAACAAATCTTTTTTCCTTGATAATGATATAAGTTTCCTAACTTAATTAGTAGCATGAGTATTATGCGGAGGGCTTTACAATTATTCTGTCAGTATTTCTCTAGACTTGAGCGATCGCATAGGTATTGTGTAGTTTTTTGATAGTGCCCTAGTGCAAATAGATTTGAGGTGAGTTGAGTTGCCGTGTATGGATGTGAGTTGAGTTACCATGGATGATATGAGAGGAGTTAGTGTGATATAGTGTATGAAGTTGAATATGACGTGATGGTAGTATGTTGAGATATGGAGGATGTGTGATGCAGACCGTGGTTGGCTGCCGACGGAGCAGCGAGCAGCTTTAGGCTGTAGCGGATTGTGGCTAGTTGCCAACGATGCAGCGAGCGACTGAGGGCTGTAGTGACCCTAGCCAGGTTACCAACGAGAGGTTGAAGCAGCTTTGTGCTGTAGTGGCCCTGACCAGGCTGCCCACGAGATACGATTGTGTGCGAGTGTTTGTGTAATTCCTCACTGAGCTTTGTGCATAGTCGCTTTATACCTTTTCTAGGATCAAGGAGTGGTAAGAAAGAGGAGTCGTCGGGATCAGAACCCTAGTTGCATTATAGTGTAATATTTAGGGGTTTAATTAACCCTTAGCTACTTACCACTAGTTTTGCTTTCGTAACCACTTACCACCGGTCTAGGAGACCGCGCGCATTAAATGACTCAATTATATTATTACTTAAAGATAACGGGTTAATTTGAATAAAATAGGCATCTTTAAGGTATATAGTATTTATTAAAAGAAAAAACACGAAATAAAATCAACACTTTTAAAAAAAACCACATTTCTAAATTTTAACAAAAAAACAATGACTTATTTGGAAATTGAGATCAAAAATAATAGAACCTCTAAATCACATTTTTTTTACTTATTTTCTAAAGTTCACTAATCAATTAACAAAAGAAAAATATTTTTGAGCCAGTATTGTTATTTTTTTTATAAAATTGCAACTTAGTGTTTTACCGTTTTTCGCGGCAGTGAATACACAGCTTGTTTGAGCATTCGAGACATATTGGGGCTTTACATTCGAAACATAGATACTGCGTCTTGCGTTTTTTCTTTGTGTCACAAGTAGAGCAAGTCTTGCGTATTTCCAGCTTATCAGAGCTACCACCTGCAACTGCTGAAGTGTCCGCTTCATTGATTTGCAGGATCCGACGGAGAGCCATTTTGATATCTCGTTGAAGATGAATATTTTTTTCTCTGCGCTCCATATATGGTCTTGTGAGTTGTTCTGCTAGCTTCTTGATAAACTGGAATCGCGTTTCTTTCTTTTGTGATTGGGTTGACAGGCTTACGACATAGGCATTTGTGGTTGATACATCGAGTAATCTATAGAATATGGCCAACGGCCATCGGCATGTTCGACGGGCCGTAGAATAGTTTGAGCATCTCTGATCCAGTAAATCTACGCCAAATTTGGTTCTTTTGTAAAATAATATAATCTCTGGCTTCTTTGTGGTTTCATCCACTTCCGGTGAGTGGTGCATGCTTGAGAGCATTATGACAGCTTTATTTGGCTTTGGAACATATGATGCTATTGTAACTTCTTTTGTAAATCCAAATACACATGAGTCAGTTTGTCGGTGACGAGTGGGTAAGAATTCTGGGGGTATGTCTCGCTGATTTTTTCTCAGTGTACCCACTAATGTTAGTTGTTTCTCTTTTAGTAAATCCACGAGCTCTAGAGATTTGTACCAGTTATCTGTGGTCACATTTCTGTTAGAGTCTTCTATTGGAGAAACAAGTCTCATCACTGCCTGTGTGGGTTTTTTCAGTCGTCTATATTGTGAAGGCAAATTTAGCCCATCAGAATCTTTACCCTAGTAAATATACGCATTGAGAAGGTATCCAGTTCTTGCATCAGTAAGGCATAATATTTTTTGCCGTATTTGGCTGGTTTCTTGGGCATATACATTTTAAATCGGCATCTTTCTCGAAAAACGTATACGTATAAACGGCTTGGCACTGTTTGATATAGCTGTCAAATATCTCTGAAATAGGTGCAGAGGCATCAGTTTCTCGCCGTGCTTCTCTCGTAGCAGCATCATCAAATCGTATAGTGTTCAGTAAAACTTCAAATCGACTTTTACTCATGATACACCTGTATATTTCTCTGTCACTACCATCCGTTTTATACCATGATGAATAGTGTTCACGATTTTCTTTGAAAATAGCAGTATAGAAGAGCAATCCAATAAATGCTTTTAGTTCTATCAAGTCCGTATCTTGAACATTCGTTTGCTTACTGTATTTAGGTCTTGTTTCTCGAATCTTTTGGTTGGTGTTTTTTACAATTTTTTCCAGAATTTCATCAGTGAAAAACAGACTCCAGATTTCGAGAGGGGTAGAAGAAGCGGTTATAACTATCCTGTACTCTGGCTTTATACCTTCTCTTTCTTGTACGATGTTATGTTGTAATGTTCTCGAACGATTAGATGGAGGCTCAGACGACCAACGAAAGCGATTCTTACCAAAAAAATTCTTCTTCCCGGGGCGAGACCGCAACTCTGACAGCGGCACATCTTCGTCCGATGAAGTTTGAACAGAGGATACGGAAGGCGTGTTTCTAGTATGAAGGTTAGTTCTTGCGCTTGCTGACGTAAATTCTTCCTCACCTTCAATTTCAAAATCGGATCCGCTGATTTCTTCTAGGACGTGGTCGTCAGCAATATCAACTTCGACATCACTAAAAACTCCATTTAATATGTCCTCTTCATCTGACAGATCTTCTTCTAACCACCTAGCAATTAATTCGTCATCAGCAGCCATTATTCACTGCAAACGAAAAATATAACGATAAAAAAAAGTTACGCAACTACTTACCACCGGTCTCACAGACCGCTGACGATGTTTGGGACCTTACCGTTTATAAACGCGTGCACCTGTGACGTCGACGGCTCGCGCGGTACTGACTAGAGCGGGGGGAAGGTACATGGACGTACGAAACCGAACGAAGCGCTTACGCCGAGTTATTAACAAAAATGACTTCAACGGTGTCTGAGAGACCGGTGGTAAGTGGTTGAAAATAACTACAATCTACATTTTTTTTCAGTCAAACAGTTTCTCATCATTTAACATAAGTCTTTAATGTTCTTAAACAAGAAAAAGTTCTTTCGCGTCCTGCCCTTAAAACTGGAATAATAATAATTATACATGGTATATACCTACTTTAGAAAAAACGACGTTATGCCTCGAACGATTTTTAGAATGAATTACAGTTTTTATTTTAATTTAAAATTTGTCCTGATATTTTTTAAATGTTTTTTGTAAAAAAAAATATTTCTCAAAAATTTTGTTATAGGTATAAGTGTATTATATATGGATATCATTAAATTCAGAAAAAATACTAAATCGAATATGCAAATAGAAAAAGTAGGTTCCCATTTAAAATAAGAAAGCTGTACCCCGTATTTTGAGAACCACTGGTCGAAAAAAAAATGTTGTTTCCCTTATTAAAGTAGTCTTATAAAATAGGAATTGTTTGCTAATTTAACCGACCTTGTAGCTCTTATAGTTCCCGAGATAGCAATAGTGTATTACTTAATATGAACACCTGTATATTGTATATTTCATTATTAGTTCAAACGAAGTGTATATAAAATATATATATTTAATTTCTATTAAATAAAATATATATTTGGCCCAGTCCGGCGGCCCCCCTTGCATTGGAGGCCCTGAGCCAAGGGCGCCGGCAGCATTTCATTCAGAGGAGTGCATCCACATGAAAAAATCACAGTTTCTCTCTATTTTACTGTTAATATGTTTTTTAGATTAATTTTTCACAAAAACTTTGCTATTTTAATAATGATATATATTTTAATAGCGATTCAGCACGAGTGTGCCAAAATAATATACAATAAAACGCGTCTGGTTGACATACAGAAACAAAAGAAAATATAATAGGCCAATTCTGATCAAATCTGTAAGTCATACAGATCTGTAAATCTGTAAAAAAACTGACAAAAACGCATCAATCTTTGTTGATTAATGTAAAATTTTTCATAAGAGCGACTTGTTTCGTTGCGATTTTGTTCATTATTTACAGATTTACAGCTCTGTAAAACTTACAGATTTGTTCAGAATTGACCTATAAATCTGCATCTGAATATATAGTATTCTCGTACTAATTTAGGTCTACTAGTACCAGAGTAACTGTAACTATAACTCTGTAATGAAAAGTTTCCGGATAAAATATGAATAATAATAATATAATTTTTTTACTTAAAATGGCTCCCCCAATATACGGTTTTATTTTTGCACACTCGTGTTTAATCACCCTTTTTTTTCCTGAAATATTATAACACACGCATGTACTGTAGCCACATTTTCTAATGTAAATGCAGCAATGGGTAATAACTTAACGATATTAAAATTTCATAAATGCATTACAATATATTTTTTACATAATATTTCATTATTAGTTCAAACGAAGTGTATATAAAATTTATAGCAGTGAATTCAGCAACTTTTCTTGAGCTGTTATATTTTCTACTGCAGCAACTAGATGTGTTATACCACTCACATCGCCTCCAGATAACAAACTTTTCATTTAAACAAAATTTATTGAATCAATACAATGCAATTTTACAATTTTACTTCATTGTGCATTATGCATTATAATGTGCATGTTATATTACAAATATATAAAGCTTCATTTACAGAAGTTCGTTAAGAAGTTGTTGAACATCAGACAATAAGTTGTCCAAGAGTTTTCCCACTACGTCACTGTCGTCCTTGCTGACAACATAGATGTCATCTGAAACAGACATTAATTTTAAATACATAAAATTATTTTTATACCTTGCGTTGGAAATGCCTTATTGTTATATCGAAAACGGTTTAATAATATCGGATATCATTTATCTGTTTCCGATAATTTATTTGTAAAATAGGTACGCCCAAATATGAAAACCAAATAAACAAAGCTAATTTAAAAGAATATTAAAATTTAGTAATTCTTAACGTATAGATTTAATATTTTCACAATATTATAAATAAATGATGAAATGTATATGTGCCCAAATTCATTCTACCGGATTACCTTATTTTACGGTTAAGTAATTTTTGTAATTTTAAATTTTGAGATTTTTATAAAATAAGTGGCGCAAAGTATAAAAAATATAATTACACGTTGCATGTGACATATTGTTCCATTCGTTCCAACTCATAGACCAATACACTGTTTTATAAAACTTGTGTAATTATATAAGTACTATTTTGAATAAAACAACATTTTTAGCTATAACTACAAAAGCTGTTTTATTCAATTCTTATGAGTTCTGAAAAATATTTTATTAATATACGGTCTTATTATATTACAAAATTCTACAATACATGAGTACACTTCTCGCAGTCGATCCTCACGTCATCAATTGTAACCAAGTGATTCAAATCTTTGGGGGAAGGGGTATTAATCATCTTGTCGGGTATAATCGTGTGATTTGCGAAATAAATGTCAAAACTGGTAATATTATAAACAAATATAAAAATTGATGAAACATACTGAGAATTATAGTTTTAACTAACGAAACTACCAACTCACAATGAAGCACAAATAGTCGACGTCTAAATTATTTTATAAATGACAGAAATGACACGAATGGCATAGTAAATTTTTTAACATATTTGACAATATTATAAAATAAAAAAGATTAACTTCAATATTTCTGTTTCACGGTATACGAATTTAATAAAGAAAATAATAATAATATTTATACGCATGCGCGTAATTAAAGTACCTCTAGGTTTTCAAATATCACCAGAATTCTTCCTCTGTATCATTTAGAAATGCTGATAATCATCAACAAATATTGCTAATTCTAATTTTATTTAATTAATATTATTGTGAGGTGTGTAGTAATTTTATATTTTTTTCTCATTTTCTATATGTTTAGAATTTAAACAAAAAACAGTTACAGATTAGATTTAAATATTTGTATTCATATTAACTAAATGTTCATAATTAGTAGGCCTTGGAAATATGAAAGAATATCATTAGCAGCTGTATGCAGAAGCAATACCCTTTATATTTATGTATATTTTAAGTATTAATTTTCATACAACGGTATTATATCAAAATACCTATATATGCATATAATAAAATAGTGTTCTTACCAATGATAATCAATTATTTTACATTGATTACAAATCAAAATTTGTTTAAAATGTCGAAAAAAGAATAGAAAATAAAATAATTTCATGTGATAACTTGATGACTAAACACACATTTGAAATGTCACCAAAAAACAATAATATTACTATAAAAAATAATAAATTTTTAAATGATCGGCTTCGGAATAGTTTTTCAAACAGATCTAGATGGAAACTTTGTTTCACAGATGTTAATAATTGTCATTTACCCTAGCAACTTCATGACATAAGTGATAGTAGTCTTAAGTCTCTTCTCAGTGTAGATGTGTTTTGATTGGCAAGTATCGCACACGTGATCAGAAATACAGGGATTTGAGTGGATATTTTTTAAGCTAAAAATTTTCGTTGCAATTTTCTAAATTATGAGCAATAACATTTTGATTTATTTATAAATTAAAATATATTGTGCAAAGTAAAAAAAGAAGAAATTAATATTATTGATTTCTATCCAAAGCAGATAATAACACCAAGTAAGTAATAATAAATGATGATAATACATTATATAGAATATAATAAAAACTTAGAAAACATAGAATTATAATTATTACGAGAAATAAAATAAAAATTTTACAATTTCTTACCAGCCTGGGCCGAAGTAATAGTTAAAGCCAAAATGGCAAAGAAAGTCAACAAAAAGCAGCAGACGAATTTCATTTTGTTTCTTTGCGGCGAAGGTATTTGAATAGTTAAAGAACTTGCCTTTTATATGATTGTGGAACGCTAGTGCCACGTGGTAGTGACGTATTTATTGTCTTCATACGAACATTAATTCTTGATATCAGTCAATATCTGGTAAATTTTATGTGAAATGCTCAGATTAGGTAAATTTAGATCACATTAATTACATGTTTCGAATTGTTAGCCAGTAATATTTCTTGTACGGCAATAAAAATAAAAAACATATGAATGACGTCTTGCACGGTTTTTTTCTTTTATCTTTAATCGATAAAATAATGAAAAATATTTGACCCGTATTTTTTATTTTTCCCCAAATTAATCATTAATAATGAAAAATCAGCAATTAAAAAAGATGTGCGTGAAAACGCGGCTGAATTACTCCACTTCCCTCTTGTCCATTGACGTTTCCAACGTCAAATATAATGTTTAACCTTCAATACTGACAAATTGAATAATCTTGTGTAAATATTTTTCTGTAAAGTATTTAAATTTTAATAAATTTGTAACCTATCAAGCGAGATATGTACTAAATTTATTCAAAATATGTATGTTTATTTTAGTGTATGTAAGTAAATATATTTAAATATACAGGGTGTAACCACATTTTGGGAAAAAAATTAAGTGTATATACTACACGACATACAGATCACAGAACAAAAATTTCTTTTTTTTAAATTCGCAAAAAAAAAATTCATTGTGTTAACATTTTTTTTACCACTGCTTGATGGCTATTCTTAATAATTTTATTTAAATCTGCTACTATAAAGTAATTGATTACTTATGTTGTGTAATCTGGCAATAGCTATGTGATAAACCGATAATCATTAGGTTGTTATTCAAAATTAGATAAGCAAATGTAGGAAAAATTTGGTAATTAGTTATGTAATTCAGGATTTATTTTTTCTTGCTCCCTCTCTAATGTTACCTACTATATAAACTCGGTTAATATTCGAAAATTTAAACAGTAAAAAAAAAACAGTAGAACATTCATTCATGATTCGTCGTCATGTATACCTTTAAGTATTTTGTATGTCGTATTATTTTAACTTGTATCAATCTAATTGTAATTATTTTATTTTATTTAATACATTTTGTTTGTTGAGTTTTTATTATCAATATGTTTCTCCCAAGTATTTTAAATTTCCTAAATTTAGTTTGGTTATTCTAAATTATAAAAATAATCTAGTGGCGGCTTAAAATCTACCTCCTCTTGACAGTAGCTTAAATATTGAAAAATTAATATCGTTGTTTTTGATTTCAATCTTTCTTTTATAAATTTTCTGTTACGTGCATAGTTTCGTCAATATTTTTGTTAATCTTCTTTCTTTGCTGTAGTAACGTCGCCAGCCCATTTTATTTGGGTAGGCACAGGCCGGTCTGACATTTTTTAGGGTGGGCACCCGAAGTATTAAAAACCATTTTTTTTTCAAATAAATAAATAAGTACTATTTAAAATACATTATAAATAACTATGAGGGTAGTTTTTTTTACATTTGGTTAAAGTGCTGTTTACCGTAACCATCGATTTATAGAGAAATATCACATTGAA
This sequence comes from Stenolophus ochropezus, assembly GCA_035578165.1. Taxonomy (NCBI): domain Eukaryota; kingdom Metazoa; phylum Arthropoda; class Insecta; order Coleoptera; family Carabidae; genus Stenolophus; species Stenolophus ochropezus. Next base: position 46,806,271 of record JAQOWZ010000002.1, on the reverse strand, counting down.
AAACTGCCCTAAGTTATCATAATTATACGTTATTTATTTATTTCGATGTGATATTTTCTATTAACCGATGGTTTAGGTCCGGAACAAATCTTTTAATTATATTATATTGCGAATTATTCGTTTGGGATGTCTTGAAGCAAAGCTGTCTATTACTTTGTCCAAATTTAACTTCTTCATTGTATTTCTTAAGTAAGTGTTACGAATATTTCATGGAGGTAATAAATAACTTGTTAGTAATTATTATTTCCTTTATAATGATATAAGTTTCCTAACTTAATTAGTAGCATGAGTATTATGCGGAGGATTTTACAATTATTCTATCAGTATTTCTCTAGACTTGAGCGATCGCATAGGTATTGTGTAGTTTTTTGATAGTGCCCTAGTGCAAATATATTTAAAGTGAGTTGTGTTACCGTGTATGGATGTGAGTTGAGTTACCGTGTTTGGATGTGAGTTGAGTTACCATGGGTGATATAGTGTATGAAGTTGAATATGACGTGATGGTAGTATGTTGAGATATGGAGGATGTGTGATGCAGACCGTGGTTGGCTGCCGACGGAGCAGCGAGCAGCTTTGGGCTGTAGCGGATCATGGCTGGTTGCCAACAATGCAGCGAGCGACTGAGGGCTGTAGTGACCCTAGCCAGGTTGCCAACGAGAGGTTGAAGCAGCTTTGTGCTGTAGTGGCCTTGACCAGGCTGTCCACGAGATACGATTGTGTGCGAGTATGCGATTGTTTGTGTAATTCCTCACTGAGCTTTGTGCATAGTCGCTTTACCTTTTCTAGGATCAAGGAGTGGTAAGAAATAGGAGTCGTCAGGATCAGAACCCTAGCTGCATTATTGTTTGTAATTGATTATAGTGGAATATTTAGGGGTTTAATTAAATAGGTTGAAAATAACTACAATCTACTTTTTTTCAGTCAAACAGTTTCTCATCATTTATAATCATTTAACATAAACAGTGGTGTGCTATAGGGGGCTCGCGGGGGCTTTGTTAAAATTCTAAATAATTTGCGAGCTCCTTGATAATTTTTTTTTGTAATTTCGCGAGCCCCTGTTCTTTTTATCTCAGAAGCAGATTCATTTTACATGAAATTTATCTAGGTGCATTTTTTTCATAACTACCCTCCTCCCCTCATAACATTTTAATTTTTTTTTTAGGAAACATGCGAGCCCCTTGTTAAAGTTTCCATAGCACAACACTGAACATAAGTCTTTATTCCTCTTAAACAAGAAAAAGTTCTTTCGCGTCCTGCCCTTGAAACTGGAATAATAATAATTATACATGATATATATTTTAGAAAAACGACGTTATACCTCTAATCAATTTAAAAAATGAATTAGTTTCTATTTTAATTTAAAATTTGTCCTGGTATCTTTTAAAATGTTTTTTGTAAAAATATTTATTTCTCAAAAATTTTATTATATATGGATATCGTTGAATTCAGAAAAAATACTGAATCGAATAAGCAAATAAAAAAAGTAGGTTCCCATTTAAAATAAGAAAGTTGTGTACCGTATTTTGAGAACCACTGGTCGAAAAAACATGTTTTTCCCTTATTAAAGTAGTCTTATAAAATAGAAATTGTTTGCTAATTTAACCGACCTTGTAGCTCTTATAGTTCCCGAGATAGCAATAGTGTATTACTTAATATGTACACCTGTATATTGTATATTTCATTATTAGTTCAAACTGAGTGTATATCAAATATATATATATATATATATATATATATATATATATATATATATATATATTTAATTTCAATTAAATAAAATAAATATTTGGCGCAGTCCGGCGGCCCCCGTTGCATTGGAGGCCCTGATTCAAGGGCGCCGGCAGCATTTCATTCTGAGTAGTACATCCATATAAAAAAAATCACAGTTTCTCTCTATTTTACTGTTAATATGTTTTTTAGATTAAATTTTCATAAAATTTTAATAATGATATATATTTTAATAGTGATTCAGCACGAGTGTGCCAAAATAAAACAAAATAAAACGCGTTTGGTTGAGATACAGAAACAAAAGAAAATATAATCGGCCAATTCTGAACAAATCTGTAAGTCTTACAGATCTGTAAATCTATAAAAAAAATTGTTTTATTGATTAATATAAAATTTTGCATAAGAGCGACTGATTTCGTTTCGATTTAGTTCATTATTTACAGATTTATAGATCTGTAAAACTTACAGATTTGTTCAGAATTGACTTATAAATCTGCATCTGAATAAATAGTATTCTCGTACCAATTTAGTTCAACTAGTACCAGAGTAACTGTGACTATAACTCTGTAATAAAAAATTTCCGGATATAAAATTTTTACTTAAAATGACTCCCACAATAAACGGTTTTATTTTTCCACACTCGTGCTTCATCACCCTTTTTTTTTCATAATAGTTATTTGTGTACCAAGGGTGCAAAATGCAACATTGCCGCACGTGCATAAAGATTGAAGCTCGAAGCGTAGAGATTCAATTATGCTAGAGCGGCAATGCTGTTTTGCACTCGTGGTACACACATTATTTTTCGTACAACTGCTTTAAATGTTAAAATAAAAGAATTTAATGACATAAGTAGAAGAGTCTAACATGCTTTATTGTTATTATGATATGTTACTAAGTGACATAAACAATCGTCACATCAGTTGCAGTTGTGTGTTATATTTACAAAATACCACTTTTAAGCAATCTAAAGTGTTTGCCAGTTGCCACCCTAGGTTGCTAAATACATTACCGCACGTGGTTGCTAGGGAAACTACTTTACCGCACGTGGTTGCTAGGGAAATTACTTTACCGCACGTGGTTGTCATGGAAACATTAGTGTAGTTTAGAAATGACATGTTTTGCACATCGAAAACAATGAAGAAATGTCAAGTTTTTTTGACAGTTGTAGGAAAAATATTGTAACACACGCTTGTACTGTAGTCACATTTTCTAATATAAATACAGCAATGGGTAATAACTTAACGATATACTTGTTATTGAAATATAACAGTGCGTTAAAATTTATTATTTCATAAGTGCATTACACTATATTTTTTACATAATATTTCATTATTAGTTCAAACGAAGTGTATATAAAATTTATTCCATTGAATTCACCAACTTTTCTTCAGCTGTTATATTTTCTATTGCAGCAACTAGTTGTGTTGCACCACTCACATCGCCTCGAGATGACAAAATTTTCCTTAAAACAAAATTTTTTGAATCAATACAATGCAATTTTACAATTTTAATTCATTGTGCATTATGTATTGTAATGTGCATGTTATGTTATAAATATATAAAGCTTCATTTACAGAAGTTCTTTAAGAAGTTGTTCAATATCAGACAATAAGTTGTCCAAGTGTTTTCTCACTACACCACTGTCCTTCTTGGAATTATGGCTGTGATCTGAAACAGACATTAATTTTAAATACATAAAAATTATTTTTATACCTTGCCTTAAAAATGCCTTTTTGTTATATCGACAACGGTTTAATAATATCGTATATCGTTTATCTGTTTCCGATATTTTATTTGTAAAATAGGTACGCCCAAATATGAGAACCAAATAAACAAAGCTAATTTAAAATATTTAGTAATTCTTAACCTATAGATTTAATTTTTTCACAATATTATAAATAAATGATGAAAGGTATAAGTGCCCAATTTCATTCTACCGGATTACCTTATTTTACGTTTAATAAATTTTTGTAATTTTAAATTTTGAGAATTTTATAAAATAAGTGACGCAAAGTATAAAAAATATAATTACTCGTTGTATATGACATATTGTTCCATTCGTGTTTTTGGAGCACTCCTCGCTACGCTATTCTTGGAGCTCATGGAGCAATACACTGTTTTATAAAACTTGTATAATTATATAAGTACTATTTTGAAAAAAACAACTCTTTTAGTTATAGTCTGTATAGTTTATTACACATTGCAGGATTGTCATAAAATTATTTAAAAGATTTACATCTCTTAAAATTAATTAGGAAAGCCATTGATACTTAAAAAACTAAAAATATTAATCTCAATCACAACGAAGATTTAGAAATTAGCAAAGCATGACTGCCTATATAAAATAAGTTATAATTCGTTTCTTAGTTATTTGTTTACTTGCTTTGTTGTATTTGCCATTACTCTGAAGAAGACAGCAGGTTATGTTGTCGAAACGTGGAGTTTAATAAACTATAAAGAGCTATAACTACAAAAGTTGTTTTATTCAATTCTTATGAGTTCTGAAGAATATTTTATTAATATACGGTCTTATTATATTACAAAATTCTACAATACATGAGTACACTCTATTTCCCGCAGTCGATCCTCACGTCATCAGTTGTAACCAAGTGATTCAAATCTTTGGGGGAAGGGGGATTAATCATCTTGTCGGGTATAATCGTGTGATTTTCGAAATGTCAAAACTGGTTATATTACAAACAAATATAAAAATTGATGAAACATACTGAGAATTATAGTTTAAACTAACGAAACTACCAACTCACAATGAAGCACAAATAGTCGACGTCTAAATTATTTTATAAATGACAGAAATGACACGAATGACATAGTCAATTTTTTTAAATATTTGATAGTATTATAAAATAAAAAAGATTAACTTCAATATTTCTGTTTTACGGTATACGAATTTAATAAAGAAAATATTAAAAATATTTATACGCATGCGTGTAATTAAAGTACTTCTAGGTTTTCAAATATCACTAGAATTCTTCCTCTAAAATCATTGTCAGCTATATGCAGAATCAATACCCATTATATTTATGTATATTTTAAGTATTAATTTTCAAACAACGGTATTATATAAAAATACCTATATATGCATACAAAAATATTAGTGTTCTTACTAATGATAATCAATTATTTTACATTGATTACAAATGTTTAAAATGTCGAAAAAAAATAGAAAATAAAATAATTTCATGTGACAACTTGATGACTAAACATACATTTTAAATGTCACCAAAAAACAATAATATTACTATAAAAAATAATAAATTTTGGCACTACTGGTGACATCTATGATCGGCTTCGGAATAGTTTTTCGAACAGATCTAGATGGCAACTTTGTTACACAGATGTTAACAATTGTCATTTACCCTAGCAACGTGACATAAGTGATAGTAGTCTTAAGTCTCTTCTCAGTGTAGATGTGTTTTGATTGGCAAGTATCGCACACATGATAAAAATACAGGGATTTGAGTGGATATTTTTTAAGCTAAAAATTTTCGTTGCAATTTTTTAAATTATGAGCAATAACATTTTGATTTATATATAAATGAAAATATATTGTGAAAAGTAAAAAAAAGAAATTAATTTTATTGATTTCTACCTACAGCAGATAATAACACGAAGTAAAGAATAATAAATGATGCTGATACTTTATATAGAATATAATAAAAACTTAGAAAACATGGAATTATAATTATTATGAGAAATAAAATAAAAATTTTACAATTTCTTACCAGCCTGGGCCGAAGTAGTTAAAGCCAAAATGGCAAAGAAAGTCAACAAGAAGCAGCAGACGAATTTCATTTTGTTTCTTTGCGGCGAAGGTATTTGAATAGTTAAAGAACTTGCCTTTTATATGATTGTGGAACGCTAGTGCCACGTGGTGGTGACGTATTTATTGTCTTCATACGAACACTAATTCTTGATATCAGTCAATATCTGGTAAATTTTATGTGAAATGCTCAGATTAGGTAAATTTAGATCACATTAATTACATGTTTCGAATTGTTAGTCAGTAATATTTCTTGTACGGCAATAAAAATAAAAAACATATGAATGACGTCTTGTACGGTTTTTTTCTTTTATCTTTAATCGATAGGATAATGAAAGATATTTGACCCGTATTTTTTCCCCAAATTAATCATTAATAATAAATAAACTGCAATTAAAAAAGATGTGTGTGAAAACGTGGCTGAATTACTCCACTTCCCTCTTGTCTAGTAACGTATCAGGGTTCTTGCCTAACTTCACTTCGTTTCAAACGTCATACTGGCAAATTGAATAATCTTGTGCAAATATAGTCGCACGCAAAAGCCTTACAATAGTAATATAAAAGTAATTGATTACTTATGTTGTGTAATTAATAATGTAATCTGGCAATAGCTATGTGATAAACCGACAATCATTAAGTAGTAGTAGTATTATTATAGTTCAATATTAGATAAGCAAATGTATGAAAAATTTGGTAATTAGTTATATAATTAAGGATTGATTTTTACTTGCTCTCTCTTTAATGTTATCTACTATATAAACTCGACTAATTTTAAAAAATTTAAACAGTAAAAAAAACAATAGAAGAAGATTCAGTCATGATTCGTTGTCTTATAATAATAATAATAATAATAATAATAATAAATAAACACTTTATTGATCATAATTAAGATCAATGTCTTGTATAGGTACATATATTAGATGTAACTAAGCTTATTTATTCTTACCTATAACTATTTTGTATGTCGTATTATTTTAACTTGTATCATTCTAATTGTAATTCTTTTATTTTATTTAATACATTTTGTTGTTGAGTTTTTATTATCACTTTGTTTCTCCCAAGTATTTTAAATTTCCTAAATTTAGATTGGTTATTCTAAATTATAAAAAAAATCTAGTGGCGGCTTAAAATCTACCTCCTCTTGACAGTAGCTTAAATATTGAAAAATTAATATCGTTTTTTTAATTTCAATCTTTCTTTTATAAATTTTCTGTTACAGCTATGTACATAGTTTCGTCAATATTTTTGTTAATCTTCTTTCTTTGCTGTAGTAACGTCGCCAGCCCATTTTACTTGGGTAGGCACAGGCCGGTCTGACATTTTTTAGGATGGACACCCGAAGTATTAAAAACCATTATTTTTTTAATAAATAAATACGAGTACTATTTAACAAAAAATACATTATAAACAACTCTGAGGGTAGGTTTACTGTAACCATCGATTAATAGAGAAATATCACATCGAAAAACTGTCCTCAGTTGTCATAATTATACGTTATTTATATATTTCGATGCGATATTTTTCTATTAACCGATGGTTAAGCAAAGCTGCCTATTACTTTGTCCAAATTTAACTTCTTCATAGTATTTCTTAAACAAGTGTTACGAATATTTCATTGAGGTAATAAATTACTTGTTAGTAATTATTATTTCCTTTGTAATTATATAAGTTTCCTAATTTTATTAGTACCTAGTATGAGTATTATTTGCGGAGGACTTCACAATTATTCTGTCAGTATTTCTCTAGACTTGAGCGATCGCATAGATATTGTGTAGTTCTTTTATAGTGCCCTAGTGCAAATAGATTTGAAGTGAGTTGTGTTACCGTGTATGGATGTGAGTTGAGTTACCATGGATGATATGAGAGGAGTTAGTGTGATATAGTGTATGAAGTTGAATATGACGTGATGGTAGTATGTTGAGATATGGAGGATGTGTGATGCAGACCGTGGTTGGCTGCCGACGGAGCAGCGAGCAGCTTTGGGCTGTAGCGGATCATGGCTGGTTGCCAACAATGCAGCGAGCAACTGAGGGCTGTAGTGACCCTAACTGGGTTACCAACGAGAGGTTGAAGCAGCTTTGTGCTGTAGTGGCCCTGTCCAGGCTGCCCACGAGATACGATTGTGTGCGAGTGTTTATGTAATTCCTCTCTGAGCTTTGTGCATAGTCGCTTTACCTTTTCTAGGATCAAGGAGTGGTAAGAAATAGGAGTCGTCAGGATCAGAACCCTAGCTGCATTATTGTTTGTAATTGATTATAGTGTAATATTTAGGGGTTTAATTAAATAGGTTGAAAATAATTACAATCTACATTTTTTTTTCAGTCAAACAGTTTCCCATCATTTATCATCATTTAACATAAGTTTTTATTCTTCTTAAACAAGAAAAAGTTCTTTCGCATCCTGCCCTTAAAACTTGGAATAATAATAATTATATATGATATATACTTCAGAAAAAACAACGTTATGCCTCTAATCAATTTTAAAAATGAATTACAGTTTCTATTTTAATTTAAAATTTGTGCTCGTATTTTTTAAATCTTTTTAATAAAATTTTTTACTCGTTTTGTAAATAAAATATGAATCAATTTTATATTGTTCAGCCAAAGGTTTAATATTGTCATAGTATAAACATGTATCCGATGTTTAATTTCAGTTATAACGCTAGGAATGATATGCATGTACATGTAATTTTCCATTACTTTGCAATTTTTATATTTGATTCGTTACAGATAGTTACTGCTTCTTGATATATCAGATCATAGTCAGATTTGCTTTTTTCATTTCATTCAAAATTTTGCATTTGGCAGTTTTACAGCTGCTTTCAGGGTGGGCCTGTAACCCCCTTAGCCCACCCCTCGCGACGGCCCTGCTTTGCTGATTTATTATTTTATTCTGTAGTGCAGTGCAGCTTTTAGGAAAATGAATGCCTACAGTGATAGTGAGTTGTGAGAATGTAGTGCATCCAGTGCCGTAACCAGTGGCGGCTCGTTAGAAGAGGCAAAGGAGATACTGCCTCCTCTCAACAGGTAAAGAAAATGTGCACGTTTAATTAATATTTTAATACTTTCTACAAATAATAAATGGAATAATATGAAGACTTATTTATTATATTAGAAAAATATATTAGTAGACATTCTTTCAATTATATGTGTCTAAAGAGAGAAATAAGTATTCTTTAATGAGCCGGAGACAAACTTAAAATTTGTCTCCACCTATCCCCCTTTAAATCGAAGAGAAGGCTAGTTTTGACCTTGAATCAATTCAAGAAGAAAAATGAAATATATGAGTTGAACAGAGAGAAAACATAGCAAGGGAGGCATTAGCTCCGATCATTTTATAAAAGTGTACTAGATTATTACGCGGCGGTTCAAAAAAATAGACGCATTCCACTAATTTTTAAAAACGTTCAATTTTCAGTATATTAATTTTTTTGTTAAGAATTTATTTATGTGTTGTATTTTCAAAGTTTATGTTAGCTTAGGCAGTTTTTTTTTGTTTTTATTACATATAGTGTGTGTTTATTTTCTTTTTTTAATTTAACCAAAGCTACCTTTTTCTTTAATTCCTAATCTATCCTATCCTGGCAAGAAATACTCTAAACCTACTCGATGATTTTTGCTGGACAATAAATTATGAAATAATAACAGCGGAGCTACTAGCTAGCAATATATTCCAAGATTTTTTTAACTAAGCACAATTTATAGTTTTAAGTAAATAATTTGCCTTCTCATTCCTTAAAGGCACAAGCCGCCACTGGCCGTAACTAGCGCATGGCAAAAGTTGCACATGCCCCAAGTGCAAAATTCTTAGGGACGCAAAATATTAATAATTTATATGATTTTAGATCAAATATTTTTAAGTTATTTGTGCTGCTAGGTAGGAAAGTTGATCTTTTTTGATCCGAAGGATATGTATACGGCCGAGACATTATTTGAAAATCTTTTTTAAAAAAAATGTTTCATTTTTGAGATACACTGTAGATACGCTCAGCCTACAGCATGTACTTTTATAGCAATAAACACTAATTTATAAATTTTCAAAATCAACATACACCTTTTAGTCTTAGTATTATGTTTACTTTCGTTAACTTAAACAATCAAAAGTCTACGAGCTGTAGAAAATAATTTATTTCAGTTTTGACTTAGAAAAACGGTTGGCTAGAAGTATACTCGTAACAAAGTTATAAAAATATTTGTTATTATGCAAATTAATTAGAAAAATGCAAGGTATGGTAAATAATATAAGAATATTTTTTACAATATTTTTAAATCTGAATAATATAACGAAATAAATTTTGATAAATGTTTAATTTGTCAAGATGTTTCCAATTTTTTATTATTTTCGAAAGAACGTCTTCATTATGATTAAATAAAATTGTTGAAATTAAACACTTATTCACTGTTTACTAGCTGCTGTTGTATATTTTTTTCATACCTACTAAAATACGATGAAATAATATTATAATTTATTATTACAACTTACAGGAGAAAATTAGGTACACTCTCCGTATTCTGAATCATTTTCTTGTCAAATTAATTATTCTAAACATTGTTTTAATGTTTGTTTTTCTCAAATAAGTGCAGATTTGTGCAATTCTACATACGTATTAAAAGTAATCGTTTTGAAAAATTCTAGTAAATAATATTGATTTTAGTGTTGCTAATTTAAGATACATATTGTTATTTTTTTTTAAATTAGCTAAGTTAATATTTTGTAGTGAATAAAGAAAACGGTTTTTAATTATGGAATAATATCATTTAAAATATCTCTCAATGTTGTTATTATTGGAATATTTGTAGGACTACTTTTACACGATTTGCACTGTATAAAATTATTTATATCCTACTAATTTTTTTATCTTATATAAGTTTTAACATTTTATCTTCACATTTAAATTTTCCTTTTTACTGTGATATTGATATTGTAAATCTTTAAAATTATGTAATATACTATAAAGACATTTTTATCGGAAACAGTTATATGAGAAAATGAATTTCTGTATAATAAACCCATTAGTGAGTTATGACGTATTTTCTTTATCTAAAAACACCATAATTATTTTAAATAAAATAAATAAATATTTTAAAAATCATTTAAGTACTACTTGACGTTATAATAATGATATTTTCAAACGTCATAAAAGTGGAATTAATTTCTATCTTTTGAATCAAGGCACAAAAATACCACTTTTATGAAGTTTAAAGAAAAAAAAATCTTGTTTTGGCAGCTGCGAATACAGTATAGCTCTATCTTTGTCTGCTCAGATAAAAATCCCGAAAATCTCATCATCACTAGATTTGAAAGTTTTGAAAGTTAATGGTAGATGGTAGCATTGCATGATTCATTAAAAAAGCATTTCTTAGCGAATTAGTGTTTCGGGAATCCGTTAATATTCTAATAATCACCTGATAAATAAGAAAAATAATACATAATATTTGTTAATTAAAGATCAATTTATGCCTAACTGGTAATAGTTTTTTGAAAATATCTTGTAATATTAAGTAATTTTGCTCAGAAAAGTGGCTGTTTTTACCATGTTTAATAATTCATTATTAATTAAAGAAAGCAAAAATTAAAAAATATATACCTGTTAGACGTAGATTTGTTCTTACTCTATAAAATTTATTTACCAAAAGTTTAACGATACCAAAGAATCATTTTTTCGCATATTTCCAAGGGGGTGCATCATACTCTTAAGCTCCGTTTTTTTTACTAAAAATGAAATGCTGGTAAACGGGAACTTCATTTAACAAATTAATTTAGGTATAACTGCAATGAAATATTAAGAAAATAATTTTAAGAATTTTAATGTCTAGGCGCTAATTTTATTTTATAGCCCACAGCGCTAAAATTGATAAGAACGGCCATGCGCATGTACTGTAGTCACATTTTCTAATATAAATGCAACAATGAGTAATAACTTCATGATATATTTATTATTGAAATATAATAGTGCGTTCAAATTTATTTTTTCATAAGTGCATTACAATATATTTTTTACATAATATTTCATTATTAGTTCACACGAAGTGTATATAAAATTTATAGCAATGAATTCAGCAACTTTTCTTGAGCTGTTATATTTTCTACTGCAGCAACTAGATGTGTTATACCACCCACATCGCCTCGAGATAACAAAATTTTCCTTTAAACAAAATTTATTGAATCAATACATTGCAATTTTACAATTTGATTTCATTGTGCGTTATGTATTATAATGTGCATGTTATATTACGAATATATAAAGCTTCATTTACAGAAGTTCTTGAAGAAGTTGTCCAATAGCAGACAATAAGTTGCCCAAGAGGTTTCCCACTACACCACTGTTGCTTTGCCTCTTGGAATCAGAATTGTTATCTGAAACAGACATTAATATTAAATACATAAAAATTATTTTTATATCTTGTTTTAACAATTGCCCTATTGTTATATCGAAAACGATGTAATAATATCGGATATCGTTTAACTGTTTTTGATCATATATAAAATAGGTACTTCCAAATATGAACACCAAATAAAAAATGCTAATTAATTACCTCATTTTACGATTAATTAATTTTTGAAATTTTAAATTTGAGATTTTTATAAAATAAGAGACACAAAATATAAAAAATATATACACGTTTTATACGACATATTGTTCCATTTTTGTTTTTGGAGCACTCCTCACTGCACTCCTCTTGGAACTCATGGAACAATATACCGTCTCATAAAACTTGTATAATAAGTACTATTTTGAATGAAACAACTTTTTTAATTGTACTTCTATATAATTTATTAAATAAATAAATTCACGAAATAAAATTGTGAGACACGAAAATTATTTAAATATCTACATCTCTTAACACAAGAGTAATGGGGAAGCCATTGCGATTTTTAAAAGAATATAAATCTCAATCACAACGAAGATTTGGAAATTAGCAAAGCTTCTTATATTAAATATGTAATAATTCGTTTCTTAGTTATTTTTTTACTTGCTTTGTTGTATTTGTCATTGCCCTGAAGAAGGCAGCAGTTTATGTTTCCGAAACGTTGGGTTTAATAAAATATACTGAACTATAACTACAAAAGTTATTTTATTTAATTATTATAAATTCTGAAAAATATTTTATTAATATACTGTTTTATTGTATTACACAGTTCTGCAATACACGAATATGTTTATAGTTATGTGGTGACATTACTTTCGGGTGTGTTTCAAATACAATTTAATTTTGTTTTACTGAAAATAGTCATGTAGAAATATTCATTTCAGACTTATCTCAAATAAATTTAACCCATTTTTAAAATAAAATATATTTAAATATTTATGTGATCAACAATACATGACTGTATTTAAAATCATTTGATAACCTATTTTCATAACGATCCAATCATACATATGAAAAATTTTTGGTACAAAATAATGAATTATGTAGCAGATTTACACATCTATAAATAATAATAAATGATGATGATATTATGATATATATAGATTATATATAGGTGGTTTTTTAGAGAAGAAATTTTATAAAACCACAGTATCATAGTCATGGTTACATTTTGTTGATCAACTATATGATGTTTGAACTATTGTCATTCGTAAAATAATCAAGCAAATATAATACGAGCTATGAATTTAATCGGTAAAATTTACTCATAATTACTGCTAAGTAACGACAACTCAGGCCAAAAATGACGCTTAAATAATTTTTACCATTCGTTTGTCTGTTAGTACGCAACAATTTAAGAAATTTATGACTATAATAAATACTTGAAAAACAAGAAATTATAATAATATTATTATAAAAAAATAAATAAAAATTTTATCAGAAATACAGGATTTCGATTGGATATTTTTTATGCTACAAATTTTCAGTATAAGATTGTTTTGACTGCTGCACAATTGACCAGAAATACAGGGATTTTATTAAGTTAAAATTGTTCATTGCTATTTTCTAAAGTTTTAGTGATAAGTTTTCGGATTTATGTTATGCAAAGATGAAATTAATTTTATTGATTTTTATCTACAGCAGATTATAACACCAAGTAAAGAATAATAAATGATGACATTATATGGAATAAAATAAAAATTTAAAAAATATGGAATTTTTATTATTATGAAAAATAAAATAAAAATTTTATAATTTCTTACCAGCCTCGGCCGAAGTAATAGTTAAGGCCAAAATGGCAAAGAAGGCCAACAAGAAGCAGCAGACGAATTTCATTTTGTTTTCTTACGACGAACTTATTTGAACTGCGGAAGAACCTGACTTTTATATGATTGTGGAACGCTAGTTCCACGTGGTGGTGACATGTTTATTGTCTTCATACGAATATTAATCCTTGATACCAGTCAATATCTGGAAAATAAGGAAATTTAGAGCACATTAATTGCATTGTTCGAATTGTTACTAAATAATATTTCTTGTACTGCAATAAAAATGAAAAACATATCAATTACACTCATATAGGCATCTAGTTTTATCAATATGGTTTCAGTGAAATAAATTATAAAAATAATAATATGTTAATAATTCGTAATATGTGAGTGTTTGTAGTCATTTAGGAAGTAGGAACATATATTTTAGACTTATCTCTTTAATGCCACGTAGCAACATATGTATGTACCTCTCAGTCGTAGTTGAAAAATATTTTATCTACATTTATTTTATATTAAAAACATGTACGAAATACTTTTGGAATAAAATAATGAAACATACTATAATCTTGATTATGCCTGTGGTACATGCAAAGTTATATTTCATTTTGGTACTTGAAATGAAAAAAAATCTGTAGATATACAGGGTGTTTGGCGAAAGGCCGGCACTTAGAATATGTCGTTTATTTTGAGAGATACACGAAAATGTTAAGAAGAAAAATATAACTAGACAAGGGGCTCATAAAATGATCATAGGAATAATATTGTGTCACTTCCGGTTTTAGCGGAAATGTGTACAACTTTAATTCTAGCATAGGGAATCAGTATTTTATATAATTTTTTCGAAATGTACATAAAATTAGCTTTACAATGATACCAAAATATCATTGTTTTACTTCAACATTTCAAAATGGTGACACTTTATTTTTTAAATATTTACTAAAAAAAAATTATAAAAAATACAAATAGCCAGCTATTTGAGATTTTGTTACCTGAAACCAAACGAATAATGTCAAAAAATATTAGATCTATTTTTCCTGTCGATGTAATGGCAGAATTTGTTATATGTGACAAATTGTGCAGAAAATAAAGGCGGCCATTTTGAGTATTTTTAATTTTAATTTTGTTTGTTATATTTAGTAAGAATTTTTTATTGTGTTGATTGTTATAAAGTATTTTAAACATATTTTTTTTTGTTAATTACCTATAGTTGTAAGTACATAAATATGAAAATAAATTGTCGCCATTTTAAAATAGTTAAAGTAAAACTAGGTATTTTGATATCATTGTAGAGCTAATTTTATGTAGGTTCCGAAAAAAAATATAATAATACCGATTCCCTATGCTAGAATCAACGTTGTACACACTTCCGCTAAAACCGGAAGTGACACAAAATTCTTACTAAGATCATTATATGAGTCCCTTTGACTAATTTAATTTTGTTCCATAACATTTTTCTGTATCTTTCATAATAAACGAAATATTCTAGGTGCCGGCCTTTCGCCAAACACCTGTATATTCTATCTTGTGTTTTTTTATAAATAGTTGGCATTGTTAAATTGTTTGTTAAACAAATTTAATAATCGAAATGTCACTCACTGTATTTATAGAACGTCACGTACTGATTATTCTGACGAAATATTAATGGAATTTGAGGCTGCACAGTCTAAGTTGGTTTCCAAAAATTCAAGAGGTTTATATGAAAAGTAATTTGAAAAAATCTGTGAATGCTAAATACTTTCTTAATTAAGATAATAATTATAATAATTATATATAAACACCATCGGGCGATGAAAGCCAAATTACGCCCGTATTTGAGGACGTGTAATAGTATATATTACATATTAAGAGTTGTAAGATACATATTACGCACGAAGTGGAAAACTTAAAAAAGAGAGAGTTTGTAATTCCACAACTGGGTAATTGCTTTACAATTCGAATAGTACCAACTACAGAACAAAAAATAAGTCAAACTATAAACCTCAAAATAATAAATTGAAACTATTTACAACCCTTTAAAACAATACTATGTAGAATATTTATTGTTTTTTCTTCAATAGTTGTAATGTTTTAAATTAATTTTAATTAATTTCGTCTTATTTATACTTCTAACATAATTTCGATATGTTAAAAATTCCCTAACTGTGCAATCGCGTACTTTACACACAGCCTTCACCAATGTGACACTTACGTAACGTACAAATTGTACAATAATGGCTATTTACTTCAGTTCAGTACGTAAGTTTATGATTCCAAAATGAAATAAATATATTTACAGACATAATCAAATAATAGTATATTGTTCAATGAGCATGTAATGTGTGTTATTACTTATGAGAATGAAGTTTGCCAACACGAGCGAAAGCGAGTGTTGTAAATCATCCGTATGAGTAATAGCCATTACATGCGAATAGAATTTTATACTTTTTCCACTACTATAACATGAAAAATATATATTTATTAGAATCAAATATGTCATCACACTTTGACACATAAATTACAGTAGCTCGCGTCACTGTTTCACAAGCAAGGCAATTATTGCTAGTATTATTTAGCTACTGTTTAAGCTAGGAATGACGATGGTTATCCGGGTACCCGGAATCTACCCGATAATAATGTACCCGGGTATCAAAAATAGTACCCGATTACCCGAAATGTACCCTTTACCTGTTTATTACCCGTTACCCGAAATCTACCCATTACCTAAAATCTGTTGTTGCCAGTAAAAGACAGTTTTCCACTGCCGGAAAGATCAAATCTGAATGCAGATACATTATCCATGCTGATATGTGCGAATAGAAATATGAGATATTCCTAAGTAGTTAAATCAAATGTACTTCCGTAATAAGTTTTAATTTTGTAATTTTATACTGCTGATATGTGATATACTCGTATATTATATAAAATAACAATGTTTTTTTTTATTTCCATACCAGAAAATAATATTTTTTGTTCATTAATTAAATTTATACTCAAATAACAAAAATTTGTATTAAAAAAATGAATATGAAAGAATAACGGATATTTTAAGGGTATTACGTAATTATTGGGTATCAGGTTATTATCGGGTATCGGGTAATTATCGGGTAACGTGTAATTATCGAGTATCCGGTACTACCCGGGTATTCATATCGGATACCCGGGTACCAAAATTTTCAGGTTTCGTCATTCCTAGTTTAAGCATAAAAAAAGAATAGTATGAAAAATGACAAAAGTAGTGTAACTTTGGTAAGATTTAAATTTGACATAACAAGTGATAGTTATTTTTTACAAAATAATATTTTATCGACAAGCGGAAAGTGTTTTTCGCGAGTCGATAATTTAATTTTATCGTCGTGCATAAAATTGATTTTTTTCTGTATCTGATTTTAAAGAAATTGAAATTAGAAAAATTAAATTTTTATTTGAAAACAATTTTAAAATGACAGTAGTGTGAGTTGCTGTGGAAATGTACTTCAAATAAATATAAGTTAAAGTACTTTTCCTACGACCACTGTTAAAAATAGTCTTTTTAAGTTAAAAATAACAGTTTATAACACAGTGAATACTTTTAAATCGTTGTCATTGACAACGAATTAAAAGTAAAAAACAAATTTACTTTTAACACTTGTGTTAAAAAGGAACTAAATCTAGTTACCTGTCATAAATGACATTCTATAATGCTTAGTTTTTATTTACTAATACATAATAAGGGCCGTAGGAAAAATAATGTATGATATTTGTGTTAAAAGTGATTTTATTTCGTTCGTGGGGTTTCGCCTCGTTTTAAACTTCCCCATTCACTCATAAAAAGTCACTTTTAACATTTATACCATAAATAACTATTATCTACCCTTGCTGTTAAGTGTTACTTTATTTATCCTTGCGGTTAAAGTTCTACTTTATCCACTATTTTGAGTTGATAAAATTGCACTTTAACATCTGCTATAGAAAAAAAATATTATTCCATCGAACTTTTAATAGTATTCAACTAACAACATTAATTGATAAAAAACGATTGAATTGTAGATATTTTATTTGACAGTTGTGGATAAAATACATTAAATTGATAAGATGAGTATTCCACAATCAGTCGTACTGTACAAACGTGTTTAATATGCGATCCGAGTTTGTCTTCTATGTGAATTATTTAACTATCTAAGTGTTAATAATTTAATTAATATTTTATATTATTAACCAATCAACAACACCAATAATCAAGAAATTAACTACAAATAAAACTAAAAATATTATTTCGGAGTTAAGTGACAATGCCAGTATGACACGTGGAAATCTAATACCTACAGCCACGGTAAATGTTATAACAACGATTACAACCTCGGTTCTACACATTCAACAACCAATGTGCGTAGCAAGCTCATATATGACATCTCTTATTGTCTCACTTACTCAGAGAAGTTATGTATATCTAGCAACCCCCTTTGACTCACCAACTATAAGTATAGGACTTATAGTCATTCCATTCAATTTTTTACATCTACAGAATCCCCCAACTTTAATTACGACAAACAATGTTTGTTGCCCATGGCAAAATGTGAAAAACAACACTCAAAAAAGAAACTGGGAAAATGATGGCAACACTTTGCAACAAACAAACAAAAAGGCAAACATCAATCTTAATATAAATAATAAACGCAATATTACTCCAAAACAATTTTTCTCCTATTAAGAATAAAACTAAAAACACCAAGAAAAATTAAATACCAGAAGCCACCTCTCGCATTTATACAAGATGATGCAAACTATCCGGCTATGTTACTAAGTTTTGAAACTTTCCTTCAGAAAATAATACAACTAAAATCAAAACCAGCACTCTAGTCAAATACCGTAGACCAACGGCACGCGTACCACTAAGTGGTACGAGATGACTTTTGAAATGGCACGCTAAGATTTTAACCCAAATCAGTGTTGCCACATTCTAGGAAATGCCTTAAAATTTTAAGAATTTACCAAATCCATTTAGGAAAAATATTTACAGTAAATATTGGTAAGGTTTTTAGAATTAGGTAACCTAAAAAATTTCATTGTCTATAAACATTAGGTAAAGCGTTTATTTGAATTCCTTCATTTGCTTAATAGTAATCCTGATTTTGATATTTTATTTGAAACGTCTGACATCCTCTGACGTTGACATTGACGTTGCATAAATGCAATGAATTTTATTAAACATATGTAAATATATTGCGAGGCAAATGCCCATAAAACATTGTACAATGCTCTACTTTTACCTGAAATTTACAGTTTCACACAGATAACAGACTCGCTACAAAAGAATTTACCTAATCCATTTAGGAAAAATATTTACTGTAAATATTGTTAAGGTTTTTAGAATTAGGCAAACTAAAAGATTTAATTGCCTATAAACATTAGGAAAAGCGTTTCTTGGAATTTCATAATTTGTTGAATAGTTATCCTGATTGTGTCCTGTGCAAGATCTCCCTTCTCGAAAACCTTATTGTCTTCTTTATTTTCCTTTTTCTTTATTCCATCGATTAAAATTTTTGATAATATTTTGCTACATTTGGTGATTAAGGTAATTCCACAGTTAACCTCATTAAAATCACCAATATGTGGTACTAAATGATATTTATTTGTACTAGCCTGAAGAGACCAACCGAGTATAACTTATTTAATTAATTTTTTTTTTCAACTTCTGCCTTTCCTTTAATGGCATTTCATTACATAATGGTTGCCGACCACTGCCGTATACTCATCCAGTTGTTAATTTTATTAAACAGAAATATATTGCGATGCAAATGCCCATAAAACATTGTACAATGCTCTACTGTTACCTGAAATTTACAGTCTCACACACATAACAGGCTCGTTACGCTCGCCCGTTTCCTTTCTCTGCTCACCTGTAAATTCCTGTATAACGGTCTTGCATTGTAAATAACTATAATTTGATGGAAAAGTCAACAATTCTACATGATAAAAAGAGAATGGACTTCCGCCAAAACGATAAAAAAGTTAATGTGTGGAAATCTATTGCAAAAGCAATGGAGGAAAGTGGTAATAAACAACACTCTTTAATCTTTAATATGTACATTTGTTCTAAATTCTTCATTCATAGTGTAATGTAGCCAGCAGTGGCGGAACTATAGGTGGGCCAGGGTGGGCCGGTGCCCACCTTTAAAAGTGTTGGCCCACCCTCGTGCCCACCCATAAACAATGCAGGCATCAATAAAATATATAATACCATTATTACAGTAATTTTTCTAAAAATTTGTAAAAGGAAAAAGACGGCGTAATCTTTGTCTTGAAATATTTAATTGGTATTATTGTATCTGCACTGTGGTAGTGCTTGTATAACCAAAGAATTGCGCTAAGGGCTAAGCCGATTGATGAGGCCGCTCTTTTACGTAGAAACTTGTTAGTCATTGCTGCGCGCTTTTACAAAGCATACCGATTTGATTTATAATTGATGTCAACTGACCGTTTTCATATCTGTCACTACATCTACAATAGATCAGTGTACATGTAGTTTTCGTGTCTTTCAGAACATGCAGTTTATGTGAATTTTGATGATTAGTGCTAGTTAAATGAGTAAAAGTAACATTATAGATTCTTTCGCGCCAACTCCAAAAAAAATTAAACCTGTCGTTCAGTTTCCATGACACCTACTGAAAATTGCTTGAATATTGTAATAGTTATTTGTATATCAAGTGCTGAAAGTCTATCTTTGTCGAACCAAAACGAAAGTTGCAGCCTGAGCGAAGCAAAGGTTGCAATCGTTTGTGTTCGACAAAGGACTTTCAACACGTGTTATACACACTATTTTTTCTAATCCTGCAAGATAAAAAATAAGGAAATAAAAAATTATTTTTTAAACATAATTTGACATTTATTGCAAATTTTGTATTTGTGATGCGCAAGTGATGCGTATCGATGGCAACAACAATGCAACAAACATTTATTAGTGCTGCAAAGAGTCACTTTCAATATGAAAAACAAACCAGAAAATTGTATTTTCGAAGCAGGAGTAGAAAAAAATTATTTATTATTTTTTAAATATACAGGATGTCCATTTTAAGTTGTACACTATTGCTATCTCGGGAACTATAAGAGCTACGAGGTCAGTTAAATTAGCAAACAATTTCTATTTTATAAGACTACTTTAATGAGCAAAACAATTTTTTTTTGGACTAGTGGTTCTCAAAATACGGGGTACAACTTTCTTATTTCAAACGGGAACATACTTTTTTATTTGCTTATTCGATTCAGTATTTTTTTCTGAATTCAATGATATCCATATGTACTACCCTTACATAACAAAATTTTTGAGACAAATCTAAAATTATGTATGTATCATTTTTATTTAAATATGACTATTCAAAGAGTGCTATGGAAGAAACAGAAAATAAAACAATTGTTAATATTATTGCTGTCAAACTTTTCAAGTGCACTTTTGTAACAAAATGAATATTTTTTCTCATAATGAGAAGGTAGACATGTATGAAGTATACATTTTATGTAGAAAAAATTCGAACGCATCTATGAACAAGTACCGTGAGTTGTACCCTGCGCGACATTCTAAACAAATACATATCTCACAGTTTGTTCTAAATTAATAGGTAATAAAGACATATTGAAAAATGAAAAAAGTAACATTGAATTTCCTATGTTCAAAAATTAAAGTAGACACTCGGTATATAACAATGGCACGGCCCACCAAGAATTTCCGGTGCCCACCGCATGGCCCACCTAACATTTTCCCTCTAGTTCCGCCACTGGTAGCCAGAGTTGTTAATTATGACAATACGGTAATGACAACTAGATACTAATATATAAAATTATAAGGTCTTTTCGATGATTTGCACTAGGTCATCCCAGTGTTAACTTTTTAACTCCGACATGTTCGATGAGAATAGTGCAATTAGTGTAGTCTGATCGATGAGAAAAAAATCAGAACTAGTGCAATGTTTTCTGCAGTACCTATAGAGGAGGTGCAGTTATTGCAAGCTGGAGTGGGGATAACGTAAATATCAATTGTGAATCTGTGACGAATAAATTTATTATCCCTTTATCTTGACAAACTTTTTCAAAATAGTTTTTGATACAAATTCTTTTTTGTCGTGTTTTCAAAATTATTTCAAATTCCACATCACTATCACTACTTGACAAAAATAAATCATCTGAATCTGCAGAATCTAATATAATTGCAATAGCTTTTAACATATTTCTTAAATTTTCTGCTACTAGAAGTACTACACTACTACTGACAGCTATCTGACAGTTCGATGTTGTGTTGCACACAACAGTACACTAACCTATGCTGCCCAACACTACACTACACTACACTGCACTGCACTGCACTGTAAATAATCTCATCGAACAGACCTATAGTTATAAATACTGACATGAAGTATGAAGTTATTTCGTTTGATTTCTTTGTTTTCTACCCAATCTCTGAATTGTTTGATTTCCTGTGATGTGTATTTCTATGCTATGTTTATTATGCAATCTCTGAATCCAGCTTTAAGCTATTTTATTCCCTAGGGAATAAAATGAGGGAATAAAGTATATAAGAGAGAATACGCATTAATAATTTAAATTGTTTAAATTTAGTGATCTGCAGAAATAAACAATAAAAAAAATAATGGCTTGTTAATGTTTTGAAGTAATAATATTTCAGATGAATATTTCCTTAATTAGAAATAGGATCTAGAAATATAAGAACCAATGATCTTGCATGTACAAGAACTGTAGTTCTGACAACCTGAGATTGAATCCCGTTGAGAATAAATTTCTTTGTATATGTCTTCCTGTTCTCTTCAAGCTAGAATATCGAGAGGTGACATCTGGTATTCGCTTACTACTAACTATACTTCGTTTTTAAACTATAGACAGCACTAGAAGAAGTGACATTTACAACACAGCGTTAGTGAAATACTAGTAGTTTTGAAAATAACTGGTTTTAATCGTGAAATATCACAAAAAGAGAAATAAAACAAAAAACACGTGCAAATTCAAGAAATGATTTGACAACTACTGAGAGTTTGACGTTTCAATTACATTTGAGAAGGTTAACTTGAAATTTTGTCTGGTTAAAAGCGACTTCATTAAATTTCTAGTTACTGTCTATAGTTTAAAAACAGAGTACAGGAACAAACCTATTTAGGTTGAAATATTTGTTAGTAGATTTGGCTGAAGAGTATATTGCCCTCTGATTAATAAACACACGCATGCACTGTAGCCATATTTAATAATTTAAAAGCAGCATTAGGTAATAACTTATTGATATATTTATTATTGAAATATAATGGTACTTCAAAATTTATTTTTTATACATAAGTGCATTACAATATACAGGGTGTTCATTTTAAGTGGTACACTATTGCTATCTCGGGAACTATAAAAGCCACAAGGTCGGTTAAATTAGCAAACAATTTCTATTTTATAAGGCTACTTTAATGAGGGAAACAATTTTTGTTCGACCAGTTGTTCTCAAAATATGAGCTACAACTTTCTTATTTTAAATGGGAACCTACTTTTTTTATTTGCTTATTCGACTTAGTATTTTTTTCTGAATTAAACGATATCCATATATAATACCCTTACATAACAAAATTTTTGAGAAAAATGCAAAACTTCATGTAAAATTTTTACTTCCCAACGATTTTATTTTGGCACACCCTATTTTTTTTAAATTTAAATTCAGCAATGGGTAATTACTTCATGATATATTTATTATTGAAATATAATGGTGCGTTAAAATTTATTTTTTCATAAGTGCTTTACAATATATTTTTACATAATATTTCATTAGTAGTTCAAACGAAGTGTATATAAAATTTATAGCAATGAATTCAGTAACTTTTCTTGAGCTGTTATATTTTCTACTGCAGCAACTAGATGTGTTATACCACCCACATCGCCTCGAGATAACAAAATTTTCCTTTAAACAAAATTTATTGAATCAATACAATGCAATTTTACAATTTTACTTGATTGTGCATTATGTATTATAATGTGCAAGTTGTATTACGAATATATAAAGCTTCATTTACAGAAGATGTTGAAGAAGTTGTCCAATAGCAGACAATAAGTTGCCCAAGAGGTTTCCCACTACACCACCGTCGGGTTGCTGTTTGGAATCAGTGCTATTACCTGCAACAGAAATTATACTTTGCGTTAACAATTGCTCTTTGCTTCTTAAAATCAGAACTATTATCTGAAACAGATATTAATGTAAGTACATAAAAATTATTTTTATACCTTGCGTTAAAAATTTCCCTATTGTTATATCGAAAACGGTTTAATAATATCGGGTATCGTTTATCTGTTTTCGGTATTTTTTTTTGTAAAATAGGTACGTCCAAATGTTTAAACCAAATAAACAAAGCTAATTGAAAAGTATATTAAAATTTAGTACTGCTTAACGTATCGATTTAATTTTTTCACAATATTATATAAGTAAATAAATGACGACAGTTGTAAATGTCGAATTTCATTCAACCGAATTATCTTATTTTACGATTAATTAATTTTTGTAATTTTAAATTTTGAGATTTTTATAAAATGAGTGACGCAAAGTATAAAAAATATTATAATTCCACGTTTTACACAACATATTGTTCCATTCGTCTTTTTGGAACACTCCTCGTTACGCTCCTCTTGGAATTCATGGAACAATATACCGTCTCATAAAGCTTGTATAATAATATAAGCACTATTTTGAATAAAACAACTTTTTAATTACATTTCTGTATAGTTTATTAAATAAATAAATTCATGATATAAAATTTCGAGATACGAAAATTATTTAAATGTCTACATCTCTTAACACAAGATTAATGGGGAAGCCATTGCGATTTTTAAAAGAATATAAATCTCAATCACTACGAAGACTTGGAAATTAGCAAAGCTTCTTATATTAAGTATGTTTTGATTGCTAGTTTCGCACACAATGGGGTAGGTGACCAAGGTAGAATTTTAATGAAAAAACTATTGAATTATAGAAAGTATATTTATTTATTAACGTTGACATTAAAAAAGTTAAATATTTATCAGCAATTGTTTAGTAATTTGCGTTAAATAGAAACAGCGTCCTTTACTATGACGTTCACTAAGTTAGCACTATCTCACTCACACCACCTATTTCCGTCTGTCTACCTTCGCCGCTCTCATGAACTTCGTTGACGTCATAATCCCCTCCCAAGTACTATATTATTTATTTACTTCAAAACAACATATAATTTACAATTTTAAAAAAATACGGGTATATTATTTTTGTACAAGCAATCACATATACCAAATTTAGAAATTGGTCACCTACCCCATTGTTCATTGCTATTTTCTACTGTTTTAGCAATAAGTTTTTGGATTTATATATAAATTAAAATATGTTATGCAAAGTAAAAAAAAATAATTTTATTGATTTGTATCTACAGCAGATTATAACACCAAGTAAAGTATAATAAATGATGATACATTATATGGAATAAAATAAAAATTTAGAAAACATGGAATTCTTATTATTATTATAATAAATAAAATAAAAATTTTATGATTTCTTACCAGCCTCGGCCGAAGTAATAGTTAAGGCCAGAATGGCAAAAAAGGCCAACAAGAAGCAGCAGACGAATTTCATTTTGTTTTCTTTACGACGAACTTATTTGACCACTTGAAGAACCTAACTTTTATATGACTCTGGAACGCAAGTTCCACGTGGTGATGACATGTTTATTGTCTTCATACGAATATTAATTCTTCATATCAGTCAATATCTGGAAAATAAGGAAATTTAGAAGCATAATTATTGCATTTTTCGAATTGTTTCTAAGTAATATTTCTTGTACTGCAATAAAAATAAAATAATATATCAATTACGCACATATAGGCATCCAATTTTATCAATATGCTGCCAATGGTTTCAGTGAAAAAAAAATATAAAAATAATAATATATTAATAATTCGTAATACGTAAGTGTTTGTAGTCATGTAGGAAGTATTTTAGACTTATCTCTTTAATGTCATGTGGCAACATATCTCTCAGTCGTAGTTAAAAAATATTTTCTCTACATTTATTTTGTATTAAAAACATGTACGTAATACTTTTGGAATAAAATAATGAAGCTTACATAATAGCTATTTATGTATTAAGGGCATAATCAAAAGATTATAGTAAGAGGGAATATTTAAAGCTCGACGTGGAACGGAGAGCTTTACATTTCCTGAGGGCTATAATCTAGATTATGCCTATGGTACATGCAATGTTTTATTTCATTTTGGTACTTGAAATGAAAAAGAATCTGTAGATATATATTCCATGTTGTGGTTTCTTTATAGATAGTTGGCATTGTTAAATTGTTTGTTTAACCATATTAATAATCAAAATGTCACTGTCACTGAATACATATATAGGACGTCACGTACTGATTATTCTGAGAAAATATTAATGGAATTTGAGTTGATTTTCAAAAATTCAACAGGTTTATATGAAAAGTAATTTGAAAATATCTGTGAATGGTAAATACCTTCTTAATTAAAATTATAATTATAATAATTATATATAAACACCGTCGGGCGATCAAAGCCACATTTCGCCCGTATTTGAGGGCGTATAATAGTATATATTACATATTAAGAGTTGTAAGATACATATTACGCACGAAGTGGAAAACTTACAAAAGAGAGAGTTTGTAATTCCACAACTGGGAAATTAACTACGAATAAAACAAAAAATATTATTTCGGAGTTAAATGACAATGCCAGTGTGATACGTGGAAACTTAATACCTACAGCCACGGAAAACGTTATAACAACGATTCCAACCTGGTTTCTACACATTCAACACACAATGTGCGTAGCAAGCTTATATATGACATCTCTTATTGTCTTACTCACCCACAGAAGATATGTATATCGACCAACCCCCATTGACTTACCAACTATAAGTATAGGACTCATAGTTGGTGAGTCATTATTCATTCAATTTTAATTACGATAAACAATGTTTGTTGCCCATGGCAAAATGTGAAAAATAACATTGAAAAAATAAACTGGGAAAATGATGGCAACACTTTGCAACAAACAAACAAAAAGGCAAACATCAATCTTAATATAAATAATAAGCGCAACATTACTCTAAAACAATTTTTCTCCTCTTAAGAACGAAACTAAAAACACCCGCATTTTTAGAAGATGATGCAAACTGTCCAGCTATGATTCTAAGTTTTGAAACTTTCCTCTAGAAAATAATAAAATTAAAATCAAAACCATCACTCCAGACAAATACCGTAAACCAACGGCACTAAGTGGTACGAGATGACAGTGTTGCCAAATACCAACAAATTCCTTAAAATTTTAAGAATTTACCAAATCCATTTAGGAAAAATATTTACAGTAAATATTGTTAAGGTTTTTGGAATTAGGTAACCTAAAAGATTTCAGTGTCTACAAACATTAGGTAAAGCGTTTCTTTGAATTCCTTCATTTGCTCAATAGTAATCCTGATTTTGATTGTGTCCTGTGGAAGATCTTCTTTCTCGAAAATCTTATTCTCTGCTTTATTTATGCTCAACCTTTTTCTTTATTCGATTGAGTAAAAGTTTTGATAGTTTTTTGCTAGAGTTACTAAACAAGGTTATTCTTCTTCAGTTAACCTGGTAAAAGTTTCTCTAAAGCATACAATTTATATTATTACAACTGGTTTTTTTTTTACTTCAAATTCTGCCTTTTCCTTTAGTGGCAAGCGACATAGCTGAAACTTAATAAATCATAAAACGTGACATTTCATTACATAACGGTTGCCAATCGCTGCCGCAGGCTCATCCAATTGTTAAAACAAAATCAATTCCTATACCACACATACCAGTCAAGAGAAGAAAGATCCTTCAGGGTGATAATAAAAAATCTGTACCACTCAATCTCGACACAAGATATTAAAATCAAATTAGAAGAATTAGGTTTTAGGATCCGTAATATTACCAACTATAAAATCTGGAAAACAAAAGTTCATTGACCGTGAATCAAAAGAAATCAATAAATAAATATATAAATTACAATACCTACTGGTCACGATAATTTTAGTAGAAACACCACGAAAAAAGAAAAAATACTCCAATGCATCCAATGCCAGGAATGCGAACATATTGCAACAAACAAGTGATTACAAACAGATAAAAGAAACACAATCTAAATGTGTATTATGTGGAGGACCCCATCCAGCCTATTATAAAAATGTTTAGTATATCGAGATCTCCAAAAATCTAGAAGAAAACCATTACTTCAATCAAAAGACAAATCATATGTACTCTAACAAGAATATTAACGAAGTTCGCAAACAATCCAGATACACGGAGAACAACATAAGTTACGTCCAAATTACAGTCAACAACGCTCCTGTGAACAACACTGAAATATTTCTGTTTCTCACTTTCTTCGAAAATTTGCAACAATGTTTGAACAACCCATGAAACAAAACAGCATGATAATAAATATGCTTTCCGTTAATAAAAAATATAAGCAATGGATACTGTGCGAACAGCACAGTGGAATGCCGATGGCTTAACACAACACAAGCTCGAAGTAAAATTATTTGTAAATCTGCAAAAAATTGACATCCTTCTGGTGTCAGAAACGCATTTGATAAGTGGAAGCTATTTTACCGTACCCTAATATAAAACGTACTATACAAATCACCTGTACGGTACCGCCCATGGGGGAACTGCAGTATTAGGAAGCAACAATATTCAGCACATCGAAATAAAAAAATACGAGAAACAATATCTACAAGCAACCAGTAATAAAATTAACGATGCTAGCGGTTGGCTGATATTATTTGTAGTTTATTGTCCTTCGAAACACGCAGGTGGGGGTTACAAGGTTACAACTCCAAACATCCTAGATAGGGATCACGATTGACTAATCTTACAGGAAAACAACTGCTACCCGCAATGCTTAACAACTATAAACCTAGAAGCACCGGTAAACCCACGTGCTATCCTAAAGATATATCAAAAATCCTAGATCTTAGACTTTTTCCTAACAAAAGGAATATTTTCGAATTATGTCGACGTGAACACTTCTATTTGTCTTTGGAGCACTCATCAATAGTAATGACAATTAGTACTACAATTATTAAAAAAGAACAAAACCTACTCTGCACAATAGAAGAACTCATTGGGTATTGGGATTCATTTAAACGACATCTTAGTGATGCAGTAAATATCAATGTACCACTAAAAACCAACGACGAAATTGTTTCTGCTATTGAACATCTTAGCAAACAGATATAAGAAATAGCCTGGAAATCAACACCCGTAATGAAAACTAATAATGACACAATTCCTAAGATAATAACGGACAAAATAAATGATAACATTCCGATACCCCAGATTATATCTGATTAGATTTTGGTCTTAATCGTGCAACCGGAAGTCGTGTTTTCAAAAAGATCTGAAATGTTTCTCTAAAATATATAATTATGAATATTTGAGCATTGTTGTAAATAACAATTTAATACAATATCATTAGCTAAAATTTTATAGTTCAAATTTGTTTCTTCCTAGCCCCATTTAACTAATACAAGTAATTAATGATTCGGTAAATTTGTTACAATTGCGGTTAATTTGTTTACCTATGGAAATTAATGCTTTATGACAATTATTCTAATTGAGAGTGATAATATTATGCAAATTATTATCGAATACTCTAAAATGAATTGTTCTAATACTGTAAATTCTATTTATTTCAATAATTAATTTTACCGTGTCGACAGTCAATGCACGGGTACTCATATGTTCAATTTATAGATATTTCATATTAATAAAAGTGTAAAGAGAACAGGCGAGAGGTTATGTGCTGGCCACATTAGATTTTATTACAAATTTGTAGAAAATATCGTTATTTTAACATTATAATAACGAAATAAAAATAACGTTTTTATGAAGTTACAGAACATTATGTAATAATATAACTTTATATCAACGTTATCCCAACCCTGGTTATAACTTAATGATATACTTGTATTTATTAATAAAAAATAATGGTGCCTTAAAGTTTATTGTTTACACATAAGTGCTTTACAATATAAACACAATTTAGGGCTATGAATTGAGCAACTTTTCTTGAGCTGTTATATTTTCTACTGCAGCAGCAACTAGTTGTGCTATATCATCCACGTCGCCTCGAGATAACAACCTTTTCCTTTAAACAAAATTTATTGAATCAATACAATGCAATTTTACAATTTTATTTCATTGTGCATTATGTATAATAATGTGCATGTCATATTACAAATATATAAAGCTTCATTTACAGAAGTTCTTGAAGAAGTTGCCCAACAGCAGTCAATAAGTTGCCCAAGAGGTCGCCCACTAGACCACCGTCAGGTCGCTGTTTGGAATTAGAGCTGTTATCTGTAACAGAAATTATATTTTGTGTAAACAATTGCTTTGTTGTTATATCGAAAACGACTTAATAATATCAGATATTGTTAAACTGTCTTTGATATATGTATATTTTTTTAAATAAGGGAAGCAAAGTATAAAAATAGTATGTTATATTCGTTTTATACGACGCATTGTTCTATTCGTGTATTTGGACAACTCAAGGAACAATGTACGGTCTTATAAATCTCGTATAATAATATACTATTATTATATTATACTGTCCCATTATACGAAAGTACTCTTATTCCGCCATACTTGGAACAACTTACAAGCTGTAACTTCTCCATACAAAATCACAAAAATATGAACTATATACCTATAGTTGTACATTAACGGTTATTTTCAAGTAGATAACCATTACTGTACAACTTATAGGTTATGTAAGTGTCACATTACGGAAGACCAAGTGTAAAGTTCGCAAATTAGGAAATAAGACATAATTAAATATAATTCATTTAAAACATTACGACTATTGAAGAAATAAATAAGAAATGTTCAACATAGTATTGTTTTGTTGGGTTGTAAACATTTTCAATTTATTATTTTGAAGTTAACATTTTGAGTTGTTTCTATGTTGTGTTGTAGATACTATTTACTAATGATATGTCAATTCATTTAGTGTATTGTGTGATCGTAGGTTGATCAAAATACAGTTAAATAATTCTCGTAGAAAAAGTATAGTACATAATTCGAATTGTAATGCAATTACGCACTTGTGGAATTACAAATTCTTGAGTATCTTTTCCACTTCGTGCGTAATATGAATCTTACAACTCTTAAACCCGTATTCATAAAACGTTCGTTATAGTTACAAGGCTTCGTTAAATATTTTCTACAATAACACAATTCATCTTCGAAGAAAAATCAAAATTTCAATTTGTCTATACTGTTTTATAATTAACGAAGCGTTATAACCATAACGACCGTTTTATGAATACGGGCATTAATATGTAATAAACTATTATACACATAATAAAATAAAATAAATTTAATTTCTAACAAATAATCATGTTTTTAAACAAAATATCGCAAATATGAGACACAATACATGAATGTCTCTATACTCATTTACAAATACATACTAAGGGTGAATTGCAAAATTAATTTATTATTATTATATTAACATATAGCACATGGAAATATTAGACAAAATAAATTTTGAAATATCTATACTACAAATTTGAAATTAAATTAATATATCCAAAAATTCATATGAATAAGATTTATTGTTGGCATGTTGGCTATATTTAATAAATAAAAATATATGCAAAACCAATAATGCAGTATAAATTTAATACTCGAAATATAAATTTATATTTTAAAAATATGATTATTATTCCTGTAATATCCTGCTTTTAAGCAATAACATTTTAATTTATATCCGAGTTGAAATAAATTGTGTAATGTAAAAAAAATCGAAATCAGTTTTATTGAAATTTATCTTTAGTACATTGATAAACCCAGTAAAGAAAAATAAATAATTGTGCTGTATTATATAGAACATAATTAAAACTTGGAAAACATTGAATTATAGAATTATTATTATAAAAAATTAAATAGAAATTTTAAAATTTCTTACCAGCCTCAGCCAAAGTAATAGTTAGGGCCAAAATGGCAAAGAAAGCCAACAAGAAGCAGCAGACGAATTTCATTTTTATTCTTTACGACAAACTTGTCCATTACTTCAGCAGTTGAAAAACCTGACTTTTATATGTTTATGAAACGCAAGTTCCACGTGGTGCTGGCATATTTATTGTCTTCATACGCATAATAATTCTTGATATCAGTCAATATCTGGTAAATTTTATCTGAAGTGCAAGGTTAAGGAAATTTATATCACATTAATTCCATTTCAAATTGTTAGCCAGTAATATTTCTTGTACTGCAATAAAAAAATACTAAAAAACATATCAATTACACGCATGTAGACATCCAGTTTTTATCAATATGCTGTCGATGTTTACAGTGAAATAAATTATAAAAATAATAATATATAAAAAAGTAAAATTGACGTATTAGAAATATTTAATTATTTTTTTAACATTTTAAATTCTATGGGCACAAAACAGTAATAAATCAGGAAAAGTACAATTATAAAATATTAAAAACATAACTGCAAACAGAAACATAAAAAAATAATAATGGTATATTTTCTTCTTCTTATTTAGGGTTACAAGAGAAATATTATTATTATCATGGATTGTTTAAGGTTTCACGTATCTCATTGAATAAGGAAAGTTCGACGAAGATGATGTATGAAATTTAAAAAATATGGATACAAATGTCTTCCCCTTGTACGCCTATTAAAATAATAAACTGTCCTTCATTTAATCTTTTTTTATTTGAAAGTTAGATTGCAATAAAAATGGGAAGTTCATAATTACATGTGACAGCCGTACATACAAAATTTCAATATTTTACGACTACTAGTTTTTGAGTTATGCGAAAAATTAAAAAAAAAACCTTCGAGTAAAGTGTTCTTTGATCCTGGCGATTGAATAATAAAGGGAAGTGCACAACTTAGATGTCATAGCAGTCCCATATATAAAATTTCAACGGCTAATCATTTTTGAGTTACGTGAGATACATATCATGCCGAAAGTGCAGTCCAGGAATGGCCAAATTCTAAATTAGTCCGAGCCGCATTTGAAAATTTGAATTTATTCGAGAGCCGCAACTAAACATTTAAGAGTTATATTACAAATAAATAAATAATATTAATTATATTTGAAATAAGTACATGAAACATTAAATATTATCTATTAATACAAATTTAATATAATAAATAAAGTATCCGCATCGTGCGGGTAGTGGTAACGAGAAGATAGAGAAGACGCTACCTCTGCAAACTCGAAATATGGAAAAAAAAATTCAAGCACTGTCTTGAAGTTAAGACATCGTAACGAACGTAACACGAGCGAGTGTCGTCATTTTATAATAGTTTTACAAAAACAGTTTTAAAATTTAAATATGATTGTGAAATTACAAAAAAATTTTCTTCAAAAAAAATTGTAAATTAACAATCATTGTTTGTAAAATAGCTATTTTTAGTACAAGTGAGCAAAGTATGTCTTTTTCTTACGAGCTCAGAAATTGGCCACACGAGCGAAGCGAGTGTGCCAACTGGACAAGTGAGAAAAAGACATGCACACGTGTGCTAAACATAATTTTTTCCATAATTTCAAAATATAATTAAAAAAAAAACAAACATTGTACTTTTTTATTTAAAAATGAAAATTTCAACAGTACAATTATGTTTATAAATTATAATTAAATTTAATGTAATTTAATGTAAAATGTATTATAATGTCTGTAATCCCATGAAAACATTGTGCTCAGAGTTAGTGTATTTTGCTCACTAATGTTATTTACTTTGCTCACTTGTGAAGAAATTTATTTACTTTGCTCACTTGTGATTCAATATGCTACACAGTTCAAAAAAAGAGCACTATTTTTGCTCTAAAAACGGTTTATATAAGTCCATCGTTTTCAAGTGCTCCACGAAAAGAGCAATGAAAAAGAGTATTTTTAAAAATGCTATTAAATAAGTATGTTTCAAATTTACTCTTTTTTGTGCATATAATTTGTTGCTTTTTATATAGCAGAAATGTGCTACTATATAAGAACAAAATCTTAATTATTTAGTAGCAATTATATTCTACTCTTAAAAAATTACTTTTAAAATATACTATTATTTGGGTAGTCATAATTACTTTTTAAAAGGTATAATGTACTTCAAATAGATTAAGGAAAAGGTAATAAAGATTAACAATTCAAAAATCATATTATTCTTTTATTAGAAAAATAAATTACAATTATATAACATGAAAATGTAAATTAAATAACAAATTATAATATATGTAGGTACATAGTAAATGAGTTATAATGAAAAAGCAAAATATTTTTGTTAATTATGCATCTATAAATTCATATTTAGGAACAATATACAAATCGTCACAATTTAATGATTTATTTTCATTACTTTCAAAAACTTATATAACAATACACTTACTTGTAATATATTAAACGTGGTACCGTAATTTTCCTTATTCATCATATCTTGTTTATCATATTTGCCTCTCATTTTAAGACCAAAATTCGTACTTCGCGCAGGTGTCTCTCCAGTTGAAAACTACTCTATCTTTGCGGTTTTTTCAAGGTCACTGCTTGGATGGTCTATGCCCTATGGAAATAATACTTTAGTAGCATATACATTTCAAGTTTCCGTAGTTAAACCCCGCAAAATACTTGTAGAATAACCCACTTCGTTGTTTATATTTATTTACTTAATTACTTACCTGATTGAACAAAATGTATCTGTATATTGTATAATTTGTATATAGTATTTTTTGTTCTGATATATTACGGGTAATATCGACATTTTCACAATAAATACTCGCATAAACAATTCACGTTGCACCTACGGCGTATGAGTTGAAACTACAAGTGCTTACACAGAGCGGGCGACTCTGCTGTACATAGAGCAAAAAAATTACCTTTTTGTAGCAATATGTAACAAAATTAATATTATTTCGGCACTATTGTAATATGTACTCTAAGAAGAGCTGAATATTTACTACTTTGTAGAGCATTTAATACTTCTTTGGAAATAATTTTACAGATTTGCTACATTTACTGCATTTTTTAATATAAAAAGGGTAATTACTGAAACTAAAAGTACAAAAATTTGTCTTTAATTATAATAGAGCACATTTTGCTCCTGACTTTCTTTACTACTGAAAAGAGTACTACGAATTGCTTTGTAAAGTGCAATATTTTTGCCTTTATTA
This sequence comes from Stenolophus ochropezus, assembly GCA_035578165.1. Lineage (NCBI taxonomy): Eukaryota > Metazoa > Arthropoda > Insecta > Coleoptera > Carabidae > Stenolophus > Stenolophus ochropezus. The sequence continues at coordinate 46,771,435 of JAQOWZ010000002.1, read as the reverse complement.
TAGTAAAAAAGCATGTACCCTTTAGAAGTTCCATACTGAAGTACCCCTTTTTTGAACTGTGTACTTTGCTCACTGTTTTAAGTTGAATAATGATGTATTTTGCTAACGATTTTGGAAAAATATAATTCATTTTGCTAATATAATGACACGTTGTAAAAATAAAACTCACTGGCCTAAAGATACAGCAAAAATTCTAGATCTTCTAGACTTTTTTGTAATAAAAGGAATATCCTCGATTTATCATCGGACCACTCATCAATAATAACGACAATTAGTACTACAGTTATTAAAATAAAAAAAAAACCTAATCTCCATAATAAACTTTATTATTTGTGGAAGAAGAAATGGATCAAAATCAGTTTTCTGCCATCTTCTCATTACCTACGGCGGAGAATTTTAGGATAACAAGGACACCGTTAAAATCGCATCTGAGATGCGTACAATAACTCCCATTTAACCGAAATCGTAGCTGTTACAGTTCTCGAGATCTCAATGGTGGTATATGAAATCTGGACAAAAGTATATGTTTTAATTATCACATTTTAGAACAAAATGTATGAAGATGGTATACCACGGGGTGTCATCTTCCCACATGTCATTTACATTGTAACACATTTGCCAAAATTGGCTAGATATTATGAAATTTTGTCAATAAAAAATATAAGATTATTAATAGTTTGAAGTAATAATATATTAGTTGAACATTTCCTGGACTAGCAACTGGATCCCGCAAAATAAGAACCAACGGTCTTGTGGGTAGAAGAGCTGCAGTTCTGATCTCCTAAATTTGAATTCCGTTTTCCCTTGAGAGTAAATTTCTTTATATATTTCTTCGTGACGTCTGGTATTTGCTTAGTACCAGGAACAAACCTAAATAGGTAATAGTTATTTACATAAGAGTCAGGAAAATGATACATTATTGTCGAGGAGCCACATTGAAATACGAGGCACTTCGTGCCGAGTATTTTACGGCTCCGAGTCAAGTACATACATTTTTCTGACGAATCATGTATTAAATTTTTTCTGAAACCTTCGATAATAATAAAAAATAATTTTAAATTCAAATCAGATTGTCTATAAGTATTTAGTAGTGTGCTTGAGTAACAGACAAAAAATTGTAAATAAACAAAAATCAAACTGTCAGAGCTGTCAGTTTTGAATTTTTGATGCGTGCGAGTGTAGTAATTTGCTATGTTTTGCGAAACTAATCAAAGCGACAAGGTTCCTGTAGATATAAAAGAAGCGGCAGCAGAGGTTGTAGCAGATCTACTGCCCAAAAAATAAAAATGAGGTACACCAAAAATGATTAAATATTTTCATGACTAGTCAGGGAAATTAAACTTTCGCGCCGCATTTTAGAAGCGAAAATAGTACTTTCGCGCCGATTTCAGAAAAAAGTATTTATTAGTATTGCAGAAAAGAATATTGCCACATGATAATAAACTCACACTTGTCACCATTTCTTATAAATGGAGTAAAGTGTTAATAACTTAATAATATACTCGTATTTATTAATAAAAAATAATGGTGTCTTATAATTTATTTTTTATACATAAGTGCATTACAATATAAGTATATTGTACATAATATTTTATTATTAATGTAAACGAAGTGCATATATAATTTATGAATTGAGTAACTTTTCTTGAGCTGTTATATTTTCTACTGCAGCAGAAACTAGTTGTGCTATATCATCCATATCGCCTCGAGATAACAACCTTTTCCTTTAAACAAAATTTATTGAATCAATACAAAGCAATTTTACAATTTTATTTCATTGTGCATTATGTATAATAATGTGCATGTCATATTACAAATATATAAAGCTTCATTTACAGAAGTTCTTGCAGAAGTTGCCCAACAGCAGTCAATAAGTTGCCCAAGAGGTCGCCCACTAGACCACCGTCTGGTCGCTGGTTGGAATCAGTACTGTTTCCTGCAACAGAAATTATATTTTGCGTTAACAATTGCTCTATTGTTTTATCGAAAACAGTTTAAAGCCCCATTCACATAGAGCTTAGTGCAGTTGTATTGCTTTTGTAGTGTAATACAGAATTCTTGCCTAAAGAAAGTGAATGTAACCGTTCACATTTAGAATTAGTGGTATTGTTGTTGCACTACCACTACACCGCTAATGCAACAACCAGTTAGAACGTTTTGTGGTTAGAACAAGGCATTTTATTTGACACTGTTGGTAATGTAGAAATACGAAATGTCATGATCAAAATATTAAACTGTATATTGGTTAATATACAGTATTTAAACCTTTGAAATATGATCGAAATAGATGTAAAGTTGCCTGAATTGCTAGAAAAATATAGAATGAAAAATGTGCTACATTTAAAGACAGCAGACAGCGGAAAAAAGAAATTGATATTAAATAGTACAGGTTTAGTTTATTTTGGTACATACACAATACTAATGCTGAACAAGCTAGTATATTCCCTACTTATATTAGACAAAATATAGCTATTTAAAATTTAACAGGTTGTCTAGTTGAAAATTCTATTCGCAATGCCAATGCCACTACAATAATTTTCTATGTGAACGAATACTTGTGCACTGCAATACCATTGCACTACACACTACAATAGCACTGCACTAAGATCTATGTGAATGGGCCTTTAATAATATCGAATATTGTTAAACTCTTTTTGGTATTTTTGTTGTAAAATTGGTACTTCTGTGTACTGGGCCCCACAGTAAATGTCAAATTGAGAACCTCAAATATTTTAATATGTTTTTAAATACAATTTGGAAATATTCTAAATATGAAAACCAACTAAACAAAGCTAAATTAAAAGAATACTAAAATATGGAAAGTCTTAACGTATAAATTTGCAATTCTGTGTGTCCAACTTCAATCAACATGGTTATCATATTTTACATAAATTTCTAGGTTAGACTTAATTAATTTTTGTAATTTATTGCTTTGATTTTTTTTAAATAATTGTCGCAAAGTATAAAAAAATAGAATATTTTACTCGTTTTATGCGACGTATTAGTTCATTCGTATTTTTAGACAAAAAAATATACTATTATTATATTATAATGTTCCAACTATACAAGAGTACTCTCATTCCGCCATACTTGGAATAACTTACAAAAAGCTGTAATTTCTGCATAAAAAACGACAAAAATATGAGCTATATACCTATAAGTTGTACATTATTGGTTATTTTCATTAGTGGTCGTAGAAAAATATATTTTTCTATGACCACTAAAGTAAATAGCCATTATGTTATATCTTATCTAAGTGTCACAATACGGAACAAGCGATTGCAAAATTAGGGAATTTTTGTTTTATCGAAGTAATGTGTTTTACGTGACTTATATAATCTAAAAACAAAAGACCCATATTCCGAGCTCACTTTTATGAGTATTTTTGCTAAATGATGTTTAGCTTAAAAAGATTATAATGTAGAATGAGCGATTTTATTTTAAAAGTGAGACTGGAATGGGGCAAAAGCTTTTAAAATATTTCAGAAAAATATTCTTAGAATGCTTTTAGAACTTTTCCTGCTTTTGGGTACACGACCATTGCAAGTAATGCCGAGGTGGTTTGCAGTTATACATATATTATATTATTTTTATATTAAATTGATATATTTTATTTACTTTGATAGGTTCAAGCATCAAAATGATAAGAAATTATTTAAGTGGATCTCAAAAACGTTAACTCACTGAAGAAACAAAAATTGAAAAACCTACCTAAATTTCTAACCATGTGCTGCATATATAGGTATACATAGGTCCATTTCAAATTAAATGTTAATTTATTCAAAAATTCATATGAATAAGACTTATTGTTGGCTATATTTAATAAATAAAAATATATGCAAAACCAATAATACAATAATACAGTATAAATGCTCAAAGTATGAATTTATATTTTAAAAATATGGTTATTATTCCTGTAATATCCTACTTTTTAAATTTATTTATGAATTACAATATATTTTGTAATAAAAAAAACCGCAATTAGTTTCATTAAAATTTATCTACAGCAAATTAATAACTCAGTATAGAAAAAAAAAAGATTATGATACATTATATGATTTATATGAAATATAATATAAAAATATGGAATGATAATTTCTTACCAGCTTCGGTCGAAGTAATAGTTATAACCAAAATGGCAAAGAAAGCCAACAAGAAGCAGAAGACGAATTTCATTTTGATTCTTTACGACGAACTTGTCAAATATTTCAGCAGTTAAAGAACTTGACTTTTATATGGTTATGAAACGCAAGTTCCACGTGGTGCTGACATATTTATTGTCTTCATACGAATAATAATTCTTGATATCAGTCAATATCTGGTAAATTTTATCTGAAGTGCAAGGTTAAGGAAATTTATATCACATTAATTACATTTTCGAATTGCTAGCCAGTAATATTTATTATAATGCAATAAAAAATAAAAAAACATATCAATTACACGCATGTAGACATCCAGTTTTTATCAATATGCTGTCGATGTTTACAGTGAAATAAATTATAAAAATAATAATATATAAGAAAGTAAAATTGACGTATTAGAAATATTTAATTAATTTTATTAACAGTATAAATTCAATGAGCATAAAACAGTAATAAAACACGAAAAGTACAATTATAAAATATTAAAAATAAAACAGCAAACATAAGTATAAAAAATAATAATTCTTATTTGAGGTTATAAGAAAAATAATATTATTGCTTATGTAATGAACGTATCCCATGGATTAGGAAGATAATGTACGAAGTTAAAAAAAATATGGACCCCCAAATTACTTCCTCTTTCTCTTCCGCCAATTAAAATAGGTATAAACATTTTTTTCTTTCGTTTAATTTTATTTCATTTGAAAGTGAGATTATTCTACAGTTAATCGTTTTTGAGTTATACGAAATGCCGATTGTAATAAAAATGGGAAGTTCACAACTATATGTGATAGTAGTACGTACAAAATTTCAACAATCTACGGCTAATCATTGTTGAGTTATACGAGATAGGTACATATGTACCTATGTATACTCTGTTCAAAGATATTTCGTTATGGCTTTAACTTACTAAGCCTGTGGTTAACCGTACACAGCAAGACATTCTACCTGTTGGCACTCAGGGTAGGATTACAAAATTATTTAAATTCGGAAATCTCTAATCTAGTACGGCACTAATGTTTAATTGCAATATTTAATTAAATGACGAATTGTTATACAATGATATTTTTATGCAACATTTTTTTTTTGCTTCATTATCATTAATAATATTTGTACAAAATTCTCTGTTTCATTATTAAAATTGAATTAAAATGGAAAATATTGAATACATACCTGTCCTTGCACCCCTATAAATCAAGCTTAAATCCCTAACAACAGTCCCGCTGAGAGAGCCATAACGAAATATCTCTGAACAAGGTATACGTACAGACGTCACGCCGAAAGTATAGTGGCAAAGATCTTGGTTAATCTGAGCGGCATTTGAAAATTTGAAACTATTTGAGAGCCGAAACCAAATATTTAAAAGTGTTATATTACAAATAAATGAACAATATAAATTATATTTGACACAAATATTTTATTTTATTTATTTAACGGGAGCCACAACAAATCGTTGAAAGAGCCTCATACACGGATGCCGACTTTTCAAAATTTCCTTGAAATCAACACATAAAATTCTAAGAGAAATAAATAATAGAAAATAATCAAAGGAAAACAAAAACTAATTTAATTTTCTTTATTTTTCTATATAAGAACAAGAACTATGTCTGTTTAGTCTATGATGATGGGCATGATTGATGTAACTTTAATTAATTAATATTCCTGAGTAATGTAATACAATTTATAGCTTTAGAATTTGCTTCGGTTTCAGTAGATCAAGAATCAAAATATTCTGAAGTAGTTTGTTTAATTTATAAATTTCTGAAGCCTCACCAAAATCCAGAACATCAGAATTCAAAAATGCGCTCTATTTTAAGCAGGCCAAGAATCAGAGCATATTGAACTCTTACTCTGATTTTTGGTCCAATAAAATCACAACACAAATATTTTTCCGGAATGTGCTATGGTGTCAGCAGACAGAATTAGAGTAAAATTTTTAGAATGTTCTAGTTCCTGATCCTCTGAAACCAGAGTAAAAAGCAAAGCAGCTAAATGTGCTCCAGAATGTGCTCTGATTTCAGCAGCCCTAGAATTAGGGCAAACACTTCTGCGTGATCTAATTTCCAACTCATTGAAACCAGAGTACAATCTAAAGCAGCTAAATCTGCTCCAGAATGTGCTCTGGTTTCAGCAGACCTAGAATTAAAGCAAACACTTTTGAGTGCTTTAATTCCTGAGCCATTGAAACCAGAGCAAAATTAAGAGCAGCCAAATCTATTCCAGAATGTACTCTGGTTTCAGCAGACCTAGAATTAGAGCAAACACTTCAGAGTGCTCTAATTCCTGGCCCACTGAAACCAGAGCACAATCCAGATCAGCAGGTCAAGAATTAGAACACACACTGAAGCGTGCTCCAATTCCCGCCCGGCTAAACTAGACCACCTTCAGGGCATTAGATGTAGTAGAAGTTTTAGATACATGAAATTTACTTTCGGATAAGCCGATTGGCCCTTATAAAGTTTTATGGGACTTGCGGTATTGGTACTTTTAGGTAGGTAGATTTTTCTGTCGTATGATGTTAAAGGCCGTACTATAAATTTTCTTTCAAAATGTTTCCTAATTATATACTTTTAAATCTAAAGTAAAATATTCAAATAATAATGCATTTTAAATCGTCTTCTAATTTCAATTTGTAAATTGAGAAGAGATTAAATTATTAAAAAAAATTCAACCGTACATTTGAAATACAAACAGTTATTAAATAAATATAAGAAATACTTGGTTGTTTAAAAAAAAAGAATTTTATTTTTATTCATATTTCGACTTTTAAGGCCATTAACAGGAAATAATAATAAATATACTTCACAGAAAATTTGTAGTATTTATACATAGAAGAACAAAGACAGAAACTAAGTATATTAACCACATTTTCAATAGTAAGAATATCTAAAAAGGATTAAAGCGGAGAGATCAATGGAGATTTGACTAAGTCAAGTTGTTCATTTTTAAGATTTTTCTTTTCATTACATATTCTAAGAACTCCATTATTAGTTATTTATTTATACAAAGTAAGTACAGTATGAATTTATTTAATACGGACCTGTTCTTACTTTTCAAGTGACACCTTTGAGTTGGGATAATTTATAACACCTGACCACAAAGCTTCTTACCCGTCCATAAAAGGTTGTAAAACCCGCTTAAGTCAGTTTCATATAACTAAACGTCTACTATACCTTGGAAGGCGGTCTAGCTAGACCGCCTGGCGGAGAAGAGACCAAAGACCTGCTAGCTGCTACCTTCCCGGCGCCCCGCAGGGCGGGACTGGGGTACTAGCGTTTCAGGATCCCCGATATATCCAGTGATTAGCATCACAAATGTCAAATACTCGTAGATTCCTATTGGCTGATATTATTTTTAAGGATCTAACTCACATACATACCTTTAGGATTTTACTATTGATATAAAAAATGCTGCTAAAAGAAATGTCTCTTTGGGGGCATCGCCGCTACAAATTTTTTTCTTACAGGCATGAGTTCCAATGCCCTATGAAGTTGGCGCCCAAGACCAGTGTTCCCTGTAAGCTGCGCGGGTGCGCGGCCGCGCACTAATTTTTCTAAAGTTGCGCAGTCATTTTTGTATTCTGCGCACAATTTTTTATATTTTATTTTATAAAAGAATTGTATCTAAAAATGACAAAAATTAAAATTCCACAAAAGAAGTAAAATTCAGAGGGTCAACAAAACTTTTGAAATCGGCCTTTGACATTTAAACGTCGACACGTCATCCAGCGTTGCTTGGTTTGCTTTATGTGAAGAAAGGGGAGTTCGTTGTTGTGTCATTGACTACGTTTACACCGTGGGTACTATACTGGTACGCGTACCAAATATATACTAAATTTTATTTTAGTTCGGTATGTTTACACCGGTGTATAAAAAATAAGACCAAATATTGCTGGTACACTGTTTGGTCTCTTTGGCATCCTAACCTAAAATTATTTAATTACAAAATTTTATTGAACTCGATTGATATAAAGTAAGTAATGTTATAAATATTATTTAAAATACTTCTCAGTAGCCTGACACCGTCAAATAAAGCTTTGTAATAAATGTCACTAAAATTAACCTAAATATTACTACATAATTTTACTTCAATTACCTATCACAGATGGCAGCATAATCGGTTTAGTACGTCTGCTGTTTACACCGTGTGTGAGAAGGGTCTGGTATATTCCCCTTGGAACGTACTAAAGTTGTGTACCAATTGCGTACCGAAAGTTTGGTACGGAGTGTTTACACCGTCCGTCGCCATCTTGTGACGTCATTTGGTATAGGGACCAAACGCTTGGTACGCACGGTGTAAACGTACTCAATGTGCGATTTGTATACACAGCATAGCGAGCGTGGTTGCAAACACGTGGTTTGTAACCCTCACATATAATAAAATGAAATTAACTGCAAAATAAAATAATGTCGCTGTCGCTTATTTTATGTCCACAGGAACCTCGTCGCTGTGATTAGTTTCCCAATTCATTGCAAATTAATACAAGCGCACGTAATAAAACTGCAAAACTGATAAACTGACTACTAAAAAATCTGATTTAATTATTAAATTTAAAATTATGTTTTATCATAATCAATGGTTTCAGAAAAAAATTGCACAAAATTCGACATCCCACTTGCACACTTTTGCATACGTTTTGAAAATTTTTGCTCCTATATATTTTGCACCGCGCAGTCAGCGAAAAAATTAGAGGGAACATTGCCCAAGACCACACGCAGCTCGCTAGCCTCAGTTTAATCATGACTGGTATAGTCAAAATGGATTCAGGGATGGTCAAAACTCATATTTTCGTTGAAATCTGAAAACCAATATTTTTCGCGATTACAATACTGCCTTTACTTCGTACAATGTTCATATAAATACATAAAAATATTTTAATATATAGAACATAACTTACAAGCCACATATATGTATGTATATTCATGTCCACATGTATTTTTCTCCGCTGTGCCCCATCATAGGGGTACAGTGACCATCATGTACGGGTAGAGTGACCATTACAAATTAATGTATGATACAGTTAATACTTAAGTATAGGAAGTATAAAAGTAATAGAAATAGCTAAATACAATATTAACTTATTTGTGGCCACTTCTTAACTTACCTGAAAGCAGTGTCTACTGAGCCTCATTTGATATCTACTGAACCTCGTAACCTACCACAAATACTATTTTATATACAAGACATAAATAAAAAAGATAATTTACTTTTGATAAATTCAATCAGCAGTATGTGATTTAATTCACTAATAAAGGATAATATTTTTTAACGTTTCTATATATCACTACGCAGTTTCCAAAACTGAGAAAAAATAGTCACTTCTACGCAAATACGTTTTTCTTAAATGCATCTTAATTTATCAACAATAATCAACCACAATATATGTGAAGTTGTAGGTAAGTTTAAATGCCTTCTAAGGTTTATGGTTTCAAATTTTTATCACGAATAGTTCAAGTTATATAAATAAATGTTCACTGTACACCCTATATTCACCGAACCCAGCTCTCTCCTACGCATTTGCGCACTTGAAATGTTAAAAAAATAGCGCACAAATATGTTAAATCCGCGTACAATTTTAAAACCAAATTTTTGGTAGATTGACATAATAACGACCAGACTGCATTCGCTTACAAAAATAAAATATTGAAAATTATAATCAAATTATTATTGTCGATTTTGTACTTAAAAATGTATTGCAAAATTGAATATAAAAAATGTGATGTGGACACTTCATGACTTTCTTATATGCTAAATTATACACATTTTTTGCTGCTAATCATTCTTCAACTTCCATTCGTTTCATATCTTCAAACTTCCCTTTGAAATGGATCGTCTTTTGAAAATTTTATTAAAATATGCCTTATTGCATTATACTAAATTATTTTAATCGTTCAAAAACTTACAAAGGAAGAGATATTGTTTTAATTTATTTCCTTCAAAAAATAAAAGCTAACTAAACTTTTGAAAATGCCGATTGGAACCAAAACTAGAGGTGCATAACTAGATGTTAGAATGATTTTATAAATTCTTCGGCTAGTCTAATGGTTTCTGAGTTATGCGGAAAATTAAAAAAACTACGAGCAAAGTGCCTTATTGGGACTACCGATTGCAATGCAAAAGGAAGTAAAATACGCACATTACGGTACAAAAATTTAGAGAGAATACTCTTAAACAGGGTGTAACAGAAATAAGTATATTAAATTTAGAAAAGTTCTAACACTGGTTAAATTTATAGGCCAATTCTGAACAAATCTGTAAGACTTACAGATCTGTAAATCTGTAAATAATGAACAAAATCGCAACGAAAGTAGCCACTCTTATGTATAATTTTATATTATTCAACAAAAATAGATGCGTTTTTGTCATTTTTTTTACAGATTTACAGATCTGTAAGACTTACAGATTTGTTCAGAATTGGCTTATTAATGTACTTATTTCTCTTACACCTGTATATAGTACTTGTTTTATGTGATGTTGTTAATAAGTGGGGTGTACTGAATAGAATGTGTATTTGTGTGTGTGTGTGTGTGTGTGTGTGTGTGTGTGTGTGTGTGTGTTTTTACACAATTAAAAATTACTTACGACAGGAAATCAATGCTATATTTTTTGAAAAGAAAACTGTTACTTATATTATAAACAGTAACCATATGTAACGTATCGTATTTCAAAAAATTGTAGATACTCTCTCTCCTGATCGATTTATCGCAAAATTAGAACAGTACATAGTTGTTCAAAATTAAATTTCACATCAAATAAAACCATAATTGAAGCAAAAACACGTTTGCAGTACGAAATTTATTAAATATAACATTTTCGTTAAAAATCAGACAGCCATACATGAAAATAAAAGTAAATGTGACAGTAGTGACAGTTAATGTCATATCATTATAGATAATTTTATATTGTAGCGAACCCAGGGTCGCAGCGCGGGCGGCGGCCGCTAACGAATAGGTCAGAACACGTCCGTCTGCTCCCCATTGTTCTTATTTCCAGAAGAATCGACGAATATTCCAGAAGGAAATGTTTTACTTAAATAGCCCGAGCAAAAGATCGATAGGACAGTCTTATGTTGATACGGGTAGTGAACAGATGGTGATATAAATAAATAGACAGTGATATAAATAAATAGACAGTGATATAAATAGTGTTGAAATAAATGTTACGTAGTTCTAATTGTTTAAATAAATTATCTTAGTGTTTAAGTTCTTATTAATAATTGTTAGTCTTAAATTAGTGTTTATATTTGTTAATTCTTAGTGTTAGTTATTTTTAATTATTCTTTATATTCACATTTCTTTTATTAAACCTAGTTATATAAATTCTCGTGTTTTAATCAATTTTACACTTCACCTAAATAAATAAAACGTTACAATATTTTTGTAGTATTAGTTTATTATTTAAGAAAAAAAATCTAAATTCAACTTAGATTCAACTAATCTGATACTTCACTAAACTGATACATAGATTATTTTGTTTCGTGGTTGTCTGATATTCAACGAAAATGTTATATTTTATATTTAAAATATCTCGTACTACAGACCTGCTGTTACATCAATTATGACCTTATTTAATGTAAAATTTAATTTTGAACAACTTTGTACTCTTCTAGTTTTGCTCTAAATCTTTCAGCAGACAGAGTAGCTGCAATTTTTTGTAATCCTATGTTAAAGCCCTATGATTCGCGTTTCGTTTGCACACACTGTTTATATCTGTAGCTATAACACAATTATAACGAAATATATTTAATTCATTTCAAATACAAATACACGCAATAAATATTTCATAAATACAATAAATATTTTTAAACATGTAGTACATAGGTAACGTAATGAAATTATTCTAAGAATACTAATTATTATAGTTATATTGTATGTTTAAATATTCAACCATGCAATTATTGTATCAAACAATGAAAATGAAAAAAGACGACTGAAGAGAACCAAACCACTCGAATTAAAAATCTATGTAAGAAATAAACTTAGAAGTTCGAAATAAAGGAGAGCCGCTAAAATATGCTTTCTTGTAGGCTACCCTTTAATTATCACAATTACTAGTTATACCCGTTGTACATTATAATTAATAAATTGCAATTTTTTATTGAAATTAAAAAATTTATAAGCTTTCTTATGGTAAATACATTACACTTATGAAATTTCTAAATTTATGGGCAAATAATACAACCATAATCATTATTAATCTTAAAATTCTGAACAAATGTTCTTATTTTTATTTTATTTACGTAAAACTGATGCTAGCATTTCCACTAGCTCCACCATTAAGTGATCCATAGTCTGGGTAGCCATCAGAATTTTGGATAATATTATGAATAAAATTAAGAATATTTGTTATAGATCCTCTTGCAAATCTTGCCCCAATTGGTAGTAAAGGAACATTGCTAATTGCACAGAATACCGAAGATTGAATAGATTCAATGAGACTTATAATACTGTCGAGTAAGCCACGAAACTTTTCAGCAAAACAACCGTCTCCCAGTTGTTTAATGATTGACTGAACATCTATTCCTGAAAAAATATATAATTAATAATCGTGAAACAATATCTACAATACTATATTATATATGATATGAGTTTTATTTATGGAACAACGCAGTACATGTATATGAAACGAGTACAATATACTATTTTTTATACTTTGCATCACTTATTTTATAATTAAAAAAATCTCAGTACGGCAGTAGCATGAAATATTAAAATCAATAACTATTATATTGTGTTATTTAAAGTAAATTTTATACTTTCTTTGACAAATGTGGAAGTTTCCTCAATGAACGATGCAAATCGGACAATTGTATGTGAGGCCTAGGGCGGCAAAATTTTAATATTTTTTTTTCAAAACGAGCTTAAATTGAGCCAGGAAAAAAAACAAAGCAACAAAAAAATATTACAAATTTAATATTTATTAAAAATTAAAATTGCTTTACTTGGTCAGAGCACAGAACAGTGTCCAGAGTCAATTTAAAGGGAGTGGCAGCATCTACTCTCAAGTGGAAATTGTTTGAGCAACTGACATTTCCTCGAAATACTTAATTGTCAGCTATCAAGTATCAAATCCTTAATGCAAATAATTTGAATTGCTAGAGTGCAAATATGAGTTATGGCGCTGAATATAAACGCTTGGCGAAAGCCAAAAATGAGGAACAAAATACAGCACTTAGAAAAACGACAAAACTTTAAATATATTTTTAGAAACCGGCTTCTGCTGCTATTGTAGTAAGAGATGGTCAAGATCATGACAAGTAATGCTGGCGAATAGGAATAGGATAAGGGATAATTATGCAAGTATGATGATCCCTATATAAGATTACAAATGTATTGACTATCACGTGTCATTTGTAAGTTTCAATATATTTTACATTTAAAATGAGACGATACTATATTAACTATGATTTTATTTTACTACAACAACATAACATTGGGTATGTAACGTAAATTGTTATATTACATTTTTCTTTTATTTCATCAAATAAAAATATTGACAGTAACTGGAGAACTATGTAGGTATGATTTTTTTTATTTTTTTTTTCAAATTCTATTTATTTGTATCATGAATAATAAATAAAGGGAGATACAATTGTAACAGTAAAATGTTGAAAATGAATTGAACTGCGTAAAATGCGTTGCGACATGAAATGAACAGGACGTACACATGCAAAGTATAAAAAGTTTATTTTTAAACAATTTTATTGAATGTTTTTGTCTAGGTCGTATGTTGCAGGTTTTGTCACACGCCACCTGAACACAGTGTTTCCATACCTAGGGAAATTTCCCTAGATCTAGGGAAATTGAACCTTGTTTTGAGAAATTATGAAGAAAATATATATGTAGAAAAAATCTAATCATTTTTTTCAAATCATAATTATTAGTATAAATATATAAGTAAAATATAATTATCTGCTCCAATAACATTTTGTCTTTGCGTACCAGATATTCATATAAAAATACACTAAATTGATGAAAATTCAGGCTTCTGATTTTGTTATTACTGTTAGATGGCGTATGGAATTTTTGAGTTATCAATTTAAATTTGTCAGTTGTTGATGGCTTTTAGTAACTTTATTCTTAGGTTATCTAGTTTTAGAGTAACATAACAGGTTTCTATTGTTTAAGATATTTCTTGTTCGCTGGTTCGTCGTAGAAATTAAATCAATCATGTCACAAAAGATGATACTTTTATGACGTTTGAAGAAAATAAATAATTAGTTTATACATGTAATAAGTTACTATAGATTTTGTTTTCTTTATATAGTTTATTTTTGTTCATATAGTTAATTTGAATTTTGTTTGAATTTTATATTTTATTTGTTAATTGGTAATATATTAACATTTTCAAGTTCAAAAACTTTTATAAAACTTCACCGACCACCTGTTTTCACTTTTCCTCTCTGGTATTTTATTATGAAGAAAGGCGTATTATTTTTAATATACATATCTTAGGTTGACCCTGATAAACACTGTACATGAAATCGTTGATAAAGAAATATATTTTTTTTGCGACTACTAAGGAAAATTACACTTTTTTAAACTATATAGGTATAAAGCTTCAATGTTACTCATTTTTGACTATCATAGGTTAAAGTTTGGGAAATCATTTTTCACAGTATTTGCCAACACTGCGCATGTGCAGTGTGGGAAATATCATTTCCCACAGAAATTGTCAACACTGCGCATGCGTCAAGTTAATCTTTGTGAGGTTATATGCGCCATATTGTTCTTTATGTCAAAAAGCTTCCGGCCTTGTATTTTTGTTCTGTAAGATTTAGCAGTGTGGTTGTAGGAATAGTACAGCCTGCCACTCATGCAGAATCATCTATTTCCCACCTTGTGGGATTCCAGCACTTGACTTCGTCTTGTGCCGAAACTATCACACAACATGGGAAGTAGGAGACTTTCTACACTTGTTGCACAATATTATTTCAATCAACGATGAAACACATGGCGTTAGACATAACGCAACATCGTTGCTTATTCAGTCGACAATACTTATTTTTTTAATACGAAGAATTTAATATTGATACTATATCTGTCCCCAATTTTAAAATATAAGGCATGATTCATTTTGAGGACGATCCGAATTTCGAAAAAAAATATTTTAAAATGTTTGCGGGTAGATTAAAACGTGTACATACATTTCAAATTTTCAATCATAACCTTGATATCTTGATTCATTTTCGAGAAATTTAATACACCCCCTTGAAATTTGACATTTTAAAATTAAATGGTACTTATTATAATAATATTTATTTAATTTCTTACCCTGAGCAGTAGAACAAGTGATAATTACTACTATAATGAAACAAATCCGAAACAATTTACTTTGAAACATTTTATTGTTGTTATTAGTAACTGCAGAGTATCAATTCAGCTGAAAAACAACTTGTTAACTACTTTGTTAAGCCTTAGTCGCTAGGTGCAGTTTGATAAAACAATCTACAAATAGTAATGACTAAAAACTAAGCACTAAGCTTATGCGTCATGTTTGAAATACAATTTTATCATATCAATATGCAAAATTTATTATTTATGACATGAATATGTATCCTTACAAACAAAAAAATATTTCTTTTCTTCAAACGTCATAAAAGTGAAATCTTCTGTGACGTGATTGACAAGGTTGAAGTTTAATTTCTACGCCGCCGTAATATAATTTTTTATTCTAGCCGCCGTTTAATTTCTTCGCCGCCGTTTGTAGAATCAGCCAATAAGAAGTATATTGTACAATAGAATCTGTAATATCGCCCTAAATGTCACTATAAAAACTAGATAACCCAAGAATAAAGTTACTAAAAATTATGAATAACAGACAGGTAACCTACATATTAAACGTCAAATAGTAATTAATTTTTAAAATTTCTACGTTTCAGAGTAAAAGTGTCTTTGCGTGCCTCGCATACAATTGTCCGACTCGCTTCGCTCGTCGTGCAAACTTCCATGCTCGCCACACAATGTATCACTTTTACTCTTAATAACACAATATACTATTATTTAAACAATTAAAGAAAAGTGGTAAGACTGATAAATATAAATAAATGTTATCTGTTTAATTAATTTTTAATATAATTCGACTACATTTGACAATTAATTTTTCTAGTGCAGAATTCCTCCCTCTATTGAGTAGTAACATAGCTACAATATTAGTAAAGGAATACAAATAAATATTATCTATTTAATTAATTTTTAATATAATTCAACTACATTTTTTCAACTTTTAAATTCATTACACTTCACAATTAATTTTTCTAATGAATAACTCCTCCTTCTATTGAAAAAGAACCTTTAATTTTTAACATAGCGACAAAATTAGCACACACTTTTAAAACTTGAATTGCTCTCGTAAAGCCGCCTTGTATTTGAAGTACAACATCAGAAGATAATCCCAAAAATCGGCCAATAGTACTTTGCATTAAGCAAGCAAATGAAGAACGCAGTGATTCTACCAGAGATATTAATGCTTCTATGACGTCATCAACTCCTCCTACCAAACATTGTATGGTTTCTGAAATAGCTGAAAAATAAAACTTGTTATAAATAAATGCTTATGCTAATTTGTCTAATATAAAACTAATTATATATCACTATTTCATTCAAAAATTTATAAACCAATCCAAATTCAAGATTGATTTCGACAAAATACCGTTATAAAGAAAATTTCACATCCTTTAGGGCCTAAAGGATGTAAAGTTTAGGCCAATAAGATGCTATATTTTACAAGTATGTGAGTTTTGTTAAGCGAAAATTTTTTAATGTTTCAAGAGTGCTAGAAACATTGTTTATATATCTGTCAATGTTGATTTTTATTCACTTATTTTTTTCTGGAAATAGTCATCCGAATACTATTCGTGCTTAAATTTTATCCTGGGTTGACTGTTCGTGATTTAAATTTAAAAAAAAATATTATTTTACAATAAGACTAGAAATTAATACCGGAATAGCTATTTTTCTAATATGTAAGGAAACAAAAATAGTTATTAATGCATGCGAAAATTACAAAACGAGACGAAGGCGATCTTTTGAAGAGCAGAAGTTAAATAACAAAAATGTATTTGAAATTATGAATTACTAAAACAAAATTGTTGGTTGTCGTTTAAGTTTTTTGAATTGTAAATACGAGTCTGTATTATTAATATTTGTAAAGATAATAAAAATTAATTATTTTCTTTTTCTAGCTATAAATGTTTCTGTATAAGTCTATTTTCCAAATTGATTTCGCGGGAAATAATGATCTCATTATTTCATTAGTGAAATAATGGAGTCAATAACATAACTGAAATTTTGGAAATAAAGGGTCTCTTATAAAAACGGAAATAGAAAAAATATTAAAATTCAAAATTAGAATTTTTTTTTGACGAAAAATATAATTTTTTTTATTTAAATATGTATTTATTACAATAGATAGCTATAAGGTATCAACGATTATGATTATTTATTAATTTATAGTTTTAAATGCACCATTATAAAATTTCCTAGAAATAGATAATATTGTCTAGAAATAACAATGAATTGTTTTAACATTACTGTCAAAGTTTCGATTATTTTTTTTTATTTATATGTAGCTATTGAATAGTATTGTTTAGGCACACTTTGTTAAAAATAATTTAATAAGAAAAATACTTACAACTTGGGGCCTGACTTTGACAGGACACAACTGTCACAAGGGTGAAAACAAACAGAACTAAACAAACAGTCTTCATTTTCGTCTTCACCCAAGTTTCCGTGGCTTACTGGCAAACTCTGCCCAGCTATTCGCATATACCCTATTTAACTTAACAAGATAATTGATATACCTGTAGTTATTTCTGCTCATGAGATAGCAATGGCATATTTACAATTTCTGCATAACATGAAGGTTATACAATCGCGAAATTCCTTCACAATTATTTATGAACAGGATTTCCACATACTAGTCCTGAAGACTAAAATTACGTATTAGGTGAAATTGAAATATATACTGAGGCCATAAAAATTTTTATCGTTTCATAAATTTTGAAGGGAAATACATATTTCATAGCATAAGAACTACCACATAAATATTTTAATTATCGTCTTTCGTATTTTTATACCCAACATGTGGGTGTCAGGTAAATACAAATGTTTTTCATTAGTCTTATTATTAGCCAGTATTAAACAGATAAACAATAATCAACTCCAAAGTAGCTATAAAAAAAAACTGATGGGTACACCACATAACTTCCTTATACGCTAAATTATACCAAAGAGTATAAATATAATATATAAACTCTTTGATTATACGCATTTTTTGCTGAACTTCATTTAAACTTATTTCGTTTGAAAATGTGATCATTCTACGGCTAATCGGTCTTCAACTTCCATTCGTTCGAATTTTCCTTCTAAATGGATCATCTTTTGAAAATTTTATTAAAATAATACCGTACACAACTTAGATCATATATCACTAGATACGTAAAACAGGCCAGATTTTGGTGAAACATAGAAGGACAAAACATATTCCCCTCTTTATTATATGGGAAGTATTCAATGTACATGCCTAACATCTTGCATTATCAACTTAAACATAAACATATATTATAGCAACTGTTGGTTACACTGCATATCAAACATTTTTTATGTCATCGTCATATATGTAGGTATAGGTCAGAAATTATTCTAAGAAATTGATTAACAGTTGCATTGTTTGTTTGAGTAGATGTACAAAAGAATCAAAATTATCATTCATAAGAATTATAAAAACGTTTCTTATTTAATGTTTAAAGTAGTACGTTTTTGAAGTTACAAATTTTCCCTTTTAGCTTTCCCAGAGACAGAAAAGCATTTTAGGTTGAAGCTCTGTTCCTAAGTCATAAAGTAATTCATAATTCTTCCAAAGTATGTTCAAATCATATTGACAATTGAGTACAATGTCAGATATGTTATAATGGGTTTTAAATTTGACGTTTAATTCATTCTTCCGCCTCCAAAAAGAGATGAAAATAGTATAGCCATCTTTATATGTTTGGCCAAAAAATTTAACACGTAAAATATAGGTAAGTCTGTATCCTGTGATATATGATCTAAGCTACACACCCACTATTATTAACTTTTATTTGACATGAGAAATTGTTTCTCACTACCGCTTACTTGGTAACCGTGGTGATCTAGGTCAATAATAAATTATTATTAACCATGGTCGATAATGAAAACTTTTTAACGTGTCCAAATCGAAGTATTGTTTCAATCATATAAGCATAATGTTTCAAACCGTCTGAATTAAATAAGTAAATCAAATGAAACCAAATTTAAAATCAAAAGTGAGCTTGACAAACTCAAACATCAAATAAAAAAAACAAAGACAGCCCACTATATATTTGTGAATATTAAAAAACAAGTTAATGTTCATGTCAAAATGTTCGTTATTGTTATTGTCAATTTTTTGTAGTAGGATTGGAATTGAAATGCTAGTAGTGGAAAAATAATATATCATGAGTTTATTTTAACGTAAAACACGGGATTTCATATAGCTGTGATTACGACTTGATATTTGATTTACAGCAATGTATCAGAACGTTCAATTTTAAATGAAACAGCAGATATAATAATGAGGTTAAACAATAATAAAACCCATTTATAATATTTGTATTTTGGGTGTTTCATATGTCTAGAGTGATTTTAAATATTTCTGTACAAAAATAATTTATTTATAATTTACTCTTGAAGCACCCTTCAAATATATTTTATTTATAACACTTTATAAATATAATTTTTAATTAAAATTCTTTGTTATACATTACATGAGTGTTTATAGTCATGTGGCAACATACTCAAGCAAATTTCAAAAATAATTTATTTCATAAAGTAATGTTTAATTTGTAATATTTAAAATTAAATAATATATGAAACAATAATAAGATATTTTTATTGAATAAAAAGGGTATTCAAAAAGAAATACAAATTTTGAAGGTAGGTATGTATATTTCCACGCTTTAAATACATTTTTTTTTAATTTGCATATTTAACGCAGTTTACTTATGAATTAGAATTTAGTAATATTGAAGTTGAATATTTGTTTTAAAGGAACTATAAGTATAGGCAAATTCTGGCGATGAAGTCGAATTTGTGTTCGTGGGAAACATTCAAATTCTAGCGACAAACACAAGATTCTTGTTCTTCGTCATCCAAGGGATTCATGGATGCTCTTTCTCTTTCTAAATATATCTACTTCTAATTATGATTTTCCTTACCCAATGTTCCTATCTCAGATCATTAGAATTCATTATTGATCAGGGTATAGTACGACAAGAGATCTCAAGTTGACGTTTAAATTGTTTTATGGTTGTGGTATCTATTCAAAGTTTTGCTCCAGGTACCCAGCTAAGCACTGGATTTGGAAATCTTAAACTAATATTAGCATGCCTAACTTAATATAGATGGATTACTGTACGACATGGAAATAACTAGACAGGGATGTATTTAAAATTTTAATACCGTTAATTTCTTAGCAATAATCATTATCTTCGTGGAATTGCCAAATTTTTTTGCATAAAAGCGAAACTGCTATAACATAATGTTCTAATTACCAAGTGTACATCAACTTGTGACAATTATTAGAGTATTTTTCATAAAACACGGTATTAAAATTTTAAATACATCCCTGTCTAGTTATTTCCATGTTATACAGTAATCCATCTATATTAAATAAGGCATGCTAATGTTACTTTGGGATTTCCAAATCCAGTGCTTAGCTGGGTACCTGGAGCAAACAGTGTATTCTAATGGATTTCGTACAATTCTATACCCTATAGCAGAAAGCATAAAGGTCACATTTCTTTCAATTATTTCACTCAGGGAAAAACTTTGAATAGATACCACAACCATAAAACGATTTGAACGTCAACTTGAGATCTCTTGTCAAACTATAATATTTTAACAAAAATATTGTAACTGAAAAGCATCATTTATTATATAATAAAAATTTATTTGAATGAAAGTATATTATGAAATATTTAACATTTTTAATGGTTTATAATGGTACTTTTCCTAGTTTTCAAATTAGCAAATACAAGCAAATACGAGGTCCCTGATTTTTTTTAATAAAATATAAGAATTTACGAACCGTATTCCATTCTAAAGGTAACAAAAAGGAGTGCGGGTGTTGACCTCCCGACATAATACATTTATTTTATTTGGGTATTCAAATTTAATATACATTTTATTACACTGTCGGGACACGTTGGCGGCCTCTAATAGGTTTTTACCAAGAACTTTGGTAAAATTATAATCCCTTACAGATGCTGGATGTCACGTATATTTTATCCCCAAAGGAAACTTATAGTAAAGTTTGATTGGTTATAAGTATTTTTGGTGGTGGCAGTTTCTAAGTTTTGATTGGTTATTGGAGATAATGTGATGTGAAGAAAGCTCTACAAGGAGAAGAAAAAGGGCTCGTGTAAGACAGTCATATACAGACAGTTATAGTAAGACAGTCATATTTCTTTTATATATAACTTCGATTTGTAAATTGATGTATATAAATACTTGTACATAGTTTTATTAAAAATTTCTAAAGCACACTTGTGATTAACTTGATTCATACAGTTCACTTTTAAACAACAATTTCAAGTACATCTAAAGAAGTAAACAGCGGTTACGCAAAAATTATAAGTTAAATTCTAGTACGAATAGTAATCGAAAATTCCTCGATATATATTTTTTTTCATTTACATACTTCAAAAAATTTGACAAATGTTGTTTGTAAAATTTGCACTAGTGAAAATTGTCAGTGTAATTTGAATTCTCCTTTTATAAAAGTAATGAAATGAAGAATTTCTCCTTCAAAATATCTAATGTCAATCTCTTTATGGTATTTCGTAAATATTTTCTCCCTGTACTTATATATTCTGCAGTAGTCAATTTGAAATTGAAAAATAATTTAAACCTTTAACATATCTTCTGGACATTTCAGATATGAGTAAGTCGCAAATAACATTATGTACGTATGTCATGAAATTTTGTTTTACAGCAAAAAGTCTCATTGTAAGTTTCCTGAAATTTTACTTCTAGTCTCCTTGTACTTCCGGTTTTCTATAAGTAAATTTACATCGTTCTCAATATCATTTAATGTGTTCGTGACATCTATGATAAATTTAGAAAGAGAATTGAAAAGAATGATCTCTTTCTTTACACATCTAAGAGTAGAAAAAGTTCGTTTACGTGACTTAATTGTATTTTATAAAATAGGGATTTTGAAGCCCCCGAGATTCGGTGGGCCCAAGCGCGCGTTTCTTGCGCGTAATGGGTAATCTGCCACTAAGAATAAGGAAGTTTGATATTTGTTTCATATGGACAATTGAAAAGTATACTTTGTTAGATATCATTTAGTAGTAGTGCAATAGTTGTAATAAGATGAATAATATTGCTAATATGGAAGAAGATTTGATACTATGTTCCGTATGCGGCTTAGCTGGAGGATACAGCAGCTTCAGAATTCAGAGTGCAAATTTAACCTCACAATTTCAACCGTCAGTCTCACGCAGTGCCGTTCCTGACGGGCGTGCAAGCCGTGCCTGCACGGAGGCGCCAGACGGAGAGGGCGCCGAAAGGCGCCTCATTATGATTAAAAAAAAATTGCTTTTAAATTACTAAATGTACCTAAATTTCTGAAGGTTAAAGTTGTTATTTCGTGAGTGAAACTAACTAAACACAATAAACATAAATAATCTCTTCATAACATTTATTTAATAAGAATACTTTTAAACAAAAGTAACACCCCTACTTTGATGAATTTAAATAATATTAATAATTTAAGGGGTCAAGGATATGATAATGGCACAAATATGCGTGGAAAACATAATGGCTTACAACAGAAAATAAAAAATATTAATCCCCGAGCATTTTTTATTCCTTGTGCAGCACACACCTTAAATTTAGTTGTTAATGATGGCGCAAAAGTTACATTCAAAACAATTTCTTTCTTTAATTTTATACAAGACCTTTATAATTTTTTTTCGGTTTCGAAGATATAATCATATAAAAAAATATTTAACGTAACTGTCACTGAAACCTGTTAGTGACACAAGATGGGAAGCAAAAATAAAATCAATTAGACCTCTAAAAATTCAATTTAAAGAAATGTTACAATGTTTAACAGATTTCATAAACGAAAATAATGATATAAAAACGGGACATACTGCAAATTCGCTATTAAATCATATAAATAATTTTTCCTACGACCACTGTTAAAAATAGTATTTTTAACGGTTGCTTAGCAAGTTAAAAATAACAGTTTATAACACAGTAAATACTTTTAAAACGTTGCCATTGACAACGTGTTAAAAGTAGAAAACAAATTTACTTTTAACACGTCTTATGTTCAGTTGTTCTTAACAAATATATCATGACCTATCATAAATGTCATTCTAATGCTTAGTTTTTATTTACTAATAGGTACATAACTGTGGCCGTAGGAAAAATAGTGTATGATATTTGTGTTAAAAGTGATTTTATTTCGTTCGTGGGGTTTGTTAAACTCGGTTTCGCCTCGTTTCAAACTTCCCCACTCACTCATAAAATGTCACTTTTAACACTTATATCATAAATAACTATTAAAGTTTTGTGCTCTTTATTTATTTGGGATGATATATTAAGCAAAATTGATGTGTCCAGTAAACTATTTTAAAATACACAATTAAACCTAAATAAATGTTTAACGTCCCTGCAAAATTTAATTTCATATTTTAAAGAAAAAAGTTTGGACTGATTTAATGTTTTTGACAGAGGCAAAATCTGTAGCTACAGAATTAAATATTGATATTAAATTTCCTGTAATTAAAAATAGAAGAAAGGTCCGAAGTTTTGATTATGAAAGTGCAGATGATATTATTCAAGATCCAAATCAGAAATTTAAAATAGAATTTTATTTTACAATTATTGACACAGCCATCAATGCATTGGAGGAACGATTTGAGTTACTAAAAGATTGTAATAATTTATTTCAATTTATTTGCTCATTTCACGAAATTCCAGAAGACGAACTTAAAAAATGTTGCTTTGACTTAGATTTAGCATTTCAATTAAATGAAGGTGAAAAGAATAATATTTCAAAAGAATTTGATGGGATCGTACTATTCGAGGAATTAAAAGCATATAAAATTATACAACCTTAATTATTATCCTCAATTAAAAACTTTGAATATATTGTTAATAACGACTTACAAGCATCGTTTCCAATTTTTTTTGTAGCACTCCGATTTTTTTAACATTACCTGTAAGTGTAGCCAGCGGGGAAAGGAGTTATTCAAAGCTGAAACTTATCAAAAATTATCTACGGTCAACCATGAGTCAAGAAAGACTAACTAATTTGGCCCTATTAAGCATTGAACATGACTTAACTAATAAAATTAACAATTCTGATATTGTTGATAAATTTGCGGAAGTAAAGGCTAGAAGGGCACATATTTAATTCATGTATAAAATTTTATTTCAAGAACAAATAAATTATATTGCTGATAAATTTCTTTTATTTTTCTGTTTTATTAAAAGAGTATAATTGCCTGAATAGAAGAGAGACGTATAAGATGCATCTAGTAAAAAATAATAATAAAAGCACAATATATAGAGCGACATGCAAAATTTTATTAACAGAAAGAAAATAAATCAAGTGTTGAAGTATCAAGCAACTGAAGTTTATCATCCCTGTTAATAAATTTTAAACGGTGAAAAAAACGGGCGCCAAAAAAAAAATGGCACGGAGGTGATAACATAGCCAGGAACGGCACTGGTCTCACGATACACTTATTGGAAACAACTATGGAATTAATTCATTCTGGCGCTATTATGGAAATATAACGTCTGCAAGAATTCATGACGTCAACAAATACGTGGATTATATTTATGCATATTGTATAACTAATAAATTAGCATTTAAAATCATTATCATCATCATCATCTGTGGCACGACATTCCTAGATGGAACAGGACAGTTTTACTTCTAATGTATGTTGTCCACCTACAGCTACTGTAAGGGACCCATAGTTTATAGTGGGTTCCGAACCACTCGGGCACAACGGTATTTTTATTTAAATAAACAGTAGCGAAGCTGGAACCCCAGATTTCACAATCCGCTAATTCAAGTCAGAGCGTGCTGCCCGTACAATCTTCAATAATAATTAAAATATTAAAACCGGTGGCTTAAAAATCATTTCAAATTTTGAAAAATGTCTTGTTATTCAAATGGGTTAAAAACTGATGTTTTTGTTTAAGATATTTGAACGAAAAGTGAACCTTTTTAGCAGACCATTAACGTTTCATCACGTTACTAGATAACTATATTTCAGACACCGGTATCAAATTACAAAAATTGATGAGGATTGGAGCTGTATGCTTGAGTTTATATTGATATTAATAAGCGACTTCCATTTGGTCTTCTTACAGCATGGCTACGTGACAGCTCACAGGTTCATTACGGAGGTTCTAGAAGATCATGCTATTTCTTTCATAATCTCTATGGGCTAGATAATGTTAGACCTCCCGCACTTAGAGTTGTCAGAGAATATCTGGATGAAGTGGGAATTAGGAATTATTGAATTATTAAAAATTAAAAATATAAATAGATACAAACGAATACCTAAACTTCGAATCAAATTTTTCCGCCGATGCGAATCGGGTCAAAATTTTCTTCAGATCCAACTCCTTTAAGGGGTTGTAATTTCTTGTAGAAAAGCTAATTAATAATTTATTTACTTATAAATAAATATCAGCACGAATTTTTTTCAGTACTTCATTTTTCCTGACGGGATTAGCAAATTCCTTATAAGTTAGGTATTTGTGTTTCCGCAATATTTCGGCAAATAGTTTTTGATCTTGACAATTCTGCTTCAAATCATATAAATCTCTATGTCTGGATATATGAGATGCCATTGCGCTCCTTCCTTACAACACATATTGGTATATTTTTCTTTGGCCTTGGCAATTAATTTTTCTTGATTGAATCACGTTAGTGTTCATGCGATAAAATGCCGCCTCATATGATTTTACCCTTTATAAATTTTATGTAATTTCAGTAAAACTGTAGGTTCTTTTAAATCGGGAGGATTTCTCAATCTAAAGCATCTAAGTCGACGCGCTACCTTTTGAATGATATGGTGATACGATTATGACATATGTGCCAATAGGACAAATCAACATCAGTCGCCTCGTGTATTAGTGTCTTCAGAACATAGGCGAACGACCAACCAAATCTCCAACACAATAGCAAAACACGGATAAAAACAAACAAGTAATTACCCACTAGGCTTGCTCCGTGAATTATTTCAAAATTATTTTGCTAACGAGATATAACTGTAGATAAAATTAAATTTAATTTAAAAAAAGAATTTTGTAAAATATGTTTTAATGGGGGTCATTGAAAACTTTTTTTAAAGTTTATATTGGGGCCCAGGTTGACTTGAAACACAGGCCCCTGGCTGTATTGTTACGCCACTGTATGTATCCGACAGCATACACCAGCTACAAGAACTGCCCAGAAGATCAGAAAGTGCTATTGCAGAAGTGGAATAAAATCTATCGGAAAGTGATCCTTAACGTAACTGAAAGTATGCCTCGTCGACTTTAAGCAGCCATTAACACAAGGGGAGAGAATGCACGATATTTGTAGTAAGTTTTTTTCATATATGAAACCAAAAAAATACGCTTTGCGTTACAATATTAAATTATTAATTTAGCCTACAAAACATAGTACAATGGTTTATCATCATCTTAAAATATAATCTTAAGATAGAAAATATCGAAAATACATCATTATTTAAAATTGACCTTAATTTTTTGCTCGACATTGTATTAGTTATTTATTCACAACCACCAGTGCCGTAACTAGAACTTTGGGCGCCTATGGCTTGTATTAGAAATGGCGCCTTTTTCAAAGCTGGTAAAAGCCCCTTTCAACGACGTTCCACCAGAATATTGGCGTGTCGATGTCTTTTATTTTTTAAACTTATTTGTTTTCATTTTTAAATCTTTTTTTTCTTAGATAACTTTAATTTAAACATAAAAATCAAAGCAGCTGTCTTTTTCATTTTTTTAAAATAAAAACAAACGTAATATGAACAAACAAAATTAAGAACATATACCTACTGAATACAAAACAAAAAACTAAATACAAATTGTTAATTAAGTTTTACTCTTCTTGCCTTCCGATTGGCAAAATCATTTATTTCATCCTCAAACTCAGTCTCCTCAAATATATCTTTCTCTATTGATAAAATGCTTAAATTACTTATTCTATCTTGTGACATCGTAGATCTTAAATCATTTTTGATTATTTTTAATTTACTAAAGCTTCTTTCTCCTGAAGCTACAGTTACTGGCAGAGTCGGCATTATTCGTAATGCAATAGTAACGTTGAAATACGACTCGCAAAGGTCCCACTTTACTAGTCCTTCTAGTATTTCCAAGTGGTGCAAAGAATTTAAATTTTTAAATAATAATTTTGCTTGGCTTTGTAAGCATTCTAATTCGGCAGATAATTGTACGGCGTCTACGTCATTGTAAATAATACAAAAGTCTCTGACATCTTTGTTTAATTCTGTTAATGTCATACTAGCTAAATTTTTCCATGTAAAAAATCAAAAGTTGCTGATAATGATAAAAAATTATCAAATCGATCATTTAATTGTGTAATGATTACATCAACAATTTCATAAAATATTTAAGTTCCTCGTCACTGGAAAATAAAATACCTTCATCTGATTCTCCAGACAAATGTTTTTTTCTTTTTTAAACGTTTTGTTTTTGGTGATGTGTCAATTTCAAGTTGTTCGCACTTTTCTTTACATTCTAAGGCTATCGTTTGAAATTGATCATTTCTAAAATTATTTCGTAGGCGCCCGGCTAGTTGCAACGGACTCGCTCTCGCTTTGACTCGACACGGCGGTGCATTACTACTGCTAAATACTACAGATCAAACACATTAAAATAAAAATTACTTTTATTTGTATTAAACAAAATTATCTTTCCACTGTTTCAATTCTTCTTTCTGTATTTTCTACACTTTATATTTATATAATTTCAATTGCGCTCTCAAATCTGCCTTTAATATTTTCTGCGTTTTCGCGCCTTCAATAAAACGGCGCCTATGGCAGGGGCCACATTGGCCATACCCTAGTTACGGCACTGACAACCACTATTGTAATATGTCTATTCCTAACCTGTCAAAGGTTGGAAACGTATGTCATTTTTAACTGCAATGACAATCTCACGGGTGGGAAATACTTTTATTCACAACCACTATTGTAATATGTCAATTCCTAACCTGTCAAAGGTTGGAAACGTATGTCATTTTTAACTGCAATGACAATCTCACGGGTGGGAAATACTTTAAAATCCCGTGGGGGGGAATTGTTTACTATGGTTGCCTAGTAATACTGTCATAAATCTCTAAAAGTAAGGTGATCGGTGCTGTCAAACATATTAAAATAAATTTAAACATTTCTTTTCATAGACTACTACCGTACATTAATTTAGTTTATTCGAAAAAAGCGATATACGAGTAGAAGTTAATTTGGATAATTGTGAATAAAATAGTATACATAGTTCGGTGGGAGTTTCATTACAGCCTTGTGCTATATCTGAGCCTCGAGGCTTCGCCTCTCGGTCATATAATAAGCCCTCGGCTGTAATGAAACATTTCCCACCTCACATGTAATATACTATTATTCACAATCATCCTTTTTTTAATAAATAAATAAGGTACAATATTTTTTGACAACTATTATAATTTGTTTTAACCTATTTTATTGTAGAGATTTATGACAATGTTACTATAGGCAACCTCTACATAAATTCTTCCAACCCAAGAGATGGAAGTGCAATTTGTTACTTCCAACCCAAGAGATTTGTCAATACAGTTAGAAATGACTAACTTTAAAACCTCCAAAAAGTTAGGAATCGGCATATTGCTATAATGATTGTGAATAAAATTATTTTATTTAGTCATTACTCTATATATGTCCCTTCCTAATATCAATGCTGGCTACGTTCATGGATTGGTACTTAGTGCATTGTGTAAGAGTATGTTATAAGTGTCATAGTACTTCAGTTCGGATCGTTGTAAGAGATGTATCTTGTGTGTTATGTCCTCACTCTGGTAATTATAACCTAGTGTTTTAAGTTTTCAGGAGATATACAACATTTTGTTCTTTGATTATGTGAAGTTTGTTATTTGTTGTTCTGAACCGCTCTTGTTTTCCATTCTTCTTTTATTACATTTTTTAAAATGTTTTAGGTCATTTCTAACAATAAGTAATTCCTCTTGTAGTTCTTCTGTTTAATGATATAAATAGATAGAGAATTATGTAAAAATAAACAAATAAATACATCTTCTACTCTTTTATTTCTGGTAAATACAATTACAATTTTTATGTCACACAACTACATATAATTTCAAGTGACACTTTAAAGTATAATTATACTCCTTTACCCCACGGAGATGCCTCCATGAATCGTTCCTCCAACTGGGCAAGGACCAGTAGGAACCCCTTTTAGAATTGCAGCTGCACCTTGAACAACCACAAGCCAAACAGTCAAGACTCTAGCGATGGTAATCAAGATGCGCCCAACGATAGGTATACGCCCGATGAAGGTGTCCATAGCACAGTTGGCCAAGCTGACAACGGACTCCAAGACAGTCGCCACATTGACGGTGACGTTGTGGACGTTTACCACCACACAACTAAAACCTTGCGAACCATCAGTTGGGGAAGGACTCGGTGAAGAAGGCGTCATTGCTGGAATAAACAGAAAAAATTGTGTTATTTTAGGAACGAGTTTTTTATCTCTGATTAAAATGCCGGTTACCATAACCATCTGTCAAAAAAATATCGCATCAGAATAATAAATAATGTACAATTTAATATTTTTGAAAGCTTACGTCAGTTTTCCGATGCGATGTTTTTCTTTTAACCGACGTTTCAGGTAACCACCACTTTAACCAGAGGTGAAAAAGTTGGTCCTTCATAGTAAAAATGTTTGGGTAGCTACCATGTCAAAATAATTATTTTTCTACAACTGTCAAAAAAGTTAATTTAAAAGGAGGAATTGCTGGGTTTCAGTCAATAAAACGATCATCCTGAGGAAACAACAAATTCACATCCTGAGGATGATCCCGGGTAGGATCGAAACGTCGATGTGAAGTGATCGTTTTATTGGCTGAAACCCAGCAATTCCTTCTTTTAAATCAACGTCCAGTCAAGAAATCTTCCATTCCAAAAAAGTTTATGTTTATGTATTGGTATTAGTGTGCAAAATGCTGCATTTTTTTATAAAATTACGTAACCATAACAATGTGCTTCGCGTACAACAATGCACAAACAGAAAATAGTACATTACGTATTAAAATTTGTAAGATACATATTACGCAAGAAGTTACATAAAAGCCGCGAAGCGACAATTTTGTAATCCACAAGTGCGTAATACATATGCGTAGCCAGGGAGGGGGTTTTCGAGAGGTAACACCTCTCTCCCAATGAACTGATTAATTTAGAAACTATCTTTAATGTATAATTTATTTTTGAGCAACAATATAATATGAAAATAGCGACTTCAATTATAAAAACTATCATATTGTAGCAACAAGATATGAAGCGGCCGCGTAACGACATTTTTAAGAAATAAGTAAGACTTATGCCCGGTTGCAGAAAGGCTAATCAGGCTCTAATCAAAAAAATCACTGATTAATTTGACGTTGTTACCATGACCACGTATTAAAAATACATTGCTGTCAAAAAATTAATCATTAATCAAAATTGTAAAATCTTTGTGCAACCCGGGCTTAGAAAGTTAAAAAAATGTTAGAGGAATACACGATTAAATGAACTGGCCCTACTAAATTTTATTATATTTCATTAAACATCCGCGTAAATGAAATTTTTCTATAACGTAGATGATTATAATGGAAAAATATTAATTAGAATGAATTTTATTTGGAATAGCCATAATGTATTTGATGACTCAAATATTTATCTAAAGCTTCACTTTGTTCTCGCGAAATTGTGAGAAAAAATAATTTTACCTCTCCATAGATGAAAATATACAGTGTTGTCAATAGTATAACATGGATATTATTTTAGAATAAAATATTGGAAAAATTTTATTATATTAAAAATTCTTATTTCATAATATAATATTCTTTAAAAAAAATATAGGAATTAGGTTCTTTTTGTAATAGAATTTTTCCTTCTCGCTTTACAAGTTTTATTCCTTTTTTTAATGTTTTTTTAAAGTCTATGACGTTTTTTCACTCCTTAAAAATTTTTACTATATAATTGTACTAATTTTCTTTTTCTGTTCTAGGTAAGTCCACGTCAATTGAAAATTTGATTCGCCCTTCATGGTACATAATAATGTAAGTAACTTTTAACATACTCATACACAATTTTTTCTATGACTGCCATGACATGTTCACATTTATGCTTTCATTTGTCATCTTCATAGTAAAAATGAAGCAAAAAAATTATAGAATAAAATATTGGAAAAATTCATTATTAAATTAAAAAAATATATTTAATAATGATATTCTTTTTAAAAAATTATGGCAATTATTATTACTACTACTATTTCATTTTCTATCGAATTGCGTACTATACTTTTTCTATGATCATTATTTGACTGTTTTCCGATCACATCACGGTAACACACAACACTAACATAATTAACACAAAACACATCACTATAGTAAATAGAGCCAACTACAGAACATAAAACCATATATAAAACTATCAACCTCTAAATAATAAATTAAAACTATTGACAACCCAATAAAGCAGTACCTACTATATAGAACATTTCTCATTTATTTCTTCAAAAGCTGTAATTTATTAAATTAATTAAAAGTAAGTTTGTCTAGTTTGTACTACTAATACAATTTCGACAAATCAAAAATTTCCTAACTGTGCGATCGGTTTACTTTATGCACAGTCATCCATAAAGTGGCACTTAGAAATTTTATTAGTTTACAATAGTGGCTATTTATATTAGTGGTCGCAGAACATAAATATTTTTTGCACTTCCGGGTGTAAAAGCCTACTTTACTCTTCATTTCAGAAGACTGAAGTAGAACTTTTAATCCCTTCGGGATTAAATATAAATTTAATCCCTGGATTATTAAATTAATAAACAAGCATTATGTTACCACAGAAACAAGTAGGTATATGTATGCAACCTAGCCTATATATTTGAAAGTTATATAAATATAACCAAATATTTATTATTTTAAAATCTATACGCGACAGTGCAAAAAAATAGTGTATGTACCAAGCCTGCAGCTTGTGACATAAGCCTCACTGTCAGAATTAAATCTTGCACTTTTGCGCTTTTGAAAAATGTAACCCACAAAATAGAAATAAAGCCTCACTGTCAGAATTAAATCTTGCACTTTTGCGCTTTTGAAAAATGTAACCCACAAAATAGAAATATGTGGAAAAATATTTTTAAGGTATATACACATTAATTCATATTTTTTATGTAAGCATTATACTAATAATTATAATTAAATTGTAATATTTATAGAATAAAATCCTGGATGTAGAAATGTGATCCACAATACATGAGCACAGTATAAATATATCTATACTGTGACATGAACCTTGTGCCAATATACCATTCAAATAGATTCAATAGATTTCTTACCACTTTGTAATAATAAAATAAAAATTAGTTTTATTATTAACAAATTATAACAAGAATTTATTTTAAAAAATGTGGCCAACAATGTATTTACAGTTATGTAGCAACTTTTTTTTCAACCATATTTCTATAAAAATGTAACCCACAATACATATGCGTGTTTATAGTCATATGGCAATAAAACCTTCAGGTGAATTTCAAATAAAATAAAAATAATTCTATATTGATGTATTTTTCTTGTAATTATTACTAAATTGAGATATTTTTTACAGAAAAAAAAAATCATATAAAAAACAATACAGTAGTCTGTTTTAGGCTTTTTATAATATTTATATTTAAAAGTTAAATTAAAATTAACTTTTGTTCTAAAAAAAAAAACTTACTTTGAGCCCATGTGACGGCCAAAACAGTGGCAACAATCAGCGTCCAATATAAATTCTTCATTTTGTATTTCTACTTTTTTGGAACAAATGCAACGCAAATTCACAAGAATCCTTCTTATACCTTTTTTTGCTCGATAATATTGTATCAACTTATCGAGTAAATTTATAATGCTCGATATATCTATGAAATATATGTATTTTACAACAGTTATAAAAAATTTATTCGAATTTAATATAAATTTATTTGAAAACTGTCGAGTTTAGCTCTGGTAATTTATTATTTGTGGGTACAACTCTGCACATAAATATTAAACATAAAGGATTATAAATTTCGTTGGAGATACAGGGACATACCTTGATCCACTTTAGTCTATGTAAGAATTTTACACATTGAAAAGAAATAAAATTATTAATGGTGGTCAAAACTCGAAAAAAAAATGTAATTAATTGTTAGGCTAGACATCACCAATTTACAACCCGTGGATCACCAAGTGACCCATTTGATAATTTTAAGTGACCCATTTGATAATTTCAAGTGATCCACTTGAGTTCCGCAAACAATTTAGCGATAATACAAGGTATTTTGATTTACAAAAAAGGTAATACTATAAAAAATAAATTATAAAACATAAATATGAAACAAACAGTTTGAGAAAATATAAATAATAATATTAATATTTTGCTTTAATTACGACGTTGCAGTAATGAATTTTTTTAAAAAGGTATAATATAAATTCAAAAATGAGTTTCACAAAATAGCATTTATTATGAAAAGAATACCTAAAAATTTAAAATAATAAAAAAATATAGTAAAATTCGTGTATAACGTCGAAATTGTGACCATTTGTTTAAAAGCCCACTACGCTAACGTAATATCACTTTAACGGTTATAGCGACTTTTGACTATAGCGGCGAAATTTTTGAGATGCCTTTGATGTCGTTGTAACCAGATTTTACTGCAACACATTTCAAAGTAAATTTAATAAAATATTACACATTAGTGCAAAAAATTTAAAATAATAAGTAAAGTCGTTTTACTGACGAAGTTCGGCAGATTTAGTAGTTCTTGAAAGTTTTGCCACATGGTACCATTATTCACATGCTTTTTCTCCCAATTTTCGTAAATCTAGAATGTTAAATAACAATTGAAGAACAAGTGATTTAAATTACTAATTTTAAAATCAAATTATTTAAATCACTGATTTAAATAAAGCGATTCAAATAAAATGTGTGTACAGCGACATTTTCCAAACGTATCTTATCTTTATTTGATGAGCGTGTCTTGTTCTCAGTTGTAGTTTGTAGAACTTGCTTGTTTAGTAGTTCCGTTTAGTAGCGCATGTATAGTTACTCAAGTGAAATAATTATTTATTACGAAACTAAATTTTTATTATCATTGATGAGCAAAAAACAAAAAACGTGACGATAATTTTGAGATATGTGGACTGACACATAGTTTCTATATCGTTACAAC
Organism: Stenolophus ochropezus; assembly: GCA_035578165.1. Taxonomy (NCBI): domain Eukaryota; kingdom Metazoa; phylum Arthropoda; class Insecta; order Coleoptera; family Carabidae; genus Stenolophus; species Stenolophus ochropezus. The sequence goes on along the minus strand of JAQOWZ010000002.1, from coordinate 46,736,790 downwards.
CAGAACTTAAATCATTTTCGCTTGTTTTTTATGTTTGATGTTTAAAAATTTATTGTTATTATTATCTCACTAAACTTTGTCATACGTATTATACAATGAAAGATTGTTTTAAAATGAAAATACCGACTGACCCGTATTATATTGTATTGTAAACGAGAGTTTAAAGGGTTTTATCGCTTTTGTCACCGCGACCTAGAAGATCTTTTGTGACATACCCTTAATTTGTTCAATCCAAATTTTTGATCTCAACTGCCCTTACATATTTCTTACCTAGTTGATTGAAGCTCAATGTGGTCAAGACTAAGAATTTACGCAGAATGTGTTCCGATGATTCTTCGTCCTCTTCACAGAGTCTACAGATGTCATTTTCAGGTTTATCAATTTTGTACAAATGGTGTTTTAAAGGATAATGGTCAGTGAGAACTTCTCTCATTATTGTAAGGTCCTTTTTGCTGAGAGCTAGTAACTCTTTAGCGTTTGTCGTAGTTGAAGATATGAATTTTCTTGCTTGACTGAGATCTGAATTGTTTTCCAAAATTTTTAACCACCTTTTTATAGTGGCTTTGTGGAAGACCACATGAAGGTTCTGGTCCTTAGAATGAAAGTTTAGCCTTTTTTGCAAGTTCATCAGTTTGCCTTTGATAGAAATTGAAGGGTATCTCTGCAGTTCCAGACTAGCAAGTGAAGACATTTAGTGCATTTAAAGCTGACCTGTAACGTCTTCTTAGTAATATTTTGGTTGATTTTGACCCGTAGCCAAAAAGATTGCTGATGCCTAAGACTTTGTAGTCACTTGACGAAATTAATGGTTATTTTACATGGAACATTTATGATCGAGGATATACACCACGTTGAACCTGAAGGCATAGTTTCTGGTCTTGAAACTATAAAGAACCACTGAAAAACATAATAATTTAAAGTTATCATTCCTAATATTTCTTTTAAAAATATTTGCTGTCTTCTTAAAGTTATAACTACCAACCTTGTCAAAATATTATTAATTTTACCAGCCCAGGTTATACAAACATATTACAGGTTCTTTGTTAAAGTGATAGACAAATTAATATAAAAGTACGTATAAGAATACAATGTTTTTTATTCATCTATTATTAGTATAGGTTTTACATATTTATTACAATATTTGAATTACTTAATTAATTTAATTTTCTTTTCAACCGGGAAAAAATCAATTATATATGAATACACATATCCTGGGATATCTCGACAAATATGCATTGAATTAAAAAATATCCCGAATCAAAATTTAATGGTTTGGAGGGGAAAGTGGGACATCCGATTCTCCCCGATCCCCAGGGTAAACTTTGAATTTTTAAATGGAAACACATTATTACAGATTCGGATAGAGAGTCAAAAACTTAGTATATTTCACATGAAATTTTTTTTTGTATTTTTGACAAATAATTTCACATACGTCATATTCACCCAATCAGAATGTTTCATTTGATGGCCATAGGTAGTTTTTAGTGAAGAAATTTGATAAAACCACAGTATCATTGTCGTGGTTCCATTTTGTTAATATCAAATATTTTAAGTTTGAACAGTTGTCATTCGTGAAATATTCAAGCAAATATAATTCGAGCTATGAACTTAATAGGTAAAATTTACTCATAATTCTTGCGAAGTAACGACAACTTGGGTCAAAAATGACTCTTAAATCACTCCAGCTTCGCTGTCCTGATCTAAATGCACGAACTAATATAATAATATATAATAGTATATTGGTTCGTGCCTAAATGTTATTTTTGATACTCGTTTGTCTGTTACTACGCAACAACTATTTGTAAATTTTTCCTATAAATTCATGGCTCTTATTATATTACCTACTTATGATAAAATCGAAAATTTTAATTTAATTTAATAAAGTTGTAGGATTTTTTGTGGTTTTGAAAAAATACTTAACCCCAAGCAATTTTAATCCCCTTTCAAACTCCTAGAGAATGAAGAAAGGGAGTTACTGAAATCTTAAATGGAAAATCCTATTTTTTGCTGAATATTCGAATAGAAGCAGAAAAATTAAACCATTATTACAGTTCACCAGGACCGGTGAAAATTTTCAATCCATCACTGCCCATCAGTCAAATATCTTAAAACTTAAAGGCTGCAGGAAACTTCCAAACATAAAACTAAAATACTTAAACTACTATCATAGCATTTATTAAAATCAAATTTACAATTTATTTTCCCACTGCGACAGAAACAGAAGCCGAACACGCTCCAAAATCGGACATATTCACCTCCAGTATCAACCCTATAAAGCGATATATACTCCAGCCTTGGTTCTCAATGGCCCAAGTAACCGGTCTATGCTACTACTCGCGCATTCGACCAGCAGCTCGGGTCAGCGGGGTGGGTTGACAGCTGGGTTATTGCTGAAAGAGAAATAGACAATGGAAAAATGGGACCGCAGTGGTGTACGAACTGAGGAATGGGGAGCTATTATTCCCATCACTTCATGAATGTCTATACACTAATCCTAATAGCGCATAATATTTTTTAAATATATTAAATATTAAAAATTTAATATAATTATAAAGAGTAATATAATACTGGTTTTTAGTTTTGTTCCAACAATTTTAATAGATTTATTTGTTAATTTAATATTAAATTATAATTTATTTTAAAATAATAATATTTTTTACTATTATATCTAACTGGTTGAGTCTACTTATTTAGGTACCATTATAATCGGAGTATTATAGAAAATAAATGTCCTACTATCAGTGTAATTATGAAAACTAAATTAATATTATATACATTTGGTCGTCTAGCAACGGGCAAAATAAACTATAAAAAGTTACAAACAAATAATTCTGAACTGTTAACTGTTTTACATTTTACAAATACTTTAATATCACTTCAAGTTAATTGCTGTTGGTGGCGCAAAAACATATAAAAGCGACTTGGAATGTGCCTACTTTTCTAGTACGGTAACATTAACTTCGAAACCGCAATCTCCGCCTCAGTCCATACCTTCTCGAATGTTATAATATACTTACATTCCTTGTAGCTTAAATAACTCGCACTTGATGAATGAGATGATGGACTGGAATACCGTGATGGTTAAATTCACCAGCTCTCAGGTCGGGCCAGCGGGGTCAGTTGAATGTGAAGGAGGGCTGTTTTTCCCCATTATTTTGAATAGGGGGCAAATATCATATTTGGCACCTCATGAATTTCGCTATTCATAAAGGCAGGAATTTTTGCAGTTTATAACTTGTATAATAACTATTGATTAATTTATTTGAAATATTTGACAACTCACATTTTTCAAAAACAATTGTTAATTCAATCAAATTATGAAACCTAAATGACTCGTCAATTTACAGGGGGTACCAATACCAACGCTGTAAATTGAATTAAATCTCGACGACCATCTATTAGAACAGCAGAAATCTTGAGCCTTAACGTCCCAAATCCACAGATGAATGGAAAAGTCGATGGAATCAGTTCGCCATTATCTTTAGGATTTGATACTAAATAATATGTTTCTTCCTGGATTAAAACTACCTCGTAAACAGCGTTGAATTCAAGGGGTAATGAAATAGAATTTCCCCTGGACAACTGGCGAAAATATATGACCAAATATATTGTAGCTTCTGTAAATAGGCTAATTTTTAAAACAGTACATAGGTAGTGCATCAATGTATCAATATATTAAATTTAAAATTAAAAATAAAATAGAAAATCAAACTACATACATTTATAAATAATATAAGCATTCAAATGTATGCACCTTCAAAGTCTTCATTCCGTAAAGATTGGGTTGCGATAAACAGAACATAAACAAAATTAGGACGGGCCATGGAAGATCTGCTGACGCATTTTTCAAATGGATCAACCGGTCCTCACCTGAAAGCGATTACGGGCCCCCCAATAAGACAGTAAGGTCTCGGAATGAGAATGTTCGACTTCCTGACAATGAAGACGTATTCATAGTTCACGTAACTTAACTTAACCTAACTTCTCCGTAATTTAATTTTAAAAAAATATACCGGGTGTGCAACGAAATGCAGAACATAGGAGTTTAACATGAGATTTTAAAAAATTGCGGATACTCTCTGTCCTGATAAATTTACAACAAAACTACAAGAGTACAAAGTTGTTCATAATTAAATTATACGTCAGATAAGATCATAATTGTTGCAACAGCAGGACGGTAATACGAGATATATTAAATATAAAATGTAATACTTTAGTTAAAAATCAGATAGCCATGGAAATAAAAGAAAATATCTATCTGTCAGTTTAGAGAAGTTTCACTAATTGTAATATTTATACGCCAACCCTGTAACGCCGAGAACGCCACCATACGGCGCCAAATGAAACTTGTTAGCGTGCAGTCATATGAGCGGCAATTGGTATTTGATTGTTAACATTTAAAAGCAAAATATTAAAATGAATGAATTTGTTGGAAAAAAGAGAAGTGTAAGAGTATGTTATGTGCTTGGATGTTTCCATACTGACAAAATAAACCGAGATTTGATTTTTTATTTATTCCCTATATTCCCTAATCACCAGAATGAAGTGAAAAGAAAAAAAAACTTGAATCTTCAGAGTACGAAGAGATTTATAAATATTAGTTTATATTATATTATTTTAAAAGTAATTATTCAACAAATCTGAAGGGCTTTTATAATATTTATTACTGAAGATAATGTTATGAAATATTTGATCAAAATGCAGAAAAATTGATTACTATGCACAAAAATTGATTACCATAATACCCATTATTTCATGAGTTGATAACATAAATATACAATTAAAACTTATTCAGAACAAACTAGATGAAATATTTAAAATAAAAGTCGCGAATCTTTGGAATTAATGTAGATAGAAACTTCTTATCTCTTTCTACGAATATTGAAATGGCAAACGGTGATATAAAGTATGTGCATTGGAATGTGGACTTGTGTGTAATATTTATCGGACTTCTTGAGTTTAACGTAACTATTTTCATCTAATTCTAAATCATTTACAGCTGACTTCTTATTTTGTAAATCTACAATGAATTTGTTATGACAGAAATAAGAACATTTTATTTCCAGAAGTTCAAATCCGTTTTCAGTTTTGATAAAACCATCAGCACTACATGCTAATATGGTTGGTTAGATAATATTACAACACCACAAGTCCAATTTCATGTATAATATAATTAGTTGAAGCTTAAAATACTGATCTCGCTTTACTTTCGGTTTCCAACACATAACGCATAGCTTGATTACAATACAAAATTATAGCCATTGATTCTTATCAACAACATTTTCATTTAATAATCATTGTCATATATTCTCTGTACCAATCTAATTCTATTGGTACATATGTATATCTCATCTACAATGAAAGAGTTCATTGCAGAATATGTAGTATTATTGCGAATTTGTGTATCGTATGAAGTTTTTATTACGGTTTATTTTTTTGACTTCTACTTTCTACTCATTCTTTTCTTACTCTTTCAGCCCTATTTAATGCACTTTCTATTTCGCTATTAAGTATAATAGTTCATGCACTCGTTTCAGACAAAAAATTTTTGCTTATGCTCTGAAATTGTAAAAGGAGTATCAAGGCAATTTTAAGACGTGTTTATATAGAATGATTTTATTGAAATTTTGTAATATTTTTCTAACTGCGTTTGTGAAGGCTTGTACCAAATCATAGACTAATTAGTTTTGGACTGTATTTTCTGCTTTCACGTATATGCAATCTGCAGTCGCATGATTACAATATTGTTTTCCACCTTTGCAGTTACAATCTGAATCTAATATTACTCTTGCTACATTTAACTACCAAAATCAATATATTTATTTTAATGTAATATTAATATTATGAATACAAATTGTACTTAAATAAATTATTTTATTAAAAAAAATGTAACTACAATTATTTAATTATTTCATGTACGTCGCTGATATGACAACTTTAATACAATTTTTGAACTTTGTTTATACTTTTGTCGTGAAAATATATATAAATCGATTATTTAGAACCTACATCGTATAATAGCTTCCAAATTTTATCACAAGAAATAGTTTGTTTCATTAGTTTTCTGGAAATTTTTACAGAACTGTCAAAGAAGCATAAACAAATATTTGAGACTGCACGCTAACTATTTCGACACTTTGCCACTAGTCCGGCGTTACCGTCGCATAAAAAGGAACTGGGTTGGCGTATTATCTATATTTTAATATATTTAAGTTGAAATTATATTAATTTCATTAACAATATGCTAATATTAAAAAAATAGAACAAATATAATTTTAAATAATATTGTCACAATTGACACATAGATATTTTCTTTTATTTCCATGAGTGTCTGATTTTGAATGAAAATGTTACATTTTATATTTAATATATCTCGCACTGCAGACGTGCTGTTCAACAATTATGATCTTATCTGACGTAGAATTTAATTTTGAACAACTTTGTACTCTTGCAGTTTTGCTCTAAATCTATCAGGAGAGAGAGTATCCGCAATTTTTTGAAATCCCATGTTAAACTCGTATGTTCCGCATTTCGTTGCATACAGCACACACTGTAATATTTTGCATTTGTCGAAATGTCAAACGTAGTATACGTTTATTTTGACTTTATAATTAATATGTTTAAATATATTACTTACTGGTGTAGTCCAGTATTTGAGTAATTTTTATACAATAATTTACTTTGTTTAATTAATTTTATTTGCCTACAACTCAGCTTTTCTATTTTATAGCAGAAAAAAATAGGATAAACTTGGCATTATAATCAAAAAATTAATCAGTTTAATTATGACAGATGATGTAATGTTTACAAATTTAAATTATAAAATTTAGTTATATCAAAAATTACGTTGCGTTACGGGTCCTTACGTTACGATAACTATGAAATACTATTATGGCGTTTCGTATATTGTATATTATACGTAAACTCTGAATCCGCCTTATCACCGGGGGTGCTAAATTGGATCCCTGTATTCGACATTAATCTTTGAGTTTTTCTAAATTCATGTATGAAGGCCATACGATAAATTAAAAAATACGAGGTTTAAGTCATCAAACTTATAGCCTATAGGAATATTTAAAATGAAACACTTCATATTATGTACTATATCATTTATTGTAATCACATTTACAATTCCTTACGACACTGTGACTCCAATAGAGCCAGAAGCATGTGCATTACACCCACCAGCTATGGCAAGGAACCACCCTTGTATCATCTGGAAGAAGGTTATGCAATTGTGAAGGAACACGGTGTACACTCCCAACCCGTTGGGTAAACGCGAGAGTATCGCTCCAAGGAATGGTATGTTATTAGCAGCGCTGCTACCCGAGCATTCGATGAGCGTGAGGATGGACTGGAACACCTTGATGAAGTTGCCGGTCACCGTGGTTACACTCACTATGCTGCAGGTCTGGTTGGAGGGGGTTGACATCGGTGGGGTTGTGGCTGAAAGGAGAAATACACTATAGAAATGAGACACCAGTGGTGGGGGATGTCTGATGTTCTCAGGGGCAAGTGCCCATAATTAATGAAATTTACATGATATATATGTTTTTTATACTTTGCGTTATCAATTGCCCGATTGTTATGTGAAAAACAGTTTAATAATATATTGTTAACTGTTTGTGGCATTTTTGTTGTTGTAAAATTGGTACTTCTAACAAATGCACCTCACTTTAAATGTCTAATATTGATAACCACAAATATATTGAAATGTTTTAAAATATAATTTATATTATTTCTGAGTTCGAAAACCGAATAAACAAAACTAATTTAAAAGGATATTAAAATTTCATAAGTCATAAAATATAGATTTGTAAATATTTTCTCAATATTTTAGATGCATATTGACAGATAAATTTGTCTAACTTCATTCAACAGAGTTACCATATTACACATATATACCCCTAGTTTACACACTATTATTTTTTTAATTGAAATTTTTAAGATTTTTATTAAATAAGTGAAGCTGCGATCGTCGTGCCCGCCACAACAATATACCGTCTTATAAAACTAATATACTATTTTATGCATTGCATTAACCCTTGCTCTATTATTATATCGAAAACGGTTTAATAATATTGGCTATTGTGTAACTGTTTTTGGTAAAAAAAAATTCAAATATTTTTAAACGTTTTTTAGTACTATTTGGAATTATTATAAATACGAATTTGAATTTTTGTTCACAATATTATAAATAAATTACGAAAGTTACCATATTTTACATAAATCCCAACATGCATATAATTAATTTTTGAGATTTTTATAAAATAAGGACACAAATATATAAAAAATATTACATTAACTCGTTTTATATGACATATAGTTCCATTCATGTTCATAAAACAATGTATCGTCTTATAAAATCCGTATAATAATATATTATAGCATCATTATTGTCGTTAATACACGAAGTATACAAAAAATAACATTTTTTTTTCTATAGCATATGTTAAAATGTGCTTTGTTGAACTCTAAATAGTTAATCAAATCACCACAAGTATATTTCCTTAACAATCAAGAAAACTGAGATTTTAAAATTGTTCTTAAATAGTAATTAAAAAAATTTGGTACGAAAAAAAAATAAATTATGAAATAAGAATGTAAGCGATAATACATAATTTTCTGGAAGCAGTTCTATACTTTTAATTAAACTTGACGCAACTCCAAGTCATATATTTTATTTAAATGGTTATGTCTTAATTTTTTTAATACCATATGTAATTAACAAATTATATTATTATTAAATTAATACTTACAAGCACCATACACATGGGTAGTGGCAACCCAACATACAATAAGAAACAGAAAAAGAGTGTATGACTTCATGCTGAAACTGTGTAACTGGTTTTGAAAATTCACACTTAGAGAACAACATACAAGTGTAAAACAGGATAGTACACGGCTTTATATCTGTACAATACCTGAAACTTGAAGTACACACTATCAGTTTTATTTACAACACTAGATAGCGCATATGAGTCAACCTCGATAAAGAAAAGAAAAAAAAAGATTTATTATTGCAGTTCCGGCTATGTTTGAAGCACAAACAAATCGCAACAGGTTATGAACCACGAAGGATGTACTGATAATTTTACTTATTTAGGAGCATTGGTATACCATTTAAATTGCACATACCTATATTAAAAACAGAAACATAATTTAGTTTTGTTGTGTCATGATCGTAAAAGTGATATTTTTTGGTCAAATTCGAAATTTACAGCTGAGGCTAGCAAATTAGATGAGGCTAAAAAAGAACTTTTAGCCGAGGCGCACAAACATTTTTTAGGTGATTATAACAAAAAATTATAAATTTTAATTAAAATCGATTTTTGACATCTGTCAAAGTCTACTTTACGACCGCTTTGTGAGCGCAAATTTATTACTTCTGTAATGTTACACTTGTAATCATAACGTGCAATAATTAATTACATTAATATGAGCTATCTAAACCAATAATGAACAAACAAGCGGCCGAAAATTTAGACTTAAATAATAATTGATACTTTTTGGATGCTACCAAATACGTAAAACAACTATTTATGTAATAGCCGCCTAAAATAATATTTTATATATCAAGCGGCTAAACAGGGTTTAGTCATGAGTTACATACAGAATTTTATTTATCAACACATTCTTATGTTGAACAGATTGAATAGTTATTTGTTAGCTCGACCTGCAAATAATGCAGTTTTTGGACTAGTGATACAAATATCTATCGAAAGACGTCATTTTGATATCAAAACAAAATCAGTTTAGAATAAATTTACTTTTGTTAACAAGGTATTAAAGTGATGCGGACCCTTTTGTAGTACGGGCCCATAGGATTATGCACAGACAAATGCAAACAGTCCAAACAGATGAACAGCCAAACAGCGCATTCTGTCCATAAAAAGTAGTTATCATGATTGAACAAGATGACAGTAGTGCGGTAACTTTGCGTGAAATCTGCAGTTATCGCACTAACGCCATCCAGTTCAATCGTGATAACTACTTTGAATTTTATAGACAGATGCGCCATTTGGATGTTAATTTGTTTACGTTCGTCTGTGCATAATCCTATGGGTCCGCACAACATAGAGGTCCGCATCATAAAAGAACTTTATTTTAAATTTTGAATATACTAAAATAAAAAATGTCTGTTTTAATATTTAATGTGTTACTGTACCTCTATAAAAGACGTCAACTTTCGACGCAGTTATTTTATGAGGGCCAATTCGGTCACAATTGGGTTGAACTCTTCAGTGGATAGGACAACTGATAGCTGATAACTTCGAAACTCCATGTTAGAAGCAAGCTTAACGTTTTGGCATAGAAAGTGTTATTTTAAGACAAATAAGTTATGATGATATTATCCTTAGCTTCATTAGTATTAAGTGTATGCACAAACCAATTAGCTGCTAAGATTATTTGATATTATTTATATACTGTATTACTCATTACTTTATTAAAGATTTCAACGGAAATATGCGTTTTGACCACCTCTGAATCCATTTTCACTAGTTTCGTCTTTACGAACATTGTCACATAACTCAAAAATGATTATCCGTAGAATGTTCAAATTTTGTATATGGGGTTGCTATAACATGTAATTTTGTACTTCTCTTTTTATTACAAGCGGCAGTATCAAAAGGACACCTTACTCAAAGGGTTTTTTTTTGTATATTTTACATAACTCAAAAACGATTAGCCGTAGAATGTTGAAATTTTGATTGTGACTTCTATAATATTAATTGTGCACCCTTCTATTTTATTCCAAGCGGCAGTGTTAAAAAGCACCATGATCGAAGGTTTTTTTTTAATTTTCGTATAAATTAAAAACGATTTATCGTAGAATGATCTCACTTTCAAATGAAATAAGTTTTTAAAAAAAAGTGCAACAAAAATAGTAAAGTAAATACGTTTACTAAAAATTATAAAATCACCCTCTCCCCACTAGGACCCACACCACAGGTATAGCAGAGGGGCTTACAGATCCTAAATACGGCCTTGTTACCAGAAAAAGTATTTATTTTTCATCAGTGAAAAATGATAAAATTTCAAACCTATGGGAATTTTCAAGATACAAAAAAAACTTAAACTACTGTCATATCATTTATTGAAATTACATTTACATTTACAATTCCTTATCCAAAATTGACAGAAACAGAGCCAGAAGCACGCGGTAGAAAGGATCCAATCATATTAAGCCAATTCAACCAGTTCTTTATGGCTGCTATAGCAAACTTAAGGACCGTGGTATACTGCCCAGCCATGGCCGTGATTGGCTCGAGTATCTGTCCCCCGGGTATGTTGCCAAGGAAGTTGTTATGCGAGCATTCGATGAGCGTGATGATGGACTCGAACAGCTCAATGATGTTGTTGCCCACCGCGGACACACTCTCCACCTCGCTGACCTGGCCAGCGGGGCGGGTTGACGGCTGTGTTGTTACTGAAAGGAGAAATAGACCATAGAAAGTCCAATACCAATAGCGTACAAACCGGGGTGGAGCTATTATTCCCATTATTTCGGTTAGAGAGTAAAAATCAAATTTATCCCTTCATGAATTTCTATGCACTAGTTCTTATGTTGCATAATATTTTTTAAATATTAGCGTTATTAGGAAATGTAATATAGTTATAAGGAGTAATATAATAATCAATTTTTATTTTGTTTGAACAATGTGAATATATATTTATTTATATTAATTTAATTTGAATATAATCTAATTAAAATAAAAACAATATTTTTTTCATATTATATCTAATTGGCTGAGTCCAGGATTGGCCTGATTTAAATCATTTTATTTTTATCGAAGATAAAAAAATATAAAATCTATAATAAAAATTTAATTATTCACTACCAAACAATTAATAATAACTAAAATATATTCTGTATTTATTAATATTTAAAAATTAAATGGTATTTTATCATTTTAATTCTCACATAATAAAAGGAAAATATAAGAATTTAAATATGTAACTAAAAATAAAAAAACGTATATTAGTTTTATATCCTTACATGATAAAAATGTAGAAAAAATGCAATAGACATTTATATAAATTTTTATTTTTAAAACTAATGTGCAGTAATTAAAAATACCTATATAATAAATATAATTATCTATTTACATAAACTGTTGAAAATTGCCGCTATTCTCTCGTACGCATAAATAAAGAATTTTTAACAAATTTTGATTTACATTTGTATTATTTAACTCGACAAGAGCTTCTCTTATTTTGTTAATAAGTTCATCCATAGCCTACTGTACATTAATTTTAAAAATTAAAATTTATTTAAAATTTTATTGCATATTTTCCAATATTTTTATCATGTAAGGATATAAAACTAATACCTGGTTGAATTCACAAAAAAAATATTGTTTTATATAGTTTTTCTGTTTATAATCACCAATTTTATTATAGTAACTTAGTAACGCACAAAATTAAGCAAAAATGTCAAAAAAATATCCTTTGAAATACATTTTTGTATTTATTCAAACGGAAGTAGAAAAAAATATTTTAACTTTTAGTTTTCTTTTTTTATTTTAGTTTTCTTATAATAACTTATTCATTTTTATTCAAAATTGGTATATATGGTGTAAAAACCATGAGGATTAAGAATTTTAAGATTGTTTGAAGCGTTTTAGAGATAGAGATAGAAAGAATTAAATTTGCTCAACATATAAAAATCACAGGATGAATTAATTGAGCCAGTATTGGTCCGAACAAGTTGAAACTTGTCAAAAACATTTATGCGCGCCAGTACTACTTCGCGGTCTCGATTTATAACCTCAATCCGGAAACTTTTGGATATCATCTCGTACAATTAATAAATTTTATTAATAAAAATTTATACTTACTGTCACCATAAACATGCGTAGTGGCAACCCAACACACAACAACAAACAGTAGAAGGGTGGAAGACTTCATGCTGAAAATGTCGTTTCTAAAATTCACAACTATAACACCATATAGAAGTATGAAACATAATAGTACATGTCTGAATATTTCTATAAAACATTAAATTTTACACATTATCACTTTTATTTATAACGTTAGATAGCGCATATGAATCAACAAAGAAAAAAAAGATTTATTATTAAAAAAGGCACAAAAGAAATGAATCCTGAAGGACGAAAGGATAACAATTTGCTTGTCGATTTATACTATTTATAGTAACATTATTTCTTCAATATTTGACTAAAAAAATTCTCAATTATGTCAAAAAGTCCGTAGAATCGATTGTTGTCCAGTAAAAAACTGAGCGAGAATAGTTATTTTCGTACAGAGGACCGAAAGAGAAGGTTTACACCTGCTGGCAAAATTTGAAGCCCCACCCGTAGCGGAGAGCTTTGATTCGTCCATGGACGTAAATCTCATTCAGCCTGAGATATGTAATCGTTTTACGCACAACTGCTATCAAATGTAATGTAATTTTTAATTATTAGATTATATGCAAAACATGTCAAAAACATTAAGGAGATGAGTTGCATTGCTAACCTAGTGTAGAGCTGGGAGTATCTTACAAAAGAAGATAATAGTATCTTACAAAAAGCATCTAAGATAAAGTATCTTTCAATTTATGTAAAATGTATGTTTTATTTAAATACTATTTAAAAGTATCTGTGTCTTTTATCGCAATAATTTATCTTTTGTCTTAAAAAAGTATCTTTCATCAAAAAAAAATACTTTACTAAATACAAGCTGAAGAATTTTGAAATGTGTTAAAATCAGGGCATGGACCCGGTTAAAAAAACTTGTTAATAAAAATCGGTAACTGATATTTTGAACGAAAATTTTTCAATTTTACTTTTTTGTTTACATTTTTTTTATTTCAATACTATTTGTTAAGTACCACATTATTCAGGCAATATTTAACTAAAACAAAATATTTCATATCGGAAGACTACGAAATATCAATAAATATATTAAAATTTAAATAAATTAAATAAACGCAATTATTTTTATCAAAAACTACAAAGAATAAAAATAAATAAATGGTATAAGTTGCCATAAAACAACCATTTTAATGAATATTAAATAACCTAAATTTATTTTATTTTTTAACGGTCTCTTAACTTACTTTGAGGCCCATAACAAATTGAAAGTTGGTATCAATTTTACGAAAACGGCAAAAGAAATAAAAAAAATTGATTAGGTACTGCAGTGAATTCGTCCTCAAAACGTGCCTGAATAATGTGCAAGTTAAAAAAATGTATTGAAAAAAAATTATTAGCAAAAAACGAAAATTGAAAAACTTACATCATTGTTTATATTTATTCACCTACGCATTTTTTGGGAAAGACAAAAACATGTGTAAAGTATAAAACGACCCACACATGGAGCACCTTTTTTTCTAATTTAACCGACTTCGTTCGTATGTCTTATAGTTCTTGAAATCTCCATGCTTAAACAGTTTCAATGGTCACCTGTATTTATCAATAAATAATAATAAATCTCTTTCACGTATTGTGCTAATAAGCGTCATGAAAAGGTTATTAATTTATTATCTGATTACTATTGGGATTTTTTAAATAAAAAAATTCCTTTATATTGATATCACCAGCAAAAACAAATAAAAAAATAATGGAAATAACAAAAAGAACAAAAGGAAAAAATCATATTAATATTTTATTTTGATTTTCAGCTGTGGCACCCTTTTAAATTTTCAGCAGCAAGTTTTTTTCTGTACTGAAAAATATTCTGTATTTGTTTCCTGCATTTATATATACATATATATTTTTATTTCTACGTGTTCTGTAAGAAAATTGACCTAATTTATTAATATTTATTTAGAAATAATAATTTTTATATACAATAACAATACTGCTACTTATTTTGAAATAATTATTAGGAAATAGTACAATAGTAGTCAGAAACATTTCAGTTTCAGTTACAATATGGCATGTTTATTAAATAGCAGATTGAATATCAAAGGTTACGCGGGGCAAAATAATTTACTGTTTCTTTGTTGTCATGTCTTTAAACTTCAGACAACTCTGACGGAAACAATTATAAAACGCAAAAACAAAACAACCATAACAAATGTTTACAATGAGACAGGCAGGAATTAACAAGTGTTTCAATATAGCATTTATTTACATTGATAACAATTAAATAGCAACAACAATATTAACAATTATTAGTGAATGTCCATTTCAGTAATCAGTTCCTTGATATAGTTTACAAATTTTCCAACGTCTTCCAACCACGGCTTCAAGAGTATAGCAATTATATTACTTCCGTCATATATCTCGTAGTTTATTAAGTCACTAATCCTGTTCAAGAATTGTAGGAAACTGTTGACGACATTTTTTAACGAGCTCCCAAAACTTGGACTCGCCACAGTTGTTGCTGAAAAAGATGGAACACACAATACATAAAACATAGTTTACTTAAAATAATAATAGTATATTATTTAACAAGCATAATTGTAGGCTATATTACACGAGGATGTAATTAAAAATACGAGCGGTAGCGAGTATTCTTAATCATTTGAGTGTAATGTAGCCATATTATGCGAGTCAAATACTATACTTTATTTATAACTATCAGGCATATAAAATATCTGATATTATTTGTTAAATATTCAGTTACGTGTGAGTAGTCATATATAGCTTAACAGATGGCGACACAGTAGCACATAAATGTCAAAATAACTTTTCAAATTGTATTTATTATACTTTTATAAGCATATATATTGATATTTATAATAAAAAATATGTTATTAATAAATTAACAGTTTAATAAAATATTATGTGTTAAATTATATGCCCTATTTATTACAGAAAAGTGTAGCGTGTATCATGACATTTCATATTACACTTGTGTAATATGAGTAGTATATTATATGTAGTATCACACGTATAATGTACCCATATTTCAATAGTTGTAGATAAAAGTTTTTATTTCAGATAAGTTTATTATTTTTATATTTTTCATTTTGAACTAATAATAATAACAGTGGGGGGCCTGAAACTATTTTTTTTGCGGGGCCCCTGCAAAAATTGCTTTAAATTGAAATGTAGTTACATAGTATTATAAATAAACATTTTTTACTCTCCTGTTCTACACAACATGCTTCTTTCGGCACTTTTTCATTGTACATTCTTCTATTGTCTCAACATAACCTATTGATTGTTTGCCATTTTTTGTTGACAATATTGAATTAGATTTTAAGAAGTAATATTTTTTTTGTTTCTAATCGAATTTTTTCGCGTCCAGTCAATAATTTTTTTACTAGTCTCATTATCCGAAAATTTCCTTATTTTTATTCGTTTGTTTACATTATAATACTTTTTATTTGTACATTCATATATATTTAGCGCTTTAGCTTCATAATCTCTGATTTTATATCTAAATGTTTTCTTGTTGTCTTTATAAAGGAATTAAACATTATTGTAAGATTTTGCTAATATTAATTGCTATATTTAAAAAATGTGAATTGACAAAATGAATACAAACAATACAATTTATAAAAAATATATTCAATGAAATAATGGCATCGAATATTTGTGCATAATATCATATTTTATATTCCAGTTTTAATAATATTCATTAAAAAAAATATTTAGGCCCAGTTCGGGGACCCTTTAGTGTTGGGGGCCTGAAGCTTAAACTTCATTAGATTCACGGTAGATCCGCCACGTTATAAAAAAAACTTTTATGACGTTTAAAGAAAATTGTATTTGTACCTAATACCTATGTACCTTACCTATGTATATCTCTTGTATATTTCTTGAAATATTATAAGAACAAAATTTCAAAATAAGTGATGATTAAAAAATATGACGTACAATAAACTGTTTTTAAGAGTCATGTGGGAACAAACCTTTCAAGCATACTTCAAATTAAATTTGAAAAATAATTCGATTAAAATAAATGTGGCACATTTAAAAAATGATTTTTTAATATTCTTCACCTAATATTACTTTGTACCACGACAAATTAAAAATATATTTTTCCTACAACCGAACATAAGGTATATACTTTACGAACTCTTTAGAGGTTGTAAAGAGTCACCTTTTACACACTATTGTTTGAGAAATAGTTTTCAAGCACTAGTACGTGACATTTAGTTAATTTATCTGTCAAGCATACAATTATAAACATAGTAATGAATGTTGGCTTGGCTTATATCACAGAATAGTTACATACAGAAGCGACACTCCGTGTCGGCACCTTTCATGTTCCCCTGTTCTGTTCTATGACCTTGAAGCATTGTGTAGACCTTTAAATTTATGCTCTTGCCCTTTCTCTCTCTAAGATGTGAGGAAACTTTTCGATTTTAAACAATGAGCCCTTTAAATTTATGCACATTCTCTATCCCTCTCTAATTCTCGTTTCTCTGTCTTACTGTCGCTTCTATATAAACCTATTCTGTGCTTATATATTAAAAAATATGAATGTATACCTACTATAAATTAAATAACTAAAAATTTATATGAACAGAATAAATACTAATTTAATTCACATAACGTTAACATTTGTTAAATATGAGTTCTACATTACCCTATTCTAATATATCTATAATATGAAAAAGTTCCTACTAAGCTTGATGAATACTCGTATATGAAAAGTAGTAACAAGTCGGAATTGTATGATCTTGAAATCGCTGTTTAAAACAACAAAAAGTATTTACACGCACGCTGTGCTTGTGTATGTGTTTAAGTTAAGTTAGGATAGGTTAGTTTTCGGTTAAATTTAGGTTAGGTTTAAGTTAGGTTGTGGTTAGAGTTAGGTTAGCTGTAGCTTTACTCTAAATTTATCAGCAGAGAGAGTATCCGTAATTTTTTGAAATCCCATGTTAAAGTCCTTTGTTCCGCGTTTCTTTGCACCTACTATATAAAATCAAAATTTGAAAAATATGTAGTTCGGTATTAAGAATATTATTTTAAAAACTTCTTTTAATAACATTTTTAGGTTAGGTTTACGTTAGTTTCTGGTTTAGGGTTAGGTTAGCTGTAGCTTTACTCTAAATTTATCAGGAGAGAGAGTATCCGTAATTTTTTAAAATCCCATGTTAAAGTCCTTTGTTCCGTGTTTCTTTACACACACTATATATCAAAATCAAAATTTGAAAAATAGTTCGCTGTTAGGAATATTATTTTAAAAACTTCCTTTAATAACATTTTTCTCTAAAATGTACCAAAAATGAGTTATTAGAAAAGTACGAACGACACTTTTACTGTAGGTACTCTTTCCCCCTTAACAACTACCTAGCTATGGTATTTTATACTTGAATGAATCAAAGAATAATAAAGAGAGAAAAGACGCATATAAAAAAATTTCTTGATTGATACATAAATCTGACAAAAAAATTATTTACCTGCAGAGGTTGAGGCAACATACCCAACTAAAACACAAAGAAAAACTACACAAACAAATTTCATGTTTTTATTTTCACAGCAAATGTTTCACAATAGTGTAAAGTTCAGGCAAACAGCAAGCTTAAATATACCTTAAAGCTATTTATCATTGTACAGGTACACATAATGAGCTCATAATTTTCAATAAATTATAATTAGTCAGAGTTATGTGGAAATGACTAATTTGTAGAAAATGTATCATAGTCCTAATTGGAAATTGTTTACATAAGAGGCAGGAAATATTATCTTCAGTTAGACATCTACTTATTCTTTTAAATTAATTTGATTTTCCTGTTATAAGTTTAATAATGCTATTCACAAAATTCAAAATATCTGTAATGATCTGAGATGGTTTCATCGTAAGATCAGATATAATAGATTTCACAAAATTTATGATGGAATTCACAAAACCTGAGATGGTGGATCCAATATTCTCTAATGGATTACTTGTTGTAGTTGGCATGGACCCTAAAAAAATATTTCATACAATATATATACATCGTTAACCGAAACCGGTAACCGATATTTTGTACCAAAATTGCGAACTTTATCTGTAATTTTAACCAATATTTTTAAGGCAAAAAATATCGGCAACCGTTATCAAAAAAAATTAACCGGTTTTAGCGAACATTAATCTTTGTTCTAATATCATTTAGCACAAAAAAAATTATTGGAGAATCATAAAGCAGGTAGCCTCGTTGTCAGTATTAAGCAAGTTTACAATTGGCAAGAGACCTGCGTTTTTCTAAAGGAATTACTGAAATTTTTGTGAATGTTCGTTAATTAAATTGCATTCTTTTATTTTTTTAGATGGTAATTTTTTATTTTTCTTTTATTTTTATTTATTATTACAGACTAGTACTGAAATACAAATGAGTATATTACCTTGTGCACTTGCGACAGCAATCACACTGAAAACAGCAACCAAGAAAACCAAAAAGAATTTCATTTTCATTTTTAAATATAATGTGTACACTGTACAGTACAATAAAAAGTGTAAAATCTTATTACTAGTATCGCGTTTAAATACATTTCGAATTGCCATTATAGATATTTTTTATGGACTAACGTATTTTTTGTAGATTAGAAATTACCTGAATACATGATCATAAATATCTTTTTGGATAATTTTATAAATGGTTTTACTGATTTTGTTGACCTAGTTAATTAAATTATTTTTTTACTACTTTAACAAAATTCAAATTAACATAATTGTACGTATTTTTGTAAGTTTTTATAAAAAAGTAATAAATTTAACGTAGCGTTTACTACTGATATTGATAATATATTATAGGTAAATTTTCTTGGGAATTTACATAATATAATACATACAGCAAATTTTTTTGGAAAAATCCTTTTATGACACCATATTTAAAATTTATTTTTCTTTCACGTCATTCCAAAATAGATCATGGCGTCAACTACCAGAAATGCTTAACAAATTTAATAGTTTTGAATTTCTTACTATTTACTAGTTTCTTACCAATATAAATTAAATTCCTCAATAGATTTAAATTTTAATGGTGACCCGTGGTCTACTGTATATATTCAGAAATGGGCAGGGTAGAAAAATATCATGACTTTTTCAAAAAAATGGGAAATAATAATATAATTATAATTATTATTCTTGAATTAGTAAAATTAATATATATTTAAAGTGAATAATGGGGTATTCTAATTATATTTTTTTATTTCTTTTTTTTTATTACAAATCTAAAATATTGTGTCCTTTTTTATTTAATTTGAGCGAGATATGAATTTTTTAAAATTCCTTGAAAATTTAAATTTTAAATGGTGGGGGCATGTTTTCAAACACGGAATAGCTTCTCCTGTATGTGGTACAGTTTGTACAAAAAAAAATTAGATATGTCATGAGTCCCATGTACGTCACAATCCACGTGATACCTGTTCAGCGCCAAAATAAAATAAAAGAAAACTCATGTTATAGCTCGTCCAATATAGAAATGAACCTGCGCGAAAGACGCATTTTCGTTCATATTTTGAGCAACCAATAGGAGAAGGTACCCCCCATTGCGTTTTTTACCAGTGGCGTACTTAGTTCCTAGTTCATATGGGGAAACTATAATAGGAAATTATTATATAATATTAAGGAAATTCGACATTAAGATTTAAAGAACATATAACTGCAATAAACAGAAAACAACACAGGATTTGCCGACGACTATAGTAGCAGGTAATAATCATTGATTGAAAGGATGATTCGTAATCTTATATGTAGCAGAAAAAGGATTAACAATAATTTGGCTTGAATATCTAGAGATTAAAGAAGCTGTTATTTCTAAGAAAAATATAGACAATGACCAAACCGATGTAATCCATTCTCCTCTGCATTTTAATCTAGAGATTAAAGAAGCAGTTATTTCAAAAGAAAATATTGTTAGTGACCAAACCGATGTAATTCATTCGCCTCTACTTAATTATGGTTTTTTTACGATGTTCATAAATATTTACAAAAATTCTATTTGTTATTGAAATAATCCCATGCCACTGGTAGATTGCTTTCCCATTTATGGTTTACGCCCCTAGTTTATTGGATCAGTGCAGTTTTGAACATCGTTTATATGGGGTAGGTATAGCTACTATAACCCAGTACTGCACAGAGCCACTGGTAGGCCAGGCATGGATCTAAGATGCGTTTAATGTGTAGTGTGCGGCACATTGAACACCATTAGAAAAAAAGTATATTTATGTTGCCGTCTCCTTCAACTTGTTTGTTGCATTATATGCGCGAGAATAATTGACAGGTCCTTTTCTATTTTGGACAAGCTATAGGAATAAATTTGTTTTGATTTTTTTTCATAATTCAGTCATTTTATAGCATAATCCACAATATTATAACATTTTTTACCTTAAATTTTACTACATTAGAATACCCCATTATAGGTGCATTCATTTAACACAAATTATCACATCACATCAGATCATCCAATATGTACGACCGTTCATTTTGTCACAAATTAACTGTAATGAACTCTCAAACTCCCCTCCCCCTTTACGGACGCTGTCTGACCACATTGAAATTGAAAATTTTGACCGATCGCCATTTTGTTATTTGATAAAATGAAAAATAATTGCAAATACAAATATTTTGGAGAACCGAAAGTAAATGCTAAAAGTTTTTTTTTTTTTTTAAATATTTCTTAATGTAAGGGAGTAATGACGATTAAAAAAAATGCTCAATAACTGTGATCTCCAAATCAATAATTTGAAATAAGAAAAGTTGTTTGTTTCAATGAGTTGTAACTACCATTTTGGTGTATTATTAACACCCTGTATATATACGGGTATTCAAATTAATAATAAAACCTGTTTGTGTGTAAAAACCAGATTGACGAATGTGAAAACCCGTTCTGGTATATCAAACCACAGACCTAAAGTATTATATATATATATATATATATATATATATATATATATATATATATATATATATATATAATGCGTTAGGTCTATGATCAAACCAATTTATGATTCTGCTCTAAATATTGAAAATAGGTTTTAAGATCCAGAAATGTTTAGAACTATATTTGTACTGTTTCATAAATAACATAATGCATTAAATATTTCTACTGCTTACCACGAAAACATACAGCTTTTAACAAAATAAGAATATCTAATTTATTTTAGCAATAAACTAAATGATTTTGTAATTTAAAATCATTGGTAATGAATTAATTATTCCTACAAATAATGTAGTTCACAATAAATTCCACAGTCGGTACAACCAATATTAAAATTTGCTGACAGATTAATCGACTTTTTTTATTTTTTTAATAATAAAATAATATTAAACAATAAAAAACTTGAGAAAATATAACATATGATTATACAATTGGTAGTTGCAGTATAATTATTGAAATCAATAAAAATATTTATACATGCATAGTTTTTAAAATTAACATCAGAATATATGAAAATGTCTGTTTCTTAATAATGAATTTTAATTTATAATTGCAGATGACATTATCATTAGTAAATTTAGCTATAGGTCTGACAAATGTTTGATTTATTTATATTTTGTGAAAAATAAAAACTGCTGAACAAAATTTGAGGGAATATATTATAATGGGTAAGTAAACTTTTGGTAGTTGTGGGATAATTTGAATTTATAAAAAAAAT
Organism: Stenolophus ochropezus; assembly: GCA_035578165.1. Lineage (NCBI taxonomy): Eukaryota > Metazoa > Arthropoda > Insecta > Coleoptera > Carabidae > Stenolophus > Stenolophus ochropezus. The sequence continues at coordinate 46,714,300 of JAQOWZ010000002.1, read as the reverse complement.
GCAGTTATACATGAGAATGTTCTTTTTGAATAAAATTTTTTACCAACTCTATGGTAAAACAAATAACATTAAGTTTAAGTGAGAAATATACATATTTTGTTTGTAAACCCAGTCTTTATTAATTATTTTTTTTATAAAAGTTTCAATTTAAAATAACCGAGACACTCTAAAATGTTTTTCTCAAAGGGTGGAACATTTCTCCAGCAAGAAATAAAAGTGAAAGGTTCGGGACATAAAGCAAAAGTGATTATTTTTTTGATGTCTGGTCAGTAGAAGTGAATGTGAGCGAAAGAGTCTCTTGATTCCAATTACAGCTGCGACGGTTTGAGAAACATAACTTGAATTACAAAGCTGGAGGAATGGGATATGTGATTTGTCTCATATTTCCAATTTGGGGCGTTCGCATCACCCGGGATTTCCTTTCAAACAGACAGCCGCAAGGTGCCAACACACACGGTTGGAACTTTGTTTTTCCAATTGCCTCTTACATACATACTCCACCATGTACACGGAAAAATGTCATACATAAATAGAATGTTGCTACATAACTATAAACATACTCATCATGGGATGGACATGTAAAATTAAATAAGTCACGTGTTATGTGTCATATTTACGCGTAAAAAAGTGTTTTTTTTTCTAATATGACATACAATGCGTCACTTTTCTGGCGTTTCGAAACGTTAAACTTTTCATAATTAGTGAGGCGATAATTTTTATAATTTCGTTTCATAATGATTCGTATTTTAATATTGAAAAGGTTTTTGCGCACTAGTGTGCAAAAGTGAATACATTTAAGTACTAGTGCGCAAATGTAATTATAATTTAAAACATTAAAAATTCTTAATTTATTATACATATTTATGGTACATGATGTTAAATTATTTTAATTTTTCGAGCAATATTTCACTATATTTTTGAGTGGAAAGTTATTTTCACGAAACTAACTGTTATGTCTTCCACTGAAATGTCAAATGTTGATTGAGAACTGCATTCCGTTTTGAGAACCGCATTCCGTCATTACAGGTAAATTTTAAAACGATAAATCTTGAAATATGTAGTGAATTACAAAGAAATATTTGTTTTATTATGTCTATTACTTTAAAACTTACAATTTATCTACATCCTTAAAAACACGAAATAATTTTGAAAAAACGTTTTCCCAGATACTTCACGCACGGTGTCAAGGTAACCTAACAACTGTGAAAAAATCTCCTACTTTATTGATTGTTGTTATTCATTCAATAAAAATGTTAACATTTTTTTAGAGTTTTAGAAATAAATACTTTTTTCTACTCCTGCTTTGAAAATACAATTTTCTGGTTTGTTTTTCATGTTAAAAGTGACTCTTTGCAGCACTAATAAATGTTTGTTGTATTGTTGCTACCATGGATACGCATCACTTGCGCATCACAAATTAAAAATTTGCAATAAATGTCAAATTATGGTTAAAAAATATTTTTTTTTCTATAGCAAATGTTAAAGTGCAATTTTATCAACTCAAAATAGTGGATAAAGTAGCACTTTAACCGCAAGGGTAGATAAAGTAACACTTTAACAGCAAGGGTAGATAAAGTACTTTAAGTTTTGTTTATTAGAAGTACATTTCCATAACAACGCACACTACTGACATTTTAAAATTGTTCTTAAATAATATTTTAATTTTTCTAATTCTTTTCTGTTCAAAACCTGCTATAGAAAAAAATAGAATTTTATACACGACGATAAAATTAAATTATCGACTCGCGAAAAATAATTCACTCGCGATTATATCGCTCGTGAATTAACACTTTCCGCTTGTCGATAAAATATTATTTTATCGTCTTGTATAAAAAATAACTATTTATTTCCTTATTTTTTATCTTGCAGGAGTAGAAAAAATAGTGTGTATAACACGTGTTGAAAGTCCTTTGTTGAACACAAACGATTGCAACTTTCGCTTTGCTCAGGCTGCAACTTTCGTTTTGGTTCGACAAAGATAGACTTTCAGCACTTGATATACAAATAACTATTTTGTGCGTAAATTCATATTCTTGCGCATTTTTTTAACAAATATTATCTTTCGAGCATTCTGGGGTGCTTTTTATATGCTAAATAATTTAATTTAGGACCGATTTTTTCACCTTCGGTTAAAATGTCGGGAAATAAAAAAATATCGCATCGAAAAACTGACGTAACTTGTCAGAAATGTACGTTATTTATTATCAGGTAGTTTATTATTTCGATACGATACTTTTCTGTTAACCAACGGTTAATGTATAAGCGACAAAATAATTTGGATTGTTACAGATACAACCTTAGATGAGCTGATGAGGTATAACAGAGATATGGCATTGCCCAAATATATTGTCGAAAGATCTAAGGTTTAAAATCGCTTGCAACCAGCAGTGTGAGAACAGTGGACCAGTGGAGTAGTTATATGGAAAACTCAACCAGACAAATAATGAGGATAGGTGACTAACACTACGACCAATATTTCGTTCGTCTAACTGTAATTGTGCATTACTCAGCTGGCGTTAGGCGACTCTCGAACATACATGTTTTGCTTGCTCAGTAGTACGTAGCTATAGGAGTGTGCCATGTCTCTATGTTGTACCTCATCTAAGGATACAACAACAGTCGAATTGTAAGTAAAAAATTGTATAAAGTGTTTATCAGACGACACTGTAAAGAATTTGATTCAGTTCGAATATGGGTTCTCTGAATGACAGCCGAATTAGGATAAGACGGCAATATATCTTTTTTATCTAGGCCTATCCAGTAGGAAATTCCGTGTGAAATATGTAGTGATAAGTTGACAAAGCAGCGGCATTTTCTGCAAATAAACACGGCATGTACATCATGCGAGACGTTCAATCAATTGCGTCGGGCCCTCGGCTCCTTAACCGCCGCGCGCCAATAAAACCCGCCCGGATCCCCGGACTCCACACAGATTTTTTCCGGCATAAATCAATATAATAACCCTTATAAATCACAGCTATTTTTGCACGGTACATAATTTTACCCTCTGGACTCATATGTTATACACTAAGATTCGGTTAAGGATGTATTGATTGTTAAGGAATCTGTTTTGATTTGCCACTTTTTAAGTCAGCTAGAGAATCCGGGAGGTGATGTTTGGTATATTAGTAAACATTCACTACCACTACGATATAATCATTACACATACCTATCTATGATACACATATGCTCCGGGTTTGTATTTTGGTCAGGAATGCCCACATTTCAAGCATACCATATCCTTTTATACAGCAGAATCCGTTTAATTGGACAAACTAATAAACTAATGCATAATTTAAACGATAAGGATAAATGAATTTAAATAAAACACTTGGGTATTCCACAATAGTTATTTAATGTGACGATCGTTTCGTGCTTTCGGACATCTTCAGAAAAGACGAAACGATCACATTAAATAACTACTGTGGAATAATCAAGTGTTTTATTTAAATTAGTTTATCCTTATCTATTAAATATGTTCTACCAAGTGCCCACTACGAAATCTCTTTCTGTCATAATTTAAACGCTTAATTGAGACAACTTTTCGCTTAATTCGGACAATAACGGTTTTTTTTTTGAGTATTTCATAATGAGTGAGCCAACGACAAAATATAATATATATTTCGTCGTATAGGTATTTAAGTAAGCGCTCTTTTAGATAAGTAGTGAACATTACGGTGACTGGTTTTTACGGAGAGTGGTTATGATCAAAATACATTAAAGCAAGAATTATCAACAAAGCCCTAACTTGGATTTTGAGTCCTGTAACAAAAATTTATTTACGCCCCTGCATGTCATGGAAATTAAAAAGAAGATTTACTTCTGATAAATAAATATTTTATTCTGAATATATACTGACCCACAAAATAACGCACCAGATATTAAAATTTCTCGATTATTTTTATTGATAATTCAGGCACTTTATTTTGAAAGGACCTTACATATGGTATATGGTGTTCGTACATGGTATATGGAATCTAATTGGTCTTCATTTTACTTTGTTCGTTTTTACTAAAAGATGAAAAATATGTTCTACGTCGCCGACAGTAAAAGTAAAATAAATAAGTATCCATGGACTATGTAGAATCAGCCAATAAAAAATAAATTGCAATATCGGCCTAAATGTCAATATTACACAAAGTAACCTAACAATAAAGTTACTAAAAATTATAAACTGACAGATAATCTACAAATTGAAATTCAAGTAGCAAATTATTTTTAAAAATATTTAATAATATTTGAAGAAAAATAGCATGTGACATTCAGAGCCTCGAATGCTATTGTTCGACTCCAAACTTCCACTTTCACCACACGAAGTATCATTTTTACCCTTAATAAGACAATAGACTATTTTTTTCAATTGGACAAAAATTGACACCTTTCCGGTGTATTTTCGAATTATTCCAGTATTTTAGTGTAGTTGCTGGGCAACGAAAGATAACAGTCCGGGAATATTCTTTCCGACCGGGAAAGCATTCCCGTACAGTAGTATGCAATCCATTGATGCTCGTAAATAAAAATACGATCATATTTATTTCATTATTATTGAATATAAACTAATCGAAAAAAATAGTTTGTATACCACCCAGGAAAAGTGATTTCCCGGACTCCTGGTGTTACTGGCCTCGCCTACGGTTCGTTCTCCAATTTCCACCAACGTCCGCGAATATATCACTTTGTGTACACCCACACGCGGTACACAGCAATTACTTTCTGTTACAATACTCATTAGATACTACTCTCTCATATTAAATAAATGTACACTTTCATATGCATCTAAGTGTTTATTGCTATTACTGTTTTTATCATTTGCTCAATTTATGTGATGCCCGAATGATAATAGCAAAATGTAATTTTATGTTTTTATGATTGTAGCAAACAATTATTTACATATATTTTCATTGTAAATAGTTCGAGAAATTTAATAACATTTTTTATAGTTGAATAATAATGTATGACCCGAGTTATAGCAAAACGTAATTTTATATTTTTGAAGGAAAGAATTATTAATAGATATTTTCATTCTAAACAGTTCAAGAAATTTAATTACCTTCTTTTTATAGTTTTATAATTTAGTATGATACACAATATGTGATTGTGTTTATAAACATGTGCTTCAGATATAAACCCAGGGCTGGACTTGCCCGGCGAGATACCGGGAATGATACAAAAACAAAAGACGAATTCTTAATTTCAAAATAATTCTGTACCAGAGAAATTGTAAAAATAAAATTAAAATTATAACTTTTCCTACTTTAAATATCAACATATTATGCAAATTTCCATCCAAGTGTAAGATAAACAACACCGAATTAATATTGTAAGGAGCCCTAAGCATTTCCGAACAATGGTCCCCCACAATAATATGAAATATTAAAAAAAATATGAAAATGGAATCAAAAATTTCAATTTAATAATGAAATAATACAATCAATGGAACATCCAATAAAAGACAATTAAAACAATAATTTTCGTCTACATTTTTACTATAATTCTATGCATAATAGAGATAAAGGACATTGTTACGAGCTCACTTTTATAGAGTGCTTTTGTTAAAGGTGACATCTGGTCTCATATAAGATTATATAAAAGCACACTTCCTATAACCACTTTTTATTACAAAACTGTTCGTAATATGTATATTATTAAATTAATGGATAATATAATTCTTCAAACATCTATGTCGTAATTAATTAGCATTTTTCATACTTAAAATTTAATACATTAACTCATTATCGTTTCATTGCCAAACAATATATCAGTCAATTGACAACTGACAGATACATGATACGCGTAAAATTAACCGCAGCGTTCCGAAAGTAACCAGAAATTTCATTATCTACAAAGAAACCGGTTTCTTGGTCACAGTTATGATGGTTCAGTTTCGGAATATACCATAAATATGTTTAAGAACAAACAATCTAACAATGCCAACTGTCTAAAAAGAAAGAATGGAATATACTGTGAGTATTTTTTAACGTGAAACATAGAGATTTACCATATCTGTGGTTATGACTTGATATTTAATTGGCAGCAATGTATACTTGCGGCACATTTAAAATGAAACATAGGGAACGAATTTGACATTTGCTTTTTTGGTTATAAAATTTTCTAATAGATCTATACCAAGTGCAACGCCAATTTTAAGAATCATTAATAATTTTAGAGGAAATGGTAGAATAGTAGAATGGTCTGGTAAATATAATAACGAACAATTAAACAATAATGACAATAAATTATCAAAAATCCATCCATTAACTGCTAAGCAATGACTCAACCTGCTATAATTTTTTTGAATTACATTCGCTGATATTTGGACAATTGTAATATCTTCAGAAATGTTCTGAATTTGTACTTTTCATTGTTATAAACTTTGAAGATTTCCCCCAGTATCAACGTTTGATTTTAAAGGTCACCAATAAAAAAAATCTAGATGTGTAAGAGAGATCTAGCAGACCACTCTAAAACTGTACATTTTCCTCTACATATATTAATGATTCTTAAAAAGGTTGCACTTGGGGTAGGCTTGTCAGAAAATTTTATAACCCAAAAAGCAATTGTCAAATTCGTTCCCTATGTTTCAATATAAATGAGTCAATCAAGTATACATTGCTGTCAATTACATATCAAATCGTAACCAGGGATATGATAAATCCTAGATTTCACGATAAAAAATACTCACGGTATGCCTAAAGATTATTTTCTTATTAAGTACAAAAATGAATTAAAACGTTGTATGTAATCAAGATTAAGCCCTTTATACATAATTACATAAATAACTCTTATTGTCATATAGTAACATATCATTCTTGCATTAATTATTTTGACTGCAACACACTGCATCAAAAATATTGAAGTCATATTTCTTTTAAGAATGTTTTAATTGCTATTATTTGTTTGGAAACTCTTAACAATGTGTTTGTTTCAGGCGTGATGATCACCGTGCAATTAGCGCCCGTAACGATGTGCATGTGAGTTAGCAATGAGCCTAATTCATATTTCCCGCGGGTGCAAAGCGGCAGTTCGGTAGATGTCGCCATGGATCGCTGATGTAAAATGGAAAGGAAGCGTTCGGTCAAGCGCTATGGCAGCAGACGCTACAAGAAATCCTTCGGAGCCAAGTGCAAAGACTTCTGGAGGAATTTTATTGCTTTCATGTTTAGCAATGTCGGCATTATTGGGCTTGTGGTGAGTGCTCTGCTTTGTCTAGCCACAAGCTGACAGGGTATTACTACTTTTCTTTTATACATCATTTGTTTTAAACAAACTGACAAGCAAAATATCATATTTTACTGAGATATTCACTACATTGAAATATATTTATATTTATACAAACATAAACAAAATAGAAATTATAAAAATGTGACCAACAATCAGGATTGGCAAAACATTTTTTTATTTTTTTGAATAATAAATATCAGTGTTGCAGCATTTTTTTAATTGTTTTAAAAACATAAATATTTTGTTTCATAAACACAAACGAAATCTGTAATAAAACTAAAACTATTCATTTAAATAAAACTAGGAAGAGTAACAAAAAAAATTATTTTTATTATACATTAAATTTTCTTTTCTTATATGACTATATGATAAAGTATCATTTAATTGTAAGTTATTATTATGTACAGAACATATTCTGGTTTTTATTAATAGTTTTGCAGCAAATAAATACATTTTTTGCGCTTCCGGGAATAAAAGCCTACTTTACTCTTCATTTTCGAAGACTGAAGTAGCACTTTTAATCTCTGTGATTAAATAGATAAACAAGCATTATGTTACCACAGAAACAAGTACCAGAAAAATTTGCATAATGACGTCTTGTTTTCAAAGCTGACAGTTATACAAATTTAACCAAATAATTCTTATTTAAAAATTTATATACGGAAGTACAAAAAACAGTATATATACCACAGGACTAAAGTGCCTGTAATCCCTCAAGTGATTATTTCCCTCGCCTACGGCTCGTGAAATAAACCTCACTCTTAAAATTAAATTATGCACTTTAGTCCCTCCGTGTATAATGCGAGCATACTATTATTATAATTTGTATTTTTTTATGTATCATAAAAATCAATGATTTTTATTTAAAGATTCAATTCATTTAAATCAAATTTTCTAAATTAGACTAATCCTGCCAACAATTCATAAGTGCATTTCTAATCATGTGACAACATACACATCAGATGTACTTCATTAGCAATTCCACTCATAATCTGTCATCCAATTAAATCACAGTATTTTAGTGAATAGAACCAATCACATTCAATTGTCACTGACAATTATCACTAGTGGTAATAGTCGCGGAAATTACACCACTATATAGGCGTTAGTTAGATACAACGTCCCACAAAATTGTGAACAAAATTTAACATGTAAAATCATATTTTCATAATTTCCTGCTTCCCTAATTATTTAATGAAAAAATCTTCAAAGACAAATTGTAGAGCATTATATTTTTCTTTCGAATCAATGCAAAAATAATTTTACTTGCGTTTTAAGCTCAGAAATTAGGTATAAAATAACGTAAATCACCCGAAAAATAGCAGTAGACATGAAATTGAGACAAAAATGAATAAATGTTTAACGGTTTATCGTTTAGATGCGTTAGTTTATTTTTATTATTATTATCTTAACATAATATACCATTTGTTTTCATAAGTATCAATTAAAAAAAATAATACCAAAAACAGCTATTGGCGATTCCATCGTAGATGTCAACGCTATAAACGGCTAATATTCAGTGGCGGATTTTGGGGAGGGCCATAGGGGATATAGTCCGGGGCGGCAATTTAAAAAAAATACCATATACAGGGTATTAAAAAATAAATTTTCAAGATTTAGAGTAAACATGGTGAAAAAGTCAAATTAAATCGAAAAGTATTATACAACATGTGTCCAAAAAATAATCGTTTCAGATATATGGGAGTTTTAATTTAGTTGTAATCGTAAGTAAATTCTGATAGACATGTTTTATTTTTAATTTGAGTAGTTGTTGCTTAGAAACAGACAGCCCTGCAAGTGTCAAAGATGACAGTATAAACAAATTGAACAATGTTACTAAAAAATTTGAGTGCCGGGACTTACAGAAAGAGTTCATTGTTCATTTTTTCGGAGATGTACTGCGTGTGTTGTAAATGCGCAAATAGCCGATAGCCCCTAGGCGGCATATGTATAAATACGCCACTGCTAATATTGGAATATAGTTTATTTTTTATTACTCCTGTTAATTTGGAAAAACGCATAATATTTAGAAAATGACAACATAAAAATACACAACGGCAAATGACTATACCATCAGCTGTGATGCAGTAGGACGGGTAATCCACATATAAAATAAACGTAAATTACTGATTCTGTGATTGGCCAAAGAAATATGAATTGTATTTCACTCTCCGGTTATATGACTACTATAATGAATCGAAAAAATAAATAATAGTGATATGTTTATAAAGGAGCAGAAAACAATTTTAAAAGTTTAATTCCAAATAAGATTATAATCTGTAGATTTATGTAGAATATAGTAACCCTGTTGAACAAAGATGGACATTTTTAACTGTATAACTGCATTTTTAATACCTATTGTGTAAAAATTTCAAATCTATACGTTAAGATTTACAAAACTTTAATATCCTTTTTAATTAGCTTTATTTATTCGGTTTTCATACTTATTGGAATACATTATTCCAAATTGTATTAAAAAGCATTTTAAATGTTTGAGGTTATAGTTTTGACATTTACCATGGAGCACAGTAATTAGAAATATGAAGTTTACACAAAAAAATACCAAAAAAGAGTTAAACTGTTTTCGATATAACAATAGAACAATTGTTACCGCAAACTATAAAAACCATGTTATCCATTTGTAAAATGTTGACATAATACATCTGTTCCCAGGTTAGAGTGACCATTCGTATTGATTTTGTCAGTACAGTACTGATTTTTAGACCCTTATACTGATAAACAAATTGTAACATGTTTAAACATTTTCATATAATTTATATATTAACTAAAATATCTATCTCTCGACATGGTTTTATTTTATTAGTAAGTGACTTGGATAAAAGGTTTGATTTTGAGAGGAACTATAAACTTTAGTAAAAACAATAAAATTATAGCAGTAATGTATAGCTAATGTAAAAAAGCAGATATAATATATTAAAAGTTATATTTGGATTTATAAATGTTTTGCCTGAGAATAATAAAAGAAAAAAAGAAATCAAATTTAAAGAAACTAGAACAGTATTTGCTAAAACACTGCTTAAATACAATAGAAGAATTTTTAAACATTAATCATCGCATATGGCATCAAATTTCATTTTACTTTTATCACTTTTTTAAATATTAAATAACTCACTATAAACATTTCAATGTAATATAGTCTATAAGTAATATAAATATAGAACATAGGTTTTGTACTGATTTCATTAATAGTTATTTATGGAACAAGTGTGTTACATTACAGATAAGTCACGTGGGAAAAGTTTAGCTCACGAGGCCGTTAGGCAGAGTGTGGTATCTTTTCAAGTGATTTAGGTAATTAACACACGTGTGCCATACAACATTTTATCCAACACATTTTAATCATTGATATAAAATACATATAAGATTTTTGACAGATGGAAATTCGAAATGACATTTAGGAACAAAATAGTGTAGAGAAGGTTTTATAACGTAGTTACTATGATACGAACCAAAAAACAGTGAGCTAATATATTTAGCTCACTAGTGACTTATGACCTACTTTATTTATCTAAAAACAGCATCCTTATATCGTTATAATTACACGGTGTTGGATAAAAAAATAAATCGTCACTTTAATCTATTCCCTAGGTGGGCTACACAATAGCAGGCGCAGTGATGTTCCAAGCCATCGAAGGCCACTCCTCGGGCAGTTCCAACACCCCGAGCCTGGCCCAGGCGCGCAACGAGACCATCCTCGCGCTGTGGGAGCTGTTCGAGTCGGGCAACGTGTCCACGGTGGCCGCGGACGTGGAGAAGTGGCGCCGCTATGCTACGCCCACGCTGCGCGCCTACACCAGCACCGTGGTGGACGCCGTGCGCGACGGCTTCGACGGCGCTGACACGCAGGAGGATCTCGAACAGAAGTGGGCCTTCCCTTCAGCGTTTTTGTATTCCTTGACGGTTATTACCACCATTGGTAAGTGTTTTTTATTATAGAATATGACATATTGGAACCCGAGGCTCTTTTCAACATGACCAAATATACTTTAAACCGTTTCCAACAAATGCAAAGGCCAATTTGAATTGTAACTATCAGATCCAGTCTGATTATTTTTACTTTTTTTTATTGTTACCAGCGACTGTACAAATTTTAGTACTTGAGGCTAATTTATGCAAAGGAATAAGAATAAAACATTGCGATATATGTATACAGGGTGTTCCATTTAAGTGTGCCACCATTGCTATCTCGAGATCTATAAGATCTACGAGATTGGTTAAATTAGCAAAGAACCACCATTTTAGAAAATTAACACAATGAGCAAAAAAAAATAAATTTCGACCGGTGGTTCTCAAAATACGGGACACAACTTTCTTATTTTATCAACTGTTTTCGAGATAGCATGGGGTAAGCAAAGCGCGCATCTGTTGATGATCTCAGAAGTCTCATTAACTTCAGTTTATTTCCAATGTAAATTTATAGTTTGGTCCTAATATTTTTTTTTTGTTTTCTATATATGTACCTACTATCCGCGATTTTTTATTACATTTTCTGTATACATTGCAGATCTTTGCGAATTTTGAGTTAAACATTTAAGGTGAAATGTTTCTACACTACACACAGGAGAAGAATGTGGCATTGTATTTTCAAATTTCAATCTTCTAGAAATTTTAAATTTAGCGCTCAATATGACACAAGATCTAGTTTTCAAATTCCCACTGTATTTCTGTCATATATACTGGCAAATAAAGTATTAGTGCGCCCAGTGCAGTGCCGACGACAGAAATGCAGAGGCAAAAATTTTCCTGTCTCAAACTTCATCAATGTGTGTGTACGACTGTGTTATTTTTGCAATGCATGTTCTGTTTTCACATGCGTTGTTTAAATGTAGTATAAGTACGTGGACGTGGACACAGGATTTTAAATTTAAGTTTGCTTCTAAAAAATGGCAGCAGATTTTTCTTGTACGCAGATAATAAATGATGTTCGGATTTTATTCAGTTCCTCTCGCCTGCCTCAACAAAATTTTAGTTCACAAGCCGTAACTACATTTATCCCGATAGTTTCAACCCGTTTGAAAATTGGTTGATCTGGATTGAAATAATTAAAATAAATGCATTTTCAACCGGATTGAAATGTTGAACTCGACCTCAAAATAAAAATGGGCTGAGCGTTTTCAACTGGATTGATTATATGGGATAAATGCTCAACCCGCTCGAAGATTTGAAGTTAATTTCATTCGTGTTTGGTTGGTTACTGTTATGTGGTTATTAACATTGTTTAGTCAAATTAACTGGTGGTGTTAATCATTCGAATTACTTTTATTGTTATTACATACTTTTAATATATAATTTGTTAACATCCACCACGTAATTAGATAAACATAACCAACCAAATTTGATAAATACATATGAAGTTGTTTCGCCGTTGTTTTTGATCTGGTCCAAATAGGGTCAGTTCAACTCGCTAGAATAAGAGCGAGAAGCTTAACCTTGAAATTCAATCGGGTCGAATTTTAACCGGCTTCAAACTACCGGAATAAACATAATAACTGATAAAAATATAGTGAATTAACCTGAGATATACGTATAAGTAATATAATAAGAACCATGAATTTATTGGAAAAATAGTTGTTGCGTAGTAACAGACAAACGAGTGTAAAAAATGACATTTAGATCACAACAGTGAAGCTGGAGTGATTTAAGAGTCATTTTTGACCCGAGTTGTTACTTCGCAGGAATTATGAGAAAATTTATAGCTCGAATTATATTTGCTTCATTATTTCACGAATGACAACAGTTCAAACATAAATTTTTTAATATCAACAAATTGTAACCATGATTACGATACTTTGGTTTTATCAAATTTCTTTACTGAAAAACTATTTATGGCCATCAAATGCAGCATTCTGATTGGGTGAAAATGACATGTGTGAAATAATCACCTGTAAACTTTACTTTGTAAAACAACAAACTGTTTATAACTGGATGCTATCACTTGAGGGAGGGCTTTATTCTAATAATTGCTGATCATTATTCATGTGTTTTAAATTTACTACATTAAAACTACTGACTACAATAAAACTATACTCCTGTAGTAGGTACTGTAAAAGACTGTACAGTATAAAATTTTATTAAGAGAAATCTACCCCCTCAATCCTTATCTAAATAAACAAATTGTTTGTGAATTAGTATCTCACCTGTGAATTAGTATCTCATCTGTAAATTAGTATCTCATCTGTGAATTAGCTCCATAACTTTAAATTTTTATGACAAAAACATCAAGACCTAGACACCCATAATGGAATCATTATCCACAGACGATACGCAGAACTACAAACATGATCTTGTTACAAAAGTCATAGGGGAGAAAACGTTGCAAAAGAATGCAACAAATGATTAGTATTATTGTTTGATACATTTATTAGACTAGTAAAAATGATGAAGTATAATGTATTATCAACTGAAACTTGCTGTTGTCTATCTATTGCAACTTTTTCGTGTTCTGAAATAAAACAAGTGAGGTTTGAGGATTGAGCTCTTCAGCACGAGCAACTCCACGTCAGGAACAGACGCGCAGCTCGCAGTGAAATACTGCAGAACTGAGACGTGTGCAGGACAGTACGCTGCAATAAATTTTTCATCGATGGCTTCAAAAATTTACAGAGAAACTGCATTCGCTGCGGGCAGCAAGCCAGTCATCTGCTATGCAATATCATTCCCAACATACGTAATTTGCAAATCCTTATATATAATTCATAGATTTTAGATACCTCTGGTGCAACTTGGAACTTCCCTCATTTAGAACACAAATATTAAATATAAATTTTTAAAATTCAAAATCAACGATGATTGAAATCAGAAATAAATTTCTTCGCGCTACCTTTCACGTAAGTTTAATTTATTTCCATAGCAACATAACACTTAAGTTCCTGATAATTTCTATTATTTGGTTACCATTCTCAATGAAAAGTTATAGATAATTACTGCCCTACTAGTAGGGTAATTATGAAAATCATAGGAATTTCACGTATATTTGGTTCTGGTCGTCTATTAGCGATGCCATCGTAGATGTCAGCGCTACACAGGGCAATATTTGAACTATGATGCCGGATATAGATTTTTTATTGCTCATGAATTTATTAAAATGTATACACAGGTATTCAAAAGTAGCACAAAATTATTCTTAACTTTAAAAAAATACAGTAAAAATAAACATTCACAAATCTACTCACGACCAATGTAAAAAATGACAGCTATACCCGATATTAAGGTTCCAAATAAATAAATAAATCTGAATTGTCACATTTTCAAATACTTTAACATTATTTGAAGTTAATTGCTGCTGGTAGTGCGAAAAATATAATAAGTGACTCGGAATATAAGTACTGTAGCGAACCCAGGGTCGAGACGCGGGCGGCGGCCGCTAGCGAACAGGTCAGAACACGTCCGTCCGCTCACCATTGTTCTGATTTCCAAGGAATCAGCGAATATTCTAGAATAAACTGTTTAATATAAATACCCCGAGCAAAAGATCGCGAGGGCAGTCATGTATCGATACGGGTAGTGAACACATGGTGATATAAATAAATAAAGGGTGATATAAATAGTTGGTAATATAAATATTGTGTTTAAGTCTTTATTCATAATTGTTAGTCTTATATTAGTGTTTATATTTGTTAATTCTTAGTGTTAGTTATTTTTAATTATTCTTTATATTCATATTTCTTTTATTAAACATAGTTATATAAATATTAGTGTTTTAATCAATTTTACACTTCACCTATATAAATAAAACGTTACAGTACAACTATTCTCGTACGGTACATGAACTTCGGTTCCGCAGGCTCCACCTCAGTTATACCTTCTCGAAACTTATAATGTACTTACATTCCTTGTAGCATAATAGTTATTTAAGCTACAAGGAAAGTAAGTACATTATAACTTTAGTAATTTTTTCCAATAATTCATGACTCTCGTTAGATTACTTACTCCCAATTAGAATGCTTCATTTGAACAATGAAGTGTTTTTCACCGAAGAAATTTGATAAAACTACAATAGGATCATAGTAATATTTTGTTGATGTGAAAAATTTGATTGAAAAAACTTTTTTAGTTTTAGTTCTGTAAATTTTATTTAACTCAACATTTCGGCAGTATAAATTGCTGTCTTCTTCAGGGTAATGACAATACAGCAAAGCAAGTAAAAAACTTGTTTTATTCAATTATTATGAGATCTGAAAAATATTTTTTCCTACAACCGGGCATGAAGTACATAAATAATGCCCTCTTTAGAGTTTGTAAGGAGTAACTTTTCACGTACTAGTGCTTGAAAAGTAGCCGTTCTTATCAGTTGTTTTATTTACTTTTGAAATTAATTTCTATTAATATTTCGGTTGTAGAGAACTTGTTATTAATTATTATTATTTTAAGGAATTATTTTACCTCCATTCATTTTTAATAACTGACTTCTACCTAAAGTAGGTATAAGTTACAATATTAAAAATATTACCAGTGAATCAATCGATCGAAGTGCCTATGTATACAAATTTCCATTTTAAAATTCACACTAGTACAGGCACAGTTACAAATTGAATATCAGCTAATAGGAATCAGTATAACTGATAATAATGTCCGTGTCAAAATATAACAAAGGTCAGACGCTAGCATTCAGTCCCGCTCTGCGGGGCGCCGGGCGATAGTGGGCCTTCGGGCCTCCGCTCTGTCTAGTGGTCTGGCTAGAACACCTTACACAGCATATGATGCCCTGAAGGTCATCTTGTTCAGTCGTTTGGTAATTGGAGCACGCTTCAGCGTGTGCTCTTATTCATGGCGTGCTGAAACCAGAGCACGTTTTGGAGCAGTTTCGGTTGCTTTGAAATATTTACTCTAATTCCTTGCCTGCTAAAACCAGAACACATAATAGAGCAGATTTGGCTGCTCTGGATTGTGCTGGGGTTTCAGTCGGTCAAGAATTATAGCACTCAGAAATGTTTGCCATAATTCTTGGCCTGCTGAAACCAGAACACATCTGGATTGTGCGCTGGTTTCAGTGGATCAGGAATTAGAGCATTTTGAAACTTTTGCGTAACTGCTTGGCTTACTAAAACCAGAGCACATTCTGAAGTAGTTTTGACTGCTATGGATTGTGCTCTGATTTCTGTGGGTTAAGAGTATTCTAAAGTGTTTGATCTAATATTTGTTTTTCTTGTAATTTTACATTTTGATTTTAAGATCATTATAAGAAATTTTGCACCCAAGGAAATTTTGCACAGTTTGACACTAGTTTTCTGTTACTACGCAATAACAATACGAAAAATTTACTGATAAATTCATGACTTTTATTATATTACTTATGACAATTTATATTAGTACAAACCTTTCTTACATACATTGTGATAACTATTTTGAATTATACATTTCGTTATCACAAAGCAATAAATTATTGTTCTTTTGTCACTACAGCGCAAAAACTTAACGTCATAACAATACGTCATAAATTTATCAAAAATTAATATTAATCTTGAAATTTTCTTGACAATAAATTCCGAGTCTGCTTCAACAATAAACAGATACCGTAATAATGAGTATGAAAATTATCCAGGGTAACGTAAAGTAAATTTATTTGCCAATAAACTGAACAAATGGTCATTTATAGTTCATAATGAGGCACTGCGTGTAAAATGGAATTGCGGGAGTAATGTGCGTAGCTAGAGGGGAACAGACGTGTCAGATTACATCAGGGACGTGGAAAGCCTGCAGTAGCAAGCTTTATTTTCGGTTCTAAAAACTCATACATCCTGAATTATACATATGTAGATATGGGGCACAACGCCCCTATGTTTACATACTTTGTACCTAAAATGAAACTAAAAATACGGTTAATGCGCTTCAAACTCGAATTGGGTGATGTGTGACAATGAGGTCCTCTATTTTTTATTTTTTTTATATGAAACTTTATTTAATTTGAAAAGGAGGTGTAGTTTCAAAAAGTCTTAATTCTAATTTGTTAAGCCGTAATATTTTTTTAAGTGTTCTGTGACGTGGGTTCTCAAACAGTGAGGTTCACTAAAAATTTTAATTACATAAATTTAACTATTTCAACTGCTACAAAAACATGTAAATATATTTTAAATAACTACTGTGTCCCTTATTAGGAAATATGCGTAAATATTAAGCATTTTAATAAAGTAATATATAAATGATTACGAATATTATAGTCCGAGTTTTGACAGCCACTTGCATGATTTTATTGCCTATGTCATTCAACATATCTTTCATTTCCATATGGTGAATATTTTTTTTCACAAATTTTTCTGATCGTACAGTATTTAAAAGTTAAAAACGAATAACTTTCATAGTTTTTATCATACAGAATTAAGATCTGAATTGATTATAAGTCCCTGTTTCGCCAACTTTCAATAAAAATACTGCATATGGTGACCATACGTCTTAAATTTTTAGTCCTAATCCCGATATTTTCAACTCGGTTTTACCTCCCGCCTATCAATATACAATATAATTACTACACTAATTTCAGTGCTATTACGAGTTTCATAATAGCACTGAATGTCATTATGAATTATTTATTTTGTAAGACAAATAAAAGTTAAAATTCTATCAAAATTTATATTATGTATACAACATGTCCCAAATAACTTGTTAAGCATGGGGACCTCGTAAAGGGTAAAAGATACGAGGTCATTTAAATTAGATCAAAGTTGCCGCATCAAGTGACAATTTTTTGTTTTCCTAAAAAAATGCATAGGTTACTAGATATGAACGAAAATGTAAATTTTACGCTTTTTAATATTTACTCATAACTTACAAAATTAAAAGATTTTGGTGTGCACTTTCTTAATGCACTGTTTTATAAGAAATTTAAGAGAATTAATTCTTTTATTTCAATAAATAATATGATTATTATTAATATTACTTAAGAATTCGTATATTTAAGGGTAGTTTTCATAAAGCTTACATTTCTTTGTTTAAATTAATTCCCGTAACGTTTGTAATCAAATCTTCATTATTTATAACGTAATTTATTTTGAGTTCAATGAACAATGGCAAAGATTAATATTAATAAATCTGATGCGTATATTAATCACTCGAGTAAATTTTGATCAAAATTGCATGGACTTTTACAAGAAGATTAATAGAAGGAAAAAATCTTCAGTAAAGCATTTACGGCTACTTCATTAAAATAATTGCAGATATAATTTAGATCTAGAGAAGATTTTATTGTTATCGTTTTATAAAAAAGTGAAAACTATATATATATATATATATATATATATATATATATATATATATATATATATATATATATATGAGTTTTATTTACAGTTTTATTTAAAAGTTTTTAAGTGTTATTTAATAATTATGAATATACAATGTGTTCCATTTAAACGTACCACCATTACTATCTCGAGAACTATAAGAGCTACGAGGTTGGTTAAATTAGCAAAGAACCACCATTTTACAAGACTATTACAATGAGCAAAAAAATTATTTTTTTCGACCAGTGGTTCTCAAAATACGGGACACAACTTTCTTATTTTAAATGGGAACATATGTTTATTTTTAGGTTATTCGATAGAGTATTTTTTTCTGAATTCAACGATATGAACATATCATATATTAATATAACAAAATAATTGAGAAAAATGCATGTTAGATTTATATGTATTTTATTTATATCTGGCTGAAACAAGAGTGCTATGGTTAGAAAACATAGACATAATGTTCTGTCTAACATTGTTTGATTATTTTTTGTTAAATTTTATTTTCTTAAACTGTCAGTTTTAAGAAGAAAATGAATTGTTTTCTATCCAATTTATTTCAGTTAGCTGATAATAGACATGTAATAAGTTGCATGTACCTACCACACTGGAATCATATTATTTGATTTTTTCCGTTTGAATTACTCATTTTTTCGCAATTTCTAAAGTGTATAGCTTTCACGGTGCGACTCCCGAAAAAAAGCGGCGAAACGCCGCAAGATGTCACTAGTATCAATGCTTCCATAGTTTATAACGAATTTTAGAAACATTTGCAATTGAGATATCTTTAGCAAGAAAATAAGTTTTTAGTACCATTATTAAATTTTTTGTTAAACGCAAAGTTCGAAAAGCAATGTATTAATTTTGATGTTTAATGAAATAAGTATATTTTTTAGTAATATATTTAGATTTCAGAATGTTGTATTTAATATTTGTCTTATATTATATAACATTTGAAAGGACGTTTAAGTATATTTAATCCTATATAAATGGTTGTACTTTATTTTACATCTACTGATAAATAGAAGGGACCCCATAAAATATCGGCGCCCCTGTGCTATTTCAGTGCAGTATCTGAATTTTGCACATTAAAATCTGGTCACCATAACAATCTGTCCGACTAATTTCTCATCACAATTATATATACCCTTGGTTCCTCATAAATGGAATCCTATTATTATAATTATATACATACATCATTAATATACATGATACGACATTTCTAGAAGAAACGGGCCTCAAGTACTGCAATAATCTGTTTATTATTATTTATTTTTAAGAACTCTTTACGAATTTTATTACAAGTACACCTGAAGGTTATATTGTCACATCATTATATACTACACACCCTTGCATTCTGAGTCTACTGAAAAACTGAATATTAGCACGATATATCCAGAAGGAACTGAGCCTCAAAATTGGTATAATTTTCTATTCTAATTAATCTGAAGGGTATGTTGCCACATGACTTTAAACACACTCATGTATTGTAGGTCACATTTTTAATAAACAGAATTCATATTTTTAATGGCTATATTTTCATATAATTTTTCTCACAAATCTGGTACAATTAATTTATAAATTAAAAGTACGATGAATAATGATTTGATGTAAATGTGTCTTGTCCAGTGTATCCTAGCCTTTAGGTCTATTACAACAGTTGACATTCCACCTTAGTGTTCATTTCTCTTTGTTAACGTTGAGCATGTGTTTAATGTTAATTATCTTCTCATAATTTATTTTCATTTGAGAGCACAACTGCTTTTTGTTCTGTGGAATTGTAATCTTCACAAATGGTTTTAAAAATGAATAAATGTATATTCTAGTGCAAATATAATTGAGAGAATATGAAAGCTTTTGCAGTTTTAATAAATAAATGAAATTTATTTTTCATTTGCAAATAACAGTTTCAGCACATACAGCAAATTAAAAATAATTTGTTGAAACATGCCTGGAGGGTATGTTGCTGCATGTTACACGACTTTAAACATACTGTTGTATTGTGGATTAGAAAAATATATAACCCTGTATACATCTTATATTTTATATTATTTCCATGATCTTTACCACCTATTGCTCACATAAAAATTTCCTCTTTGGTTAACTTTCCACGACAGCTAAAATCTTGCTTCTAACGACAAGTTTTTAACCAATCATGATGCAAAACACTTGAAAATCCAACAATGGAAACAGTACAATATTGATAAAATTCTATTACCCCAATAAATTTCCGCTACCAATTAAATAGACAGTTGCTATTTTTTATAACTGTCAGTCTGACAGGTAATTAATATGTATTTCAAAATAATAATAATTTATTTATTACATTTTGCCTTGTCTTTCGAATTTTCTTATCAAATACCTCACGACCTCTTTCATAAACTCTATTTTTAAGCACTCTTTAATGTCAGCAAACTGATATTATGTAAAACTCCCTTGCCGTTTGCTTTCGTGTTTGTTGCTAAATCGTGTAAAATAAAAGTTTATCGATAAAATAAAGAAGCCTTGTGAAATTTCTTCCGATAAAACAGATATGGTAATAATCTATAAATGTGAATGTTATATTTAGTTACATGTAGTTTATATGGTGCACAGATGCACTTTTCATGTCAGTGATGTCTAGTAAATACTCTATCGGTATAAATATATCATTCCCGATATTGATGACATACTCCGCAATACTCTCGAAAACGAGACGAGAATAAAATCGAGATTCTTGAATTTCAATCATGGGAACTTCAGCATTGCGAGCTTTTCACAAAATTTTAATTGCATATTAATTTTATTTTCAAATAAGTTCGTAAAAAGTTAAAAAATATATAAAATATTTATTACACTTAAACATTTTTTAGAAAAACTAATTCAGCAAATAGCCTTGTGACGTGTTACCCCTGAAGCCAATCTGACTTAGATCGCATGTCTCGAAATCACTGAAATCAGCAGCCAGTTCCAGCTTGTTTCATACTTCATACTTATTTACTTGTGTTTTGAGATACATATACAATAAAATATTACCTGATAGCATATTTTGTCCTTTAATAAGCACTTAATTAAGAAAATATATTAATAAAAACAAATCTTTGATAATACACGAGCGAAATTCACAAACAAGCGTGGTTGAAACGAGAGGTTATGTTTGCACTGGCAATATGTTTACATACAAGTTTGAATTTGACGTTACGCGCGGCATTTGTAATGCTATGTTCACATTGGTTACTATATCTATCTCTTTCTAACATCTTGTCTTTTTTTGTCTGTCAGGGGTAATACGTCACAAACCTGTTTGCGAACATTTTTTAGCAAAACTATTAATTTATTTGCAAAATAAAAAAATACGGGTCTTTTATTTTTAAATTTAGATTCATTTAAAAGAACAAAAAAAAATGACGGAAGTCCCCATTTCGCCGAGATTCCTCGAGGCTTTAAAATTATTTCTCTTCAAACGTCATAAATGTAACATCTTTTGTGACTACATTCACAAGGTAGAAATTAAATTTCTATTCCACCGAAGTAGAAATATAGCTACTTCTACAACGCCGGCGAAGAAGAAAAATAAACAAGTATTCATAGGAACCATGTAGAACTGGCGAATAAGAAATAATTTGTACAATAGAAACCTATAATATCGTTCTAAATGTCACTAGTATAAATAGACAACCAATAAAAGAAGTTAGTAGTAAAAACCAGCAACAACTGACAGATTTAAATTGGTAACCTAATAATTCCATACACCATGTAACATTAATATCAGCGTATCATTAAAAAACTAGAAAAAAAATGAATTTTCATCATTTTAGTGCATTTTGTAAGCAAAGACGAAATGTAGGAGGGATAGATAATTATATCGTACTTATAATCATAGCCTAAAAAAATAATTTGATTTTTACCTAAATATATGTTCTTTAATTTATGCGAACAACAATAGTTTCATGTAACTATTAATTATCTTTTATTTTATCCTAAATTTGAACCGAATAGTAGGTAATTAAAAGAACCAATTTTACTGTTTGTAAAAAAAACCGAAAATCGGTGTTTGAATATTTCTTTTTTTATACCTAGTAATAAGCCGTGATTAATTTATTTATGTATTTTTATGGATATAGTGCATTCTTTACATCAGCTAAAGTGTCCTTACAGATCGGGACACCGCACGTAACAATGGGTAATAAAAAACTCAAATAACTGATTCATTTTATTTTTAAAATTGCTGTCGGCAGTGACATTTCAATTTAGTTGAGAATAAAATAAAAATATTAGGTGTGTGATTTTTTCCCGGGAGTCGTAGCTCGTACCGCGAGTAAGCTGTTTAATAGAGTACGGAGGAGGAAGACAGTCGGTGTCGGTGTAGAGAAGCAGAAGCCGGAAATTTTGCGACATAAATCCATTACTTGCCATTTTGCCGGTCGGAACTTAGATTTATAATGGAATAAATTGTTCAAGCTGCTAGCGCATTTGTTTATTGAACAGCTACGTGTAATGACACAAGTTGGAGAATAGTTCCTGCCGTGAAGTTCGACGTTTGGCCAGAATGGAAACTTGGAACTTGCCGCTTCCCTTTCGCAAAAACTTACCGCGTGGGAATGGCCTGGAATTACGAATAGGACTGCCTTTTGCCTACAAACGGGATTTGAATAATTTTAACAGTTCCTAACTATATATTTTTATACCTTCCCATGAATTACTTCACTCACATGGATAAATACAGTGTACTACGCTGACACACAAATTAAAATAAAAACAATCAGATCAAGCTGAAAAAAGGAGGAATGTCAATTTTTTACGATAAAATGAGTTATAACCATAAGGGCCGACTACATTTGAATAATTTTAACCGTTTCGAACGACATATTTTCATACCTTCCCATGAATTACTTCACTCACATAGATAAATACAGTGAACTACACACATATACATACACATACAAATTAAAATAAAAACAAATGAAGATCAAACTGCAAACAGGGAGAATGTCAAATTTTAAGATAAAATGAGTTATAACTATATATATATATATATATATATATATATATATATATATATATATATATATATATATATATATATATATCTATATCTACGGGGATTTCGGGACTCGAGCCACAACACGGAAATATTTAATAGATACCAATAAAAAATAGGCTATTTCCCGCAGTTGATCCTTACGTCATCAATTTCTGGTGCAAGAATTATTAAACTTTTATATTGCATCTTTGTCATATACGCGTGCGTATAGCATAGATGAGACTTTTATTCGCTATCTCATTATCGTAAATGTTAAAGAGCGGTATATATGCTATCTGCGTCCAACCAACGACAAAAATTATTAGAAAGAGTAGTGTAACCGCTTTAACGGATATTTTCTAATATTAAAAAAATCCATGTCATTTATCTACGACAGTGTACTAATATCTAATTAGTAACGGCACTGAATGTCGTTATGAATTTTTTATTTTATAAGACAAATTATAGTAGAAATTCCATCAAAATTTTTATTATATGTATAGGATGTCCCAATAATATGATGAGAATCTCAAGAACGGTAAGAGATACGAGGTCGGTTAAGTTAAAGCAAAGTTGTCACATTAAAGGACCATTTTAACGATGTCTTCGTTTTCCTGAAAAAATGCATAGGTTAACTAGTTACGAATGAAAATGTAAATTTTACGGTTTTTAATTTTTGCTCATAACTTAATATATTAAAAGATTAAGTGATTTTGGTATGAGACACTTTTTTATAAAAAATTTACGGGAGTTCCCAATTTTTTTATGGCGTACCGTTTTCAAGTTATCGGTATCGTTCATATCTAGTAACCTATGCATTTTTTCAGGAAAACAAAGATATCTTTAAAATGATCCATTAATGCGGCAACTTTGGTCTAATTTAACCGACCTCGTATCTTTTATCGTTCTCGAGATCCCCACGCTTAACCAGTTATTTAGTTCATATTTCGTAAATTTTCTATTGTCTCTTTTGAAGTTCCCCTGCGAATATTCAAAAGTCGACGCCTCTGGTTATGGCATTCAAATTGTTTATCATTTATGGTATAATTCTATGTATTAATGTCCATTGCAATAAAGCTAATAGCTATTTTGTTATGTAGCTTTGAAATATAGACATGCATACAACATAAAAGCGGGAAACGTTGTATAGAACATTGCAAGACACGTAAATGTCATTTCTACTCAATGCGCAGTTTTTATCGTAAAGTGAATTTATTACAAATGTTTGTTTCAAGTGTTTTATTGTGTTATCTTCCTGGTTTTTTATATTTTAAAATATTATTTCTGTTATAAAAAGACCGATTCGCCTGATAATAGTGATCCCTTTTTGTGGAATTTATTGGAATTTTTTTTTCTAAAAAATTGTTATAAATAAAATATATTGATTAAAATTTATTCTTAAAACATTAAAGTTTATCATTTGTATAGTGGAATACACTATACACATTTTGTATAGCATAATTAAGACGGTAATATTAAACCGAATCTGAATATTTGTTTTCTAAATTTCTTTAAAGTACACTTGCATTTTAGTGATGCATGTTCTTCAAGGTTTTAATATTACCTTATCTTCAAAATTTGTTTATTTATGTATACAGGGTGATCAATGAAACTGTTTAAGAATGCGGATCTCGAGAACTATAAGAGAAAAAAAGTCGGTTAAATTTGACAAAAGTTACCTCATGGAGGGTTATTTTATAGATATATTATATATGACTAGATATAAAGAAAAGTGTAATATTTTCAAATTTTCGTTTTTTGTTTATAATTTTTTTTTATTTCAATACAAAAATATTTTAATTTGCACGTTATTCAGGGACTTTTGAACGACGAATTCACTGCAGTTCTCAAAATTTTTATTACTCATACAGTTTTTGTGAAATTGATACCAACATTCAATTTTCATACGAGCCTCAAAATAGGTTGTGAAACTATTTTTTTTTTCTCTTCGTGTAGGGAAGACCGAAGAGAAACATGAAAAGAAAAGGTTTTATTAGGTGATTTAGGATCAGGACAAGACTGAAAAAAGAAGTTATTAAGAAGAGGAAAGTAATAAAACTAGCAATAGGCCTACCCTATTTTCCACTTTGAACTAATACAATTTACACTTTTGAATCCGGATCATTTATTTTTCATTCCATTTGACTGGATCACTTTACCTTCTCTACTGAACCAAATAATCATAAGTAATCCTTTCGCTGAGGTAGTTCAGTTGGTTCAGTTCATATTGTTACGTGACTTTGCTGTTTTTAAATATTTGAAAAGAAATGGAGAAAATAAAAATTTGTGATCCAAAACTCTACAGAACTTAAGAGTTAGAAATACCTTCGAAGATGATAAAAAAGGCAAAATCAAGTATAATTTAACTAATTTAAGTTATGCAAAGTAATAATAATAATAGAATTAAAATTATAACCTCAATTTTAAATATTAAATATACCCAAACATTGTCGAATGAAAACATTATGTAATGGAAAACAGGAGCTAAAATGATCTTAAATGGCAATTCATTTACATGAAATAAATGTACAACTGAACCAACTGATCTGATCTCATCTGACTGGCAAAGGAATACCAATAACGTAGAGTTCGATCTGGCAACACTTGCTAGTCATTTGGTTGTCCGTATCGATTTTTTTCGTAAAAGAGTTTTTCTTGTGTGTTCTAAAAATGAGGAACGTCAATTTCAAACAATGGTGTACTATCAGGTTTTACTTCAGACTGAAACACGCAGTGTAAGACCTTCATCTTAAAGAACTAATGAACATGTCAGCAGAATCTGGGATCTTGTGCATTCAGATCGTCGGTTGACTGTACCAAATTTTGACTAATTTAATGGGGATAAGAAAAATCTGCACAAAAATGGTTTGAAAAATGAGATTTTGGCCAGTGAAAACATTCCTTCTTCTTCGCCTGACTTGAATTCTTGTGACAATTTCCTCTTCCCGAAATTGAAAAATCGCCTAAAGGTAACTCGTTTAAAACACTTCAAAACATTTAAACGACTTTAATCGACCAGCTGAAGGAGATTCCAGTATCCGAGTTCCAGCACTACCATCAGGGTAGGAAGAACAAAAACAAAGAAGAAAAAAATAGTCTTATTATTTAATTTACACACCTCGTATTATAATGAAACTGTATTCACAAATGTAGAGTCTAACCCGATTGGGAAGAATAAATAAATATTACTTGTATTATAATGCTGTAGTATTTTAATAATTATGTGGATTGAATCCTAGTTGTTTAGTTTTTAGTTGAATGTTATTATGATTCAGTTTGAGCAATATCTGCCTTGAAATCCCACATCACAATCACGTTTAAGGAAACAAACGTGAGATTTAACTTGATTTAACCCTAAGGGATTCCACACGTCAGTAGGTCCTGCGTATCCAGCAGGACACTATCCCTTTGGACACAGCGCGGGGATAAACGTCAAGTGTACGTTTATACCTTCAGGAAATTCATCGCAAATTAAAAATAACAGAACGGTGTTGCCGTCACAGCCCGCTAAACGTAAAAGAATGATAAACAAAAGAAAATTAAACAATTCCTGTCACAGTTCTTACTGATGAATAATCTTCCTCTAGTTTTAAAATTATAAAAAATACTTGCGCAATACAATGAGTTAAGATCGTTCAAGAAATCTTAGTATATTTTATCAATAGAACATGAATAATACTAATTGATAATAGTTATTTACAGTACACGTGTGTTACATTACAAATAAGTCACGTGGTAACTCGTAAAATATTTTTAAATTTGAATTTAGTTCACTAAAGTAAATAAGAAGTTTACTTTCACAACAAATTTTAATGTTAGCTACCGATTGTTGCGCGGCTGCTTTTTTGCAAAAAAAAATCTACTACTGTAGATAAAATTATTTTTTCCAAAATCGTTAGCAAAATACATCATTATTCAACTTAAAACAGTGAGCAAAGTAGCATATTGAATCACAAGTGAGCAAAGTAAATAAATTTCTTCACAAGTGAGCACAGTAAATAACATTAGTGAGCAAAATACACTAACTCTGAGCACAATGTTTTCATGGGATTACAGACATTATAATACATTTTACATTAAATACATCAAATTTAATTATAATTTATAAACATAATTGTACTGTTGAGATTTTCATTATTAAATAAAAAAGTACAATGTTTTGTTTTATTTTTTAATTATATTTTAAGATTGTGGTAAAAATTATGTTTAGCACACGTGAGCATGTCTTTTTCTCACTTGTCCAGTTGGCACACTCGCTTCGCTCGTGTGGCCAATATCTGGACCCGTGAGAAAAAGACATATTTTGCTCACTTGTACTAAAAATAGCTATTTTTTACTTCCGTTTAAAAAGAGTCTCTTTATTTCACTAATTTCAGTTAGGTTATTGATTCCATTATTTCACTAGTGAGATTATTATTTTACGCGAAATCAAATTGGAAAGTAGGCATAGGTATATATAGAAAAATTAACAGGTACAGAAATAGAATATTTAGTTCTTATTAACTTTACAAATATTGATAATATAGTTATTACATTTATTAGATTCACAGAGACTCATATATTATAATCCCAAAAATTTAAAAGAACTTTATTTTATTTCGTTTATCTGTTTATAAATAACAATTTTGTTGTAATAACTTAAATTAAAGATTCCTGGGTATTGTCCTTTTTGTTTATTTTGCAAATATCATCAAAATATCATATATTCATAATTTTAAATATATTTTTGTACTTATTCAGACGAAAGTAGAAAAAATATTATATGAAACACGGAACACGTAAAGAAACTAGATGGTAATTAACTACTGCTCTTACAAAACTCGCCTGCGTCTCGTTCTGTAATTTTTGCATGCATTAAATAACTACCTTTATGTCCTTACTTATTACATAAATAGCTATTATAGGAATATGTAAGTAACTTTCTTGTACTGTTATTTAATCTATAATTAACATCACGATTCACAAACTACATATTAAAAACATATATGTATGTGGGAAAAATTGTCACTCGGGCCCTTTTCCAATTTAATTTAAAACCACTTGATATAAATTTAAAATAAAAGATACATGTTTTTAAAAAGTATATATTGTTAAAAAGTAATTTGACTTTTTGTGCGGGGCAAAGTAAATGCTAAAGTGGGCTGTGGTCGAATGGGATTAAATATATGCATAGCGGGTTAAAGAATCAGTTGAAATAAAGTTCTATCTGTATTAAAATGTTCATGCTACTTTCTAGCAAACAGGCAATAAATAAAAGTAGTTAAAGAAGCCGTTAGAATTCTCAAGCTCGCTCATTATACACGTCGCGTTTAAAACGAGTAACTCACGTACACTTACAATCAGGATACGTTCAGACAATGCCTTCACTTTAAATTAGTTCTAAGTAGACTTAAACGGTGAACATTAAAATCAATAGCAGCGTAAAATACTTTTCTCGTTTCACTGCATTTTATTTCATTTACAACGCAACTTAAATTAAATTCTAAACAGTCATTTCAAAAACATAAAAACTTATTAACAATTGTGAAACATAGTTTCTATTAGCCATTACTACATTCATGTCACATATGTAAAAAATGGTACAAATTTATAGGAATGTATGCAGAATTGAATTTTGAAATTGTAATATTTATATCTCCATCACTCCTTCCAATCAGGGGTATAGTGCTGCCAGGGCAGCAAAGAATATATTGTTACTATTGAATGTACTTTAGTTTCAGTAGGTCAAAAATCAGAGCAAAATTACGAGAATGCTTGGATTGTTGGATTCTTAATCTATTGAAACCGGACTACAATGTGAACCATCAATATCTGCTGTAGATTATACCAAACTAAAATTTTGGTGAGGCAAGCGAGATGAATTGAATATAAACTATGAACTGCATAACAAAAGAAGCTGCTGCCATTTTTTAAAAATAAACCTAAATTTAAAATCCATTGATAACCGCTATTCCCCTCCACCCACTTATGTACATTTGAATAACTGCAAATGCATAAATGCAACGGCTAAAACTTTAAAAGGATTCAGTTCGGTCGTATGTTCCTTTCATCGAACCAGATCAGAAAGGACTTGAGGCATGCCTCAAGACTCCCTCTTCTGAACAGGTAGTGCAGTGAGAGAAAAATTGTTCTGTGAGCATTGTAAAAACAGCACAGATTTTAAGTTACGAAACATAGCACAATATGCAGCATATATCAAATATACACCATAAACGTATTTAAAAAGAATATATACAATAAATGATCCATCATCATAGGCGCCGTGTGTATATTTTCATTGGGGGTGCCCACATGTTAGTCGATGCCGTTTAATTGGACTACCGGAGAGACACTTGTATGAGCCTAATTGTTGTTTTTATTTTTACAAAGGCTGACGCACTTTCTTTTTGCGGTGACTTATGGAGGGTGGTTTAGATCTAATAGAGCAAGATTTAAAATTTTATTTTATTTTAATAGTCAAGTAGTAGTAGTAGTAAATATTTTATTTGTTACCTTTCGGTGTTCAAATTTCTACATTATCTATATTTTACATTTCATGCGGTATTTACATTATTATAACTTACTATTTAATCTACTTATAAATACTTTCTTCATCCAATCTGTGTCTGGGTTTTCGTCGTGTAGTATCTGTTGTGTAGATTTGTCATTTCTCAGGTTTTCGCAGCAGTCTCTTCTTAAGTGATTTATTGTCTCAAAGTCTCTCCCACATATTCTGCATTGTCTGTCTTCGTCTCCTATCCAGTATTTATTCCTTTTTTCTTCGTTTCCGTTCTAAATCTTGCGATTATTTTTAAATTTTTGTTTTCTGTTGTCAAGTATAGAAGTTTGCTTATAGTCAATAAGTATTTATATCCTGGATTATAAGTTGATTTATATATCTTTTCTCTTCTTATCTGAGCTTGTATATCTTGTTCCGTCCGTGTAATTTCATCTACCATGTTTTGGCCTGTATTTCTTCGTCTTTCTATGTCTGTTGCTGAATGTCCGTTGCTTTCATAGAATTTTGCCCGTTTTGCTTCCCATTGATTCTTTTCCTGTTTTCTTTCTTCTTTTTTTGTTATTTCTACCCAACAATCAAATGCAAGACTTTTCCATGGTGTCCCTCTTAATTTCTCTTCATACTTCATTGCTCTCCTTCCTGCTTCAGTCTTCATTTTAAACCTTTTTGTTTTTTCCTCTATTATATATACCGGTGTTTATTTATCTAGTCCGAGTATCCATCGTATATATTTGGTTTGAATTTTTTCTATTTCGTTTTGTTCTTTCCAACCCCAAATTTCGGCTCCATGCATTATAATGCTTGCTATCAATTTATCAAACAGTAACATTCTTAATTTAAAGTTGTTTTTGAATTTTCTTTGCCCTATGTCCCAGATTTGTGGAAGAGCTATGTTTGCTTTTTTTGTTGTTTGCTTTATATGTTCATTCTCTTCACCATTCTTGTGAAATGTATACCCCAAGTATTTGAAAGTTTTTACTTTTTCTATTTCTTTCCCTTCCCATGTCCACGTTTCTTTTGTTTCCCTTCCTCTTCCTTTATTGAAAATATAATAATAGTCAAGTAGGAAATCTATAAATAATGAACAAAATCGCAGTGAAATCAGTCATTCTTATTTATAATTTTATATTAATCAGCAAAAATAGATGCGTTTTTGTCAGTTTTTTATAGATTTATATATCTGTAAGACCTACAGATTTGTTCAGAATTAGCCTATTATTCACTATACTACATAAATTGCAGGTATTAAGCACACTATTTGGTTTTCTTCAAACGTAATTTTACTGTTCAACTAAAATAAAATTGAGTTTTATCAAAAAAAAAAATACTGATTTCCAAAGTTCATAATCCTTTTAATGTTTTTAATATATTCTTTGCAAATGCGAGTCTCTTTATTCCGTTTTATTTGGAAATGTACCTAAGGCTTCATTCTGACTATAAGACCAGTAGAGCTACCATTTCCTAATGTATATCAGTTATTTCGTATATTTCGCATGTCAATTCGTTACCAGTAGGTAGCACAAGTACGTTTCTTTACATGGAAGCATAAATTTTTAATATTTAAGTATAATTATCTCAATAAATGTATGTACGTATATATGGGAAATAAATATGATTAAATACGTTATTTCAAAATAAAATTCTAAATATTTATTTATTTGTGGGGCTGCTGAGCACCCCTAGAAATTTTACCCGGCGCCTACGTCCATCATTATCATGTAATATTGTAGATAATACAGGGTGAATACTGAAAACCTTGACATAGGGAAATAACATGGGAAAACAGTTTTTTGCTGTTTCCATCTGTCCCGCTAAATAAAATCGGGTATATGGTATCGTTAGTTAGATTACTTAATTTTGCATCTAATAAAATAAATAAAAAAATGTTGTGTAATAAGGCCTTTTTAACTGAAATATTTGATAAAATAAATTGTATTTTGAAGGTTATCCTTCATATTTTCGAATAAGAAACGTCTGAAACAAAATGCTCCATAGCCGAGTGGATACGAGGGCTGATTCATAACATAAATAATCTACAAGACCTGGTTCGAGACCACCTCAGCCCTACTTTTTTTTAATTAAATTATGCTTAAAATATCTTTATTATATCAGACTATTTTAATAAAATAGCAATATTCATATTTTTATAAATAAAAAAATCCAAATATTTAATATAATTATTATTTGCTGTCTGTCAAACTTAACAATTAATTCGAATTTAGTTTTTGGTGTATAATTTTGTATTTGAAAAACATGATATTTTAAGTAATTTAATTTAAAAAAAAAAATAGGGCCGAGGTGGTCTCGAACCAGGTCTTGTAGATTATTTATATTATGAATCAGCCCTCGTATCCACTCGACTATGGAGCATTTTGTTTTTGATGTTTCTTATTCGAAAATATGAAGGATAACCTTCAAAATACAATTTATTTTATCAAATATTTCAGTTAGAAAAGGCCATATTACACAACAGTTGGTTTTATTAGATGCAAAATTAAGTAATCTAACTAACGATACCATATACACCCGATTTTATTTAGCGGGACAGATGGAAACAGCAAAAAACTGTTTTCCCATGTTATTTCCCTATGTCAAGGTTTTCAGTATTCACCCTGTATAGGTACAGTAGAAATGAAATTGAAAGAATAAAGAATGGAACAAGTAAAATGAGTATGAGATTGGGATAGTTCCCTGGTCTGTGAACAGGGCGCAGTGAATATCTGAGCGATGAGCCCATGCGGCCACCACTAATGAGAGTAATGGATGTAGAATAAAATTGAATTTCACTTTGAGTCGGTTATCTGCGCGGCTGCGACTGACAGCTTTATGCCGGGTTTTATTCCGCCGATGCATTGTGAGGCGCATTAGCAAATTATGGATAATGAATTTTTGTAATGAGCTAGTTGAGATAATTATGCACCGTAATTAAACCGCATTTGTTCACGTCAACCAATTCACATGGAGATCATTCACATTTTAAATTAAAATTTCATTACCAATACAAAAACAATTTTTGTTTTGGCCTTAATGAATATAAAGTCCAATAGGGTATTTATAGGACATTTATATTGCTTGCCTTAAATATTTACATTGACTTGATATTCAAGATACTTGACTTGAATTGACTTGAAATCAAGTCAATCTCAAGTAAAGTAGTAGTAACCAGTCACCTCAAGCCAAGTAGTAATATTTCATAAACTACTTGATTTTTCATATACTTTTATTATGTAGTTTAGAGAAATCATCTGATTTCAACAAAGACTTTTATATACGAAACAAAATCATAAATATGTCTAATCTATAACTTGTTAACAAATAATAATATAAAGGTAAGAAAATAAAAATAAATATGAAGTTTCTAATCATTTTACTACCTGAGCAAACTTTAATTCTTACCGCCCCTCCATTACCCCGGAAGTAAATATTAACTTATCCAAGTAAAAAAAGAATTGTAGGATTATCTGAAAAAACCATATGTTTCATAAAAATATTTCATAATAAACAATATATACTATAAAATGAATAATTCTAAACATCTATAACAGTTTAAAATGTAAGATAAATAAAAAATTAACTAAAAATGAACAACAGAAAATACAACTATATAATCAATAAATAAGATAAGATAAGACTAAAGGAATTGCGTATAAAAATTATAATTTAACTTAGATATTGGCATAAATAATATAGCTTTAATGCAGGAATTTTAAGTCAGAAAGTAATTACGAGTACATCATCATAATAATAATAAGAAAAATTTCCAATCAAAACAATACAATCCTTTTTAATATATTTTAGCAAAATTATTTAAAAATAGTAAAATTATTTAATTACATAGTTTTTTCTACAGTGAAGATACCGAGGAAGAGTGTGTCGCTTCTGCTTATATAGGTATATGCATCGTGATTTGAGTCTTTTTGCAGTAGAAGAAAGAGTCTGAATTTGCGCCCCCTTCGACTTTGCGCCCTGGGCAGGTGCCCCTATGGCCCTGCCCTAGATACGGCACTGTTTCTAATACAATTATCACAAACTATTGCGGGTTATGTAGTAGATAGAGTAGCCCTGGAAAATTATCTTTCTAGCCTAGCAATTTTTGGAATCAAATGGTGGTACTCTATACTCCGTTTTTAAACTATAGACAGCACTAGACGAAGTCACATTTACACCACAGCGTTAGTGAAATACTAGTATTTCTGAAAAGAACTAATTTTAATCGTGAAATATCACAAAAAGAAAAATGAAACCAAAAACACGTGCAAATTCAACAAGTGATTATTTGACAACTATACTGAGAGTTTGACGTTTCAGTTACGTTTGAAAAGATTAACTTCAAATTTTATCTGGTTAAATGCGGCTTCATGAAATGGCGCAGCAGCCAATCACAGGCTTTGATTTTCTCACTAGAATTTCTAGTTACTGTCTATAGTTTAAAAACAGAGTATAGTAAGTGATAACTACAATGTAATGAAATATCCCTAGGTAAATCGAGTACTTGCTAACTTCATACCAGTTATTTACCATTTCCCCTCAGTTCATTCTGGTTCTAGTGATAAATTTAAAATTTAATCTGTTTATTAAGTAATATCAAGTAAGTAACTTGAAATTGCTTGATATCAGTATCAGGTCAAATATATAGAAAATCAAATCAAGTTAAGTCGTAAATTTATGAAAAGCTTGATTTTCAAGTCAAGTCAAATAATTCACAAAAACGTCAAGCTACTTGACTTGAAACACTATAAAGCATATACAGTCGATTCTGTTCATTTGGGTCACTGGTTAATTCCTGCAGTTAATTTTCAGGGCCAAATTTGAAGGAACAAAAAACAAACTAATAAAGTAATAGGTATATAATTAACGATTAATTGAGATAACGTTTCGCTCAATAATGAGAACTATGGAGGGTGATTTCGATCTAAATAAATTAGGACAAGAGAGTACTTCATAGCAAATGAGCACTACTCTTATAAGCAGTGCACATTAGAGTAACTAGTTTTTACGGATTATACTAATTACATTAGGGCGAAAATTAGTATACTTTTTAGTTAGTCTTTCAGGTAGTAAACATTAGGGAGACTACTTTTTACGGTGGCTGATTTTAATATCTGTATGATTTTTTATGAAATAGTTTCATTTTACATTTAATATAGCTCGTACTTCTTAGCTGATGTAAAATTTAATTTTGAACAAATTGGTACATTTGTAGTTTTGCTCTAAATCTATTAGGAGAGTGAATATCAGCATTTTTCCGCGTTCCACTCATCCTCTTTTTCATTACAAATATATATTATTTACGGTAATTAATGTCTAACCTATGATATGTGATAATGTCGAAATCACGTACAAATAAAACGTGTGTAAATAATATTGTAAACAATTTAAAATTGTTTCACTTATTTACATATCAAACATGTTTTTAATTAGTTAAAGGATGTTATTTGCGGTAGTCATAATTAATCAAGTAAAATTAATCAAAATATTTGCGTGGAATAGATATTGAAAAACATTTTCCACTCATTTAATTTGTAAATATCAGGCATAATATTTTCTTTTGAACAAGAGTAATTATTGACACTATTTTGTTTAAAATTTTATAAATATTTTGTTTTGTTATTTATTTAAAAAATTGAAGGTGATATAAAAATAGCCAAGCAAACTGCATTTATCACTAAATAATTAATTGCACTATTTATTTATGCGACGCCAAGACGCTTTTAAACTAGCCAAACATAATTAGCGCGTCTTTAATCCAGCCAAACATAATTACCTTGTTTATAAATAAACAATTTTCGTTCGTGTTCGCATAAAAGTAAAAGAGTTACTAGTATGAGTTTTATTTTTTTGCTATAAAATGAACCAAATAAAAAAATACTGCTGTGCGAGTAATTCTGAAAGCTTTATGCTTTAGGTCGTTATAGAAGTTGTAGACTGTTATCCTACACCACTAAAATACAAGTAAGTCCCAAACCAAGTACTGAAGGTACTTGAGGCCCTATTCCGTCTAGGAATGTTCTGCCACACAAGCATTAGCGCCTTGTGCGTTTAAGGAATGAGGACACAAATTTTGTACTCAAAACTCAAAACTCTAAACTTAAAAAAATCATGAAAAATATTAACTTAGTTGCTAATAGAAGACCCATGTGGGGTTGAAATCGATCGGAGAGCAAATAAAACGTTTTTCAAGAGACTGAATTCCAGAAATGTTTTCCTTTAGTTAATTACTCAGAATTCTGTAAGCAAGTTACTAGCTCTTAGCAACGTTACTAACATCATTAGCCAATAACAATAGTAGACAAATAAAATATGAAAATGATAGCTTTTACAAATATTTCTATTGGTTAAATTTTTTTGTAACGATAATAAGAGCGCGCAACTTGTTTACAGAATTGGGGTGATTACCTCATTACATTTATTATCCAGTTTGATCGATCTTGACTGATCTGATCTATCATTATTTTTTATCGATAATGATCGATCAGAAAGAAAACATCCTTTTTGATCAGATCGATCTTAATCAAACCTAACGTAACAATACCCTATAACGTTATAACAACGTTTTATTTGCTAATTTTTTGTTAATAACATAACAATAACAAAATAACATTATGTAACTGTAATGTACCACATAACGATACACTATAACGTTATTTTCCGTGGGAGATATTTGTCACTAGTAGCCATTAAAGATTGTTTTAAATGTACCAATCACAAACCTTCTAACAATAGGATTTTACGTATGTTATGTTATTAAGCTAATTAGCAATGTTTGTCTAATATTAGGTAGGTAACTACGAATTAGTAGAGAATAAGGTATTAATATTTTAAGAATATTTTTTTAAAAGAAGGTATTTCTTGGATTTGCAATCATTTAATAAAATCCACTAATACATCAACGTTTAGACTGTAAATCAGTCTTCATCAGGGTGATAAATGGTAATAAAATGTTATCAAGTAAAACATGTAATTATTATCACAAAATAGATCAAACTAATTCTGGGATTTTGAGAAAACATTGTGGACAATTATTAAAATAGTTTATTCCCTATGTAGTTACATTTCTTGTGAAAAATCTGTGGTATTTAATTAGTTTTACAGTAGTTGTATAATATTATTTCCTGTTCTCTGGCTCTTGATTGGGCAGTGGTAGGTTTGTACTATTATCGACTGTTACTCAACTAGAAACTTTTGTATAAGTCAGTTGGTTGATAACTTTTAAATAGCATGTACGTGTGTTTGTTTTATCTATGTTTAACGATATATTTCTATAAAATAATTTACATTTTTTACTTGATAATATTTTAATACCATTTATGTAGGTTTGTTATCTGAGTTGAATGTAAGTCTGTTTATTTGATTGTATGTTTTGTACGTTATTAGCACCCTGATGAAGACTGATTTACAATCGAAACGTTGATGTATTAGTGGATTATATTAAATGAATGCAACTCCAAAAAAAAAACATCTCTTTATTAACATCTACGTAATAAAACCAATTCTACATTAATTATATTGTTAGTTATAATAAAGTTTCGAAATAATATTTTTGCATACTTTATTTTTATGCAAAAGTATAGAGTATATTCATCAAAAATAAAGTATAGTTGGCAACCCTACTTGGGAGTATAAATTGAATAAATTTTATTTAAAACACGCCTGAACGGTATGTTACCACATGAGTGTTAACACACTCATGTGTTGTGGGTCACAGTTAGAATCAAATGGCGATTTGTAGGTATAGTTTGTGGTGCTGTAACGCGAGCTGTGAGTATGAATTTTGAATGAAGTATACCGGCAGGCCAGCTGAACGGCAAACATAATGTATCGCGTATTATAACATATGCCTGTCACGCGTGGCCGTCATTTGTTGGTCAATGATTTACGATGTATTCACCGCGGCGCTAGCGTCGGCCATTTTGTTGCGCCATTGTCCTCATTACTGACAAATCACCAGCCGGTGATTAATTATTTTTGAATTCTTGCGCGTAATTTCGGCGCCCTCTGCCAAAATAGCGCATTGTCGCCTGCTTCATACTTTCAAAGACATATTGTGCCGCGGACTGATGCCTTCACAACACGACCTCTGAACCCGGAAACACTTGGATTGTGACGTCACTTTCATCTCTAATAACTACTTCTGTCTACTTCTTAATCCCAATTCGCTAGCGGCAGTGAAAATTAAACTAATAATTATCAAACAAAAATATATTCGAATCACTAAAATGCAATGTCATATAACCCGAACTGTCGACAACGTCGTTCCGGTGCTTTTTTTTGGGACAGACCGCGGTACTGAAACCAAGACGCTGAAATTTAAAGGACGTTAAAATTCACAACAATATTCTGTTTAGTACACTTATCTTAGAATATTTTCTTTTGGTTTAAAATTAATTATATTTAAGAATGTCAATAATAGCTATAATATGTACACAGAGTGAATACTAGCAACTTTAACATAGGGAATTAACATGGCGAAACAGTTTTTTCCATATACCTAATAAGATAATAGGTATATGGTTTTTTTTGTTTCCGTCTGCCAGCTAAATATAATAGGGTGTACGTGGTACCGTTGGTTAGAATATTTAATTTTACATATATTTATATCAAATATTATGGAATAGGACAGATGCCATATTTGACAATAAATTTATAGCTAGTAATTAAATGCAAAATAAAAAGCATATTTTAGAGTTAATCTAAATTAAAAAAAAAACAGTTGTTACATACTGCGCAATCAGAAAATGATGCCAGTGGCTGTCAAAACTCGGACTATAATATTCGTAATCATTTATAAATTATTTTATTAAAATATTTACTATTCATCGCAAGTCGATTGACAGTTTAGGTTGTTGATTTTAAGATTAATGTTAATATCTAGTTAAATTATTCTTATTTGGGTTGACGATTAACAATGAAGTATAGTAGGCGTTTAAAGTTTAGATCCCAGCGCCACTGCGGATAAAATTTGAAACCCTCCGAGAGACATCGCTGACAGCAGAGTGAATTAAATAACACGTAATATTGTTGTATATTATAAAATATTGTAATTTAATCTATTTTTTTCTAAAAAAGCAATATAGGTTTATCTGTGTCATGCCATTCTTCATATTTATTCGTTTATTTTTCGGGGTTTCAGGTTCTGAATCAGCTTAATGCTGAACAAAATTTAAGGTTTCCTTTAACGGAATACTTTAATTTTATTAAACGAAATGGAAATTCCAGAACTATGTATGAAGGGGAAGAAGTTCTTAATGCCGGTCATATAATTTTATGCGGTATTTTGGCGTTTACAAATGAAGAGGTCAATCTATATGGATTATGTTTACAATCATCGGCTTTGCAATCATCACCGCATATTATTAAAGGAACATTTAAAATAATAAATTATCAGTGTACAGTGAAACACATGGTTTGTTCTTGAAAAGCTGGTGAAGGTAGAAGATGCAAAAATATTTCTGCAATTTTGTTAAAATGTACCAGGTGTATTTCTGATTAAATAATTTGATGTGCACAAAATTTGTACACACTTATCTCTAGATTTAGTAAAGCTTCCTTCGTCAAAATGTAAGGAGCACACTTTCATGAAAGGGCTCACTTTTTTCCAATTTTTAAAACATTTATCCACACTTTTTTCCTATTGACCAATTCGTACTTGTTAAAATTATTTTTTATTTGTACGTTAGAATTAGCACTAGGATATCAAAAAAAGTGTAAATCTGAGTTACGTTTTTTCCATGAATTGCACATTGGTACACAACAATGTAAATTTGACGTACTGCAAAAGAAGTATAGATGCAAAAGAATCAAAGAAATAATACGACAAAAGAAACGATAATCACATGAAAATTAGTCTTGAAAAAGACTGTTTAGTATATATCAAACTAATATAATAATGAAGCACTATAAAAATACGAAAATACATCACTAAAACTTGAAATTAAACAAGAATAATAAATAAAATGTCGTCAAACGTACATTGTCAACATAGGTTATAAACTGCGAATGTCTCTCGGAGGGTTTCTAAAATTCGCCACCAGATGGCATATCGCTGGGCTGGAAATCCCTGTAGCATGGATAATACTCTAAATCTTGAAACTACTACGGTGTCTTCTTGACTTCCTTTCTTCTTTTTTATCAAGGCTACATTGCATTTGCGCATGTGCAAGAAATTTCAAATAAAGTCCTTGTGTCAACTTCAAGGACGTTTAAAATTTATTTAATGATCATTAAACATATCGTGTGTCCCCGGCATTATACTCTTGTGACAACATACCCTTTAGGAATACGTAAATATTTTTTTTTATTAAGTATAGACGATGTAGGCTGTAGGCGTAAGCACGTAAAAAATACATATTTTCAAAAAAATATATTTTCGTAAATAATATGAAAGGATGTAATGAAGTACAGATGAATGTGAATGGAATGAAATTTAAATGAGTCCATATATCGAATGCACAACAAGGGCGATAAAGACATGGACAATGAAAATGATTTATAAATATTGGCTTGTCACCGGTGGGGAATTTTGTTTTTGCGGTGTTGGCAGCATTGCTCACAGCGGGAAATACGAAAATGAGTATCAGGACAATGCGAGCTGACAGTTCGCGAGTTTTTATTAATTAATTGACTGATATATCACGCCCGCCCCGCTGCTGTTATTGTTCGATCACAACTACTTTTGTTCCTAATCCCCGATGTTCAACTGCAGGACAATTAGTAACAACTGTTGGCATAGCAACAGATGATTGCACTTCATTGCACTTAAGTAAATTGCCATCATTCGTTACGCTTATTAGTGGATGCTATATTTAAAATTAATTACGGTAATTGTGTGGGAGGATGAAGCTGTTGATGCGGATTTCATACACCAAATTCGATAATTGTAAATTAATACACCACCGTATTTCCAAACTTATACAAAACACAGTCAATTATTTTATCATCAATTTCTGAATTATTACAAACATTATCGAGATAGATTATTATATATTTATTTATGGATAATAAAATTAGTGTTGCCTCGATACGAGACTAATGTCTTGTCTTGCTACTGATTTATCTCGTCTTGACAAGATTTTGTTTCGATTTTCGAGACGAGATAAATATGGTCGATTTTTGACAGAAGAACAGTCCTGTTAGAAAATGGATAAATTTATAACGAAGAACCAATAATTATTCTCATTTAAAGAGTATTTCTTTTATTTTATTTTTCAAGATATGCAGTATATAATAATATAAAATTTTAAGTATTTTAATACCATTGCTCTATATAATTAATGGACGCTAGAAGAAAGTAAATCATGATTTAGGAACCTTACCTACCATAACCTAACCTAAACTAACCAATAGTAAAAGAAATAAAAAGATACATAAACCTTTATTTTACGAAATTAACAAACTTCGCAATATAATTCCTATTATTTATGGATAATTTTTGAACTTAGGATTTATTTATTCAACTTTGCATCTATTATTATAAACCTAGCATCTATTATTTTACTGTACATCTATTATATAAACATGGCGGTCTATTATTTTACTGAGCATGCTCTATATAAACATATTGTCTGTTATTTTTATTGAATATTTTAAATGTTTTTCCTTAGAGAAATTGTTATTGACTCTACAAAACATAAAGTATCATAGAAAGCGAATTAATCTCTGACAAATATTTAAATACATAGTTATAAAATTATTTACCAAGATTATTTTTTTTTACTTAGCATACCTAATTTTAACACAACAAAAATTTTTATTATTTTTTTTATTTTTAGAAATGTAACTTTGCAAAAAAATATATTACCGTGCCAATAAATTGTTACGATTATAGGTAAATGTTTATGTGTAGTGTAGAAGTGTTATTATCAGAAATAATATAAAAAATCTCCTTATTTTATCGGTAAACTTTTATTTTGCACGATTCTTTTGTTTAGCAACAAACTCGGAATCAAACTGCAAGGTAAATCCTGATTCCAAAGGAGAAAGGATTTTACCTAATGTCAGTTCGCTTGAGTGATTTCATATTTCATTTTTGCGCATCGATGATAGAAACCCAAATTAAAATTATTAATATTGCTGCCAATTTAATTTCAAAATAAAAACGTTAATCCACACCGAGATCACAGCTTATAGAACCTGACTGCCAACTATTTGCAATAAGAAGTTGAGAAAAGTTTAGAAGTATTGAGTTTCATCATTCCAATCATATGAGAATCATGTACCAGTACGTGTTGCAGATATTTTCCTTTTTGTCTTTTTGTAGTTGGTTGCTAGCCAACTTACAAAACGTAAATGTACTGAGGAATCAGATACAAAAGGACTACAACATGTAACGATAGAAAAGAAAATTAAATATACATTAATTTCAAATTTCCTTTGTAGCTTTTACCAGATATAAAAACAAATATCCTTTATGTGTCTCTAACTACAATTTATCGGACACACGTATAAAAACAACACTATAAATTATTGAATATCGGCATGTTTGATAATTGTCAGCTATTACTTTTTGGACAAAGTTGTTTTCATTGAAATGTCAATGATAAAACATAATTTAGATACACCCAACTTATCATATGACGAAACAAAAATATTTAGAAATGCAATTCTGTAAATTACTATTATTGTTATAGTTTGGTTCATTACTGGTATCGCATAAAGAATTTGGAATATGAGGTGATCATATGTGTGCCAACAGCATTATAAAGATAAATTCCAACGACTAGTTATTAATCAATCATGATGCAAAACACTTGAAAATGCAACCAATAGGAACATTGTTTTTGTACAGATAAAATTCCGTTACCCTGATAAATTTCTGCTACCCAGTAAATAAACGATTGTTATTATTTATAACTGTCAGTGTGACAGTTAAGTAATATTCACAATAATAATAATTAAATTGTTTCATTTTGCTTTGTCTTTGGAATTTCTCATCAAATACCATACGACATCGTAAACTTTTATTTTTAAGTACTCATTTTTTTTTGCTTTTAAGCATAATAACTCAAGAAAACTGACATTATATAAAACCATGAAATTTACTTTTGTTTGTTGCTAAGCAAACAAAATTCTTGCAAAATAAAGTTTATTGATAACATCAGGAAGTCTTTTGATTTTATTTCTGATAATTATTTTCGATAGTATGAACATCAAGATAGTACTTTATAATATTTTCATAATTAATAAATTCGAAATTCAAATCTGCCAAGTAATAATGCGATTCCTTCTGTTCTACGCATTATTTCAATATTTGTTAATTTAATGTTTTATTAAAGATCATTTTCTAAAATAGCATATATTAAAATGAAAATAGGAGCACGATGCTATTAAATCTTCTGAATGCGTTGATCTTATATGGAACATGGAACTTGAATTTGCTACAAAAATTAATTATTCAGACGTAATATTAACCTGGAATATTTTTTTTCCGATTTCTTTGGCTACCAAATAAAAAGTGCCAAAGCCAAAAACCCTCGATCTTTTTCTTTCTTAAGAAATGTGTTTTTGAAATTTTCTATTTGTTTATATTTTGCTTATTTCTCCCAGCGACGTATTTTAATGGCTTGGAAGAATTATCTGACGGTAATATGGCCAACCAAATATATCAAAATACTGCAATTTTTATGAAAATAATTTATTATATGTTGATTCGCATTTTACACAGTTTAAAATGATAATTGGTAATGGGGAAGTTTAGCGTCTTTGAAATTACATGTGAAATATCTTTTAGTCGTAAGTATATGAACAATTATAACTTAAAATCTAATTGAAAGTAAAATTATTTTTCCAATTATTTATAATTAATGATTTATCTTCGAGCCACTCTGACGTCACATGTGAGTTATGCACTTGCGCAGAAGGGATGGTGAGACCTGACTTTTTGAACGTAGGTTGTATCTTGAGGCATTACACCACACGCTTCTCTGTTGCCATGAGAACCCAGCGCGCGCTGGTTAAGATAGACGATACGTTCTCCGCGAGCCACTCTGACGTCATCTTTGTATAAAATTTCATTTTTTGAGAAATCTAGACATCTTTGGGTGAAATAAAATGTACAATATCACTTTTGAGGGCAATCTTCATAGAATAAAAAAATAAAAAAAACGCTAAACTTCCCCATTATTTACACATATTTTTTACTCAATACACATTAGGTTGTATTAGGAAACAAATAATTTTGATATCATAACCGTATTTAGCGACCCAAAAACATCATAATTAATTTCCATAACATTTGAAGCATTTTAAAATATTTGGAAGTCTGTATTGAATTCACCG
This sequence comes from Stenolophus ochropezus, assembly GCA_035578165.1. Classification (NCBI taxonomy): domain Eukaryota; kingdom Metazoa; phylum Arthropoda; class Insecta; order Coleoptera; family Carabidae; genus Stenolophus; species Stenolophus ochropezus. The sequence continues at coordinate 46,670,064 of JAQOWZ010000002.1, read as the reverse complement.
TTTTCAGTTTTGTAATTTTGAATTCAGATTCGAATTTAGCAATCCAAAAAACATAATAAATTATTTTCACGAAGTTATTTTTTTTTATTATTTTTTAATTTTGATGTCAGATTCGTATTTGGCTTCCCAAAAGTATATAAGAAACGTATTTCAGATAATTCTCCCAAGCCAATAAAATAGCTGGATGAAATAAGCAAAATATAGACAAATTGAAAATTTCAAAATCACATATCTTGAGAAAAAAATATCGAGGGGTTTTGGTTCTGAGACTTCTCATTTGGTACCAGAAGAAGTCTGAAAAAATTATTCCAGATATTATAATATCAGTTGGACCTTTAGTGTTGGCTACTTGATACAAATGATTATTAAATATGGGGGATCAAGAGTGCTTGGAAGAGAACAAACATATTTTGATTATGTCAATACAGTTTATGTTAATGTGTTATAATAATAAATATATTTTATAGTTATATCCTGTGTATTATTCGACCACCAATACATTATTTACTGAAGCAGAATAGAACATTTAGTGAGGTACCCATGTTACAGTTTGCCTGACTTTCAGGCTGTTTACAGTCTTTTTATTTATTTTTTAATAGGATATACTACAAGTTAAAATAATGCGAAAAACGTTAAATTAAAACACCTTAGTAAAAAAGTTTAATAATAAAAAAAAGATATTATTTTTTATGTTTTTATAAGGAAGCGGAAAATTCAATCATTCATTCAAAAATTGTAGTAACCTGTGGAGTAACAAATTTAATTTTTATTTTGTTTTTTAATTTATTAGTTATAGCATAGACAAGATATATATAGTATAGAGTTATAGTATGAGGTTACTTTGAAGGTCAGTACAACTTTTTGTAACATTAATTTATCGCTCTATTACAAAAACTTTAAAAAATATCTTTTATTATATATGTTTTATTTACGTGTTTTAACATTTTTCGCCTTTGACTTGTAGTACCACCAATTAAAAAATAAATTAGAAAACCATAAACATTTGTATCTCTGTAATGTGTCATGTGTCTTGTTACTTGTACGCGCTAGAAAGGTATATGTAGAGGTGTATAATATAACGAGAGTCATGATTGAATGATCGAGCAATGTAGCGAGTAATCGGACGAATGAGCTGGCTTGTTTTAATGAGGAAACAATGGGCCAACCCTCCAACCCTATTAGCAACAACTAAACCCTGGATTACTTGTGCTGTTTGTTTGGCGCGCACATATTTCAGTGCCAGGCCCATTGCTGATGTCCGCTGATTATTTGTGATTCCTCTAATTTATATCATTCACTCTACAAATAGGTACATGCTTAAACATATCGCTCCCTTTCATATAAAACAGTACAGACAGTAAAGCCTGATTTAAGCAGCATTGCCATAGTCATTGTTATAATCAGATTCAGTCTTAAAATTTCAAACATGTTTAAGTAATTGCAGCGTTTATGCAACTGTTTCATAATCACAGTCATTATCATAGAAGTATAACATTAAAATTGAATTAAGCCTGGTTTATGCAGCGTTGTCATAGTCGTTGTCATAATCACAATTATAGTCTTGAAAATTAAATCACGTTTAACCAATATCCGCGTTTATGCAATTGTGTCACAATCACAGTCATTTTCATAGAAGTATAACATTAAAATTGATTTAAGTCTGGTTTATGCAGCGTTGTCAAAATTATAATCAAAATAACCAATAGCCGCGTTTATGCAATTGTGTCATAATCACAGTCATTGTGATAGTTATGTGCATAACATTAAAATTGCTTTAATTTTAATTCTGTGACTATGATTACGACGAGAAAACACTGCTTATGCCTTATAAATGTCAATGGTGTATCCAATATAGTCTAAAACTATGTTTATGTGAGTGCATATTGTATTTTAATGTGGATTTGCGGATTCTGCGAGTTTTCTAGTTATAAGTGATAACATTTTAACAATGCAAGTTTGAATTTGTCAATTTTTACAATTCTACAATTATCGAATCACAATCATATCAAAACTGTTGGATAATCCATTTTTTTTTGTGATTATTTTTATGATTATGTTAGTGATTATGATTACGACAATGACTATGATGATAATGCTACATAAAACAAGCTTTAAGTGACTATGATTATGATGAGATAACAATATGCATGCTTTACAAATGTCAATGGTGTATTCTATCTAAAATTATGTTATTTTGAATGAATGTTTTATTTTAATGTGGATTTATGGACCTTGCGAGTTTTCTAGTATAAATGATAACATTATTACAATACTAATATAATACAAATTTAAATTTGTCATATTTGACAATTCTATAATTGTCAAATCACAATCATATCAAAATTTTTGGATAAATGGTTCACATTCTTATGATTATTTTTATGATTGTAACAATGATTATGATAATGCTGCATAAGCCAGGCGTATAACTATGATCGTTCATTGAAAAATATATAGATAGGCAAGTTTATAGGTAAATTCATTTCACCTACATAACTGTACTGTAATTTTGGTTGCCTTTGAGTTAATGTCAGGCGTTTCAATGAAATATAAACAAAAGAGCAATACTTCAAATATTATTAATACAACTTAGTTCTGTTATGAAATATACCAATACATTATTAAAAGACTATTTTAATAGATACAAAAAATTACTGTAAATATGTAAAACATTTTTATTTATCTGGAATTTTGTTTGTTTAATTCCGCAAAGTAGTTCATGGAACCATGAACTTGATGACTGTCACATTTGATGCCTAGATACGCAAAAATATACAGGCTTATCTATCTATATATTTTCAGTCAGCGCTGGGACCTACAATACATAGCAGTGTTTATTCACAATCGCTTAGTAATATGGTTGTTGCCAACCAATCAAACAGTTGGGAAGTGGCTTATTACATACTTTTACTTTCCAGCTAGCCGATAATGTATAATATTTCCGGCTTCAGTTTTATATGCTAAAACGTGATGTAATTGCAATTAAAGTACTTTGTACATAAATTTCAGTTATGTTAAGAATATATGTGCAAGTCATTAATAATTCTATTTTAAATAGCGTATTTTTATACATTTCGTTTGAGAAAATGCCTTTATTTTGCTCTGTTATGGATTGTGTTGTTATAACTTTTATCCATGGTCGAAAATAAACCTTCTGGAGTTCAGTCACTTTATTGGTATTTACTACGTCTCCTACCGGTTTCGACCCCTCTTGGGTCTTCCCAATAAAGTGACTGAACTCCAGAAGGTTTATTTTCGTTCATACATCCACCAGTCAAGAAGTTCCCATTCCTATTTATCCATGGTGTTTGTGTTTGTAGTGAGGTGCGACATGCTGTTTTAAAATTTAATGCAGTTGTTCGTTTTGTTCTAAATTGGAACCGATAAGTACTGTAACTCTGGTCTGTTTTTAATTTATTTACTGCATCACGCTCTTCTTTAGTTACACTCAGTGTTACTTCTTTAACCAACGATAAAAATTGTTTCAAAGATAAATTTAAAGAATACTCGATCTTTGTGAATTTCACAACACGAAATATTGCTGAATCGATGTCATTTTCGTGCACACAAAGTAAAAAAATTTCTAAACTGTCTTTCTCTAATGTGGGAATTAATTTAGATATAGTAAAAGATTGATGTTTTTCTCCTGTCCGTCACGTTCATACGTATAGAAAAGGTGTACTAGGTTATGATAGGCTAGGATATAAAATTTCAATAAGCTAACATTATCCCAGATGTTCAGTCAGCATCAGCAAGAATTTAATCAAATTCACTAGAATAAAGTACCTCTCTGAAGAAGTCTACCATGTTCATATGTACAGTCAAGGTGTACTAGGTGATGGTATGCTAGGATATGAAATTTTAATGGGCTACTATTACTCTACGTAGCCAGTCAGCACTTTTTTTTTGTCAGTAAATTAGGCAGACCCAAAATTAAGTAATCTAACTAACGATACCATATACACCCGATTTTATTTAGCGGGACAGATGGAAACAGCAAAAAACTGTTTTCCCATGTTATTTCCCTATGTCAAGGTTTTCAGTATTCACACTGTACACTACCATAGTGTTAAAATTATAACAAACACTATTTTTAACCCTTTAACTCTATGACGTCATCTATATAACACTATTTATTTTAGTATGAGAAAGACTTTCGCAGGGTTAAATTAGTGAAAATATCATTTTTATGACGTGTAAAAATTCTAGACTGAAAATTTAACATGGGCTTAATTTTTTACTGTGTACACAGGAGGTACAAAACAAAACATATTTTTCCAAAAAAATGAGCAAATTACAGATTTTATTCTCACTTCAGCGTCCTGCTCTCTTTTCGCTAACTCAGAAGCGAATGTAAATAAGTTAGTCATAGTTCAGAAATGGTTGATGTCAACAAACAACGATAACGTTTCACGACACTGCTCGATTTATTAAAAACGCGTTAGTGCAAAAAAGTTAACACTAGGACTAGGGTATCATAATATGTCAGCGAACAGAGCTATAGCTACATATTAAAAATGAAATATGCAAACTTACTTCAAAATTGATAAAATATAATTGTACAAACACTAAAAATATATCAGTGTATTTAAAGTCATGAGGCACCATACCCTTCAGACATAGGAGTACTTCTAATAAATTATAATTCTATTGACATATATATGAATACTAATTTTTTTGTTTCTTTTAACTTCAGAGAATAAAGGACTGAATAGAACTTGATATTAATCTTCTGGAATTATTTCGTGAACAGCTTTCATATCTAAATAATTTATGAATAAAATCTGTTACATTATTTCAATAACAAGAATTTTGATAAAAATTTCCATAATAAACGCGTTTTTTCTTAAATGTCTGATTCGAGTAGAAACAGAGTTTTTTCTTTGAAATGTAAATTCCTGCTTTATTCATAGGAAATGAACAAAAATAATTTCTTCTTTCCATTTATATCAAAATCTTTTATGTTTCGCGTCAGCACAAATTCAATTTTATTGAAATTATTGATGAGATTGGGAGATGTCGGCCATTCTTTCCAGGTACTTCAGATATTTACATTTTACTCGATTACAGCACACATTTTTCACTATCAACCTGCTTTGTTGTCTATCGGATTTCCTTTCTTATGCTATGAATATATTAAACTTCATAATCTCATAATATTCTAATATACTTTATTTATAGATTTTTGAACCCGAATTCTTTACCACTTATTTTGTACTATAAATGGCCAGCTAAAGTGCCTACAAGTGAATTTATTATAACATAGTTTAATTTTTCATTTTTTAACCGAAATATTTCAAGACTCCCTTTTATCATCTATGTCCCACATATAATAGTCTCAGTTGTGCACTTTCCGCGCCAGCTAGAGTGTCTGTAGATGATATTAATCATTAATTAATAACATACTTTGTATAATTATTTTTATATTTTTAAACTCGTGTTGATACAACTTCCTTATCATATATTTGCCGCATATAATGACCTCCTTGTTGCACTCTTCAAGTCAGTTAGAGTGCCTAAAGGCGAAGTTGTTCTTACATACTTTAATTTATCATTTTTTTTTGTTTAAAACCCGAGTGGTGCGCTCTCCACGCCAGCTGCAGTGCCTATCGGTGACTAGGGATAATGTTAAAATTTCAAATTTATTATTTTTTACCGGTTTTAGGATATTAAGCTTTTGTTTACATAGAAAAAAGTAGGCAGGGTAACGAAGTCATAATTGTATAATTTTGACAAGTCAATATGGTAAAAATACTTTCTCTGTTTCGGAATTAGAATGTCATATTCCAGCACGCTTATTGATGTTGGAAGAAGCTTCATTCTTAAACGATTTTTGGTTATATTTTGTTATTTGAGATTGGCATGACTGCATTAAATACACAAAATATCTAGGCAACTGACCTAGCACCTAGGCAACAGACGAAACGAAACAGTGATTTGGTGACAGTGATTTCTGTCACCAACCTAACTATTCTATCAAAAAAATCCCTTAATGGAAATTGTCAAATATTATTATAAAAAATAACGTAAATAAAAGCCGAAACAGAGAAAATAGTATAAAACATTCGTTATAGAAGGCAATTCAAGCACTCGTTCGTTCGGGCACTCGCTGCTTCGCGCTCGTTCCCGAATTTCAAACTCGTGGTTGAAAAGGTTGCCTTCTACAACTTGTGTTTTAATATACTATTCTCTGTTTCGGAATTAGAATATCATATTCCAGCACGCTTATTGATGTTAGAAGAAGCTTCATTCTTAAACGATTTTTGGTTATATTTTGTTATTTGAGATTGGCATGACTGCATTAAATACACAAAATATCTAGGCAACTGACAAAGTAATTCTAAATTATTTGGGAGGCCATGAAACAAATTGCTTGTGGTACTATGTATAAAAGAAACAGAAATCACTGTCACCAACCTAACTATTCTATCAAAAAAAATCCCTTAATGGAAATTGTCAAATATTATTATAAAAAATAATGTAAATAAAAGCCGAAACAGAGAAAATAGTATAAAACATTCGTTATAGAAGGCAATTCAAGCACTCGTTCGTTCGGGCACTCGCTGCTTCGCGCTCGTTCCCGAAATTCAAACTCATGCTTGAAAAGGTTGGCTTCTACAACTTATGTTTTAATATACTATTCCGTACAGAATTGTCAAAATAGCATGGGACGATAATTGTCATATCATATCAGTCCATTCAGACATGATCACGGAAACGTTTCTTACAAGAGAATTTTATAAAATAATATTTATAAGAAAGGTGAAACCGGTAAACTATTAAACAAACCACGGATGTTATGTATAAATCTAACACAAATTGTTTACCTTATATCCCCACAATAAAAACGACTTTCATGCCAATTAAATTCTGTTTCCATACCTAGGGAAATTTCCCTAGAACTTTTGGGAAATTGGGAAAAATATATATTTAGAGAAACTTCAAATTATTTTTTTCCGACTGTTATTACAATTATTAGTATAAATCTGTAAGTACAATTCTTAAGATTCCCATCGTGCTAAAGTTATATTTGGTAGTTTACAATTGTAACAAATAACATTCTTCACAATTGAATTGTTCAGTCTTCAATGTTATTATACCCTTAGAGAAATAAGTTGCATTTCCGCAAATTTATCATATATTAGAGAGATATTTTTCAAATACTGTTGTAGAGATCTTATTAAATATTATTGGCACAGCAAACAAATTAACAAAAAAAAGTTTATTTTAATAATCTAAAAAAATATAATTACTCAATTTACGAATCATAGTATTTTAATTTTTCAAAATATATTATTTTATTATTATGTTTGAAATTAAATAAAATATACTAATAAACTTTTGTGTCGTTAATAAACATACTAACACTCATAAATGATAAAAATTCAAATCTACGGAAATTTCTAATTTCATTTTAGGGATGAATAGTTTTTAATCACTGGCAACACTGGCTAAAGTGTCAGCAAGGTTACATTTAGAACACCTTTTTCGGTACGGACTGACACATCCAGTAATACGGAATAATTTTTGAGTGACATTTTTATTTAAAAAAAATACTATTTATACATACATAAAAAAATGTTTTATTATTATGCTGCTATACGAGTATACAAAATATAAATTTTTAATATGTCATTACCTGTTTTAAATTTCCCAAGTGGTATTTTCTCTACTTTCATATAAACTACCTGAGAGATGTTACTTGATATCAGATTTATAGTCATATAAATAATTTATGAATTTGTTAAATTTACTATAAATATACCTGAAAGATATGGTTCCACCTAACTATAAACACACTCATGTATTGTGGGTCACATATAATACTATTTAAAGTGTTTCCTAGTAAGAAAATTAAACCTTTACTAAAAATATGACAAAATAGTAAAATAAAGTAATAAAATGGTCTATAAAATTTTAAATACACCATTTAAAATTTCATGATTCAGCATACTTTAATTAAAGTAGAGACATAACAAGTGACACATGACAAAATTTTATAACTAATAAATCATTTTCATTTGCAGAGTTATACAAATTTTTCATTTTGCAAATCATTTCAAATGTTTATAACCGCATAAACGAACGAATGTCAACTAGAAAATTAAATTTTAAATTTTACTTACCATTTTGTGGTTAGCTTAATTTCAAAGCCTGACATAAAAATTTATTTAATGGTTACAATTCATTATTTAATATTTTAATAACAGTATAGACTAATATTAGTAACCATAGTAACACGTCATTCATTTTTTTATAATTCAATCACAACTATTGCAAACTATTATATTTAGAAACATTTTTCTGTGAAACTGCAAATGGAATTTTTCGCTCCTATTGAAGTAAATTTAATTAATATTGATACACAAAAATATAAAATTTGTATATTCATACATCAGTATTGCAACAAAGCCAGAAATATTAATTAAACATGAAAATCTATTTAATGCGTGCAATTCGCTAGTAATCATATTAAAATTTACAATATGCAATATTTTAATTAAATTTATCATAGGGTGTATTTGAAAAATTATTTGGTAGGAAACGCATTGTTTATTATATAATATTTCAATTCGGGAAAATCAAATTGAAATTTTATTATTTGATATGTTAATGACAGGAAATACCTGAAATGAAATTTTTGTCATGGGATACTAATTAAAATAATTGGGAGATATTGACCAAGGCAAATTAAATTTTAAAATTATTAGGATTCATTGAACATATAAATGCATATCTAGAAATAATTGTACATACATATGTACATAAAATAATATTTAAAACATAATATTGAAAATGTGACCCACATACCTAAATGTGTTTATAGTCTTTAAAATTATATTATTATGTTATTATTTTAAGTATACTTCCAATATAATTCATCTATATGTTTCATTGAAAATAATCTTTAATATATAATATTTCTATAGTAAAATGGAATGGGAAACATTTATCTTGCAAATATACATAATTTAAATATATTTCGTCCAAACTTTAATGCACATATTTTATTTCAAATCATGTAACTATTTTCGGTAAAAATCAGACAGAAATAAAGTTCAATTTATCTGGTTAAATTTTTAAAAATCTTCACAAATATGATAATGGGGGTTTCCAAGATTTTTTTATTTTTTTATATGATAAACTTTAAAGCAAAATATTGGACCCATATTTTTTTATTTTTCCAAAAAGTTGATAGTATCCGAGAAAAAAATTAATAAAGTTTACGGACAATGGATGTGACGTCATTCCCCTGACTAGAAAAAGATAGTCCATGTGCGCTATGAGATAGAACTATAAGTAGCTAAAAAACTGAAGTGAAGTTAGGCTACGAGTACCGCTTAAATTCAAACATTGAATATAAACATAACCTGCTTTCGTGATTCATGCTTTCGATAGATGCATTTACCAGTTACCACGTGTGTGTGTTCTCATATATTTTGAAATCCAGGCAGGATATAAATATCAGGTACTGAATTTATAATAATATTTAATGAAAAAAGAATGTACTTATACATAAAGTATTTTATTTTAGTTATGAATGAATATTATTTAAATTTTCTTGCTATCGCTGCTTTTATATTTGCAATTTTCTTTGTGGCTATTATTGTTAAGTATTGTTTTATACCTGTTGCACTGTCATTTTATCACATGAAGCTAGCTATCGGGGGCAGTGTTGCGAACCGGTGAAATTAAAACTTATATACTTATAGTTGGCAACACTGATCAGGGGAAAGACGTCACAAGGTCATTTAAATAAAATTTTAATTTCAATTTTTAAATAAAGTATTCAACAATTACATATTATTTTAGTTTTATTACAATATACTCACGACCAAAATTGATATGCAGAATATATATTTTAAAAAGGCGTTGTATGGGAAACCCCCATTATACAATATTAGAATATTGTTGATAATGTTACATTACACATGTTAATCAAGCGGTTTTTTAACACTATCGTAGGTTTCCGTAATAGATCGGATGACCCTCGACAGGGCTATGAGACTTGCTAGCGTTGTTTATTGTTTAATAAAAAATGTAATATTGAAATAATTTGGTACAACAGGGATTGATATAATCCACAAAGAAATAATTTGAGAAACATAATGAAATAATTAAAAATAACGGAGAACTTTTGAAAAAGGTTTATTACTACTACAATATTAATAACGACACAAGACATTTCAATTAATTTTTAAATTTTGCTTTTATTAACTATTCCTCCAATATTATTTCTTCTATAATTTCTTTCGTATTTCTAATATTGAAACAATTTAAAACTTACGGAAATGTTTTGTTGCACGTGTTAAAATAATTTACGGATAAGTTAGTTACGATGGGGTCAGGTTTACCAACATAGAATTATTTTCGTTTTGCTAAGTATTTTCTTATTTAGAACTGTGCAGCTTATGTATTTACTTAAACTACAGTTTAAGGTTTAACTTAAGTTATACTTAAGTGTTGACTGTGCAACTTGCTCTTATTATATTAATGTATTTTTTAATTACTATTATGTTATCTTGATCATTCTAAATTTATTAATATCAATCTTTTGTTTTATTGGAGAGAACGGTAAAAAAAAATATTAACATTTTGTAAATACCTACTAGGTATTAGTATTCCTTTTATAAGATATATTTTTAATAGTTGTACAATTTTACTTAATTTTGCTTCCCTTATTCAAAATATTCTTCGCCATTGCAGTATAGGCAAAAAGTGACCAACAAAACATTACTGTTTACAAGCATGTAGCAATATACCCTTGAGGTGAACTTATAATAAAATTGGTACACCCAGTATTAGACAATAAATCGTGATAAAATAATTTATTATTTTATTAAAATTTAGATTTACGACTTATCATTCTTTGTAATTATTACTTCTTTTTCCAGTCTGTGCCTAAGATTTATTTGAAATCAGCAGAATTCACAAAGAGAAAAATTTAATTTATTGTTTTACGTGTCCGTCTCACAATACACAATGCATACATAAAGAGGTTCAACTCTAAAGTTTAGTTTACACTACGGGATACTCACAAGTTGTAAACAAGTTTCTGTACGAGTATAAAAAGAAAATTTGCAAAGTTTGGACCAATGTTACTGCCACGTTAAATTTATGATGCCATGGTGATAGACTGAGAATAAATAACGTTATTTGAAAAATATATATTGTAAAATCAACAAAATATTTGATTGCTTTCTGTACAAATGAACACATTGCATTGGAAAATAATTTTAGTTAAAAATTTACTGTATTTCATGGTAATTTTATTATTTAATTTTTCGGTATAGCTATTTCATTACATTTTATATGCAAATTATATGGATTAATAATTACAAAATACTGTATTTTATAATATAATAAAGGCGTGATATTTGATAAATGATATATGAGTTTTATATTAGTGCTTTGTGCAGGTTTTATAGAAATAATAATCAATAAAAATTGTTGACCATAAATAAAACTGCTATAATGCAACCCACAATACATTAATGTGTGTTTGTAGTCGTGTGGCAGTATACTCATCATGCATACTAGCCCAGTCATATAGTACATTAAAATCGCAAACTAACGGCTAGTTCTGATTTTTTAATATGTTGTTAGGACCACTACCAGTAGTGTATATCCAAGTTTGCAGCTTCGAAAGACCTGTGCCAATTTCGTACCACTCGAAAAACCGTGAAATTTTTGCACTCTTTTCGGTATTTTCACTATATCTCCTAAACTATGCGTTTTTTCATGAAACATCTTATTTATATTTTTAAAGGAGATTAAATTTGCGACAATTTAAGTCTAGAACCAACTCTCTAGGCTTAATAGTTACCAAGATAATAATAATAATAATAAACGACTGCGTGATTTGTATTTTGCTCTATATGTTGTGTATTTGTTACATTCTTTGATTATTTGTTTGACTGTGAGTTGGGTGGCACAGGTGTCACAAATTTTGGGCTCTGTTCTTTTGAGGCAATCGAATAATATCTTTTGTAAATATGCAAATACATATAGGTACATCAGTAAATAAAAATGTTACATTAATTTCATTGTAAATACATTATTAATTGTGAGAACTCAACACAGCAAATTTGCGAAAAATGTAGTTTTCCCATTTTTTGGATTTTTTAACATTATGAGGAAACTATCAGGCCTACTCACGTTGTTCTGTGCTTAAATTAAAGCTAATTACATTCGCTACAACATATCTCCCTAAAAATTTTCCCGTAAAATAAGTATTTTTCCCGAATTCGGGGTCAAAAATTGACCAAATCTTAAAACTTCACTTTTTTGGAAAATAATGTCAATTTTTGGAAGGCCGTATCTTGGTAACTATTAAGCCTAGAGAGCTGGTTCTAGACTTAAATTGTCGCAAATTTAATCTACTTTAAAAACATAAATAAGATGTTTCATGAAAAAAGCATAGTTTTGGAGATATAGTGAAAATACCGAAAAGAGTGCAAAAATTTCACGGTTTTTCGAGTGGTACGAAATTGGCACAGGTCTTTCGAAGCTGCAAACTTGGATATACACTACTGGTAGTGGTCTTAACAACATATTAAAAAATCAGAACTAGCCGTTAGTTTGCGATTTTAGCGATTTCTAGTGTACTATTTGACTGGCCTATACTTCAATTTTATAGCATTAATAATTTTATAGTACAGTACCTACATAATTGTATTTATAAATATCTAGCAACATTCATATTAGATATGTTTCATGCAAATATTTGTGTAGGTCAAAATTAAACAATATTAAATGTAAATTAGAACTTATAGGTACATAAATGTTTGCAAAATAGATTCACAATAATATTTTATATTTTGACAAATTTCTTGATGTGTATCATTATCTACATCTGTTTACAGATTTTCATTTGACAATTTTGGTTAGTTGTTCCCATGTTTTCTTGTTATTATTATTGTTTTTATCCACTCTTGTAACCTTCTTGTTTCCTTATTCCTTGTAAAACCCTGATGAAGACGTTAATAGTCCAAACGTTGGTTTTTGAAATAAACATTAATACGTAAGACTGCTGTCCAATTCTTATCTTCTTCAGTTCTAATCCACTGTCCAATCGAAGAACATCTTTAATCAGGGCTGTTCCCAGCGGGGTTGTTAGGGGTCTCAGAACCCCGGCGGCAGAAGTTGAGAGGCGCCAAATAACAAAATAATTTTATTATTTTTAACTTGAGTGATAGATAATGTAATTGAAATTAAAAAAAAAATAATCGTACATGCAGTCTTCAGATGAAAGTATTTATTTTGTCGAAACGTCGGTAATGAAATAAATATATTCATCTGAAGACTGCCTGTCCGATTATTTTCCTTTAGACCATTATTATTTTTATTTTATTGTTATAATAACAATTCATATAACATACAGAGTGTCCGTTTTAAGAGGCTAAAAATTGCGATCATGAGTTGCCACATTACTTGGCCATTTCAATGACGTATTTGTTTTCCCAAAAATAAAAAAAAAACAATGCATAGTTTACTAGATATAAGCAAAAAAAATATTTATGCCAATTTACTTTTTGACGTATAACTTTCTTGTTACAGTTTCTATTTTACACATTCTACTACTAGCTGCCGCCTCGTAGAATAAATTCCATATTCCATATGCGTTATAAAAAATTATACTTGTCCCTTGATATACAAATAACTATTTCATTTATGTACATACTATTCAAAGGCTGAACCTTTGTAAATTATAAAATCTAGCAGTGCCACTGGCTTTAAGAGTTCTTTAATTATAGTTTTTCACATAATATATACGTTTTTTTTTAATAATATGGCTACATTCAGGTTTTTTTAAAATGTATTTTAAATTTCGCACAATGTATATTTTTTAATGTAACTCACAATACATGAATGTTTATAGTCATGTGGCAATATAGACTTCAATTATTTTATTATTTCTAGGCTACGGCAACGTAAGCCCCAAGAAGCCATGGGGTAAGATAATGACCATAGTATACGCCATAGCAGGCATGCCGCTATTCCTTCTCTACTTATCCAACATCGGAGATATATTGGCCAGGTGCTTCAAGTGGTTATACGCCAAGTGCTGCCTATGCAGATGGTGTCCAAACGTCGCTAAGAAACGGGAGGAGAGACGCCGGCGACGCCTGGGAGAGCTGGATGAAGATACGGAGAGCGTCTCCACTCAGGTACAAACATAATAATTAAAACACTAGCAGTGGTATTCTACAGTCACTGTTAAAGTTGCTTAGAGACGATCTCTAGCTAGAGGTGACTGTTACTTTTTATAAGTGATGTTATTCTAGTATTACATAACAATGTTAGCGCTAACAGCGGTAAAATTTAACTGTAGAATACGTTTTACTTATAGATCACCTCTAAATTCAGTTAGAGACGATCTCTAAATTTAACAGTGACAGTAGAATACCACTGATAGTAATTAAAGTATTGAAAATCCTTGAAGTTTAACTCTAACTTCCTATGCAGTATATAGTGAAGGGAAATATGTTTTTAACCCAGGATCTCTGTCATTCTAGATCCTGGGTTCGAGTCCCAGTGGCGACTGAAAATTTTTCTCAGTTAAAAACATATTTCCCTTCAATATAATAATTAAAACACTAGTCCTTTTCTTCACAGAGTTTGTTTTTCACAAGATGTACATTTCGACTACTCTGTACTGTGTAGTTATCTTCAGTTGTACAATGTGTTTTAATTATTATATTAATTTCCTTCACGGTAACTCAACTAATAATAATAATAAGGTACAAACATATTATTTTATTATAATAAAGGCAGTTTTTTACCTCAATTATAATCTAATCTGATGTAGAATTTAATTTTGAACAACTTTGTGCTGTTGTAGTTTTTCTCTAAATCTATCAGGAAAGAGAGAATCCGCAATTTTTTGAAATCCCATGTTAAAGTTTTATGTTCCGCGTTTCGTTGCACATACTGTATACAGTATACCCCAGTAACGCAACTAAGGGGGGAGAGTATGTTGAAATTTCAAACACCCCTGAAATTAATTAGATGCTTTATTAAAATAAAAATAATCTGTATTGATTATATAATGCATATCAATTTTGTGTTATCGTTAATATATTATCTCTATGAAATGAACTCATGTTTTGTTCTCCTGATTCCGAATTACATGTTTTTTTTCTAAGTAGAGAACAATTGATTGGACGATATTAAATTTGTTTGTACAACTTGATATGATATACAACTACAAAGAAAAAATGTGCGGTTCAAATACATATATTCATAACACGGGATTTCAAGATACCATATAAACTAAAAAGTAAAAATTAATTAATTGAAGAATGTATTTGCAGTCAAATGGAACGTATAGTAACTTTGTTCATGAAAATAATATGAGAATTTTTACTTTCGAAGTTCTATTTAGCAGGAAAAAAATTGACGTAGTTAGTCGTAAAAATTGAGGGGTGCGTAAGTCCTTACTTTAAAATAAAATAAAAAAAGAGATTTATTTTTTTATTTTATAAATAGAAACATATTACTGTATAAACAGTTTTCCATTAGAAGGAAAAAAAATTCTAAAATATCTTGCGTTTATTTTCAGTAGTAAATACTGCTAAATTAGTAACGCGATTTTAGTCGTAGTAGTTCTCATCTAGTTTATTATTCTCCTAATAGTACAGAATAATCTTTACAAGTTGCTATGTTTATTTGCAGAGAATGTAATTTTATAAATTTTATAATAATTACCAATTCGAATGTAGGTACCTAAATTAAGTAACACTTCTATATATCATTTAATTGAATATAATCTGTATCAGTTTCAAGTTATTAAGCATTTGTTTACATAGACAAAAGTAAGCAGGGTAAGTGATAATTGCATCCCATGTAACTTTGCCAAGTCGGTATGGTTATAATATTACCGTACTGATTTGTCAAAATAAATTGGGACAATTATAGCTGTATTATCAACTCATACAGACTTGATCAAGAAAACGTTACACAAGAAAATTTTATACACGGATGTTTTGAATCATACCAGGCCTTAGATGTCTTAAAATCAGCTCGAAATTCAATTGACATCTGCGACGGTTATAATACTCATAACAATCCCAGGTATGTCAATAGCTATTAATACAATTCATAAAAAATTATAAATCAATTTTTATTTTGCAGTAAAAAAGATTTCTTTGGTATTCCATAAGTATAGAGGCATTTTATTTATCTATTTCTATGCTTCCGTCAAAATGCAGATAAATTTTATTAAAATTTACAGAAATTTTGTTTGGGGATGCTAATTCAAAATTTGAAGGTGCTCAGCACCCCCAAGTACCCCCCTAA
Source organism: Stenolophus ochropezus (assembly GCA_035578165.1). Taxonomy (NCBI): domain Eukaryota; kingdom Metazoa; phylum Arthropoda; class Insecta; order Coleoptera; family Carabidae; genus Stenolophus; species Stenolophus ochropezus. The sequence continues at coordinate 46,653,762 of JAQOWZ010000002.1, read as the reverse complement.
CTACGTGTATGAGAAAAAAACTAGAGAAAATCGATGTGTGACTTGTTGAAGTTATTGATCTTTATTAGGAGTTGCTCAAGTTTGTTAAAAATATGCGAAATAAATTTAATACTTACCTAAGAAGAGAAATCTTATAATATTACTCAAAAAAAACGTATTAGTCTGTAAACTGTCGCAAAAATTAGAGAAAATACCATGATAAGGATCAAGACGGTAATTTAAAATACAGTGGCCCTACGTCTTGCGATAAGTTTTGTTATTTATTAATGTTGTAATAAAGTACTATGAGATAGCAATAATGTACAACTTAAAATAGATAATCTACAGTTGTAAACCTCAACCTCCTACGAAAAAAAAATATGAGTGCGCCTCTGGTATACCGAAGTATATCTGCCTTTTGTTGAACTAATGTTGGTTAATGTTAAAAGTCAGAAAAATGAACTCAAATATTGTTTATTATTATTTTACTTTTAGTAATTTTACATTTTTCTATAGTGTAAAACTTACTAAAAATTTTTCTTGCATCAAAAAATATAACGAGTCAGTCATTTCTCATATAAATTGGGTGAAGATAACAAAATTAATTTGATGAATTTTGTTTTACCGCTAACGAAAATTAACGTTTATTGTAATTGACGTTTTAAATATAGATGTTTCTGGAATATAGAGAAATGAGAACAGGATTTGCAAAAAGCTAATGGAAAATCTATTAATTGTTGAAAACAAATGTAAATGCATATCATATACTGTGTGGTTTTTTATCCGAAGGCTGTCAAAGATTAAATTTGGTGAAGCTATCTGTAACAAAACACAAAAATGCATGTTGAGCGAACGAGCCAAACCCGCGGCAAAACGTTTATTTTAGTCAGGGCAAATGTATAATCGATAATATTGCATTAAACATCGGACGAGTCTATCCCTTTAAATAAATATCATTTTCTGTTAGCTTTACATTTATTTATGCAAATTTCCATCAATATTTAGTAGTGTAATCTACAACTGTGATGAAATATTTATAGCGGCTAACGATTCGCAGTTTCTGCTTGCATGGCGGAAAGAAATTGTTGCGGTAATTGTTTATACCTATGCCTATTTTGTTTGCATGCCAATTTTTGCTTTCTATTGCCATTCTATTTTATTCATATAAAAATCAGATCCATGACTTGGAAATAGGGATGTTACATGCCACTGGATATTATATACTGTGTGTTCCAAAAAAGTGTTGTCGTAGGCATTTACGCCCGGTTCCATAATATCACAAAAAAATCTTCTTTTTTTTAGTTCGGAAAGTCGACTTTAATTGCATCTGTTCCATAATAGTTTCTAAAGAGTCTGCTAGATAAAGTGTCCTTTGATCAGTTATTTGTTGGTTGGCAAAACTAAAACAGAGTCATTTATGGTCAAAAATTCAAAGTGACATCACAGAATAGTTATATACAGAAGCGACACTTCGTGTCGGTATCTTTGATGTTACTTTATTTAGTTCTATGATCTTGAGCATTGTGTGGACCTTTAAATTTGTTGGCTGATTTACGCTCAACATTTAAATATTTGTTTGATTGATAAAAGAATAAGTGGATAGTAAAAATATACTAAAATTATAAATTTATTAATATAATAAAAGCAAATTAGATGAAATAAATAGGTACATATATTTTGCAAACATTTTTATTAAACAAAATGTCTGTATTTTGCAAGTTCAACAATAAGCACAACTTTCTATTCCTTTCTTTTTGATTAGGTTTAAAATTCCTATTACTAATTTCATAGCATAAAATATTCTGTCTTACATATAACTGTCTTATGGCCGTTTTGCACCAACAGAACTTAAATTTTAAGCTTGCCTTAAATAGACAATATCGAATCGAAATAAAATGTCAAATCATAAATTAACATTGCTATCAAAAATTCGATTAGATTTTTTTTGTTTAAGTCTGGCTGGTCTGGCTTAAAATTTAAGTCTTGTTGGTGCAAACGGGCATTAATAATCTAGTGGAGTATTTCACAAGTTCAACCCCAGTTTTTTTACTAACTCATATAAGCAATATCCTACACCTTTAATTAATACAAATCAATTTTTCAATATTTATATAAAAAGTATTTTCTAAACAATATATGTATTTATAAAAATATTCTTGTGTTGTTCGACTTACGACTATTTTTTATATCCTTTCTGTTTTAATAATTTCAAAATTATTACTTTGATTTGTAAAAAAAATATTTAATGCGAAATAATTAAAGTTAAATAAATTACAAAGTAAATAATTTTATTAACAAACAAACTATCAACAGAATTGATCAAGAAATTTTTATAAACAAATGTGTACGTAAGTCGGAATCGAACTGAAGACCTTTGATTCTTTTTTGTAAATTTTACTGAATTATGTTATTAAAATGAAGTAATGTGTATTAAATGACATGTTGGGATACATATAGTACCGTCCTGTGCAATATGCTGTCTTAGTTATTAGCGGGACAGTTTTTATTTACCAAAAACCGTTTTCCCATGTTTAATGCCTATAGTAACACTTTCTTGGAACACACGGTATGCATGGAGACAACAAAATTAATATTTTATATCAAACAAATTAAATACATTCGTATGTAATATACCTATACATGTATATAAAGAAAATAGATAAAAATTTATATAAAAAAAGTTAAAACATACATACATAATAAATACTACTAGAAACTTTTTTTTTTATATAAATATTTTCTTAAATTATGCTGCTATAAAAACAATAATGTCATTTAGTAATTAACAAAATATGACGTGTTTGAAAGTTGAAAATGTGCACCCGCCTGTTTTAAAATCCTAACGCCAATGATGTGTGTGTTTATATTCATATGTCAGTGTACCCTTTCGATGTTCTTATAATAAAATTCGTATATATTTGTTAATAATATAAATATTTCATTTAAAAGATTTATGAAATCAATGTTATAAGAAAATATGACACACAAAATACATAGGTACCCTGCAGTCAGATTACTTTACGAGAAAACTTGTTCAATATAAATTGCATACTTTCCTCTTTTCTATTTTCGTTTTTTTCTATTCCCTTCATATTTTCATCCTATTATCTCCACTCCACTTCATAGCTCTTTACCTAATTTTAAGATCTCTATAAGTTTTTTTTTATTAACTATAAAAGTCACCGTTCATGCTATTATCTGTCATATGAATTTTTGACTTTATCTGTTCGCTTCACATAAAATCGAACTCGAAATACAGTTCATATATAACCCAAGAGGTCAGGGAATTTCCTTTCAATACATAACCTAACTTTTACATTGCGAGGCCAGAATTCATAAATTCTGTAAAACAAAAATATACCCTTAGAAAAAGACAGAAGCAGTGGAAACTTATGAGGGAAAGAAAGAAAGAGAAAGGCAATATAAAGCATCAATTTATCATTACTTGTTGCAATCACTGTCAAAATATGGAAAAAGAATCCGTATCGAATCTTCCATAAGGATTAATTTTCTATCACTTAAACGCCGCGTAGGATAGTGAGCTTTGTGGAAGGGACTTTAGGGAGTTTTTCCGATGTTTGGTGATTTTATTTGGGTGATAATGTTGGCAGCAGTGACCAGAAGTGACAAGAGGACGCCTTTCATTTCTGATCGCTTCATACTGTATTAAGAAGCTTGGAGAAATTGAACGAACATTAATTTTCAAAATGAAATTGTTAGCTCAGATAGCTTTTTCACAAAATGATGTTTTTGTACTTAAATTTTAATAGGGGAATTAAAACGAAAATTGCTTATTATAAATTTAAAACTAGAAAGAAATTGGTGTTTATTATTTAATTTTTAGAACTACATGCATATTTAACAATATTATCAATATTTGTAAATACTTCTTTATGCACGGATTCAAATTTTTCAAAGCTAATTGAATTATATAACCCCATATACCTATTATTTATTATTAATAGTTATTAGATTAGGTATATGTATAACCCACTCAAAAAAATCTGATGTGGATACTACATGACTTCTTTGTACGCTAAATTGTACACATTTTTTGCTGCACTTCATTTAAACTTATTTCACTTGAAAGTAAGATCATACGACGGCAAATCATTCTTTATCTTCCATTCGTTTCATATTTTAGAAAAAACAGTGTTCAAAAATTAATATTCGCATACTTGTTTGCGATCTTCTGTAAATGATAATAATTTACGTATTTTTTAATTCAAGGGAATATGAAAACAGTAGAATAAATACAAATTTCCTTTTCTTAATTTTGAATCTAATATTTCATAGTCGTAATAAAGCCATATATTTTAAATAATGGGTAACACTGTGTTCTATGCGTTTACAATTTCTACCAATTTTCAGTCTTTACCTTTCGTATTGTTTATCTGGCAATATCTAACTGCTCGGTTATAAATATTTTCTTCACAAACAACAACTCACAGTTGTCAATGTCAATTTATTAATAATAAATCAAATGTTTCCTACAAAAATTAAAAGTAAACTACCGTTTGGAAAAGACGGACTGGAATAAAAAATTCTATACTACCAAAACTAGATGATATAGTAATTACACAAACAATTTTTTTTGAGATATGCGAAAAATTCAAAAAAACACTACCAACAAAGTACACTTTTTGTCACTGTCGATTGCATTGAAAAAAGGAGATGCACGACTAGATATAATATCATATATAAAATTTCAATCTTCTACGGATAATTATTCTTGAGTTAGTACAGACGTCATACCGAAACTAGTCAAAATGGATTCAGAGATGGTCAAAATGGATATTTCCGTTGGAACCTGAAAACCGAAATTTTTCGCGATCATATTACTTCCTTTACTTTGTCCAAGGAAGTAAAAAAGTTTACATGACTTTAAATGAACATGGAAACGACTTTGTCGTATACAATTTTTAACCCTACGGACAAAACTTTAGTTTTCATCATGTTTACTTCTTAATTGCAATTTAATATGGCCTTTGAAATTGTTAAAAACATCCAGTTATACATTCCTTTCTATAATAATTAATCTTGCAATGCATTATAAAATCTAACAATATCGGCAACATTTTTGAACAAAAATGTAATTATTAAGAAGACATTTTGTGTAAGTGAGTATTTTCGTTTTCAAATTTTATTGTAAAATAATGGTAATAGTGATAACAAAAATTTATTTTCCTAGTATTATTTCACGTAACTGTTCTTGCGCTAGTGAACGGAACTACGGAATACTGAACAAATACTACAACTGAAACAGAAAGAAAGACGTTCGTCGAGATAAGATTCGTTCGGACAATTTTACTGTGTTCGACACGCAACGTTGTAATTAGGGATGTTCCGACACTATGACACGGTACCAGTAATAACAACTTCGATTCCGGTATTTTAGTATTGATATCAAACTTTCGATATTTCATTAATATCAGCGCAGTTAACTCAATATTGAAAAACTAATTAATTCAATCAGTTACAAATGTTTCTTTTTGATTTTGATTAAAATATTTTGAAAACGAAACTAACTTATTGTACTACCATTAAGATATTTCCTTGTTATATTTTTGTTATTGCTCCGGATACACAGTATATTCTAATAGTATATTATGCAACAAATACAAAAACTTGCCTATTTCCCACAAAGTGTGAAAGTTTCGACTCGAGACGAAGTCGAGTATTAGAATCTCACAAGGTGGGAAATACATGATTTAGAACGAGTGATACACTACACTTTTTCTACGACTAGATCAAAAATACATACACGAAAGCTATTTGGCATAAAGAATAATATAGCACCGGTAAAGTCACTAAGATTACCTGCACACAAATGCACTGTTGGCAATGGGGTATTCCAAGCCTACGGCTTTTAAAGAAATTCTTATTGGATATCATTGTTTACCATATATAAGTAATATTAAAGTGAATATAATCATTATTTTTCTGATTTTTAATACCATAATATCAAAATGAAATTGTAATGCATTTGAATCGAGTACGTAAAATTCAGTATTCAGCCTTGTGGTGACGAAGAAGGCACTCGCGTCAGCCTATTGGCTCTTGTTCGAACGCGCCACGCCTCTGACTCAGACCTACGAATGATGTTCTCAGCTGATTCTCAGTGCCTGTGACGTCACACGCACGGCCGATTTTCTAAGGTGTAATTTATTGAAACTTTAAATATTTATTTCTGGCGTGTTTGAAACCTTTCGACGAAAAGAAAAAATACGGATCTAATATTTTTATGCATAGAATAACATATTAAAAAATGAAAAAAACTTGGAATACCCCATTACTGTGAGAAATATTATTTTCGCTTAACGTATCATTGGGGATTTTTTTTTTCTGAAACTGTTGCAATTTGTTTTTAACCATACCCATTTCTATTAGTCCCGGAAAAATACCATATTTGGTTTTAAAGCGTATAAATAACCATCTCAGAAAAAAATGTACGAAGATTAAGTGTAGAGTCTTTCTTTCTTTTCTCTTTTTTTCACGCGACGAATAAGTGAGTGGTTCTGAGCAGTGGGCTTCTATGGGGCCTGAAGCGGCCGCTTCCACCGTTTGTGCGTAAATCCGCCACTTTATTTGACCTAAACCACAGTGTAAGTTTATACAGAAGCGACAGTAAGACAGAGAAACGAAAATTAGAGAGAGATGGGGAAAGTTAACAAACTTAAAGGGCTCATTGTTTAAAATCGGAAAGTTTCGTCACATCTTAGGAAGAGATAGGGGTGTGAACAAATTTAAAGGTCTACACCATGGTCCAAGGTCATAGAACTGAATAGGGTAACATGAAAGGTACCGACACGGAGTGTCGCTTCTGTATGTAACTACTCTGTGCCTAAACCATACAATGATTAAAATTTTGCGCCCCGAAGAATTTTGCATTTTGCGGCACTGAATATCTCCCCTAATATTGAAACCATACGTTCCCTCATCTTGCGCTTATACATGACTCGAAGTGAGTTTGTTTAAAACTAAATTTCCTAAATCCCTTTCGCGTCGGAATAACTAGTTTTACCAACTATTATAGATTATAGTTCCAGGCAGACTAACTTCCTAACAATATAACAATTGTCATTATAACTTCCTTCTACCTACGCGATGTGTAGCAGGCTTTATATTTCCGTTGTAACTACTTGGGACTTATTGATATTATCGGCAGGATAAACTCCATTGTAATTGAAAATGTTTAACGCTGTTCACACTGCATAAATTGCAAACAACTTCTCACAAATACTTCAACTTGTACTAACTTAATACTATCATATTTTAAGGACAGTGGTTGCTTAGTTGGTTAGTGCGCTTCGACTCGCTGAGCGGAGTGTGAGATCTGGGGTTCAAATCCCAGTGACGGAAAATCTATAACCAAAAATAAATACCGTTGTGTCCGAGTGGTACAGAACTCACTATAAGCTGTAGATCCCGTGTCGTGTTTACTGGACTTCGGTCTGTTGGATAGTGTAAATAAAATAAAGAAATAAATAGTTTCACTTTATATTTTATAATCACTTATTAAACATAGTTTTTTTTTTCAAATTGCTGATCACGATAAAAATACTACGGTCGTTCCCAGTGGCGGATCCAGAAACTTTCCTAAAAGGAGGCGAATTACCTTTTTTTAGGTACATAACCCTAAACAATTAAATATATATAAAGGTGAACCATAAAATTTATTAATTAATACAAAATCATAGAGTTAGAACAAATTAAAAATTTAAATTATACATACAAAAGGATAACTAAACTTCGAATCAAATTTTTTTTCGTTGATGTAGATCGGGTCAAAACTTTCATCGGATCCAACTCCTTTAAGGAGTTTTAAGAAGAGACGTTAATATTTTATATACTAATGAATGAATATCATCCCCTCCCCCACCCTTTAACTTTTTTTATTATAAGTAATAGAAAAAAATGACTCATATAAAACTTTTATTATTTTACATATACTATTTGATGGCAGATACTTATAATAAAAAGATTTATTTATTATTTTCGAAACTCCAAAACTGACCTATCAAAGGGGGACGGTCGCCCCGTCGAACCCCCTTCCCCCTAAATTCGCCACTGGTCGTCTCACATTTTCTATTTTATTTTTTTCCTAAAAGTCTGCCGGCTACATTATATGTACATAAAATTTTCATGCCATTTGTGTACATTGTTTTATAGACATAATTTTTGAAAATAAACTTCGATTGCAAATCTCAGTAGGACGTCATTTGCTCAAACGTCACGAATGTCAATGATTCAGCTCACTCTTGCGGACTAAATGAAAACTAAGGTAGTATATATTTTATTGTTTACATGTAATTTCAATTAGATTTCATGCATACAAATCCGTAGTTATAAAATATTTACACAAAACAAGAACGATTAGAACATTCTGCGTACTTTTCCTGTAACACTCTATAATTTTAAACTTGTTTAATCGGACAGTTTACCTTAATTTTGCCCTTTTTAATATATATTTATGTGTATGTGTTACATGTGTAAGAATGTAAGATATGTCTTTGTGTGAGTTTGTGATTCATGACGTTATAGAAATTCGGGGTAGGAATATATTTTAAGAAAGTTATGAATGAAAACTGTTATATTTTGGGATATTTTATATTGCAATTTCTATGGTCTTAGTCGCAGATTCCATCCATGTAAAAAATATCTCCAAGTTTTAAATTTGAATTAAATTCAAGACTGTAAACACCTTCAAGTATTTTGGGTCACATTTTTCTTGTAAATCCCAATGAAAAATTTATACTAGATTCTTTTACAGCGACGGCACACAGGAGTGTCTTTACAAATGGAAGACCTAGACATGGAAATACATCATGGAGAAGAAGTAGAAGAAGAAGAAGGAAGTGACACAGCCACAAATGCAATGTATGATGAAGAATACGATCCTCAAACTGTTACTGTACCAGTCACCATATGTCTCACCATCATGGTTGGGTGAGTTTTTATTTTTTTAACAAAGTTAGCGGGATATGATGGAAGAAAATACCATAGATTTATTTTATTATTAATATGCTACGACTTTATACCAATTGTTTTATTAAATTTTTAATTTATTTATAATAAATAATCATTGTTCCTGTATAAATACAAATTTTAAAAAATCTGATTTGGACGCCACATGACTTCCTTAAACACTAAATTATTTTTTTTTACTGCACTGCATTTAATCTTATTACACTTATAAGTGAAATTATTCTACGGCTAAAAATTCAAATTTTAAATTCAAAATTTTATTATTAAAAAATATAAATATTATTATTAAAATAATATATACGAATAGTTACCTTTCAAATAATTTTTGTTTTAGAATATAAATTTAACAGTAACAAAATAATACTTTATGCTTTTATTTTTACTCATGCCACCAAGAAAAATTTTCTGAGGCTATGCTCCCAAGGAGACATTAATAAAACTCTGAGTTATTATTATTTTAAAGAATTATTGTAATATCAGCTAATAGGAATCTATATGACGAGTAGTAATGCGCGTCTTAGTATATACCAGAGATCCTAGGACCGTATCACTTAGTCCCGCTCGTCGGGGCGCCGGGGTGGTAGTGTGCCTTCGGGCCTCCGCCCCGCCTGGTAGGCTGGCTAGGCCGCCTTCCAGGGCATCTTGTGCACTGAAGGTGGTTTAGTTCAGCCGGTCGGGTGTTGAAGCGCGCTTCAACGTGTGCTCTAATTCTTGGCCTACTGAAACCAGAGCATGTTCTGGAGCAGCTTCAGTTGATTAAGAATTAAAGCACTCAGAAGTCTTTGCTGTATTTCTTGTCCAACTGAAACCAGAGTATATTCTGGAACAATTTTGTCTGCTCTGGATTGTGCTCTGATTTCAGTGGTCAAGAGCATTTTGAAGAGTTTGCTATAAGTCTTGTCCAACTGAAACCAGAGCACATTCAGAAGCAGTTTTGTCTGCTCTGGTTTCAATAGGTCAAGAATTAGAGCAGTCTAAAGTGTTTGATCTAGTATTTCTTTTTTTTTTGAAATTTTATGTTTTGATATTGGTCATTATAAGAAATTTTGCGTTCAAGGAGATTTCGAAAAGTGGGCGCCCATGTTACTGATAATAATAATTATTATTCATAAGAAAGTAAAATGATGGCGTTATACATAATACTGTTAGTTTTTATATATAATACCAAATAAATCATAACTGTGATAAAGCATCTTCTCACTCATGTATAATATCTTATTTCACTCACTTATATCAAAATTTATTATAATTTTAATATTAAAAAATATAAGTTACACTTTATTGGTATATATTTTTTACAAGCGAAAGCTCTCTTTTAAACTGGGAGTAAAGCCAGTGGAGAGTGCACCACAAGGGCCATTCTTATAAAATGAATGAATAACTATTAACTTCATTAAAAATTATTACTTTTTTATCTTAAGTCAATAAAATATGCTATGGTTATAAATTCGCATATCTGTCAAATGTAAATAAGAATCGGAAATATAACTTTTGCAAAAAAAAACAAAACTAAAACCGTCGTATATTAGTGGAGCAAGCAATATATTATCGTAATAAATTCCTTTCCAATTCCCATATATTTGAGCTGGGAATTGCAATAATGCTTGAGTTTATGATAGTGGAGATTTGTTAATATTGCTACTCTTCTGGTTATTATTCAGTCAGCAGTAATGTCAGTGTTCGCCATTAACATTTTGTTATCGTAGCTTGTTTGGGTTAGGGATTTGCATATACTCATTGTAGGATTATTTGCAAGAGGTCACCATGTGTCAACCCATGTCCCAGAGTTAAACACTTTCAATTTAAACATTTAACTTTACTATAATTCATAAACATTCTAAATAAACATTTAAAAACACTGCATTGACTTCAATAAAACAGAGTTTTTTTTTATAAAAAATCAGATGTTGACACAACATGACTTGTATGTCTATTAAATTAAAGAGAAAAGCATACTAGATATTATAACAAATCCACATAAAAAAAATTCTACGGCTAATCGTTTCTGAGTTATGCGAAAATCGAGCAAAGTGCCTTTTGGAACTCCCGACTTCAATAAAAAAGGAAGGTGCACAATTATTTATTATAGCCACATTATAGCAGTCTCATTTTAGTATAGACAGTACTGACAATAAAAAATAAATGATCAGATGTGGATCGGATATTGCATAAATTTTGGACATGCATTTCGAGAACAAAAAAATTAATACGAAAAAAATATTGCCTGTTAAAATAACCCTTTCGTTAACCGTTGACTGATGATTAAAATTTGAATAATATAAAAATACCAGGCAGCTTTGAGTTGAACTAAAACAATATATTTCAATCACATATCCGAGTGTATAGTTAGGTGATGCATGCAACCTTGCTTTTTAAAAAAAAATACCTGAGAATATTAAATCGTTTCTAAATGTATGCTATAAAATAATTACCTACTTTGTATTGAATGTCTTTTTAATGAATATGTGGTTATATAACACCTGAGCTGTTGTTTTTCTTTTTAGATTAATTAAAATAACAGTGGCTCAGCTTTTAAAATAGTACATTTTTTTTCGGTTCAAGGTCAATTACCATTTTTTGAGAAATAAGCACCGGTATGTTTTAATCTTCTCTTTTCGTTCGCGGAACTTGTATTCGATTTTAATTTTTAGACAAAAGATAAGTAATGTGAACTAAAAAAACCCACATGATGTCAATTGTTTTTTATCAAACACCCAAATAAATGATAGTCTTCTCAACCTTGGTTTATAAAACTGTCAAAAAATGTTAACATTTTTATTCACACCAGTAGACGAATTTTTCACTGTTGTTGGTCTACCTTAACACCATATGCGCGAAGTATCTGGAAAAACGTTTTTTCACGTTGATGGAAAACATTTCTTCATTCAATTTATATATATAAATAAAAATATTACAATTAATGATGCAAGTTAATTGTAGAAAAAATATTGTTTGTATTTTGTGCGCGAAATGTTTTTAGTTAAGCCTCGTCAAAAAAGTGACATCCACGCAGACGCACTAAAAACACAAACTGTGTGCACTTAATATAAAAATAACTGGAATGGAAGATTTCTTGACTGGACGTTGTTTTAAAGGGAGGAATTGCTGGGTTTCGGTCAATAAAACAATTACTTCACATCGACGTTTCCTACCCGGGATCATCCTCAGGATGTGAAATAAATTAAATACCACAATTTCACATCCTGAAGATGATCCCGGGTAGGATCGAAACGTCAATTTGAAGTAATTGTTTTATTGACTGAAACCCAGCAATTCCTCCCTTTAAATAAAAATAACTATTTTGTTTTCTAAAATAATTAAATTTGTTAAATATAATAATGCCTGTAGTTTTTAAATCATTTATTTGCCTCAATTTTTTTAATATAGCTGACGCCCCTTATAAGTCAATCGAAAGGCGTTGAAGTAAAAATTTTATTTTTTCCGCATTCTAGGGATTATAATACAAGATTTGGTGCATTATCCGATGATTTGTGAAAATTGTCAGTACCGCCTAGACAAGATAGCAGTAATGTATCACTTCTAATCAGTGCCAGATTAGCGAACAGGCTGAGTAGGCTGCAGCCTGGGGCGCGCAAATTTGGGGGGCGGACAAATTTCAGCGGTGTGCAAAATTTCAAAAGACAAAACTTCTGAATTTCTTTTATGGTATACATATTTTCTATTTCTGTAATAAAACAAACCGCGATTTAATCAAATACAATAATTTTATACATATTAATGCATAAAAATATCTTATTGTAGCGTTAACCGTATATTTGTTGTAACAATTTCATTTTCGTACAAATTACAACTCATGAACATATCAACACGTACCGACTCTTTCGGTAGCTGACAGACTCGCACCAAAAACACCGCCCTTATCGCATAGACCGCACAAGACGTACAGCTACGCCCGAAAAATCAGCACAGATGCGCTGCGCCCGGTTGCTTAATACAATACTGGCAGGCGACAGTTCAAGATTTATTTCCAAATGTCGAAATTATTTTGCGAATTTACTTAACGATGTCTGTTACTAACGCGAGTGGTGAACGATCTTTCTCAGCGTTAAAGCGCGTGAAAAATTATCTAAGATCTAGTCTTAAACAAGACAGTTTGAATGCGTTATCACTTATATACATAGAAAATGGCATTTTGGGATGCGTGAAGTTTGACGACATTATTAAGAAATTTGCCGAAAAAAAAGCAAGAAAACGGAATTTTGTATAACAACGTAGATATCTTTCATATAGCTAAATGTTATTTTGACTTGAATTGTGGGTCTTAGATCCTTTTATTAAAATCTTTGTTTAACATTACATCTTTTTATTACCATATATATTTTTGATTGATCTTAAGTTATTGTCTTTATCCATATAGGTATAGATATGAATATAGATTGAAGGGCGCTAAAAAAATTTTAAGCCTGGGGCGCACATAGCTTTAAGTCAGGCACTGCTTCTAATGAATATGCCTGTATACTGTGCCAACAGTGTTAGTGTAAATAAATTTAAAACAATTGTTTTCATAATTGAAAGAGAATTAGTAGTTGGTACTTGGTGGAACATGATGAATAATTAAAGGTGATTAATAAAATACTTGGTTATCCCACAAAAATTATTTATTATAAATAATTGTGGAATAACCAAGTGTTTATTAATCACCTTTAATTGTTTTCGGAATAAATAAATAAACAGGACTGCAGTCGGAAGTAATTTATTTGGCTAGTCTAGGCCAACGTTTCGCTGCCTACTGCAGCTTCTTCAGGGCAAAGACTAAAAGTATATATAGTGACACAATATATATACTTTTAATCTTTGCCCTGAAGAAGCTGCAATAGGCAGCGAAACGTTGGCCTAGACTAGCCAAATAAATTATTTCTGACTGTAGTCCTGTTTATTTATTTATTCCATCACCAACATCAGTCGCTTATTCCTCTCTTCATTGTTGTCATTATCCTTCTTTTCTTTATTACTAGGTATGTGTGTGGAGGAGCCCTCCTATTCGCCGAATACGAAGGTTGGGACTACCTAGACGGTTCCTACTTCTGTTTCATCTCCCTTAGTACAATAGGCTTCGGCGACTTCGTTCCTGGAGTCAACACTTATTTTGCCCGACAAGGACAAGCTTTCGCCATGTCCTTTGTCTTTTGTGCCATGTATCTCATGCTTGGCATGGCCCTCATTGCTATGTGCTTCAACCTCATGCAGGTAAGGATTCTTCAAAAATGTTTATACTTTTAAATGTAATAATAAAATACACTAGCGGTCTTTGAAATCCGAGAATTAAAAAATAATAGGAATAAACGTATGAAATTTAACACAGAGGTTGCATATTTTAGATGAGTAAATGATTAATATTTCATACAAATAAAATATACAGGAAATTAAAAATTCTAGAAGAACTGTGTCCTCCACTCGTTCTTGTCACCACTTCTACTAGTCGAGGCATGGATTGAATAAGATTGCGAATAACATTTTGCCAGTGTTGTCAGATTTTAGAATTTTCCTTAAAATTTTAGGAATTTCTCAAATTCATTTAGGAAAAAGATTTACAGTAATTATTTTTAGCATTTTGACATAGGTATGCCAAAAAGTTCTATAAACAAAATAGGTAAAACGTTTCTTTAAACTCCTATTATTTGCTTAATAAATTTTTGATTGGGTTTATGTGTTCTATGCAAGATCTTTCTTCTCAAAATACTTTTGTTCTCTATTTAATTTATGCTCTATATTTTCCTTGATTCTAGCGTTTAAAATTATTTTATTTTGCTAGAGTTACTGAGCAAGGTTTTCTCTCTAGTTATTATACTGGCTAAAGTCACCCTTTTTTGGCACTTTACCTGACTTATTTTTCACGTATTTATTCGTAATTAAATTACTATTATTGATATTGATAAATATTTATATGTAATTATTGAAAGCATAGCTATATGATTCCATATAGTTTTATTTTTAAAGTAACTTAAAATTTTTGTGTAGTACGCCTATAATAATAAATCATGCTACATTAATCATTGGAGATTTCATTTTATTCAAACTCATTGTTGCAAGCTGCGTTATTAATTTATATCAATGATTATAACATAATCTGTTCAGATGAAACAATATTTTGAATTTTTAGGATTTTTCTATAAAATTTTAAGAATTTTATGTGTATATAATAGGAATTTTATTTTGAGTATATGGCAACACTAAATTTTCGGTATTTCGTTCCATACTCTTTCCACTACAGTCCGTAGTTCTTCTAAATTTTCTATTGACGTCTAGATACATCGCACTGCCCTTCCTAAGACATCTCACAGATTTTCAATAGACCACAAATCTGAAAAACGAGCCGGTCATGGAAGCACTGGTATTCTGTGTTGATTAAAGAAAGTTAATGCTCTTCTTGCGACCTGGGGCCTAGTATTATGCAGCTGTAGTATGGCTACTAGATGGAGTTGAATATGTGGAGCAATTGCCGGTATTAGAATCTCGTCAATGTATCGCTGACAGTTTCAAGTTTCAAGTGCCGGAAATACAAATTAGACAAGATTTCTAATTGTAGCAAATTGCTCCTCACTCAATAATTACTGTGGAGGCGCTGTATGTCGCATACGAATGCAGGCCACATTCCCTCTTTAACACGTCGTCTCATAAGTATCCGAGCGTCATAACCAAAATCTCGATTCGTCAGAAAGGACAATTTAATTTCACTCATTTTTCGCGCGGTCAGTGGAAGTCGTAATAATGCACGATGCGTGTGCTACTCAATTTCTGCTAATTTATGACGAATAAGAAATGAATATGCTCGATAATTAATTTTAACCTTGCATATTTTCTAAACGAAAGTTATTAGCGATTTCAAATTTTAATCATTTATTCTTATAATAATAAGCTACCTCTATGCTAAATTTCATTCTTTTATTCCTATTATTTTTTGGTGATTTCAACGACCGCTAATGTAGTATTTTTCTTTACACTTACGGTAAAAGTGTCAACTTCTCCCATTGTTTTTTGTTAGCGAAGTGCATGCTTCTCTAAAGAGAAGTAAAATGTCTGGAAGAAGTTCGTACTTCTCCCACTATGCCTCCGCCGTAAGCAAAGTGAAGTAAACGCCACAAAGCGTTGACTCTAAAAAAGCTGTGTCAGTTTTAATATATTTGTTTAATCACTCAAGTTTTGAGTATCATTTATATTTTATTATTTTGAAACTATTTAAAATTTTAATTTCTCATTCAATAAATTTTGAAAATGTATGTATATAAAATAGCAAGAATATATATATTTTTATCCAGAGGGTTATAAAATATTTATAAAATATACAAATTGGAATAAAACAAGTCAATTTTAAAGTAATATTTTTATATGATTATCTTTTAAAAGTATTTATATTCAAATGAAAACTATATAATTCAAATCAACTAATTAATTCTTAGCATTCAATTACCTAATAATTAAAGTGAAGCACAGCTGCCGTACTTGTAAGAAAAAATATCTTACTTTACTTTTGGGAGAAGTCCCCACTAGTAAAGTATATAATGTATAGTTCCTCCAGAATTCTTTTGGACAATGACTTTTAAATCTTCCATATTAATATTAATCGTCGCCACTGTTAAATATTTTGCATTTCACGCAAATATAGTTTCTTTTTACTATATATAATTTGTCTATGAAAGATGAAAATTGCTTGAAACTATTTTAATACGCAAAAGTTTTATTGAGGTTCCGAAGGACCGTAGAGGCATGTAGTGACAGAATTGTTTCAAGCAATTCTCAACTTTTCAAGTACATATAATATTTATACCGAAATGAAACAATATTTTCACAATGGCAACGATTAGTATTACTAACGAGGATTTAAATATTTTAAAGTCATTGTCCAAATGAATTCTGGACGACCTATACTATATCAATATTAGCAAGATAAAGCAATTTTTACTGGTGATAGGAAGAAATGACTGGCGAGCCTGTCATCTCCTTGAAACAGTAAAACTGTTACCTTGCGTATATTGTACAATAGTTTATTTGTTATTCACTTGTTACATTAAATGATAACCAAATTCTAACAGTTGCAAATATTGTGTCAAAATATTGTAAGACAGTAACAAAATTCAACTTTCAATAATGTAAACAATGCAACTATTAACCTGTAAAACCTTTACAGATCAGTAGTTAGTTTCCCTTGTTAATAAACAATTGAAATTAATTACGATTTACAAGTGAGTAACAAAACAAATAAATAATTTTAATTTGTTTCAACTGCAAATTCAAATGTGTGCTATAGAAAAATATTGGTAATAATTAAACTACCAGTACGCGAGCTGCACAACCAAACAATTTTTTGTCGTGGCTATTAAAAAGCAATTCATCATATTGATGTAGAGTTTTTACACACGCTGGTCAATCGCTGCCGATCAAAAACCAATAATGTGTGATGGTTCGACGTAGGGCACATCACACATCACACCCTTCTTTACCTACAGTCCAACTGTTGATGGAAAAGTTGTAATAAACATACACACACAGAACAGTTTTGTCCACATTACAAGCGTTTTATTACAATTGACAATTTTAAATTTATTACATTCCAACACAGTCCATGTTAAAATATTGGTACTTGTAATATATTTTCTTTATAGAAATATTTTTGAATTAGGAACTGTGTAAAATTAAGTAGGGTGATTTTAAGGTAAAATTGATACCCCAATACCTCCTGTAAGATAGCATAAAATTTAAATAGACTCTCACTCCTCTTTTTTTCTTACGAAAAATTAAAAATTTTCAAATTTAGCTACAAAATATATTAGAATTATTTTTAACAATATACATACTGCAATAGTTATTTTCGCGCCTCCGTCCCATTATGACTAGTATTATAGAACTCAAAATCGTCCAGAAACTCTCTATTTGCCAATCTAGGCCGGCAAAAGATAAGGATACCAACTTAAATATTTTAGCATTAAATTCTGTCAAAAATTTAAATTTTATTTAATTGGATATGTAAAACGTTAATTATAACAACTATTTTTGATTTATTATTCATATTATACTCGTCTTGTATGATTATGATTACGTTAATTGTTGAAAAATATAAATTCACATTAGTTTTATTTTTTAGGTTAAATCAAATGTCACTAATTTTTTTGAATAAAACAAGTTAATTGTTTATATATCCATGCGAATCGAAAATGTTACTAACATAAAAAACCTATAGTGTATAAAATTTTAAGTAGTAATAATATTTCTTTAATAAATTAAATGTCATTTTGACAGAATGTAATGCTACAATATTTAAGTTGATATTTTTACATTTTTCCGGCCTAGGTCGACAAACAGAAATTTTTTATTCAGACTGCAATGATATTTATTTTAAAAATTGAACAATAATTTCTTACCTAAAAATAGACATCAGCCCTACCCACCCCTAAAAAGGTGTAAGGTTTTGAAGAAAGGCCACCATTGGGATTGGGAGTTATTTTTCGCAACGGAGTCCTTATTATCCCCAAATTCCTCATAGGTCATGAGAAAATGGTGGAAAACTGATTTTAGTCCATTTCATCTTTCACAAATAATACCAAAACAGTTAAATATTCGAGAAAATGTTTCAAATAATGAAGTTAAATACTTTTACTGTTTAGTCAGTGGCGTACGCAAATATTTTCAGAGGCACAATTTTAAAATATGGTACAAACTAATGTAGTTTTAAATGGAAGCCATATTCGATTTTAGGCTGAAAAAAACAATAAAACATTTTCTTATATATTCAACTGTTTTTATTTGTGGAAGAAGAAATGGACTCAAATCACCATTTTCTTATAACCTACGGGGAATTTTGGAATAACAGGGACACCCCGTTAAAATTACCCCCCATCCCTCCCTCACATGCGCACAATAACTCCCATTTAACGGAAGTCGTAGCTGTTATAGTTTCCGACAACACGACGGTAGCCGATGAAATCTGGACACACTGTATAAACACTTTTACTTGATTTATAACTATATTTTTAAATGAAACATATACATACATACTTATATTATATTTAATTTATTTATTTACAAATCCATATAATAGAATACAATAAAAGATAATCTCAGAACATATGACTGCCATCTGATACAACAAATGAAAAATTATGTACACTGTACATTGTACAGAGTAAACTTGACAAAGCACTAGCAAATCAGAAGCTTTAAAATTTCATCTAGTTAAAAAAACACGGTATAGTTATTATTACATCTTCCTCGTATTATAACACGTACTTACATTTCTTGTAAACGATTATTTCCATATTTTTTCAGGAGGAGGTGATTCACAAAATTCGTACTATGGTACGTACTGTTAAAAGAATCTGCAGATGACGCCAAGACAGACCCAGGTCGTTTCCTTCGGCCTAGGTCGTTGTATATTTCCAAAAATACCCAATACACTAAGGTATTTAATATTGTATAAATAAAACATAAGTATACTATTTTTTATATGAATCTAAAAAGAGGAGGGATAATGACGTCAATAATTTTTTATGGCGTCTCATGTTCGCTCTCTAAAAGTAACTTTTTTATGAACTTAGAAATTATAAATATTTTATATTGAATAGATTCATATAAAAAATTGATTTATATTTCTTGAATTTTTTTCAGATTTGTGAAGAATTAATGGCAATAAAAAGACAATTGTTCATATCATGTCATTGTTTATTCTGTATTTATTGGGTTTGACTATAGCTACATTTTTTATATTAAATTATATTTATATTTCAGCTGTTACAATAAATTGTTGACTCAATTTTTTTTAATACTTTACAATTTTGTTATTTTTAACCAAATCTTTTGTCTAAGTTTTAATAAATTACCGCAGCTACCAATTTCAATATTTTTACTTGTCTGTGGATCCAGGTCATATTTATAATGCTTTAAAAACGATACCAGCGATAATTTCATTTGTAAAATGGCGAATCTCCATCCTGGAATCAAAAATATATTAAAATATTAACATTAAAAATTATTTTTAGTACCTAAACACTTTCTAGGACCCTCCCCAAACGGAATAAAGGCCATCGGATGTCTTTTGGCCATTTCCTCCTCTGAAAATCTTTCCGGGTCAAATTTTTCCGGGTCTGGATAATATTCTGGGTCGTAGTGAACTCCTAAGGTTGGTACTACAACTCGAATACCTTTTTTTATAACGGTTTTTGAGTCTGGAAGTTGGTAATCCTTCGTACAAGCTCTATTTACAAGAAGTACGGGTGGGTATTTCCTTAACGTCTCTGAAAAATCAAAATAGTTATTTTTTATAAGGACATTTGGCATTTTTGTGCCCAATGGTAAAAACTTTAAATAAACTAATAAATATATCAGGAATAGGGTTTTATAAAGAAAATTTTTTTTAATTACATAAAAAAACAATTTTATGTTTAAATAGAATACAGCCGATTTCGCTTAATTAGTACACATTGGGATTAATTCATTGTTATCCAATTAAGCGTCTGATTCAATTTTTGCCAATTTAATTAGATCAAAATCACCCACCGATAAAACTTCATCGAAATGTATCTGTGAGAGAGATGCAGATGAGAGTAGCAAATGAAAAAACATGCATATGCCTTGATTCTGTAACTACGATATGTAACTCAGTAAAAATGAAAGTACTGTAGCTTACATGCACCTGTAAGTAACAGTTTCAGGTTTACATTATATATGATTCTGTATGAAGGACTATAACATTCACAACTGTAACTCACTTTTTACAGTCATTACAGTGAAGCTAATTTCACGTATATTTACAATTTCATTCATTTTAAATATCACTGTCATTTTTACTGTCAAAAAACGGGAAGTGATCAGTAGAAAGTCAAAAATATAATTTATATTACTATAAAAGAAAATAATTATATTTTTTCGGTTTAAATTTTATTAATTTTTAATATTGTAACGTATATCTGCTTATTTTATTGAATTATTTATTAATTGTATGAACACTGGTGAAATTAATACAAAAAAAACCTATTTTTATATTCTCCCATTTGTAAGTTTACCGTTAAGTAAAATGGAATCCTTGTACATCGAATACTAGCTTCTAAATATACTTGTAGAGTATGAATTAGATCTTGTACCAAGAATTTATTAAGCCGAAAAGTACTTGTAAATTCGTAAACAGGAACTTCATAACAATTTTGCTTATCTCTTAATTTATTTCAAAGAAAATCTATTTATTTATGTAAATATTTTATTACAGTAACTAATCTGATTCGATAAACGATAAACAAATCGTAAAAGATTGTTATTATTATTAATTTTAACACAATTATCAATTATTGACAGCCTGTAAATTATACGAGGTAATATCTGTTACTGTAATATTACAGGCAATTATTTAAAGGTCCGTAACGATTACAGAGATTTGAGTCGCTACAAAATCAGTTTTTTTTTCAGTTTTACTATTTCCATGGTTGCAGTTCTTACAGGTCTTACAGAAGCTTACAGAATCGAGGCATTAAACCAACCAGTAATCAGTGATAACTACTCTCTATAAGGATAGGAAGGTGGAAGACAATGTCCAAATTTAAAACGCAAACACAATTGTCCGAATGAATTGTATTGTTAGTTGAAAAACTGCTACATGGCGAAGCGGTAGTATTAATTACTGTTTTTCTAAGTTACGCTATAAAATATAGCAATTTTTTTGTTGTTATTTTTTAAATTCAAAATTAATTCATGTAATATTGTTCACTTCAATAGTATTTTCAAATAATATTAAAAATAAACTAACGCAGCTAACTTGACAGATAAACCGTTAAACATTTGTTCATTTTTGTTTCAATCCCATGACTACTGCTATTTTTGGGGTGATTTACGTCCTTTTCATACCTAATTTCCTAGCTTAGAAAATAAAATTATATATGTCTATTTCAGATCCAAAATTTTGTACTCTGCAACTGTTATTTGAAGCTTGAATTAGGAAAGCAGAAAATTATGAAACTGATTTTACATGTTAAAACCCTATGTTCAGGTGATCGAATCATCACCCTGTGTATCCTGTAATTCATAAAAATTATTAATAAGTATTTATTTACCGAGTAAAACTTTTTCCATGTAATGCATTTCATTTAAATTCTCAAATGTTATGTCACCGCCTATTTTTTCCAAAATTTCATTTCTAACTTTTTCTTGTATTTCTTTGTTTTTACACATTTCATATAAACAAGCGGTAAGTCCTGTTGAAGTGGTATCGAATCCAGCCCAATACAAAAAGAAAACCTGAGCTGCAATTTGATTTAAAGATATAGATTCTCCATCATTCTTCACTTCGTAATCTTCTATGTTCTGATTATTCTTCAGCCGAATTAACATATCTAAGAAATCGTTTCTTTGT
Organism: Stenolophus ochropezus; assembly: GCA_035578165.1. NCBI lineage: Eukaryota > Metazoa > Arthropoda > Insecta > Coleoptera > Carabidae > Stenolophus > Stenolophus ochropezus. The sequence continues at coordinate 46,631,444 of JAQOWZ010000002.1, read as the reverse complement.
ATATTATTTGCCTCCCGGTATTCAATTGTTTCTTTCACCATGTTGTAGAAGAAATTACCAATTTCTGGATTAAGGTAAGTTGTTTTTAACATTTTCATTAACTTGGGAGCTTTTAAAGCTAGGATGAATCGCATATTATCGAAGAAATCTGGATGAGTTATTCTTATCCCATATTTTCTTATATCAGAGTTAGGGTTTTTAAGGCTGTTTGCCTCAACACCAAACACACATGAACAAATAATATCCGTTGTGTATCTTGTGGTAATATCATGAATATCTAATACTTCAGAAGAATTTAAAATTGGGAACAAATTTTTTGTACTTTGTTGCATAGTTGAAAACAACATTTTCAGTTTTGCTATTGAGAATGCAGGTGTCATTTTTTTTCTCATAAAATCCCATTTTTCTCCTATAAAATAAAATTTTAAATAAGTTAATCTACATTATTTGATAACGTGCGTAACGATAATACGATCGTCACTACATTTTTGTAAATAAATATAGATAAGCAAGTGCATATATGTATTGTACTATTAAATAATATTTGTACAAGAGGCAACTACGCAAATGTAGTAAAAAATAAAGATTAATTCTGTAATTAAAATTTATATGGTAGGAGAGTAATAAAATAATAAGGCGTCAAGTAATAGTCTACTAAAGAAAAATTTCATAAGGCATATTTTTTTTTATAAAATGAATCCTTTTATACCATTTTTTATATTTTGCGTCTTTTATATACTAAAATTTAAAAACATTGCTATGTTAATAATTTATTCGATTATTTATAAGTTTATCTTAATTCTGATTTGAGAACATAATAATTAAATCAATGTTATTGGTACCAACCTTCTAAATAAAAAAATTTCTTATCGAAATTTGATTTTGATAAGCAATTACGTGTCATAATGTTTTCACTATGGACGCAAATATATAAAAAAATATATAGTTCATATCAAAATAATTTAATAAAAATTTGTAAGTGTTTGTAAATAAATATAATAAATTTTGGATGAAAATATCAGGAAACGTAAACGTTCGAAGTGTCCACATAAAGCGAGGCATTTCTAATTATTTTTTACCTCCCACCTACCAATAGTACTTTACTTGAAGCTTCAAACCGTTTTTGTAAAAAAATACCTCTAAATAACATTTTTCACAAATTACATTATTATAAATATATAGATTTTTGAATTTTTTACCGGTCTGCAGAATTTAATTTTTTATATAGGTATAACTTATGGCGAAATAGAAAAATATTTAAATTATATTAATTTTACACATTGAGGCTACGAACATCTATATGAATTATTCATATTTATAAAACTTGACATTTGCTGTGGTCAAATTTCAGGTAAGCAATTTTAAGAGATGAAATATGTAAATATGAAACAGATTTATTGTAAAATACAAAAAGGTGAAAGAAATATATAACGAATAGAATTTTGAATGCGCAATTTAAGGTATATTTCATGCAAGCAAGTTTTAGGTATGAATCGAATTAAAAATATTGTAAATATACTAGTACGATAAAAAAAACAATATATTACTACAGAGGCGGGAGATAATGTGTTGGACACATCAGATTTCTTTATAAAGATATGTAATTGAAATTTTATATGCGTAAACTATGTCACATCATTTTTACATATTTTATACATATTAAATAAAAAATTTTCGAGAAACAATTTTTGCTTTAGAAATTTGGTACTAGATATAATTCAAACATATTATCTTCATAATTTAAAATTAACTTGATCTTTCAAATGATTGAATAAATGTCAAGCCAATGTTATCAACATTGTACATACAATTTTCCGTAAATCAAGTTTTTGACGATTGTGAAAAAATTCGTTGTTTTAAACGTTTCATTTGTTTTTAATAAAGAAACAGTCAACATCAATTTAATTTGAATTCTTTTGTATTGTTTTTGCTACAAATTGGTGTTCCATTTACAATAAAAAAGTTTTTCATTTCTGGTTAGATCGGAAATAATGTTTATTATTTATTCATAAAAATGGTATCATATATGTTAAGTTTACGCACATAAATTTTCAATTACACATTTTCATAAATAAAATAGTTAATAGCAGTTCCTCGCTTTCTGTGAACAGTCAGTTTGTAAATAAAATATTAAATCATGAATACTTGCTAAAATAATATTTTTTACAAATAAACAAAAAACTATTTATTATTATATTCCGATGGGTTATTAGGTTAAACCGAGAAAATTTATCAAGCATTTATTACTTCGTAAGTTACTTCGATATAAATCAATAAATATTGCGGATTATTAATTTAGCGATCACTTTTAACTTCAGATAAAATATTTACTTACCTTCTAATGCAACAAGAACTGCAGATACTGGTTCTATAACTTCATCACTGTGCATACCAAAATCGTGGAAATTTTGGAAATTTTTAATAAAAATATTTTTAATCATATCTAATGATACTGGTATAAATATAGGTGTATATAATAAGTATAACCCTCCATAAGTTGCTCCAGATTTCTTTAATTCTTTATAGTAATCTCTTATAGTTACTCCAGACATTGATGTTATATTCTTGTCAAAATTTCCGAAAGGAAAAGTTGGTTTAAAATGTGGTACATTTCTTTTTGACCAATATTTAAAAGAATATTGAAAGTAAAGGTAAATAAATAAAAATAATATGAGTAAAAGTGAAACTATACCAGAAAGTATTAACAGAATCAAATTCATTTTAAAAGTCTGCAAAAAATATATAATTTCTTTTTAAATACCTAACATTAGATCTACAATACCTCAAATATATTTTTTTTTGGTAAAGCTATAGTTGACAAAATTGTAGATAATTAAAAGACAAGAAACTTGACGATAACTGTAACATTAGTTCAAATCGATTTTTGGTTCAGTTCATTATGATTTCCTTAATTTATAATTATTTATGAAAATTAATCACTAGATGTAGAAGAATAATTATCTCACAACACTCACTTAATCTATTTTAATCGACTAGTAGTACAATAAAATGTGGACACTCATTTCACTATCTTCTGCCATTTAGTCAAGACCGGTTCATGGTTTTGTCTGTTATTTAAATGAATGAATTTTTAACCTTGAGTTTTAGGTTTTTTTAAATTACCTTGAGATAATCGGTTCGCATTTATTTCAGTTAATAAACTTTGAATTCAATTGCATAAGAGTTGTGTATGTACTAAACTGAGATAAATATTCTACAGTCACGTTATATAAAGTCTACTCAAAAGTCATATTTTTTACGCATAAAATAAATACATGCTACAAAAAAATAATTACATCTTTTTATGGTAAAATCCGTGCACAATCATATAATTATACTTAAGTTTTATTTAACGTTACTAATTACAAAGCAATCAACACATTACAAGCAAGAAAATTTCAGATGAGTTACCGTAAAAAAGATCATAAAAATAGTAAACAATTTTTTTTATATATTATATTTTAGAATAACTTTCTTCTTATAAAGAATGTCGAGTTTTTCTGTTACGTAATATTCAATTTTAAAACTTAGGAATATATACAGTGTACGCAACGAAATACGGAACATAAGCATTGGATTTCAAAAAATTGCGGATACTCTCTCTTCTGATAGATTTAGAGTAAAACTACAGCAATACAAAGTTGTTCAAAATTAAATTCAACCTCAGATAAGATCATAAATGATGCAGTAGCACATCTGCAGTACAAAATTTATGAAATATAAAATGCAACATTTTCGTTTAAAATCAGACAGCCATGGATATAAAAGAAAATATATTGTGTCAGTTGTAATTTGATTTTAATTATTAATATTTCTTACAATATGAAATTAATTTAAAAATGGATGTTTCGTCCGTAAATATAATTAAAATTTGCTATATTTGATATTCTTATCCGACTCTTTATTTAATATATTTTTTACAGACAATAAGAATTATAATCAGTGAGTTTCACTAAAGTGTCACATAATTTTTTTTATTTCCAAGTCTGTCTGATTTCTGACGTACTACATGTTATATTTAATATATCTCATTCTGCATCAATTATGTATATTTTGATCTTATCTGATGTACAATTTAATATTGAACATCTTTGTACTGTTGTAGTTTTGCAATCTATCAGTATTGAAAGTATCCGCAATTTATTGAAATCCCATGTTAAAGTCTTATGTTATGTTATGTAAGGTATACACAATATAAATTTAAAAAATCTCATTAGCATATGATATTAATACGAAAATACAATAAACCCATGACAATTAAATATATTATAGCTAAACACCAATGGGCTATATGACCATTGTCGCATTGAAATTAAAATTTATGAAAGGGCGCCATATCTCTGATGTCACGTAGGACAGGAGAATGAGAGAGCAGTTTATAGTGCTAAATGTAGGAATTTAATGTACTTAATTTTTTTACTTAATGATATCAAATAAATGTTGTTAATAATAAATTAATCATAACTATTTACGAAACAAGATAGCAATATAAGGAATTCATAGAATAAAATAAAAATATTTTGATATTACACAACAGATTGTTTTGGATTTGGTTGACATTATGTCTATCCTCATCTGTCAACATTAACAATGTCATCAATGTCATATGATTTTTAAGGTTGCTTACACGCCTATTCAGAAACGAAAATATAAACAGTGTTTAACTTAAACACTGTTTAATTTTGACATTTTGTTCATTTTTCTATTCAGAGACTACTTTTTTAGTCACTGTTTAAATCCTTAAACACTGTTTAAATTTAAACAGTGTTTATCGTTAGTAACCCTGTTTAAACGAATTTTGCTTATTCAGAGACTCTTTTTCATCGTAGTCATCGTAACTAAACATCAATTTAAACATGCAAATTTAAACAACATATGGGGGTAGTTTAAATCTGTGATAAATGAGTAATAATGTGATAATATCTATTAAAATGAGTGAAATTAATTATTTTTTTTAAATATTAAAAAAAAATCGAAAAGTAAACGAAAATGAACACCCACAAATTTTTAATCTTAAATAGAAAAATCCTTGTTAAAATTATAGTAATGACATTTTTTTATGTAATTTAATTGAAGTAGAAATTAAATCTTGGTTTTATTAAACTTAACAGAATTTAAACTAAAAAAGTTGATTTATTTATATTATGAGTTCTGAAAAATATTGTTTAATTTAAACCAGAGATGTTTAGATTAAAATCTATACGACTAAACTACAAGTACTCTCAGTTCCACGATATTTTGGAAGAGGACCATGTCTTCTTATTTCATTATATTTTCGATTAATCAGTATAAAATTATGATTTAATAATAATTAAATTGAAATATGTATATTTTTTTGACAGAATGACAGATACAATGTGTCAAAAATTTGTAAACAGTGTTTATTGTAAACAGTGTTTAAATACTTAGTAGCCATGTTTCTGAATGAACAAAAATTTAAACAACGTTGACTATTTTAAACAGTGTTTAAATTAAACACTGTTTAAATTTTTGTTCCTGAATAGGCCTGTAGTGTTTATGTGTTTATAAACATCGTTTTAAATGTAAATTATTCAACAGATGATTTTTATCGAATGAATTCAAATTCTCTAATTCTCCTACATGACGTCACATATCCGCTCTCCAAAACTTTATTATTTTTTTTCCAGAATTATCAACAATTAAGCGTTTTAAAAAACTACAGGTATTTTTATTTTTTGTACAGAATCATAAAATGGAAAAATATATGGTCATATACCCCATTCAAGTATTCTTGAATTCTTGATTTCTTCATTAAGAATCTTATCTGCTGAAATCACAATTTCTCGATGAATATTTAATGTCAAACAATTTTTTATCTATAATATTATGCTCCTCCACCATAGTAGTAAATTAGGAAATTGATCACTAATAGGCAATCCAGAGCTTAATTCTGTATGATAGGAACCATCGATGTTTAAAAATAGTATATTGTGTTATTAAGAGTAAAAGTGATACTTTGTGTGGCGAACATGGAAGTTTGCACGACGAGCGAAGCGAGTCGGACAATTGCATGCGAGGCACACAGAGACACTTTTACTCTAAATAAAACATCCTATTTTTTTTTTTCAAAAATTTAAAAATTACTTACTATTTGACGTTTAATATGTAGGTTACCTGTCAATTATTCATAATTTTTAGTAACTTTATTCTTAGGTTATCTAGTTTTTATAGTGACATTTAGGGCGATATTACAGATTTCTATTGTACAAGTTACTTCTTATTGGCTGATTCTACATACGGCGGCGAAGAAATTAAACGGCGGCTAGAATAAAAAAATTATATTACGGCGGGGTAGAAATTAAACTTCAACCTTGTCAATCACGTCACAGAAGATGTCACTTTTATGACGTTTGAAGAAAAAAGTAATTATTTTTAAGCTATTCGAGTTTTTAGTACCCCTAATATCTACGTCACAATATTACACCTTTCTCTCTCACACATCTACCCAACACCATATTCTTGCTACTTCCAATCCCTAATGTCAGTCTCAGATATCATTTTAAACAATTAATCTACAACTGGTAATTAAATACAAAATACAAAGTGTATTTCAAACTGTTCCTATCTTCTCCATACATCGTTCTTATTATAAAAAAAATAGAATATTTGCGAAAAAATTCAAAGTGGCTGACATCCGGTGAGGAAATTTAATAATCGGGTTAACGTCTATTTATTTGCATTGAGAATATATGCAGTTACGGAGTTTGAAGGTGAAAAACTAAATAATTCGAACAGATACTGTTTCCGCAGTATAATAATTATATTACTGTATATCTATAAGAAAAGTTAGCATGTACCTATAAAAAAATGTTTGTTCTGACCATTTTTTGTAGCTACATATTGTATGAGAATTAAGTAAATATAAAACATAAATAATTAATTATATAATATTATTAGTGTGTACATATTTTAACAACTGAATACCGTTCAACAAAGAGAACAAAAAAATTAAAACCAGATGCTGTTCCTACTCAAATTACTACAATTGCTCAAATTTATTTTTATAATATAGTAAACATAATACCAGAAATTCTTTATTTAAAACGTTGAAATTTCCACATATATTTAAAATATTTAGAAATAACAGTTTAAATGTCGCGTCAACTACATATAAGACAATGGTGATGTGAAGTTGGTTATCCCGATTCACAGTAAAGACACTGTGCCACTACAATCCGATTTTTTCGCGGATACTTGTATCATTAATTTTTTTCTACAGCAGATGTTAAAGTGCAATTTTATGAACTCAAAATAGTGGATAATGTAGCATTTTAACCGCAAAGGTAGATAAAGTAACACTTTAACAGCAAGGGTAATTAAATTCAATTTCTTTAAAATCAGATACAGAAAAAAAAAGAATTTTATACACGACGATAAAATTAAATTATCGACTCGCGAAAAATAATTCACTCGCGATTATATCGCTCGTGAATTAACACTTTCCGCTTATCGATAAAATATTATTTTATCGTCTTGTATAAAAAATAACTATAAAAAATATGTAAATTTTTATTAAAATTAACAAAAACAAACAAACATGCTAAAAACATTGAAAATATATTGTAAAGACATCAAATAATCGACATGTAATCTCAAAAGTCAATTTGTATAGTACGTAATTAAAATTAGTTTTTTATGTTTTATGTTAGTAGCCTTGGGATGGACACATGAATTATAAAAGTATATCTCAAAATGTTTATTTAACAAACGTTTTGTACATCAAAATTTATAGTAAAAATAAATATAATTCTTTATTTGTACTTATCAGGTACTTAAATACACTTAACATGCAGTCATGCAAAAAAATATATATTATAAACATCAGCTTTGTTTGAACAAAAAAATCATTTATAACAATTAATAAAAGTAAAAACTAATTACATATTTTTATGAATAATACTATGGGAGGAAAGCCCAAAAGAAGAAACACACATTTTCCCACAAATATCACATTTAACTTTCGGCAAAATTTTCTTATGAACATTGAAATGTTCTTTTAATTCTGACAAAATATTAAACACCGCTTCACAACGCTGGCATTTGTAAAGGCCGCCAAAAGTATGCGTCATGATATGCGCAGAGCGACTAGAACTGTAACGAAATCTTTTCGAACAGAACTTACAAGCGTATCTCTTGTATCCAGTGTGAGAATCCAAGTGGATTTTAAAACTTGTTTGCCCTGAGAATTTTTTGCCACAAATATGACACATGTATGGTTTAAAACCAAAATGATTTTGGATGTGGAGACGAAGAGTGTATTTGTTTTTAAACTCTCGTTTGCAAAGGCCACAAATATAATTTCTGATATGTTGTTTTACATGGGTGTTAAAATACTTCTTTTTTATAAATATTTTATCGCAATAATTACAATTGTAGGTGTCTGAGTGTTTGTGCAAATGCAATTTGTATTCTTTGCGAAGTGCGAATTTTTCTGAACAGACTATACATTGAAATGGTTTGTTCTGCAAATGAAAATTGCGTAAATGTTTATCAAGATCGGCTCTTTGAACAAATGTTTTTTGGCAGTAGCCACAATGATATCTTCCGGTATTAATATTTCTCTGGAGTCCAATTATATCGAATTTGACAGACACTGTAGAATTTGTAGTTTTTTCGGTATTTAAATCTTCAAAATTGTAATTCCAAATGCTTTCAATATCAGATGTTTCTATTGCTTCTAACAACAACTTTGTTATTTCTGTCGGTTCGGATTTTTTTTCTTCAATATTTTCATGGTGTCCGCAAATACACATAAGCATTTTATTTGGTGCAGTAGTATTATTCACATTGTCATAAATTTTCAGTTTCTTATTGAACGCACTTTCTTCTAATTCATTGTTGTTATTATTTACTGCCCTTAATAAATTTTCAATTTTCAACATACCATATTCTTTTCCCAGTAAATAGATATTGTTTGTTTCATTAAGCAATTCTTTTTCTTCTGCCGGTATTTCTCCAGGTTTAAAAATCATTGTTGATACTTTTATTTATTAATATTAATATTTACGAAATGTGACATACGCTAGTGCGTGAACGTGATATTTGGTTATAAAATAGTTTACATTTTGAGGCACGTGAAAAAATATTTCTTTAATTAAAAAAAAATATTCTAATATTTGGATAATATATAGCAAATAAAATTGTAGTGAATACAAGATATTTAAAATTAAAATCTAATTTTTAATAAAATAAACATTTCTTAATGAGACAACGCGCATACGCGTTGCAACTTTCAATTGTTTTGCAGCTGATTACGCAGATCTGTCATTTGTTTTTCACCTGGCAACGTCAGTTTGAGCCTGGGATAAGTTTTTGTAAAATTTTGTTATTATAAGTGAAAAAAGAAATTGTTAAATCTTAATTTAAGACCAGAAGTGAAATATATAAATATACAATGAATGATTTTGTTTTATTTCTTCAATAAATTCTCTGTTTTATATTAGGGTGAGCGAAGCAAGTAGGTTAAGCTTAAGTTTTTTTTTTAACTTTAATAAATAATAAAAATAATTTTTAATAAATTCTCACTAACATTCAGCAGATAATTTAACTTCTGGTCCTAAATTACGGTTTTACTAAAGTATGTTTCAGGTACAGCAAATTTACAAGTAAGTATACTTTTTAATAAAATATTGTAAGCAGAATAAAATTTTGGTATTAACTGATTAACCAATATTTAAGAAAATAGGGTTCGAAACTTTTACTTACCTTTGTTTTGTATACCTGTATTAAAAATTAGAAATAATAAAAATACATGTACATAAAAAATATTTATTTTATTAGAAATTCATAGAAAATATTACAATTGCTTAAGATACGAATCATAAATTTGACAATATTCTTTGAGAGTTTTATTTTCAAATTTAACATCAGGCACTAAACACTCATTTAATTGGGACTGTAAAAACAAATTTAATTCCGAGTCTAATTCTCCGACACGTTTTAAAACTTCGGAACAAGAAAAAGCCGCGGCTTTCAACTGTTCCACCGCTGTTTTGTACCGATCATTCACTTGTTTTTCATGTATTGTAACTTGATCCACTTCATGGCAAGTTTGAACTTGTTGCAACTGGTGCAGCCAGTTCTTTTGCTCTAAGTGAAATTTGATTGTATTTTCCGGAGATAAATATGGACATTGAATCAGTTCTAATAATTCCGGGTTGCTATAGATTTTCACCCAACTAAAGAAATAAAAATTAGAAAAATGTATTTAATTTTTTTTAAATAATTACCTGTCTAAATAATGCGTTTGTTGTCTCTGAAATGGACACGCAACAAAATTTTTAGCATCCTCTTCTCCAATATTAGATTTTAATAATTCGTATTCGGAATACAATTGCGGTTTTCTAAGACTTTCAAATATGTTTTTATAGTGTTTAGTTATCCAAGAACTACAGTCACGTAAAATGAACAAATAAGTTTGTATTTTTGATTTTACTGATAGCTGCAAATAAAAAGGGTAATAACTGTGACAAAAAATAATGAAATAAGTACTTACTATATCTGTTTCTGCTGCATTTATATCATCTAGAATATGGTTTAATTTGTCTGAATTATCAGGCAAATCTTGTTTTAGTTTTAAAATATTACTTTTGGCATATTCTAAAACTTGTTGCAGACTGTATTCTGCAGCTTTTAACATTTGTATATCGGGAATGTCGTCGTCTATACTCTAAAATATTAAATTAAATTTAACTGTGTATATTTACATTATACGATAATGACGGCCCGGAATTGATTTTTTTTCAAACGAGTTGTTTGTACATTTTACAACTTTATTCAAATAATTTCTATAAAATATTTATCTGATATGTCTAGTTCACACAAGGCAAGTTGCCTCAAATATCTTGCCTGAAGAAAAAAGTAATTAATGTTTAAAGGCTTAAAAACAAATGTGAAATGATTTACAAACATTATTTTAATAAATGAGAAGTTAATTGCGAGTTAAAACTTGCCGGTAAGTTTTTAGTACTTCTTCTTCAGGCAACTTACCCGTGTGAACTAGGGCAGTACGAAACATTTGCAAAACAAACTTTTATATGACATTTCTGCTGTAGTCCAGTCAAATAAGCACAGTCCTGTGGAATGATTCTGAATAAGTTGAATTTTGTACAGACCTTTATTTTGACATTCTAAAGATCGCGATTGTAAATCAAGATGTCGATGGTCAAAGGTCTTTAAAATAGATTTTTTGCCAATATCTCGCTTACTGTGCATCACGTGTTAGCATAGAATTCTCTACAAGTTTGGCTATATGCATTTCTTTCATGTGATTAAATGTTTTCATGATATAGCGATTTTAAGAGTCCTGTTCTTCATCCTAATTATCTTCTGGTTGCCTAAGTTCAACTTCTGAATCACTGTTGTCGTCTTCTTCCTCCGTCATAACTTACTCTAACATATTCTGAGGCTGAAATTCGCATTTAGACATGCTTGGCCATGAGAGTGACCGGTGCTGGAGTCAATAATGTTGTTGTCGGTTATAGAATCTCTTTTTTGTTGTAAATCCTTTTTCAACCAGGTCTGTACCAGAAAGTAAACCCGATAGATATACTATCGAGCTGCTGCACTTGTAGATAATAATTTCACCGGTCTTTTGAGTCCTATTGATTTAATTAAACGAGTGTACCTGAAGTTTTTCAGAGAATGTAATTCATCAGTATAATTCCATCGTTTAAAACAAAATCATCACCAGAAGCGCGCTTCCCTTACTCCGTGCTATATCTCAAAAACAGTTGATCATACGAAAAAAATGCATATAATCAAACTTATAAAGAATTTTATGCTCTACAAGTTTTATAACAACCTCTAACAACGTGCAATACACAGGAAGCGAGATATTGGCAAAAAAAAAACGATTTTCATGATCTCTGACCATCGATACTTTGATTTGCATTCGCGAATTTTCAGCCCGTCTTTAGAATGTCAAAACAAAGTCTATGCAAAAATTCAACTTATTCAGATTCATTCTGCAGAATTGTTCTTATTTCGCCTTATTTGGTTGGACTTACAGGGCAGATTTTTATCAAAAGTTAATTAACTCAAATCATATACGTAAACTGTATATTTTACATCAATTTCCTTTAAATAATTATTTTAAATCTGTTAGAAATGTTCACAAAAAAACTAGTGACCAATAATTGTTCTTTTTGTTTGATCGATTTTAAATTTAATTGATGGTAAAATCCGATCAGCTGAATTTTCTCTACACGTGCACGCACACATTCGAAAACACAGACCGACAGACATGTTAAAAATAGTTAAAATGTATATCTTAACTCTAGAACGTCCATTAAATCGGTTGATTTCTGGATTCATAATTAGTTTACTTGATTTTAAAATAGAACAAATCTTGTAATAATTATTTAATACAATATTTCTGATTTCTTACAAAAATTAAAAGTGTAACATTTTTATTTTACTAAGATTTTTTTTTCACTTTTGACTGTTTTTGTGACTTAAATCGTTGATTGAAAAATATATTTTTCAACCAACGCTCAAATTTAAGTCTTTATAACTTTATGAATAATGTAGATTTTATTTTTTCTATTCAAGTTCTCGATATTTGACTGTGATTTTTCGTGTTTCTAAACCTACACTGAAAATCGAATTTTGTAAATTTCTAGCAATATTGCCGTAAACTGAAAGCAAAACGGGAAAGTTATGGGTGCTTCACAATTACCCGGGAACCGTAACGACAACGGAAACGGTAACGTTAACGATATATTTCACGGGAATAACTTCAAATTGCAGTGCCAACTGTCACTTTGCTAGTACTACGTCCAAAAATAGTGAAGATATGAGTTTCGATGAGCTTCTACAAGTAATACCGTGTGTGAAATTGCAAAATTGTTTCTACGATAAAGAATCCAGCTGTCATCTGTAATTTTGACAATTCAAAATTAAACTTCTATTGTGAATCCAAGAGAGTTCCCGAGAAATCTATCGTTACGGTTACTGATACCGTTCCTGAGAAATTGTGAAGCGCTCATAAGCGGACTTTGCATGCTCTTCGAAACAGCGTGCTTGGATGCTACGACAACAGCAGCATCACTATGAGCATTGGCGTTCATTTTAAAAAACTTTAACAAGGATGATGCCGTCAGATAATATTATTTTTGTATAAAAAAGAAAAATTTAGCCATTACCCAATGACTTACAAGGGAAGGTCATTATGCTTCGTCGCTGAGATCCAACGGGGCAACTCTTTTGCATTTTATACATTAATACTATACTATTTCTAAATTTATAGTTGTTATCTTTGGAGATTTAGAAAATAATTTGTATAAAAAAAATTGGCCTTTTCCGAATAACGTTTCAACATGAGATGTACACTTTTTTTCTTCATTAATCTAATTATTATAATGTAATTATTTTCATTTAAAAAAGGACAACATTCACTCAATTTGAAATAAATTTTACATAAATATTTATTTTCTATCAAACGTTTCGATATAATTTATACATAATAATGTCACAAATATAAGCCTTAACACATAAAATTCGACTTCCTATTTTAATAATAAACAAAATTTGAGTACCTCCATGTAATTTTGTAATAAATATGTCTATAATTAATGAAGAAAATATCATTTGAAGTGTATAATCTATTGTAAAATTGATGAAGAAAAATATGTATATCTTATGTTGAAACGTTAGTCTGAAAAGGCCACTCTTTTGTGCACAAACTATCTTCTAAATCATGATATCATCTACGATAGCAGTGGTATATTTGAATTTTTATTCATAAATGTGGTAGAGATTACCCGTACCAACGGAAATGTAATGAAATTAAATATTACCCAACCTTTTTTAAACACAACAAAAATCACTAAAGTGAATACATATTTAACAAAAGAAGTTTCATAGCGATTGGAGCGTCGTTTATATTTAAGGAATTATATAATAAAATGTAAAATAATGTTAGGTCTACGATTGCATGAGAACGGGAAAATAGATTTAAAATAAATTGTACTTACATCCAACATTTTTTGAATTTTATTTTGTTCTTGATCAGAAATCATCCTTTTCATTTCTGTTTCGACATGAAACGCATATAATTTTTCTAAAGCACAAGTTGTATCGAATTTATCATTTCTATAAATAGATAATTTATTTGTTTGTTATATAATTTAAGTTCAAACTTACCCATTATCATTTTGCGCAATGAAATCAACAATTTTATTTTTATGTTTCACTTTTAAATCAAATATCATTTTAAAAACAACTTCACAATCTGCTTGCCATATATCATTAATCATTTTTATTACTGATTGGTTATTACAACAAAACTGCTCTAATTCTTTCACCAATTCTTTTTTCTCTTCAAAACTTGTCGTAGGAGATAAAGTGCTATTAAAACTCGGAAAGAATGAAATTTTACTTGTATTTTTCTTTCTCATTGTTGAGGAAAGAATAGACATGTTATTTGTTATTTCCGCTAAATTTTTTCTAGTGGAATTTGCTCGTTTTGATCTTTTAATAGCAGAAAGAGGTTTTTTATTTGAACTAAGAATAACTGATGTATGTAGAGGTCCTAGAACCGAATGTTCAGTGATTGTTGTGAGATCAGGTGTAGATGGTTGAATTTGTGGTTCAAATGACGAAATTATATCGTATAGTTTTGATAATACGTTCCACACTTTTTCCTGAAATCATACTTCATGCAATTTATGTAAAAAAAAAAATTAAAAAGATTTACCGGCAAATTTTCTGTTTCTATTCTTCTCTCTAGAATTTTACTCTGTTCGTATAAATTCTTACAAATTTCAACTTGTTTTTGTAAGCTCGCATATTTGGCTTTAAATAACACAATGTCTTTTTCTGTTTCTCTCATTTTTTCTTTTACAATTTGAAACTTTGCATCTTAAAGAATCAAATTAAATATATTCAAAAAAAATAATTTGTACTTACTTTTATTCTTAATCTTCGCTTTTAAATGTTCTAACGTTGCCTCATCTTCAATGTTTTGTGTATTTATATCATGTAACTGTTTTTCAAGCTTGCGTTTTTCATTGTGTAATTTCATTTTCTCTAAATTTAATTTTTCATTTTTCATTAATTTATGCACAATAATTACTCGTTTAGTGTGTTCTACATCTTGTCTAGGCTTAACTCTGTCTATTAATTGTTGAAAAATTAAACCCATATTTCCTTTACACAACCTACAACAAATATGCTTATAAAAGTTATTATTTTATTATAATTCTTACTTCTGAAGTGCTTCTTCTGACGGATTTGGATCAGGATATTGCATTTTTCGTAACCATTCTCTAAGTTCTGTAGTTGAAGCCATTATTTAAATAGTTTTTCACAAATTATTACAAAATAATCAAATGTTAGTTGTATCTGACAATTGAGATTGCGGTTAGCGTCTCTAGCGACGCGCGCATGTTTACGTCATATGAAATTAACGAGCACTTCCAGCAAGAGAAATATTTTTAACTTTAACTTTATTCATAAACAATGATTTAATTGTGCAATTTAAACAAATACAAATTTTGTTTAAATGACAATTTAATAGTTGTATTTATTAATGTCAATGCAGGACGTATAGTCTGTCCGCCATTCATATAGGGCACGAGCGCACTATTTGTCGTTTGGGCCCAAACACCTGAGTGGCCTTGGTCCAGGAAAGAGCGGGAACTTTAAATAGACGTCATGGACAGGGATAGTGATAAATTTAATAAGAGAAAATATGTATTAATTGTTACAATATGCAATTAAAATAAGAATAAATTTACTTAATGAAGTAATTATTTCATTGTTGTTTCGTGTGTTTAATATTTATTAGTAAACATATTTCAAATGTGAATAAACAAAATTGTAATAGCAATCAAAATTATTCTCATTACTTAAAACTGTAAAGTGGTACAGGTGCAGTGGCGGCCTGGTAGTTATTTAGTTAGTCTGGGATGCAAAGATGAGGGCCCGGATTTTTTTTTATTAAACAAAAGAGTTTACAAACATGATTCCATTCTAAAGGTATGGTTATAGTGTATTTTGATAGTCCGGGATGCAAATATGAGGGCTCGGATTTATTTTTATTAAAGAAAAGAGTTTACAAACATGATTCCATTTTCAGGATATGATTATAGTGTATTTAGAATTAGAACAATAACAATTAATAATACCAACCATTTACTAGTGACTAGAATTTTATCAGCATTTTTTATTATCATGATCATGACTGCAATGAAAATCGAAACGATAGCACGAGTGACAATTTTTTGAAGCAATAAGCAGGAGTGAGCTTATGCAAAAACTCTAAGTAAAATTCTAGTCAAACACAACATAAAAAATAATTATATAAAAGTAAAAAAAAAAAATACAAAACAGGAACAAGATCTAAACAAGATAAAAAAAAAACAAAATATAACTGAATATAGATTTTGTTTACCGCCGTAGGTATTAGAATAGACATTTCACTTATTCTATTTTAATTGCTAGTGTAAATGTATGTCATTTCTCTATACATACGATGAAAGTGTGCGATACGTCACGCGTTTACCGCCGAAATTTTAATATTTTTTCCTGACGTTATTACCAGAGTATAAGAATACCTACAAGAAGAATTCTTAAGAATTCTTATACTGTGTTATTACAATAACATTTTGGAAAAAATAAAAATTTTGGGAATTTTTAAATTCAAATTTTTTATTAATATAACACATAATCTGAAAAGGGTTAACGATCCCATTCCTCGATATATCATATATCTTCAAATAAATTATTTTAAAATTTTTGACTTACGTTATATCTAAACAAAGCCTATTTAATTGTAAAATTAGTGATAATTGTCAGCGTATTTGAAATGTGATTCTAATTGGATGGCAAATTATGTACTGAATTAACTATTAAATTCTTGTATTGATAGTTACATAGAAGTTTCAATAAAGATTTTTTTTTAAATATAAAAATTTTCCAACACATTTATTTATTATTTGTTAAAATTGAAATCATATATTTATATAAGAGGACCCGATTGGTATTTGTGCCAGGTCCGGAATCGCGGACTAGCGGACCGGGCCAGGCCGCCACTGTACCGATGCAGTTTGTAATTACATGAAAGTAAAATCATTCGTTAATTTTTCAAATGTTAATTACAATTATTAAATAGATGATGGTATATAAAGCGTCAGAATTTTGTAAGAAGCAACACATCGTTGTTCATCTTCTTCCAGTTCGCAACACAAGACATCATGAAGTTTGTGGTAATAATTTATTATAATTTTATTACATGCACAAAATATGTAATTGTTTTTATTCACAATCACTATTGTAATATGTCAATTCCTAACCTGTCAAAGGTTGGAAACGTATGTCATTTTTAACTGCAATGACAATCTCACGGGTGGGAAATACTTTAAAATCCCTTGGGGGGGAAGTGTTTACTATGGTTACCTAGTAATACTGTCATAAATCTCTAAAAGTAAGGTGATCAGTGCTGTCAAACATATTAAAATAAATTTAAACATTTGTTTTCATAGACTACTACCGTACATTAATTTAGTTTATTGGAAAAAGGCGATATACGAGTAGAAGTTAATTTGGATAATTGTGAATAAAATAGTATACATAGTTCGGTGGCAGTTTCATTACAGCCTTGCGCTATATCTGAGCCTCGAGGCTTCGCCTCTCGGTCATATAATAAGCCCTCGGCTGTAATGAAACATTTCCCACCTCACATGTAATATACTATTTTTCTGAATTCAAATTAATCGTATATTGCGATTTTTTTACCATATTTAAGTAATGTCAATAAAGTCAGTCACAATGGTCTAAAAACAAATAAACAATCAAACAACCGTTTTTTTTATTTATTACATATTGTTTTTTAGATTTGCACCGCCATTTTAGCTTTGGCCTTCGCCTGCGAATCCAGAGCCACTTCGTCCCATGATTACCACGGCGATAACTCCATCTCCTACAGCCATGGAGGTGACTCCGGTGCTCTAGGTGGTGCAGGAGGTCTGGGTGGTGCTGGAGGTCTAGGTGGTGCAGGTGGTCTGGGTGGTGCAGGTGGTCTAGGTGGTGCCGGAGGCGCCCAGCAAGTCACCATCACCCAACAAGTTCCTGTACCTGTACCTCAACCCTACCCAGTGCCTGTAACTCAAAATATCCCAGTCCCAGTGCAGGTTCCTGTGTCTGTCCCTGTAGAAAGTCCCTATCCTGTGCAGATCCAGAGAACTTATCCTGTTCCTGTGGAGAAACACGTGCCCTACACTGTGGAGAGACAAGTGCCGGTTCCGGTTTACGTGCCGGTGAGGATCCCCGTTCCGGTGCAGGTTCCTGTGGCCTACAACAGGCCCTACCCTGTAGCTGTTCCACGACCAGTGCAGGTAAAACAATAAAAGTACAAATACAGAATAAAATTCTCGCTGATCAATGGTGCACACTGTAGCCAGATTTACATATGACAATTTTTTTAGTTTGATGTTTAATAAATATGAAGTCGTCTAAATAATAACAAAAAATTGGCACAGTAACATTTGCAACAATAAAAGATTCTTTATTTCCCTAATTTCAGTTAGATTATTGATTCCATTATTTCACTAGTGACATAATGAAATCATTATTTCACGCGAAATCAAGTTGGAAAATAGGCATATTTAGAAACAGCTACAACAATAGAATATTTAGTTCTTATTACCTTTAGAAATATTAATAATTTAGTTATTACATTTATTAGCTTCACAAGACTTCTATTTTACAATACAAAAAAATAAATGACAACTTTATTTTATATCTTTTATCTGTTTATAACCAACAATTTTGTTGTAGTAACTTAATAACTTTTAGTTTTGTTGATAAATGTTAGATAGATATCCACTCATAAGTAAAATGAAAAAGACCGGTGTCTTATCTGGCAAAAAATAATTTAATTGAATATAACCCAAGTTCGATAAATTGAAAATTTTCAGTTTTTTTTTTTCAAAATTGTTTCCATGTGGCAATAACTTTTCGAAAATGTATTAAATTATTTTCAATTTATCCTCACTTTCTTGTTATTACTGAAAATATGAACAGTTATCGACTCTTGTCTGAGTAAATCGAGTTTGTAGCTAACTTTGCACCACTGGAAAAACTCTTTAAATAAAGTATACTAATTTGTCTGTTCCAGGTTCGTATCCCTGAGCCGGTAGTGGTTCGTCAACCAGTTCCAGTTGTAATCAACGCCGGAAATAACGCTGGAAATGGCGGTTTTGGACCTGGTGCTCAAACTGGAGCCCTTGGAGGAGCTGGAGGTTTAGCTGGAGGTGTAGCTGGGGGACTTGGTCATGGGGTAGATCTCTCTGGACACGGCTACAGCGAAGCTAGTGCTTCTTATGGACATGCAGGTCATTAGAACTTCTTATTGTCATCAACAACCATGTTCATCTTTCATCTTGATTTCATTTCATTCATTCATACTACGACGATGTGCTTGTCTTTGTGTTATCTGTTTGTCTTGTTCGTAATAAATGTTTGTTCAAAATAAAATGAGTATCATATGTGAACCTAAAATCCTATTCAAATTAAAAAAAAATATATGAAAACATAAATAAATTTTTAGTTTTTAATATTTTATTTTTATATACATTACATTTTTATTATATATTATTATAATTAAAATAATTTCTGTTAAATTTTGAAAAGTTGATTTTTTAATCTAGTCGGGCATGTCATGTTTACTATTTGTTGCATGTTTATGTTTCAGTTCCAGTTATTTACATAAAATTTTAGTAAAAAATAAATATTGATAAATAATAAATGTTTTAAAATAATATTTAATTTGTGACAATTATTTGGTATAAAATTCTTATTCGGGGGTCAATAAATTTGAGTCAAAACAGTCTCAATAAAGTTTATATATCAACTGTTTAGAAATACGCTTTTTTGAAATAAATTAACATTGCAGCGACTATGATTAGATGAATTGTTTTGACACATTAGAAATAAAAACTGATAAAATATAATAAATAATAAGTGTTATATTTAATTAATGTTTTGTAAAAAAAAAATCAGGTGGTACAAGAGCCCGTATTTATAAGAATAAAGCATTTGCTTTGAAGTAAAAGGAAGAAGAATTGGCGGTCCTTCACTTTTAACAAAAGCGCTCTGGACCTTAATTTTGTTACATACAAACTAAGTTTAAAAAAAGTTATTCGTTTTTAACACGTTGACTGCCAACTACGAGTTAACTCGTAGATTGCGTTCTTTACTAGGACGCCGACTACGAGTTATCTCGTACTGTGTTTACTTGCCATATTCGTGCAGCTACGATTAAACTCGTAGTATATCAGTAGTAACATGGATAGATGGCTTCTGGGAAGAGAACAAAAAATCAATGCTGGCTTACATGAACAGAAAATTTATTAAAAATGAACAGAAAATATAATTATAAAAAATTTATTCAAAATCAAGAAGTAAAAGAATATTTTTATTGTTTGTGAAACTTTTTAAAACAATCTTCCACACAAAGGGCTGGCTTCTCTTCACAGGTCGGACAAAAATAACGCGTTTCTCGGCGTTTTTTTGCTTGGGTACATATACGACATGGCTTTGTCGAACGCTGTTTTTTTTCGGTAGGTGGCAGACACTCTAAATAATGGAGCTCTTGCAATCTAATTTTTTTCGAAACTGGTTGATTCTCTTCTCCAATCAACGCGACGACGAATTCTTCTCTAAACTTTATTAGTTTTATTTTAGAAGAAGTTATTTTTCTAAAAATTTTGTGCGCATTGTGTATATATATTTCTATAATATGTAGTGAAACCTTTTTGGGCCATCTAATAGTCTTTCTTAGAGACGTGTAGTACGACAGCATTTGATCTGATCGGTCAATGCCAGACATTCCTTTATTATAATCTCGAATAATATTCGGTTTCATAGAAAGTTTTCCATTGCGATTGGACACCTCTACCATTACAACAACATGCATGTTTGAAATGGTATGGACATCTCGTTTGTCTTTCCATTTGCATACAGTAACAGGACCATTTTGCTGCCAAATACACTCCCCTTTTTTCAGTTTACGATTTACCACATCTCTGGGGTTTCCCTTTCTGTTATTTTGCAGTGTTCCACACACATAAGTTTTTCGTGTATTTAGCAGTTTCGTAAGAGTAACAGAATTATAAAAATTATCCATGTAAACCGTGTATCCCTTATCGAGATAGTCCTCAAGTAAATGCAACACAACATCAGTAGTGTGACCTAAATTATTGTCAGTTTCCTCAGATTTTCCGCTGTAGATCTTTATTTTCATTACAAGACCGTCGGACTCACATAGTTCATACAGTTTGAGACCGTATTTGTGTTTTTTATTTTTTATGTACTGGCGGAAATGCAATCTTCCACGCCACAGCATCATGGATTCGCCAATACAAATATTTTTATCTGGTACATAGTTTTCACGCATAATATTATTGAAATGATTTAGTATTGGTCTCACCTTGTATAATCTGTCGGCAGATGGTATTGAGTTATCAACCAAATGAAAATAACGAAGTAACAACTGGAATCGATTTCGACTCATATTTGAGCGCCAAAACTTTACATTATATAGCTTGTTTGTGCTCCAGTAATGTTCAATTGATGGAAAAGAGCAAGGCCCCATTTGTAACAAAAGTCCAATAAAAACTTTCATCTCTGCAGCACTGACGTCTGTCCACTTTGATACCTTGCTAGATTTTTTTATTGCTTTGCGTATATATTAGTTTGTTCGACCAGTAATGCAAAAAACTTTTCCGAAAAAAATAAGTCCACCAGCGTTTGCACTGTAAAATTTGACGTATCCAATTTCACACCAACATTTTCTTGGAAAATAAATAATTCAGGATTTTGTTGAATTTCTGTCCACAAATTATCATTCGCATTTGATGTTGTTGCTTGGGAATCATCGTCATTATCATCAGGTTCGGGAACAACTTCAGGTTCGGAGACGACTTCAGGTTCGGAGACGACTTCAGGTTCGGAGACGACTTCATCGTCACTATCACTTGAATTCTCAGAAGGTTCATAATCGCTACTGTCGTTACCATCCTCGCAAAAAATCTCGTCAAATTCTGAATCACTTAGATTAGCGTAGCATTCAAGTTCATTTTGAGTCAGTGGTCTTTTCTTATCCATATTGGGTTCTTGATAATTTAATTGCAACAATAATTATAAAACAACAGACTCAAGAAAGACGTAAATGTGATGCACTCGACAATATCTGAGATACTACTGACGAATATGGACGCATATCTCTGATTCAGCTTTAGCGAAGCGACAGGTCTAAGTTTGTCTGTGTACGAATTAACTCGTAGTTGGCTGCCGCGAAGAGATTTCTATTACATAAGCCAACAACGAGATAATTCGTAAGACCTTTTTATATAAAAAAATAGTTATTTATGATATAAGTGTTAAAAGTGACATTTTATGAGTAAGTGGGGAAGTTTGAAACGAGGCGAAACCGAGTTTAACAAACCCCACGAACGAAATAAAATCACTTTTAACACAAATATCATACACTATTTTTCCTACGACCCTAGTTATGTATTAGTAAATAAAAACTAAACATTGTAGAATGACATTTATGACAGGTAACTAGATTTAGTTCCTTTTTAACACAAGTGTTAAAAGTAAATTTGTTTTTTACTTTTAATTCGTTGTCAATGACAACGATTTAAAAATATTCACTGTGTTATAAACTGTTATTTTTAACTTGCTAAGCAATCGTTAAAATAGTATATTGTGTTATTAAGAGTAAAAGTGATACTTTGTGTGGCGAGCATGGAATTTTGCACGACGAGCGAAGCGAGTCGGACAATGGGCTATATGACCACTCTCGAATTGAAAGAAAAAAAGTATAAAAATTAAAAATTAACCATTGTGACTACCAATAATAATGATAAAAACTAAATATTATCTTATAATTTCACTGAAATTCGCAATTAATATGTAACAGCGCTCTATCTCTGACGTCACCTAGGAGAATGAGAGAGCAGTTTACAATGCTAAAAGTAGGAATTTAATGAACTTATTTATTTTACTTAAATGATATCGAATAAATGTTGCTAATGATAAATTAGTCATAATTATTAATGAAACAATATATGAGATATCAATTTACGAAATTTATAGAATAGAATTAAAATATTTTGATACTACACAACGAATGTTATAATGTAAATCTGGTTGGCATTGAAGTCCCTGACGAGTCTCAGTGTGTTTATTGTTTGGTTACCATGGTTGCGGGTTAGAATCAGGTAGCAAAAGGTTCGCGCGGGTCGCACTATATCTTTCTCTTTCTATTAGCATCTCTCTTTGTCTAATTCTCCTAGGTGACGTCAACATATCCCCTCTCCTAAACTTTATTATTGTTTTTCTCCGGAATTATCAACAATTAAGCGATTTAAAAAAATACGGGTATTTTTATTTTTGGTATAGTATCATAAAATGGAAGAAAAAAAAATTGGTCATATTCCCCATTGCATGCGAGGCACACAAAGACACTTTTACTCTCAATAACACATGCTATTTTTTCTTCAAATGTAGAAATTTTAAAAAATATATTACTATTTGACGTTTAATATGTAGGTTACCTGTCAGTTATTCATAATTTTTAGTAACTTTATTCTTAGGTTATCTAGTTTTTATAGTGACATTTAGGGCGATATTACAGATTTCTATTGTACAAGTTACATCTTATTGGCTATACGGCGGCGACAATATTATACGGCGGCTAGAATAAAAAATTATATTACGTTGGCATAGAAATTAAATTTCAACCTTGTCAATCACGTCACAGAAGATGTCACTTTTATGACTATTTTTAACAGTGGTCGTAGGAAAATACATTTTCTATGCTTTTTGATGATAACTATGTACTATAATTAGAGTTTTTAATAATATAATATGATTAAATGAAATTGGCTTTTTAGACCGGAATTCTGAAAATTGCCGTGGCAGTCAACGTATTAAGTTAATTGAGTTTTGACTGTTTTTAGTACCCTTAACAACTACGCCACAATATCCTCTCTATTCCAAATTCTTGCTACCTCTAACCCTTCTGTCAGTGTCAGATGTCATATTTGATAATTAATCTACAACTGGTAATTAAATACAAAGTATATATCAAGGCTAATCTAAATTTAGAAAAAAATAGTTTTAAATACTGCGCGATCAAGAACATTTGTGAAGAAAAATATTCACTATTTGGAAATGACAGAAATGTTGAATGACATGGGCGCAAAATCATGCCAGTGGCTATAAAACCTCGGACCATAATATTCGTAATCATTTATAAATTATTTTATTAAAATACTTACTATCTATGCATATTTCCAAGTAAGGAACACAATAGTTATTTAAATATTTATATGTTGAAATAGATGAATTTATGTAAATAAAAATTTTTAGTGAACCCCATTGTTTCAGAACCAAATTACCTTAACATCTATGTCATAGAACACTTAAAAAAAATGTTACGGTTTAGCAAATAAGAAATAAGACTTTCTGAAACTGCACCTTTCTTTCAAATTAGATAAAGTTTTATTTAAAAAATAAAATAAAAATAGTAGAGGACCCCATTGTCAAATCAAATAAATTTGGCATTTATCAAGTTGGTCAAAAATATCAAAAAAAATGATATTATAAAATAAACACGTTACCATGGTAAACCTTAGACTTACGTATATTTATAGTTATTTGTATATCAAGTGCTGAAAGTCTATCTTTGTCGAACCAAAACGAAAGTTGCAGCCTGAGCGAAGCGAAGGTTGCAATCGTTTGTGTTCGACAAAGGACTTTCAACACGTGTTATACACACTATTTTTTCTACTCCTGCAAGATAAAAAATAAGGAAATAAAAAAATATTTTTTAAACATAATTTGACATTTATTGCAAATTTTGTATTTGTGATGCGCAAGTGATGCGTATCCATGGCAGCAACAATGTAACAAACATTTATTAGTGCTGCAAAGTTTTGCAGCACTGCGTGCTGCAAAGAGTCACTTTCAGCATGAAAAACAAACCAGAAAATTGTATTTTCAAAGCAGGAGTAGAAAAAATTAGTTATTCGCATGAAATACGACTCGTAGCATTGCAAATGAAAACTGCATATACTTAATAAAAGGCATGTTCGAGATTACAGAAATTTGAAAAGCATGTGCAACTAATAGAAATAAGTATTCTTAAAATTTACGAATGATTCGAGAATAGACCCCAACACATGGTCTATACAAGATTCATATCCTTGCACAAAATTATTTTGGGGTAGAAGCTTGTTACAATATGCAATTAAAATAAGAATAAATTTACTTATTATAGTAATTATTTAATTGATGTTTCGTGTTTTTAATATTTATTAGATTTAAAGCAAAATATTTCAAGTGTGAATAATCAAAATTGTAATAGTAATCAAAATTATTCTCATTACTTAAAACTGTAAAGTGGAACCGATGCAGTTTGTAATTACATGAAAGTAAAATCATTCGTGAATTTTTCAAATGTTAATTACAATTATTAACAAGATGATGGTATATAAAGCGTTAGAATTTTGTAAGAAGCAACACATCGTTGTTCATCTTCTTCCAGTTCACAACACAAGACATCATGAAGTTTGTGGTAATAACTTGTTATATTTTTATTACATTTCTGAATTCTAATTAATCGTATATTGCGATTTTTTACCATATTTAAGTAATGTCAATAAAGCTAGTCACAAAGGTGTAAAGAACAAACAGACAACAATCAAACAACCGTTTATTACATTTTGTTTTTTAGATTTGCACCGCCATTTTAGCTTTGGCCTTCGCCTGCGAGTCCAGAGCCACTTCGTCCCATGATTACCACGGCGATAACTCCATCTCCTACAGCCATGGAGGTGACTCCGGTGCGCTAGGTGGTGCAGGAGGTCTAGGTGGTGCTGGAGGTCTAGGTGGTGCCGGTGGTCTGGGTGGTGCAGGTGGTCTAGGTGGTGCCGGAGGAGCCCAGCAAGTCACCATCACCCAACAAGTTCCTGTACCTGTACCTCAACCCTACCCAGTGCCTGTAACTCAAAATATCCCAGTCCCAGTGCAGGTTCCTGTGTCTGTCCCCGTAGAAAGTCCCTATCCTGTGCAGATCCAGAGGACTTATCCTGTTCCTGTGGAGAAACACGTGCCCTACACTGTGGAGAGACAAGTGCCGGTTCCGGTTTACGTGCCGGTGAGGATCCCCGTTCCGGTGCAGGTTCCTGTGGCCTATAACAGGCCCTACCCTGTAGCTGTTCCACGACCAGTGCAGGTAAAATAATAAAAGTACAAATACGGAACAAAATTCTCGCTAATTATTGGTGCAAACTATAGAGATTTACATTTGACACTCTAAATAATAACAAAAAATTGGCATTTACAGCAACATTTCCCTATGCAATAATAAGAGATTCTTTATTTCCCTAATTTGAGTTAGGTTATTGACTCCATTATTTCACTAGTGACATAATGAAATCATTATTTCATGTGAAATCAAATTGGAAAGTAGGCATATATAGAAATATTAATAGCTACAAAAATAAGATATTTAGTTCTTTTTATCTTTACAAATATTAATAATATAGTTCTTACATTTATTAGATTAACAGAGACTCGTATTTTACATTAAAAAAATAATTGACAACTTTATTTTATATCGTTTATCTGTGTAATTTTCGCATGTGTGAAATAACCACCTTTGTCTGCTTACTTATTACATAAATAGCTGTCACACTACTATAAAAACTTTTAAACCATTGAGATGTTTCATTTCTTTGTTACGTGTTTGTCTGTCAAAAAATAATTTAATAGAACATAACACAAGAAGTCAAGAGTTCGATAAATTGAAAATAATTTTCCAGTTTTTTCTCAAACTTGTTTCCATTTGGCAATAACTTTTCGAAAATTTGTTATATTATCTTCAATTTATCCTCACTTTCTTGTTATTATTGAAAATATAAATAGTTATCGACACGCTTGTCTGAGTAAATCGAGTTTGTAGCTAACTTTGCATCACTGGAAAAACTCTTTAAAGAAAGTATACTAATTTGTATGTTCCAGGTTCGTATCCCTGAGCCGGTAGTGGTTCGTCAACCAGTTCCAGTTGTAATCAACGCCGGAAATAACGCTGGAAATGGCGGTTTTGAACCTGGTGCTCAAACTGGAGCCCTTGGAGGAGCTGGAGGTTTAGCTGGAGGTGTAGCTGGGGGACTTGGTCATGGGGCAGATCTCTCTGGACACGGCTACAGCGAAGCTAGTGCTTCTTATGGCCATGCCGATCATTAGAACTTCTTAATGTCATCAACAACCATGTTCATCTTTCATCTTTACTTCATTTCATTGCTTGTCTTTGTGTTATCTGTTTATCTTGTTCGTAATAAATGTTTGTTCAAAATAAAATTAGTATCATATGTAAACCTGAAATCCTATTCAAATTCCAAAAAAAAAATATATAAAAAATTATAATTCAATTTTTAGTTTTTAATATTTTTTTTATATGTTCCATTTTTATTATTTATTATAATTATAATGTTAAATTTTGAAAAATTATTTTCCATTTTTTACTATTTGTTGCATGTTTGTGTTTCGGTACCAGTTATTTACATAAAATTTTAGAAAAAAATTAATATTGATAAATAAACATGTTTTAAAACATTTCATTTGACAATTATTTGGTATAAAATTCTTTATCTACAACTATTGAAATATGGGTACATTATACATGTGATACTACATATAATATACTACTCATATTACACAAGTGTAATATGAAATGTTATATTACACGCTACACTTTTCTGCAATAAATAGAGCATATAATTTAACACATAACATTTTAATAAACTGTTAATTTATTAATAATATATTTTTTATTATAAATATCAATATAAATGATTATAAAAGTATAATAAATACAATTTGAATAGTTATTTTGACATTTAAGTGCTACTGTGGCGCCATCTGTTAAGCTATATATGAACTACCCATACCTACCTGAATATTTAACAAATAATATCAGATTTTTTATATGACTGTTAGTTGTAGATAAAGTATAGTATTTGACTCGCATAATATGGCTACATTGCACTCGGATGATTAAATATACTCGCTACCGCTCATATTTTTAATTACATCCTCGTGTAATATAGCCTACATATTATGCTTGTTAAATAATATACTATATTTGGGGGTCTCAACAAAATTTATATATCAACTGTTTATAAATACGCTTTTTTGAAATGAAGTGACTATGATTAGATGAATTGTTTTGGCACATTAGAAATAAAAACTGATGAAGTGTAATAAATAATAAGTGTTTATGATATTTAATTAATGTTTTGTAAAAGAAATAAAATTGGGTGGTACAATAGCCCATATTTATAAAAATAAAGCATTTGCTTTGAAGTGAAAGGAAGAAGTATTGGCGATATTCCATAGAATGGGGTCCTTCACTACAGTTGCAAAATAGAAAATTGATCACTTATAGTCAATCCGGAACTTAATTCTATTAGATACGAACTATCAAAGTTTAAAAAAAGTTATTCGTTTTTAAGTTTCTCGAATTTTTACTGTTTTACTACCTTTGACATCTACGTCACAATATCCTACCCACCTACCCTATTCCAAAATCTTACTACTTCTAACCCTACTGTCAGTGTCAGATGTCATATTTGATAATTAATCTACAGCTGGTAATTAAATACAGACTACAAAGCATATTTCAAAGCTAATCTATATTTAGAAAAAATAGTTTTAAATACTTTGCAATCAGGATCATTTGTGAAAAAAAATATTAATGACGTGGAAATGAAAGAAATGTTAAATGACATAGGCGCAAAATCATGCCAGTGACTGTCAAAACTCGGACTACAAGAAACGTAATCATTTAAAAACTATTTTATGTACGATTGCACTTTAAAGTTTGATTTATATCATAGTTTTGCGGCCATAAAGTACCTCTTTATAGTACTAGTAAAATAAAGTAATTTTCAGAAGTTCTTTCAACATTCTTAATAGGACACCATTTCCGATTCGCATTGTATGTCTCTTCGTATATAGGCTTGTTTGAGGATATGGTGAATCTTTATTATTTTTTCATTATTAGAACAGAGAAAGACACGCTTGCATCTTGCTTCAAACAAAATTTTGACATTGACACCGGACCAAACAAATTCGTCTTCTTCGTATTCAAAAAACAGAAAAGCACACCTGATTCATTCTTCTATCATGAACATTTTATTTAGTTTTAATTTATCAAATTGGTCAAAATTATCGAAAGAATGATATTATAAAAAATAAACACGTTACCATAGTAAAAGACTTACGTATACAAATCCGTTATTCACACGAAATACTACTCGTAGCATTGCGAATGAAAAATATAGGTATACTTAACAAAAGACATATGTATACCAAAATATACGAACGATTCGAGATAGACCCCACCACATAGTCTATCCAAGATTCATATCCTCCATTGCATAAAATTGTTTTGAGGTGGAATCTTGTTATAATATGCAATTAAAATAAGAATAAATTTACTTATTGAAGTAATTAGTTAATTGATGTGTCGTGTGTTTAATATTTATTAGTTTTAAAGTAAAATATTTCAAGTGTGAATAATCAAACTTATTCTTATTACTTAAAACAGTAAAGTGTAATCGATGCAGTTTGTAATTACAAGAAAGTAAAATCATTCGTGAATTTTCAAATGTTACCTAATTACAATTATTAAATAGATGATGGTATATAAAGCGTCAAAATTTTGTAAGAAGCAACACTTCGTTGTTCATCTTCTTCCAGTTCACAACACAAGACATCATGAAGTTTGTGGTAATAATTTATTATATTTTTATTACATGCGTAAAATATGTAACTGTTTTCTTTCTGAATTCTAATTAATTGTATATTGCTATTTTTTAACATATATTAATAATGTCAATAAAGTCAGTCACAATGGTGTAAAGACCAAACAGACAACAATCAAACAACCGTTTATTACATTTTGTTTTTTAGATTTGCACCGCCATTTTAGCTTTGGCCTTCGCCTGCGAGTCCAGAGCCACTTCGTCCCATGATTACCACGGCGATAACTCCATCTCCTACAGCCATGGAGGTGACTCCGGTGCGCTAGGTGGTGCAGGAGGTCTAGGTGGTGCTGGAGGTCTAGGTGGTGCCGGTGGTCTGGGTGGTGCAGGTGGTCTAGGTGGTGCCGGAGGAGCCCAGCAAGTCACCATCACCCAACAAGTTCCTGTACCTGTACCTCAACCTTACCCAGTTCCTGTAACTCAAAATATCCCAGTCCCAGTGCAGGTTCCTGTGTCTGTCCCTGTAGAAAGTCCCTATCCTGTGCAGATCCAGAGAACTTACCCTGTTCCTGTGGAGAAACACGTGCCCTACACGGTGGAGAGACAAGTTCCCGTTCCGGTTTACGTGCCGGTGAGGATTCCCGTTCCGGTGCAGGTGCCTGTGGCATACAACAGGCCCTACCCTGTAGCTGTTCCACGACCAGTGCAGGTAAAACAATAAAAGTAGAAATACGGAACAAAATTCTCGCTGATCATTGGTGCAAACTGTAGCCAGATTTACATTTGAAAATTTTTTTAGTTTGATGTGAAATAAATATATGAAGTTGTCTAAATCATCTAGATCATTATTTCACGCGAAATAAAATTGGAAAGTAGGCATATATAGAAACATTAACAGCTACAAAAATAGAATATTTAATTCCTATTATCTTTACAAATATTAATAATAGTTATTGCATTTATCAGATTCATAGAAACTTGTATGCTACAATTCAAAAAATTTAAATGACAACTTTATTTTATACCGTTTATCATTTTATAACCAACAATTTTGTTGTAGTACCTTAATAACGTACAAAATTGAGCAGTCCTTGGTATTGTCTTTTTTTATTTTGCGAATGTCATCAAAATGTCAAAAACTCGTAATTTCAAATACATTTTTGTACTTATTCAAACGGAAGTAGAAAAAATTTTGTATGTTACACGTAATGAAACTATGTGGTTATTTAATTTCTGCTCTTACAAAATTCTCCTTCGTTTCGTTTTGTAATTTTCACATAATCTGTAACTTTTGTTTTTGTTGACAATTATCAGATAGATTAGGCAGTCCAAAACAAATGAAATTGGCAGAGGGCAGCTGTCAAAATATTATATCAAGTATATTAAAAAATTACTGGTAATAGAATTAAATAATTCTTTTCATGTGTATCGATATTTCGCATTGTAAAGATATTGTTTAAATTATATATTCACTCAAATTTTCAAAAACTTTGTCAAATATATATAATTGTGAAGTCTGACCTCACTATTAGATATATTTGACAAACTTTAAACAGTTTGAGTGAAAATATAATTTAAACAATATCTCTACAATGCGAAATATCAATACAGATGTATAAAATTATTTTATTGTATTACCAGTAAATTTTTAATAAATTTGAAATAATATTTTGACAGCTGCCCTCTACCAATTTCATTTGTTCTGGACTGCCTAATATCCACACATCACATATGTAAAATGAAAAAAGACAGGTTTAGTGCCGTTTCCGTCAAAAAATAATATAATTGAATATAACTCAAGATTTCGATAAATTGAAAATAATTTTTTAGTTTCTTTTGTCAAACTTGTTTCCATGTGGCAATAACTTTTCGAAAATTTATTAAATTATTTTCAATTTATCCTCACTTTTTTGTTATTACTGAAAATATTAACAGTTATCCACCACTGGAAAAACTGTTTCAAGAAAGTATACTAATTCCTGTATTCTAGGTTCGTATCCCTGAGCCGGTAGTGGTTCGTCAACCAGTTCCAGTTGTAATCAACACCGGAAATAACGGTGGGAATGGCGGTTTTGGACCTGGTGCTCAAACTGGAGCCCTTGGAGGAGCTGGAGGTTTAGCTGGAGGTGTGGCTGGGGGACTTGGTCATGGGGCAGATCTCTCTGGACACGGCTACAGCGAAGCTAGTGCTTCTTATGGACATGCAGGTCATTAGAACTTCTTATTGTCATCAACAACCATGTTCATCTTTCATCTTTATTTCATTTCATTGCTTGTCTTTGTGTTATCTGTTTGTCATGTTCATAATAAATGTTTGTTTAAATTAAAATCAGTATCATATGTACACCTAGGTCCTATTCAAATTAAAAAAAAAAAAACAAAAAATAATAATTTAATTTTTAGTAGAAATACAACACTTCAAAATTCTCGGCCGATCACAGAACCAAGAGTTATTTGTATCACTAGTAAACTTATGCGAGAGCGAGACTTGCAAATAATGCGAGATCTCGCAAAAAAGTTTCTGGACGAGTGATATACAAGATTTTTTGCGCCGATGACACTTTTAATGTATTAAAGAAACATTATTATTGCTTAAAATTTTATACACATTCTTGATGGTTTGTGATTAGTTCATGAAACATGGTTTGCGCATGCGCGGATTGTGAAAAGTTCCGGATCATGTTTTTATTGGAACGAATTATTCTGATTTTTATTTACTAAAAATGCCTAGAAATATTATTGACAACAAGTGTCAGCAGTTAATTTTAAATATTTTTGAATTTTTCAAACTATATGTCAAAGTGACAGTTATATTTGTTTTACATTGTATAATTTTTATATCATATTTTGTTTATTTTTAAATGAAATTATATTTCTGTTTTTTATTGCTACTAATAATTATTAAAATTTAAAATTAAATAAAATTATATTTAATATTAGTAGTATCATCTATGAAGTTTAATATTAACTAAAACGAAATCTTTATTCATACGATTATTCAAATGGCATAGAGGTAATATCCTACATCGCGACGGAAGTCGACCATTTTTCATCCCCTATTTTAGGCATTCTGATTGGTTCATTTAAATTTACGTGATTTACCTTTGCGTTAGTAACTCGTGCGGGTAGAATTAGGGATTAATTTCTATTTTGTACTGAGTGGGACTTTATTCATTATTGCTTCAAGTAAAAATTTACTAATGATGAACACTAAGTGCGATCAGTATAAAAATTTCAACTTTGCTTTTCATATTTTAATATATACTTAATGATAAAAAAACTAGTTACGCTATTGGAAGCGTAAACGTCATCAACCGCCATTTTAGGTTTTCTACTTTTGGACGCAATTTTTTTTAGGCATATGCCTTCTCTGTAGTATATTACCTCTATGAAATGACGATCGAGTGACGTCACTCCTATGTGGGCTGGCGGGAACTATAAACAAAATTAACTTTAATATACTTAACGATTTGGGTACAACAGTACAACAAATGTATATAAAGCCTGTCTGACACGATACAAAGTTTAGTACTAAATTTAGTTTTAAAATTTAATATAGAATATTGTACTAAAACTTGTTACAAATATTTATTGAAATTTATAGAAGATTAAAGTTTCTGTCTGCAACGGTACTAAGTTTTAGTATGTATTTTTTATATATGCGCATGCGTACATTACAGAATTCAATGTGACATCTGATGTATGACTGCTTCTTTTTCTTAACCTTTTACATCCAAAAGATTTTATGAACTGAACATTATTGAAGTGAAAATGAATATATTGGTACAAGAAGCAGAAGTCGATTATTACTTGCAACAACTGCTGCTGTAGTAGCAATAATTCAAAATATTCTTATTAAAAAGAAGAAAGTGAAGAAAAATTATATATTTTCATGAAAATGGTGTCCACGACATTTCAAACAAATCTCACTCTAATGTTAGAATCACTAAAATAACGTAACCCAACTTTGCAGTTTGCACAGTAAACATGCGCACACTACGCTACCTTCTGCGCAGATTCAGTACAAGAAATTAGAACCTGTCCTAAATATTTCGTACACAAATTTAATACAAAGTCACTTCGTACAAATTTTCATACATTTATGCTCATACACGATCCATTATATTTTATATTAAAATTTAAAACTAAATTTAGTACCAAACTTTGTATCGTGTCAGACGGGCTTAAGAAATGAAACAAGAATATGATGATTAAATATTTATTTACATGTTTATCCCATCCCACTATAAAATATTTCCATCTAAATTAATCTTATAAACAATAAAACAATAAGTCATTGTATTTCCAATAAAATTTAAAATATGACTTACTATTTATATACAACTAGACACATCTATTTTTAACATATTTATTTACTAACAAAATGAAATAAAAATAATTCTCCTGTACTTAAAATTTGTTAAATAGACCAAAAATATTTATTTCACTACAGATCAACAATTAACGGAATTTATTGAACACAGATCTTAACCAAACTTCTAGAATTGCTAAAAACGAAATAATTTCTATAATATGAACACCTTTTTTTTAGCAATTTTAGAAAATCCTAACTATAGTCTAACACAGCCCTTGTTCAAAAATCAGTTAAATTTATTTTAAATTCAAATAGAGAATACTGATACGTGAATTTAAAAGAAATTTTCCCGTTTTCAATTTTGTCAAACTTGCTCAGTGATGTCACAAGTAATTGTCTGTTGATATATAAGGTCCTAGCTGCTTTTTTAAATTCAGTACTGTTTTTTAAATTCAAGTACCAATGGACCTTAAGATCACTAAAAAATAAACTGTTCAATACTTTTTTTATTCTCAGAGCAACATACCGATTAAAAATAACGGTTATTAAAAACCGGGTTTTAATCTGCGTTTATACTAAAGAAATTTGGATACCAAATTATAAAATAAACTAATTTTTATTAACCTTTTCTTTAAAAATTTCCAATCACTTTTAAAGTACTGATGGTTTCTAAGATTTAATAAATACTTATTATTCTCAGAGTAACAAAATGATTTATTTTACCAGCAAAAAATATTGAAGTCAAAATGTAAACCGTTATTTTTATTAATTAAAACCGATAATGTGCCAAATAACAGATTTTAAAATTGTATATCGATTTCGATGAATCGTTACATTTCTTCTTTAAAAAAATTGTTACAAATTTCCAAAATTCCCTCTTTATTCCTGAAACCTATCCCTGTAAACCTTCTCGCGATGTTCGGGGTCCAGAACGGCGCCAAGTACGTTCCCTGTGTTCCTTATCCTGGATTCAAATCTCGCGCGGTCTCTGGCAATTTCTTCCCAAGGCCCTCGCCTGGCAGCATGGTAGGCATATCCCCATTGTACCATAGGGTGAACAGTACAGAGGTCTGAATCGTCGGCAAAAGTCACCTAGAAAAATAATTATTACTGTGGCAGCAATATATCAGAATTTATTTGTAGGCTTAGGATTTTTTAATAAAATTTTTAGCGTATTAGTCAGGCTGTGCAATAACTAGTTGATTTATTGGTTGGGTTATGCCAATCAAAAAGTTTTATGCGCGTGTCACGGGAATAAAACTGTATGATATGTGGTTCGAAAACATGCGTTTATGTTCTTGCATTGTTCGAAATAATAATAATGTTAAAAAATTCTAGATCTTGGAAATAAAATAAATATATATTATTGAGCTTTATCGTCGATATTGGCAGTGATATATTTATACAATAAAGGGCGTTCACCAGACATTTATCTGGCGTGGAGAATGTACCACAGAAACTCATTTTATTAGAAATACTTTTAATATAATTTAATGCCTTAAGGTCACATTTAAAAAAATATTATAAAGTCCCTTATAATTTATTATTGAAATATATAAAAATATAAAGCGTTTTTACCCATTTTTGTTGGGCAAATCTATTTTATCTTGTTACAAGTTGTCAAACATTTATCAATTTGGTATTTTTAAAATACTTATCTCACCATTTTTAAACAGAAGCATTATGTAAACATATTGCACCTATATTTTTTATTTTTTTATCTTCGAAATGTTTGTTTTAAATACTGGATGTTAAAAATAAGTGTTCAAGATTTATAGGACATGGAGAAGAAATCAAAATATATCGAATAATATTATAAAACATGTCTCGAAACATGTGTCCAAAAATGAATCGTTTCAGAGATATGGTTTTAATTTATATATAATGCTAAGTAAATACTGATAGCCACGAGTTCTTTTTTTAATTTCGAATAATTGTTGCGTACAAACGACAGCTATAGATTAAGGAAATATATTTGTAAACTGCCTAAAAAACTAAATTTGACAATCCCTTATTGGTCGGTACATTTCAATTTTTTGTTTGACATTTATTTCTTCATATTGTAATTAATACAATACCTATCATGAATAGATTTTATATTAATATCAGTATTAGGCAGTAACCATTATGTGAAAAAATTACTAATGAACACACTAATACTTTGACTTTATTTATTTTTTAAATGTACAAGATTTTCAGGTCCTTAATAATTACATAAATGAAAATTATAATTATAAATATCTATCCAATCACATTTTATACTTTTTTTCTTGTGTTTTTAGAATTTAAACAGATAAAATGTTACATATTAGATTTAAATATTGGAATTCATATTCCTAAATATTCACAATTTATGAAAAAACCGGGCCTTAGAAATATGGAAGAAAATCATTAATAGGTATATGTAAAATAAATACATAATAGTCTTTTCACCAAAAATGTGAAAATGATAATCAAATATATTTCAATGATTTACATCAAAATTTGTTTAAAATGACAAAGAAAATAGAAAATAATAGTTATTTATGATACAAGTGTGTTACATTACAGATAAGTTATGTGGGAAAAGTTTAGCTCACGAGGCCGTTAGGCCGAGTGTGGTATTTTTTCAAGTGACTTAGGTAATTAACACACGTGTGCCATACAACATTTTATCCAACACATTTTAATCATTGATATAAAAACAGCATACTTATATCGTTATAATTACACGGTGTTGGATAAAAGAATTTTATGACAAAGTATAGATTCTTGAATATATGTCACCAAAAAAAAAATATAATAATCTAATATCACTAAAAAAATTACTAAATTTTGTAACTACTGGTGACATCTATGATTGCAATTTACAATACTGTTTCAGCCCCCCTGCGTACAGCTATGTAAGTATCATAGATGACAGCGTTAAATAAATAATAAACATTTAATTTAAAATTAACACGAACACGAACAATTATACGAATGCAGAATTGGCAGACATCCATTCAATATAAGGTTTGAAAATTTTCGAAACCGTGCAAGGTGTAATACCCTCTCGACATGACTGTCTACTCCTAGGCAACAACTACTTAAAATTTACAAAAAAATCATGGTTGTCTGTATTTACTCATGATTACATCTAAATTAAAACTACCATATCTTTCGAACGGTTCATTTTTGGACACA
Organism: Stenolophus ochropezus; assembly: GCA_035578165.1. Lineage (NCBI taxonomy): Eukaryota > Metazoa > Arthropoda > Insecta > Coleoptera > Carabidae > Stenolophus > Stenolophus ochropezus. The sequence continues at coordinate 46,594,157 of JAQOWZ010000002.1, read as the reverse complement.
TGTTGTATAATACTTTCAGATTTATTTTGATTTCTTCTCAATGTTCTATAAATTTTGAACACTTATTTTTAACACCCAGTATTTATATCCAATTTTTATCGCCCACAAATATAATTCGGGAAGAATGTAGAATTTCATATTTTAATGGATATTCATGTATTAATTATTTGAACAATACATTTTGACTATTTTAACGTGATGTCTGTCCGTCCGGATGTACGTATGCACGTGTTTGTGTTCCTAGAGCAAATCCGGCTATATATTTAAAAAAAAAATATATATATAGTAACACTTTTCATGCAGTATACATATTACAGTAATAAATATTTATCAAATGTTGTTCAACATTTATGGTTCCGCCCATAAAACTATTATATATAATTCATTTTGTAATATTTTTTTCAAGTCGACCTTTTCATTTATTTATATATTTATATGATGAAAAAAAAAAAAACAAAAAAGACCTTGTCATTATATGCAAATTAAGCACGTGGTTATCATGTGTTGACCAAGTATTCGTAACAAGGTTTAATAGTGAAAGTTTTTTACTTTTAACAAGATGTATTGCGAATTTTGATGCAATAATTGTTTAAATTTCCTGATAAACTTTATTGTTCTCAACTAAATGTTATTTATCGTTTAATATTAAGAAGTTAAAAATTATTTATGTAGCAACAACAGTAATTATTGCATATATTATTTATTGTTCGATAATTTTCGCAATGTCTGTCACGTATGTTTATTGTATGAATATAAATATGAATGAATAATAAAATTTCGTCAACAATTAAAATAACTTTTTAAAGGCTTCTTTAAAATAGTACCACAATTTAAAAATATAAGTGATTCACAATATGACGTACATATGAGTAAATTCTTGTTATTGTCAACGACTTCTGTTGTCTTGTATTTTCCAAACTTGTATCGCGGTAAAATTTTTGATAAAAATATCACAGAATTGTGTACGTGATTTTTAGAGTACAATAGTACACAATCTTTTCGAGATAGATGATAAAGCAATCATTTAAATGATAATATTTTCAAAGTACAAATATCACGAGGAAAATATATTAAATTTCTGTTGTAAAAATTGAAAAATAAATTAAATAGTCCATAAAAATATAATCATATGGAAACAACTTAAGAATTAACCTTTGGCTATCACAAGGTCGTTGGAATGTGGGATTTTCCAATATTAACAGCTTTTATTAATTCAGAAATATTACTAGAATATTTTAAATAATATTGTTTTCTATTTTATGCAACAATAAGGAAAAAAATGTGAAAATAATTTTTAGATTATTATAATTTCTTTTACAAAATAATAAAGTTAATTATTTTCGATAACACTACTTTTTAAATATTATCCATATTTGCCGTTTTTACAAAATGAAAAGCGTTGTTTTTTATTATTTTCTAATAAAGCAAACGTTTATTTCCAAATTTTATCATACAATTGACAATGTTGACAGTTGACATTTCAATGCGAACCAAATTTACATCAAGCTAATCTGTTGTGTAATATCAAAATATTTTTATTTTATTGTATGAATTGCCTTTATTGATATCTTATACACTGTTTCATTATTATTTAGTTAGGTACAAAAAAAATAGGTTCAGTAATTTCCAACTTTTATCATTGTAAACTGCTCTCTCATTCTCCTACGTGACGTCAGAGATATAAAAATTTTAATTTCAAATGCTAATTTCAGCGAAATTATAAGATAATATACAGTTTTTATCAATATTATTGGTAGTAATAATGGTCATATAACCCGTTATTTATTTTTATATATGAAATATTTTGTTTGAATGTCCTTTTTATATTTTTCATGGTTTAATGTAAATAAAACCGTTTTGATATAAATATTTTAATATATATTAATACAATAATGTATAAAACAATTTTTATTATAAAAATTACAAATTTCGGTATATTTAGCGAATTTATATTTACCTTCTTTTTGGCGGGAAAGTCCGAATCGTCCGAACTGCTTTCGCTGATATCTGAATCTGTTTCTTCTTCCTCTGTAGATGTTTCTTCGCTTAAATCTCCATCATCGCAGAAGACTATGAAACTGTCTTCGCTATCGCATTCAGAGGGAATGCGCAGTCGTCTAATTGCAGGGGATGAAGGACTGCATGACATAACCTCACTAGATGACGAGGTGCTTAGAGTTTTCAAAAATTCCGGCGAAAATGAAATCGATAGCGATTCTGATATGATGTTACATTTTGGGGAGATTTCTATTGGGGATGATATTTGCAGACAAAAATCTTTTGGGGTTTCAAAGTTTTCTGTATCAGGAGTTGGAGGTTCTTCACATTCCATTATTTCTTTGTTGAAATTTATCTTATGCCAAGGTTTGCATTTTTTGGTTCTTCGTTTCTTGGATTCCTTTTTTAGTTTTTTTGGTGAGGAACAACTGAATTTCTTTTTTATTGGTTCCAAAGAAATTGAGTCTTGTTTCTGTCGTTTTGCGTTTTTCTTATTTCGTCGATTTCTGTTTCGAATTTTTTTCGTCGATTTCGGTGATAAGGGTTCGATTGTAGGCATTTCTGTATGTACACTAGGGCAATTTTGACTAGAATTTGCTTCAGGTAAAGACTGGTTACATATTTCGGTAGTATGTTTATAATTATCATGTTTTGGTTGTTGAGTATGACAATGTTTTGGACTTTCATGGCAGTTTGATAATTTGAAAGCACCAGCGACACTTGGAGTTAGAATATTTGGGTTTTGTTTATTCACGAAGTTTGGATTGGTAAATGATTTATTTGGCAAGACATTTGTTTGAAATGTACTGAAGAAATTGTTTTGTACATTTTTGAGAATGTAGTCTGGTTTTTGAATATATTCACTTGCCTCTGGTTTAGTTGTTACTAAACCAAATGTGCTGAAGTGTCGCATTATGGGCGGCCCAATGTGGAATTTAGTTCTTTGATTATTAAAATTAAAATTCATTTTTAAAATGTCCAATTTTTACACTAATTAATAAATAAATATATGTTTAAAAGTATCTCTTCTCGTATGACAAGTACGCTGAGCTGTGCAGCAAGGTCCTTTGAAATATTTCTTGTGTCGCCAAGACCAACCTTTGCAATCAATATTTTCACTGAGACACTGCGTACACTTTTTCACTTTACAAATAACATCACACAACATAACATCATTATTATTAACAATTTCACGATTATTCACTGATTTCTCCATTATTTCAGACATTATTCGAACAATGATACCAGATTCCATATTAACACTTCGCCATTTTGAATAAAAGTGACATACTTGATGTTTTCGAGAAACGGTCATGGGTCATTCTGTACGACTGACGCAATGTAATTATTTTTTTCATTTCTGACAATCATGCTAACGATGACACATATTTTACTTTGTTCTAAAAAGGGTTTGTTTGGGAAATATAACGAGTTTTATGTTGCATCAGCCAATATTTCGTTCAGGACTCCTTCCATAGATGCCACAGCAAGCGTCAGGACATTGGCGTAGCGTTAGGGGTTTCCCAGAGTACTAGAAACCGTTTTGAATATATTTTAAATTTGAATATTCTAAAGAAAAAATATTATAAAACACAGGCCATATATAATTTTTAGATAAAAATCGTACATGTTCAGCATTGGAACCACATCAATATCGACATATAATGGTTGAAAGTAAAATGAATGGAAAACTCGGTCGGTAATATCACTACGTACAATAATTATGAAAGTTACATTGGGTTCATTAAATGGATGGATTTGTAGTTGAAGCAAATATTTTCGTAAAATACTTTTTTATAAATCGTTTAGTGACACCAAAATGATTATTTTTTTAAAGAGTGTTTGTTGTGATGGTAGTGACGTCACTAAAGTTTTTCATATTTATTTTTCATACTTTATTGGTTTTATTTATAAAACAAAACAATACATGAACAGTTTTTTATTTGCTTTAATTGCTAGACAATTTTAATCTCAAATTTATAATACTAGCGTGTAAAGAAGTAAAACACTTACATTTGTTTGTAAAAATAAAGCATAAATACCTATGACAAACTGTAAATTTTGATTTTGGACAAAATTTATTATAATAAATTTCACTCATTTTTGTACTGAAATAAAACTAAAAATATGAAACATATTCAACTAAAACTTTTATTTTACAAATAAAAATAAAATATATTTTAAAAATTTTCTGTTTATTCGTAATAAAATAAAAATTATTATTAAATATTACATATTTATAAATAATTACAATAAAAAAGTGTACTAAATAAAAACATTTGTTTTATTTATCTTTCTCTTACTGTGCTGATAGTAGCTATCACAAAAATTTCCCTATGCTTTATTTTTATAAGATCCGTTTTTTTTTGCAAGATAAATAGGTTTGTAATATTTGGGTTAGTATATGTAAATGTATAAAATATATATATGGAATCCGAATTGTTCTTCAAGTGAATGAATATATTTTTTTGTCTACGGCACTGAACAGCACTTTCAATTTTAATTTCTCGAGTTAAAATACAAAGGCTATTGTTTACATTCTAAATATCTAAATAAAAGACAATCAAATATCAGTCACAGAAAATTTAGTACATAGTAAACTCGGAAAAAAAACGAGCACGTGACTGGTACCTGGCAAATATCACGTTTCTTTTTATAAACAAACGCAAATCATTTTTGAATATTTATATCACAGTTTAATCGGCTATAAATCTTATGGTTTACAAAACTGTTTCTTTTGTTTAAAATATTGCTGTCTAAGGAAAAAAACGAAAAAAATTAAGTGCATGTTGGATTGTATGATCTTGAGCGTTTGAGAGGCGTTCATGGAAATGTGTGCCTAACACCATGCTGGAGGAATATTAACTGATCATTCTAAGAAATGAAATCTTGGAATTGTACGCCTTGTACTTAGGCGTTCATTAGTGCATGTGTGTTGAAGGTGTCAGGCTTAACTACGAAAAGTCACGTACAAAGTTCTCATAGTCAGAGACGTAGAGAGAGGTAGGCCAAGTTGGGCATATGCTCAACGGCGCACCACATGAAAATGTAAATGAGTATGAATACAATAACTTTCTTATTTTTATAAGTTTATTACTATATAGTAATAACAATTTTGTAAGCAAAAAAAAGTATGTGTATTTCAATGCTAGACATAACAGAACGATTGTAACAGTATAAGATAACCACCCAGTTTCCTTACGCGTTTCAAATATTTTTTCTACTTTCGTTTGAGTATATACAAAAATGTGAATTTATGACAAACGGGTATTCCAAGTTTTTTCATTTTTTAATATTTTAATCTGTACAAAAAAATATTAGACCGGTATTTTCGCCGAAAAGCTTTTAACAGGCCAGATTTTTTTTTTAAAGGTTCAATAAATTGCACCCTACAAAATCGACGATGCCGGTTACGTCAGCAGTATCGCTAAGCAAACAGCCAATAATAAACCAGCGTGAGGCGATGGTTCATTCGAGCAGCCAATAGCATTTGCCATTGCCCGTCCCGCAACAAACGTGGCTGATATTGCATTTTACGTACTCGATTTAAGTGCATTAAAGTTTCATATTGATATTACGGTAATAAAAATCAAAATAAAATTGTCGCATTAATTGGACATTTCAATGTTTTTTCGAAAAAAATGTATATGTAACGAGATACGGGCAAAAAACTGATTTTGGCCCATTTACTTTTTGACATAACTTTCTTATTTCAATTCGTACAAAATTTCTAGTTCGCATATACGTACACTTTTTTACGAGGAATTAACAGTGGTCCTCAAAATTTTATTTTTCTCTGAACAGTAACCCACCCTAAAAGCAACTGTGCCCACCCAACTGCGTTACTTAACATTTTTTTTAATTAAAACTGTAATGAGACAAACATAGAAACTACAATGGAAAACAAACGAAAAAGAAAGTCTCTTTTAAAATTTAAAGATTTTGTACGGGTGAAGTGACAGGTAGTTGAGATTCGTAGGTACGATTTTAAGGATGATATTCACTCGTTTATAGAATTACATGCACATACACAAGTATATATTTTCCTAGAGTAATAAGTGAATTTAATCGCCGGTTTGCTAACAATATTTTAATGTGTAAAGTTCATTAAATCCTAAAAGTACAAAAAAATATTAAAACTATGACAATATTAAACATTTGGCTGAACATAACAAAATTGTTAGGTATAAATTTATTACATAACGAGTTACTAATTTTATTAAAAACTGTTAAAAAATATGAGGACGAATTTAAAATTTATTTATCAATAGCTGTATACAAAGGAACTTTTTCTTGTTTAAGAAGAATAAAGACTAAAAAATATTGTGAACAAAAAAATTGATTGGCGACGTCACTACTGATATTTGATTTGGTAAGCAAAGAAAGAACAAGTATTAAAAGAAATTTAAAATGTAAACCCGAATAAGAAAGTGAAAAGTACTCCCAAAGCAAATAAAAAATCGTGATGCATAGATGAAAGATCTCTCAAAATGTCGCTGATTTCCTAAGTTTTGCTAAAACATGATAAATATCGTTATTTTTACGTGTTCTTTTTTCTTCAATTCTATCGTATGATATAATATAAAAAATATAATTTTAAATCTCAAAATATTTATTTCAATTCATTTTGGCGCCAAATTCAAATATAAAAAACAAAAAATTCTGAAAAACAATAAAAGTTATTTTTCGGTTAATATATCTGAGAGAAATGTGTAGCACATTTTTTTTTTTTAATTTTAGTTTCTTCAGCAAATAAGATATTTTCATAAGTAATATAACAAGAGCCATGAATTAGGAAAATTTTCGAATAGTTGTTGCGTAGTAAGGAATGATCTAAGAATCATTTTTGACCCGAGTTGTCGTCGTTCGGTATTATGAGTAAATTTTTTTCACTAAAAAACTGCATATTTCCATCAAATGAAACATCTTGATTGGATGAGAATGACATGTGTAAAATAAACAAATATTCATATTCAAAAAAGTAATATTAGTACTTAAAAAGTATTTTTTACATGAAAATAAAAATTGTTTGCTACCCAATGAAATATCTACGCGTCTGTGTAACATTGCAAGAATATTACATTTATAATTACATAATTATGTTATAAACAAAGAAGGTAATTTCAATTCAAATTAATTTCAGGTAAGTTTAAAGCTGTAGTGTTATTTTTAAAAATTAATTTCTAAATAAAATTGGAGAAATATATTGGATAAAAACAATATATTATAATAAAAAAATATTTCTTTCTATAGCTGATATTAAAGTGCAATTTTATCAACTCAAAATAGTGGATAAAGTAGCACTTTAACCGCAAGGGTAGATAAAGTAACACTTTAGGAGCAAGGGTAGATAAAGTACTTTAACTTTTGTTTATTAGAAGTTCCATAAAAACGCACACTACTGACATTTTAAAATTGTTCTTAAATAATATTTTAATTTTTCTAATTCTTTTCTCTTCAAAACCTGCTATAGAAAAAAATAGAATTTTATACACGACGATAAAATTAAATTATCGACTCGCGAAAAATAATTCACTCGCGATTATATCGCTCGAGAATTAACACTTTCCGCTTGTCGATAAAATATTATTTTATCGTCTTGTATAAAAAATAACTATAATATTCCAAAAATGTTCTATAATTTTCTGGAATATTGAGACCTGCAACTTGTAATACTTATAGGTCACGTAAGTTGCTGAAATTTAAATGTAATCATTACAAACATTTTTATATTGTCACAAATAAAAATTGAAATAGTATTTTGTTAGTAATAATATTTACAATTGAGAATTTAAAAATAAATAGAAATAATATATACAAACATTTGTATGTTGTCACAAATAAAAATTGAAATAGTTTTTGTTAGTAATAATAGTTACAATTGAGAATTTCAAAATAAATTGTAATAATATATATTTTTTATTATTTGATAATTAATAATTATTGAAACTTTATAAATAATTGATTAGATAGGTCTGAGGGATTTATAAAATCATAAATACTGGAAGTAATATAACATTACCCACGTATATTTGAATGTGTTGTTAGTGGTAAACACAAAGAACTAACAAAAAGGTGTTGTTTTTTATTACGCGAATTCCTTGACTTAAAACAAATGCAATATGCCATATTCACGGTTATATACCGTACAAGTTGTTTGCAGTTGTTAATGGGCTTTTAGCTGTACTGTTGTATTATGTATTGTAATCGCTCTTTTAGTTTGAAATCATTTTACTTCCATTACCTAAGTACAGTTGGTCTCACACATTCTTTTAATTTTGGAATACTTTTTTTTAAATAAAAAGTAAACAAATAAATAAAAATATAGAGAAAAAGACAAATCAACAAATTTTTCTAATAAATTAAATATTTTTTTGAGAACATTATATTATATTAATTCTTCAGAACGGTAGCAGTAATTTAAAAACTTTTTTAATTAGTTAAAGCCGCTATAATAATAACAAAAGAAATAGAAATAACATTAACTTTTGTCTTCACCGCTCAATGAAATGTATACCAAGTGTCTTGGGAGTTCTTATACAAAAGTCATTCATTAATATCTTATTAAATTCGTTGTCAATATATCTACGTACAAGATTTTGGTGCACTTTCCACACCAGCTAGAGAGTGTGAGGTGACATCTACACGTCCTCTACTGTATAAATATATTATTATTTGTGTCCGCTATAAAGATAATCTGGCACGCCCAAAAATGGGTATTTAAATAAATTATGAAATTTAAAACATATTATAGTGTACCAAAATGTAAGTACAGAGTGTTTATTTTAAGTAGTGTACTATTGCTATTTTAAGAACTATAAGAGCTACGTAGTTGATTAAATTAGCAAACTCTGTCTATCTTACAAGTCTATAATAGTATCTATATTATATATTATTATTATTATTATAAGAACTTTATAAGACGGTACATTGTTTCTAAAAAACGAATGTGACAATACGTCGTCTAAAACGAGTAAACTATACTATTTTTTATAATTTACGTCACATATTTTATAAAATACTCAAAAATTGAAATTACAAAAATTAATAAGGTGAAATCCGTGAATTTATCTAAAATAAGGTAACGCTGTTGAATGAAGTTGGACATTTATAACTGTCATAATACATATACACATATACTTACTGTCAAATAAATTAAAATCTATATGATTGACTTACAAAATTTTAATATTTTTTTAAATTAGTTAGCTTTGTTTTTGTGGTTTTACATACTTATAATAATTCCAAATCGAATTAAAAAACATTTTCAAATATTTAAGGTTATCAATTTAATATTTACCGTGGGGTGCAGTATTTAGAAGTAGATACCAATTTTACAAAAAAAATAACAGTTTAACAGATTATAAAATATATAATTTTTTTCAACCAAACAAACTATTCTAACCAACTTTGTTATTTTAAATGGGACCATATATTTTTATTTGCTTATTCGATTGAGAATTTTATTCTGAATTCAGTGCAGTATCAGCTCGTCAGAAGAGGCAGGTGAGACAGTGACTCACCATACAAAATGAGGAGAGGAGAATTTTGAATTTTATTTTTAAATGTCTCTATTATTTTTTTTTTGTTCTAAAATGATTGTTTTTGTATTTCCTTGTATTGTATTAAAAAATTGTTTCCTAAGGAAAAGCAAAAAAAACATGGTCTCATTTAAAATAATAAAGTTGGCCCCGACAGATAGAGTACCACTAGTTAAAAAAAAAAATGCTGTCTGAAATAGTCTTGTAAAATGGAAATTGTTTGCTAATTAAACCGATTTCGTAGCTCGTATAGTTTTTTAGATAGTAATAGTGTACCACTTCAAATGAAGAACTTACATTTTAGAGATATCGCTTTTAATTTTTTTGACACCCCTGTGGTGCACTCTTCACGCTAGATAAAGTGCCAGGAAGATGACATGGTATATTCCTTCATTGGCATTTACTATGATCAAACACTAAGCAAATGATAATAAAATAAATTTTGAAAAATATTTACCAGTAAGTATACAAAAAAATAAAATTACCTATTTTGGGAAGGATTACTTTTATTCTACCTATTATTATTCCCTATGGCGCATTCTCACTTTAGGTAAAGTGTTCAAAAGGTTATGTCTGATAAAAGTCGATAAAATAGATTAGTACACCCAGGAATGAGTATTAAGTTATGAAAGATATATAGATGTATTTCTATACGAACTACATGTGTGATTGTGAGACACCACGTATACCCATGTAGGAAAACAATTAAGACAGACATAGTTTTATGTCATTTTTATCGAAGCGAAGTTTTATGGCCCCGGTAATTAACAAGCTAATCGTGGGCTAATTATACATAGTGGCAACTAATTACTAATTGTTGTACGCATTGTTGCTTTGCGGATGTTGAGAGGTAATTCTTTACCCAGAATCGTTAATTCTTACTAAATACTTCGGCAGATATTTGGGAGCAACAGAATTTTTTACCGACGCAATTTGTTAATTGCAGTGAATACTTTGCAAAAAATCTGTGGAAAATTATTGCAGAGATGGAACATAACATACACCATAAAAATATGAATAAAATAGTGCTTTTTAAATAATTAATATATTTATATTTGAAGTGTGCCTAAAAGGTACGTGTTTACATTATTATAATATAAACACTGTTATGTATTGTAGATCACATTGCTTATTTCTAATTTATAATAACTTTTTTTTTAATATGGTGGAAGTATATATGAAGCATTGATTTTATATACTATCGTACGAAGAAAATAAGGAAAAGTATTGTTTAATTTTTGTATGTAACCAATAATATTTTTAATATAAAATAAAATGCGACAGAACAAATTTTCGAAATACATATACACAGAAAGGTAAAACTAATACATTTCCTATTTCAACAAATATTACTTTATTATATCGATTATCTCTTGATGTAGTTAAATATTTTAATATTGGAAATTTGAAATAAATTATACATTAGACTCGATGCTGTTTTAATGATAACAGGTACAAATGTATCAGCTGATTTATTTTTTATATAACTAAGGTTTTCTGCACGGTGAATACTAATTTTACTGAGGTAATAAATTAGTTATTAATTTCAAGAATAATAAAGTATGACACTAAAAATCAGACGGATTAAAACAATTTTGAAATTTGAATTTTAAAATCAAACGTTGATTTTTATTTTTTATTTAATATATTCTAAAGCTTCCTGAATTCGATTTGGATTTTGAGATATTTTTATTAGTTCTTAAAGCATATTTTGAAAAAATCACCTTAATATTAGCATCGTTGTTGTTTCAAAAATTCTTATTTTCTTATCTATTTCTATTAGTTAAAGAATTAAAGTAAAATAATAAGAAAGTAAGTAATACAAATTACTATCAATACCTACTGCAATATACAATGTAATTAATTAAAATTGCACTACCAACGTCAATATTTTAAATAAAAAAAACAAATATATGTGTAGGCTTGAACGAACGGTGTTACAGAATACGAATATAACGATTTCCGTTAAAATACAAATAACGAAATCCATAGTAACGAGTTTCGGTACGATAAAGATTTTTTTACGGAATAATAGGCCTGTCTTAATATTAATTTCATTCTAAATAGCCTGAAATTAGTAAATATACTAATTTTCTTAATTTTATCCTAAAAAGTTTGAATCCATTTGAAATATTAAATTTTTTATATAATTACAAACATATTATTTAAATTATTTAAAAAATTGAATTTTCATATCAGTTTTAAACCATTTTAAATCATTTTTTATAATTTTATCTTAATTTGGAATAATGACGGTTCGTAAAGGCAAGCAGATGATGCAATGCCTCAATATACAAAATGAGGGGAGAATATTGCATTATATTTTTAAATTTAAATTTTCTAGTAATTTTAAATTTAGCGCGTAATATGTCCACAAGATCTTGTATTCCTTTTGCCAGTCGGATCAGATCAGTTGGTTCAGTTCAAATAGATCAGTTAGATCAGTTCACTACTTCAATGCAAATGGAATGTCAATTTGGATTACTTTAGCTCGTGTTTTTCGTTTATGTTATTAATTGAGGTTATAATGTTAATTCTATTATTATTATTATTAATCGACCTTATATACTTATGTATAAGGTCGATGTTATTACCACATTGTATAAATTAAATTATACCTGATTTTACCTTGGTTATCATCTTCGATGGTAATTCTAACTCATAAGTTGTGTAGGGTTTAAGTTTATAAATTCTTAAATATTTAAAAACACAGCAAAGTCACGCGACAATCTGAACTGAACCAAGTAATCTACCTACGGCAAGTAAATCACTCATAGGATCAGTTAGTTCAGTAGAGTGGGTAAAGTGATTCAGTCAAATGGAATAAAAAATAAGAGATCCGGATTCAAAAGTGTAAATTTCATCAGTTCAAAGTGGCAAACTTTTCCTATTTGGTAAACACACTATTTTTTTTGCGATTTAGGGAAAACAATGGACTGCGTACTATACTGGAATGCTTTAGCCGGAAAAATATTCCTGGACTGTTATTTTTCGTAGCCTAGCAATTACACTAAAATACCGGCAGTGGCGTAACAATGCAGACACGAGTCTGTGTTCCAAAGTCAACCCGGGCCCGAATGAAGATTTAAAAAAAAAATAATGACCTCATAACAGGACATTTTACAAAATAGATACCTTTTAAAATGAAATACATGAATAAATGAATGAATCAATGAGGATAAAATTTTCCTGCCTCTAACTCCATCAGGGTGCGTGTGTACGACTGTGCTGTTTTTACAATGCTCACTCCGTTTATCGATTTATCTCTCACTGTACTATTTGATTCAGAAAAGGAAATCTGGAAGCATGCCTCAGGTTAAAATTTTCCTGCCTCAAACTCCATCAGAGTGTGTTTGTACGACTGTGCTGTTTTTACAATGTTCATTCCGTTTATCGATTTTCTCTCACTGCTCAATAAATAACGTTCGGAGCACTGATGATATTGTTAATTTTCTAATAAATGAATGTCATTTTCAAAAGTTTTTATTTAGTTCCTACCGGCTGCCTCACCAAAATTTTATTCATTTGTCGCCACTGAATTGAAACAGCCAGAAATTATTTTAAACTATTCTCAAGAATTTGAACTTATTTGAAAATAATTTTAAATGGCATCAGGACACACATCATCTGAACATATGTATACATCCCGAAATCCGGAGTTAAATCCAGTTTGAATACACACCGGAAAGGTGTTAGTTTTCGTCCGATCAAATATGCCTGAAGTGTATGTTGCCACATGACCTTAAACACAGTGATGTATAGTTGGTCATATTCTCTAAAACTAAGAGTAACATTTGTGATTAAGAGGATTCCCGGTGAATCCAGAAATTCTAACTTCATATTTTGTGTTTCTATAAAGTTCCCCCTACACTGTACAAGAATAACAAATCATTTTCGGTCGACTCTTTTCAATACATGTGTACTTTAAGTTTCGGTCTTTCTTCCACTTGTATAACCCACCCATACAATAGAAAAGTTAGGAGTGGGAGAACATTATCCCTACAAGTAAAACTGGAGAAAAATGCAAGAAATTTGTATGTTACAATTTTTCTGTTTTAAGAAGAATGGTTAATTCAAATAGTTTTCAGATTAGAAATACTTATTTATAGGTCTTTATTTTAGAAGTCTATGTTTCTTATTTGACAAAAAAAATACTTTAGATAACCGTTAGACATTCCAATAAAGTAGTACATTTATATCTGATATTTAATAATTTTTTTAGCGATTCTATTAGGTTTGTTCCTACAGCAGTACGAAATTGTCCGTGACTGTCAGGAGTCTGCGCAGTTAAATTATAGGTGTTCCGACAGCGGTTGTGGAAAATCCGTGACTAGTCCCTAACTAAAAATCCCCTGTTCCTACAGCACCACATGACAGTTTGCTGACAGTCAGAAAAGTTTCTGTACTTTTCTCAAATTTGAAACCCACGCATGCGCATTCAAAATTGTACGCTGTAGAAATTGAAATTGAGAGTGTAGCTGATAGATTTGATATTACTATAAGCAGTTTACATCGATTGATAAATTATGCCATTAATTTATTACATCAAATAATTAAGTGGTCAACTAAAGACGAAAAAAATAATACAGAGATGTTTTTTCGTAAAAATAATTAAATTTCTACCTACCGTCCATGTTATAATTTTAACCGATATATTTAACGTTTGTTTGTTAAAAATGGCGCATAGTTCTTTTTGACCATATACCTACTAGTAATTACTAATAGGTATATGCTTCTGACTACTGATTATGTGTTCCAACAAACAACCACCGACAGTTCAAAACAGTTCTTAACTTGCACATGCGCGTAATGAAAAAGTACGAAACTGTCAGGAACTCGTCAGGGATTTGCAGTAGGAACAAACCTAATTATAAAATATATTTGGTATATGCGGATGCATCTAAATTTGAAGAATTCATATGAATTTATTTCACATTAGTTTCTTTTTTGGTTTTTGAATAAAAAGAAAAACACTTAGCTTGTACTTTCCCATATACCAATAGCCACCGGGAATCCTCTCTCGCATTAGCGTTGGTTTTCCGGAATTTGGAATTTCACCTAGCAACTCCCACAGCAGCTCCTGGAAGCGTTTAGCTAGTCATGGTTACCAGGGCTGGATGGAGCGAATGCGGAGTTGAGAACCGGCAGTAAGTAATGCATAACAACGCAGAGTTGTCGTGAAGCTTGGAGTTTATGGGCGCATATGTGCGTGGCATTGTGTGGTACCGAGAAGCCGGTCGTAAAGCGGCGAGCCTTGCGTGCTGCTTGTGGATGTGATCGCACCCTCGCCACCCATGCCACAAACAGAGAGTGTCTCTCACGGTCAAGACTTCCTGTGGGTGCTTGGATTGAACTTGGGTTTTTCAATCTATTTCACTGGATTAGTTTACCCCTTTCTCAAAATATGTAATCCATTTTACTGGATCAATTTTCCTTCTCCTTACAATACTAGGCATTAGGCATATATGCAAATATGAATGAATTTGAATAAAATTTATTTCTGACATTTCTGAATTATTTTCGGTACACCGAGAAAAATAGAGATGAGAGCCCTATTCTTTACGTAAAACGCTAGTTTTACTTCATCTACGGGATCTAAATATTACTAAATATTTCAATAAACAACTCACTGAAATCGTGCTCGCATATAAGCGTATAGGTTATAGATATACTCTTACATACAACAAAGTCATATCATTATGGGGAAGTTTAATGTTTTTTTTTATTATGATGATACTCAAACTTGATATTCTACATTAAATTTCACTCCGAAATGGATAGATTTCACAAAAAATGAAATTTTCTAAAATAAGTACACAGCAGCAGCGCGCACTGGGTTCCCATGGCAACAAGGAGTTTTTGCCTTATTCTACGACCTACATTCAAATAGTCAGACCTCACCAACCTTCCTAAAAAGTTTGATGATAAATAATTAATTATAAATATGTGGGAACATATATGCGGGATTTTACATGTAAACTTAACTACGATCTTTCCCTTATTCCTCAGCCGTCAAGTCTACAAAAATACAATAAAAAAAGTATATAGTACAAACCAAAGAATGACATTTATAACGTAAAATTGAATTTAACTAAAAATAAATCGTCTCGTCCAAAAGAAACTAGGGTCCCCCTTTCCTATGTATGTCATCAAATAGTGCATTTAATATAATAAAACTTTATAAAAATCAATTTTTTTCTATTTCTTATATAATAGAAAAGATAAGTAGAGGATCGTATTCGCAATATACTCAGAAAGTATTGATTTAAATGATCCACTCACCGAGGTGGACCAAAAGGTTTTAATCTAACTAAACTGGAGCGCATTATAGTTAAGTAAGCCATAACTAATTATTGAGACCCAATGCTTTTTTAAAATGAAAATGACAAAATTTATTAGGAAAAGGAAAAAGCAATATTACATTGCACATGTATTATGTTTATGTAAATATTCTTTCCTTCTTCTTCCGCGTTTTGTGGAAGAGTTTACTCTATCATAAAGGTTTAATGAAGAGATTTGTTCTGAATTTTATGATCCGTCAAATCAAATGAAGAAGTAATAAAAAATGGTACAAACGAACGAAATTATAAACTTTAAGAAATAATAGTAAGAAGTTAAAATCCATATGTCTATATTTTGGAATTCCTCTAGTGTAACTGATAAAGTAATTTTCACTGTTTTGATCCTTTTTGTTGGATGTCATATGACCTCCTTTTTTATAAGGCATCTCTGTTTGTTATTGATACCAGAGCAATTGTTAATTGTTATTTATAATTGTTACAAATTATGGAATCTTGGAACCTCACCATTGTTCGGTTTAATGGGGTCCTCCACCATAAATCATAATAGCAAATCAGGAAATTGATCACTTATAGTCAAACTAGATCTTAATTCTGTATTATAGGAATTATCAAAATTTAAAAAAAGTTATTCGTTTTTTAAGTAATTCGAGTTTATAATTCCCTTACGATCTACGTCACAATATTACACCTTTCCCTCTCACACATCTACCCAATTCCAAATTCGTGCTACTTCCAACACTATTATCAGTATCAAATATCATATTTGACAATTAATTTATAGCTGACAATGAAATACAACATACAATGCATATTTCAGCAATAATCTAAATATTCCGAATATAGAAATGAAAGATATGTTGAATGACACAGGCAGGAAAATCAAGCCATATTTTATAAATTATTACATAAAATTTATTATTATTTATGTATATTCCAAGCAAGGAACACAATAGTTATTTAAAACATATTTACGTTTTTATAAAAATTGAAATAAATCAATTTAAGTAATTGAAATTTTTAGCGAACCCCACTGTTTGAGAACCGAATTGCCTCACAGAACATTTAAAATATACGGTTTAGTAAAAAACATTGAAAACTTTTTGAAGCTACATCTCTCTTTCAAATTAGATAAAGTTTCAAACAAAAAATTTAAAAAAATAGTTAAGGATAAATCCAGAAATCTTATATTATAAAACCAACTTTAATGTTTTTGATAATTTATAACATAGAGAACAAAATAAAATTACTATGTGCATTTATGTATATCGTCAAATATTCGGACAACGACTCGATCTGAATGAAGTGTGAGGTCCGGGGTTCAAATCTCAACTTCGCCAATCTTAAATAAAAATGCTTCTGTATTCGACTATTTGAGTTTTTTGAAACTCAAACTATAAAAGCTGTAGGCTGACAATACTTACTCATCTAAAATATAAGTAAATTTTCTATAAACAGATAGAATGTTCCTCAGTGGAGCGATGGGATACTGTTATTACAATATCTCCAAATATATTTTATGAAATACTGAAAGAGTAACTAGAAAATCAGTACATGTAAGAAAATATACAGTTTATTTATGTCATAAATTCTAAAAGATATTTTATTAATTTGAAATCCTAAATATTCGATTAATATTTTATGAAATTTAATTGGTGGATTTGAAAATGTTGTAAAATATTTACATGCTAGAGTTAGTAAGATATGGTTCCCACCATGAAGAATTTGAGTCCGTCTACAGGGCCGGACTGGGAAAGCCAGGACTGGGCTGGACCCAGGACGAGTTTTTATCCCGTTTCGCTAAATGACACCCTGTCCAGCATACTAATCACTCGACCAGGATCCCATTTCATCCATTCTTAAAATGAAATCATTTTATTAAATTAGCTACTTCCTTCAACAATCATAATAATCACATTTGTTTTTAAAAAAAATCTGTATATAATATGTACTTTTAAAAAACTTATTTTTATAATTTGTAAACAAACGTCAACACTTTTAAATATAGTCTCCGTACCGAACAAATTAAAATTAAAAGTTGGTAGCTTATTGTCTAGAATCTGTAAGATGCGACCAAAGGTTCTAACTAGCTTGAAGAGTGTAGTACAGGATCAATATATAGGTGAGAAATAGTTAATAAACAGTTTTTCGTTGCCAGAACTACAACTGGTCAGATTACCACAATGTATCAAAACAAATGTAAATGATTTATTTTCGAAAACTGTCACGAGAAGTTAATATTTACATGACAATTACCAACATGCGACATGATTTTTTTACATTCTGCAATTTTTTTATAAAAGAAAAGGTCACAATTTAACCAAATCTGTCACTTTATTATCTTAGTCGCTTTCTGATATCATTATCAATTTAAAAGTATTAAACAACAACGTATATATTGAAAATTTCACTAAAAAAATTGATATAATTTAGAACATTTGTTTGGTTTCTAAATTCTTATTACATTTTTACTAATTTTGGGACATTGTTTTAGAAAAAAGGTAGTTTGATACTTAATTGTGAAAGATTTTTCATTTTTGAATGCTACTCGCAGTGCTCAGAAAATAAATTTCATTCTCGAATACAAAAGTTATATTTCGCAATCTAGAATCAAAAATAAGTATTTACTTCCTTGCACAAAGTAAATGAAGTATTGTAATCGCGAAAAATTTCGATTTGCATGTTTCACCGGAAATATCCATTTTAACCATCCGTGAATACATTTTGAATAGTTTCGGCGTGACGTCTATACATAGGTACGTGTATTGTGCATATAACTCATAAATGATAAGCCGTAAAATTTTATACATAGGACTGGTATAACATGCATCTCCCTTTTTCATTGCAATTAGCAGTGCCAAAAGGGCACTTTGCACGTAATGTATTTTTGAATTTTTCGCGTAACTAAAACCATTAACAACTATTCATGAACCTCCATTTTTTGTTCAATTGGTCTTTTCAAAGGGCACTTTACATTTGGCAGAAACTTAATATAAATGATAATTTACAACATTTGATTTCATGTTAATAAATTGATATTAAAAACTGTCAAAATATATAGGAAGTTCGAAGATATGAAACGAATGGAAATTGAAGAATGATTAGCCTCAGAATGATCTCACTTTCAAGTGAGATAAGTTTAAATGACGTGAAGCAAAAAATGAATATTATATAAATAACAAGGAAATCATGTGGTGTCCACATCAAATTTTTGTTTTATTGCAAAAGTAAATTTTCAAAATATGCTTATATTTATAACAGTTATAGGTATTACAAATAAAATTATGTTAATAATTATATTTTTATATTATGTACATTTAATATAGATTCAGAGACTTCAACAGTACGTTAGAACACAAGTCATTTTAATTTCTAAATTCATTTTTCCTTCAACTTTAATTGTATCCACAAAATATGAATTGTGTAACTAATCTGTAGCTAAGAATTAAGTAAAAATGTTTTGGAAATGTCCTGGTCAACTTAAGTTTACTTGAAACTTATGTATAATAGTTAGGGTTGAAATGAACTAATCCGGAACGAGAAGTCATCATCAGAAAGTAACACACCATACATCGTAATCGTACGGTACTTGCTTGCCCTGCTAACAACATATCACCCTTGTTGTTTACTTACAATACAAATCCTCAACACTTGTAAAGCAGATCAGTACTAAGTACTGCTATATCTACAACAGGACTTGTATTTGCCACTTACCGTACATTTTACAACTTGTAATTATTCCGCCACATATAAACCTTACATCATTTAGTAACTTTTGTAGTCTCGTTTGTTTTTAATAAAATGAAATGAGATCTTTAACTATTTAAGTGTATTAATTAAAATATGAATTCTGTAAAACAAATAAATAATTAATGCAATTGAAAATTTAGTAAATTAAAACTTTTAATTACACCGTACATGGCATAAAAATTTCAAAAATTCAAAAACAACTGCAGCAAGCTTACCAACATAATATTTCATAAATGCAGTGCTGGCAACTGCAGCGAAAAAACATCCCCTCCACATTTCTTAATTACAAGTTATAAATAATTAATTAGTGTTCTGGGAATGATACGTATCGTGCACATTAAGAGGGCGATGTGGTATTTAGGGTGTTCTTCATAATCCTGCAGACACTTTGTTTGGCTTTTTAATATTCTAAAATATTATTAATTATTAATAAGGTTCATTAGTGGACACAGCGGTTTTGGCCAAGCTAATATAATATTCACTTTGTACTTCAGTGCAGAAAATAGCCTGTAATATGTTCTATTATTGATAAAAAAAAATCTGATGTGGCCACAAAATGACTTCCTTCTTTGCTAAATTATGCATATTTTTTGTTTCACTTCATTTTAACTCATTTTACTTGAAAGTGAGATCATTCCAGAGCTAATCATTGTTCAACTTCCATTCGTTTCATATCTTCGAACTTCCCTTCGAAACCCTAACTTACATACAAAAGTTTCAAGTAATCATAACTTACCCACAAATTTCCAAAACAATTTAAGTCGAAACAGTTATACTGAAGACAGAAAAATGAATTTAGAAATTGAAAATGACTTGTGTTCTAACGTACTGTTGGTGTAACCCTTCTTTCCAAGGAGCATGGCGCCATCAAACTGTAGCACGTCCTTTCAATAATTTCCATTACTATCAACTTGTAACATTCTTACAGGACCTCTGCTACCAGTTTGTGACCCTCTCCTTGAAAGGGTAGGTTTTACAAAATATATTTAAATGGGTTCTTTGTCAGACCGGATACGGAGCAAGTATTAGGAGATGGATATTGAATTAAATAGAATACTCACATTTGTATAAAAATATAAATAATATAATAAATAATGGTTTACAATTGGTTTGGTCTCCATTGACACTTCTGTCCACCACCGCCGTCTACCACTGACTATACCACTCTACTTCTCTTTCACTTCTCTGTCTTTCTGTCTCTATCTCTATTCTGTCTTCCTTTACAACCATTACCTTATACTATATATACTATGAACAAGTACTAAGTCAGCAAATATTAGTTTTACCTTTACACAACACTATTTATGAATTACATCCATTTCCTACTTACATAATTGGTGCCACTAGAATGTGCTGACTTAGACTTGTTACATTCCTCCCGCCTTCAAGAAATTTGCTTCCTGTAAGGAGCACAATTTCCAAAAGCAACTTATCCTACACTTAATGTTACTACATAATACAAATATAAATTCTTCGTCGTTTATACTGGATTCCATCTCCCATTTTGAACTTCTAGAATGTCCCCCATGGTCTGGCACTGTGCATCCATCGGAATCCTCTCGCGGTGCTGCGGCTCCCTGATCTTCCCGGTTACAACCTCACCGCTAGACGAGCTGGCCCGTGATTGGTCCTGACAGTCTTGACGCTTCCTCAACATTTCTTCTGAAGACGGCGAATCAGACGGCTCTTTAATCCACCAAGACAAGCAATTCAACAGTAGTTTATCCTTGATCCCTCTTTTTTTGAAACCTTCACTTTTTTAAACTTTGTATATACTTTACAATACTTATTTTCCAACTGCCCTTACGGCCCATTGGTATCCTCCTTTCGAGGCATATTCTCGTATTCTTCTACACAAAGCTTATAAGACTCATCTTCTGATAGTCCCTCTAGTCCACTGTCATCTTTCACCCGAGACACTTTCTCGTATTCTCTCAATTACAGTAACTCCTGTACCCTTTTAAGATTCTTGATCCTTTTTTCTCTACCATGCACTCATTTCTTTACGTAGCGTCAATTCCCTGACCTACGTCAATTATTTCTGTGGCCTTGTTGCAATATTATATGTTGCTGATTCCACATTTGCTGTTGTCAGCATTTTTTCCACTGCACTGCTTGCTAAGTTGAATGTCCGTCTGCTACTAATCCGTCCTCAAAAATGAAATTCAATTCAAGACTGTCACTGTTTCCGAATCTTTTTTTTTTTTATTATTATTATTATTAAATTTCTTTTTTTTTTTTTACTGTGGTATCTCTTACCTTGGTCCGGCGGTGGTAAACAGAAGGCCGTATTGAACTAAATTTTTATTAAATAAACGAATCTACAACTCTTAGTTTACCTTTCCTTTTTAACTTTTCCGTTACAGCATTTTTTTAAATTTTGATGTAAATCAACAACTCTTAATACTTGTCGTTCCGCGAGTGAACCCCGAAAGGTTACTCTAATCTGACAAGAATTCCCGAACCGCTGCCACCAATTTGTAACCCTTCTTTCCAAGGAGCATGGCGCCATCAAACTGTAGCACGTCCTTTCAATAATTTCCATTACTATCAACTTGTAACATTCTTACAGGACCTCTGCTACCAGTTTGTGACCCTCTCCTTGAAAGGGTAGGTTTTACAAAATATATTTAAATGGGTTCTTTGTCAGACCGGATACGGAGCAAGTATTAGGAGATGGATATTGAATTAAATAGAATACTCACATTTGTATAAAAATATAAATAATATAATAAATAATGGTTTACAATTGGTTTGGTCTCCATTGACACTTCTGTCCACCACCGCCGTCTACCACTGACTATACCACTCTACTTCTCTTTCACTTCTCTGTCTTTCTGTCTCTATCTCTATTCTGTCTTCCTTTACAACCATTACCTTATACTATATATACTATGAACAAGTACTAAGTCAGCAAATATTAGTTTTACCTTTACACAACACTATTTATGAATTACATCCATTTCCTACTTACATAATTGGTGCCACTAGAATGTGCTGACTTAGACTTGTTACATTGGAGTCTCTGAACTTACATTAAATGTATATCATATAAAAATATAATTATTAACAAAATTTTAATTGTATTATAACTGTTATAAATAAAAGTATTTTTTGAAATTTATTTTTGCAATAAAAAAAATCTGATGTGAACACAACATGGCTTACTTGTATCGCTAAGTTATTCACATGTTTTGCTGCAGTTCATTTAAACTTATTTTACTTGAAAGTGAGATCATTCTACGCTAACCATTCTTCATCTTCCCTTCGAAATGGATCATCTTCTCAAAAATGTATTAAACAGTTTATCGCTATTCCTTATTGCATTACACAAAATTATTTTAATTGCTCAAAAACTGTCAAAGAAAGAGATATTGTTTTCATTTATTTCCTATATATTTTTCACGAAATATATTCTCACAGTTGTCAATGTCAATTTATTAACAAGAAATCAAATGTAAATTATCATTTTTATTAAATTTGTGCCAAAGTAAAGTACGCTTTTGAAAAGGCCGATTGGAAACAAAAACTGAGGTGCACTAGATTTTATAGCAATTCCACAAACAAAGTTTCAATGTTCAACGACTAATCGTTTTTGAGTTATATTCAGAAAAACACTACGAGCAAAGTGCCCTTCTGGCACTGCCGATTGCAATAAAAAAGGACGGTACACAACAAGATGTTATAGCAGTCCCAAGTACAAAATTTCAACATTCTCGGGCTAATCATTATTACGTACAGACATCACGCTGAAACTAGTCATAATGGATTCAGGGATGGTCACAACAGATATTTCCGTTAAAATCTGAAATCCGAAATTTTTATCAAAAAGTGGATAAGTGGTTTTTAACATGATTCCTATATGTCGCTTTTCAAGGCAGCTGAAGTTCAAAAAAAAATAACTCATAAATTCCTGTAATAAAGAGATTTGTAAAAAAAATATATATTATTTTTTTATTCTGATTTATATAAAATAAAAATGGACATAAATAAATACTAGTTTAATCTTTCTTAAGAATATTTTTAAAAAAAGTGTAAGTAAAAGAGAGATAATGATTTTATTGGTAAACATCTATTGCACAACATTCCTAGATGGAACAGGGCCTCAAGTACATCAGATACTTGTTTCGTGACAAGTTTTACTTCTAGTGTTGTATACATCCACATTGTCCGCACAAAAGGTTGTCAGTTCACAACTACTGGAACTGTAAAGGATCTAAGGTACGGCTTATAGTGGGTTCCGAGTCACTTGGGCAAAGACAAAGCGGTATTTTTATTTGGATAAATATTGGCGAAATTGGGAATTGAACCCATGATCGCACACTTAATTCGATTTGGAGCGCACTAATCAAGTAAACCACCTCTGCCCGTGTTGATTGTAGTTAGTGATTACAATCATCATTGGCGCTACAATCACAATCCTAAAAGAGTTTTGAAATTGAGAAGAGAACTTTTTCTGTTCATTCCTAATTTTACTTGCTTTTTAGTGGGGTAGATTGTAGCCTGTAGGATCTACAGTTTAAAGTGGATACCGAACCATCCTCTGATTACATTGTAGTACATCTAATTTTCAGCGTATGTAATAATAATTTTTTCTCGGCAGGCATTTAGAATGCGCTGTACTTTCAACAAATTCATGATTATATTATATAAATATTCTTGAAATTATGTCTTGTCATTTTTTAACATTATTTCATAATTTGACAACTTGAACTTGAATTGGAATATTGGCAATACTGTAACAATTGCACTGCCGAAAGTCCAAGTTTACATAACCTAATTTCCTAGCTGCTCCTTTTCGTCCGAATAAAATGATTTCTGAAACATGTGAAAATAATGTTGTGTTTAACACGAAAGGAAAGCACTTTTTCCACTCACTCGAATGCCTCATTCGCTACGATCGTGCGTCTAACTTGAGCTCGAGTGGTAAAAAGATACGCTTTCCTCTCTAGTTTGACAAATAAGTATTTTCATTGATGATAATAGGTGAAAGTTTATAATTATCTTTAAAAAAAATCATATTTTTGGAAAAATAAGTTTGCATGGAAACGAGTTACATCCTGTTCTCAAAAAAAATACTTCAGCCGAATCAGCTTTGGTAAGTAAAAGACTTTCCATTTTCAGTTTGAGAGGCAGCGCGCTAACCAGGTATGCATTGATTTAAATCACTTGTTCGGCAATTATTATTTAACATTCCAGATTTACGATAATTGGGGTAATTCTAGGTAACGTTAACATGTGGCAATACTTTCAAGAACTACTAAATTTGTTCAATTTTGACAGTAAAACGACTTTACTGGTATATTATTTTAAATTTATAATGCAGAAAGTCTTTGCATTAATGTGTGATTTTTTGTTAAATTTCTTTGAAAAATTTCGACACTATAGCCGATAGTCGCTAAAACTAAAACCAATAAAAGTAAAATAACGTTTGCGTATGTGGGCTTTTAAAGAATTGGTTATAATATCGACGTTATAACTAGTTTGTCGCTATAAGCGGTATCGTTATAAATGGTTTTACTGCAGTTTTTTATTGTGTCTTTAAATTTTTACTTATTCTTTACAATGTTTTTTCTTTTCATAATAAATGCTATTTTTTTAAACAGGTTTTTGAAATTATACAATACCTTTTTAAAAAATCAGATTTTTTATTTCTTTTGAATCGGATTTTTATGCAACCCTGGCGCTAACCAAGCAGTGATGTTAAATTACCGTAATTTATAATTTTGGCAAATGACTGCCGTAATTTATAGTTTTTCATTACCATTTCAAAATTATTGTAAAATTGTATTTAAACGTACGTACTAAATTATGTAAAAGAAAAATAAAAAACTATTATTGTAAATAAGTAAATACAGTTGAAAAAGTTAACCTACAATTCCAAAAGATTAATATCTATTACAAAAAAAAATATTGAACTAATTTGGTACAATTATTTACAAGAAATATAAACATAGACAAGACACTATGAAGTGAGTGTATTTGAAATCTTTATTCAGATACGAAACCACATATTGATTTCGATCATTAACTGACTGTAAATTTAAGGCATTTGTTTCTTCAGAACCTTGCACAAATTCGTCATTTTGCAAAATAATTTTTGGTTCGCATATTTTAAATTGCAAGGTACAAATAATAACTTTGCAACTTCGTCATTTATTTTTTTTATATTTCTAATATATGTGATTTGGTAATTAATGGTAATTTTGTAAAATTGTAAATTACAGTTAAATTACAGTAATTAATTTCGTAATTTGCCGCCTAAATTACAACTAAAATCCCTGTAACCAAGTGACACCTCTGCGCATTAGTGATAATAACACTGCGCAAAAACTACTGACGTCACATGTAGGAACATGTACTTAATTTGAATAAGTTTTAGAACTGGAAAAGGGTGGCAGGGTGAGAGTTGTCTGCGTAGAAGAGTGGTTGCGATTGGCGCTAATTTAGCCCTGCCGTTGAGTCGATGAGCCATGATTTACGATCTATTATGTAATAATTACGTGTTTTTTGGGCGGAATTCCTGGGCAAGAGACGGCGCAGGCCGGCCAACTGGCTGCGACGCATGCGTATTTAAACAAACTTGTTTTTCTGCGCCAACTATTACCATTTAAAATATTTGATTGCGGTTTTTGGCCCGGCTTACACCATGTTTATTTAATTACGTCGGCTGGCCGCCGCCATATTGCGCGCCGCCATCTTGCTGCCGAATGCCGAAGTGTTCTGCACTTTCTTATTTCATTCTCCGGCTGCACTACTCTGCGTGCAACGTGCAAGTGTCCTTTTTCGACTCCTGCCCCGCTGTATGACTGCCTGCTATTTTTTACTGGGCTCATTTGTGAAATGTTTTGTTAATGTTTATTATTTTCTTATTGTTTCGCGGAATTGTGTAATAGGGTTTCAGGAAAGCTACTTAATTGCTGCTCACATATTTTTTATGATAAATGGAACGGACATAATTGTTCCAAGACGTCTCTGGAATTTTGGTTTTGTGAAATTGTCCGCGTACTCCAATCGGTATTGCTCCGACTTCATTTGCAAAAAACGGACATAAAATTTTATATTTTGCCTCAAAACCCCAAAGGCTTCTTTACCTTTACCGAATTTGCTACACTCCTTTTTCGTAAAAATATTCTGCACTTTATTTCGTTTTGTGAAATTATCTGCATTCTCCAGTCGGTATTGCTCAGATTCAATTTACGAGAAAAAGTACATAAAATTTTATATTTTTGTATCAAGATCCCAAAGACTTTTTCTCCGATGCAGGGTTGCATTGACTTGATTTAAATTACTTTCTGCAATTTTTATTTAACATTCTAGATTTATGAAAACTGGAGGAAAAAACGTGTGGTTAATGTTAACCTTTGAGAATACTTTCAAGAGCTATACCTATACTAAATGTTCAACGTCGTCTGTAAAATTATTTTGAATTGATAACGCAGAATTTTTTGCACTGTGTGATTTTTTATTAAATTAAATGTCTTACAGTAAAATCCTGTTACAACGACATCAAAGGGATCCCAAAAATTTCGTCGCTATAACCGACAAAAGTAAAAAAAAAATGTATATGAGCCCTCAAATCAGTGGTCATAATTTCGACGTTATAAGCGACATCTTTTCAAAATAAATGATATTTTGTGAAACACATTTTTAAAATTATACTGTACGGTTTTTAAAAAAACAAAAAATTTGATTTAAATAAAAAAAACCGATGTAAATAATGAAAATCTGATGTTTTTTTATGCAACCCTTCTCAGATCATAAAACAAAATCATAAATTTTTCACTTGTTTTAATTCCGAAAATGCGTTATTCCGGTTGCTGTTGCTAGGCAATTAGAAATAACTTTACGGTTTTGTGTAGGAATCCATGGTTACGCGAAACGTAGCTGTTGTTTTGCTAAAATTAACAAAACCTACGCAAATTGTTTTGTTAATTTACACATTTATAAAATTAAATAGAAAATTTATTCTTTTGATCGGAAAAAAAATAGGAGGTTTGTTATATACCTACAAAAAGTAAACTTCACTGATTCCTGTGGTTGTTTTTTTTTTGTCAGGCATGTACCTATCACTTTTTCTACTAATTATATAATAAACTCTAACTGTTTTGTCTAGTTTTTTGGATTTTGTTTATCCTTCTTATGTTAAACAACTTTCTTAACAAGAACAAATCTTCAAGTACCATAAGTTCATGTTGTAAAGACTTTTATAGAAATAAAAAAGGTCGTCAAAGCACAAAATTTTCAAGAGGAACAGAGCCTGCACTATCTCAGTAACTTATTTTTAATTTTCATTACAGGACTAAAAATGCTAGTTTTGTAATATAAGGTAATATAACTTTTATTAATCAACCAAAAAATTTTATTATATATATTGATTTCATATCTTATTAAATAAAGACTAGTGTCCGACCAATGCTTCGGTTTCATTTTCGGTTTCGGCCAATTTCGGCCAACAATGCTGGTTTCGCTCACAGTTTAGTTTTTAGTCAAAAATTGGCTATCGGGTTTTTCCGGACGGTTTTAGTCGCATATATATATATATATATATATATATATATATATATATGTATATATATATATATATATCAGGGTTGGCAGATATATATCAAGTGATATATACCATGATATATATCTTGATATATATCCGATATTTATTGATTGATATATATCATGATATATATCACTTATTAATTTTTTATAAAATAAATACCCAGAGTGAAATTTTTTTTATATTTTGAATAAAAATAAACACGTGGCAACAGTTATTGTTTAACTTAAATAAAAATATGAATATTTTATATCATATGTCAAATTACAATAGTATTTACTCATTTAGGTATTTACTATTTATATAATATATTTAGGAAAAATGTTATTTTTTGTTACTTAAATAATAATAATTTTTGTCTTTTGTTATTTTAAACTAAAGTTTGATTTTTCTTGTTTACCAAAATAAAGGTATTTTACGTTTCATGTTTTCTTTTGCATATAGCCTAAGAACGAAATTCCTGATATATATCGGATATACAGACTGTCTACTGAACTCGGGCCACTTAAGGGAATTCCTAAACTAGAAGAGGTACGACTTCGGTTAAATTAGACAAAAGTTGCCTTATCAGGGGGCTATTCCTGTGATGTATTTGTTTTTCCAAAAATATGCATAGGTCACTAGACAGAAGAAAAAATATAAAATTAGTGAAAATTAATAAATCGTTTTCATTCTTAAACGATGACAAATAGAGAAAAATGTTCCAGATAAAACTTTTAGAAGACAAAGTGCGCCATAAAGAGAAATAATAATAAAAAAAATTTGGCCAACTGTTTGCGAGATATGGCAAGAAAAAATATTTTTTTAAATGGTAATCATAGGTGGCTATGGCATCGTTAAAAGTAGTATTTTTATCTCTTTTCAACAGTATGTATTTTTATATCATTCATTTTAAAAATTATTGTTTTATGTACATAAATCATAAAACACTTCTTTCTAATGGCATTTTTAAAGTAAGCTTTGGTACAAACAATTTAAAACAACTGATTTTATCATATTTCTGTCTTATTGTTTTTTGTGTTAAACTGTTAAATTAAAAATAATTATGGACAGAATCACTTTCGAAGAAAAGACAGATATGCTTTCTTTTTATGTTTATAAAATTATTGAGGCATGTAATTTAATTTCTAAAAATATGTTGGAAAACTCTCTACATAGTATTTTAAGCAGAGCCGAATTATGTTTACAACAAAATGGACAAAATTTTCAACATTTGTTATAATTACAGTTTAATTAACCAAATTTGCATTAGTTTAACAAAATTTATTTTGTGTTTCTTATGTTTCATTTTTTGTTATTAATCTTATCTTAGGAATAAGTAAATTTGTTTACAATTAATTATAATAGATTATGGTTAAGTTTTATATAAGTAATTAAGGCATAACCTAGATTAAAAAATAAATAAATACAAAAAAATCAGTTGTTTTAAATTGTTTGTACCAAAGCCTACTTTAAAAATGCCATTAGAAAGAAGTGTTTTATGATTTATGTAAATAAAACAATAATTTATAAAATGAATGATATAAAAATACATACTGTTGAAAAGAGATAAAAATACTACTTTTAACGATGCCATAGCCACCTACGATTACCATTTAAAAAAATATTTTTTCTTGCCATATCTCGCAAACAGTTGGCCAAATTTTTTTTATTATTATTTCTCTTTATGGCGTACTTTATCTTCTAAAAGTTTTATCTGGAACATTTTTCTCTATTTGTCATCGTTTAAGAATAAAAACGATTTATTAATTTTCACTAATTTCATATTTTTTCTTCTGTCTAGTGACCTATGCATATTTTTGGAAAAACAAATACATCACAGGAATAGCCCCCTGATAAGGCAACTTTTGTCTAATTTAACCGAAGTCGTACCTCTTCTAGTTTAGGAATTCCCTTAAGTGGCCCGAGTTCAGTAGACAGTTTGTATATCCGATATTATGATATTTTGATATTTATATAAATATCATGATATTTGCCAACCCTGATATATATATATATATATATATATATATATATATTGCGAAGATATATAATTATTATTTTATTATCGTTATTCTGAGGCTGTTAGTAAAAAGATGTTAAGTGCAAGATCTCATTTAATTTAATTTTTAGAATTAAGACAAAGATTTATTGTCGAATTTAGAAAAAAAGTAACGTTATTGTAAGAGCATAGTGTCATAAGAACCTGTTAGTACAAAATACGTCTTGAAAAGATAACTTATTTGATTGTGATTATTTGAGATATGGTGATAGATATCTAAAATTAGTAAAAATAGCATCTCTACAAAAATAAGGTAATTTTCTTATAAATTAAAGTATTTTATTTCAAATAATCGACAAATAACTATGACACTGTTTTTACACAGTACGACGATTCAATATTTATATTATGAAGAATTACATTTTTTTGAAAAATTCTTGAACCTCACTAGTATTTGTACTCAGAACTTTCTTATTGCTAGTCGGATGTTTTACCAACTTCAACTTCATTAATAGAATAATGCCTTAAAAAGTAAGAAAAACACTAGATTTTCGTGTTTAATAAAGAATTAACCAAAATTTAATTTAACTAAGTTTCGATTCGGTTAGTTTTTGGTAGAAACTAGAGGAGTCGAATATGCGGTTACGGTGAGGGTTTCGATTTCGGCTGAAAATCGTGTTTCGGTCGGACACTAATAGAGACACATTGGATTTATTAATTACCAATTGTAAATAGTACAGGCAAATTAATAAATAACTTTTGCAAGGAAAAGAAGAAACTAACATTTTTTAATTGTAAGTTTTTGAAGATGACCCAAATTGGGACCGAAACCGGTCGAAATTAATTAAAGTTTTTAAATAAATTGACTGCATCTTTTATTTTCCTAGAAATGATTATGCTGTCACATGACTATAAACGCAGTCATGTATTGTGGGTCACATTTTAAAAGTATCTAGTATATTATTTCTTTAAAATAAAAATAAATATTTACGCTATATTCTTTAAGGAGCAACGTCGTTACATAGTGTGTAACATCCAAGGCGGCTTGAAAAACAAAGCAAATTATTTTTCAAGTTTATGTTGTTATTACCGCTTCAACTTGTGGTATTTATGTTATTGTGTGTAAAAATATTGTGTGCATATTAACACGAACACGAAGCTCATCATTGCCAATATTTTAAATTCAGGAAATTTCTAAAAATAAAAGTGAAATATTTGAAAGATATGTTATGTTGAGTTGTGCTTCGGCATCGCTAAAATGTCAAATATGAATTAATACAGGTTTTAGTTGATGTATCTATCATATTTTATATAAATAAGAACTAACTGTGAGCTAACAAACGCAAAAAACGCAGGGAAAAAATTATTCTAAATGTCTGTGACTCGTACTCGACCGGGCCACCAGTAGCGTAGGGAAAATATATTCCAAACAAATTTTTCAATAATAATATTCTTTAAACTGAAACCTTTTATATTTAAATTAAATATATATTTCATGTAAAGTCGGAAATGACTGAAAATATTTATTAATTGATTACCATTGTTAACGGAGTGTTATAGAAAATAAAAGTCATACCAGTAAAGTAATTATGAAAATCAGTTATTTAGTCGTCTCTCAACGAGCAAACTTATTTGAAATAAATATATGTAAACTATAAAGTGGCCCATATTTTATAAATATTTTAACATTATTCCAAGTTAAACGTTGCCAGTTACGAACAGTAACATAAAATTCGACTCCTCAGGCTCCGCCTCAGTTCATATCTGTAGAATGTTGTACTGTTCTTACATTCCTTGAAGCTTAAATAACTATATACAATGCCTATAATAATGTAATAGTTATTATATGTTTGTACACTTAAAATAGTATATTGTGCAACAAGTACTGAAAGCTGCCTATTTCCTACATGGTGTAAAAGTTTCTGCACGAAGTCGAGTGCTGGAATCATACAAGGTGGGAAATAAGAGATTCTGCTCGAGTGGTACATTTTACTTTTTCTACACTTCTAATCGTTATTGATCAAAAATACATGCACGAAGGCTATTTGACATAATAAACAATATGGCGCAGTTAATAATATTTGTCACACTTTAACCCATGATTGTGGGAAATATGCAAATAATACACAATACAGTGCAGAAAAGAAAAGTGCCACTTTCCATAATGGTCGTAGAAAAAATATATTGCCATACAATTATAAGTACATTTTTGTATTGTAGGACATGGCAATACAAAAATTATATTTTATTTGAAGTATATTTGATGGGTACACTAGAACAAAACTATAAATGCACACATATATAGTAAGTCACATTCTAAATTTATGTGGTTTGATTAAGTATATATAGTTTTATATATTTTAATTGTTGCCACAGGACTATAAACACGTTCGTATATTGTTGGTCCTATTTTTATTTCGGTTTCTTCTTTATATATATGGAAAATGTATTTTACTTATAACTATTAAATCATTTTTACAAGAATGAAGCTTGTATTGTTGTATTGGTACTCGTTGAAACATAATTTAATACTTAAATAATATTAGAAATGTATAAATTAGGTACAGAAATACGCTTGTATTATTTATCATTTATATATTTGTTACCCTTTGCGGAGTGTGCTATTAAACATTGTTTTTTGTAAAAATATGTATATATATTCGTGTAGAGAATTTCGTATTGATACGCCACTGGGCGCGGCAGGACACAGCAGGGGCTCACAGGGACAACTCCTCCAGCGGATTTGAATACAGCCTCCGGTTGGGACAGCCAAGGTCAGTGCTGGTGTGAGCGTGTGAGTCCTTCGGCTCCACTGGCGGCAGGACCAAACCACATTACTTAATTGTCCTCTTCTTATCACATATATCTTTTCTTATACGTGTCGTACAATAGGGTCCTATAGCATTGTTTTGTGAAATAATAGAGTAAAAGTAGAATGTTAGTGAAAATGCGATTGTAAAATCTTGGGAAAACCGAAGTATCAATTTTTAAAATTAAAATTTTTGACTGTGACTTATTAGTGTTTTTTCCTACAACCGGGAAAGTACATACTTTATGCCCTCTTTAGAGGTTGTAAAAACTCACTTTTCACACAGCAGTGCTTGAAATATAGCCGTAACGTAAACACTTTACACGCACTGGTGGCACATTCCTTAATTGTTTGTGTGTAACACGTGTGTAACATAGTGTTTTTTTATTTCGTGCTATAATTTCCGCATTCGGCTACTCCTCATGCATTAACCTACACACGATTAAAAAAACATTACATTACACACCAGTTACATAATAAATATTATATACAGGGTGTTCCATTTAAAAGTGCCACCATTGCTATCTCGAGAACTATAAGAGCTATGAGGTTGGTTAAATTAGCAAACAACCACCATTTTACAAGACTAACACAATGAGCAAAAAAAAATTTTTTTCAACCAGTGGTTCTCAAAATACGGGACACAACTTTCTTATTTTAAATGGAAACGTATGTTTATTTTTAGGTTATTCGATTAAGTATTTTTTTCTGAATTCAGCGATATGTACATATCATATACTAATATAACAAAATAATTGAGAAAAGTGCATGTTAAATTTATATGTATTTTATTTATATCTGGCTGAAACAAGAGTGTTATGGTTAGGAAACATAGACATGTAGTTCTGTCTAACATTGTTTGATTATTTTTTGTTAAATTTTATTTGCTTGAACTGTCAGTTTTAAGAAGAAAATGAATTGTTTTCTATCCAAAGCACTCTTATTTCAGCCAGATATAAATAAAATACAAATAAATCTACCATGCATTTTTCTCAGTTATTTTGTTATATTAGAATATGATATATTTATATCATTGAATTCAGAAAAAAATACTCTATCGAATAACCTAAAAATAAACATACGTTTCCATTTAAAATAAGAAAGTTGTGTCCCGTATTTTGAGAATCACAGGTTGAAAAAAAAATTTTTTTTGCTCATTGTATTAGTCTTGTAAAATGGTGGTTCTTTGCTAATTTAACCAACCTCGTAGCTCTTATATAGTTCTCGAGATAGCAATGGTGGCACTTTTAAATGGAACACCCTGTATATACCTATATATATATATATATATATATATATATATATATATATATATATATATTTATATGTATGTATATGAATGATTATTTCACGTACGTCATCATGGTTATATTTTGTTGATATGAAAGATTTTATTATTCGAACTGTTGTCATTCGAGAAATAATCAAACAAATATAGTTCGAGTTAAGAATTTAATAGGTAAAATTTATTTTCAGGGAAGTAACAACTCGTGGCTAAAATGATTCTTAAATCATTCCAGCTTTACTGTCGTGATCTAAATATCATTTTTGATACTTGCTTGTCTATTACTACGCAACAATAGGTAACTTTTTCCAATAAATTCATGGCTCATATTTCTTATGAATTATTATTATTAGGCATTAATTAAATTTATTTTTCTTTATAAAAAAAGAACTTGCAGCATGCATCTCTCTCTTCCGCAAATTCTTAGAAAATCAAGCAACCAATGAAATTGCTCATGACATAAAACGTCACACCACGTAACAAAATTTAATCGATTCTAGCTCACGAATGAATTAATATTTATTGACATATTTTCAGTAATATTCATTTATAAATATATTTTTTCATATTCTACTGCAAAATGGTGATATTTCGACGATGATGTAGGATCCTATTCATTTTACTCTACGCGTTTGTGTAGTTCGTTGTTCATTGGATGATCACGTTCGGGTCGGTGGAGAAGCGGCCTCCATGAAGAGCCTTTCCAAAGCGCCAAGTCATCATTTCCTCTCCAAGCCATCTTCAGACCGCCGAATTCGTATTTTCAACAGCTGAACAAATATGTTTATTTCCAAGCAATCAAGGCTCTTCACTTTAATATGCGGGAAACTTCGATGTGTGGGTGCAAACAGGACCGTATCTACTAATAATCTATGAAATTTGAAAGAAATCTGGCTTTTTGGACAATTTGTACATCATAATTTTTAATTCTTCCTTTTCTCAGTTTTATCCACACTTAGTCGGTGATTCTAACGTCACAGTATTTTTTTTTAGTTTTATTTGTTACTTATAAATAATAAATAAATAATATAACACGAGGGTGAAACTAATATTTGAATTAAAAATTTAATCGGTAAAATTTACTGTTAATTGGGTTTTGAACTATTTTATTTTTATTTTTTTTTCTGCCTCTGACGTCATTTGTCTTCAACAGTGTTAAGCAATTTGTTTGCTGTACAAATTTGTATGTATATGAAAGAAAAAAAAAATATTAGGAAAAATAAAATTTATTTTATGTAACAAAAACAAGAACATACAGTAACATTTTAACACTGTCAGGCTACATGCATGTCTCCCCTCTGCAAGTTCTAAAAAATGCGGACGCGCGGTTGTCTTTTTAAAATCAAACAACCAATGATATTGCTAAAGCCAGATGACATCGCAATGATATTTAAATGAAATATTTTCACTAATACTGATTGTTGTATATTTTTGTATTCTTCTACAAAATGATAATATTACGACAATGGTTTAACTCGGGATAAAAATTATTCTTAAATCAAATGTAATTTTTTACCCTAATTTCTCAGTTACTGCACAACAATAACTATTCGTACATTTTACCGATAAATCCATGGCTCGTCTTTTAATATATTACTTATAAAAAGCTGGAAAATAATTCTATGTAATTATGTAACAAGAAACTGACAAACTGAGAATAAATTGAAAATAACTTGACATAAGTAATCTTATTTATGGAATTCTCCATTTATATTTAATTAGAATAATTTTTCTTCCATAAATTTAAAAATAGGTCTTTCTCGTTCATTTCACTTATGTGATTATAATTATTTCACATTTGTTAAAACGTCGATACCTATATGAAAACAATGAAACATTTCATTGATTTAAAAAAACGACAAAAAATAATAATTTTCGTTACTATTTATACATATATAATAGGTATACAATAAAGAAATAAAATAGTATTTAAAATCAGATAAAAGTATTTCTTTATAGAATACAAATTGTCAATTAATGATTATCTTTTTTGATGTTTTTGCTTTTATCTGTCGAACAATATGGAAATGAAAAATTATACATTCGGGCCATGTGCAAATTAATAAATTATATTAATTAATAAATTCGTTTCCCGAAAATAATTATGATAATTTTTTGCAGTATGCGGTTTTTGTGACTGGGATGTAATATTTGTTAATTAAGGCGGGTCATTAAATCATGTGGTAATTATAGAATGAGAAAAGAACGCGATATTATTTCTTATGTAGTTTTCCGCCCTCGTAAAGTTCGAGGCTTGCGCAACGGCTT
This sequence comes from Stenolophus ochropezus, assembly GCA_035578165.1. NCBI lineage: Eukaryota > Metazoa > Arthropoda > Insecta > Coleoptera > Carabidae > Stenolophus > Stenolophus ochropezus. The sequence continues at coordinate 46,557,675 of JAQOWZ010000002.1, read as the reverse complement.
TACTACTTTTCTCGGAATGACACATTGCCGGATGTATGGGAACAATGCTCATGCTTCAGCGTAATTGTTACCGCTTAAACAATACTAATTCATAAATCCTACAAAGTGTAAACCCAGCTTCAATAGAATTGCAACATTGGGATTTAAAAAAAGAATTATATGTAATATGAGTGAAATATTAAATAAGTGAGAAGTATTTTATCTAGCAATCACACCAGATGAAAACGAGCGAATGTTGTTTTTTGAGTCAACACTTAAAAAAATTACATTGAGAATCAAATCTTTTTCAATGATCATTATTTTTCACGCCTCCGTGTCATTATGACTAGTATTACAAAACTCAAAATCGTCCAGAAACTCTTTGTTTGCAGGCCTAGGTCGGGAAAATGTAGGGATGCCAACTTAAATATTTTAGCATTACACTGTGTCAAAATTTTTAATTTTATTTTATTGGAAATGTAAAACGTTAGTTAAAACAACTATTTTTGATTTATTATTCATATTATACTCGTATGATTATGATTACGTACATTAATTGTTGAGGAATATCAAATCACATTTTTAGGTTAGAACAAATGTCACTAAATTTTTTGAATAAAACAAGTGAATTGTTTATGTATCCATATTTCTGACATAAAAAGTGTATAAATTTTTAAGTGCTAATAATGTTTCTTTAATAAATTAAAAAAAATATCGGCGCAAAAAATCTTGTGTATCACACGTCCAGAAACTCTTTTGCGAGATCTCGTATTATTTGCAGGCCTCGCTTTTGCAAAAATTTTGGTTTCTGGACTAGTGATACAAATTGATTCAGGTTAATTAAGTCGGTTTCCCTTAGTTGACTCCACGTCATCAATTTCCGGTGCAAGACTGTTTGTTATATCTAACATCTTTGTCATATATGTATATACACATGGCATAAATGAAGTTTTTATTCCCTATTTCATCAGCATATAAAATTAGGGTTAATCTGAATAGCATTTTCTAAATATTATCCATTTTTAAGCGAATCATAAGTTATATTTAGGAAGAGAATATAATGATTAATAAAAAACTCACTAAATTGTTTCCATAACATTCTTTTAGTTTGATACTTTGGAAAATATTATCAACAATATACTCACCATTTGTTATATTACCGTTGACAATAAAGCTCTAGAGATTATTTTCGGGAATAATCTCTGTAGCTATGTCAGATAGTAATCAACACATAAGTTAAATGAGGAAAAAGACCGATTTGCAAATTTGTGGGTCACTTCAAAGATTTTTGTCATGCACATTCAAAGTATTATTTTTCTTTGTTTTACTCATTACAGTTTTATAAGTCTACGACTAGTAGTTTGTCTAAGGGGCGGAGCTTATTTATTTTTTATGTTTAATTAATAATAGCAATATTTATAACTTCTTACTTCTAATAATTATCAAAATTTAAATATTTCAAATTAAGTATAATTATATTTATTACTAGTAGTGCCATTTCTGAAGTTTTATTTAGTTATTAACTAAAATGAAATCTTTATTCATAAACAATGAAAAGATGATCGAGGGACGTCATTCTATATATAATCACACATATATTGTAGGTTATATTTTACTTTAATAATAATTTTTGTCCGCATTTTAATTATTATTATCATTATACCACTTGGATGAAATGTATTGTAAATAAAACCTAAAGCATATATGTTGCCACATGATTACAAACACACTCATATATTGTGGGTCACATTTTACTAATGCTATTTTTTATAACTATATTTTAATCATTATTATCCCATTATAAAACCTGGATGAAATAAATTTGAAATCGATGTGAAGGATGCATGTAATTGCAACAAGAAAACAAGACTATAAACATATGTATGTATTGTGGATTATGCATATTAGTCCATAATAATGATTTTATTTGAATGCATTAATAACAATACTTGTTGTCAGTTATGAGTATTTTATATCTGTATTTCCCTGTTAGTTTTTGAAGGATTGTATTAAGTTTTATTTTCATTATGTTTCGAGTTGTGATGAAATCCTGTGCTGTCACTTTTTACAAATATAATCGTCCGTTTACTTTATTGGTAATATTCATATTTCCACATTTTATTCCCGACAAATATTCCGTATTTCAAGTGTCATTTTTTTATAATGTGATTTTTATGATTCCGGTGCGTCATACCAACCGAAATTTTATTAGTTATTTTTTCGTGGTTGGTACCTGGGCGAACCCAAATTAATAATATCTGTCATATGAATGGTACCTGCCGTAACCATAGAGACGATGTTTATTTTTTCAAATTTATTGGATATGACTCTAGCTGGTTTTTTATCAATGGTTTTTTACGTTTATGGCAATGAAATAAATGGATTCCAACCCTGTTTTAACACGTTATATAAGCACCGTATGATTTATTTATTTTTAACTATACCACTAGCTACCTGGAATCTGCACATTACCATATCACAAAAAAATAACGCGAATTATTTATCGTAAAATAATATAATTATTACTCCAATATACCTGTAAATACTAATATATGAGTAGTGAATTGAGATCTTTACATTACATTTTTTAATTACTTTTAACTTGATATTTATATTTATCAGTTACTTTTAGTAAAATCGAGCGACAGAAAGTTAACTTTAAAAATGTACTGTAAACCTTTATAAATAAATATAGGTATTTAAAATATTAATCCAGAGACTTCATTAGTAGGTTAGGACACACGTTCTTACAAATACATGTGAAACATTTTTTAATAAATATAGTTATTTAAAATATTAATCCAGAGACTTCAATAGTAGGTTAGAACACAAGTATCAGTAAAAACTTTCAAACATATTTAAAGAAAAGACTTATTATATGTAATCATATGCATTGTTATTAATATTTTTTAAATTTATTTATTAATACTGATTATTATGCGCTGTCTTCGATTGAGATGTACATCTATCTATATTATCTCACTTGCAATCACCTTTTGACATAATCTCGAAAAAATGCGCTAAATTTAAAATTCTGTCATTATAATAACTTCATAATTTTAGTATTGATAACAACGTCATCTGTGAATGTCAAGTGGTCGGGGGTAAAAATGTCATGTGGTCGGTATAAAAATCCATCATAATATTTTTTCCACAGGCCTCGACGTGTTAAAATTTTCTTTATCTTACGGGCACCTTACGGAATATGGACATATAAAAATCTTAGAAAAATATTTACAGAAACCTTCCTTGGGAATAAACATGTTCTATAATATATTTTGTAATTTACTTGAGAATTGAAAGTGTTGAATCATTCATCATTTTACGTATCAAACAGTTTCTAACTATTGTCTTTAATTATTTTTTGCAATACCTGTACACCCATTAATAACAAAATTTAAACACAGTAAGTGGAACTTTTATTGCAGATTTGGTTTCCATGGTTATAGTAAACACTTCCCGTGCACGGTGGACAGTAAGTGTGTTACTTATAATTCATGGTGGATGGTAAGTATTTAGTTTCCACATCATCATAAACATTCATGGCACTCTTACTCTCAATTGCAATTCAACTTTTATTTTTGACATCAATCTGACAGACGTTAATTTTGAAACCTATTTTTCTTTTTCTATTATTTTTGTAGGTATTGCAAAAAATAGCTTACTAACCTTGAACTGTAAGTGATATTTGAAGTCTCGAATGTTTAGGAAATCTCGACCCTTCGGAGTCACTTACAGTTCACGGTACGTAATATACTATTATTGCATTAATTCAGTCAGAATACTCTAAAAAACTCCGTAAAGCATTAAAAAAACTGTTAGCGTAGGTTGAAATAAGCGGGAACTGTCATGAATTAGGGGGGTAATAGACATACCTTCATTCTTATTGATTAGAAAAATATGGTTATATTCCCCATTGCATCGAATCCGTTCTTCAATTCAATATTTGAAGACAATTTTGCAAATAAATAAATATATCATTCACTGATTATATGATTTGTTTATATCAACTATTTCATGCAACATTGTAAGAGGTGTTAAATGTTTTTATAAAATATTACTGTAAATATCAAACCATTCAGACACAGAAATATTTTTAATGACCATTTATCTTAAATTTTTCATTGGTTTTTCTGAAATCATTAAATGTATGTTTTTCAGATTCCAATAAATGGAAAACATATAATTCCTTAAACATTTATAAAAATGTATGAAAAAACATATATAAATTCCTGGTATGTAGGAGATATATGAAGGAAAAAAGGCTGTAATGGGTTTGGCTGATAGTTTAGCGAGTTTTATTGAATTCCTGTTAATGCGATTATTTATACAGTCTTAAGATCTATATATCCATTGTGATGCATTTGCCACGGACATTCACCAATAGTGATCTTCGACAATAACTGTCGCCTTAGCGTAATTTAAAGCCCTGTTGTAGGCTCGCGGCATTCGGAATGAAGTTGGCTGACTAACGTGAAGTTTAACCGATTGAAATTTGCCACAAACCGCTTTTTATCTGTTTCTATTTTTATTTCAGGTTATTAATAAAACAAGTTATAGGTGCTATCAAAATTTCTTGTATATGCAAATATATTAATTATAATTCATACGTTTTATTCTCAGTCTGTCATAATTTTTAAGTTTGGTAAACATATTTAATAAATTGTTTCACTGAAACAAAGATGCTTATTCGCTATAAAAATAACAATAAATATACTGGTATCACACCGTACAGAGGTTCTCAAACTGAAATCGACTCTCTTTTTCTTCTTCATTTGATTTCACATGTGGTGTGTTCTAAAATCATTATAATAAATAATATAATAATAATAATCCCATTATTCCCTTGCGGAACATAGGGCGTCAAGAAGGATTCGCCATCTGACTCTATTTTTGGCTATTTTTTTGACTTCTGACCATGTTTTCCCAGTTCGAGAAGTTTCCTATTTGTGTCCGGGTACGTGTGCCAATGATAGTCGTATTAGAGTCAGTCCGGCTATTTCTTATTGCGGTTTCTTGAATCAGTTATTTGAGATGAGCAGGTGATTAGCCTGTTGCATCTCAAATCATTGTACTGTGGTATAAATATATCATTACAGATTACCCGTGAGTGATAATTTATTTACCAAACATAGGCTCACATGGAGAGTGTACCACAGGAACAATTTTTATGTAATTTAATTAAAATATATTTATGAATGTTTTAATAATTATTTATTTCCTGTGGTAATCTCGCTGAGCGATTTTTTACGATATATTTCCCATGATGCACTTTTAATATCAGCTAGAGTCTAGAGTGCCTTAGGAATGATATCTGATAAATGCCCTGTATGATATCTGCATTTAAAGTTATTAACATACCCGGTATATGATATATTTAAATATAATAGTTATTTAATGACGGAATGTAAGTACATTATAATATATGAAGAGATATGAACTGAGGCAGAACTTGCAGTTCCGAAGTTCATATTAATAAAATTAGTACGGTACGGACTGTTATTTTCTATAATATCATGTTAATAATGGTACCTATAGTTTTAGTTTCGTCCGAAAACATAACTGAAACCGAATTTTGTTTCTATTTAGTTAAATTTTTATTAACTACGGATATGTAGTGTTTCTTTTATCTTTTAAGGTATTATTTGATTATTAAATTAAATAAAAAAATCACTTTATTTTTATAGAGCTAATGGCCCATATTAAGGACGTACTTTTATAATAAAAGTTCCTTTATGAAAAGTGCTTTTTCATTACATTCTTGTTAGGTTAGACATCATTTTTAAAAAAGCGCTTTATAAAAGTGAGTTTATAATACTAAAAAAGTTAAAATTTTAGTTATCTTATCACCGTTCAAATAAATACAATCAAATAAGTAGCCTTTCTAGAAGAATTTGTCGAAAGAAAAGAAATTGAAATAACGAATAAGAAACTATTAACAAACAAAAAAAATCCGTTCCGAACAAATCCGACAGCGTCCGACAAGATACGAACGAAAATGATACTATGGACGAAACCATTATTTTTGGCCGAAATAAGCCCAAACCGAAACCAAAAAAAATATTATAACCTTTGAGAAGATGTGAATTGAGGCGGAGTTTACGAATCCGAAGTTCATGTTACCGTACGAGAATAGTTACATTACATTTCGCGCCATTGACAATAATTAGCTTCAAATAATACGAAAAATGTGAGCCAATGATAGGTAAATTTATATGAAATTAGTATAATTTTTATAATTACCCTATTAGTATTACTGTTATTTTGTATAACACTCTGTTGACAATAGTAACCAAATAATAAATGTTACAAGAAACTTACGACTTTTGTTGCTGTGAAAGTAATTTATACTTACGTCAGTAGTGGTGCGACAAAACGTAACTTTAAAATTTTACCCAGAAATGGATGGGTATTTTTTTGAGAGTATAAGTCAAAAAGGAGAATAGAAACAAGTTCGTTGACTTTAGTAATAAATTCTAAGTCAAGATAAAATAATATTTTGTAGGGTTTTAAAATTGTTTTGAATGAGAACTCGCAAATAATTTTCTTTTGTATAAAATATTTATAATCACACCGCGAAGCTGTTTCTGGTATTTAAAGTAATTTATGTCCCAATATTACTATTTGTAATTCAAATTTACTAGTTTCCCAACAAAAAAACTCATAAATTAAGCATCTTTTTATTCGGCAAAATGTTAAAAATTTATTAAGACCTTCCTCTAACAATTTTCTCAGTTTATAATTAATTGTAGTGAATTTATGAGTCTATTAATAATGTAAATGAGTGCTCCAGATATTAATAATAATAAATAAGAAGGAATTTGGTCGTTTTGCGTCTTGAAATATCTTCTTTTTCCTGCTGTTTGCTTTTACGGCTTGTAGAAGAAGTTAACATCACTTTAGCCTTATCTCTATACCATCTGCAAACCCAGAAGTGTTAATTCTTTCTCTTAGATCTTATTAACACAGTTTTAAGTATCTCTTATTTACCTGGTTGAAGCTATAATTTATTATATTATTACAGGTATATTAAAATTTAATTATAATTAATATTTATAGTAAATCATGTTAAATGGCCAACAACCGATAATATATATTTTTACGGGCAGCTCATTTTTTTTTTTGAAAATTATGTAAAGTGCTTTTGCCAGGACCGTCGCGAGGGGTGATCCTGAGTGATTACTATTTTAATTGTTTATTTTATGTTTTAGTATTTATTCTAGTATTTTTTGATATTTTGGGCGCCCACCTTAACAAATGTCGATCGATCTTTTGCTTGAATATTATCTTGAAAATTTGTTTATCGATGTGTTAATATCATAGAAACTGATTATTAAAGTCTGATCTACGCCACTTCATTTTTTATGAAACCCAAAATTATTCGAAAATAGTTTATTTTTTGTCCAAAAATTGTCAAATTTTTGAAAATGGTCAGATTCTTTTTAAAAATTTAAAATCAACATTTTGATATTTAATTCCGTTCGGAAAATCAAAATGTTTGTACACCAAAAATTGAATTTTCTGATTTTTCATTTATCGTTTATTTCCGTATAGGTATATGGGAAAAATGTTATTTTATGTAACGTTTCCCGTAGAATCGTATAATACAATAGTTAGATTGTATCTCTATCCATTTTTGATATATGTATGTTTAAAATATTTTAATTTTTTAATTATTACACATATTGCGACTAAATGTTTTTGTTTTTAATATTCCCCAGTTTAAAAAAATCAAGCAGGTACTGTGAGATCAGGAGATTTAGCGGTCCACTCTATTTGTCCACCACGTCCATTCAAAGGACGTGAAAATGTATTATTTAAAAAAATATATCTCAATTTGACAGTTAATAATGACGTGAATTTGATAACCTAGGTTTCATTTTAAAGTGAGCGCTTTGATCCTGCTTTGATACATTGCTGTCAATAAAATGTGAAGTCGTAACTATGAATACGGCAAATCCTATGTTTCACGTTAAAATAAGAATACTTTCAAAAATCAAATTTTTGTCCAACAAATTAGAAAATAGTTAATTGTAATTGTAGATTTTTGATTGCTTGCTGACCCATCCGTTAAATTAATAATAAAAATATAAAAATATGTCTACATTATGACAATATTTTTATGACAAATTTACCATTTTAAACTTTTTGTATAAAAGTACATTTTGGTATTACCATACCGCAATAAACAATAATTATTATTAGAACCTCTATTCATAATTACCCATTTGTTTGTAAATAAATAATTTCCATAGATTCAATAATTACTTGCGCATTAACTTTCCCGTGCGGCCGGTAATATCAAATATCCTGCGAGTGCGGTTCCCATTGGGCCTCGCCCGGCGTGATGCATGGCTAGTCCCCGCGCGCGCCGCTGGGGGGCGACACTAGTGCACGACACTCACTTGTTCGGGGAGTGATTTACTGCGGGAGGCGGCGGGAGCAGCCGTTCAGGAATGGGTTACTCAGTTACTGTGTGAAACACATTCAACACCAATCGGATTTCTAATTTTAAAGGTTTTAAGAAGTTGGGTTTTAATCCTGTTGTGGTGCACTTTTCATATTAGTTAGAGTATCCGTGAATTTAAATATTGCAGTAATTAAATTCTTCTGCTACTATGACCCTCTTAAGAGGATTCCCGGTGAAGCTAGAAATTCTAACTTCATATTTTGTGTTTCTAGTATCGACAACGTTCACAAGTTCCTCCACTGTACAAGAATAACAAGTCATTTTTCGGTCGACTCTTTTCAATACATGTGTACTTAAGTTTCTGTCTTTCTTCCACCCATCCGTACAAGAGGAAAATTGAGTGGGAGAACATTATCCCTGCAGAAAAATGCAAGAAATTTGTATGTTACAATTTTTCTGCTTTAAGAAGAATGGTTGATTCAAATAGTTTTCTGATTAGAAATACTTATTTATAGGTCTTCATTCTATGTCTCTTGTTTGTCAAAAAAATATTTTAGATAACCGTTAGACATTAAAATAAAGTAGTACATTTATGTCTGATATTTTTTTTTTTCGCGATTTTATTGTAAATTTTAAAATATTTTGACATAGGCGGATGCATCTATATTTGAAGAATTCATATGAATTTATTTCATATTAGTTTCTTTTCTGGTTTTTGAATAAAAAAAAAATGCTTAGAATAATTTTCCCATTATCTTTGAAAAATTTTAATACCATAAATTTGTACAATCAAAATATTATAATTTCTCAATCTGGCCTATATCTTCCTGTTGTACCTATTCATCTGCTTTATTAGGTAAATTTACAGCGAATTTTGGGGTATGGGTTACTGAGTTACTGTGTGAAATACATTCATACTGCTGTGGTACACTCTCTACATTTGTTAGAGTGCCTGTGAAGCTAGCTGAATTTAAATATTGTAATAAATAAATTATTCTGCAAGTATTTCCCTCATAAAAATGTCCTTGTATGGGCGTAACCAATATTTTTTCCCAGGGAGGGTAAAAATTATAATAATTTTTCCATTATGTTATAAAAAATTTAATAACCATAAATTAGTATAATCAAAATATTATATTTTCTCTGGCCTATATTTTCATATGTCGTACCTGTTCATCTAATTCATTAGGTAAATTAACAGTGAATGTGTTTAATTTTTGCGTTGCAGAATGGTCTTTATGTATGTTTTTTATTTAATTAGTGTCATAAGCACTAGAATTACTGCTTGAAATATTTTCGTAGATTCATATTGAATAGTAGGGTTGGCCTGATTTAAATCATATGATCTGAAAAAAAAAATACAAATTATAATGAAAATATATTTATTTAATATAAAACTATTAATAACAACCAAAATAAGTTATGTATTTAATAATATCTTCAAATTAAATATTATTTTATCACTTTAATTGTCATAATAGAAGAAAGAAAAATAAGTACCTATTTAAATATGTAACAACAAATAAAACTTCTTTGTTACTCTTTGCAATTTCATTCGAATGAATAGTTTTGGTTTTATTACAGATTTTGATTAATAAGATATTAATATTGCTTTCAATACAATTAGGAAAGTGCTGTAACATTTAGATATCTTAAAAAAAAAATTAAAAATCATTTATTTGATTTTTTAAAAATCAATGATTTTTGATATTTTTAAATAAATCAATATTTTTTCCAACCTGTTTAACAGTAGAATTAAAATGATTGAAAATTCATGTAAGCCAGTATAAATTTTAAGAAGTACCAGAAGTATATGTTTTGTCTCTTCACTATAGGTTATTTGCTTAAACTACGTTGTCCCAGATTAGTGAATATCAAAATCAGAGTTAATATTTTACATATTGTGAATTATAAAACAGAATAAATTTCAGTAATGTGGAAACATATATTCTTTGCTAAACTATAAAGTAAAATTATAATAACCTATGGCGCTTGCCCAAGAAATGACGTCTGGTAAACACCTTTTGCGGTATAAATATACCATTACCAATATGTGCAATAAAGTATATATAACGCATCCATATTTAATAAAAATGAAATTTGAACCGTGTCAATGATTTTTTCCGTTACTTACTATATAAATAATGGCTCTTCTGGTGCACCCTTCACGTCAGCTAGAGTCTGATAAAATAGTTTAGTCAGTATAAATATATCGCTAGCCATATATTCGACAAAGCATGTCTAGCACACCCAGAAATGGATAATAAGTAGTGAGTAATACATACAGAGATTTCAACAGTAGGTCAGAACACAATATATTTCTAAATTGTAAAATAATATTATTTATTAATAACTATTTGTTAACCTGCCTTGCAATGGGTAAATGAGTTAATTTTTTTTTTGCATGATCGGACATTAGACAAGTTTCAATGATTGGGTTTCCAAGACAGTAGGTTGCTTTTACTTGTTGCTACGTCTAACGAAACGATAAGAACATCATACCGTTCACAGAACGGTAAGTAGGTTCATGGTTAGTAAAAACGCATAGAAATGATTTAGTAAATTTATTTATTGATATTAAAATTGAAAGTGGTGTTACTAATACAACAATTATTGATAAGTAGTGGTATAAAATTGTAAATATGAATATGTGGAGACCCTGGGAATATAATTTTGTGGACGTAGATTATGCTGAAAACAACATTCGGAAGAAATAGTTCAACATTTAGCAGAAGATCGTCGACGTCGAAAAGACGGAGTCGCAAATATCTATCCTATGACGAAAAGAATATGATACGGCCCTGTTCTTACTTTTCAAGTGATACTTTTGAGTTTGGATAATTTATAACTCCTGACCACAAAGCTTCCCACCCCTTCATAAAAGGTTGTAAAATCCGCATAGGTCAGTTTCATATACATCTACTTCTACTATAAAAATTATTTAAATACAAAGTAAAAAGGATATTATTTGTGATGAAATGACGAAAGGTGTTTATTGTGTGAGTATTCAGCGAACGGTACGTCCCGGTCGGTTCTCGTGCATTCCGGGGAGATGTTTCCGTGAAGCTGCGGTAGCCGATCAGGTACGGCCTTACGGGTGAGTAGCGAACGACACTGGAACACACTTGGTCATTATCCGGTAATTAATTACCGCTTCATTGCTTTCCTCTACGCGGTTCACTGCTACACCACGCTCCCTAAACTAACTAAACTAACAACTATTAGTTACTATCCGTATCGTTCGTTATGACAAATATTCATTTATCCTTACATATCACAATATTTAGGTATACGTATAATATCAAATGTTCGTAATAATAAATAAATAAAGACAATTATAAATAAAACATTTTATGTCGTACAATTTTACTACAAACTACAAACAATTTTTATTTTTTTTATAAAATTATTTTTTTTTTCGATTAGTAGTTCTCAAATTATGAAGACCAACCATATATTTTAATATGCTTCTCGATAGAGAATTTTATTCTGAGTGCAGTGATATATAATTTGTTTACCCTTAGACAATATTTATTGTGAGAAAAATGCAAAAACTATTAAGAATCTATAATGAATTTTTCTCAAGAAAATATGTTTTTTAAGTGTATACAAATAATATATAATTGAATCCAGTATAAAATTCTCTATCAAATAAGCAAACAAAATATACGATATCATTTAAAATAGCGAAGTTAGACCCCACAATTTGAAAAAAAATAATGCGTTTTGGAATAGTGTTGTAAAATGTGCTAACAATTTAACCAACTCTGTAGCTCTTATAGTACTTAAAATGAATACCCTGTGTATTATCTAAAGCTTATTCTCTTTATCACAGATATTCCAGATTTTAGCTTGAGTAGAGAATGCACCAGGAAACATAGCCGCTTGTAACACAAAATAAAAATAAATAAGGCAATACACTCATATAAAAAGTTGTAATAATTTTTAATGTAGAATCGTGTAGTTATGGTCATATCTCGTACTATTTTTAATAAATAATGAATAAGTATTTATATGAATCACAGATTATTACCTATTACTGCTGAGGTCTTGTACGATTTTTTATTTTTTTCCAAATTGACTTTTAATATTAAGAAACTGTTATTAAAATGATATCCTTCAAAACGCCGCTGAATTACCCTAGTTCACCCCTTGTCCAATGATGTATCAAGGTTCTTAAACAACTTTACTTCGTTTCAAACGTTAATTATAATTTTTTAACTTCCAAACTGACAAATTGAATAATCTTCTGCAAATATAGTGCACACAAAATCCAATGCTTTAAATAACAAACTGTCGACTTTATCGTTTTCAAACAAACCAAATCACAATATTTGGGATCTGGCATTACAAAATGAAATAAAATTTGTAGAAATAGTCGAACGATATTTATATTTAGAAAAATGGAAAGAAAAAGTGCTTCTATTGAAATTAATCATTGTAATTATATTTATAATTATTTTAAAGTAAAACATAATTTTCATGACATTTCAATTTATTTAAAATAATTACATTATATTTTTTTCAACATACGTTGGCTACGACTCGATTTGAATATGTTTACATGTTTACACAAGTGATTTATATCTCACGCCGATCGATCGAATTGTCAAATTATCTACAAATGATCTTTGTTTGTTTCATAAGAGTTTAATTTTTACTTGTGATAGTCCGTTTTCATGTTCAAAGCTTTTCGAGCATATATAATTTTATTTTTAGTTATTATAATTTAAATCATTGATTCCTTTGAAGAGAGCAGCAAATTTGGAATGAATTATCTCCATATAAATGTTGTATATTGTATAATCTAGTTACAAATATTGATGACGTCTTTTCACTCCTTAAAATTTTTTTTAGTTGTTTGTCAAAGCATCTTCTTGCATTACCTATCATAAATTTTTGAAAACAGCTCGCATGTCTGTATCTATTATTTCATATTAATAGGCATTTTATTTTTTTAGATAATACATATTTATGCATTCTTGATTTTATTAAAATAGGACCTCGTGCTGTAAAATACAACCTACCGCTCTTATAATATAAATAACTATATTATCTTGCAGTAGCAGTTATTGCAGGTACATTAATTTTAGAGACTAAAAACAATTATTATTTGCAGTGATAAAAATACTTCATTATACACAATATTTTCAGTTTTAAAATTTAATTACAACATTATTTATAAACTATTTCTTTTAATTATCATAACTATAGCAACCAATTGTGACGTTTCCTCAATGATTTGTACTATTTTTCATAAAACTTCATTTACATGTATTTGAATCATGGATTATATATAATATTTTTGTTTAAAATAGATGCGAACCTGCAATGATATCAATTGGGACTGCATTCTGCGCCACTCTGTGTTTGCTCCCCTAACTAATTAATATATAGGCAACCGAGCAATACATGTTACAGACAACCATTTATGCTTCCAAATAATTTATCATAGATACTTAGTTCAATTTACATTATGAAAAATAATTTCAAAAACAAACAAATATTTAATTTTTAACACTTAATTTATATTAACATTAATATTACATTTCTATTTATATGTTAAATTTTATACCGATTTAGATTTCTGAAATGAGCCTATATGCGTTTTTCATTTGCCACTTTGAACTGATAGGTATAACTTACACTTTTGAATCCGGATCACTTATTTTTCATTCTATTTGACTAGATCAGTTTACCCTCTCTACTGAACGAACTGATTCTGAGTAATCCATTCGCCGAGGTAGATCAATTGGTTCAGTTCAGATTGTCACGTGACTATTGTTATCATAAATAAAACTTTTAGCGAAATGTTTCAACACTTCTAGTTCCATTCGTTTCAGATCTTCAAACTTACATTCCAAATGGATCATCTTTTGCAAAATGTTATTAAAATGTTTATCACTGTTCCTTATTGCACTACGCAAAATTATTTTTATAGTTCAAAAACTTGCAAGGAAAGAGTAGTTGCTACATATTTCTCACCAAATATATTTTGACGTCAATTTTGCAATCATGGTCAATTTTGCTCAATTTATTAACAAGAAATTAAATGTCTTGTATAAAAATTAAAGCCAGCTAAATTATTATTTATTTTAAGCTTCTGGGGAACAACCAAGAGATGGCAGTATAAAACAAACCCAATGTCACCCATTTAAGTTACACCGCACGACCCTTATTTGAATTAATTTCATATATTATGTCACTATTGTAAGATAAAACGACGTATATCGTACGTGAGTAAAATGTCATTATACATTCGTAAGAATATACCACATTCGTGCTTATGCGCTCGCGCGTTAAACATCTCACTCATACATAAATAATGACTATTTTACATTCCGTCTAAAATTTTTTTTTTATATAATGTTATGACACCAGTGTGAAAAACGATTGCAGATCTGGTTTTGTTGCTTTCAATCGTAGGTTAAAAATAAGTTTTAAAAGCAAATAATTTCATTAATATCGAAATAAATAATACGTTTATCTTTGGGTTTACCACCTAATAATAATAATCCGAACAAAATTTAATTAATGATCGTAAATATTCAATAAAATTTTATATAGTTGTTCCACGATAAAATGAATTCGCGTCATAAATAAATGTCACTAAATTAATGATCATACTCAATATTTTATTTATACGAAATAGTACATAAATATTTTGTTATACTATTGTATATACAATTACATTGTGATAGTAGTAAAGATACCAAAACACATACCTATTGTCATAATAAAAATTGTCAGACTGACAATCAACTTTTATTTATTATTTATTTTGCACATTTTGTAAACTAGATATTAATAATAAAATGAAAATAATTACTAATTCTCAAAGCAATAATATTTGAACAATATAAAGCATTAAATGAAATAATTCTTCAATTTTTAAAAAGTATACATTAGCAGAAATAAATAACAAATGCGAATTCTTGTATGAATGTTATTAGCAAAATGAACGACAGAAATTACGTATATGTTTTCTTTGCTGTCATAAAATTTGTTTACGAATGACAAGCAATTAAATTTCAACCTGAAATATTTCCTCAACTTGCTTTACGGTACTTTGAATAGTATTATTTGTTACGCTATTATTATTTCATGGTTTAAAAATTTATAATTATACATCCTTATTTCCAAAAACATAAGAAATATCAAAAAAATAACACTGAAATCATTAATTTTTGAACACATGCATTTATCTTACTTTTTAAACATTGTTAAAATTGTATGAATTGAATATTTTATAACAAATAATTTAAAATACAATTTAAGATAGAAACATTTTCATGTTTCTTATTGTTAATTTAAATTTTAAAACTTTACACTTTCGAGTTATTTTGAAAACAATTTTTGGGACTCAATATTTTACATTGGCATGAATTATTTGCAATATAAAATACTTGTACTATAAATATTATTTGCCAAAGAAAACATTGATAACAATGCTTCACATTTTGAAAATTTAGACACTTAATAATAATTATAAGATAAATAAATAATAACTCTTTTATTAAATTTTGAAATGTCATGCAAAATTCATAGTTTTAATTTTTATAGCATTCAGAAATAATAATACCTATACTTTTCTGTTGTGAATTATCTGTAAAATAATACAGTTGTAAAATAATTTGAAAAATGATTACCATTTGCTTTTTTACATTTTGATATTGTAGATGAACGTGAAATAGTATATTGTACAACAAATATGGAATGATACTCATTTCATACGAATATGACATGGACATTCCAAGTAAGTTATATACTATAATTTTTCTACGACCACAATATTATTCCCTAATTCATTTTATATTTTAATAGTAACTATTTCTTCATTTCACTATTTCCTAGTAACTAGATACAAAACAAAAATTAAACAATACAATTTTTGACAGAACTGTGAGATATAAATTTATACCTTAACTATGTATCCATAGCAATAAGAAACATACAACTAGCAAATATCTTAATGGTCGTAGAAAAATATATATTTTATTATAGTTCTTATTAAAATCATTTCTTTGACTTTTAAATCTCTAATATTAGGTCAACAATAAGCTAAATCGCAGTTTTGAGAAACATCCAGATATACATTTCTATATATAATATTTACAATGCATTCCAACTGCTTTGTGATTGATAAGGGTAAGCAGTTGTATGTCTAAAGTATACCTAAAGTTTGTTGACTTAATATTAATGATTAAACAAAGAACTTTAACAAAATAATAATAATATAAATTAATACACTTACCTTTCATGGTAGATCTAAAATTTGAATACCGAAATTGTAAAGATAAAATCTGATTTTTAGTATTAAGCTTCGGAATCTTCGAATGAATTTTTATGCAAATTTGGGAATAAATATTTGAAGGTCTCGAAATTAAAATTGCAAATGTCGTCATAAAATTTTAAACTGATTTTTTGGTTCATTGTAAATAAAATTCAAATATGAAATATATTCTAATTTATTATATTATTTATATAAATATATACAAATTTGTACAATATGGACAGTTTATTTGGTTTGTATATAACTAATCACAGAATTTTTGAGACGAAGACTTCGTCTTTGAATAATGATCACAAACCTTTTTCATAATTCCTTCTACAGCGATTGACTTGATTCAGCACTTTGTCTATTCGTTCATTAAGAATTTTTACACTTTTGTCGGGAAGGGAGGGTAGATAGTCTCTAATTTTGTCGTTTGTTTTGTTTTCAAACATTTTCACTAATAACTTTCCTACGTTTCGTTCTCGTTTGAGTCTTTCTAAAGCTAACACTGTCCTCTTTCGAAAAACACACAAGTTTTCCAATAATAAACTATGGTAGGGTTCATATTTATGTAATAGTCTGTATCCATGAAGTAGTCCAGATTCATTGTCTAGGAACACTAGTAGATTATCACTATTTCTAGCTAGGTTGTGAGCAGGGGCTTCCATGATGTTGACGTTCCATTGTTTGTTGTATAAGTTGTTCACCACTCGATCCAAATTTGCTGTTAGGTAGTCGAATATAACTAGGTCTGACCATTGGGCTAATTCGGTAAATTCTTCTAGTTGTTCTGGGGTTGTTGTGTTTCGATCCAAAACGTATTTTTGAGTCAAATGTGTTTCAGGCGGCCTGAAACCTTTTGGAATGTTAGCCGTTCCCAATTCTGAAATGAATTTTGTGATGACAATTGGTCGATTTGATGTCCATTGAGCTGAAGCGATTTCAGCAGGAAGGTTTTTCCATGTTGAAGATTGCAAATCAACTAGACTTATTGTTGACGGTGCAAGATTTGGTAGGTATAGTAATTGTGCTAAGTAAAAGCTAAATAATTCGCCTTGAATTTGGTCCAAGTTTTGTCTGTATCTGACACATCCTTTCGTGCCATCGTGAAAAACAACCAGACGATTTTGCATCCTTCCACAACCTGGTTCCAAGCGAACGGCGATAGATTTTTGTACGTATTTGACCCATCGATCATTATCAACCATTGTATAGCCTTTGGGAAGAGTGTCTTCTATGCGTTTACCCCAAAACACTCCATTTTCAATGATGCCATCATCCTCCACGAATTGCACAGCAGGGAAGTCCGTACTCGGGGTGATAACTTCGTGTTTGAAGGCAAGAATTGTGGGGAGGAAGAATCCGACGAAGATGCCAATAACAAACGCGATGAACATAATGATGTAAACGTTGTGATAACTGCGAAGCTTCTTGTTGTCTATCCACAGTGGTAGTTCACCCATGTTGTTGTTCACCTCATTATTAACACCACACACAACCGCTTACGAGAGCAGCAGCAGACTGACTGATATTTCGTTGAGTTTAACAATAAGTTGTCTGCCCCATGGCCAGGGCAGGGAGAGGGGGAGCCGCATGCGTTGAATACCTCCGGAGACTGCGATGGATAGACGCCAACTCAAACGGAGCGAAAGAGATGCAGGATGATGCTGTATGGAATCATTTGCTTGGAATTATTGTTATATTTAATCTGGGGTTTGATTTGGTATTGACTTTGGAATTCTATACAATTCATTAAAATATTTTTATATTTAACGGACAGTTATAGTCAAAATATTAAATAAACTATGATTTATTAAATTTTTCATATTTTGTATCTTTAAAATATAAATATTTGATACAACAGACACTTATACTTAGAACAGAAAGTGCACAGTGATTATTTTTATTTAAATAAAAATGATTAATTTTGTATACTACACAACAGTTGAAGACTTATTTGAAATTCTTCATATAATAAATATTTTTTATAAAACACATATATTTAACAAAGAAACTGTACAGTCATT
Source organism: Stenolophus ochropezus (assembly GCA_035578165.1). Lineage (NCBI taxonomy): Eukaryota > Metazoa > Arthropoda > Insecta > Coleoptera > Carabidae > Stenolophus > Stenolophus ochropezus. The sequence goes on along the minus strand of JAQOWZ010000002.1, from coordinate 46,538,984 downwards.
TATTTAATTATAAATTAGATATTTATTTAATCGTAAATTACATATTTTGTGTTGTAACGCATCGTTGAAGTCTCTAAAATTTAATAGATAATTTTTATAATATGCATATTTTAACCAACAGACATTTGTGCAATAATTATTATTATTTAATTAAAAATAAACTATTTTTGTGTTGAATTAAATATGCAATATTTAAACATTTTAAGAATTAACATTGAAAATATCGTCATTACAATGTTAAAGTGTCAAACAAGTATAATAATTAATTTTGTGTACTTAAACTATTGTTGAAGTTTCTAAATTTATATTTGTAGTAATGTCATAAAAGTACATTGGGGAAAGGATATGTTTTAGTGAGTATTTTAAAAATTAATTATATGTATTATATAATTTGTGTGCTAACCTACTATTGAAGTCTCTGAATTTATATTTGAAATATGTCTCAGAAAAAACATTTCCTAACAAAATTTAAGTTAAAATATTTAAAATATAAGTTTATAAATATATTTTATTAATTAATTGATTTCTTATGATTGACATAAACAATATAATAATTATTTGTGTTTTAAGTTCTAACTTAGCGTTAAAATCTCTGAGTAATACAACACATAAAAATGTAATTATTATCCAAAATTTTGATGCAATACATGAATTTAAAACATTTAAATCTTCAACAAAAATATGCAATATTTGCCACTAAAATTAAATCATTTTATTTATTTATATTTTATTCAAAATATACATATAAGATTTGAGAAGACGTTTTTCGATTTCAAATATTAATTAATAATATTTTTATATAGAATATAAATTTATTGATTTTAAACTATTTTTTAAAACTTTATTTCTGAAGGACAGTATTACATATCTGTTATATTCAATATTGATTTTAATTTAAATAATAAGTTATAGCGAAAATAACTGTGCATGATAATTGTTTATAATACGCTTGGTATTTCAGGCAATATTATCATAGCTGTTTTAATATAAATGAGTAGATATATTTGTTAAACCGTTATACGATATAAGTTGAATTATATTGCGTGATGCGCCATTCATATCTTCAATACAACTTACAAAACGCAACTTGTACTTTTTTATTCCTATACGTACTTAATTTTAAATTGCAAAATAATAAAAATATGTATAATATATTCTTATTGCTGGGCCAATCTGCTTTACCTACACCAAATTTTTATTTAATCCGAACGATACTCTCGGGTTTTATATAAAAGTGTTTTCAAGTGTTTTTGTTTAAAATATAGCAAATAATCAGACAGCCATGGAAATAAAATAAAATATCTATGTCAGTTGTAACAGTTAATGATATGTCATAGATAATTTTATATTTTTGTTATATTTGTATATATTATTTAAGAAAAATAATCTAAATTCAACTTAAATAATATTAAAATACAAACAATAAGAATTGTAATCAGTGATACTTCACTAAACTGTCCCATGAATATTTTCTTTTATTTCCATGGCTATCTGATTTTTACCGAAAGTATTACATTTTATATTTAATATATCTCGTACTGCAAACGTGCTGTTTCTTCAGTTTCAGAATTTAATTTTATACAACTTTGTACTCTTGTAGTTTTGCTCTAAATCTATCAGGAGAGACAGTATCTACAATTTTTTGAAATCCCATTTTAAAGTCTTATGTTCCGTGTTTCGTTACACACTCCGTATAATTATTTTCTTAAATTATGTTGCTCTAACAACAATAGTGTCGTTAGTCAATAATAATATATAAGATGTTCGGAAGCTGAAATGTGCACCGTCCCTGTTTTAAAATTCTAACAACGCCCTTGCGAATGAGGTACATTGAATAATTCATTTTGTGTAACCCATTTTATATATGTATTAATTGAAATAGTTTTTATTTAAATGTATGTATACTATATTTACTGGTACTGTGTCTTTTATTTGAACAAAAGTTCAAGAAAATATATATTATTAAATTGTAAATACAATTTTTTCCCGACATGCATAAAAAGCTTTACTTTCTTATAAAATAGTGAGGACATAGTTATTTACATATCAAGTGTGGGAACACTAAAGACTTCACGCAAGAGGTTTGTAGAATATTTTTTTATACGAAAAATATAAAATCAGTAATTAGATTTTATTTTTGTATAAATATTTTTATTTATTATACACATAGTTTTGTGGTTATGTGTTTCAATATTGCCTACGACTTTCGATCTGTCAACATTACAAACAAAATTTGGACAGCAATGTTGAATAGTTTATTTGACATTTTATTCCGATGTGATATTGACCATTTAAAGGAAACTTAAAATTTAAGTAATATTGGTGCAACCGACCATGAGAGATTATACTTTTTTTATTATAAATATAGTTTTTAGTTGTTCAGATGACGCAAATCAACAGATTTTATTGTAAGAGTTCAAAACTGTCACCAACAATATAACATTAATATTAATATAGAATGAAATATTGGAAAACTTCATTACCTATATTAAAAACTCATATTTAATTATGATATTCTTAATTAATAATGATATTCTTTAAAAAAAAAATTGCAATTATGTCTGGCTTTTTTCACATTTTTTTCACAATTTGACAACTTGAACATGAATTGGCACATTGGCAATACTTTAACAATTGCACTGTTAAACGTCAAAATTTACATAACCTAATTTTTAATCTTATCATGTGCTGCGCCTTTTTGTCGCTATGCACTTGAGTCAAACTCGTGTTTGAGTAGTAAAAAAATAAGTTTTTAGGCGGCTGGTACATAAATTGTTATTTTTCGTATCTGCTGACAACCTTAAAGTATCAATTTTTATTTGACATCTGTCAAAGTCAAAATTTTTGGCCGCTAGTTTGTTCATTATTGATTTACATAGTTCATATTAATGTGATTAATTATTTTAGAATATAATAACAAATGTAAGTAAAATTTTAACTATTCCTTTACAAATATTAATGAAAAAGTAATGAATTTCCGAGTAAAAATAGCGGCCGTAAAGTAAATGCGGCCGTAAGGTAAATGCGGCCGTAAAGTAAATGCGGCCGTAAAGTAAATTTTGACAGATGTCAAAAATTGATTTTGAATGAAAATTCATAATTTCTTGTTGTAATCGCCTAAAAAATGTTGTGTGTACCTCGGTTAAAAGTTCTTTTTGGGCCTCATCTGATTTGTAGCCTCGGCTTTGCCTCGGCTGCAAACTTCGGTTTCGGCCCAAAAAGATCACTTTTAGAACCTTGATACACAAATAACTATTTCCTCTCTAGTTTAACAAATAAGTATAAATATAAATACAACAGGGTTTTTTATGTCGATTTTATTGGATTTTGTAAGTTCTGTTTTTGGTCTGGCAAAATAACAACAACCCTGTTTGGCGTGAAGAGTGCACCACAGAGATTGTAAAGACATTTGTCTTTTGAATTAAAATTATCAGAATCATATAGCCTCTTATTGTATTGTATTTTATTTTAAAGAGATTTTAACAATAGCTTGTAATTTAGAACAGAAGCATCAATTATTTAAATGTTATAATTTTTTTAAGAAGTCTTCAGCAAAATATTTTTATCATGCTATATTTTATGTTAAATTAAAAATATTTAAACATATCGTTCAGAATTTCGATCCATAATTGTCCATTTCTGTAGCCATCTATAAATTGCTTTATCAGTCAATTACCCCCTATTATGAACTCGCAAGCGAGTCTATCACTAGCAACAATCCTCCCTAATTTAATAATGACATTCCTTCCCTCAATGCTCTAATGAGACCGGGAGGAAAGGGCAGGATGTAACTGAATGATTTATGGTTTAAGGTTGCTGTTGCCAGGATACCTGCAAATTCCACAACGCAGGTAAATGACAGACACGTTTCGACAGGCCTCCGGGTGACTCATTGCTACTGAAGTAAACATAATATTCAAATAATGGCCATTTGCACCATTAGAGTTAACGATAATCTGTAGATTAAGTTCAGTTTAAAATTTTGTGTTCATTGCCCGGATTCTTAACCAAAAATTAAAGTGACATTTGTAAATTTTAACTTAACCCTGACTGCTTCAACGTGTAAGATATAATTGATTATTAATAATAATTGATTGTTAAAAATGTACTAATTATGTAGTTATTATAAACAATTATTAAACTATATATGTAATTCAATGTAATGTAGTATTTGCTGACATCGTATATCACTAGATACATATTTGCCTATATTTTACGTGGCCAAACATAAAAGGATGAATGCACTATTTCCATCTCTTTTTCGAGACGGAAGAATGAATTAAACGTCAAATTTAAAACCCATCATAACATGTCTGATATTGTATACAATTGTCAATATGCTTTAAAAATACTTTGGTCGAATTATGAATTACTTTACGAATTAGGTGTAGAGCTTCAACCTAACGTGCTTTTCTAAAGGAATCTTTGGGAAAGCTAAAAAGGAAAATTTTAACTTCAAAATCGTGCTACTTTAAACATTAAATAATAAAGGAATTTATAATATATACGCTTGAAATGACAATTTTGATTCTTTGGTACATCTCCTCAAACTAACAAAGTAACAGTTAATCATTTTCTTGGAATAATTTCTGACATATACAAACATATTTGACGTTGACAATTTATTTGATACGCAGTGTCACTAACACTTGCAATAATATATGTTTATGTTTGAGTTGGTAATGCAAGCAAGTTAGCAAATTAGGCATGTTCATTGAATACTTCCGCTTCCTATAATAAAGCGCGGAATAAGTTTTTATCTTTCTATGTTTGACCAAAATCTGGCCTGTCGTACGTATCTAGTGATATAAGATCTAAGAGTATTTCATGACGATGATGATGAATTATTTGATTTTGATATTACTCCGAAAAGAAAATTTTGTAGGTAACCCGTTTCATGTATTAAGTGAACATGATTTCTTCATTAGATTCCCTTTAAGAAAAGCGACTTTTTTAATTTATTGCCACAAATTGAACTGCAATTGGAATTTCCATATTGAGTTTTATGCTTATTTAGATTTAATTTATTTTTATTGTCAATAGCTGATTCTGGTGGAGTTCATATTTCAATGGTTTCTAGAATCGTAGTAAATGTAAGTGGAGTAGTAGTTCGCTTGAACCTGGAATATATAAAATTACCCCTAATTCCGGAAAAGACTCTTGAAATACAAATAATACGTTAATATATATTTTATATATTTAATAATATTTTAAGTTATGTGTTGTCAATTATTCTCAAACAATTACATTTACATATATTTATCTTATCAGCACAATCTGAAGTGCGAAAAAAAATTACTAAATTACCCTAATTTGTAGTTTAAAGTAATCCGTAGCTAACATAAAGAGGTGCAATGTAAGTTAAAATTAACTGACAAGTTAGTTTAAACTGAAGAGTAACTAAACTTCATTTTCAACTTACATTGATGCATATGGCCATAAATAAATAACATAGTACATAAAGTCTATATCCCTGATTCTCACGTCATTAATTTCTGCTGCAAGAATTATTAAACTTTTATCTTACATCTTTGTCGTACACATGACATACATAGATAAGACTTATATAATGCTATCTCAATATCGTACGTGTTGTGCTATCTGCGACCAACAACCAACTAAAAATGAAATAGAAACAGTAACGGATATTTAAAAATCATTGGATTAGTAATTAGAATCTTATTGCATTCGAAAGTGAGATCATTCTACGGCTAATTATTCTTCAACTTCCATTCTTTTAATATCTTCCAACATCCCTTCGAAATGGTTCATCTTTTGAAATTTTTATTAAAATGAATATCACTATTTCTTATTACATTACACAAAATTATTTTAATCTGTCCAAACCTTGCAAAGAAAGAGATATTGTTTTCATTTATTTTGTACATATTCCTCAGGAAATATATTCAACAGTCAAAGCCAACTAAATTATTAATTTTATTAAGTTTCTGCCAAAAGTAAACTACCCTTTGAAAAGGCCGATTGGAATAAAAGATGGAAGTGCCTAACTAGATGTTATAGTAACTACATACATAAAATTTCAACATTCTGTGGCTAAGAAATTGTTTTTGAGTTACTCGAAAAATTAAAAAAAAAACAGAAAAGCACCCATATGGCACTGCCAACTGTTAATGAAAAGGAAGGTGCACAACTAAATGATATAGCAGTGTCATATTCAAAATTTCAAAATTTTATGGATTATCATTTTTGACTTATGCGAGATACATACAGACGTCGAAAGTAATGGATTTAGATAGTCAAAATATTTCCGGTGAAACCTGAAAACTGAAATTTTTCGCCAATACAATACTTTCTTTTACTTTATACAAGGAAGTAAAAAGGACCACCCCCAACATAAATTCGGCCCTGAAAGGTATGAATTAAACAACGAATTAAAACAAATAAATTATTATTAAAATAAATAAATAATAAATCAATCAACAGTTGACTTCATTCGATTCAAATCGTGCGTTACATATCAAGCCGTGTTTAAAATGTTTCGATACCATAGCTTACTAAGTAGTGAATAAAATGTAAAACCCGTAAAATAAAACATACCTATTTTAAAAGCTGAAATAAATAAAATGATGTATTCCTCAGACGAAAATGTTAATGTTCATATATGTTTTTGTATAAATACTTACAATTTAATGTACATTAGAAAGTATTGTAGTACTACAATATGCACAGAACTATTGTTTAGTAGATGCTCTTGTCCAATATAAAATGTTGTGGTTTACCACAATAGTAAAAAATGTATAACTTGTATACTAGTGGAAATAAATTAAGCAGTGAAAAAAGTGCATATTGTAGTATTTCAAGTTGCGGTAAATAAGCGTTACTTACAATGAATCGAAAGTGATGGATCGTAACGTATGGAAGTTATGAATTATGATTCATGTCAGACCTGTTTAAAAATTTCGTGGTTGATAGAAATGTCCACATTTCAACAAAAAATATAATGGTTAATAAATACGATGGTTTTTACAACCGATATTAGAACAGAAATTATAACTGTGAGAATTCGGTGAAGAATTCTCGACCCCAGATAGTTAACACAAGTTTTTTGTCTTTTACGGCCCATTTGAGAGCAAATGTCTTTTTTATGGCTACTGAATTCTAGTGGCCTGTTAAGGGTGCATTTTATGGACTCACTTGGGATTCGAGAATAAATTTTAAATGAACAACTAAACTAAACCCTAAACCTTTATTATATGCATGCAGTATAATCGAGAACAACGAATAAGATATTTTCTAACGTTGGCTACCTTATAACGTGAACAAACTAGGTCTCATTAATATGAACAAAGTAAAAGTATTGGGTTGTGAATGTTTACTTGAAAAAAGTAAAAAAGAAATTATAGATTTATAGTATTACTGTTAGGTATTAGTTGGGCTATTATTTTTAACTTTCTTTTCACATTACGTCCACATTTAAACGAAACACTGAATACAGCAATGGTGCTAGTATAGTCTATTTGTCCAAGAAAATGGTATAGCGAAATTGTGCAACAAGTGCAGAAAGTTTTCTATTTCTCATGACGTGTGAAAATTTCGGCACGAGATGAAGTCGAGTGCTTGAAACACACAAGGTAGGAAGTAGGTGATTCTATACGAGTGACATACTATACTTTCTCTACAACCATATTAAATGTTGTAAAACAGAAATACACACATGGGCAGTATTGGCAACTACTGTGAGAAATTATTTGTCACACTTCAAACGTATAAATATATTGAAGATTGTGTTGCAACCTACTGTTGAAGTCTCTGAACGAATATTTTAATTTTGTAATACTGAAAATTAACGCAAACCAATAAAATAACAGCAATACTTGTTATAAAACAAGGATCTTAGGTTCTTGGAAAAATATGCACACCAAACAAATGAATAAATGTATTTTAGGTATTTGAGCCCCTGTTCCATCTAGAAATGTTGTGCCACAGATGAAATTGAGTTTTAAGAAATAAATTTACTTGAAACCAAAATTTCCCTGTTGTTCACATTAATGTCTTAACAGGGGGGAGGGGGTTATATGGTTGATATGTATCCCCCCAATGATATCCATAAAGAGTAAAAATTAAACATATAATAAAAATATCTACACTAAAAATTAAGTTCTTGGAATGTAAAGTAAATTTTTAGATATCAGTGAAATGAAAAGTTTAAAGTATTTTTGTTTTCCTTAAATCTTAAAAAAAACCATGACGTTTAAATTTGATTTTATAATTTTTCATTATATCCTTTTGTTATACATACACATGTTATTAAATAATTAAGTCAATGCTTTTAAATTTAAATTATATTTTTTTACAATACACTTTTAGATTATTACTAAAAAAATCTGATGTGTCCAACACAATACCTCCCGCTACTGCAGTAATATATTTTATATAAGTTTTTCAATGCATTTAATTTGTAGTTTTAAAATTAGTGTCTATTGCAGTCAAGAATATTTTTAATTCATTTCATACCTAAAATTTCCTTCATAAAATTTGTATGACAAATATGACAGCTATTTTTTACATTACTAAAACCGGAACCGAACTTACTTTGATTCATGCATGCAAATACATTCCTAATACATTTCTTCCATCTTATTAAATTTTACAATAAAATTACTTCATTTTTACTTATTTTATATTTTACACTTACTTACATCAAATTTGACATCACATGTCAAATTTTGCGAACATATGAATAACTCATCTGTTTTATCGAAATTCCTCAGCCTAAACGATATGTAAAATTATTATAATTTATATATTTTTTTTCTATCTTAGCTACAAGTTATATATAAACGTAATTATGCAGATCGGTAGAAAATTAAAAAATCTTTATATTTAATAATAACGTCATTTGTGAAAAAATGGTTTTAGATGTATTTTTTAGGAAAAACGGTTCAAAGCTTCAAGTAAAGTACTACTTCCGTTTAACCAATTGTAGTCAAAATCTAATCAGTTCATCATATTTGAATATAAGTCTTAAATACCAAATATTATATTTTTTACATGTCTCGTATTGGAGTTACCGTGGACGAAAAATCGTCACAGACACACACACACGCTCACACAGACATACAGACATCACGTTAAAAATAGTAAAATCGTATTGTAGGGACCCTAATTCGTACTCAAATGTTGAAAACTCATACTCGAGAAATCTGACCAAAAACAATATCTCCCTTATCTATATATTGATAGGCGGGAGGTAAAAAACTTTCATTAATATAAACTATACAATTACTTACTAGTAAAATTTTAGTAGCTTGTAACGTATACTTTCTTTTTATTTTATAGCTATTACTATACGGAGGAGAGTTACGAGTATCATAATTGAATATGCCGAGCTCGGAGAGTGAGAATTTTGACATCTAAAACCTGGTATGATACACAATATCCGTAATTTGTTTAATAGTTTACCGGTTTCACGTCATTAATAAATATTGTTTTATAAAATTCTCTTGGGAGTAACGTTTTCCTGATCAATATTGTTTCATGTTATTTTGACTATTCTGTACTGTAAATATTAATTAACATACGGACTTGCCAAATTACATGGCATACAATGATGACTTAGTTACACTGCTTACTTTTGTCTATGTAAACAATAGCTTAATTAATTAATATCCTGAAACCGATAAATTTTATTTGCAAGTAAATAACAAATAAACTATTGTACAATATACGCATAGTAATAGTTTATTGCTTCAAGGAGATGACAGGGTCACCTAAACAGATCGACAGTCATTTCCTTCTATGATCAGTATAAACTGTTTACCTTGCTAATAATGTAAAATACTATTAAAAATATTTCTTTTTAGATTATCTGTGCCTTAAGAAATATTGTATTTGAGCTGTTAGTCATAGGTGCAGTTGTGAATGCTACAATTTCTTTATCAGGAATCGAAGCTTTCTAGCGTGGCCTAATGGACTTGGCAAATACAAATACGTAGGATTTTTGTGTAGTGAAAATAAAGCAAGTATCTAAAACACCGTATTCAAAATGGCTCCATTGTATATGCGTAGTTCTAACTGTTTAATAAGATGAACCGTTTAGATAATGTAATAGTAAGTTGGCAGTGTCCTAAATATGATTATAATAAAATGCTTATCATTCGATTAGCGAGCGGCTGCATTTAACTGTTTTCACTGAGATCTGCTCTCGTAACTTGATCTCTCGGATCTTATAGCACCGGGATTACATCTATACTAAATACGGAATCAGTTTCCTTTACACGTATACCAGCAAACAAATATAAATATATCACTTGCTACTTATTACCCACTACTATACCAAGTGTTTGCCAGATTCTAACTACCTTGGAGAGTGCACCGCACAAGCCATTTTTACCTCCCGCCTATTAATATATAGATAAGGGAGGTATTGTTTGTGGTCAATTTTTTTAAGTGTGAGTTTTTAACATATGAGCACGAATTAGGGTCCCTAGAATACGATTTTACTATTTTTACCGTAAGGACTGTATGTCCGTGGTTGTGTGTGTGATGATTTTTCATTCCGGAAGTAGTACGTTACATGAAGCACTAAACAGTTTTTCATAAAAGGACGCCTGTGAATACTTTTTCTCGCAAATTGCGTTATTATTAAACATAAATATTACTTAATTTTCTACCGGCCTGCATAATTACACTTTATGTATAACTTCTGACTACACAGAAAAAAAATATATTAACTGTACACATCGCTCAAGCTGCGGAATTTCTATAAAACAGATGAGTTATTATTCGTATGTTCACAAAATTTGACATATGATGATGTCATAATAGACGTAAATAATTTTTAAAGATAAAATAAGTATATATTAATTTTTTATTGTAAAATACAAAAAGATTGAAGAAATATGCAAGGAATAGAGTTACGACAAAAATTTCGGTTTCCGATACAGTTGATGCAAGAAAATTTCAGATATGAATTGAATTAAAAATATTCTAAACAATATACTTTTAAAACTAAATAATTAATGCACTAAAGATTTTTTTATAGAATATATTACTACAGTGGCGGGAGGTAATGTGTTAGTTACATCAGATTTGTATGTACTGTATTAATGCTACCGTGCGTTTACTTTAACGTGAAACATGGAATTTGTCATATCCATAGTTACGAATTTGACATAACAACAATGTATGAAAGTGTTCTTTTTAAAATAAAACAAACGTTACTAATTATTTAATTTTTAACCACTGCTATAACGACTTGATGTAAAACTGTATTATGTAATAATTAGTTTAATAATTTCGTTATTTGTTTAAATTTTGACAATGTGGTTACCTCAATGACATGAAGTTGGTTTTTGACGTTTCAAAAATTTATAGTACAGCAGTACAAATATGGTTACAAAACAAAGAAAGTTGTAATAGATCATCAATTTGTCCTGAAAACTAAAATACAAACCAATGTAGCAAACGATGTGTGAATAATGTAGTTACTTCATTAATAATTCTACTTACTACAGACTACGAACAAGGTAAATACAATTTTGTTCCTACACTAGATTGATAACTTCCTTGTACAAGGAAATATTATGTTAAAACCAACAAAATAAATAATATTAAATACATATTTACTCTTAAATAAGATTTGGCACCCTTATACGACTAGGAAACCACAACTCTCAAGAATATTAATTTTGATTTGTAAATATATGTATTAGTTATAACTTATAAGTTTATAATAATTTAAAAAATATAAACTTACTTTCTATGATGTTCTTCTTATGTAATTTAAATCGAAAAGAACACCAAAGTAATTAATTTTACATTAATAGCAACCTTGCTATTATATTAACGACTACAAAAATCTGGTTGCTAAATAAGCCACTCTGTTAATCACGAGACGTTAATATATTAAACACTTTTGCGTTACAGAATATAAAATATGTCAAAATTACTAAAGTTAGCGACTTACATTTAGCATCGTCACGTAATTATTAATATTTAACCACTTCCTCACAGAATTGAACTGAATATTGAGACTGGACATTGAACGATCGGGAAATAATATTAGAAACTTTTCTTAAAGTGTAGTTTGAATTGTAGATACTATTTAGTCATTTGTCAAACAATATAACAGTAATTAGCTCTTAATAATGAACTTGTAAATATGTTTCATGTTAAAATAAACTCACGAAATATACTCTATATGAAATTTGAAATGCATGTTTCATTTTCTTCACTATCCGTTTCGGTTGCCCCAGTACAGATTCCGTTCTTTTGTAAGAAAAAATAATTTTTAGGAAAAGCTGTTAGTGCTTCAATATTTTCGATTTGTTTTTTTTTTGTAATATTTTATATTTTTTAAATTGGGTTGCTATTTTTTATTTTGCTAAAGGCTCGAAAATTATTCCCATCCCAACAGTAGAGCTACTTGGCTCTGCCCAATGAGTTAATTCAAAATTCCATTCACCCGTTAAAGAAAATTACTTAAAGATAAAATTAGATTTCATTTCAAAAAGTACGTGTTTGTAAAGTGTCCCAATATGGGGTCATTAATTTTTTAAATCTTTATTGGGGCACGGATTGACTCTGAAACACAATCCGTGACTGTATTCTTACGCCACTGATATTTATACATAATTTGTAAATATTGCATTCTAAATTATGCCTGCAAAAGATTCCTATTTTTCTATGTATAATGAGTAACAGTTTAAACTTTGACATTTGCTAAACAAACAATTTTTCGTGAACTTTCATTTGTTTGACAGGTCATAGTTAACGAATAAGGAACAGTGAATCATTTACGAATATAATCTATTGTTCTGGCTGCTTAATTAAAATAATAGTTTGCTTCATCATTGTCTATAAATTTCAGGATCATTGTGATATTAACAAAACAAACAGCCTTTATTGCATCATGATTGTTTAGAAATGATTTCTTTCTATGTAATCAGAACCCTGCATTGTAAATTCATTACATTGGGACATTCTATTCGTAATATGGTAATTCTAAATAAGTATCAAGAGCAGTAAGAGTTTCCTATACCAGTTGTGGATGATTTTGTGGATCCGAAGAGAAACCTGTAGAATACTAACCGCAATGCTTATTTCTTTATTTATACAATTGACCTAATAATAGTATATTACAATGTCAGTGAGTGAAATAAGTATTTACCCATAAGTTAGATGTTTAACGAATTATAATATTTCACTCACATATGATATATGACGTTTTATCTTTTAGTAACGGCTTACTGAATAAAATCAGTAGAAATAGATACCTACTATATAGGATGTAACAGAAATAAGTACATTAAATTTAACCAATGATAGAACTCGTCGAGAGCAACATTTCTTAGTATTTTTTTTTTAATCTCAATTTTATTTAGCATTTTTACCACCCCATAAATTAACGAGTCGTTTAGGTATTTTCGTAATTATTTAATCCAGTAAACAATGAAAAAAATATTTTTGATAAATTTGAGTTGTCTGTTGCCTTTACGAATATCACCTATGGTCAAAAAAATAGTGACCGGCCGAAGTTTCGGTTTCGGTCAGTTTCGGCAAAAATGCTGGTTTCGGTCGCAGTTTTTATTTCGACCGAAAATTGGCCGAAACTAATGTAATAATAATAATACCTAATAGTAATTTGTGAGATGAATATTCGGTTATGATTTCTAGAAGGTTTACTCTCAACGAGTTCTATCACTGGTTAAATTTAATGTACTTATTTCTGTTACACCCTGCATTACTGAGGTTGTTTTGTTTATGCTATTTAAAAAATGGATTGTTTGAGTAATTTATTATTACATTTTAAAACTGACAGTGTCATGTACAATGAAGCGTTTTACTCACTTGTAAATTATATATTTTTTTTTACACGATAAAATATTTTTGAAAAGTATTAGTCATTTTTTATCATTGCTTTGTTTTATTTACCTATTTTCCGATCAACAGGAATGTTCAAATCAGTTACCTAACAATAAGTAAAGTGCCTTGGAAATCCAATCTGTAAATATTAAAAAATATGCAGTATTGGTGTCTTGCAAAATAATTTTTAGATGGCAACTATAGAAAATAGTTTTTTGATTGCAACTATAACAGATTAGACGACAGAAATAAATATTTCCGTGTTGACCAAAACCGATCATATTTGTGCAAAATTATTTCTATTCGGTTCAGAGTCAATTAACAAGCCATGAACCGATGTTTTCTCTTTTCTTTATTGTTGCTATGGTTACCACTATTGACTGTTTGATAATAAACTGATTCTTAGCGCGAACATTTTTGAAGTATCAAACATTAGTTTTTGTGTGGTCGCCTAAAAAATATACTGTGTAACTCGTCAAAAAATGGTCATATTCATGCACATATAAAATTGCGACCCTCAACTTCTTCTCGTGCTGCAAAAATTCTACTCGCATGTATATAAATATTTTTCTGCAGTGGATACACAAAATATAATATTTGTTATTGAAGCATGAAGAGCGGTAAATGTTTCCGATCGGTTGAGGATGATTATAATCGGAAATCCTTATTATGATTTAAACTTATTAATACATGGAAGTAAGACATAAAAAATATGTTTTATCATTATATCAACAGACAAGTTGTAATAATTTACCAAATCTCTTCTGAATAAACTGTAGTAAGGGTTCATGAAAACATCAATATTAGTAGAAATAGTATAAAAATAGTGCACATACGACTAATTGGCGATTTCTTTTCAAAATTTTTCTTGACTTTCTTGCAATATATGGTTCATTTGTTTCTGGCAGTGATACTTAGATGGGCTAGAATATAACAATCAATAGCAACATTCAGTGGCGGATTTATATTTATGTCGTCTAGGTTCTGTCGGCAACTTGCGCCCCTCTTTCTTTACACTTTATCCATATAGATTGTTTAATATCACAAAATGATTACTCCTACCCTAATTTTAGTAGATCCCATATTATTTGTGAATATTTTTCTTACTTGTTCCTATGTGGTATTTTTCTAAATAATTACCACCGTTAGATTTTGCCGCCCTGGGCTATAACCCTTACAGCCCTCCTCGAAATCAACCATTAACAATAATTTAATAATTTGTATGAAAAGATAAAAAGAAACAAGATTGTATTCCCTCTAAGATTATACAGTGAGAAGCGATTCACTTCACGCAATTATAGTTGATATCAACACTGGGATATTATTTTTTTTTAAATAACAATATTTCACGAACTTTTTTGTACTGATTCAATCAGTAGAATATATTTGTTGTAAATTGGGTTCCAAATTTGAAAACAATAGTCTAATTTTGATCTCAGTAACGAACAATATAAACATGTACTTTTTAAAGTTTACGAATAATAAATTCTAACATTCGATAAGATGACTTAGTAATATAGTAAATGTATAAGTTAAATGTCAATTTATCATCAAAGGTCAGTCCGAGGTCTTTAAATTGAAGTACCCGTATAAGATAGAAATTCTTTATAATTAATAAATTTGCGAATTTCTTTAGAGGTCAATTTATCGTATCGATGTCTTTGTCTGAAAGTTGACCGAATGCTTACCTATTAATTTATTAAAAAATGACACTTTACCAGTCACTCCACCCTATTGATAAGTCTATGTTTCATAATCGGTAAACATCAGGGTTGCATAAAAATTCATATAAAAAAAAGCAAATTCTTTATTTAAAACGGATTTTTTTGTTTTAATTGAGATTTTTTGTTTTTATTTAAAAAAAAGGTATAGTATAATTACAAAAACGTGTTTCACAAAACAGTATTTATTGTGAAAAAAATGTAAAGAATACGTACAAATTTAAAGAAACAATAAAAAAAGTACATTTATAGAAACACACTGTTTATGACGTCGAAATTGTGACCATACTTATTTGAAAGCCCACATACGCTGACGTTATTTTACTTTTATCGGTTATAGCAATTTCCGGCTATAGCGATGAAATTTTTGGGTTCCCTTCGCTGTCTTTATAACCGGATTTTACTGTAACTTATTTCAAAGTAAATTTAACAAAAAAGTCACACATAGAGCAAAAAAATTATTCGTTATAAATTCAAAATAATATACATATACACTAAAGTGAAACACATTTAATAGTTCTTGAAAGTATTGCCACATGGAAACATTACCCACACGCTTTTCCCCCAATTTTCGTAAATCTGAAATATCAAATAAGAATGGCAGAACAAGTGATTTTAATCCATGATTTTTTTTAATTAACGTGATTTATATAAATGAAACCCAGGTAAACATTAAAAATAACATGCAAAAATAACTTATTAAACCAAATCTGTGACTACATAGACTTTTTCTGTTTTATCTACAAAGTATATATCTTTTCTGTTGTCAATGTTAGAAAGTGACACGTATGAATTGATTAGTTAGTGGACGAGTTTTTAGCGCATGTTCCTGAGTGTATTGTGGCTCCAGATATATCTGCTTGCAGAGAAAGTTACATAGGCGGATATTAGTATCTGTCTGGCCATACAGGACGTAGGGCAATGCTATTGTTGATCGCTGAATATGACTAATCACACTTTTTACTTTTGCTTTGAGATGGAAGGATATTGTTTGCACTTTTATTGGTACCACACACAGCAACAGCTTTTGTAAAACACGTGTTATTTTCAACTCCACACCTTTCATACTTATTTTTTGGTGATTTTTGATGTCATTAAATATTTGAAATATAAATTATTGTTTCAGGATTAGTGTAACAAAATTTAATGACTTATTCTGTAGTTGCGTGAGTCGATATAAAAACACGTCTAATAAGCACTTGAATTAGTTTATATTCCAGCATGGGATAAAAACAACATATTGCCAAAAAAATGAACTAATATAAAGTTTTTTCCACGTGTTGATCCTTACGTAATCAATCGTAACTATGTGATTTAAATCTCCAAGGTGAAAAGGAGGGATTGAGGACAAATGTCAAATATGCAAAGAGTTGTTGCAGATTAAAATAACGTAACTACCACACAGTGAAGCACAAATTGTCGACGTCAAAATTACCTTAATAAATTACAAAAATGACACATTCTTTTTTAATATTTGAAAATATACATTTCCGCGGTTATACTACTGTTTCTATTTCATTTGTGTCGTTGGTTTGACGCAGATAGCAAATACAGAATGGTGACTTGAACACCCGAATATAGGGATTTGACGTGTAAAACTATATTTTCGTAATTTCCCGCTTCCCTAATTTTATACATATATAAGCTTCAAATAATAGTTATAGGGCAGAAAATGTTGCATCTGAATGAATGAGTAAAAATAATTTTATTTTCATACCTAAATTCTGTTCTTATAAGGCACGTAATTTTATTGATATAGGTGCTGAATTTTATACTCTACAACTGTTGAAGACTTTTTACTTAAAATAATTATAGGGAAGCAGGAAATTACAAAAATATAATTTTACATGTTAAATCCCTATACTCGGGTGTAGGGCTGGAAAAAAGTCGATATATCGAAAAAAGTAGACTTTTTTAAACAGTCGATCGATCGATTTTTTAAAACTATATAGTATCGATTAATTGAAATTAGACTTTCGATAATATCAACTTTTTAATCGTCGACTAGTTAGACTTTGTTGACTTCTATTTTCAAATAACTATCTCGACTTTTAGACATCGACTTCGATATTTCGATTACCTGAAATTTTCTTTTCTAATTTTTTATCCTTAAACTTTTATTATACCTATTATAGTATTTTCAATAGGTTACTAAATATTTCGATATATTTATATTTATATTCATGCAAAATGTATTTTCAGCTTCATGATGGAAAAAACGTATTACACGAATAAATCACTGTATGTTGTAGGAAAAGTGATATTTGAAACTGTCTTACGCAGAGATTACAACCTTACAATCAACATATGTACAATAACAAAATTAATAAAATGGATGAATGCATTAATTAAATGCTGTGGAATATTCTGTTATTTGTTTCAGATCGTAAGAAAAATTATAAATTTTTAACTCGTTTCCATTCGATGCTACTAGAAATACATATACGGGATGGGATATACTCGTATTCCCTGACGGGATGAGAATATACATATTCCCGTACGGTTTTGTGTTCGAATTCATGGTTCCGCGAAGTTGATTTTATTAGAAGTAACAAAACCTGCTGAAATAATTTAACTTGGACGTTTATAAAATAAATATAATAAATCTTCGTCTAGGTACACGTACATACTTTTCCTACTAATTGCACAATTTACTTTTTTTACAAATTCTTCTTTAAAAAATAAATACAGAGAAATATGGATTATTTGTGTACAAATAAATAAATAAATACAATGTAGAAAGCTTGATGTAGCGAATAAAAATAACAATAAAAATTCCTGCGAATATGGTTGTTGTGCCGGCAGAGTTCTCGGCGCTCGCTTTGGGGGGCAGAGCCCTACGGGGGGCCCTTCGCCGCCGATTCTGCAATTTATAACAATTTGCAGGTGGCATTACATGTATCAGCCGCAGCGCTATAAAAATATATTTAAAACAATATTAGCGACCCACTCATGTTATGTGTGCACTTTATGGCTAGTGCAGTTCGCAGGGTGGGACTCAGCAAAATTCCTGCTGAGGATGCTCTGAACGGTTAGTTTTTTCCTATTGTACTCTATTTATTGACTCAAGGAAACTAGTGAATATTGTAGTTGGAGTGTTTCGCAATGTAGGATTGTTTATGTAGGGGATGAATTAGATTAAATACTTCTACATGGGGTTTTCCATCATTTTTTGATTTTTCTATATATTATTTTTTTTTTAAACTATTCTTTTGTGTGAGACCAAAACTAGACAGAAGTAGAGGTGGTAGCATTTTAGTGATGTTCAGTGTTTCACGAGAGTCTTGTATTTTTCTTAGGCTTGCCTCAGACTTGCAAAAAATGCAAGATAAGAACAAGACAAGAGCTACAAATTTTAAAGCAAGACAAGGCAAGAAATTGTCTTGCAAGAATAGCAAGATTTTATTCAATTCTTGTACTCTCGCATTTTTTTTGCTAATTTTAAATCTAGATTTATTATAAGAACCCACATAAAAATTAATAAAAGTACAAAAAAATATAAGTAATAAAAATATTAATAATTTTTTTTAACATATGTACCTATGTAAATTTCATTTTCAAAAAATATACAATAGTAATAATTATTGATCAAATAATATAATTATTCTTCGAAATCACGTAAGCAAGAGTTAACACAAAATGCTTTCTTATAATCAGGGATGCTTTGAATAAAGCTTTCCTGCTTGTAAAGATATCGCTGTTGTGCTAAAATACACGTAGGTATAATATGTGCAGCTATATGATTTTCTTTTTTATAATATTTATTTAATAATAACACATAATTGTATTATAAGAAATATATTTGATAATGACATTGATATTATCTAAACAAAAAAAAATGTAATTATTTATATGTTCAAGATTCAAGGACATTTGCGAATTTTAACATACAAGACAAGAAATATGCAAGAAAATGACGATCATAACAAGATTTTTATATACCAGAGTAATGAAAGACAAGATGTACTTCAATATCTTGTCTTGTGAAACACTAGTGATGTTATAAATTCCGTAGTCCGTTCAGTTTACTACGTCACAGGCAGTCTCAAAGACACACCTCTTTTTATAATTTTCGAATTTTAATTTGTCATATAGATTTCTTTAAAATATATCCTTTTGGGAAACCCCATTGACGTGAGAATGATTTCGTTCAGGTAGTAATCTAGTGACATTAGATTATAGTCACATTTAGAAAAAGTTTTAAAGTTGTTATTATGTGAATGTTTTATTATTAAAGATATTTTTATACATATTTATTAGCAACCAGTATACAGGTGTCCCAAATAACTTGTAAAGTATGGGGACCTCGAGAACGGTAAAAGATACGAGGTCGGTTATATTAGACCATTAAAGGTTTATTTTAACGATATCTTTGTTTTCTTAAAAAAAGTGCGTAGGTTACTAGATATGAACGAAAATGTAAATTTTCCGACTTTAGTTTTTTACGCATAACTTCCAAAATTTTGTAGTTTTGATGTGCACCTTCTTGAGACACATTTTTATAATAAATAAATAAATTTAAAGGGATTTTCAAAAAAAAATATAATAATATTTCTTAAAGAAATTAAAAGTGTCATCGGCGCAAAAAATCTTGTGTATCATATGCCCAGAAAATCTTTTGCGAAATCTCGTATTAAAATAAGCTCGCTGTCGCTAAAGTACAGTTTCTGGACTAGGGATACAAATAACTATTAATGTTAAATTTTTCTCTAGAAATTTTCTACTAATATATCATTCTTGCATGGCAAATACATCAGAATATTTTTACTCGTGCATTTGAAAAAATATGCAGTTATTTACCATATACTTGAGATATACTTATTTTGCAAATGTCTATAGGTATATCCGGGTATATTGTACATTTATCAAGTGTTTTAATGTCAAAACAGACGTTTATAATAGTTTGAAATAAATACTACATATTTACGACAATACTTTTCTCTAGAAATATTTTACTAATAACTATTGACTATTTCTAATGTACTCTTAAATAATATACCTAATATATTTTTTTAATTGTAAAGGATGTAAAGATGGTGAATTTAATAAAAAACCGTTAATTTAAACGTGCGACAAAGCTATTATTTATTATATTAGAAAATATAAAGACTCAGGAAATGACTACTCGATTGTCTAGAGAGCTAAATAAGCATATATCCTATAATAAATCTTTTGGATATTATTAAATATTTATCCTGCAAAATATTGAAATGTATGCAACACACCTGGTGGTAATTTTATTATCGAATAGTTAGTGCAGAATTATGAATAATAAAAGTTAGAGGATGCGGCGTGGCAAAGAGCTAGGAAATATTTCCATCATTGTGTCTGCAATCGTCATGAATTCTTAAGGCATGCAACCGTAAAATAACTGTCACTGGCTAATGTGCACTGCTAGATCATAACGCCCAATGCCGTACTATCTCAGCCTATGTAACTTGCTACACTCATGCTACACATTTATACTCATTTTTACTTTCAATTCAACTTACAGATGTTTTCCCGAAACCCTTCAATTCACAATCAGAAAAATATAAAGTATAGTAAAAAATCTGATGTTTCCAACACATTACCTCCCGCCATTGTAGTAATATAAAAATATATTAATAAATAGTTTTTCAGTACATTCAATTTGTAGTTAAATTAGTTTGTTATTACAGTTCAGAATATTTTAAATTTATTTCATACCTGAAATTTCCTTGGTAAAATTTGTATGACATTACTAAAACCGGAACCGAACTTATCTTGATTCACGTATGCAAATATACTCCTCATATACTATTTCTTCGACCTTTTTAGTTTTACAATAAAATTACTTCATATATTTTTATCTTTTAAACATACTTGCAACAAATTTGATATCGTATGTCAAATTTTGTGAAAATATGAATAACTCATCTGTTTTATACAAATTCCTCAGCCGAAACGATATGTAAAATTATTATAATTTATATATTTTTTCTGTTTACCTGGCAAGAAATCTTTATATTTAATAATAACGTAATTTGCTAAAAGTGGTATTTAGCGATATTTTTTATGAAAAACTGTTTAAAGCTTCAAGTAAAGTCCTACTTCCGGTTAACCAATTGTAGACAAAATCTACTCAGTTCATCATATTTGAATATAAGTAACTCTCAAAAACCAAATAATATGTTTTTTACATGTATCGTATTGGAGTTATCGTAGACGAAAAATCCTCTCAGCCACACACACACACACGGACATACAGACATCACGGTAAAAATACCAAAATCGTATTGTAGGGACCCTAATTCGTGCTTATATGTTGAAAACTCACACTCGAGAAATTTGACCAAAACAATATCTCCCTTATTTAAATATTGATAGACGGGAGGTAAAAAGACACTAAATTAATTATTCGCTTTTTATCCAATTTATATAAACAGTGATACCACAGACAAACATATGTTTCATATCATCTGACAATGTAAACATACAATTAGTATGTCAAATTATATATCTATCAAAGTACCAATTATAAAAAAATCTGTAAGTGAATGATATGGTCTGAAATGCTATTTCCACTTGTTGATCCTCACGTCAACTATTTCTGATGCAAGAATTATTAAATTTTTATCTATCATCTTTGTTATATGCATACTCTAAGTGAGACTTTTATTCCCCAACTTATTATCGTACGTGTTACAGAAAAGCATGTTTGTTATTTGCATCCAACCAACGACAAAAATGAAATAGAAACATTAGTGTAACCGCAATAATGGATATTTTCAACCATTTAAAAATTTTGAATATTTTTATCATTTATTACTTTTATTATAGTTATTTTGGCGTCGACAATTTATTCTTCATTGTGTGTTGTAGTGTTGTTTGTTTAATTTACAACTCTTTTTGTTTAATTCACTTCGAGATTCACTTATTATTATACTTTCATTGGAATTACTCAATTGATTTATTGTTGCTAAATGTTCATTTTTTAAATTTTAATAAATAACAAAGTTGCACTTCCGCGAGTAAAAGCCTACTTTACCCTACATTTTCGAAGACTGAAGTACCACTTCTAATCCGTAGTTTACCAGAAAAATGTGCATAACGATATTATGTTTTCAAAGCTGTTATGAATCTATTTGAAAGTTACATAAATGTAACCAAATAATTATTACTTTAAAACGTATACGCGGAAGTGCAACAGATAGTGTATATCCCACAAGACTGAAGTGCCTTTAATCCCCCCACTCTCAGTGTATAATATACTACTATATTGTATAGGTTAAATTATATAATACTGTCAGTTTTGACATTTATTTACTTCGGATATCACACGATTTCACACGAGAAGATTTAAAAGTAAAACAAGACGAGACATTGTCTCTCTGTGCAAGAATAGAAAGATTTTCTATAATTCTTGTACTCTTGCATTTTTAGGAATATTAACATACAAGACAAGATATATGCAAGAAAATGACAATCAAGATAAGATTTTTATATACAAGGGTAATAAAAGACAAGACCTATTAAAATTCCTTGTCTTGCTTTTCGAGACAAGACAAGAAACAACTAAACTAAAGACAACATGATGTCGTCAATCCCCCATTTACCTCTGGCGATTTGAATCACACGCTTAAGGTTGATGACGTAATAATCATGATCAAAACGTAAAAATCGACTTTTGTTAATTGTTTAGCTAGACAAGATGCGGTATAAATATTTCTACTATCTAGTCAACCACAGTGATACTTCATGGACTATTAATATATCACAATTTTATAGTCAATTGCCAAAAACATATTTTATTTTATAATTCTTAAATGGACAATATCACATCGGAATAAAATGTCACATGAACTATTCAACATAGCTGTCAAAAATTCGATTAACCTTTTTTTAATTTAAGCGTTGCTTAAAATTAAAGCCTTGTTGATAGAACCGGTATTATAGTAATTGTCATTAACTAATATAAGATATTTATTTCCATAGGTAAAGAGATTAAACGCAATTGTAACAAATTTACAGAATCATTAATTTGAACTATAAAATTTTAACTAAACCATTATATTAAATTTCTATTTACAAAAATTTTCATATATTAATAA
The DNA here is from genome assembly GCA_035578165.1 of Stenolophus ochropezus. Taxonomy (NCBI): domain Eukaryota; kingdom Metazoa; phylum Arthropoda; class Insecta; order Coleoptera; family Carabidae; genus Stenolophus; species Stenolophus ochropezus. The sequence goes on along the minus strand of JAQOWZ010000002.1, from coordinate 46,515,364 downwards.
TTAATTAAAATATTTCAGAAAAACACTTCAGATCTTCATAAAAACACCACTTCTGGTTCCACGATTAACACCAAAATCTTATCAGATCTAATCTAGGGTGTCATCATATCCAAAATGTCCCCTTTTTTATTCTCTAGTATTTAAGTAACAGTTACAACATCCATCCGTCCATCCCCACACACACGGACAGACACGATCGTAAAAATATTAAAATCGTGTTCTAGGGACAAAACGTACTTATCCATTGAAAACTCACTATCCAATTTTTACCATGATTTCTATACCTCTCTTACTGAATGGCGTGAGGTAAAAATAAGAAAAAAAAAATCATTATAAAAAATATTTTGTTTCTATTAATTTGACTTGACGCTTATAAAATTTAAATATGTAAAATCTTTGAGGTTGTGTTCCTTAAAGAAACTCTGTGGGCTGTACCAATGAGAAATACCCTCCGAAATGAATTGGATTATGAATGCGACCAATGTTGTCTCCAAAAACAAGACGTAATTAACATCCCCTGCCATGGCCCGTACTAAAATATTTCCGGCTAACAATTCAAATAATTCGGTCCAAAATATTCGTCCCGCTCCGCATTCCAGCGCATGTGTCACAAAAAACTCCGGGGCCCGGACAAAGGGCCGATTGTTTGACAACCTCTGATTTATAAAGGACCCTCTGTTGTCTGGGAACCGATGTCAAGTGTCATATTCGAGATGCCGCCGAGATGGCCCATTGATTATGTTTTTTATGAAAATATGTTTAAATATTTCAAATAGAATCGATGTTAGATTGGAAATTATTTATTCTTAACTGTAACTTATACTCGTATTCATAAACTATTACACATTTATTTTTTCTTTTTCTGTTTCTATGCGATGGAGTGTATTTATGGATAACAGGTATATTGTATTCGGATATCATTTAAATAAACAACTATAAAAATATAAATAAATATATCACTCACAGCTTATTATTCATCTATTTACCTATGTCAACATGCTTTATTGCAGATATCGGTAATATTATATTTACAGTACCTTTCGAAACTCTAATTGAGAAGATACACCAAAATAGTTATAGAACGTGTTTTACAAGACATGTTTTTTAACAAAGGGGTCCTTTTTAGGTATATTATTTTTTTATATTTTACGACGTATATGTACAAAAAAATTTAAAAAAATGCTTTATCGTTTATTACACCAAGTTGTTTTAGGTAAATTTGTGTGTATAATGTTGTAGGTGGTTACTAGATTAATTTCTTTTATTCGATTATATCAATTTTTTTTCAATTCCGATTTATGAACACAATTCAATTTAAGTAAATGTCATCTAGTACCAACCTTCTAAGATAAAAAAATGCATATTGAAAGCATTTTCGATATGCAATTGGGTTTCACAATGACTTCATTATGAACGCAAATTGTAATGAAGCTATTTTTACCTCCACTAAGGTGAGATAAGCAAAAATTACAAGTACAGGTAAAATTCTAGTCACGAATGGAATTCGGCATGATAATTCCTGGAAACAAATGTAGGTATTTTTCCAATCAATTTCTTAAATTCAAAAAAATTAGATACACGTTGTTGCTAAGCAACGGTGATATAATTTTTCAATTAATTACTAATATTGACTATTTCACTCATAAATTTATACAGCAATCCAAATTCAAGATTCTATACCTAGTTACCAAGATTAATTTCGACAAAACACCGTCACAAAGAAAATTTCGCATCCTTTAAGCCATTAAGATAGTATATTTTACAAGTAAATGAGTTTTGTTAAACGAAAATATTTCAACGTTTTAAGAGTACCTAGAAACATTTTGTTTATATATCTGTCAAAGTTGGTTTTTGTTAACTCATTTTTATTTTCGAAAGTCATACCATTTCTGGTTAAATTTTATCCTGACAAATTTTCCTATTGCTTTACTCGAGCCTGTTGCTAATTTATCTCATGACATTGATCGCTTGATAGCTCGTGATTTTTTTTTTTTGTTAATACCACTCGATAACCCAGTTCTTGTAACAATCTAAAAAAATTCAGCAAAAATTAACCACTTATATTATATATGAAAATAAATGACACTTTTTTATCTAAGCAATGACAATTTAGACATGAAACTACGGCGGAAATTTGCACTAGTGAAAATTGTCAGTGTCCATAATACTGAGATTTGAAACAGTGGCGTATCCAGACTTTCTTTCCAGTGGAGAAAGGGGGTAAGAAAGTCCTATTCAAATCTGGAATAAAAGGCAACAGTATTTAATCGTATTTTACAGAGATAAACCTTTAGATATAGTAAATACCTATTAACTAATGAAAATAATGTTCTATTGGGGTGTTAATCTGTGATAATAGGATTTTTTTACAAGAAATGGTAAAGAAAATAAGAGATATTCAAGAGGGGGGTCATGACACTTGTGAATCCACCCCCCTGATTTAAAGGCTGGGTGACAAGGGACAGTATCATCAAAAAAGAGACGTAATAGTTTACACAAGATTAAGAAATATTGGCTCAGGCTATGTAATTTAAATTAAATAAATTTGAAGTATGTCCTTATAAAAATTAAAATGAAGAAATAAGAAGAACTGTAATTGTAAAATAAAAACTTAAGAACAAATAATAACTAGAGAAGGAATAGGTTAGGTTAGTAGCGATAGATAATGTTTTGTACATTAGATTTTTATAACAAAAAATAATTACAATACAACATCCTACACTGTATTTTATATTTTGTGTGCTAAGAAATCGGTGATATCGCTGCGACTTTATTTGAATGCAAAGATTGAATTGGAAAACAGACCAGCGTGAACAGAGTGAGTTTTTATCCGGCTGACAAATGATAGAGGAAGTCGCATGGACTAGCAGAGCCGCGAAGCAAACTTATGTATGTCGCTGTAGTTTTAACAACATAATACGATTCCGTTCGCATCGATCCTCGATGTAAAGTGACCTCACGGGTGGTCGCGTAATCTACATAAATAAACCCAGGCCTTACAACGCTTTGCCTAAAATGCCAAAATCGTATCGCCCTTTAATATCTGTACCTGAAAAACATAAGTGCAGTGGTTCTAATGTCTTATATATATTCTAAAATATAGTCTATTTTTTTAATTTTAGGTAAAAAGTATTGCGACTCAAACATAAATATTAGGTGCATATTTTTACAGACAATGTATACTCATATTACTTAAGTCATTTATTTTAACCGTTCTTTGTGTCACAACTATGTTGAAGTGATTAGATTTCTTCTCAAAATTGTGATTGCTTTTGAATGTAACCTGAAGAATTAGGTTAAGTTTTACTGTCAGTCAACAAATGTTATTTTATTGAATTAAAATATTGCAATTTATAATAATACCTATATTAAATTTATTGTATATTATTTGGAGATTTAAATGGTGCGAAGTTGTTTTCTTATTTATTTTATTTAAAATCTGTTTTATATTATATATTACAGGTTTTCAGAGAAGGTGACAACTATAGACTCTTTTCTCAAATTTTGAAAATGCATATAAAGGAAATGAACGAACCATAAAAATAGTAGTATCAAAAATTTATTCAAAACGGTGTTGAATACTGCCATTTACTCGTCACGTTAGAAGCCAGATTCAGCTGTCATTATTATGTGAGACGACATGGAAAGTTGAAGTAAAAACCCGCATTTTGAAAAAAATGCACGTTTGAAATATTGTTTTGTGTCGGGATGCTGTATCACAGCATTAAATAATTCCCAAAATATATTTATAACTGTGCCAAAAGGTAAAATTCGAAGAAAATGATTAATTCAAGTTCGATGAGAACCAAATAGCATTTCATTGTAATCAACAAAGTATTGTTACCAAATTTTAATGTATATTTATACAGAGTGAATAACTAAATACTAGTAACCTTAACATAGGGATTCAACACAGTAAAAGAATTACAATCGGGATTATCAATGACAAATATGAATTTGTTGTAATCAAAGAAATGATTTGATTACTTTTAGGTATTTTTCTACAATAATAAGAAATTAAATTATTACTGCCTTTGGAATAATTTAGAGCAATTATTGATACAATACAATTGTGATAACTATTAATGATTTTGGCCCAAGGTATGGAATTAATATAAAATGTGATTCATTTATTATAATCAAATAAAATATTTTGAATGTTTTATAATTTAAAAAATATTTTCTCTCTTAAACCGACATAATTTGGTGGTAACACTAATATATAAATAATAAATACATTTATGTATCACATCTAATATTATTTATTAAACTGTTGCATTTAAAAATTTCGATGATGCAAAAAACATAGTTACCTATATTTTGTTTCTTTGCGCCTGCCACTTCATTACGCTGATAGCTAAAGTTTACGCCACTTCACAAACTAATTCACACAATATATAACTTTATCACTATTCTTATTCTTATCTTTAAATATTGTCAATTTATAATGAAGAAAATTAAGAATGCCGGAAACTGTTTTCGTTTAAATATGAGCCGCGTGCACCAATAAACAAAAAGAAGAAATTCTCGTTCCCAATGATGATTTATTGTGGTTGACAGTCACTGGTGTATATCCAGGGTGCTGCGTCTGGGAAAGACAGTCTGGTAGAGCAGGCCACAGCGATGTCATATTCTAAATGCTTGGTCGTATGGTCGTCCATTCGCCGGCATACCACTAACCTACAGGCCTAGCTATAGCTCGGGAAAGATGACTTGAGATGGGGACAGTTTAGTGGCAGTGTGCGTATATACTTCGTCCATACGAAGGATTTATTAGGGTTACAATTCTATAGTTTTTTTTATATGAATAAAGTGTGGGGAAGATAGCAGTAGTTTGATCTTGTCAGTCAAACTGCTACTATCTTTCCACACTTCGTTCTTATAAAAAATAGAATACAGAAGTATTTTGGTCCAGGTGATATTGACAAATAAACTTATCCTATATCATGATAATTTTTATTTATATTTTAATAGAGTATGCTCATATTAAGTGGTACGCTATTACCATCCTGGGATCTATAAGAGTTACGAAATCGTTTAAATTAGCAAACAATTTTTATTTCACAACACTATTTCAATATATTGGACAACAAGTGCAGAAAGTCGCCTATTTCCCACGAGGTGTGAAAATTTGGAAATAGGTGATTCTGTACAAGTGGCATAATATACTTTTTTACGACCACACTGCTAAACGTTCAGAACAAAAATACATGCACGAAAGCTATTTGACATAAAGAACAGTATGGCGCAGATAACCTCAAAAAGAAATGATTTTTTACACTTTAACCCACCATTGTGGGAAATACGCAACTTTGAAGCTTTATACAGTGTGAAAAAAAGTGCTACTTTCCTTAGTGGTCGAAGAAAAAATTATTTTTTTCAACTAGTGGTTCTGAAACTATAAAGATCAATTTTCTTAATTTTAATGGGGCTATATTTTATTTGCTTATTCGATGGACAATTTTATTCTCAATTCAGTGATGTAATATTTGCATACCTTTAGAAAACGTTATTAAAAAACCAAATAAATTATATACATAGGTACCGGGTGTTTCTTTTTATGGTGCATATAAGAGATTAATATGGAAAATAAGTCGTACAGGTTGTTGTCTCTCATTTTAACTGACAATAATGGTTGTGGTATCAATAAGAATCACGTCAAACACGTGTACCTATACATTATATTCTTAATAATAGCGATAATCATAGAATTTGAACCTCAAAAAAATAAATAAATATTTGACGTTTGATTTTATCTGTTAGAATGTGGTAGTTAGAATTTTTTTAAAACTTTAAATTCTTTTAATATTTTTTTTAAATATACCTAGATGTAACTTAATAAACTAAAATCTTAGTTATAATAAATATTTAAAGGCAGTACCATTTTGCGCCATGGCTATCGCTATTATTAAGAACTCAAATTAATTAAAAAAATAATGTATATAATTAATACTTACAACCATTACTGTCAGTTAAAATTGAGGCAACAGCCTTCAAAAAATTGATTTCCTATATGTGCATCTCGATATAAAAACGCGATATATGGTCCCATTTAACCCTCCCGTGACCGTGCTATTGAAAATTACGCCGGAGCCCAAGCGGGGTACCTTAGTTACCCCGGACAGATTTTTAACATTCTAAAGATTTATCTTCATTTCATTAACTGTAACGGTTTTGTAGGTTAAAATAAATAAGAAAATAAGTTTTTAAAGATATTTTACTTTAATAAACACAAATATAACTTATCAAATAATTGGAATGCATCAGTAAAACAAAATATGAATAAAAAAATTTTAAATGGCCATCTCTTCACATTCACAGCATAAATATGTTTTTGTTTCTTTTCTGTGAAGATTGCAAACCTTTTTGCCACATGTGGCTGAGGAAATTCTGGACTTCCGGTCCTGTTTTCTGGGACAAAGTTCACATCTCAAACTTGTAACTCAGTTACCCCAGCGCATAAAAATTAAGTAAACTTATACATTTTAAAATTAAAATTGGACATACCCGTTACAATAATGTAAGATAAAGATTCACAGAGGCATAGCTAGAAAGATTTTTTTGATAAAAATTTATTTAAAAAGTTATCGCAAAAAATTTCATTTTGGGGTAACTGAGTTACCCCGCACGGTCACGGGAGGGTTAAAATAACAAAGCTGCTCAATGCAGTTGAAAAAAATGTTAATTAAAATAGTGTTGTAAAAAATAAATAGTTTGCTTATTTAACCGTCTTCTTAGTAGCTCTTATAGTTCCCGGGAAAGCAATACTGTATCACTTAAAATGAATACCCTGTATATCCTTACTATTTCTGCTAAATCATATCTTAAAAATGATTTAAATTTTGAAAAATATCTTTTACATTTTTAATGTTATTAATTTCATTAGAAGTTAAACCTAAAATCACAATAAATTTTATTATTAAAAAGTAAAACATATAGCGATATATTTCATGTTGATTTCTGTGGGAACAGTGGTGTCTCGTTGGAGGTCCCGCTCAAACCTTGGTTCCCCCTTGTCCTCCCGCCGCTCGAGACTGCATTCTCGCTGTGAATGAACAATACTGTAGTGGTCTGGATCGGAGCCGCGAGCCGTTTCGCCGGCCGCCGAACGGCTGGAGATTTCGATGCTCGCGCAAGATACTAACCCACTAAACATACCTGATAGATGTGATACCAGAGATACGCCCGATAGCTGATGGATCGGGGGTATGCTCCGTATTCGGTATTCGGATTCGGGGTTGTATAACAAGGGGAACTAGTAAATGTCATAAGAGGTCATGAAGAGGGATGTGGAATAGTCGGGTTTACTAAATTGCAAGAGAAAAAAAGGACAATAAATAAGCAATTTTTTAACAAAAAATAGTTAATTATAATTATATATATTAACTCTAATTTGATGTTTTAGTGACAAATTTTTAGGTAATTTGTTTAACGTAGTTAACTGTCTCATTATCTAATCATCCCACAGAAGTTATCGTATGTTTTTCTCTATTTCATTACATATAAATAATTTAAAAGAAACGTCAAATGTAAAAAAGGTGTTCTGTTTCTATTGAATGGTTTCATTTAGTTTTAATTATTTATTGGTCACTTTTGACCTTGAAATAACTTTATTTATTTCTAAAAGATAAACAAACAGTATATATAAAAATAGTATTTTTTCTTTTTATAATATGTATTAGGTATTATTTTAGATTACGATTTATTTGCAATTTATTCTAGATTATTCCACTTAAGTTATTTTCACCAATTCATTTTATGGTCGTATGTAGATTTACAGAGATTATTTCACACTTGTCATTTTCACCCAATCAGAATGCTTCATTTGATGGCCACAGATAGTTTTTCAGTGAAGAAATTTGATAAAATTTTATGTTTGAACTGTTGTCATTCGTGGAATAATCAAGCAAATATAAATATAATTCGAGCTATGAATTTAATAGGTAAAATTTTCTTATAATTCCTGCGAAGTAACGACAACTCGAGTCAAAAATGACTGTTAAATCGCTCCAGCTTTGATGTCGTGATCTAAATGTCATTTTTGACACTCGTTTGTCTGTTATTACGCAACAACTATTTGTAAATTTTTCCAATAAATTCATGACTCTTATTATATTACTTATGAATAAATTTGATTAAACAACAGTATCATAGTTATGGTTACATTCTGTTGATATCAAATATTTTATGTTTGAACTGTGGTCATTCGTGAAATAATCTATAGCAATTATAATTTGACCTATGAATTTAATTCATAAAGTTTACTCAAAATTCCTACGAAGTAACAACAACTGTCGCTGTCGTGATCTATATGTCATTTTTGAGACTCGTTTGTCTGTTAATACGCAATAACAATTCGTAAATTTTTCCTATAAATTCATTATTATTATATTAATTACGAAAATAATAAATGTTTCTGTTTCTTTGTTAATTATATTTTTGAGGTAAAACAGCAAACCAAATATTTTTTATGAGAAGTATAACCACAATTGACATCTGACATCAATAACTCTAAATCACATTTAACGTGGTTATCTATAATATTTGTCGCCAAAATTCGCTTATACTGTCACTCTCGATCATGATACATAGGCGTAGAGTTGTAAAGGATATGGTGGCACATGTCCCAAATAAATTATTCTGAAGAGGGCAAATTTATAAAAATGAACCTGACAAAAAAAGAAAATAGAAAATGTTATGTGTTAATACTGCATACATAATTTTGGTAGAGCCGATTTTTCCCAGTCGAAACTCATGTTATCAATTTCATCTGCAAGAATTCTTAACTTTTATTTAGCATCATTGTCGTATTGTTGTTCATGTTATAAATGGGTGTTTTTACTACATGCGTCCAACCAACGACAAATATGAAATATAAATAATCCTGTAACCGCAGTAACGGATGAAAAAATAAATAATTAAAATGATTAAATATGTCATCTTATGAAGGTGATTTTGACGTCGTCCATTTGTGCTTCATTGTGTGTTTGTAATCTCATTAGTTTAACCTACAACTCTTTTTGTATGTTTCACCCATTATTATATTACAGTAATTATATAATACTGTCAGTTTTGACATTATTTACTTCGGCTTTTTACTTGACTTTACCCGACAAGATGATGTCATCATTTCCCCGTTTCCCCTTGGCGATTTTAATCACTTGGTTACGATTGATAACGTAAGTTTCAGCTGGGGGAAATAAACTCTAGTTCCAAACACATTAGTAAAATTGGTGCAGTCAAAGATTTCATGAAATAAAAAATCTTTAAATTTTTATAAAGAGTTTCTCATAAAGACTAACGATGCAGGATTGATTTTATTCGATTTACACTCAAAACATTGTTGTATTATTGGTATAATCCTGTGCAGAACTTTTCTTTTGGGGGTGCCAAAATTTATTTTTATAATAATTATTATTATTGATTCCCATATCCTCCTCCTCGTCTTTGTCTACGCCACTGATTCTCACAGACTAACATTTAATATCTCAAATGTATGTAAATATGTACTTAATTTTAACATTTATAAACTTTTTATTATTAGCAATATATTAGGGTATGTCAGGGCATGATTATTGAATTATATTAAATGACTATGTTACTCCGAAAATTATTTTTCCTAACAGAGATTAACAACTTTTGAAAAATATTCAAAACAAATGTATAAGTAAAGACAGTAATGAGTCTGACGCATCTAAAACTAATGATATTAAATTAAATTAATAAAATTTGTACAACAAGATGTGTTTATGTAAATCTTTGGAACGTAATTCGAAAATTATAAAGCTATTGTCATCACGAGCACCGACTTTTCAAAATTTCTTTGGGAACTAAATTTTTAATAATAATTAAAATATAAAATACTGGAAACAGAAAAGGCTGGTTTACAGTTTACATTTATTTATTTTAATTTAGAAATGTTAATTAAATTTTTTTTCTAGTTTATCGTTTTATGCAAAGTGAATTTGATTTCTGATTATTTATAATTTCACATAAAAATCAAAATAACACTCATAAACTGTCATTTGCAATTTGATACCAACCTAACCTACAAACCTCAGTTCAATGTTTTCTTGTGATTGGCTGGATTTGGAATTTAGAATTGGTCATATTCCAAATCTAAATTTTAAATTTCTAAATTTGTAAATTTAGAGGTGACGTCTAATAAACGTCCTTTACGGTATACATATATAATTTGATTACCAACATCTGCTAAAAAGCAAATCTATTATATTATTTTTAAGTGTTATATAACAATTTAATGAAGAAGAACTCGTATTTTAGCAAAATGAATAATCAATAACGCTTATAGGACTAGAGACTCTAGTTAAGAATGATGATAAATCTAATTTTATCACATGTCCTCCCATTATTAAACTTAATTAATGGTATCAGATTTAATCATCAAAAATATAAGTGATACATTAATTAATATTTGATGATGTTAAACGTCACAAAAAATTATAGACATATAACAAAAATTGTTACCTGTGACTTAGGTACTTACAATACAATATATTTATTATTGGAACCCAAATAAAAAATCTCCTAGAAAAATGTTTTGTTAGAAAAAGACAACAATACAACCCCACATACCACCAACAAGGACAAAAAAATTTCAAATGTTTATCGACAAAGATCGCACCACAACCCGCCGTGCGCTAAAAAGAGACGAACGCCAGGGCTCAAATATTTATCTACAGTAGACAGAGACAACGCATTACACGATCTGATCACCAGATAAAGATAGAGCTAGTATCAACGGGGTTCAAATGTTTATCTAGACGAGCGCAGCATACGGAATTCCATTGGGGCGACAGAGACAGCAACTGCTACAAGATTTGAGTATTTATCTACTCTGTATCACTGAAAAAGACAGATACATTTGATCTTACAAGTGTACGACAAGGATAACATAACATGGATACAGGTTTCAGACAGAAATGGAATATGGGTATCGGAATGTGGGCGACAGAGAAAGACTTATACACCAACCTATCCACTAAACAGAGAACAAGGTACTCAAGAATTATAAAATATAATATTCTGATACATAAAATGTAAATATTAAAGGCTGCATACAAATAATTACTTATTGCTGGGCGTGCAAATTTACAGATTTCGGTAATATTTAGGCTGTAAAGGACGTTTAATAGACGTCACCTTCCAGGCACTATAACTGATGTGAAGAGTGCACCTCGATTATAAAAGAATTTTAATATTAAAACCGATTTCTTAAAATCTCGTATGCGGTCTGTATTTATGATGATACAAGTTTAGAAATTTCAACAGTTGATTGAGCGAGAAACATCAATTAATATTAATGTAAAATGTTTGACATTTTGCTAACCAAAATTTTGAAAATTGTGCATATTAAGTGATTTCCAAAAAATGTATGAAAGAAAATTTCGAGTCTTGATAAATAGTTATTTGTCAAATTAGTTAAAAAATCGTATATTTTTACCACTCGAGCTCTAGTTTGACTCATGACTGTATATCGACTGAGGCATTCCAGTGAGAGTGGAAAAAGTGCTTTTCTTTCGTGTTAGACACAACACCATGTGAACGAAAAGGTGCAGCAACATGATAAGTTAGGTTAAGACTGTACTATAAACTTTGACGTTTAGCAGTGCAGTTTTTTATCTTCAATACGCCAATTCATGTTATTTCATTAGAAAAGAACAAGACATAATTGCCAATTTTTTTAAAAGAATGTCATTATTAAATAAGAATTTTTAATATAATAATGAATTTTTCCAATATTTCGTTCTATCTATATTATATTGTTGTTAACACTGTACATGTTCCTCTCTAAACAGGGAAAATAATTTTCCTCTCTATTTCACGAGAAGCAAATAGAGCATTATATACATGTAAAAAATAGGCAAATCGCCTCAAGAGACTAAAGAGAAGACTCCAGAAATCATTGATAAAAATCCATGATCTAGTGACGAGGGATATTATAAATGCATATTATGTATCATTATTGGACCGCTTGAAAATCTAGTTAAAAGGAAAATGTCCACACAAAAATAATTTCCCACAACGTACTAGCTCACTCTTCTGAAGTTGTAGTCGACATTTATTGAGTTAAGATTCCAGCTCATTCTATATTTCTTTACTTTCCAGGTTTGTTACTTTCTGACTAGTAGTTGTTATCCAATATAAAAAAAATGGTTGGTGGGCCAAACGAAGTTGTGATTGTGGGAATAACTGTTGTCATTTTATAGTTTTGACAATTAACCTGTACTAGACTACTATTTCCTGGGGAATAAATAAAGGGAATAAAGTAACAAATATCCTTGATTACAGAGTTTTCTTTTAAAAAAAAAAAGCATTACAAACTTAATTCTTTAAGCATACACCAATTAAGAATTAAGCATATTTAAATTAAATTATTTAAATTTAATGATCGGGAGAAAAGTTTTGTTTGCATTTTAAAAGTAAACTTCGCTTTATTCGTTTTAATTTCAGTCAGGGAAATAAAGCAGTAAATTATTCATTATTCCCTTAATGCGTAAATAACTATAAACCTGAAAAATTAAGTACTTTTTGCATGAACTTTTCAATCTATCCTCATACTTTAAAAATATATTGGGTGAATCTGCGAACAACCTCACTTAAATTTTTTATTAAAAGGAATAGAACATTTGCTTTATGTAAAAGTTTTATTATAATAAATACATCATTTGATGATTTGCATAGAAAAAATTAAAGTATGATTTACAAGCAACGTTAATTAGTCTTTTTTGGAAAAGTAGAATTATTTTGGTAAAATAAAAACAGAGTTGTTATAAGTTTGTATGAAAAAATAGAAATTAGGGGAGAGCGGGCTCAATGGACATAGGGGTACAGTGAATATTTGTTCATATAAATTCAACTACGCACGATACAAATTTGAAACCATAAACTTTAGAAGGCATTTAAACTTACCTACAACGTTACATATAATGTGGTTGTTTATTTGTTGATAAGTTAGGATACATTTAAGAAAAACGATTATTTTTTCTTTCAGTTTTAGAAACAAAAATTAAAAAAAAATATCATTCATTACGGAATGAAATCACATATTACAGTTTATGTCAAAAGTACATTATCTTTTTTATTTATATCTTGAATATAAAATAATATCTATGCTAGGTTAGCTGGTTCAGTAGACAGATCAAATGAGGTCACTGGAAACTCCTGTCACCTAAGTTAAGAAGTAGCCATTGTACCCCATCTTATTTTTATTCATAGATGTTAAAATCAAAAACATTGTTTTCCTTTTATTTTATAAATTAAAAATAAATTAAAGTTTATATTATATTTAGCTATTTCTATTACTTTTATTAAAATTTTAAGTACAAATATTATTGGACGCTGTAATAACCGTTTAGAGAATGAAGCCATCAAGCAGTTATCAGAAATATGAGTATCGGCAACACAGACACAGCCACAGACGGGGACTAAAGCAACAACCCCGGCTGCGGGGACAATGGCAGACGCTGGGCCCCACGATAAATCAGGTGCGATGGGCGCTTGCGATAGCGGGCGCCGTGGGGCGCTAGGGCTTCGCCCCCGAGGGGAGGAAATTGATTTGCCTGCCGCGCGACACCGCCGCTGCCATGTGTGTCCGGGTCGCCATGACAGGGCTGGACTAGGGAATAAGTGGACTAGTTTTAGTTTAAAAATGGGGCTGGGTATTGTAGATGTGGCATGAGATATGAAATGGCATGGTAAGAGTTTAGCTTAAAACAATGTTGCCAGATTCTAAGAATTTTCTTCAAATTTAGGGCAAAGATTTACAGTAAATATTTTTAAAGATTTTAGTCAGGTATCCTAAAAGACTTCATTGTCTATAAGTAGTAGGTAACACGTTTCATGGAATTCCATCATTTAATCAATAGTTATCCTGATTGTGTTTGTGTCCTGTGTAAGATCTTCCTTCTCGAAAATCTTATTCTCTACTTCATTTACACTTAATCTTTTTCTTTATTCTATCGAATAAAATTTTGAATAATATTTCGCTGGATTTATTGAGCAACGTTATTTCTCTCCAGTTAACCTGTTTAAAGTCACCTTTTGTGTGGTACCAAATGAGATTTTATTTTACGTCCCTAAAGAGTATTTTTTTTTCACTTTAACTTCTGCCTTTTCCTTTAGAGTTTATAACATGTTACTCTTAATTACGTAATGGTTGCCGACCGTATTCTCAGGACATATAATTGTACTAGATACGTAAGAAAGGCCAGATTTTGGTCAAATATAGAAAAACAAAACATATTCCCTCTTTATGCAAAAGGCGGAAGTATTCACTACACATGTGCTACTAGCTTGTATTACCAACTCAATTATAAGTATTAGGTTTACAACTACTTGTAACACTGCATGTCAAACATTTTCTTAATTCATCGTTACATACCTACGTATTATGTTAGAAATTATCTTACGAAAATGATTAGCAGTTGCATTGTTTGTTCGAATTGATGTACGAAATAATCAAAATTATCATTTCATGCGTAAGTATTGTAAATAATTTTAATATTTACTATTTAAAATAGCACGTTTTTGAAGTTAAAAATTTACCCTTTTAGCTTAAGTTAAAGCTCTACACATAAATTATAAAGTAATTAATAATTCTTCCAAAGTATGTTCAAACCATTTTGACAATTGCGTCAGATATGTCATGATTGATTTTAAATTTGACGTTTAATGCATATTTATGTCTTTTAAACGAGATGGAAATATTCTCCTATGTTTGGTCAAAAATTTAACACGTATAATATAGGCAAGACTGTATCTAGTGATATATGATCTAAGGGCTGTATACATTACTACCGAAAGGTGTATTCCATTTGCCACCATTCTAGTAGGGCCCTAAACCAATATCTAAATATTACCATTTGAATATATACAACAATTAATGGTTATTAGTGAAAATATTTGATTTAAATATTATTTAGTTCGCGAGTTATAAAAGATCAAATTGTGTTGCGATGTCCTGTGATGTCATCCAATTTCATTGGTTGCCTGATTAAAAAAAAAAACGCGCGTCCGCATTATTTAAATCTTGCGGAGGGGATAAATGAATGCGGCCTGGTAGTGACAAAATGTTCCTGTGTTTATTCATATATGTACATGACGTCAGAGTTCAAAATTTTCACTCCAAAAATAGATATCTTCATTATAATAAAATATTTTTTCTTCAAACGTCATAAAAGTGACATCTTCTGTGACGTGATTGACAAGGTTAAAGTTTAATTTCTATGCCTCCGTAATATAATTTTTTATTCTAGCCGCCGTATAATATTGTCGCCGCCGTATAATATTGTCGCCGCCGTATAGCCAATAAGATGTAACTTTAATATTGTCGCCGCCGTATAGCCAATAAGATGTAACTTGTACAATAGAAATCTGTAATATCGCCCTAAAATGTCACTATAAAAACTAGATAACCTAAGAATAAAGTTACTAAAAATTATGAATAACTGACAGGTAACCTATATATTAAACGTCAAATAGTAATTTATTTTTTAAAATTTCTAAGTTTGAAGAAAAAATAGCATGTGTTATTCAGAGTAAAAGTGTCTTTGTGTGCCTCGCATGCAATTGTCCGACTCGCTTCGCTCGTCGTGCAAACTTCCATGCTCGCCACACAAAGTATCACTTTTACTCTTAATAACACAATATACTATTTCAGTCGCGTTTATTTATGCTTATTTCAATCTGTTGTTACAGATAAAAATTTAAAAACGAGTAAGGATCCCATTGATAGCACATGCCATGGTGACTGAGAAGAGTCGTGTCTTTAGTTAGAACTTGAATTTTATAGGTTAGTCTTGATATAAAATACTACTTTATTTTGACAACATTTTTAAACTCAAAATACTTGCAGATACAATGGCTTGTATTGACTGTTTAAATGTGAATCATAATTTTGTAGATTAAGAGTCGATTGTTTTACCTTTGATCAAATTCCTGGTTATCTTAAACACTGGTTAATAAAAAAAATCGCATCGAAAAACTAACTTAAGTTGTAAGAAATATAGGTTATTTATCTTTCGATGCGATACTTTTCTATTAACCGATGGTTAAGGTAACCGCCAATTTAATCACAAACCCGTGTTTGTGAATATGTATAATTTTAATCGAAGTTCTAATAAGATATAATGATATGCAAAACAGACAGATGGTTATGGATTATCCATAGTTACTATTATTTGAACGGTACCTCGATTGAGAAATAGAACGCGTCTCATATGATTATTGTTCTTGGTAGATTGTGGAGGAGTGGTATTTTTTAAATAATTTTTTTCTAACGGATAGCATCTCAGAGAAACATGATGAATAATTTATTAGACTAAATAATTAATAATAGTGTATAATTCAATAGTAATTAGTTCTAGATACAATTTGTAGGACATCAATACTAATACATTTTTGCAATGTACATAGACTATGAGTATATTACTAATTTTGTTAATTTACATACACTGTTCAACCGATCAAATGCTAGTAACAGGATCTACAGCTTATAGTGGGTTCCGAACTACTCGGATACAACGGTATTTATTTTTGGTTAGAAGTTTGTCGTCACTGGGATTTGAACCCAGATCTCACACTCTGCTCAGCGAGTTGAAGTATGATAATCACGTAAGCGACCACTACTCCTACAATAATTAATAAAAGTTTAATTCAAAATGTTTCACACGCGTTCTTCTTAAACTCACAAATAACCAAAACAACGTATTTGTTTTGCAGATCTGACATTGTGAAAATCTAATAACCAGATCGTAACTATTAATCTCTTCCATTAATGTATCTGGTTACTGAAATAGTAACCACGGTTACTCTGGTTCAGTTTTGGAATATATCATTAGTTTAGTTCAGAGTTGCATAAAAATCCGATTTAAAAAAAAACAAATTTTTTTATTCCATTTTTTACCTCCCGCCTATCAATATATAGATAAGGGAGGTATTGTTTTTGGTCAGATTTCTCGAGTGTGAGTTTTCAACATATGAGCACGAATTAGGGTCCCTAGTATACGATTTTACTATTTTTAGCGTGATGTCTGTATGTCTGTGTGTGTGTGTGTCTGTGTGTGTGTCTGTGACGATTTTTCGTCCACGATAACTCCAATACGATACATGTAAAAAATATAATATTTGGTATTTAAGAGTTATATACTAATATGAAGAACTGATTAGATTTTGACTACAATTGGTTAGCCGGATGTAGTACTTTACTTGAAGCTTTACACCTTTTTTCCTAAAAAATACCTCTAAATACCATATTTTCTCAAATTTCGTTATTATAAATACAAAGATTTTTTAATTTTCTACCGATCTGCATAATTACGTTTATATATGACTTCTAGCTAGATAGAAAAAAAAATATATAAATTATAATAATTTTACATATCGTTTAGGCTGAGGAATTTCGATAAAACAGATGAGTTATTCATATGTTCACAAAATTTGACATATGATGTCAAATTTGATGTAAGTAAGTGTAAAAGATAAAATAAGTAAAAAATGAAGTAATTTTATTGTAAAATTTAAAAAGATGGAAGAAATATATTAGGAATGTATTTGCATGCGTGAATCAAAGTAAGTTCAGTTCCGGTTTTAATAACGTCAAAAATAGATGTCATATTGGTCATACAAAATTTATGAAGGAAATTTTAGGTATGAAATGAATTTAAAATATTCTGAACTGCATTAACAAACTAATTTTGAAACTACAAATTAAATGTATTGAAAAACTTATATAGAATATATTACTACAGTGGCGGGAGGTATTGTGTTGGACACACCAGATTTTTTCATAAAGGTATAGTATATTTTCAAAAACGTGTCTCACAAAAATAGCTATGAACATACCTAGTATAATTATGAGTATCATAATTGAATTCCAAACTCGAAGAGCGAGGATTTTAGGACATTTAATCATAATAATATTTTATAATTTCCGTGGGTTTTTCAATAGTTCACCGGTATCACGTTACTAATAAATATTTTATAAAATTCTCTTGTAAGTAACGTTTTCGTGATTGAGTCTGCATGGGTTGATATGACAGCTGTATTATCCAATGGGGTATCCCAAGTTTTTTTCATTTTTTAATATGTTATTCTATGCTGGTTTGAAAGCCCTTACACGCTAACGTTTTACTTTCATCGGTTATGGCGAGTTTTAGCAACAGCAACTAAATTTTTGAGATCCTTTTGATGTCGATATAATTGGATTATACTGTATCACATTTCAAAGTAAATTAAACAAAAAATATCACATTTTGTGCCTTAAAATAATATATCAGTAAAGACGTTTTACCATCGAAGTTAAACAGATTTGGTAGTTCTTGAAAGTATTGCCACATGATAACATTATCCACACGCTTTTTCCCCCAATTTTCGTAAAGCTGGGAATATAAAAAAAAGTGATTTTAATTTGATTAAAATCACTGATTTAAATCAAGTTTTATACTAATTTTATTTTTTTAATATTATTATTATTACAAATGCCATACTCCATTAATTATTAATGAAACACCGTCTTTGAATGAAATCAGGATAATATATTTTTTCCATGGTTATAAATTGAGTGCAATAAAAAGAGAATGCAATAATAAATAATGCCAGCAAGAAATATATTATTTAAAAGTCATAGCTGAGATAAAAACGTGATAGAAAAATGAACTTGGGAATTCCTGCGTTGCGACTGGAACAGATAAAAACAAAAAGTAGTGAGTTCGGTTCTGTATGTCTAGTTCTATTTGTTACCTAAACGGTTCCCTGTGTGTAGAACGTCGTGTGTCATTGGAACGCATCTCGTCGGAGTGTGCCCAATGTGGGTTCTTTCATATGTCTAGGATTATGATGTTTAAATTAATGTATTTCGTGTTTTTATGCCTCTAACTAGATGCATTATTTAGGACCTGATGTTATCTCACTTTTTCGACAAATGTTGCAAGCTGTTATTTTTTATTACAAAAAAATTAAATAGTACGAGTACGAGGGATGATAAGTCAGTGACTTTTTACCTCCCGCCTATCAATATATAGATAAGGGAGGTATTGTTTTTGGTCAAATTTCTCGAGTGTGAGTTTTCAACATATGAGCACGAATTAGGGTCTCTAGAATAAGATTTTACTATTTTTACCGTGATGTCTGTATGTCCGTGTGTGCGTGTGTGTGTGCGTGTGTGCGTGTGTGTGTGCGTGTGTGTGTGTGTGTCTGTGACGATTTTTCGTCCACGATAACTCCAACACGATACATGTAAAAAATATAATATTTGGTATTTAAGACTTATATTCAAATATGATGAACTGATTAGATTTTGACTACAATTGGTTAACCGGAAGTAGTACTTTACTTGAAGCTTTAAACCGTTTTTCCTTAAAAGTACCTCTAAATACCATTTTTTCGCAAACTACGTTATTATTAAACAAAGGATTTTTTAATTTTCTACCAGTTTGTATAGTTACTTTTTATATATAACTTCCAGTTAAACAAAAATATATTTATAAATTATATTAATTTTACACATCGTTCAGGCTGAATAATTTCTGTAAAACAAATGAGTTATTCATATTTGACATATACAGTTGTCAAGTTTGACGAAATTTAAAAAGATTTTATCTCTTGCCAAACCAACGTATTAGGTAAAAGGGTATACAGAGTGAATACCAGAATACTAGAAACTTTAACATATGTATGTACTTCGTATAATTCAAAAATGATTACCCGTAATATGTTGAAATTTTGTATATGGGATTGCTATAACATGTCGTTGTGAACCTTATTTATTGCTATTGGCTGTGACACTTCACTTGAAGGGTTTTTTAGAATTTCTCGCATGAATCAAAAACGATTTGCCGTATATTGCTGAAATTATGTATGTGGAACTGCTACTACATCTAAATTTGCAACTATATTTTTTGTTGCAATTAGCAGTGATACAACGGCACTATGCTCGAAGGGTTTTCTGATACCACATACACCCCATCATTTTTAGCTGTTTTCCCATGTTAATATTCTATGTCAAAGTTTCTAGACTTCGGCCTGTACAGCACACAAATAATAAAAATAATATCCTATACATTTCGTAGGGATAAGAAATCCCCATTAGTTGCATTACCCAAATATGAAAACACGGAAGAAATCTTTTAAGAAGAAAAATGAAGAAAAGAAGAAAATATATAATAAAACTAAAAATATTAGGGAATTTAAATCTAGTAAAGAAAAAATGAGTAAAATTCGTGAAAATGAAGAGTATAGGCAAATGGAAAAAGCAAAAGATAAATTAAATAAGCAAGAAAAAAGACAAGATTTAGTGTATAAGAGTAAAGAAAATGAAAAAAATAAAATTAATATGCAAGAAAAAAGACAAAATGAATTATATAAGAGTAAAGATAATGAAAGAAATAAAATAATTGTACGAAAAAAAAATTATAGAATATTTCACTACAATGGCGGGAGGTAATGTGTTGGACACATCAGATTTTTTAAGATGCGCTCAGGTCGCAAATTTGAATTTATTTTTACCAATTAACATCCTTTGCAGACAAACAAAATTTCAAATATGTCTCTAAAATAGTACATTTTTAACAATGTTCAAAAGCGGATAAGTTTGTATTTTTTACTCTAATACAAAAAAATAGTCACCATTGCCATTCCAATATTACTTTATTGCGAGGAAAAACTGATAAGGAAATCAGTGGCGACCGAAGGGGAGGGTTTTGGAGGTTCAACCGCCCAAAGCAGGCAACCCCCCTCTCCTTCCAAAATGAATATACTTTGTTAAAGTAAAAAATATATAATACTTATAAATTTTATTTAATTAATATTTATTATTAATAAATTTACCTGTTAATACATAATCTATGAAATGTATTCATTTTTTATTCTGAATTTTTAAGTAGAGAACAATTGATTGTACGACCTTGAATTTAGTTGTAAAATTTAATATGATCTACAATTGCAAAGAGAAAAGATCTTTTTATTGTAATAATGCACGATTCAAATATGTAAATTCACAGCAGAATAGAACAGGATTTTAAGATGCAATTTGAATTAGAAAACAGAAATTTATGTGAATCATTATTAAAGATAGAAAATGTTGCTTGATGCATCTAAAAGAATGACTGCTCGAAACAAAGCTAAAGAATTTCGGAGTCGTTTAGAAATTTTGTTCATGAAAAGTATATGGGAATTTTTGCTTCCGAGGCCCAATTTAAAAGGAAAAACTACAAAACATCGATGTGAACCTTTTAGAAGTTATTGATCTTTATGATACGTTCATCAAGTTTCAAAGAAATATTCGAAATGAATTTGATATTTATAAAGAGAAAAGCATACAAATGTTTGTAATAAAGTCTTTAAACTGATGAGTCCTGAGTCGGTGAGGTAGAATTCAATGGCCCTTCGTCTTGCGACTCAGTTTTTTTTATTTATCATTTTATAATAAATATATATATTGTTTAATAAAAAATATTTCTGCCTAGGGGCGCGTACTACCTAAATCAACCTCTAAATAGCAGTCGTCAGAAAAAAAAAATTCTTTTGATATAGAAATTAATTGCTATTTTAACCAACTCTATATATTTTATAGTTCTCAAAATAATTATAGTGTATTACTTAAAATGAACACCCTAGATTTGAAAACCCCGTCCGAAAATAATATAGCAGGCCTCTTAAGGAAACTGATGAAAACCATAATTACATGCTGAGCATATAGGCTTTTAGGACGTCCCAATAGGTAATTTCTTTTCGCACTGTTTATATTTCACTTCCCGTCTTTTCGTGTCTGCCAACAAAATTGTTTCATTATTGAATTTAAAATAACATTATTTTTTTGCAAAAATATCAGAATTGCCAATAATATTGATGATATTGTGTTAACAAGTTTTAATTCTATTTATAAACCAATAGGTGAAAACGACATTTTAAGATTTTTTTATTAAATGACAATGTAAATGGCACAGACTTTTGTTTTCTTTTTTATCTCTAGTTGGAAGACTAGCACAGATTTTGTTGATCACAATTTTCAGTTCAATCAGTTCCACTCACTTCAGTTTAATTAAAATGACCTGCTAAATGAAAGCACCGAAGGAGATCAGAACTGAAGAGATGATTAATAAAATCTATAACATCGTGTTGGATGACCGCCAACTAAAGGTAGGCGAGATAACTAAGATGGTATTTTACATCTAAGACGACCGTGTGTCTAATATTCTGCATGAATATTTGGACATAAAAAATCTATCGGCTAAATAGGTACCGTGTTTGTTAACAGTGGATCAAAAACAGAATCGCTTGACTAGTTAGGAGCAATGTTTAAACATATATAAATAAAATTCAAATGAATATTTGCGACATTTTCTAACCAGTACATAGGGTAGGTAAGTTGAGGAAAGATGGACCGGTAAAAGAGATGGATTTTGTTCTTATAAGTACATTAGAGTGATATTTGTTAATTTTGTTGTTTAGAGCCAGTGTAATTGTAAGTAGTCACTTGAAGATTAATGCAAACAACGCTGAATAATTCTAGATTTATTTAAAAAATTGCCAGAATTTTTTTACCTTATACAGGGTGGCTGATTTTTCATTGTCCAGGCCATATCTTCTGGAATATTAAATATATAAGAAAAAGCTAAATAGGAAACTTGTGTAATAAGAAGTTGCCTATAAAATAGCGTTAACAGATGTTTTCCATGGCCTACTGATTTGGCGAAAAATATTTAACTTTGTTTTTTTAAAGGAACACCCTATATGTTTTTACGGAATAAGGTTCTACATCAATTTCTCTTTACAATTATGTATAACAAGTGGGGGTTTGCCTTTAATTTATGCTTAATAATGCAAAAAATAAAATTATGTGAATGAAAATTATTTAAAACAAACGGTAAAGAAAGAAGGATGATAGGATAAAATGTATAATTTGTGGTTGCTGTTTACACGAAGAGTGTACTATATGTGGTAAATGACAACAATCTGTTAACCAGTATATCTCATATCCTTAGTCCGTCTCATATTGAAGGAGAGTTGGACTTTTTTGACCCCGTAAACAATATTTTTTTGTAGCTTTCATTTATGTATATTACTTATTTATTACTTATCGGCGTTAATTCATACATATTGACATTTATTGAAACTTATTGGTACTTTTCTGTATTTTTAATAATTATCACATTTATTGACATTTATCGATATTTATCGATATCGGTAATTATCTATATAGCGATATTGAAATTCAAATATCGCGCAGCTCTAGGCATGGTTATGGCCCTAATACCACGCCATCTCATCCCAATTAAAACAACATTATTATACTATAACATTTCTTGTATGAAGCTACTACAATCTATCACATCACAAAGCTTATAGTAGTAAATAAATATATACTTGTTACCCTTGTCTTTTTAATGTAATAAATTATTTAAAACAAATATATTTGAAAGTGCGTTAATACTCTTGGCGCACAACTATTGTATTCAACATTCTTTCGAATATTGTTACTTTGACTTTTCCACAAAATCGTAGAAAAAGTATTTATCAGAAAATGTTATGAGTGCATATTTCTGCGGAACCATAAACTGCAGAATGTACCCTGACTAATTGAAATATGTACATAGCTGCAAGTAAATCTCGGTTTTAACAGAAAATTACTACAGGAAGTGTAGCTGAACAATGACCGCACATGCAAAAATTGAAAATTTCTAACAAATTCATTATCTTAATATATTCCAAGGTGTCTTTGCGTGTGAAACGTGCGTGTACAGTGTGTTTACAACAATAAGATATGTTTGTGTGTGTAAAACAAAACACTCGAGCAGAACAAGTACGCACGGCAGAACCGTATTCAATTTTTTAAGAATAATTTAATGTGCGAAAAATGTTAAATGTCATCAATATACTTATTTGTTGTTAAAGACAAACTGTAAATAACTACCTTAATCACAGAAAAATATTTTTCTATTGACCACTGAAGCAAAGCATTTTTTTAAAAATATTAATTGAGAATAAATAACAAGTATAAATACAAAAAATGACAGAAATTGTTAATGTAGAATACCTTAATAATTATAGAAAGTACCATTTTTCAAAATTGTCTCACGTTTCTAAACGCCTTATTTTCCATAACTAAGTAGTTACGAAAAAAAATATTTGTTTAAAATGGCACAGAGGTTACTCTTTTCATGAATATAAAAATAACCATGAATGAATCATGAAAAGTAATCTCCCTTAAAAGATAAGTATTATTCTTTTTCTTAAATCGTACAAAAATTTAAAATCACTAAATAATATTATGTGTTAATAACCTATTTGTATTTTACTAATATCTGTCTTACGTACTAGGCTATGTTGTCAACACTTTGTTGTTTGGTTTGCGCATGTGCGGATAGAATGTAGCTAAATGAAATCTTATGTATTTGAAATTTACTTATTGATCACATAAATAAACCTATTTCGTATTAAAATATGAAATATAATTGCCAAAAAAGATTAGGCAGGGAAGCTAAATTTCTCTGCCGATTTCGTAGTAGCGATGTGATAAATTTACTGAACGATTTCAGAAAAAAAAATCATAATTGTGTGATGCAAAGTGAATTTTTTCGCTCGTCCCGGAAATATCCCACGTCTAACACCAAATGAAGGACTAGCTAAGTAGCTAACTAGTACTATAAATAGATATTTTTCTACTTCTGTTTAATAAACGACTCTTTATTTTCCTAATTTTAGTTTGATTATTATTTCCATTATTTCATTTCACTTTAGAAATTAAAAATATAATTTTTGTGTATAACCAATTTTTTATATTCTAAATTCCAAATCCAGCCAATCACAAGAAAGCATTGATCGTTATTTAACTTGCTCTTGCAAAAATCGCTTATATCTCGTTCTGTAATTTTTCGCATACGTTAAATAACCACCTTTGTTTTCTTACTTATTACACAAATAACTATTACAACAATTTTCTTCAATTGGAAATTAAATAATTGAATTACTGATTGATTTCCTGAATAATTCTTATTTGTAAACGGTAATGTACCGACGTAGCTGTAAATAGTAAAGTACGTCCCTGGCAAGAGTTGCCAAAAAAAAGCAAAACCACTGTTGAGTTCACAGAACAAAAATGTCTGTTAGTATTTGTGTCCACGATGGAGTTTTTCCACGACATTATTGCCAGTTAATGAGCGGGTAGCATTTTAGGAATTGCGAAAAACAATCGCCTGCAAAAACAGCATTATTGCGCACGCGCAGGTCTATACCCAGCGCAGTATTTTCCGCGAACTGATTGTTGTCCTCCCGGCTTTTGTCTGCTCTTGCTCTTGTTGCATTTCGCGGCTTGCAGGAGAAATGGAGGATGTGACGTCACACAAGCGGGAATTTTGAAAATCCAAGCTGGAATTTTGATGGTACAGGGGTAATTAGTACCAGCATGGGTTTTCTCATCGTAAGACCACACCACTTCGGTGGTGGCATTCCAAGGCTTACCAATTTTCTTACAAGTATCAGCTTTCAACTAAATTAATTAAGCACTCAAATTAAAAAACTTCTTGTAGTACATGAACATCAACGCACTCTCTCTTGAAGAGGAGTGTGAGATTTGGTTTGAATGCCAGTCAACTATTAAAAATATTGTTGTTAATTGATTCGGATAACCCACTATAAGCTATATGACCCTTGCAGAGGCTGTAAAATGTAAGTAAAATTGTCCAGGGTATGCAATGGGATAAAAAACACAGGTTAATACAAACCGGTAACTAATATAATATAGGCGTAGTTAGCGGAGGTACATGGGGGTGCTGAGCAGCTCCAAATTTTGAAGTAGCACCGACGAAATTTCTGTAAATTGTAGTAAAGGTTATCTGCATCTTAGGAAGAGCATAGGTATAGAAATATAAAATGCATCCATACTTGTATAATGACAATTTTTTTCTTGCAAAACGAAAATTGATTTATAATGCTAGATTTATTATTTCACAGGGTGAAAAATACCAGTAATTTTTAACCAAAAAAATAAAACCTATTTTAACGAACAATTATCTTTATTTTAAGAACATTTGCCTAGTGAATGAAATATTTTTTTAGAGAGTGAAATATTTTTTTATATGTGTTATTTATTTGTACCTACTATATAGAATTTAAATAAACGTTTTGTACCTTACAAAAGTGTGTAAATTGATTACATTAGAATTTTTGCTTTTCTTGGTGTTTGTCGAAACCGTAATTTCTATTTCACTTAATATTTTATCTTTAGAAATATGTTCAAATCAAGAATCAATTTCTTCGTCAAGTATTAAACAGAGTTGAAAATAATTTTATTTATTTAACATATCAAAAATATTGAAAAACGTTACCATGGAAAAGGTAAAGAAAAATATATGCAGTTTATTCACTTTTCTAATTATTATAAGTAATGTAAGAAGAGTCATAAATTTATTGGAAAAAATTTCTAATATTGTTAGAAATGACATTTAGATAGGAGTTAATTTTGACCCGAGTTGTCGAAGAAATTATGAGTAAATTTTACCGATTAAATTCATAGTTCGATTTATATTTGCTTGATTATTTCACGAATGGCAACAGGTCAAACATAAAATTTTTCATATCAACAAAATATAATAACAGAATAAAATAAAGCATTCTGATTAGGTAAAAATGATGTGTATGGAATTATTACTAAAAAACTGCATATTTCTATCAAATGAAGCAATCTGGATAAAAATGGCGTGTATGAAATAATAAAATATAAATTCAGAGATATCAATGCTCCTTTAGACAAGAAACTTAATATTTTTTTATAAAATAAGATAATAGTTGTTAAGGGGCTTGAGTTCAAACGGTAAATAGTAATTATTAAATTTTATTTTAGACTGACACAACCAGTAGTGGGAAATAAGCGATGGTGATATTAGAAAATAAATCTGTTCGTTTATTATGCAAATTAATTGTACTGTTAACAATATTTTTTAAATTATAATAGTTGTCTTGTTGACATTACATTGTGTAGATTTTAAGTCTATAATTTCTCTTGAACTTTTCTTTGCAAGATATTCTTTTCCCTATAAATACTTCCTCTTCTAGGTAAAAATAGTTGTCATGAATGATGTTTATACAAAAATACTGGCCGTTAAAGTTAATTCCATTGTTAACTCCTTAAATGTGTGCCGCTTTTGGTGTGTCATCGTACCACCCACAACTTCCAACAAATAAATCAATCCGTCCCTGCAGATACAGTTAAACCCAATAGATCAGAACGGTGACAACAAAATCCCAAATTCCTTTCGTTTCCGGTAGACCTAACGACTCTTTGTGCGATCGCTGAGCATTTGGGGAATTTCTTTGCTGAAAGGTGGCAGCCTTGAATGGATTCCACTTTCTATGCGTTTCGCTTCCTTTGCCATTCGAGATTTACGATGAATAGAACGCGGACAATGCAACGGCAGATGGTGAGAAGTTTCCAATGGATTCGGCAGAAACTCGATACAATTTGTACCTAAACTCACAAACTTATGGGCAGACATGAGTTTCCAAAGAATTAAAATTTTTAAGAGGATTAGAATTCAGAAATTTAATACCACAAAAATATAATTTTAACATTTTTGGGAGAAGTATTTCTGTGTATTGTGAAAATCATTTAACATCTTTCTTGTATTTTATTAGTACATGAATAGACAGCAATTTGAAATTATATTTGCGTGAAAATAAGTAGAATAGATTGATAAATATTTATTAACGTTTGTTTTTCGAAATAAAAATTATATTTCATTGGATATCAATTGCTAAATGTATACATTCAACATTAGGGTTTAAAAGTGAAATACTTACATGATTGTACCTAAGGAAGAAATATTGAAACAATCTAGAGTCTTGATAACTAGAAAAGGCTTAATCTAAACTTGGACTTAGTAGTCTTGTCTATTCGACAACACTAACACTTGTTTATGTTTCACATATAATACAAATTTCTTTAGTTATTCAGTTTGGCTATAGAATCATCATCAGAAGACTAAATATTATACAATAATCGGTATATAATTTATGTTGACAAAGAGTAGGTAGGAAGAGATCAATTCTAGAAATACCAGGATTAAAATATTCAGAAGTGAAGAGAATATATAAGATAATAGTTTGTTCATTAAATTTTTCCGTTCATTGTGGGCTTTTATCTTAAAAATTGACTTTAGTAAAGAAATTAAAAAGTGAAGAAACGTTATCAATATTTGTAATTAAATTATGAAGTCACGAAATATAACGTTTAATACGTTTATATGTAATTTAAATTGTAATAAATAAAAATAAGAATTATAGCACATTTCTCGAACAGTTTTTTCCACGGAAATGAACAATCACAAGGAACAATACAACTCAAACGAAACAAACAAAGATTTGTAGAAAATTTGACAATACGATCGATCGGCGTGATATGTAAATGACTTTTGCAAACGTATGCAAATCGAGTACTAGCCAACGTAAGTTAAAAAAATACATTGCAATTATTTCTTTTACGACCATTAAGATATTTACTTTTTGTGTGTTTTTTATTGCTATAGACAATGTTAAGGTATTAATTCAAATCTCACATTTCTGTCAAAAATCGTATTGTTTAATTTTTGTTTTGTAGGTAGCTAAATGAAGATATATTTATTATTAAAATATAAATGAATTAATAAAGAATATCGTGGTCGTAGACAAAGTATAGTGTACAACTTGCATGGAATGTCCATTTCATACTCGTATGAAATGAGTACGATTCCATGCTTGTACAATATGCTATAAATTAATTAAGATGTCATTAAAAATATTATAAAATAAAATCTCCTTATTTTTGTAAGTACTGAAATCATTTCAATGACAAATCAGTTAATAATTCTTATGTAGGTATTTATAACTTTTCATTCATCATTTTGTTAATATAGTTTAGCGGCATTATACGATGACGTCACTAAGTAATCATTTATGTAGTATGATCTAGCCAAGTATGCTACTATAGATACATTTATTTGTATGTCGTCCTAGATTCAATTCAATAATTTATAATTGTTTAATTTATTTTATTGTGTAAAATTACGATTTAATTTGTATAATATTTTTTTTCTTTTAAGATGCAAATGAAACGTTTTAATTTGGTTCTACTTTATATAGAACATGACATGCCCTTGGCTTCCGTCTAACCTAGAAAAGTGTTGCTGTTTGTATTTATCCTTTTGTATTCATTATTAATTATTTAATAATAATATTAGAGTACAAAATTTAAAAATATTTGACTAGAAGGTAAATAGGTGTTATTTATTTATAAATTTTAGATTGTAGATTTAGTTTCAAATCTCGCCACTACAGAGTCGAGGGCCAGTTTATTAATTTCCTTTGTAGCGTCACGAGATAAAACGAAATAAAAAAATGTGTTATTTTAAAAATATATATCCTAAATACCTACTGGGAAGTTTTGAAAGCTTTTAGAACAAA
This sequence comes from Stenolophus ochropezus, assembly GCA_035578165.1. Taxonomy (NCBI): domain Eukaryota; kingdom Metazoa; phylum Arthropoda; class Insecta; order Coleoptera; family Carabidae; genus Stenolophus; species Stenolophus ochropezus. The sequence continues at coordinate 46,485,910 of JAQOWZ010000002.1, read as the reverse complement.
ATATAAAAAAATGCGGTATAAACCCACCGTAGGTACATATTGCTATGTACCATTTTTATAGTAGTATTTTTTCTTCTCCTTTTTCTAAATATAAACATTCTGTTATTTCTGCAAGTTTTATTTAATTTTGTAACGTTTTTATTTCAAGTCGACGACATCTCTTCACTCTTTAAACATTTTTACTATACATCGATTAATCCTTATTATAAATCTGCCAGATAATGATATTATAAGGCAGAGAAACTGAAGCACAGTAGCACAAGCTACAGTGCAAATGAGGTTAGGTCGGTAATGAGTAGTGTAGGTATTTAGCGGGTGATGAATAGTAGTGGTTGCCGCACTGTAATTACCAGTAGCGGCGCCAGGGAAGGGGCCGAGGCCACGTGGTTGGCCGGCCGCCACGTGGCCAGGCGCTCACACGTGTAATTATAGGGTCCGAGCAAGCCCTGCCCCGCCGCCAAACCAGGGCCTACCTACACGCACGAGGATTATCCAATTATCCAAACTAAACATTATGTTTGGTTTAGGTGCTTATTAATTGTGTAGTAGTGTGTATAACTGAATGTAATGTGGTATAATTGAAGGGGTATAAACGGGTATTAATTTTTCGTAAAGGTTTTGGTTAAAACTAGGCTAATAGGGTAGTAAAATTTTCTTTTTGTAAATAATGAAACTTTAGATCATTTCAATCATATCTCAGTGAAAAATTATTATACAGTGTATTCATTTTATTTTGCCACTATTGCTGTCTCAAGAACTGTGTGCATAATTGGTTTATGATGGATTTAATTTATTTATATTAATTTAGAAATTTTAATTTAAAATCTTGATTTACGTCGGGTTTATGATGGATTTTAGTTTTCTAAATTTATCCAATCAGAAGGTATCACGTGATATTATATTTAGTTTTGATGTTTGAATATTGGTTTGACATTTTTTTGAAGTGACATGAATTTGTTTTGGTACAAAATCAGTATGATTTCTGATTATTATTTTACCATAAATTCAAAATAACACTAACAAACTGCCATTTGCTATTTGATATTAACTCAACCTATAAACTTCAGTTCTATGCTTTCCCGTGCCTGTCTGGATTTGACATTTAGAATTTAGAATATAAAAATTGGTTATATTTCAAATCTAAATTTTAAATTTCTAAATTTGTAAATATTTCATAAACCACATTGTGTTTATATTTGAAAATCTAAATCATAAAGAGAAAATTTGCAAATTAAATCCATCATAAAGCAACCTTAAGAGCGATGAGGTCGGTTAGATTAGCAAACAATTTCTATTTTACAAAACTATTAAAATGAGCCAAACATTTATTTTTTAAATCAGTGGTTCTCAAGAAAGGAGGTTCAACTTCTTTATTTTAAATGGAACATCGTATATATTTTTTCATATTTGGAATCTACATAAAATTACAAATCCAATAATATGTTTGAAGTTAATTTTCAGTTAAAAAATAAAATCCCTCTGTTGTCATTGTTTGTATAGTTTTACCTGAAAATAGCAGTTGCCATGGATAAATAGAAAACAAGCGTCAAATTCTGCATCCTAACTTTTCATTTATCATTTTGTTAATAAAGTTTTGCGACATTGGAATTATACAGTGATGTCTCTAAGTAATAATAAGGTATTTGACAATATTTTTAAAAGCGTGTAAGATGAAAGATTAGAGTAGAGATATACCGTGTATTCCAAAAAAGTGTTGTCATAGGCATTTACCATGGGAAAACAATTTTTGAAAATAAAAACTGTCCGGCTAACAAAGTCACAAAATTGTTATTTAACATACAGATAGTGTGTTTTATGTGTTTGTCGTTTTGTTTTCATTATTAATTGTAATAGGTAATTTTTTTTTTGTTTACAACTATAGCGATGCAACCGAAAATATTCTGGTTGACGGTTAATCTACATAGATTGAGAACGTTATAATAATAAAGGTTTTATTTCAATAACCGGTTTTTACAAATTGGAAACCGTTTAAATATGTAAAAAAAATTAAAAATTTACCATTTGAAAAATTTGTAACAAATGAAAGAGTGCTGTTTAATTCTTAATTTTTTTTTTATATCTACTTGTTCTCGAATATTTATATAACAAAAATAAATAGAACTCAATTTTCTTTAATACAAAACAAAAAATATTTTTTATTTTTTTATTAAATTTATATAATTATTTATTATATTTTAAGGTTGATTATATAAAAATAAAGTTAAATTGTCATGAATACAACCCTGGTATACACCCTAAACTATCAGTTCATCAGGTATGTCAAAAGATTAGTGTGGTAAAGACGACACAAATCCCTCAAATCTTGAGTGACATACATCTTTGGATTAGCTGGAATTCTGACATTGCATTTTCTGGTAATGCTGCCCGGACCTTGTAAGGAAATATATCATAACAAATTAACCCGATAACATACCGCTTTGTAACATGCTTCGGCACATACTGCTCCTGCCAGGAATGCCGTGTCAGTATTTTCATGGTGTTTGTAAATTTATGATACTATTTTGCACTCTTCTATAAGTTCTATAAGCTCTATAACCTTGGTTTGTTACTGAATGTAAACAAATTGCAATTCTGTATAATTCTATAGAATATAGAATTTTCGATATGTGACCCACAATTCATGTATGTGTCTAGAGTCATGTGAGAATGGTAACATAGCTTTCATAAAATTGATCTGTAACAGTGGCGGATCCAGAAACTTTCCTAAGGGGGGGCGAATTTAAATTTTTTTTTGGAGTACCTAATCGTAAAAAAATAAAATAATATATATAGTAATATTAACCACAAAATTTATTAATTATTACAAAAAAAATCTGGTGTGTCCAACACAATACCTCCCGCCACTTTAGTAATATATTCTATATAAGTTTTTCAATTCATTTAATTTATAGTTTTAAAATTAATTTGTTATTGCAGTCAGAATATTTTTAATTTATTTCATACCTAAAATTACCTTCATAAAATTTGTATGACCAATATGACAGCTATTTTTCACGATACTAAAACCGGAACCGAACTTACTTTGATTCACGCACGCAAATACATTCCTAATATATTTCTTCCATCTTTTTAAATTTTACAATAAAATTACTTCATTTTTACGTATTTTATCTTTTACACTTACTTACATCAAATTTGACATCATATGTCAAATTTTGTGAACATATGAATAACTCATCTGTTTTATCGAAATTTCTCAGCCTAAACGATATGTAAAATTATTATAATATATATCTATATATTGATAGGCGGGAGGTAACAATTAAATTAGAAAAAAATATTAAAAATTAAAATTATACGTACAAAACAACTAAACTTATAATCATCAGGTCATGTAACCGGTTGAAAAACCGCAATTTTAATCGATATTTTTAAGGCTGAAAATACCGGTAACCGTTAACCACAAAATAAATAAACCGGTTTTAACGAACATTATCCATTATTTTAATATCATTTGCCGCGAGAAATATTTAATATTTTTTATATCTGTGTAATCTATTTATATTTGAATATAAGTCATAGCAGTTTTTCCAATTTACATTTTATTGGAGAGTCATTTATAAAGATTTTTTTTATGAATTGTTTTTACTATTACCTATTTTAACCGAATTGTTAACCGGTTTAAACCGGTTTCCAATTTTTAAAAACCTGTTTTCCAACTAAAAGCGTTATTATTATAACGTTCTCTATAAGGTTTAACCCGAGGTTTAACCGTTAACCAGTATTTTTCCTGTTTATAATCAGTATAATTTTTTTTCGTCGATACGAATCGGGTCAAAAAATTTTCGGATCCAACTCCTTTCAGGAGTTTCTTAATATAGAAAAGCTACGTTCAGCCGTAGTCATACTTGTAAGTACTCTTATTAATATTGCTAATAATTAATTTTGTAATAAATAAATATTAGTACCAAATTGTTTCAGAACTTCATTTGCATTGACTGGAATATCAGATTTAATAAATGTAAGGCAGTTTTTGCACAACAATATTTCGGCAAATAGTTTTTGTCGTTAACAATGGGGTATTCCAAGTTTTTTTCATTTTTTAATATGTTATTCTATGCATAAAAATATTAGACCCATATTTTTTCTTTTTGTCGAAAGGTTTCAAACACGCCAGAAATAAATTTTTAAAGTTTCAATAAATTACACCCTAGAAAATCGGCCGTGCGTGTGACGTCACAGGCACTGAGAATCAGCTGAGAACATCATTCGTAGGTCTGAGTCAGAGGCGTGGCGCGTTCGAACAAGAGCCAATAGGCTGACGCGAGTGCCTTCTTCGTCACAACAAGGCTGATACTGAATTTTACGTACTCGATTCAAATGCATTACAATTTCATTTTGATATTATGGTATTAAAAATCAGAAAAATAATGATTATATTCACTTTAATATTACTTATATATGGTAAACAATGATATCCAATAAGAATTTCTTTAAAAGCCGTAGGCTTGGAATACCCCATTCTGCTCCAAGTCAAACAAATGTTTATTATGACTGTGTGTGAGACGCCTTTGCGCTCCATATTTATTTATTATTATTTTTGAAATTTAAAGAGCTGGACTGTCTAAGGGGGGGCGATCGCCCCTTCGCCCCCCCCCTCAAATCCGCCACTGATCTGTAAGTTCCAAAATTGTAAAAAAAAAACAATAACGTTGGTTAGGTACAGAATGTAAGCAAATCTATAGCAATTATAGCGTTATAGAATTTTTATAATATTTATGGCGAATATTTTCTGGCCTTTGCAGCTCGATAAGAGTCAGTGGCGTAGCTACACGTTTTTTTGGGTGGGGAAGGGGTTAGTGTCTCTTACCAATGCTTATTTTAGACCTTACTTTTTTGAGACTTTTATAATAACTTTAACATCAATGAGTTTCACCTCTTTTTGGGACGGATTCTAACCCCAAAACCCCCCTCATCTACGCCATTGATAAGAGGTAACCGTAGAAATAGTTTGACATTTATAAACTTTAAAATATGAATTAGATTATCGAGTGTCTATTTTAATATATTTATTAATGAAAAAATATAATTATATTAATACAGAAAATATTGTTGCAATATTACAAGTTATTTTTACAAAAATTAAACAAGGATAAAAAAGATTGTTAAGAGATCAACAACATTTATTTTATACCAAATTTATTTTATTATTATTATTACAAAATAAAATTAATGTAATTTAATTAAGTACATGTTTTTTTTCTTTTCAAATTCACATTTAGCTATTTCAAATTCTATTAGTTATCTCTAGCTTCAATTACTCTTCGATGTTCCAACTATGAACTTTAAGAAATAATGTTATTTCGATAGTTATGATTTAAAACTATCGATATATTGATAGTTTTACTTATATTTGGCGAGATATTGAAATTAAAGAAACAAGTAATTTTAAAGTACAGACATACTATTATTCATATAAGTTGTAAAAATCACAAAATTAAAATTTCAATACCTTACCGGTAAAAGGAAATGTTTTTTAAATAACATACAGTTTTATTTATCTTTATTAATCATTCATTCATATAATAATGAATAATTTTGAACTAATACCAATATAAAATTTACGTCTGATTCATTATTATGGCTTTTAAAATAAGAATAAGAAATAATTGAACATTTTCCCGAATTATCGATAGACCATAATAAAAAAAAAACAATTAACCAAAACTATCGATATGTCGCTATTTACTATTGATAGTATTTCAGCTCTAGTTCAAATTACTATTGGGTACGGTATGTCTAAAATGTTTCGTTTATAGTATAATTTTTGTCATTCTGTTCTCATATAATAATTTTCAAAAATGAGATTGATGATTCCAATATTAAAAATATAATAATTTTACATTACATTCAATTTTCCTTCATATGTATTTATTTACTTAGTTTACATTATCCAACAGTCCATTAACATAACAGGGGATCTGCAGCTTATAGTGCCTTCCGAACCACTCGGACACAGATTTTTACATGTTTGTTGATCGTAAGTTCCCTAATCTTTTATTTTTGCTTCACTATCGTTCTTATGTGCAAATAAACGTCAAAAATGTATTTATTAACATTAATTTTTACTATAAATTCAAAGAAAAAACAACTGTTTGTTATTGAAATGTTTAATATTTCACTTAAGTTGTCATATTATAATAATATATATTTCATATTTATTTTCCATTAAAATATTATTATTCACATTTCAGAAAGTATTATACTTCGCTGTCAATCTGAAGTGTCACAATATACGTGAAGTTATTTTCTCTATAAAGTTGTTACTATAGAGAGATCGGTTAAAATCGACACGATACGAGTCGTAGTTACAGATCTCTATAGCTTACAGCAGTGGGTCCCAACCTATTTTTGTCCAGCGCCCCTTTTGATAACCATTATAAAATCAGTGCCTCTCACCCTACTTTTTTTTTCTCATTGTCATTAGATGTATAGTAAAATCCGTAAAAATGTTTATTCTAATTAGATTTTTATTTTTGTTTTATTAATTTTATATGATATAATTAAAAGTATTTAAAAACCCAAAAGTATTTGAAATACGTAACAATATTTGAAATACTTAAATGTATTTGAATTACTTATAAGTATTTGAAATACAATATTAGGTATTTTACTATTTGAAATACTGAGTATTTCAAATACAAAAAATATAATGTATTTTGCCAAAGAAGAGAGAAATAGCACTTGACAGAATCTGACCACTTGAATATTTACGAATTGCATACTATTCAATGTATCTTGCCGGTATAATTCAAGTTTATTATTTAATAAAACTTTTCTTTCTCATAATGCTCGGAATTCGATTTTAATATTTTATAACAGTACACTATTACCTCGATTTTTTTTAACGCCCCTGTCGTCTATTTAGAGGGCGCTATCACTCTCGTTGGGAATCACTGACTTACTTTGTCTATAAGGGTACAAAGTTATAGAGGAAAATAAATTAATTAATTGAATTTGTTGAAAAGTGTATATTCGAGGCACTTCTCCTTCTGGGAATGTCGTGTAGTGTTCCTGAATGTAGATGAAATTTATGAGACTGCATTGATTTACATGTTAATTCAACTGATGCCACATATTGACATGGTTAATAACTGGAGCAACACTTTATTCTTTTTGTACGAGATATCAAAAACAAATAGCTGAGTGTTAACCGTTAAACAGATTTCTTGCTGGAATAATTCGTGATCGACCAAGTGTAAAAGTGTATCTATGCGCCAACTCGGTCCCACACAAAGCTCAATTTATTTCTTAATTATACTTTTACAATGTGTACAAGTACAAGTATTTCTTAATAATAACAATCACGGCATTATCACAGGTTATGATATATTTACATCGTAAACAGCGTTTATCAGACGTCACCTTTCAGGCCCTTTAGCTAGCGTGGAGAGTGCACTGCAGAGCATATTTTGTAAAAATTATATAAATTTGTAAAAATCGTTTTTGCACAAATTGGGATGGAACCATCACGAAGATATTTCGTATGTTATATAAAGTGTTCATTTTAAGTAATACACTATTACTATCTCGACTATAAGACATACAGAGTTGCTTAAATTAACTTATAATTCCTGTATCAACATTTTAATAAATTAAACAAAACATTTTTCGACTGGGGTTTTTCAAAATATGGCACATAACTTTTTTTATTTTAAATGGCATCATATATTTTTATGACGTCAGTCGATACATTATAACATATAATGTAATTGTGTAAAAAATTATTTCGATTTTATAATAAAGAAACAATCAACAAGATTGAAAAATGATATAAAAAATTGTTAAAACAATACCAACTTGTTTTTTTTTTTCATGGCACTGTTTCTATAAACATGTTTAAATAATAGTTAACTGTCAAACTAGAAAGGAAAAAATGCTTTCCTTTCGTGTTAGACACAACATGTTTTTCACATCTATCTATCTATTTATTCGGACGATTTTTTATTCGATAATAATATCAATATTATATGGTTGATAACACTTTATATTTTCCTCCCTAGAAAGGGAAAATTAATTTTTCTCACTATTTCGCGAAAAGAAAGTAGTTTTCTATGCGTGTTATGAAACAAAATAATACGTAAATAATTCTGCTTTTTTCCCCAAAAAATAGTTCTGTTATATCGTTGGAATCTGAATATAACTCTATTAAGATTGACGTAATAATAATGTATTTTTCTATTGAAAATAAAAATGTTGTGACCAATATTTTGAGATCCACTAGTCGAAAAAAAAATTTTATCCCACACATATTGAAAACAAGATTTTCCTGCGTGTGCGTGCGCAAGAAAGTAGACATTTGCCGAGCCAGACCTACAAAATCTCACTATTCCCTAGGGAAGAAAAAAACAGTTCGTGGCGGATTAACAGATAGCGTTTAATGATAACCATAAAATACGTCAACATGCTTTTAAAATATTGTAACATTAGATAATTTTGATACTTATACGTTAGATTCTAGGTAGGTATTTTTATTATATACAGAACAGATTTGCTAACCTTATTTATATGTCAAAATAAAATGTTTGTTTTTTGTTCTTATTCTATTTCTAATGTTTGTAACCAATTTCGCAAATTTCATTGATAGATATTAAATATCAAATTCTTCAGTGTTCGTAAGATGTTTATATTATTTTTTTCTATAGCAGATGTTAAGGTGCAATTTTATCAACTCAAAATAGTGGATAAAGTAGCACTTTAACCGCAAGAGTAGATAAAGTAACACTTTAACAGCATGGGTAGATAAAGTACTTTAACTTATATTTATTTGAAGTACATTTCCATAGCAACTCATACTACTGACATTTTAAAATTGTTTTCAAACAAAAATGAAATTTTTCTAATTTCAATTTCTTTAAAGTCAGATACAAAAAAAATTGAATTTTATACACGACGATAAAATTAAATTATCGACTCCCGAAAAACACTTTCCCCTAAAAATATTATTTTATCATCTTGTATAAAAAATAACTATTATTATGTAGTTTTGTTGTGTAGAATTAAAAATAGTGTGTGCTACATGGTAGTAAAGTTTTTTCTGGTCCTCAAGAAGTATCCAGCCTCGACTGCGTTTCACCGTATACATATCCTTCGAACCAGAAAAGAACAACTTTCCAACCTAGCAGCACAAATATCTATTGTTTAGTATTTTAAAAATAATCCCTTGACTATTTTTGTTTGTTTGCCAATTAATCCAACACTATCTCTATAATTTTCGAGATAACAATAATGTACCACTTAAAATGAACACCTGTACATGTATTAATATTTTACTTCTTCAAATACTGTGTTTAAATATAATATCTTAAAGAGAATCAATCTTTAAAGTCTTTGATCGTTGGAAACCAAATATATTATTGTCAATCTCATTCTTCATTGTTTATTTTATTACAACCAAAATAGATTATTTTTTTACCTATTTAATAATATTAAAATAAAAATAATTATTACACACAAAGTCAGACTTATTCTTTATTGTATTTTTAATTACATTTGATATACTCCAGGTTAGAACGTAAAAGCTGATTATTTCAATACATAGCTGTTTTGCTGGTCATCATACTTTTAGGGTTCTTATTTACTCTGAATATTACAGCCATTGTATGTTTGTATGCCTTCTTGTAAATTTACTGAAGATTGCTTATAACACAAAGTATCAATGTTCTGGCCGCATCGCAAATGTTACCTGAAACTATAAAACCAATTAAATGCAATAACATGTTATAGTATTTTTTGCACATCTGGGAGTAAAAACCTACTTTACTCTTCATTTTTGAAGACTGAAGTAGCAGTTTTAATCCCTGGGTGATTAAATTAACAAATTATGTTACCAGCAACACAAGTAGGTATATGTACGTAACCTAAACTATCTTACCAGAAAAATGTGCATAATAATGATTTCTTTTCCAATCTGTCATGTATTTGATAGATATATAAATATAATGAAATAATTATTACTTTAAAAAGTATATGTGGAGATGCAAAAACAGTGTATATATCACAGGACTAAAATGCCTTTAATCCCTTGCGTACGGCTTGTGAAATAAACTTCACTCAGGATTAAATCATGCACTTTTGTCCCTCAGTATATAATATACTATTACAGTATTAGCGAGGTATAATGGTTTTTACTATATAATATATACTCCCACAAGCAGTAAAAAATTTTATTTCGCGTATATTCTATAGTAATAGTGTATACTAGTTTATTTGTTATTTACTTGTAAATAAAACTAAAATTAAAACCAAATTATGTTGTGTTAAAAATTTGTATGACAGGACCAAATCACAGATTTCAGTAATGTAACTAATGCAACTAGTAACACTAACCAGTAAAACTGACAAATAGTTTTACAGGTTAATAGCTTGTAAATGTTAAGTTTCCTTGTTAATAAACAGTTCAAATAAATGACGGTTTAGAAGTGAATAAAAGCAAAAAATAAAGAAACATACGTGTTGTTCTGGCACAAGCAGTTGATGCTGAAGTAGCTTTCGCTTGGTCTGCGCGCATTTCAGTTCTTATGAAACTTGTTAAGCTTGGGCTATCAACAGTCATAGAAGTTCCAGCACCTCGTATCTGAAAATAAATATTTATAGAATATAACATTTAATAACTACATTTGAACAAAAGAGAGAAGGATTTATAAAGTGTAAGATAATAGGGATATTTAACACGCACACATATGAAATGTATAATGTACAATAGATATACAAGTTGACTAATGAAACTGTTTAAGCATGGGGATCTCGAGATTAAAAGAGGTACAAAGTCAGTTAAATTAAAAAGTTGCCTTATGTGCGTGTCATTTTAGAAATGTTTTTGTTTTTTCCAAAAAAAATGCATAGGTGACTAGATATAAACAAAAATGAAAATTTTTCAATTTTCGTTTTTTGCTTATAACTTATGAATTCACTGCAGTACTCAAAATTTTTATTTCTCATACCGTTAAATAGGGATTTTTTTTCTTTTTTAAACGATATAAAATACATGCATATTAAAAATAAAATAAATTCCGGTTATTTCATACTGATTAAAATGATCATTTTATGACAACTCATACCTTTTATTTATTTTCATTTTCTTGAGTTTGTGTAAAAATAATTGCTTTTGTTTAAGTTATGTAAATTTTAATAAATTTATCGATGTATTATAGTCTTCCGATAAGGAATACTTAAAAAAAATGTAATTGTATGTATACTAGCATCATTGTTATATTCATACATATTTTTTGTTTTCTCACATAGAGATCATTTAAATTTAGACATATTTTGAATTATATATTATTCGATGTATTAATCTTAGTATACCGGGTGTCCCAGCTCGACCGACACATGAGATTTACATAGGAAATCAGTTAATTATGAATAGTATCTCCCCAGTGCAAGATATTAACTTGAAATTCTCTATGCTTATTGGGGAATATTATTTCTATGGATTAAAGTTATTTGAAATGTGTAATTTCGTCTGCAAGACGAGATTTATTAAATTATAAAATCTAACATTTTCGTTCAAAATCAGTCAGCCATGGAAATAAAAGAAAATATCTGTGTGACAGTTCTAACAGTTAATGACATGCCAATGTAAATATTTATATTTTTGTAATATTGGTATATTATTTAACAAAAAGAAACTAAATTCAACTTAAATAATATTAAAATACAGGGAATAAGAATTAAAATCAGTGATACTTCACTAAACTATCAGTTAAATATTTTCTTTTATTTCCATGGCTGTCTGATTTTGCATGAAAATATTAGATTTTAAATTTAATAAATCTCGCCCTGCAGACGAAATTGCATATTTCAAATAAGTGTGATCCATAGAATTAATATTCTCCGATAAATATACAAAATTTTAAGTTAAAATCTTGCACTGGGGAGATACTATTCATAATTAGCTGATTTCCCATGTAAAACTCCCATGTGTCGGTCGAGCTGGGACACCCGGTATAACTAACATCTCACAGCAACTGATATAGTTTTTGGTACTGTGTTCATATTGTTCATATTATAAGGTAGTTTATGTTTGAAAATATTTCAAACTACCGAGTACTTTACATACAAGGGTGTTCACATTAACGCGATTGTACTGTATACAAATTTAGAGTATAGAAATAACAATCTCAGTGATGCCAGTCGAGCAGCAAATATTTCATAAATACTTACAATACCAGTTTGTTGGAAAACACATCCCAAAGCACAATTGCACTCTCTAGTAGTTGGTGCTTGATGTCTTCCTAACATATGTAACAATTCTAAAACAGAAATATTTAGTAAAAACATATTTTCTTATTAATTTCACTTACGCTCTGAGCAATTGTTGTCGCGTTTACACGGCCGACTTATACTATGCATTGGAGACTGCGCCTGTTTTAAATTAAGTTTAAATACAAGTAAATAGAATTGATAACTACACTTACTTGTACAGCCAAAATAACTACAGCCAAACAAATTATAGCAGTGTTCATTTTGCTATTTGAATAATATTCCAACAAAAATTTTGAATTTATAGTCTATATTTTACAAGGATAAAATTAAAAAAAGTCATTTACGCATAGGAATTGTATAGCATGAAGTAATTACGATTAAATTTCCATTACATTTTTTGTCATATTTTTTAAATTATTTGTATCATAACATATTAATTAATATCAATTACTCTTCCCAACATATTAAATAAATATTTTCAAATAAAAATATTACTCATGTTCACGTGACTTGTAAAAATAGTGAACGCATAACAAAATAATAAAATTCTCGTGACGAAATTATCGGCACTATGAAAGAAGAGACGAAGTAGTAATATCCTTAGTGAAAACAAGCATATACGAGTATAGTGTGTTTCAAGATATAGTAATAGCTTTTTATGTAATAAGTAAGGAAACAAAGATTGTTATTTAACGCATGCGAAAATTACAAATCAAGACGAAAACGACAGCGGCGTAGGAACCAAACTTTTTGTGGGGGGGCAAAAATTCAGAACCGTAGGAAATTTTTTGGGGAATGGGAAAACTATTATGCAAAATAAACAAATCAATTACACGTTACATTGACAATAAGATAACAACAGATAATACAAATAATATTTATTGAACAAACAAATAAAACATTTATATAGAATTTTCCAAAAATTTGTATATAATTTTATACTTTTCCGAAAATTCGAAGTTTTTCTTCATTTCTAATAACAAACTGTCTTAAAACATTACGCAGATTTAAACCAGCGGTGTGCTTTTGGTGGATGTGGAGAATCAAAATATGAGTCAAACGTTTCTGGGTCATGGTCGATCTTAAATAAGTTTTCAGGCGACGAAGTGCGCTGAATGAACGCTCTGATGATGCAGCAGAAGCAGGAACAGTCATGACGAGGATCAGGAGCAATGTTACTTGCTGAAGAAGAGCTTTCGTGATTGCAGATTCCTTGCCAAGTCTCTCCGCAAAAGCAGCACACGAGGTTGGAACTTCTCCCGGTAAATTCTTCAGCAGTTGAAGCTGACTGTGCAGATCAGGAACATTAAAATCTTTCCTCAAAAACGTCCACGCGTGAAACACTTCCTTGGAGCGCGTGAACAAGGATGTCTTCTAGCATCGATAACGTGTGGAGACCCTGTTGGTCAAACCGATCTTTCAAGGCTGTCGTCAAGATATCTACTATCTCATAATATTCCTTGCGGAATTTGTCCTTAGGCTGAAGATGCACTGAAGTCGAAGGAGTGGTTGTGTGTTCCAGTCGTCGTGGTATCTTCCAGTTTCTGGGCTGTTCTAGTGGTTTCAGGTCCAACCTCGTTGCAGATTGATGTACGACGCGAAGAGTTTTTTGAATATACTTTGATTTTCGTACGACCCAATTGGCTTGAATCGCAACGACCAATTCACTCAGTAGAATAATATATTCAAACGATTAAATGAAATCGTGTAAAAAAATCACTTAAAATTTTTTACAGTGGGACAATATCATTGTGCAATTCCGTCTTCGAGGTGAAAAGTAATGATAAACATTGACGAAAAAATTGAATTAAATTCAATTTCAAACAGCACTATCAATAATTTTCAAAATAATTTTATTGTTCACAGATTTTCGGTACTGTCAGTAAATACTCTTCTGAACAGCACAAATTTTGTATTTGTAAAATATTAGACTTCGCGTGAGACGTCAGATTCAAATTACTCTGGGTTCGAAGATTACGAAAATTATTAAAGTAGAATGAAAATAAAAATTTTTACATATAAATTTAAAAAAAAATCAACTGAATGGTGGGGGGGCAAAATACAGTCTTTGCCCCCCTAGTCTAAATTGTGGTGGGGCAACTGCCCCCTCTGCCCCCCCGGTTCCTACGCCGCTGGAAAACGAGTTTTGTAAGAACACAAGTTAAATAACCACATAGTTTTCTTACGTGTTTCATACAATATTTTTTCTACTTCCATTTCAATAAATACAAAAATGTATTTGAAATTATGAATTTTTAACATTTGCAAAATAAACAAAAAAGACAATAGACTGTTTAATTTTGTGCGTTACTAAGTTACTACGACAAAATTGTTTGTTATAAACAGATAAACGATATAAAATTAAGTTGTTACTTAAGTTTTTTAATTGAAAAATATGAGTCTCTGTAAGTCTAATCAATAATAACTATAATATTAGTATTTATATGGATAATAAAAAGTAAATATTCTATTTTTGTAGCTGTTAAAGTTTCTATATATGCCTACTTTCCAATTTGATTTCACTAGTGAAATAAGGGAATCATTAACTTAACTGAAATTAGGGTAATAAAGAGTCTCTTATTAAATGGAAGTAGAAAAAATTATTAAGGAGTGAATGGATGTCATAGACCTGAAAAAAACTTATAAAAATAATCGAATATATTAATGATATTTCCAATTATTTTAAAATGAAAAATAATGTTTTTAATAAAAGGTCAATTTATTTAAAATTAAATGTTGTACATTTTTTTCAACACACTTTGGCTACGACTCGACGAATATGTTTACAAAAGTGATTTGTTTGTCACGCCGATCGGTTGAACTGCCATATTATCTACATTTGTTGTTGTTGTTGCTATTGTTCGTTTTTATGTTAAAAGTTGTTTATAGCTATATTATCATTTTTATTTTTACTTTTTAGTTATTAAAATTTAAATCAATTTTGCATTTGCAGAGAGCAGCAGATTTGGAATAAATTAATGCATATATAAACATTGTACTTCGTGACGTCATAGTCTAGTTACAATGATGACTTCTCTTCATTCCTTTCAATTTTTGATTAGCAAATAACTCGGTGTACCGCATCATGGCAGATATTAAATAATCCTATATTAGGGTTTAAGTCGACTTTTTAAAAAAGTCGATCAATCGATTTTTGAAAAGCATAGTATCGATTAATTGAATTTAGACGTTCGATAATATGAACTTTTTTATCGTCGACTTTTCCTATTAATTAGAGTTTGTTTATACTTCAACTTCGACTTTTGTAATTTTATCTCAGGTCTGTATATTTAACAAATTAATATTGCATTTCCTTAGTACAATTTTTTTTATTGAATATATATAATAGAAAAATAGTAAGTCTAAAAGTCGAGATAGATAGATATAAAGAAAGTTTTATAGAATTTTTGGTAAAGAATCCTTTAGGCAGGCAGTTTTTTCTATCGTCTAATAAATGAACTGTACACTTGAAATTTGCATTCAAGATGTTTCCTTATATTTTAAATGTGTAATAAAGTATTAGAATAAAAATTCATTTTAAATGTAATTCGTTTAATTTTTGTATTCTTTATTGTGTCTTATTTTTCTATTATATATTTTCAGTAAACAAAATTTGTACTAAGGAAATGCAATATTAATTTGTTAAATATACAGGCCTGAGATAAAATTACAATAAATACTGTAAATTATTTTATTTATTCTATTACTCTAATATTATAAATGTTTAAGAGTATAAAATTAGAAATGATTTTAAAGTTTCAGATAATCGAAAAGTCGAAGTCGAATCGACTAAAAGTCGAGATAGTTATTTGAAAACAAAAGCTAATTAGTAGAAAAAAGTCGACGATAAAAAAGTTGATTTTATCGAAAATCTAAATTCAATTAATCGATCGCTTCATTTTTTTAAAAAGTCGACTTAAGTCGATATATCGACTTTTTTGCCAGAACTTATCTGTTATATGAGACCTAGTCGCTAAAACCGGCGAAGCTAAATCCGAATTATTCGACAAACAATACATATAGAAGATTTATCAGTGGCTTGCAATTTCGTCATTATAAGCGACGGTGTTATAAATAACTTTTTTTCACTACTAGCCTAGGGAGATATCATTATTAACCTGTTACTGAGTTGTGAAATTGTTTTTCTCTACCGCTTCCTTAGCAACGCTTAACAACGGTTAATAATGGATTATTATTGACCATGGTCAATTATGCGAACTGTCACTTTTTAAAGAAATTTACGCTTCTGAATTTATTTAACTCACTGAACGCAAGGAAAATATATTTAAATTTGCCGCCTAATTTCAAGTTGGCAATAGTTAAATTTCAGATTAAAAATTAACTATCTTATTCTGTGATCTTATTTCTTGTCAAATTTTTCGTGCGTTCACATTATATTTACAATGCAAAATGTTAATTTATGTATTTATTTATTGCAATATTTATTGTTAAATCTTTGAAAAGGTAAGTGTTTATTGTTATATCATTTTAATTATCTTACTTTGTACTTTTTTTTTAGGGTTATAATTTAATGGTATATAAAAACACAAAACGGGTAACATTTATTTGTTATTTATAATTAAAATTAATAGTGCAATTGTGACACGTCAAATTTATTGCTGCAGAACCCGTATTCAATGATGTTTCAGTGTTTCCTATGTTTATTGTCGCATTTCTAATTTCCGGTATCATTGACTGAGATATGGGGCTTGTTGAAGGGTTCGTAGCCTCACATTCACTGGCTATAGGAACAATTGGTTCTGATGGGACTGAAGGGAGTAGGGCTCCTTGTACCATTCCAGCAATCCTCATTTTATCAGCGAGGGACTCTTCAATGTAGCCTTCCGCTACCGTGGCAGACTTCCACCCACCATGACGTTTTAGAGATAATATGTCACCACCATTTTCAGCCAAAATGGTAGCGGAAGTACGTCTCAATGAATGTCCAGTGTAAGTGTCTGAATTTTCTAACTTCAAAAATGTTGCAACTATTTTTGGCACCTTGCTGATTGTATTGTGTCCTATATTTTGTTTTGTAGGTTTTCCGTGTCTGAAAGTAATGAACACTTTTGCCATGTCAGGATTGGGCCTCTTACTTAAATATTTTTTAACTATTTCAACCCAGAAAGTTTCTACCAGGACAAATTTTCTTGAGGATCCATTTTTGCTTTTTGTTATATTTATGACGATGATGTCATCCCGAACGTCGACATCTCTCATGTGCATATTGCAAAGCTCATCGGTTCTACAAGCGCCAGCCAACCCAATCACAAAAATAGCCTAAGAAAATATGAATTAGTACGTTTTTGGAATTTTATTACCTCAACAGGATACCTTCGTTGATAGGAAGACTTCATCTGGCGCTTCTATTAGAAATTTATCAATTTCTTCTTTAGAAAATACAGATGACTTTTTTGGCTTATATGAAGCATTTTGGCGCTTTAAAAATGCAAGTAACTTAAAATATTTTGAAATGTCTAGATTTTCTTTTAATGAAATAGTCGATTTCAGCATGGAATATATGGCCCATAAACTTGAAGCCTTTTTATTTTGTGCTTGCTCCTGGAAATATACTAGGAGCACATTTTCCGAAATTTTAGTCACCTTTTTTGTTAGACACCATTCTTTAAAATTTGTGTACACTTTCATATATATCGGTTTAGATTTTTCTGGCAGCAATGTATCAAACTGCACATTTTGTGCTGCTTCTTTAATTTCCGGAGGAGTACAATTTTCCGTATCACTTTCTTCAAACATGTTTACTTATTGTTACCAAAATGAAATGTCAAATAATAAAAACAATTTTATAAACAAAATAATTTCATTTCTGCCTGCTTAGTTTTTGTAGATACGTATTAATAAGTATGTCAAAATGCTTATGTTATTATAAATATAAAATTTGTTAAATAGAATTTAGGAGCTAGTAGTGAAAAAAATAGTATATAAACCACGGTTGAGAAGATCATTATTGACCAGGCGCCTTGTATCACTCGGGCTTCGCCCTCGTGTTACAATCCTGGCGCTGGGTCAATAATGATTATCTTCTCAACCTTAGCGTATAATATACTATTATCTACAACTATTGAAATATGGGTACATTATACGTCTGATACAGGGTGGTGACCGCGACCCCGGAACATAGGACTTGTAAAATCATACTTTCTTAATTTCCTGCTTCCCTAATTATTTTTGGTAAAAAAACTTCAAATAAAAGTTGTAGAGCATAAAATTCTACATCAGAATAAATAAACAGAATTAATTTTACATGTCCTATAACAGCAGAAATTAAATATGAAAATACTGAAAATTAGCTCAAAATAGGGATAGCCGTGGAAATGAAACAAAATTATAAAGAAAAGATTGACGTTTCATCTGTCAGAAGAATATACTTTAAAATCGAGTGTTAGTGATAATAAAACGTCAATCTTTTCTTTACAATTTTGTTTCATTTCCACGGGTATCCCTATTTTTGAGCTAATTTTCAGTATTTTCATATTTAATTTCTGTCGTTATAGAACATGTAAAATTAATTCTGTTTATTTATTCTGATGTAGAATTTTATGCTCTACCTAAAATAATTAGGGAAGCAGGAAATTAAGAAAGTATGATTTTACATGTGAAAGTCCTATGTTCCGGGGTCGCAGTCACCACCCTGTATACTACTCATATTACACAAGTATAATATGAAAAGTTATATTACACGCTACACTTTTCTGTAATAAATAGAGCATGTAATGTAACATATAACATTTTAAGAAACTGTTAATTTATTAATAATATATTTTTTATCATAAATATCAATATAAATTATTATAAAAGTATAATAAATACAATTTGAATAGTTATTTTGACATTTAAGTGCTACTGTGGCGCCATCTGTTAAGCTACTCACACCTAACTGAATATTTAAGAAATAATATCAGATTTTTTATATGCCTGATAGTTGTAGATAAAGTATAGTATTTGACTCGCATAATATGGCTACATTACACGCGGATGATTAAAAATACTCGCTACCGCTCGTATTTTTAATTACATCCTCGTGTAATATAGCCTACATATTATGCTTGTTAAATAATATACTATTACTGTACATTTTTTAGCTAATACAGATAATGGAAAATAAAAATAATAATTATCAGTATCTATTCCTAGAATTTAGAATATTTTAATTTATTATGATATCAATGACTTGTATATTTGAAGTACTAACTGTCTGTAAACAAAATTTATCTTTTGATATTGAATGCAAATAAATGTTCTTTTTTTCTTATTGCAATTACATTGTTATCTCATTTACAAAACAGATGTAGGATTAGAGTTGTTATTTTAATATTAGTTTCTTATCATAAATAATATAATTTTTTATATTTAGACTCATGAAGTTATCGGTCAAAACGAATAGTTGATGCGTAAACAGATAAATGAGTATTAAAAATGACATCGAAGCTGGAGTGATTTATGCATAATTTTTGATTCGAGTTGTCGTTATTTCGCAGGAATTATGAATAAATTTTACTAATTAAATCATAGATCGAATTATATTTGTTTGATTATTTGACGAATGACAACAGTTCAAACATAAAATTTTGCATATATCAACAAAATGTAACTATGACGATGTTATTGTAGTTTTATCATATTATTTCTCTAAAAAATCTGATGTGTCCAACACATTATCTCCCGCCACTGTAGTAATATAATTTAGTAGTTTTATAATTAGTTTGTTTTTACAGTTCAGAATATTTTCAATTCATTCCATACCTAAAATTTCTTTCATAAAATTTGTAAAAAAAACCTGACGTTACTAAACCGGAACCGAACTTACCTTGATTTACGCATGCAAATATGTTCCTTATATATTTCTTCCATGTTTTTTAATTTTACATTAAAACTACTTCATATGTACTTATTTTATCTTTTATACTTACTTACATCAAATTTGACATCTAATGTCAAATTTTGTGAACATATGAATAACTCATTTGTTTTATAAAAATTCCTCAGCCTAAACGATATGTTTATTATAATTTATTTTTTTTTCCGTTTAGCTTGGAAAATTAAAAAAATATATATTTCATAATAATGCAATTGTATACAAAATCTAATTAGTTCATCATATTTAAGTATAACTCGTAAATACTTAATATTATATTTTCTACATGTATCGTAATGTAGTTATCATGGACGAAAAATCATCACAGACACATGCACACACACATACAAACGGACATACAGACATCACGGTAAAAACAGTAATATCGTATTGTAGATTTGTAGGGACCCTAATTCGTGCTCATATGTTGACAACTTACACTCGAGAAGTTTGACCAAAAACAATACCTCCCTTATTTACATATTGTTAGGCGAGAGGTACAAACTGCATACTTCCATCAAATGAAGCATTCTGATTAGGTGAAAATGACGTTTATGGAATAATCATTAGAATACAGTAAAGATAAATCAATAATATAATAAAGTTATATAAAATATATTTATTTAATGTAACATTGCAACAAAATACAAATAAATATTAAATTCGTTCTGCTTGTACCCATATGGTATTGAGTGGTGATAAAAATATAGATTTCGGATCGAAAACCAACGGCCTAATGGTTTGTGGATCAAATTTAAATCTAAAATCCATCAGCAAAACTGATAAGACTATTTTCATTTGAAGCAATGCAAATCTCATACCTACAACATATAAAAATTATTTGATGTTTTTTTAAAATGTAATTATTTCTTACCAATACAATTTCTTGGCCCTTCCCCAAATGGCAAATGAGTGTAAGGATGCCTTTTGGATTTTTCTTCTTCGCTGAAGCGCTCAGGATCAAATTTTTCAGGATCAGGGTAATATTCAGGATCAGTATGCATTGCTAGAGTTGATACTAAGACTTCAGTTCCTTTCGGAATGACCAAATCGGTGTTAGGGACTTTATAGTCTTCGGTTGCTTCTCTTTGAAGGATTGGTATTGGTGGATATTTTCGTAGTACCTCTATAAATAACAAATTATTTTTCAACACATCTAAAAAATACTGCAAACATATTTTTGGAGTTTCCGTCTCATTATGACTAATATTGCAAAACTCAAAATCGTCCAGAAACTCACTGTTAGCCGGCTTAGGCCGGTAAAATGTAGGGGTGCCAACTTCAAAATTTTACCATTACATTTTGTCAAAATTTTTAATTTTACTTTATTGAAAATGTAAAACGTTAATTAAAACAACTATTTATTCTTCGTATTATACTCGTGTTATAGGATTATGATTACGTTAACTGTTGAAAAATATCATTTCATATTAATTTTACTTTTTAGATTAGAACAAATGTCACTAAATTTTCTGAATAAAACAAGTGAATAGTTTATATATCCATGTGAACCGAATATTTTACTGAACAAAGCTATAGTTTATAAATTTTTTTAATAAATTAAAAGTGTCATCAATGCAAAAAATCTTGTGTATCACACGCCCAAAAACTCATTTGCGAGATCTCGCATTATTTGCAAAATAAGCTCGCTCTCGCAAAAGTTTAGTTTATGGACTTGTGATACAAATAACTATATTCGGACGATTTTAATGTTGTGTTAAAAATTTGTATGACAGTAACAAAACACAATCTTTCAATAATGTAAACATGCAACTAGTAGGTAACTTGTAATAGTTATTTAAATATCAAGTTTGGGAACGTCATTTTCCCAGATGAGTATTTTGTGGCATGATCTTGCGAGCGCAGCAATAGAACGAATCTGGGAGAAAAATTCACACAAAAGATGTTTGGGCAATTATACTTATTTATTAAAAATATAGTTTTTTAAAAATCCTTTAGAAGTAGAAGTGTTTTTCCATTATTTCTAGCACGCTAATTTGGGGGAGACTTGGGAAATTGAGATTCCCGAAGTTGCTTAGGTAACGAAAATCAAAAGATTTTATTGCAAAAATACAAAAAAATCTCAATCGTCCTGTTCAATATGGTTACATAATTATTACCCTATGTTAAATGTCTATGATAACACTTTTTTGGAACATACGGTTCAGGAATTCTTAAGATCTGTCACGAATTTGTGGGCCATAATAAAAAACTGATGTAAACAGACGGTAGTACAAAAAAGGTGACTTGTGAGGTGATTAGGTATTGTTTCACGAGAGAAATATGTAAAAAATAGCAGAGAGGGTGGAAAGGATTATAAAGTCGAAACTTTAACATTATCAAATAATAAATTATTAAAAGACTTGTAAGATTTACAGTTAAATTCACCAGTTCATTGATTAATGATCAACTGATTCAAGAATCAAGCTGATCCGTAGATCAACATTTATTCTAATGCAACAATTTGATTCACAGTTTTGTTTATGTACATCGATTCATATAGGTTTGTGAAAATTAAAATATTAAAATCTTGAGTACATAATTACATACATAAAAACGTCAAAACGAGGATCAATCAGCTTAATTAATGGAATACGATGGATCAGTTGATCACTGATATTTTAAATAGTGAATTGAATTGATTCATGGACCAAAATTGATCAGTGGATCAAATCTTGATTAAGGAATGGTGAATTCTGCCGATAGAGATTCTAATTATATTATTTTGTAATATTTTTTACCTTGCAAAACTTTATCCATATATTTCATCTCCATGATAGCTTCGTAAGTAATTTGTCCGTCATATCTTTTCACAGCTTCTTTTACTTCAGCCCTGACTTTTTCTTGAATATCTGGATAGCTTATTAATTCATACAAGCAAAAATTCAAAGTGGAAGATGTTGTTTCAAATCCTGCCGCGAAAAAGACAAAAGAATGGGCTGCAAGTTCTTTGAATGTAATTCCTTCCTCTTCAGTTTCTTTCTCTAGTAAATCATCCATGACACTTTGCTTGTTTTTTAGTCGAATAAGCAAATTCAAGAAATCTTTTCTTGACACGTTATTTTTTTCACGATAATCTATTGTTTGTTGAAGCATATTCATAAAGAAATTTGTTATATCGGTAGGGATTTGTGGTATTTTTAAAATTTTTAACACTGAAGGGCAGTTGGAAGCCAGGCCGTTGATAATTGCGTCTCGAAAACCAAACTCAAACACTTTTTTGCCGTACAATCTAAATTCAGTATTTGGATCTTTCAAACTATTACAGTCTAATCCAAAAGCAACTGAACCTATTACATCTGTTGCTTGCCTCGCAAAAATGTCTTTTATGTCAATAGGCTTTCCTTTATGTGCATCAAAAATATTTCCCAATTCCTTACTTGTTTCAAGCATGGTATGAAACATAAGTTTCATTTTCCCTGAAGTAAATGTCGGAGTAATTTTCGCTCTAGATGTCTTCCATTTCTGGCCTTTTAGAACCACTAAATGAGCACTTAGTGGATCGTTTTCTTCATCCGCAAACATAGCTCGGTCATGGAAACTTCCAAAATCTTTAGTCAAAATACTTTTAATTAATTCAGGATCCATAACCATGACTGTAGGTTTTGCAAAATTATAAAATCCTCCAATTAATTGTGTTTGTTTTTTCAGTTCGAGGTAAATTCGTTTAAAAGAATCACCTAACGATTCTTGAAGGGTAACAAATGATTTTAGGTTTCCATAGGGAAAAATTGGATTTAAATGTGGCACTTTTAATTTTTCCCATGTTGTATATTTATATTTAAAGTATACATACAATGTAGTAAATATTATTGTTATTAACGTTACAGAATATATTAACAATGTTTGGATCCACATTTTAACTGAAAATGAAAATATTTTTATTATACAGAAATACATTTCTTAAACAGTTTTTTAATAGCTGTTAATGTAAGAACGAAGGAAACAAAGGTTATTTAACGCATGTGAGAAAATTACAAACTGAGACGACGGCAAGTTTTGTAAGACCTTTCGGATGAGACGAATTATGTTTCGAATCTCGCTCATCTCTATTTTAAAAACAAAGTTTCGACTCGAAAAATAAAATCGAAATTCCCGAATTTCAAAAATTTCGCCAAAATTTCTCGAGGAATAAAATTATTTTTTTTAATTTCATATATGTGACATCTGTTGGGGCTGGATTCACAAAGTAAAAATTAAATTTATATGACACCGAAGTATCCATATCAGTATCGTCCTAAATGTCACTATAAAACTAGATAATCTAAGAATGAATTTATTAAAAACCATCAATAACTAAGTTTAAATTGATAACCTAAAAATTCCATACGTTATCTAATATCTAACATAGTAACAGTTTACCATTACAGAACAAAATCAGAAACATGAATTTTCATCATTTTAGTGCATTTTTATATGACATCTACTTACATATTTATACTAATAATTATAATAAGAATGTTAAATTTCCCTAGTAGATCGGAAATTTCCATAGCTATGGTAACACTGTACACCGGATGGCGTGCGTGATAAATCCTGTAATATTCGACCATGAAAACTCGAGAAATCTCGGTGAGATTCGACATAATAATATTCGAGACGAGGAATAAACGTGACAAGATAAAATATTTTACATTTAAAATGAGACGATACGAGAATAACAAAAATCTCGTCTCGTCTCGTCTTACAAAATCACTAGTAAGAGCAGAAGTTAAATAACCACTCGTTTCCTTATGTGTTTCATATAATATTTTTTTCTACTTCCGTTTAAATAACTTGAAAAATATTTTTGAGATGATGAATTTTTGACATTTTTATGATATTTGCAAAATAATCAAAAAAGTCAATACTAAGGACTGTTTAATTTTGTGCGTTACTAAGTTACTACAACAAAATTGTTGGTCATAAACAAATAAACGATATAACAAAAAGTTGCCATTTAAGATTTTTGAATTGTAAAATACGAATCTCTGTGAATCTAATAAATGTAATAACTATGTATATTATTATTTGCAACGATAATAAAAAGTAAATATTCTATTGTTACCTGTTAATATTCCTTTTTTCCAATTTTATTTCACTAGTGAAATAATTGAAATCAATATCCTAACTGAAATTAAGGAAATAAAGAGTCTGTTATTAAACGGAAGTAGATAATTTTTTTTGCATGATCGGATATTTTTTACTAATTCGAAATTCTTGGAAGCCCTTTTCAAGAATTTCGAACATTACTTACTGAAAGTGGAATCAGTAAATAAATAGTAATAAGTATAATATTCATATTTGTAAAGATAATAAAAAGTTTATATTCTATTTTTTTCTAATTTGATTTCCATATATCTAATATTGATATTTATATATGGATATATTTTAACAATAAATAATGTTTATCTCAAAAAATAACGAAATAAATTTTTATGCTAATTGCTATTTTTATTTACTGGTTACAGGATAGTACAATAATTCATAGTTAAATATTCTAGAGAATATATTATCAATAAATTGTACATACTTGTCGGAATGCAGAACACAACTAAACAGAGATATTTTGTCGGTGTCGGTCATACCAACTGATTGTCACTTTGATCTGTGTGTGTAAACAAGACTATAATCTCTACTCAAGGACAACCGGTACAAATTATAATGATTGCTATGCTGCGTCATTCAAGTTGAGTAATATTGCCAAATATTATGCGGGTTATGTGGTCGGCACATTGCACATACGTCTCATGAAAACTCGAAGGATAATAATAATAATAATAATAACAATATATTTATTTAGCTACAAGGGGCCGTTCAAATATTACGTAAGCAGATTTATTACAATTATTTACCCCCCCATCCCCCTTGTCGGCAAAAGTAAGCAAAGTTCTTACCCCCTCCCCCATGCTTACGTAAACATTTTTCAATTAAAATTATTTTTTTCTATAGCAGATGTTAAAGTGCAATTTTATCAACTCAAAATAGTGGATAAAGTAGCACTTTAACCGCAAGGGTAGATAAAGTAACACTTTAACAGCAAGGGTAGATAAAGTACTTTAACTTTTGTTTATTAGAAGTACATTTCCATAACAACGCACACTACTGACATTTTAAAATTGTTCTTAAATATTAATTTAATTTTTCTAATTCTTTTCTCTTCAAAACCTGCTATAGAAAAAAATTGAATTTTATACACGACGATAAAATTAAATTATCGACTCGCGAAAATTAATTCACTCGCGATTATATGGCTCGTGAATTAACACTTTCTGCTTGTCGATAAAATATTATTTTATCGTCTTGTATAAAAAATAACTATTTTTTAATATTATAATTAAAATGTTATAATTATAATTTTAAAAATAAGAAAATAGATTTAGAATGGAGATTAGATTTTACTGATACAGTATTCAAGATAGAGTAAGGGACAAAATATTATAATCTTACATGATTCATGATTTATATGGATTTGACAGATAACGTGAGCGCTGTCATCGATTTTTGCACGATTCGGAACTTAGCCAATGTGAGGGTTGCCATTCATCGTGTTAAAAAGTTAATAGCTACCGATGACGTAATCATCATCTAGACTCCCCTACCCCCCATGTCATCCAAAATAAGCAAAACAAAGACCCCCCCACCCCCCTATAGTGCTTACGTAGTACTTGAACGGCCCCCAAGCTAGTTACATTGCAAAAATAACATGAAATTATGTAATACAGAATATAATGCGTATAAGTGTATATATATAAATTACTAAACTAATATTAAATCAGTAAAGTTAGAAAGAAGTTAATAAGTAACATTTTAATCTTTTCTTGAAACATTTTAGTGTAGAGCTGCTTTTAATATCTTCATGTAACATATTAAAATTACGTACACAGGCAGAAAAAATAGAATTACTTTTTACAATATCAACGTACAAGTTAACATTTCTTCTAGTATTGTAATTATGCATATATTTAACACAGCAAACAGTATCAGTTAGATATTGTGGTATTAAATTGTTTACTGTTTTATACATAAATATCATTGAGTTGTAGTTAATGCGTTGGTTTACATTAAGCCATTGTAGGAAATTTAACATATCTGTGATTCTCGTGTATTTATTACAATTTAAGATACAACGCATTTGCTTTATTTTGCAATTTCTGTAGATTTTTTAATTGAGTATTATTACAAGCTAATAATATCGTTCCACAATAATTTAAATGAGGCATAATTATGGTATTAAAAGATAATTTTGATCCTTATATACCTATATATAAGAAATTATTTTTTTAGCTACATTTTTTGTTATATATTCTATATGTAATTAAATTTTAATGAGTCGTCAATAATAACTCCTAAATATTTTATACTGGTTACAAATTCAATTATATTGCCATCTATTTTGACAAACCTACCAGAATTTTTAATCATAGTTTTATACTTCTTGTTGTTTATTATCATACATTTGGTTTTAGAACAATTTAATTTTAATTTGTTACATTTTAACCATTCACTTACAATATTCAAATCATCATTTATTGTATTTATAATTATGTATGTATCTGTATGTTCGAAAAAAATTAATGTGTCGACTGCAAAGATATGAATTTTACATTTATTCAAAACATTGGGCAAATCGTTTATATAAAGAATGAATGCAGATGTGGCCACCACAGCATTTAACCGGTAGTACCGAATGTATATATTATAGTATAAAATGTAAATTTTTAGCATACCAAGAATAAGTAGTTCTAGCATGTCTTTCTCATTTAATGCCATGCTCTGGTCTGTATATTTACTAGTGAATTTTCTAGAAAAACAACATTTTTTTGCCCCATTCTCTAGAATCGATTAAAACAGAGTAATATCTAGACGCTGTTATTCTGAACCTTCTTTCATTGGCTTTTATCAAAAAAAGTTTTGAAACACTTATCAACAGAATTTCTAAAAATGGGGTAGGTGACCAAGGTAGAATTTTAATGAAAAAACTATTGAATTATAGAAAGTATATTTATTTACTAACGTTGACATTAAAAAAGTTAAATATTTATCAGCAATTGTTTAGTAATTTGCGTTAAATAGAAACAGCATCCTTTACTATGACGTTCACTAAGTTAGCACTATCTCACTCACACCACCTATTTCCGTCTGTCTACCTTCGCCGCTCTCATGAACTTCGTTGACGTCATAATCCCTTCCCAAGTACTATATTATTTATTTACTTCAAAACAACATATAATTAACAATTTTAAAAAAATACGGGTATATTATTTTTGTACAAGCTATCACATATACCAAATTTAGAAATTGGTCACCTACCCCATTATACTATTAAATGTGTATAAATTGCAAGCACCACGTATATGTATGCATTGGTTTCGCACATAATTCATTTAGAACTTCTGATGATTCTCGTTGCAAAATAATAAGAGCCTCAAAAAAAATCAATAATTTATTGATCATTTTTTGATCTACAATAAAGTAAAGAAAAAAAATTGAATTTTAAAAATTGATAAATATCAAAACTGATATCACCTGACACTCTCCAGGATTATTTCTTTAGAATTTCCAACATTTAGTATATCTTTAAGCATACATTCACTACTGAAAATGTCAGCTAGAGGAAATTTATAAGGCTCGAATTTTTTCATTTCTTTTTTTTAATGGAAGATCTCCTCATTTTTTTTTTCCTTTCGAATATTTTGCCTTAACATAACAACTTGTGCTATTGAAGGTTGATTCCATCTACAAGCCTGGTTTATCTGTGATGAAGAATCTTCCACATTTATAGCAAACACAACAGCAGAAATGTGCTTACATAATTCACAATTTCCCATGTTATCACAATACTTTTGCCGAATGCCGCTAGAGGCGCTGAATTCCAAAAAGTGCATACTGCCTATATAAATCTTAAAAGTTACGTAAGTTACGTATATTGACATTTCTTCATTGTTTTCGATGTGCAAAACATGTAATTTCTAAACTATACTAATGTTTCCATGGCAACCACGTGCGGTAATAGAGTGGTGTAAGATTTAGCAGGACCTCCATCGATGCCGTTGGTGTAGTTCTCATTGCCCCGGTAACACCGAGACAAGCAATTCTTTGGATGTGTGTTAGTCTAGACTTGGCCATTAAAATAGTAGTTCTAGGCCACCAAACCAAAGCCAGATAGGTCATTATAGGTCTAACTAACGCACAGTATAGCCAGTAAGCTATATGTGGTTTTATTCCCCATGTCTTACCTAAGGTCCGTCTGCACGACCACCAGATGGCGCACGATTTCCTTGTAATAGCTTCTACATGTTCTTTCCATGGTATTACACCTAAATACTTCACTGACGGAGAGAATTGTATCGGTTGTTCGAAGAGACTGAGGATTAGATCATTAATATTCCTCTTGTTTGTGAACAGAATTAGCTCTGTCTTATTTGGGTTAACAGACAGTCTGTTCTGTCGGCACCAGTTCTCTATAATATTTAGAGCCCCCTGGGTGAACTCGTAAACGGTATTAGTGAACTTACCAGCTACGAGGATCGCTATGTCATCAGCGTATCCTTGCGTATAGTATCCTTACTCGTTGAGAGCCGTAATGAGACTATCAATGACTAGGCATCAATCTCAACTCTAGTATCTCTCAAGGTGGCTGTCGCTTTGCGTTTTGTGAGCATGGAGCGTAACCATTCGACAAGTGTGGGTGCGATACCTCTAGCCGCAGCTGCTACACAAATGGAGTCTGAAGATGTATTATCAAAAGCACCTTCGATATCTAAGAACGTAACTAGAGCCAGTTTTCTATCCTTGAGCACCTTCTCCACTCGTGTTACCAAGTGATGAAGGGCCGTTTCGGTAAATTTACCGGTCTGGTATGCGTTCTGGTTGTTGTGTAACGGTACTCCTTTTAGGACCCAGTCACGTATATATCTGTCTATCAGTTTTTCCAAGGTTTTGAACAGAAATAAGTTTAGACTGATTGGACGTAAGGATTACGTAAGGATTTCGCTTGGTCATACCTAGTACGCCCTGTTTTTGGTATGAATACTGTCCCTCCAAGACATTGGAACATATCTGTGGGCCAGACAAAATCTGTATATCTTGCATAAAGGTCCTACAATCGTTGTTAGCCCATTCTGCAGTAGAGCTGGAAAGATATTGTCTTTTCCTGGTGATTTATACGGGGCAAAAGTATTAATCGCCCAGCGTATTTTATTATAGCTTACCACTTCAGACGCGATCCTCCAGTCCTCTCGTGAAGCTCTGTGTCTCGTCTCTGCTTTCGTGATAGAAGTGTTGCTTTCGGTTGAACCGGGGATGTGAGTTTGAAGTAGAATCTTCAACGTATCATCATTGGAAGTAGTGTAGTCGCCATTTAGCAACTGCACGTAGTCCAATTTTCCTCTGGGATCTTTTGAAAGGATTTTTTGAAGCCTAGCCGCTCGTGGCATGGATTGCACGTCAGAGCAGAAAGATCTCCAAGAGTCCCTTTTGGAGTCCCTGATAGTTGTCTTGTACCTGCGTTGAGCTTGCCTGTAACATTCCCAATCTGCAGGTAAGCTAGTTCTCATAGCTTTATTGAAAAGACTACGTGTCTTCTTGCGGAGTTGTGTGAGCTGGTTATTCCACGGTACTCCGCTTGACCTTTGCCTTGTTTTAAGAGGCAGTTGTCCTCATAGGATGTTAAAATAGCCCTTTGGAGGTTATCCAGAGCCATTTCAAGGTCTTCTAAGGTTTTCGGACACACTGGGACTCTACGCTTTCTCCCCGACAGATCTTCTCTAAAAGAATCCCAGTCGGTAACTCGCGGATTCCTGTATGTCCCTGGTTCTGGCTCAGCTGCTTGCAATCTGAAACAGATGTGTCTGTGATCAGATAAAGACGGCTCTGTTTACACATGCCAGTCTACTATATCACGTGTTAGGCTCATAGAGCACATGGTGATATCCATGGTTTCTCTTCTTCTTGTTGTGACAAAGGTGGGTCGACATCCACGATTTAGAATTTCTAAATCTGTGGTTGATAGAAATTCAAGTAGGGCCTGTCCTCTCGGGTTTATGTCCGTACTCTCCCAAAGTGTATGGTGCGAGTTAGCGTCACAACCTATGAGAAAACCTAGTCTCTTGACTCGGCAGTACTCTATCAATGCTACCAGTTCTTCTGAGGGTGGTGGTGCTGGTGAGTCATATGGAAGGTAGACGGAACACACAACTACCTCCCGTTCCACATCTTCCACAGTGTATCGGATCAGGGCAGCAACTAAGTTTTTGAAACAGAAATTGGGCACCATGGCCGCATTAATGTGCTTAGCAATAAAAACACAGGCTCTTGGTCGTTGTTCCTCGGTGCAGTAGACGACTGTACCAAGCTTATTATCTATACCTTTGACTTGGCCCTTGTGCGTCCAATATACCTATAAATATATATACCGCTGGAGTGCTATCTCTCCCGTGAGAGGAAAGTGTCCCCAACATAACAATCTCTGTCCTTGTCACTCAGTATGTAGTCACACAAAAGCGCGTGCGCAAAGTAACCGTGCCTGTTTAAAATATTTGAAATGTATTGAAATATGAATATGTATATTATTTTGAATTATTTATTAGTTAAATTAGAATTGTTTTTATTTTTATCTTCAAAAAAATGAGTACCACAAAGTTAGAAAATTACATTTCTTAATTTACTATGGTAGGTAAGATTAACATTATGTTTTTTTCAAAAAAGATTAGATTAACCTTTACTACAGGATTACAGCAATATAATAAAAAATTGAACACTTCCTAAAATTAAGAATAAAAATACAAAAGTATTTGAAAATCTGAATTTGAACAACTGCGAAATATTAATAAAGCTGTAGTACATTATTAACGGATCAAAATTTGAATACATACAAAGGGACAGAAAGGGTTAGAAATTTGCAAATAATACTTATTTAAAAATACATACGTAATACTGAAAAACGAAACAACAAAAATTCTTTACAAAGAAACAACAAAATCAGGTGATAAAAAAGAAGTATATTCTGCTTTATTTACAACTTACAAACTATACAACAATCATACACATATATTTTCCAAAATAAACTTTACTACTGAAAACAATGAAAAAAAAAATTAAACTATTGATTTTTAAATATTATTAATCTACTGTATTTGTTCCTTATATAATCGTCTTTTTGCGATATTAGTTTCGTCTCGTGGTGCAGTCTTATTTTTATATAACTGCTTAGACCAATAGAATCACAGATAATCGGCGCATGCTCAAAGCATACAAACCTGACTACGGTGCAAACATATATATGTCTGCACTGTGATGTTTGGACCATCTCTCTGTCCTTTCGAGCGGTATATATATTTATAGGTATATTGTGCGTCCAAGGTTCTTGAATCATTAGTACGTGTGTGTGCAACTTTGACAGCTGTCAGCTAATTACCGCAGAGGCAGCAGCGCAATGTTACAAATTAATCTGGGTAAATCGCAATCCGTGATCATCCATTGCTGGTTGATGGCTGCTCTTTACTCGCTTTCTCGGGTTTTCCGAGCAGTTTTACAACCGCCCTGGTCATTCCAAAGAAGGGGCGCAGATCTACGGCCTCTAAAGCCTTACGGGAGCAGCATCAACTCCCAGAATAAGAAGTTGCCTCTTTGGAGCCTCCTCCTCCCGGTCGTAGATCCGCCACCGATCAACTTCGAGTCCGACATTCTGTTTACCTAAACGCGTCAGTACAGCTTTCGGTTCCTCGGCAGGCCCCGGTAAACACACTGAAGCACAAATAGTCTTCTGGAGTGCCGCTCTCTCCACCAAATAGAGTGACGCGCCCTCCCACGGTGCGAGTTTCAGTAGTAGATTTCGCAACCACTCCCTAGACTCTGTATCTACGCAAGTCACCTTTAGGGCGCCCTCCGCGAGTTACGATTCATGGAACCGTGGGACAAAGCCTCCAATTGGGAGCTTGTCCAGGGCACCGATGACCGCATGTTGAATGGCTGCGCTCTGTTTCTCGGAGAGGTAGTGTTCTGGGTATGACCCCTGAACCACTGCCACCTTCAAGTCGCAGTTAACAGCCTGCGCGTAGTTCCGAGGTTTCAAGTCTGGAACTTTAGGCCTCTTCCCTACCTTCTTGGCGCTTGGTGGTGTTTCCCTTACGGGAAGTGGCCGTTTCCGGCTAACCTCCGTAGGAGCCCTTCCCGCTAAAGCGTTAAGATTCCTTGCCCCCAATATAATAAGTTACAACAAATAATAACGTAATTTCCGAAAAATTGGTATTTAGAGGTATTTTTAGGAAAAACGGTTTAAAGCTTCAAGTAAAGAACTACTTTCGGTTAACCATTCAAAATCTAATCAGTTAATATTATTTGAATATAAGGCTTAAATACCAAATATTATGTTTTTTACACACACACACGGACATGCAGACATCACAGTAAAAATAGTAAAATTGTATTATAGATTATAGGGACCCAAATTCGTGCTCATATGTTGAAAATTCATAATCAAGAAATTTGACCAAAAACAATACCTCCCTTATCTATATTTTAATAGGCGGGAGGTAAAAACTGCATACTTCCATCAAATGAAGCATTCTGATTAGGTGAAAATGACGTTTGTGGAATAATCATTAGAATACAGTAAAGATAAATCAATAATATAATAGTTATATAAAATATATTTATTGAATGTAACATTGAAACAAAATACAAATAAACATTAAATTCGTTCTGCTTGTACCCATATGGTATTGACTGGTGATAAAAATATGGATTTCGGATCGAAAACCAACGGCCTAATGGTTTGTGGATCAAATTTAAATCTAAAATCCATCAGCAAAACTGATAAGACTATCTTCATTTGAAGCAATGCAAATCTCATACCTACAACATATAAAAATTATTTGATGTTTTTTTAAAATGTAATTATTTCTTACCAATACAATTTCTTGGTCCTTCCCCAAATGGCAAATGAGTGTAAGGATGCCTTTTGGATTTTTCTTCTTCGCTGAAGCGCTCAGGATCAAATTTTTCAGGATCAGGATAATATTCAGGATCATTATGCATTGCTAGAGTTGATACTATGACTTCAGTTCCTTTCGGAATGATCAAATGGGTGTTAGGGACTTTATAGTCTTCGGTGGCTTCTCTTTGAAGGACTGTTATTGATGGATATTTTCGTAGCACCTCTACAAATAAAAAATTATGTTTCAACATTTCTAAAAAATATTGCAAATATATTTTTTGTGCCACCGTTGACGTAAGCATAATTTACTTCAATGGCAACATAAGTTATAAGTAACTAGCAATTTTTATTATTTGGTTACTGTTGTCAACGGAGTAATTCCAGAAAATAACAGTCCTACTACGAATATTAAAGTAATTATGAAAATCAAACTAATTCCCATACATTCGGTTGCAAATGTGTTAAAAATTTGTATGACAGTAACAAAACAAAACCTTTCAATAATTTAAACAATGCAACTAAGAATTTGCAATAGTTATTGTCATATCAAGTGTGGGATCGTCATAGATGAATTTGTTAGTACTAAGATAATTTTTTCAAAATTAAATTTCATTCAATAATATTATGTAAAATTGGGCAATTATACTTATTTATTATAAATACAGTTTTTTTAATAAATGCTTTAGAAGTAGGAGAGTTTTTTCCAAAATTTCCCGCACGCTAATCTGGGGGAGACGTGGGAAATTGAGTTTTTCAACGTTGCTTAGGTGACGAAAATCAATAGATTTTATTGTAAGAGTACAAAAAATTTCAATTATCCTGTACAATATTGTTAACATGTTAAATGTCTATAACAACACTATTTTAGAATACACGGTATATGTATTATAGTTTAGGAATTTTTTTTAAAGATCTATTGCGAATTTGTGGGCTATACTAAAAAAAAATGAGGTAAATAGACGGTAGTACAAAAAAGATGACTTAGTGAGGTGATTAGGTATTGTTTCATGAGAGAAATATGCAAAAAAAAGCAGATAATGTTCAAAGGATTATAAAGTCGAAACTTAAACATTATCAAATAATTAATTTTTATAGATTTGCAGCCAAATTCACCAGTCCATTGATTAATGATCAACATTTGTTCTAATTCACCAGCTTGACAGCTAACGGTATAGTCATTTGTCATTGTTTATTTTTATGTGGTCATTTTCTAAAACATTTATATGTTTTTCCGAATTTACAGAAGTAGAATAAGTATAGTATTATATAAGGGATAATGTTATTATTCACTCAGATGATTTACATCACTCGCCTACGGCTCGTGACGAAAACTTCATCTTCGAGCATAATGACTATCATAATCCGTTATATAATAGTGTGATATTTTTATATCTCAAAAAAAAATATGATAAAGAAAAACGAAAAAGGGAGAATTTACATTGATTCATGTATAGGTTTGTGAAAAGTAAAATAGTTTAGATTAGTTTGAACAGCTAAAATCTTGTGTTCATAAATACATACATCAAAACGTCAAAACGAGGATCAATCAGTTTGATTTTTTTAATGGTGAATTGATTTAATTCATGGGCCAAAGGTGATCAATGGATCAAACCTTGATTAAGGAATGGTGAATTCGGCCGATAGAGATTCTAATTATATTATTTTGTAATATTTTGTACCTTGCAAAACTTTTTCCATATATTTCATCTCCATGATAGCTTCGTAAGTAATTTGTCCGTCATGTCTTTTCACAACTTCTTTTACTTCAGCCCTGACTTTTTCTTGAATATCTGGGTTGCTTATTAATTCATACAAGCAAAAATTCAAAGTAGAAGACGTTGTTTCAAATCCTGCCGCGAAAAAGACAAAAGAATGGGCTGCAAGTTCGTTGAATGTAATTCCTTCCTCTTCAGTTTCTTTCCTGTCTAGTAAATCATCCATGACACTTTGCTTGTTTTTTAGTCGGATAAGCAAATTCAAGAAATCTTTTCTTGTCACGTTATTTTTTTCGCGATAGTCTATTGTTTGTTGAAGCATATTCAAAAAGAAATTTGTTATATCGGTAGAGAATTGTGGTATTTTAAAAATTTTTAACACTGAAGGGCAGTTGGTAGCCAGGCCGTTGATAATTGAGTCTCGAAAACCAAACTCAAATATTTTTTTGCCGTACAATCTAAATTCAGTATTTGGATCTTTGAAACTATTACAGTCCAATCCAAAAGCAACTGAACCTATTACATCTGTTGCTTGCCTCGCAAAAATTTCTTTTATGTCAATAGGTTTTCCTTTATGTGCATCAAAAATATTTCCCAATTCCCTACTTGTTTCAAGCATGGTATGAAACATAAGTTTCATTTTCCCTGAAGTAAATGTCGGAGTAATTTTCGCTCTAGATGTCTATTCCATTTCTGGCCTTTTAGAGACACTAAATGAGCACTTAGCGGATCGTTTTCTTCATCCGAAAAGAAACCTCGGTCATGGAAACTTCCAAAATCTTTAGTCAAAATACTTTTAATTAATTCAGGATCCATAACCATGACTGTAGGTTTTGCAAAATGATAAAATCCTCCAAATAATTTTGTTTGTTTTTTCAATTCGAGGTAAATTCGTTTGAAAGAATCACCAAACGATTCTTGACGGGTAACAAATGATTTTAAGTTTCCGTAGGGAAAAACCGGATTTAAATGTGGCACTTTTAATTTTTCCCATGTTGTATATTTATATTTAAAGTATGCATACAAGGTAGTAAATATTATTGTTATTAGTGTTACAGAATATATTAACAATGTTTGGATCCACATTTTAGCTGAAAATGAAAATATTTTTATTATACAGAAATACATTTCCCAAACATTTTTTTTAATAGCTATTTATGTAATAACGAAGGAAACAAAGGTGGTTATTTAATGCGTTTGAAAATTGCAAACTGAGACGACAGCAAGTTTTGGAAGTCCTTTCGGATGTGACGAATTATTTTTCGTATCTTTTAATAATTTCGCCAAAATTTCTGGAGATTTAAAAATTATTTTTTTAAAAAATATCATATATGTGACATCTTTTGGGGCTCGATTCACAAGGTAGAAATTAAATTTCTATGCCACCGAAGAAGGTATTCATATCAATATCGTCCTAAATGTCACTATAAAACTAGATAATCTAAGAATGAATTTATTAAAAATCATCAATAACTAACAAGTTTAAATTGATAACCTAAAAATTTCATACGTTATCTAATATAGTAACAGTGTACCATTACAGAACAAAATCGGAAACATGAATTTTCATCATTTTAGTGCATTTTTATATGACTATCTACTTATTTATACTAATAATTATAAACTGAAAAAAAACCCTAAATATATATTTTCTTCCTAATTTCCCAAAAGAATTGTTCAATTTTTCTTGATCTACGGTAATTTCCCTAGGTATGGTAACACTGTACACAGGAATATGTGATAAATTCTGCAATATTCGACACCTTGAAAACTCCAGAAATCTCGGCGATATTCGAGACCGAGACGATATAATAATATTCGAGACGAGAAATAAATGATACGAGATAAAATATTTTACATTTAAAATACGAGAATAAGAAAAATCTCGTTTCGTCTCGTTTTACTAGTAAGAGCAGAAGTTAAATAACCATCTATTTCCTTACGTGTTTCATAGAATTTTTTTTTCTACTTCTGTTTGAATGATTTTGATGACATTTGCAAAATAAACAAAAAATACAATACTAAGGACTGCTTAACTTTGTGCGTTACTAAGTTACTACAAGAAAATTGTTGGTTATAAACTAATAAACGATATAAAATAAAGTTGTCATTTAAGATTTTTGAATTGTAAAATACGAATCTCTGTGAATCTAATAAATGTGATAACTATAGTATTATTATTTGCAAAGATAATAAAAAGTAAATATTCTATTGATACCTGTTAATATTCCTTTTTTCCAATTTGATTTTACTCGTGAAATAATTGAAATCAATATCCTAACTGAAATTAGACATTTTTTTCGCATGATCGGATACTTTTTAACTAATTCGAAATTCTTGGAAGCCCTTTCCAAGAATTTCGAACATTACTTACCGAAAGTGGAATCAGTAAATAAATAGTAACAACCAACAAACTTTAACTTAATAATAACAAAAGACAAATGTCCTACTGGTAGTACTGGTTTCGTATTATTACCCTTATCACTTAAATAACTATTATTATATCTTAAATTGATATTTATACAAAGATATATTTTAACAATAAATAATGTTTATCTCAAAAAATAATAATAAAATTTGTTTTTATGCTAATTGCTATTTTTATTTACTGGTTATAGGATAGTACAATAATTCATAGTTAAATAAGATTATAGAGAATATATTGTCAATAAATTGTACATACTTTAAAATATCTTTATTTTTACATTACTTAATATATTTATTCTACGACCAATATGGCACTTTTCCCAAACTATATAAAGCTTAAAAGTTGCGTATATTCCACAATCGTGCGTTAAAGTGTGAGCAATATTTTTTTACAGTATTTGCCTACAATTTTCGCAGTAATTGCCAACATTCCGCAATTGTGAAAGTACTCTTCGTAAATTTTGTGCCATTGGTGCAGAATTCCCTATTCCCACCTTGTGTATTTCCAGCACTCGATTTCGTCTCGTGCCGAAGCTTTCACGTCTCACGGAAAATAGGCAATTTGGACTTGCTGCAAAATATATCTTATTCAATTTCAGCGTAAAGCATTTTCTGCTTTTATTTATGACTAATAAACAACGTGCGAGCCATCGCTGGCAATTCCCTTTTCTCGAGGCGGATATGAAAACTGAAAATGTGTATGCATTTCAGTGTTCATATTATTTAGAAATAGTTTTTTAAAATATTTTACCTATTTATACAAGAAACAATATCCTATGCATATCCTTTTTTATCCTATACAGAATAAAATATTGATACATGTCTACAAGCTTTTAAAATATTGTAACTTTAGATAATTTTGATACTTGCATTAGATTCTAGATATTTTAGATGAGAAATGGTATCCTTGTTTATATGTCAAAATAAAATGTTTGTTTTTTTTGTTCTTATTCTATTTCTAACGTTGTAATCAATTTCACAAATTTCATTAAGTTAAATGTCGAATTATTCAGTATTCGTAAGATGATTATAGTACTTTATTATGTTGTTTTGTTGTGTAGGTTAAAAAATAGTGTGTACTACATGGTAGAAATGGAGGAGGAATTTAGTTTCACAGCGGAGAAAATCATCCTTGGTCACCCCCACTGAGTTTAAAACAACATCGGTGGAATCGCTAATGGAAATGGTCATAAAGATTTATAGCTGATAAGATCATAGAACATAGCTTGATTTAGTTTAGCACAGAAACATGGTATTTTTGAAGGATTTATAAATGTCATCACACAAAAGAAGACCCAGAAAACAGATCTCGGACATATGACATATATAATTTGCATTTAAAAACATTTTATTTTTTTTTACTCATAATTTCAAATTTAAATAAAATGTTCCCTTTTGAATGTACAGGAAAACAAAAGAAGCAAATGTCTTTATTATTGTATCGTAAATTGTTACACATTATCATAATGTCTTTTACACTTACTCATTTTGAATATGACAGCAGAATTTACCTCAGTAAAAGCCACGAACGTCTTATCTTGTATACGTAGTATAAGTAATCTGTGGTATTGTCATTTCATTATAAAGTATGTATTTATTTTTATCTAATATAGATTTACATAAGCTACATTATATTTTTTATTTCTATAACCCATTCATAATAATATCACTGTTTCATAAATTTGAGCAATTTTTTAAAGGGTAGTTACGTAACCAAGACTCATAGGGCAAATCTGATCTCGGATTCGTGTTCTATGAATTCAAATTAGCGTATAAAATTTTGTCCGGCCTTAAAGGTCAATAACACCAATTGTAGGGGTGAGTATGATTTAAACTTTATGTTGTAATACCCTTGATCAGTAATTTTCAACTCTTCAACATTTTAAATAAGCAAAATAGGATATCAACCCTTAGAATACTTTAAAGGCTTATATCTCGGTAACGGCTGCGAAATTCTTGGTTTTTATAAACTTTTCCTTTCGCACTAAGTATAACCCCTTGAGAAACAGTAATGTCCTACTACGTACGTCATAAGGGCTTAGGGTCAAGGGTTCAGGACTTGGATAATTAAGGATTTTAATTAAAGTTTCAGAAAAACAAGAAATAAGCCAGGTACCATATTCACCTTGTTATAAGTGATGTAC
Source organism: Stenolophus ochropezus (assembly GCA_035578165.1). Taxonomy (NCBI): domain Eukaryota; kingdom Metazoa; phylum Arthropoda; class Insecta; order Coleoptera; family Carabidae; genus Stenolophus; species Stenolophus ochropezus. The sequence goes on along the minus strand of JAQOWZ010000002.1, from coordinate 46,445,602 downwards.
AATATTACATTACGAGTCTATTTAAAATATACGTAATTTTTTGTGTACGCAGTATGTTAACATAATTGAAATAGTAAATTAGGGGATATTGTTACACATACATAAATACATTTAAATCTATTGGAGTTTATCGCGAGTATTATTCAGAAAAGTTGTTTTTCGCTGCTGCACCTGTCACAATACAAATATTATGTTAGAATATATAGTCATAATATTTACCGTACTGATTGTTATAAACGATGATAAATGATGGAAAACCGTTGATTGAAAAAAATAGTAGACTGTAGTTATTTTGAACCTATTTAATTAAACCCCTAAATATTACAATATAATTAATTACATATTACAGTGCAGCTAGAGTCCTGATGGCTCCTAGATCTTACTCGTCCTTGATCCTAGAACATGTAAAATAAATAAGCACAAAGCTCAGTGAGGAATTACCCAAACACTCGCTCTCTCTCACACACAATCGTATCTCGTGGGCAGCACAAAACTGCTTAATCCCGTCGTTGGCAACCTGGCTAGGGTCACTACGGCCCACAGCCGCTTGCTGCTCCGTCGGCGGCCGAGCCACGGTCACTACAGCCCAAAGCTGCTCGCTGCTCCGTCGGCAAACCAACCACGGTTCACATCACACACTTTCATAGACTCAATACAATATCTCACTCACTAACTCAACTCACACACAATCGTATCTCGTGGGCAGCCTGGTCAGGGCCACTACAGTACAAAGCTGCTACAACATCTCGTTGGCAACCTAGCTAGGGTCACTACGGCCCACAGCCGCTCGCTGCTCCGTCGGCGGCCGAGCCACGGCCACTACAGCCCAAAGCTGCTCGCTGCTCCGTCGGCAAACCAACCACGGTACACATCACACATCCTCAATATCTCAACATACTACTATCACGCCATATTCAACTCAGTACACTATATCACACTAACTCATCTCATATCATCCATAGTAATTCGACTCACAATCCATACACCGTAACTCAACTCACAATCCATACATGGTACCTCAACTCACAATCCATACACGGTAAGTCAACTCACAATCCATACACGGTAAGTCAACTCACAATCCATAAACGGTAACTCAAATCACAATCCATACACGGTAACTCAACTCACAATCCATACACGATAACTCAACTCACCTCAATTCTATTTACTCAAGATCACTATCAAAATCACTACACAATACTCACTGATCGCTTTGAAAACTAGAGAAATACTGAAAGAATAATTGTCGATCCCTCCACATAATACTCATACTACTAATTAAATTGAACAAAAATATATACTTGTATTATGGGAATGATCACCCTTATATTAGTTATGTACCACTAATTCGAATTCGTAGATTCCAAATTTCTATATAATCTATAATTTATATGGAATCTGCGATTTAAATCTTTTGTGTAATAACTTCCTTGTCTATAATACTATACATTGCACCCCTATTCTTAGTTGGTGTGCACCAAATATAGTCCAGATCGACCAAATACTATTTTTTAGCTCTTAAAAACTGCAAAAGTTCACGGATTTTTTATGTTTGTCAAACGTGGCGAGTTAGACACGCTATCATCGAGAGCCAAACCGGAGACTCATATGGATTTAATGTTTGTTTTGAGGAGAAACACCCGCTCCTTGTGTAATACACGAAAATATAGGAGTTTTTTGACGGTTTTGAATGTAGGCAACACCCAATATGACAATGTATCACCAATACCACAGTATAAATCGTATATACAGTAGTTGCACTCCCAGGTATTTTTGTTACCCGAAAATTTGACCTTGAAGCTCTTAACTCCGCCCTTTGGAGGAAAGTTTTCACCCCCGCCACTTGCGGGCAGCTGTCAGTGTTGGCTCGAAATATAAACACAAGTTTTCTGTTATTAAATTTAATTGTTCAGTGTGCTTCATGTTGTGACATTTAGTTCTCTGATACATTGTGTTGTGTTAATTATCAGTATTCCTGTGTTAATTTCATTTGACGTTTATTTGAATTTACCCGCTTGGGCCTCCAACGGGCGGGGCTTACGTGCGCTAGGAAATCTGACATGTAACAGAATTTCAAAGGTGCCGACAGAGAGTGCAACTACTGTATATACGATTTATACAGTGCTAATACATAAATATATGAAATAGCAGTAGTATATTGTAGACAGAAAACATTATATTTTCTGTTCTAATTTTTCATTAAATACGAACAAATTTTACATCAAAATATACAGCGTGACATTCCGAATACTACAATAGTAAATTCATTACCAAAGTTGGACCTACATCACTAATAATAATAATTTTTTACACTATTTTCTGCACTAAATTTTAATTATGTTTTTTCTATAGCAGATGTTAAAGTGCAATTTTATCAACTCAAAATAGTGGATAAAGTAGCACTTTAACCGCAAGGGTAGATAAAGTAACACTTTAACAGCAAGTGTAGATAAAGTACTTTAACTTATGTTTATTAGAAGTACATTTCCATAACAACGCACACTACTGACATTTTAAAATTGTTCATAAAGAATAATTTAATTTTTCTAATTCTTTTCTCTTCAAAACCTGTTATAGAAAAAAAATAGAATTTTATACACGACGATAAAATTAAATTATCGACTCGCGAAAAATAATTCACTCGCGATTGTATCGCTCGTGAATTAACACTTTCCGCTTGTCGACAAATATTATCTTGTATAAAAAATAACTATTAATAAATATGCACATTTTACGGTTCAACGATACAACCTGAGCACTGTAATTATAAATTAATACTTACTTTAATTACTTCGGTACAGACGTTAGTAGCGAAACAGGAATCAAGTGATTCTTTGAATCGGCTTCCCTCCAGGTGTTAAACGACTACCTACGCAGTAACTTAGTAGAGCCATCTACAATAAAATAATAATTATTTACAATTACTACAAATATATTAACAAATCTGCCATAGAAACCTTATATTTATTTTATTAATTTTCTTAGAATTTTATTTTATATGATTTATATATTATTACAAATATACATACACATTTTATACACACAAAATTCATAAATATATGAAAATTAAAGCATTTGAAGTAAATACAATCAATATATAAAAAAAACTTAAATATGTTCCATAAATAACATTAAAATTATTTTTGAGGCTACAGATATATTTTTGATGTATATTTAGAAAATAAAATATTATGAAATATATAAAATTTGTTAATAATAACTGCATTTTTATCTACTAAAAATAACTATTTGTGTTATTTGTCATTTCAAAGCCAAATTTGAAATATGAAGATTAAATAAATTTTGGAAAAGTGTTTAAAGTATTTCAGGTAATATTATCTGTAAAAAATGAATCTTCATATTTCAGAAATGCGTTTGGCTACATAGAATACTTTACATATATAAGTTTATAGAAAAATAGTACGCAAAATAAGTGTTTCAAGCTTATATGAAACATTGATAAACGCACATTTGTAGGACATCAAACAATGTTACTTTATTTGACATTTAACAAATCAAAAATTAAGATACTGGAAACATTCATCTGTTATAGTTTTAAAAATCTTTGAATCAGACATTAAACAGCTTTAGATTTTGTAATATTTGAAATTAATTTATGGACAAAACATTTCGTTGTAACACACAATTAACAACAGACTACCTTATTGTAATCTATTCTATGATATGTTGAATTATTATGCGAAATTGGGTGACAATTTTGAGCATTTTAAATTAACTGCCATTTTGTGCGTATTGCTTAATACGTAAGGTAGTCCATTGCTAATGTTTTATAAATAAATTTTCACACATTATGAAAACGATAATAATTTACTTTTAATAACATAATCTTTGGTGTAATTTTGACATTTTTCAGGACATGTAACCGAAAAAAGAATCGATAATCAGTAGTTTATAAATAAAAGCATTTTTAAACAGAACTAATTTTATTAGTCTGAAAAAATATATTTCTTTCCATAAGGTTTATAGACGTAAAAAACAAGTCACAAATGTTGATGGTATTTTTATTTTGAATCTGTATTAAAAAAAATTAAAACTAATAATAAGTAAGTTTTGATTATTGAACCATTTTAATTCTTCGTAAATAAATATTGAAATCAGTGGTATTAAACTTTTACTACTTTGTGAATTTTAATAAAAATTACGTATAAATTTACCCTCAAAATTTGTGTCCCTTTATTAACGCCGTGTTTATTTTTAACATTAAGCAGTATTTTTCCGATTTCATGCCCTGTATTTACAGAACAAACTCTTTAATTTAAAATTACTATCAAATAAAGAGTTTGTAATGTTTGTAACGAATGAAGGTTCAAAAGGATTTTAGTAACTCAAAGTCGTTTCAAAATTGTCGCCATTGGCATTAACAACAGTGTTCTTAGCCTTTACGTCGGCATTTTCACTAATCCTATCATTTCTATCCTCACTAACATTCCGTTTACTTCTATGTGGCCGTTTTTCTAAACTTGGCACTTTTTTGGAATTCCGAGACGAGTTGTGATCTGTGCTAACATTTGTGCTTTGGGTTCGATTCCCGAGAGACGACGTCCGAGATGTGAGGCTGCTTTGTGAAGCATTTAAGTTGTGCGATGACGACTTCCGGTCCCATGTTAGTGATGGTTCCGGTGGATCAGGCTGTTCAAATGTTTGTGGAGATTTTGAACTGTGGCCGAATTTTTGAGGGTTTTTTTCTTGGGTTTTGAAATATGCGCCTGTAATGTTCCAGTCACTGAGAGAAGAAATGTTCTAACATGCAAACTAATAATAAAAATACGGTTGAGATATAATAAAATTTTATTTAAAAACTTTAAATAAGAAAACAAATAAATACAATACAAATACATGCATACAAAACAATATAAATACACTATAAATAACAATGATTTAACAATGATAAAATATAGTGAATGATCTGAAAATACAAGAACCTTAAAACCACAGAAACCGAAAGTTTTAAGCGCTAACTACAAAATGAAAACTGGTTACACAAAACCCAAGAAATGAGCATTCTTAGCTGCATTAGAAACAAAATATCTGCTTTTAGCATTTAATACATACACAAAAAAAATCATTTAATTACTAGCTGCTTACATAAGTCTTTTATTTTTTTGTACTTTACAACAAAAATATTTCATATTTTAACTTTCAAATATGACGAATTTATCAAATTATTTAAATAAGTTTATTGAAATTACATAAGGACCGTAAGATGGTTAAAATTAAATAATCAATAAATTTTGTCTATTAAACTTATGTTATGTAGTCCATTAAATAATAAAATTGAGATTCCAGTGAATGATTTTTTGAGATTGATTTTAAGAATGCTCATTTTGAAAATAGAGAACTCTAAACAAAATTCGTGCAATCTAAAAGATTAGGATCTATAGCTGGAGGGTTACCTGTGGTCATCTGAACGCCATTTTGTTTCCACACGCGTAGTCGATGGCAGATTTCAGCGAATGAAGGTCTTCGGATGGCAAGTTCTGCCCAGCATTCCACCATGAGCGAGTAACAGTAACTGGGGCAGAAATCTGGACAGGGCAGCAATTTGCGGCTTCGGATCATGTTGATGACTTCTTGATTATTATAACCGTAGTAGGGCTAGAGAAAAGTAATAGAAAACACAAGAATAAATATGTTCACTGTAAAAATGAAGTTTTTTATGTCGAAAATAAAAGCCATCTGCGTTCTGACGTATTTACGTTTTTTGTTAATAAAGCCCTAAATGTGCTATTGATGAATTTTATTGTCGTGTATTGGACTTACCTGAAGTCCATAGCTGTAAATTTCCCATAAAACTACACCATAAGACCAGACATCACTTTCTGTTGTGAATTTTCCGTATAAGATGGATTCAGGAGGCATCCATCTTACAGGTAATAACGATTTTGACTGTACTCTGTAAAAAAAAAAATATAGACTAGTCAGATCAAATCAGATCAGTTGAATCAGTTCACTGCAGTACAAAATGAACGTCTTTGGATATCTTTAGCTCGTGTAGCGGTTATAATTTTAATTTTATTATTATTATTATTATATTAATTGCAAAACATAAGTTGTTGGTTTCCAAATTATAATTACGTAATTCCTCAATTTTTTTTGACACTATAAAAAAAAGAAGCAAAATCACGTGATAAACTGAGCTGATCTTTCTAATCTACTTCGGCAACTGGATTAATTAAGATCAGTAGGTTTAGAATAAGGGGTAAACTGATTCAGTCAAATGGAATGAAAAATAAGAAATGGAATACGCCTATTAATTGCATATTGCATTCTGTTTAAAATTCCTTAAGTTTCACAAAATATATAATCATAAATTACATCTAGTTTTCAAATTTGTTTTTAAAGAGAACTAAAATGATAATCAAGTGTTGCATTTAATAAAATTTCTTACTTGTTCATTTAATCAAACTTCAAATATTTTTTTGTGAAATGTTACAAAGTATTCGCAAAATAATAAATTAGATTGACCGATTGTTGATCAACTTGTGCCAGTAATGTCAGAAGTTTAAATATTATAAATCCGTTCAGTTTTAATCGTACACATATGCGGTCGAACAGACCGACTAATATGTTAAAAATAATCAAAGACCTTAATAAAAAATTCTGTACATGACAAAATCGGTATGTTTACAACAAGATGCAATATTTTTATTGCAAGATTAATTTTTTTCTTACCTATAGTAGTCGCAACTGTACATGTCTCTACTTAACCCAAAGTCACTAATCTTCACTATTAAATCTTTAGACACTAAGCAGTTCCTTGCAGCTAAGTCTCTATGCACGTAGTGATTGCTAGATAAGTATTCCATTCCTAGAGCTATCTGCAGTGCGATATGTAGAAACTCATTCTGAGTCAGGCTTTTTCCTTCCGAAGGGGAGTTTGCTCTGAGAAACTCGTGCAGGTCTCCCTGAAGTAAATAGAAAAACAAATTGTTACTTATGTATACTAGCATCTATACAAAGCTAACATTAAATAATCAAATAGTAAATGCAATCTGTCCTCGAGTCGATCAGATGAGAGAAAAAATGCGATGTATATATTTTGATGATTTTATGTTACCCAGAATTTTGGTTGCACAAAAATATGTTCGCATCGTGTGGCCACCGTTTGAACTACGAGCTTCGAATGGTAAGCGTCCAACGTTTGTGTTTGAAACGTTCCGGCCGCTGTCGGTATTTCTGACCTGACTCAGTCTTTTATGTTTTTTACTTAACAATTTTGAACAGGATAATACTATAAGAACGGAGCAATTGTCATATCTCCATTCATTTTGCAAATAACAACGTATGTACAAATGTCTGTATCGGGTGTATTGATTAAAACATTCGCCCCACCGTGTAGCAGAAATATTTGTTAAATCACAGTCAAATACATTTGATTCAAATGTCTGGTCAAATGTTCAAGTCAATGTTCATCGTATCATATCGTATAGCGCCCGCTTAACAAACGTGTACAAATAGTTCTAAATGTAACCACTGTTTTCAATTAGACGGCGTTGCTAGTAACAAGCGCAATTAGATGTATTGTGGGTTGCGTTTTCCTAAATAACTATCTCCAATTAACACCCCCTACACAAGAACTACTCCCAACAAGCAAAAATTTCCACCCTACTTAATAACTACTACACCTACACAAAATATACATTGCAAAACCCATACCTAGTAAACAAACACCTATAATATCTAACGAAATAGGTGTGCTATAGTACCTAGGACAAAAACTATCTCTTCACGAAAGGCCAATGGCCATTGCGGAAAACATTCAAAATCATAGTCTAAACCGGATGACCATGGTCATCCAGCAAGGTCTAGAACCAACATAGCATAAGTTCTCAACACGTTGGATTTATACCGAGGTACGGCATTAGGAACAAATTTATTGTGTATCTTATGTCTGTATCGATCAATGATAATATTGGATCTTAGACGTTGAATCTACGGATCTGTGTAATTCTAACAAAAGCAGTGGAAATCAGGGTTTATAGTAAACTATTGGGTGTAATCGCGCGCTTCGCCACTAAAGTTGCGCAATACTCAAATTTGTGACAAATCCTTCTACCAGTGGCGGCTCGTACTACATATTTGTGAGTGTGCCCGCATCAAACAAAAAAGGATATAAAATATTAATCAAAGAAATTTTCTTTATAATTTCAATTTAAATTTTAAAGGAATAGGTCTTTCCTTGTTTTCGGCAAACTTTATCTATTAATTTTTCATTCTAGTTTTGTGGCAATAAATTTTCGGGTTTCTTTATTTTCCCAGTCGCATGTAACAAATCTCTCACCCTAGTGTCTGTTCATATTTTTACCATGATCTTCCGCAAACAGCAAACACGGAAAACAAAAAAAAAAGCATTCTCTCGTTACAATAACAAAACCAGTTGTTTCTTAATATGTCTGATAAATTGTCTTTTATATTGTTTACCGCGACTTTTACCCATTCATTTTGAAAAATGTATCTAAACTTTAGTCAAAACTAATTTAAGGTAAATTTTAATTTGTAAATAATCGTATTCTTACTGTTGTATGCTGCAGTTTTGTTTGTGAGCTGTAGTATTTGTAGCTCGTATCGAACATAATTTTTTATGTACGCCGAACTTATTCCGATGGTAGTCGACGACCATCAAATTGCGTAAAATATTACCAGAACACCGTAATTAGTCAACTATGTTATGGATGTAGCTAGTCGACTAAATTATTCAGTGATCTTTTGACTGATTTTATCACGTAAACCACAATATAATGTAAAATAAAGAAGTAATATTGTTATCTGATTTTTGCATATACTTTAATAATGTAGGTACTTATATGAATAATTGATAATGGGCACAGGTGTTTTCGTGTAATTTAATTTGATATGTTTATTGTTAGATATCGTTACTGCTTCTGGATAGTACAGTCAACCGTTTTAGAATCTCTTTTCTTTGTTTGAGATTTTTTTCCCGAATTGTAGTCAATGTTAAAATAATTTAAGAGTAAAATATTTTGACTTACCTCAGACATAAATTCGAACAGCATACACATGGGTTCCTGTTTTACGATGATACCTAACAAGCAAATAATATTTGGATGTCTTAATTCTGAAATTAAATCAATTTCTCGTTGAAAATCGGCTTGTGTTTTAGCACTGGCATTTTCTTTCAAGGCTTTAACTGCTACAAAAATCTTCCCTGTCTTCATTTTCAACTCGCCTTTATAAACTTTTCCTGAAAATAATCTCACATATATTTGTTATGACTTTATAATTATTTATTTACCGAAAGCTCCTTCGCCTAATTCTTCAATAAAACTAACTTCTTTGTAGGTGTAATTTGGAACATTTTGGAAGTTATTTTTGCTAACATTTTGGTTTCGCAACGGTGGAATATTGTTACTTTGTTGAGGAAGCATTGGATTTAGTTCCATTGGAGAATTCATTCGTGAGTTACCATAAATGTTTTTGTCTGCAGCCGGAATATTAATCTGAAATTTTAATTATTTTTTAACTGTATTATAACGGGAGGTAGGAACATACATTTTGAAGACTTCTAGGATTTTGTTTCTTGTTTTTAAAACAGCAAAAATAAATAACAACAGCGGATATTCCGGAGAAACACAACACCAAAGCTATTGATATGTAAATCCATAAAAATGTTGCTGAAATAAAAATATTATAAGAATTTTTTTTATGGTTTTATTGTTTCATTTTACCGCATTTTGGTACATTGCACAATTCCCGTTTGGTGGGTTCGACATAGCAAAAGGGCTCGGGTTCAATTCCGTCCGGATTTCGACAATAACTATGTCCAGTTAATTCCGGATGGTTTGATAACTGAACTTGAAATTGGTGTGACCATTTCATACATTTGATATTATTTCCGCTAAAATCTTGAATACCTCTATACGCTTCGCCATTTCCCCAATAACAATCATCATCTACAATAATAAAAATTAAAAATTGTGAAGATTTTTACAGGTATAGTTGAAGTTTAGTTATATGAAATTCACTTTCGGATACGCCAATTGGCCATTATAAAGTTTTATGGGACTTGCGGTATTGATACTTTTAGGCAGGTAGTTTTTTCTGTCGTATGATGTTAAGGGCCGTACCAGAAATTTTCTTTCAAAATGTTTCCTAATTACATACTTTTAAATCTAGAGTAAAATATTCAAATAATAATGCATTTTAAATGCCGTCTTCTAATTTCAATTTGTAAATTGAGAAGAGATTAAATTATTATAATAAATTCAAACGTAAATTTTACATACAAACAGTTATTAAATAAAAATAAGAAATACTTGGTTGTTTAAAAAAATTGAATTTTATTTTTATTCATATTTCGATTTTTAAGGCCATATTTATACATAGAAAAACAAATACAGAAACTAAGTATTAACCACCTTTTCAATGGTAAGAATATCTAAAAAGGATTAAAGCGGAGAGTTCAATGGAGATTTGACAAGTCAAGTTGTTCATTCTTAAGATTTTTCTTTTCATTGGGTGATTTTTAAATTTCCAATTACATATTCTAAGAACTGCATTATTAGCTATTTATTGATACTTAGTAAGTAAGTATGATTTTATTTAACACGGACCTGTTCTTACTGTTCAAGTGATACCTTTGAGTTGGGATAATTTATAACTCCTGACAGCAAAGTTTCCCACCATTCCATAAAAGGTTGTAAAATCCGCATAAGTCAGTTTCATATACCTAAACTTCTACTATAGAAAACATACCAGCTTGGACGTTTTGTGTGCGGTCTATACCTAAGGGAAGACAATATTCAGAATGTGGGTCTCCGGGTCTAGGAAGTGTCACACATTCTTCCAGTTGCAAAGTTTGTCCTAAAAACAACATTAATCTGTTTACTACCATTCGTTTTTTGAAGAAAAGAATCAATAAAATAAAACAATGTCGTAAATTAATTAGATATTTATATTATTTTCTCCTCGTACATCAAAACTTTCAAAGGGTTTTGTAAAAAAATATAGTCGTACAGCTCAACCAAAGATACGTTGCATTCTAGCAGTGCAGAGAGAGAAATTATTGGGAGTCTCCTTGAAGAATATTTAAAAATGACCGTTAGTCATATATATTTAATTTGTCTTAACCCTACGATCATAGGGAGGTCTGTGAGTATCAAAACAAAAAAGTCTCTGAACGGTACATACATACTTTTCTGTGCTAATTTCGCTTACCAAATATATTTTTTATGAATCTGTTTCTATATAATGCCTAATACACGTTTAATTGCAAACAAAAATATTTCTTGTGTCAATTAAAATTTGAATAGAAGCTTAGAATTTTACCGCAAATTTTTTAGAATTTGAAAACAACGTCTATATAAATGAAAATAAAATTGGTGAAAATAAAATATAGAACTAAAAAATAAAATTGGTGAGGTCACTCTTTTTTTCCATGATAACCGGATCTGTCAGAACAAAATGCCATGCGGCAAGTATTTGAAATTTTGAAAAAAATATTTTTATAAAGACAGTTACTATTTAGATACCAGAAAGGTACTGTGGCGGTAGAAATTTTGTAAAAAATAATATTCAAATCATCTAAAAATTTCAATTTGTCGTGGACTCACAAACTACATCAGACGGACTATAAATATTATTTGTGATATGCTTCAATATACCGGTAAAAGAGTTAGACCTTTACGAGAAGAAGTCGTATTTTTAGCTGGTCATGTCGTTCGTTCTGTTTTATTAGATGAATTCAATTTATTAGACTGCATATGAGAAAGTTCAGGAATACAAAATAAACCATATACATTTTATGGCATAACTTTTACTTGTACTGAACATAACCTCCGACTAAACATTGTTTTATATGTATATAAAAATATGATTTAATAACCCAACCACATTCAAAAAACTGACAGTTTTAGCAAATTATATGATATCTCGAAGAACTTATCACCATTAACAAACTTCTTATTTTTTCGTTAGGGGCCAACTTTTTCATCGCGTACTCTTTATATCAACAATTATATATAAAAATATTCACAATGGTATCGTCATGGAGAGGACGAATTTTTTATTTATTTTAAAAAATGTTTAAACGACACATACTACCCACGCCTACCCAAATTTGCTTTCGAAATCTATAATTAGAATAAATAGCCCTAAATGATACTGAGTAAGTGCCACAAGTCTTTGGCTAAGCTGTAAAACAGAACTGACTGCCAAAGTTTATTACTTTTATACGAAAATTATTATTTTTGCAAATAAGGTTGTTATTAATTTTAATTAAAAGTTTAGATGAATTGCTCAACATGTGCAAGCATATATGTGGAAGGACGGACCGACAGACATTACGCAAAAAGTATTTCAAACTCCTTAATTTGTAGACATACGTTAAAATCTCAAATGTATAAATCGACATGAATACAATTCGTGTTATAAATGAAGTAAAATTTTTAACTTACCAATAACGGGATGTCGTTTGGCAATGGCATACTCAACCCTGCAAAGTTCATTCTCCAAAATTTCACAATCCTGTTTACAAATTCGTCTCAGAGGCAAATGATTTCGAACATTACGTAACCGTTTCTCGCGTTCTTCTTTGCTAGCTCTTTGGGTATCTGCGGCCCATCTAGGACCAAGTCCCATATTTACCATCTGTTCATCTAAACATAGGGGAAACGCACTGTAGCATAAAGAGGGCAAGGCGAAATCTCTACAGCTTTCGGAGAGGTCCCTAGAAAAGAAAAGGTTTGATAACGAAACAATGAAATTAAATTAAATGTAGATAACGAAGCACAAATATAAAATGTTACGATGTCAGTGATGCCAGTCAAGCAACAAAAATTGGATAAATAATGCATATAATTTTTAAAAATAAAAGTAAAAACAACAAAAATCATCGTTGAGGTTGGTTGAGGTGCATTCTAATTCAGAAAGCGAGTCGCTGTAATAACGCCAGTTGCATTATCTTACTATTGCCATCTAGTGGACTTTTAATCACTTATAAGTGATATCAGGCAAGGCATGACACGTATATGATGACATATCGTAGTTGCTATCTCAAGCGAAAAGCTATGAGAAATCGAACATTTCGAATCGTTATTTTTTAAGTCATGCCTGACATTACGTATAAACGCTTAAAAAATCAACTAGTTGGCGACAGTGAGATATAGCCACACACTATCAAAGTAGAATGGGCCCGTAGAAATAGAACAACAATCTACGGAATCGAAGGTCTTCAGTTCGATTACGATTCTAGGAATATCTTGTTTTTTTATAATGTGTTCTGTTTTTTAAGTTAATATAATAATTTAATGCCGGGTTAAGTCGGTGCTAGCTAACACTCATTTTGATTTTAAGCTAACACCGTTTCGAGAATTCGGCTGTTAATATTTTATAAAAAATTACTAATGAACAATAATTATCCTGAATCAAATTATAAAGAAGACATGGACAATTACGAAAAATATTCTGCAGAATATTAAAAAAGAAACTCCCACTATTAGAATCGAATCGCAGACCTTCGATTCCGTAGGTCATTTTGCATGTACAACAATAAAAACATGAGGCAAACAAACTTAATTTTTTTTTGTAAATTTCGTTTAATTATGTTATTAAAATGAAGTTCTGTGCAATATTGTGACTTGGTTACTAGCAAGAAAGTATTTATTTATCAAAAATTGTTTCCTCGTATTAATAGTCTATGGCAACACTTTCTGTGACATACAGTATATTTAATATATGTAATAAATCTGGACTTACTTTGAATGTGAGATGACCAAAAAGGCGCTAGTAAGTTTCTCTTCAATATTTTTCTGCGTAAAAGGCGGCTGTATAAAAACATATTTCCCGGCTAAAAATTCGTGGCAGGTAGTGCCCGTATAGAGCTGACAGAAGGGCTCTGTTATTAACAACGAATGATTCGTCCCAGAATTACTTGATGATACTGCTGCTTGAAATACTGGTTCATGTGCTGTATCGGTAGATGGCATATGATGTGATGGTAAAAGTGTTGTTAAGTCTGGATTCAAACTGAAAAAAATATTTATTATATTACCTGATTTAGGACATTAATGTTTTCATTATTTAATATATTCACGAAATTTTTATTGACATACTATTGAAATATTTAAATTAAAATTATTTAAAATTTTCACGCTTAATGTTCTAGTTGAGAATCCAACTGTGATTGGTTGTACAGAGAAAAATCAATTTATGATTTGAGAAACAAGATAATGAAATTTTTAATTAGAGATAGTTGAAATAATAACAACAAATTGTAACTTCAATAGTTTTAAATATTGAAAAGCTTTCAGAACTCATAAGTAATCAAAGACAATATTTGGGTTTAAGTTCTGTAAAATTTTTATTAATTTACATTCTTGAAAAGTTAAATAGTTTTGTGAGATGTGTACCTAAATTAATTTTTGAAAATCTGTTAAAAAACTATTTTTTATAAAAACAGTAATGGGTAATAAATTAATAAAAATTTTATGACATATCTGATAGCACAATAGGCAAAGAGAGACAAAACTAGTGAATATTGATAAATATTTAGTAGTAATTTTTACGTTATAATATTAAATCCTAAAAATTATTTTCTTTGTAAATTTCTTGATCTCTCAAAAATTGATATTATTAACAATTAAATTAAAATTATGAATGAAAATTTTTTTTTGAATTATTTCTTGTATCTATATTATTTTGCAAATCCATCTATAGAGAAATTCTAATACGTCTGCACATTTATGTAATTTGAAATTTAATATTAACAAAGCGAATATTAATCTTTGATCATTAACAGATTGTAATCCAGATTTTAAATTTAAGTTTAGTAATTATATCGTCTGTGGCCATACCTTTGATGTAATAAAATCAAACAATGATATTCAACAGTTGAATTAAACAAAGCTTTAGAACTTTAGTGATTCATTTCTTTTATTACAATTTACATATAAGTGAAAATAAACTGTCATTCATTAATTTTGTACTAAAATAAAAAATAAATAATAAGGTCTAATATTTTTCGGGATTTGATATTAATAACATTAATTATTACTCCCGTTCATTTTTAATATTTAACGTTTTTATTCCAAGATTCATTTAATAGGTATTAATTGACAAGCAATTTATAAACTACTTTACTACAAAGTGGACGCTCATCCCTCCATAAATAAAATTACAAATTAATTGAATTTCTTTGATATATTACCTTGGTGTTTCGGGATACACAGGGTCGTAACTTGGAATTTCGCTGTTCGTTCGTACTGAAAAAAATACACATATTTATTAAATTATAAATATAACACTTGGTCCACAAAAATAATAATTTATTTATTTATCATCAGGGAATACATATTTATATTTATTTCATTTTAGAATCATAATCTTACTTATACGCCCTCAAATGCAGACGTAATTTAGCTTTTATCGCCCGAGGGCATATAAAGTCAAACAATACAATATATTTTTAATTTTGATTAAATAAGTATTAAGCATTTACAGAACTTTTCAAATTCTTTTTCATATAAATCTTTTGAATATTCAGAAACCAACTCAAATTCCATTAATATTTCGCCAGAATTATCAGTACCCGACGTATGTACGTATATATTTAACAGTAACAGTGACAGTAACAGTGACACTTCAATCTTCGATTATATTAAATTTGTTTAGTATTATAAACAATCTAACAATGCCAACTATCTATAAAGAAACTACAGCATAGAATACACAGAGTGTTTCAAATAATTTGTACTTGATGTATTAAAGGCATAATTAAGATTATAGCCCTCAAAAAATTTAAATTTCTCCGCTTCGCGTCGAGTTTTAAAACATTCCCTCGTGCTAAAATCTTTTGATTTTGCCCTTAATACATAGATAACTATTATAAACACATATTTATACTTATAATATAATTTATATTGAACTACTTGTATATTTCAAATACACCCGAATATATGTTATTGTGACTTTGTGAATAACATATTATTTTGTATTAAAATGTTTAAAATTTAATTCTTAAGCCAAAGTTAAAAAATAATATTTGTTCAAAAAAGTTATAATGATAAATTCCAACGATAATTTATGAATCAATCAATCGTGATGCAAAACATTTGAAAATTTAAACAATAGGAACAACATTACATTGGATAAAATTTCGTTAAGCCGATATATTTCCGCTACCATGTAAATAAACACTTATTATTGTTGTTATTATTGTTTATAACTGTTAATGTGACAGTTAATTAATATTTCAAAATAATAATAATTAAATTGTTTCATTTTGTGCCTTCTTTGGAATTTATCTTGCCAAATATCATACGACTTCTCTGATTTTGCCAAATAAAATTTTATTTTTAAGTATGTATTATTTTGCTTTTCAGCAAAATCAGTCAAGCATACTGACATTCGGTAAAACCCCTCCTCCTTTAGAGTTGGGATTTGCAATGGAATTTGTTTTCGTATTTGTTGCCAAGCAAATAAATTCGTAAAAAATAAAGTTTATTGATGAAATTAGGAGGTCTACCACTTTTGATAAACCTTAAAGTATTACTTTCATATATTTTGCAAATTTAAAATTTTGTCTGTCGTGTTATACGGACATTTATAGCTACTCCAAATGATTGATTCACAAAGTTAAAATATTTATTGTAACAAGAATTTCCACTTCGATAGAGCGTAGAGTCAAGCGTCTATTTTAAGACATCGTAAAGAGAAATAATAAGAATGTTACAGTTAGCAGAATAAATTAACTTCAGTCACATACGCTGGAGATTATAAAATATAAATAGAAATGCGAATATAAATGCAGGTATTATAATTTTTAATCAAATGAACCCACACAAGTTAAATTTAAAAGCCGATTTTATGCTTTGAATGAACGAAAAAAATAATGAACTCATAAATTAATTTTATGAAGAAGTTTTATTATTAAATATAAATTCATATAATCAAAAATGCAAAAATTAATTATATATTCTTTCTTGAGCTTGAATCTCACTTAATCAAATTCTTTACTATTTCCCGTAAAAAAATGACATGTGGTGCACTCTTCACATAAGCTATATGGTGCTGGAGTTACGATACAAGTAGGTAAAGCAAAATTGTTGTAACAAACGCGTTTTAAAATCCTTGCACAATATTTTATCTACGATAGAATCTAGTAAACGCAAATATGAAAAAAATATTTCAAATTTGAGTTAGGATCATTGAATTAAATAACAAGTTTGCTTTGTTGTTTTAAGAAAATTTTCTCGTTAGGTAGGTATCGATTATTTTTGCATGCTTTATAATTTTTACCACTAGTTGTTACTCAACTGTGATTAATAAAATCTTGTTATTAAACCATTATTTTCCAAATTAAAAACTAGTAACTAAAATAGTTATTTTTTTCTATAGCAGAGTTTAAGTGTAATTTTATCAACTCAAAATAGTGGATAAAGTAGCACTTTAACCGCAAGGGTAGATAAAGTAACACTTTAACAGCAAGGGTAGATAAAGTACTTTAACTTTTGTTTATTAGAAGTACATTTCCATAACAACAGACACTACTGACATTTTAAAATTGTTCTTAAATATTAATTTAATTTTTCTAATTCTTTTCTCTTCAAAACCTGCTATAGAAAAAAATAGAATTTTATACACGACGATAAAATTAAATTATCGACTCGAGAAAAATAATTCACTCGCGATTATATCGCTCGTGAATTAACACTTTCAGCTAAAATATTATTTTATCGTCTTGTATAAAAAATAACTATTTGATTCCAATTTTTAACTTCTCATGACATATTTCGAAAAATGTAAATTTTACACACTATCGTATATAATATAATTTTTCCAAAAAAAACTTTATTTTGTGCACAAATTTTACAAAGTTAAATTGTAAGTATAAACACGAGTCAAACTGTTTACAGAAATCTTAAAATAACAGTTTTTGTTATGAAATTCAACCCATTGTTAGGCCCCCGAAAGATGTAAAAATTATAAGGTCAATAAACAAATGAAACAGTATTGAAAATATTGTTGACTTACCCCATTTCTCTTTCGTTACAGAGAAGAAATTGGTGGATTTTATTTTTACTTTTCCTGTGGAAGCGATACATGTGTAGAAGCCTGAATCGAGAATTTCCAGGCGTAGGATTCGTAGTCTGGAACTTACTATCCTTGTTTCTTCGTTCTGGAATAGACGATGCCTGGTTAATTTCAAATTAATCCGGAAAAAAGGATGGGGAGAATTTATGTAAGCGAAATTTGAATAGCAAGAAAAACAAAACGAATTATACGCGCGCATCTGAAATACGGCATTTATATTCTTAAAAAACATTTAACATAAATTACAGTTTTTATTTATTTATTTCATTAATTCAAATTTTTTTACAAGAATGTATATGCTTGCTTATTATCGTCAAATACTACTTTACATAATATTTTATTTTCTACAGAAAGATTTTGCTTCAATTTCTGTGATTGCTACTCAATATTTGTTTAATAATAATTTTCTAATATGCAACTAAGTATAATAAAATATTTCTATATAATCTAAACCGAAGTTTGTATGTAATAAAGGATTAACAACAATAAATGTAAACTTAACTACATTCAAAATTGTAACAAAAACCGGTAATGGATATTTTTGAGCAAAGTTTTCGAACTTTAACCGTAATTTTAACCAATATTGTTAAGGCCAAAAATACCGGTAACCGTTAACCAAAATATAATAAACCGGTTTTAGCAAACATAAACCTTTTTTTTTGATAATATCATTTAGCGAAAAAAAAATAATATTTTTTCTTATATCTGTTATATTTGTATTTGAATATTACTCTGTCAGCTTTAGGCATCAAGTTTACAATGGGGTATTCCAAGCCTACGGCTTTTAAAGAAATTCTTATTGGATATCATTGTTTACCATATATAAGTAATATTAAAGTGAATATAATCATTATTTTTCTGATTTTTAATACCATAATATCAAAATGAAATTGTAATGCATTTGAATCGAGTACGTAAAATTCAGTATCAGCCTTGTTGTGACAAAGTAGGCACTCGCGTCAGCCTATTGGCTCTTGTTCGAACGCGCCACGCCTCTGACTCAGACCTACGAATGATGTTCTCAGCTGATTCTCAGTGCAAGTGACGTCACACGCACGTCCGATTTTCTAGGGTGTAATTTATTGAAACTTTAAAAATTTATTTCTGGCGTGTTTGAAACCTTTCGGCGAAAAGAAAAAATACGGGTCTAATATTTTTATGCATAGAATAACATATTAAAAAATGAAAAAATCTTGGAATACCCCATTGAAAAATGACTTACATTTTTCTGAATTTATAGGAATTTTGTGAATATTCGTGTTTGATTTTGTATGGAGCACAAAAAAATAATCGCTTTTCATTGGTCCATAATATTATTTATAAAATTAATTATATTATTATTATTTTTATTAACCGATAAATTAATCGGTATTTTTTTCGATTACATGCCCTGATAAATATAAATAAATATAAAAACCCCATTTCTACTATATTCTTTTTCTAATCTTTACTATATTTCCCATAGAAGTTACGCCATTTATTTTATACACAATATGCTCTAATTTCACCTAATGTTGCTCTATATACATGACTCAAAAATACTTTAATTTATCAAATTCCTGATTTATTTATAATCTAGATTTTATTTTAATTTCATTTAAAATTACCATGTTTAATACATAAATCGAACTACTTTAAAAGAAATTTTAGCCAATAAAAAACATTGTATAAATTTGTAGTATTCTATTTTGTGGAATGAATACTGAAGATTATGGAGCATATTTTTTCCTGTGATGTAGAAAGTGCTTTGAATAGAATATGAAAATCCTTTAAAACACGTAATAAAACCAACATAAATTCAGCAGCTTTTATACTTCGTACTAAAATTATTATCGGATTATGTCTACCAGTCTACCAAAATTTAATCAATAATAAAAACATCAACAAAATGGAATTTTACAATGACAAAAACGATTTTTAAATTAAAATATTACATCAATATATATTATGTACAAATTTAAAAAATACAAATAATATGACGTATACCTAACGCCAGAGTTGGGAAATATACTTTTTAACAATACCTAAATACTTTTTATTCTAATGACAGTTTTCACAAAAGTTCGTTATAATTATAACGCTTTGTTAAATATTTTCTCCAATAACACAATTCGTCTTTGAAGAAAAATAAAAATTTTAGTTTGTCTACTGTTTTATAATTTGTCAAAAAATTTAACGAAGCGTTATAACTATAATGAACGTTTTATGAATACGGGCATTAGTACCTGAAGATACAAATATTTCTTAAAAGTATCTATTATAACTACTTAAGATACAAGAAAGTATCTTAGATATTTTTCAATATCTTAGAAACTTTTAAATATATTAGATACTTATAAATAGGTAAGTACCTACTTAATAATTGCAAGTTAAGAGATACGCCCCATTTTTTAATTTTCGAATTTCTCTTATAAATATTTAACATTTTATAATAATTGTAAATAGCATTACATTCTATTTAACTCAAATTTTCATTGGCAATATAAATTTCTTTAAAATACGTCCTCTTAAAAACCTCAAATGGGCCTCGACTAAAAGCAAACAGCTTGTTTGTATTTTAAAGCTTCTCTTTTCGTATGTTAGAATTACAATAATAACAAATCAACTCAATAAACAGAACAATTACTAAAACTAATTTAGTCAAACAAAATGAACAGAAACACAATGTATGCAGCTCGCTGAGTAGTCAGAGTAGTTTGTATTGTATGTATTAACAATTCAATATTTCTCGGCTGTAGTAGATACTTTTTAAGATAACATATGCTTTTTTAAGAGAAAATATTCAAATATTATTAAATAGTATTTAAATAAAAGATACATTTTACATAAAATATAGTATCTAAGATAATTTGTGTTAGATACTTTTTGTATCTGAAATACTATTGAGTATCTTTTGATACTCCCAGCTCTGCCTGGCGGGTATGTTGCCACATGACTATAAACACGCTTATGTATTGTTGGTCACATTTTCAACTTCAAAAAAGAAGTCTACATAAATAGTGTAGTTGAAAAGTTATAAATAGTGTATCGAGAACGAAAAAGTTCACATCGAGTTTGGTTTTTTATTGTTAATTATTAAAAACATTTTTCCCGACGTGCATAATCAATTTTTTTGTATTCTGTTGTTTCGGGTGGGTCACCGAAACAGTCGGAAATCTCAATTTTCCACGTCTCCGCCAGGTTAGTGTGCGAAAAATTTCGAAAAAAAAAACTCCTACTTCTAAAGCATTTATTAAAAATATATATTTATAATAAAAAAGTATAACTGTCCTAACATCCTTTTGGCTAATAATAATAAAAAAAAAATAGTGGAATATGGATGAAATTAATTCAGAATACTAGATTTAGTGCATTAGGTTTATGATTTTGGCAATAAATGTTGTCAATGTGAGATGTGACAACATTTGGCAGCATTGAAAAGCAAACAACAGTGTGTATATGCATGTTCTAGGGAATAAAAAAAGTAATTATTGATTTAATGTTTTTTGTACAAAACATTGTATTACAAACCACTTGCGTGAACTTGGTTCCCGGTTTTGTTCTATTGCGGTATTTGCAAGCTCGCGCCACAAAACACTCATTCGGAAATATAGTGTTCCCGCACTTGGTATGTAATAACTATTATTAAATTTAGAATAGGTAGATAATTCGCAATTTGATAGATGACAACAATGAAATAAAACAAATCTAAAAGTACGGGTTCTTATATAAAAATTTTTAATGTAGTAAATTTATTAAAAAAGAAAAAATAGTTAATCATTTATTATTTATTATTTCTGTCTCGATAAAACACACAAATAAGTAATGAACTTTAGAAAAGTTTTACGTAAACACTAACTTTTTCAGAGGACGACAAAAATAAATATATTGATATAGAAGTTTTTACTTACAGATGCGGTCTTGACGAGTATTCTCTTGTCATCGTTTAGATTAAGAGGTGCTTCATTAATTAACCAGGTAATCCGAACCTTGTTAAGAGTTTGGTTCGGGTCTAAAACTTTCACATCACACCGTAGCTTCAGAGTCTGGCCGCTGTCTCGCGTCAGATTCGTCAGTTCCTTCACAAATTGCAGCGTTCCTAAACAAAACACAATGTTATAGTCCTTTCACAACAGCATGCATTCACGCCAACAAATAGTGGGCATACTATATAGGTGTCTCAAATAACTTGTTAAGCGTGGGGATCTCGAGGACGGTAAAAGATACGAGGTCGGTTAAATTAGACTAAAGTAGCCGCATTAAGGGGCCATTTTAACGATATCTTTGTTTTCAAAAAAAAAAGAATGCCTAGGTTAGTAGATATGAACGAAAATGTAAATATTACTGTTTTTAATTTTTGTTCGAGATTCCATTGCTTAATAAATTATTTGGGACACCTGTATTTATTTTAATAATGGGGTTATCCCTGATTTTCCGTTTTATTTTTTTCCTGAAAGCCTACCGTCTAAAATAAAGGTGTTCCACATAAAAATTAAAGTGTGTACACTGTACAATATGTTGATCATGAAACAAAAAGATTTTTTTTTTAAATTCGCTATGTTAAGGGTAGTTTACTTGAAGTAGAAAATTTTCGGACCACTGGAGTAGCTATTAATTACACAATATTAGACATTTATTAGTATTAGATATTATGTAAACAATTACTTTCTTTGTAGATACTATGCATTTTTTTGCGATTTTTTTTTAAAAATATTTTTTTATAAGCATCACGTCGTACAGTATATACCCTTTAATTTTTTATTCTAAGTTGTGGAACAGCATGTATTTGTAAATAATATGTTCATGTCATTTGTGTACATTGTTTTGCTTCAACATAAGCTTCGATTTCATATCTCAATAAACGTCATTTGCCCAAACGTCACGAATCACAATGATACGACTCATTCTTGCGAACGAAATGCAAAATAAAGTAGTTTGTATTTCATTGTTTACATATAATTTTAATGTGGTATGTGCCCGTAATCGAATTTCAGTATATAAGTCATAAAATATAAAAACTAACTACTACAGCTTCTCATTACAATAATAAAAATAAACATTAGTTACATGTATAGTTTTAAGCAATTAAATGTTTTGGAGAAGGGATATGTGACGTCAATATGGTAGGATTGTGGAAGAAGACTGTCTCTTTCTCTCAGGCTGATTTATAAGTGACGTAAAATATAGAACATAATTTAGTACAGAAAACATAGGATTTAAGTCATAGGAAATTGATGTATCAATTTCTAAAAAACACAGACGGAACACAAAACAAATTTACACTGCATAGGAATTGACCAATTTTCATTTCCTATGTTGTTTTCTATATATGTTCGGGAATATCCGGCGCTCTTCGGTATACATAGTTCAAAGAAATTCTACTAGAGGGATGTGATAAAAGTGAAAAAATTGACGACGTAAAATTGTAATTATAGTTCGTCTCAAATAGAAATGGACTTGTCAATCATTCTCGTGCATCTAATGTAACAAACACGTTAAATGAGACGGCAATGTATATATTGTTTTTTCCAATGGTGTGCATTGTGCCGTATAATCGTTGTTAGAAACTTGTCTCGCATACCAGAAGTCCTGTGCAATACAATGTTATAGTAGCAAAACCAACATATATCAATGAAGTTCAAAACTGCACTGATCCACTAAGCTAGAGGCGTAAACCATAAATGGGAAAGTACTCTACCAGAGATGTGAAATTATTTTTATAATAAAAGAAATTTTTGTAAATATTTATATTTTAAAATAATTTTGCTAGTGGAATTGATACGCTATTAATCGCTTCATCTTCCATACATTTAAACTAGTGTTGAAACAATAACGATCAAAATTAATCGTAATCGCAGATTATGGGTCGCGTGCAGCACATGACTCGAAGTAGGCAACCCGCCTGCCTGGTGGACCAACAAACCATTTCACTCGCTTCGTTTCCATTGTGCAACAAGCTGTTTTTTGTGTTATAGAGTTTTGGAGAGATGTTTCAAAGATATTATTTCATTTTTCAAATCTGTCACATTTGTAGAAGTTTCATGATCAGTTTCAGTGTGAGGTAATGTTTCGTTAGTGTAAGAACTAGTGCTAGCAATGTTAGTAATAGTCTGTTCCTCATTTACAGAAACAGGCTCCATGGAAGAACTTACAGCTTGTTTCTATAATTGAATAAATTTGTTATTTTCATGTATATAATAAAATCATTTACCAAAATAAATACATTTTTTATAAAAGGAAGAACATTTACTAATTATTAGTAACTTTAGTAATGACTGAATGATATATGATAAATGCATTAGTAAAAGTTGTTTACATGACATATACTACTACCATTCTATTCAACTCAGTGATATGTATGTTTATAACTAAATGATAATTACGACATATTTTTGTTAATAAAACTTTCAAACCTTAACATGTCGATCTGTTAATCTGTTATAACGCTGTAAACTTTTATTTGCATTATAACATGCTTTTGCATAGCCCATATTTAACGATGGTATCCAATCGGGATTGTTTTTATCATCTAAATCAGCTGGTTTCCCTTGAATTTTGCAATAATTTTTAAGCATATTTGGTTACGATAACATTTATCACAACACAAGTACCTATTTAAAATTAATAAAAATATGGGTTTTATATAAATCATATTTCAATAATATTTTTTGTCACTTAGTATAAACAAAAATATATATAATAATTTATTTCGAATCACCGGGCAAACTTTCTACCTATATTTGTCATAATTTCGTTAGGTACTTTATGAGAATGCCAAATACTAATTTATATTTGTTTGTATTCAAAGAATTAAGGTATTAGGGACAACAAAATACCTTTAATAAAATGTCTCGAACATATTCTGCCGTATTTTATTTTATATTCTGTTAAGTGTTGTCTCTTAACCGCAGTTGTCCACTTTTTCCGTCTTTCTACCGCCAAAGGAATACTCCTACCTCTATTATCTTTTTCTAAGGGAAACCTATAAAAATATATTCCATCCCCAATTCCACTTTTTTTTGAACATCCCACAACAACACAGAATTGAGGCATTTTTGGCTATTTCTGCGTGGTGTACAATGGTATGTTGGTCCACCAGGCAGACATCTTTAAATGGCCGTGACGTCACGTGCACGCGACCCATTGTGATTTTCCGATCAATCCTAATGTTAGATTATCTTACATGATTAAACAATTATAACGCGATCGATAATTTGAACGCATCCGTTTAAATATATCCGCGCTTGCAATTAGGGGAACACCTGGAATCAAAAGCTGTCATTAGTTCATTTTCATCGTACAATTATTTTGCAGGTTATAGTAGAATTATAAAGTTATTTCATTACTTGTTGAGTAATTACTTTTTAAGTAGCATTTGGAAATACTTTACGAAGAAGATAAGTGGATATGACATTGCCTCTATAACTTTGTGAAGTGCAAGTATTGCGGAAACGATATTTCTACAGGGGGCCAGTACCATACAATTTAATGCACATTTAGAAGCTGTGCATATTTACCGGCAAATGTACACATTTCATAATAACGTACTATTACCTTAATACTTACATTTTAAGACTAATTTGTAATATTTTTCTTTATTTTTGCACTTATAAAATACTTTTTCTACTCCTGCTTTGAAAATACAATTTTCTGGTTTGTTTTTCATGCTGAAAGTGATTCTTTGCAGCACGCAGTGCTGCAAAACTTTGCAGCACTAATAAATGTTTGTTGCATTGTTGCTGCCATGGATACGCATCACTTAAGCATCACAAAAACAAAATTTGCAATAAATGTCAAATTATGTTTAAAAAATTATTTTTTATTTTCTTATTTTTTATCTTGCAGGAGTAGAAAAAATAGTGTGTATAACACGTGTTGAAAGTCCTTTGTCGAACACAAACGATTGCAACCTTCGCTTCGCTCAGGCTGCAACTTTCGTTTTGGTTCGACAAAGATAGACTTTCAGCACTTGATATACAAATAACTATTTTGTCCTCATGAACTGTAAACTTAACAATCACACATCGTTCACGTCTATGGTAGTTGCGATTTTACACATGCGCGGAACTTTACCGCACTCAGTAAAGTAATACGCACCCACATTTTTAAGTTTTAAGAGACCACTAATAAATAAAGCTGCTTTGTAATAATAAAGAGTACTTACAAAAACGCTAGCTACCGCAGTTCATCGTTCAATAATAATAATAATAAATAAATAAATAAATAAACCTGAATTTCTTTTAATTTAATCTGCTGGCGCCATCTGTTAGCATACAATAATAATCAGTGAGAATGTCAAAATATTCAATGAATGACTAACGAGAATTGATTATTTTATTTAAAATATATGGAATTAATTTTAATAATGTTAAAAACGGTAAGTAACATTAGAATCATTCATGTAGTCTGTTTAGGACTAGATATATGTAGGAATCAATTATAATAGTCTACCTAACCTTAATTTTTTGATAGCAGCTTACTTGATGACAAGAATGGTTTAATGTTAACAAGCAAAATTTATAGAAAATTCATATTTTAATAGATATCTCGGACAAAAAATTTAATACATTATGTGTGCGTTAGGTATTTGTACAACGCTCGGTATTATTGCAGCACTCCGCTGCGCGTCGTGCTTCAATATGAAACCTCGCGTGGTAAAATAACACCTACCGCACGTATAATGTAAATAACTATTACTTTACTATGTTTTGTTTTATTTATAAAAATTAATCGTAATCGTAACCGTACGATTATTGTTTCATATATCGTAATCGCAAAAGTGTAGCTTTTAAATATATAGATATAAATAAAATAATAGTATATTATTTAACAAGCATAATATGTAGGCTATATTACACGAGGATGTAATTAAAAATACGAGCGGTAGCGAGTATTTTTAATCATCTGAGTGTAATGTAGCCATATTATGCGAGTCAAATACTATACTTTATCTACAACTATCAGGCATATAAAAAATCTAATATTATTTGTTAAATATTCAGTTAGGTGTGGATAGTTCATATATACCTTAACAGATGGCGCCACAGTAGCACTTAAATGTCAAAATAACTTTTCAAATTGTATTTATTATACTTTTATAAGCATATATATTGATATTTATAATAAAAAATATAGTATTAATAAATTAACAGCTTATTAAAATGTTATGTGTTAAATTATATGCTCTATTTATTACAAAAAAGTGTGGCGTGTAATATAACGTTTCATATTACACTTGTGTAATATGAGTAGTATATTATATGTTGTATCACACGTATAATGTACCCATATTTCAATAATTGTAGATAAACACTTTTTATTGTCCCCGTATGAACTAGGAACTAAGTACACCATTGGTAAAAAACTCAACGGAGGGTACTTTCTATTCTATACAAAATAGGTACGGAAATGCGTCTTTCGCTCCTGTTCATTTCTATATGAGATGAACTGTAGTACACTGTACGTACTATTTCTTCCGATGTTCAACTTGACATTTGACCTTAGTATCACCATTGATTTTATAAAGTTACATATAAAATCAATGGTATCACTATAGATGTGTATATACGAGTATGTGTCAGATAAGTCTGTGTATCAGTTTGTAATTCATGACGTCACAATAATTCGAGGCGGAAATATCTTTAAAGAAAATAATGAATGAAAAGTATTATATTTTAGAATATTTTATGTTGGAATATGCATCGTAAGATTCGCAGATTTCATCCTTGTAAAAAAAAATGATAATCTTTTTCGATGACCTCATAAATAGACAATGAAATAATACTTTTTTTGTTTCTTTTTTCTAAAGATAAATCATTAAATGAGTGAGTGAGTGATTATATAATAGATTTAGATTTTGGGAATGCAAGTAATTTGTAGGGAGTGGATGCGGAACGATTTGAAGAAGATGGGAAGCAGAGGAATGAATAACGACTCACCATTTGTTGTCGAATTCAAATCTACGGAATAATCTTCGTAGTCGTCATCGGAGTAGTCTTCATCAGTCTCTAAGTTATTTGTTTGTACACCTGCAACAAAAATACTTTTATTAATTTTGGTTCTTTCGACCATAGACAAAAACATAAAATAATAACATGGAAAATTTGCACCACACATATCTTTATTAATATTTGTTTAAATAGACAAAATGAGAAAATAGTGCTGCAAATAGGTTATTTGGTGTTATGTCTGAAATAAATGTGATTATGGACAAAATTATTCTTAAAAATTCATCGAACGGATGACTAAAAAAAAGCACATGTATTTTGCGCATTATCTAGTATTTAAATAATGGATTTCTATTTTATTTGCGTTATCCCGGTTAAATCGTTAACAGTGTGATATAAAATACTTAAAAAATTAATTCAGATATGTATATAAAATATTAAAAAAAGTATTGCACTTTGATAAAATACATTATTTTTTTTGTATTTGAAAAACTGAATATTATATTTCAAATACTTTTAAGTAGTTCAAATATTTCAAATACTGTTATTTAAGTATTTCAAATACTTTTAATTACTTCACAAAAAATGAATAAAAAATAATTTTAAAACAAATTAAAATAACCATTTTACTGAGTTTACTATATAATTTTACCGAGTTTATTATATAAATTGTATTCTAAAAAAGAATCTCTATTCTTCGAATTATGCGTGCAGCTGATAACACAAACACTAAGGACGACGATTTGTAATATGTATTATAGACCTAAACATGTACTTTAATATGTAAATTAATTGCAATATATATTTTAAATATTGAAAATTAGTATTTTGTATTAATAAAAGAATTTTAATGTATTAAAATATAAAATACTTTTGAGCTGTATTTGAAATAAAGGTAAAGGATACTTCTCAATAAAAGATATTTAAAAAAATTATTAAAATACGTAATCTATTTTAAAATACATCTATTTCAAATATTTTACAATATTTGCCAGGTTGTAGAAAGGCTAATCAAAAAAATCACTGATTAATTTGACGTTGTTACCATGGCCACGTATTAAAAATACATTGCTGTCAAAAAATTAACCATTAATCAAAATTGATGAAACTTTGTGCAACCCGGGCTAACACTAGTTGTTACGCAAGTAGAAATAACTGTATGGGAATATATTTCCGACCCTTCCAAGAATATAATCCCGTACGGTTTTGTATAAGAACTAATTTTGAAGGGTTCCAAAATTAAATACAGATACATATTCTATACACTGATTTTCTTTGTTTATTTATATATTTATATCTTTAGTTTTTAAATTTTGGGTACCCCAATAAGTAAGGCGCCCTAAGCCATTGCCTAAATGACTCCTGCATGCCTAAAGCCACCACTAATTGTATGTTATATATCTACAAATATTAAATAGAAACTGATTTATTTATTATTTTAATATGATACATATTTTTACCAACAAAACAAAAACCTGTGTTTCGAAAATAAAGGTATGAAAAATTTATTTAACATTTGAATATTTTAAAAGCAGTAAATGAAACCCCAAGTTAATTACCGCGTCAAAAGTGATCTAGAATGAAATTTTAATTTCCCATTTTAAACACAATTTTTATAATTGCCCGGATTGTAATTTAATATTTATAAATTGAGGTACCTAAAATGCGTCTGACAAAAATGACAGCTAATTTCTGATGGATATGCAAGAGGTAAAAATTAGTTATCGATTTACCATTTTGGAACTATTTTCCGTTATAAACTTTGTAACTTCATTTTTCATGTTCAATTACACTTGCAAATGCTACAATAGAGATAATAATAGAAGTCGATTCTGGAAATTTAGCGCTTCGCTGAACAGCTATTTTATTACAGAAATAAATACGGAAGTTATATAGTTGGGAAATTATAATATTCTTAAGTTCTAAATACTTGGGGTATAACTTTACTGGTTTTATATTCGACTCAGTCACGTGATTTCCGAATTACACAGTCGTAACTTTTTTTCTTTGAATTTCCTATGAATCACTTTATGCAAATTATTTTGTAATAAATATTTTTAGTATATTACTGCTATATACCAGAAAACAACTTTATTTAGCAATTTAGCTTTACTTTACGAATTTTTACTTGAAGTACGCATGAAGGGTATGTTACAACACGACATGAAATACATTAATGTATTGTTGGTCATAGTTTCTACTATACAAATTATTCTTGCACGAAATACATTTTAAATATGCCAAATGGTATGTTGTCATACAATTTTAAACACACTCCTGTATTTTGGATCATATTTTTATTTAGAAAAATATATTTTTCTAAATATTATATTTTAATATTTACTGTTAGCATAAAAGTAGATAAAATATTATATTTTTTTAAAAGTATGCTTGAAGGCTGAAGGGATAACACATGACTACAAACATATTATGTGTTGTAAGTAGGGTTGATATCCAACTATCCACCATTTGGGAGGATAGTTCTCCATTGTTTTGTATTGTTCTCCCGTCCTCCTTTTAATAATAATGTCCTCCTTATTAATACATTTATTTTTTTTAGTTTCATTTTTTTATCACTCAATTTCAATAAAGACGGGTTATTTTTCATTTGTTTGCTTTCTGTCTATATACTTTTTAAAATAAAGAGAAAGGCAATATCATTTCTCTAAAAACCGAATAAAAATTACGAACACAATTTACATACTACTTATTTTTACTTCAGAAAAATAGTCTCCAATGAATGAAAAAATGGCAGAATATGTTAGGAAATTTGAAGGGAAAGGACAATATTTCTAAGAGACATGTTTTATGTATGTATGTATACCTTCTTCCGAATTTAGTGAACGAGTCTTCTCCATCATGAATGTGAAACGGAGGGAAGAAAGGAATAGGTCTGAAATTAATTTGATTCGAGCAGAATTACTAGACTATGTAAATGTTGACACGACTTGTTCGATTGAAACGAATATAGGCCTTCTGTAAGTTTAAGAAGTAATTGTAAAAAGTTACATCCAATGTGACTACTGTACATACGATTCCTCTATAATACAAATGATAAAAAAATAACTTAACTATTAAGTAATAATTTCTTGTTTCGCTATCCTGATCTTTTTATTTTGGTAGTCAACAGAGCTGAGAAAAACCCAGGTTTTTCAAAAAACTTCAACCCACAGGGGGTGTATGTATGTTAATGTAATTTTTTAGACATTCCCACAGAATATAGGTATATATTTTTTAAATATGACCATTTTTTTTATACATTTTTTTCGAGTGGGTTGTTTTAGTGGATTTCTTGTTGTTTTTTTTTTTGGTCGGCGGGGAAAATTGCAACAACCCTGATTGTCAAGTATCCTTCTTTTTCAAATATTAAAAAGTTATATTATATAAATATCATTTTTAAGATTTCTAGTTCAAATCGAGGTTAAATTTATATATCAAATAACTCTCACATAAAAATTGCCTCTGTATGGTGCACTCTCCATGTTAGTTGTGGTACTCAGTTATATATACACTATTGATACACCAAGAATGCGTAGTAAGTTGATATATTTAAATAAATCATTACTAAGAGGTCGCAACCTATTTTATTATTCGGTCTTTGGGGTAAGCTGCCACAAGACTATAAACACAGAAACACATTTATATATTGTGGGACATATTTATGTATTGTTATTCGAACATAATTATAATATTTGATGTACTTTTCACTAATAATAATAATTACTAGTACGTTATTTTTATTTCTTGGCAGTAGAAATTCCGTGTTAAGAAGTGCCAAGAATCAATAAAGTTTTTATTAACACTGGAAAAAATTTATAGTCACGCACGTATAATTACTCTTTGCAGTAGCCGGAATCTGATAAAGTTTTATATGTTTATCTTTCACCTCCGTTTAGATTAAAGTAATTATTTCACTCCGGTGGCCAGAGTACATAAACCTTAAGGGCTGGGGCGAACTGTTCAAAGCAAAATAAACATTTCCATTATTTGCCCTCTACTTGATTCTTTCGCTTTATTTTTACACAGATGCACTTTGCAATTATAGGAACCACAAACTAAACTTTCATTTCAAAAGTCTAGTACTTCTACAAATATACCAAAGTAAAAAAGTTACAAATATATTTTTAAATGTATATTACAATCAATTGACAAATTTTATGCATAATATAAAGTTTTATGTATTAATTTCCCAACGAAAAATGTCACTTTTTGAGGTTATTACTTTTCGTCCGCAAACCCTTTTCGTACCGTAAGCCTACTGCGATTTTATCATGGATTTGTGTGTACTTATGTACTACCGAAATGGTAAAGAATAAATAACAAACGAGTAAATAAAAATATATATTTTTTAATATTGGATTTAATTATCCTTAAATACTTGTACAATTAATAAAAATAATTATTTTCGAAGTCAAATTATTGATTAAGGATACCAGAGTTGTTTTATTATTTATTTCATTATTATCTTGTCAGATTGCGCATTGTCCCATGGGATTTAAAATAATTTCGGATATGTCTGCAGTACGAGATTTATTAAATATAAAATGTTACATTTTGGTTCAAAATTAAACACCGATAGAAATAAAAGAAAATATTTTTGTGACTGTAGTTACATTAATGACATGTCATTATACATAATGCAATGTTATATTAATTATTAATTTTTGGTATAATTTAAAATTAGTTTACAAATGTATGTTTTGTTAGTAAATATATTAAAAAATTATTTTTTGCACATAATATCTTACTTTATATTTAATACTTGTTTTAAATCACAGATATTTTTGTTATATCCATGGCTGTCTAATTTTGAACGAAAATGTAACATTTTATATTTAATAAATCTCCTACTGCAGATGTGCTGTTGTATCAATTATGATCCTATCTGATGTATAACTTAATTATGCACAACTTTGAATTGTAGTTTTGCTCTAAATCTATCAGGAGAGAGAGTATCCGCAATTTTTTGAAATCTCGTGTTAAGTTCTATGTTCCGCGTTTCATTGCACTCACTGTATATCATTATTAACCTATAACCTAAGAAAGTATACCAAGCTGCGAAGCAACCGTGAAATAGGGCGCTGGTCAATAAGTTCCTTAAACCCTATTTACAGGTTGTTATATTGATAATAACAAACAATTGGATATGAATATTTACTTGTTTCTTAATATTCACAAAAATAGAGTGGGCTATATTTGTTTTTATATCTGAGGTTTCAGTCATTTCAGTTAGTTACCCTCGCTTTTTATTCTTGATTTGATTCATTTATTTAAATTACACGACTAATTTAATAATTATTATTATTAATAATGTAAAATCTAGAGAATATACCTATTAGACAACACACTTACCTACATATTATGGTTTACATTTTACCAAATATTTATTATATTTTTGTTATAATTACATTTTATTCAGTATAGCAATTATTATACTCGTAGTGTTTTATTTCTATGTAATAATTTTCCATGTAATTTGTAAAAACTACAGCTTGAATGGGTGTTGTTATGCAGGCAAAGTTTAAACGAATGTGAACTTGTAAGAATAACTTTCCTTGTGAAGTTTATAGGGTGTTAAATCACTGCATAAATTAAAGTCAATCTGAAGAAGGAATGCAGTTAGGTGCACTTAAAATTCCTTCGTGGTAACCGTGCATTCCTTACTCCCACAATATTGACTGGTACTGGAGATTACTTTCATTGCTTCACACAGACATTGTAATTGTTTAATTGAGATGAAAACATATTTTCGACACTGTTCCTTCTAGGAAAGTCGTGCGAGTAGTGTTTGTGTATATTTTTGTAACAATATGAAGCCATTTTAATTAATGCAAACTTGATTAAAGCAAACTTCAAGAAATAAATCTCAGCTTTACATAAATTTACTCTCATATTTTGCGGAGATTAAATCTCGACTTCTACAACTAGACGCAGGAGTAAATCTAGCTAGATTATAACGTCTACGACAAATATCATGTGTCGCCAGATATACACATTAATTCACACATTCGTAATTTATAGACTAAAAGAAAATACAAATAATTTATATTACGCCAGAAGGGTATGTTGCCACATGACTGTAAATACACTCATGAATTGTGGGTCACATTTTCATTCACTTTAATGATTATGAAGTATCATAAATAGTAATTTACATAAAAAAGTCGCTTTTTACTTACTTGTAAGAAGTAAAGGAAGTATTTTAACCGCAAAAATTTCTGTTTTCAGTTTTCAACGAAAATATTCGTTCTGATCATCTCTGAATCCAATTTGATACATATGTACTACGTATGTATACCTCAAAATTGATTAGTGGTAGAATGTTGAAATTTTGTATATGAGACTATTATAATTTATAATAAATTAAATGAAGTGCAGTTAAAAAAGTGTATCATTTAATAGGCGTATATAGTAATTTCAAACATTTTCATAAATTATTATTTAGGTACAAATATTTTAAATGATACTAAAATATTCCTATATTTTTATATTCTAAATTTAAATATTACATAAATTTAATGTATTTCTATAGAAAGTTTGTGATTGACATGTCAAAAGTGACAGACGACAGCGTTTTTCTTCTTAAATTTTCCAATAAAACCTAAGGTTTTTATTTAACTTTCTTAATACTTTTCAAAGCAACAATATTGAACCTTCCAATTGAAATTGAAAAGAGTAATACAGTATGAAATAATACGTTGTAGGTCACATATCCGTTAAATGATTTTGAAGATTATTTGGAAACATTTTATTCCTAGCGTAAAACTCATTTACCGGACTTATGACTTAACAAACTATTATATGTATATTACAATATTACTATATTTTATTATTACTTTATTAGTATGTATAGGATATTATTATTATTTGTATTATTACCCGGGTTTTATATATAAAAAAAACCCAACCCATATATATTAATGTTATAATTTTGAATGGATGTTTTATTTTTATTTAAGAAGAAAAAATAGGAAAACAGAATCAAATTGAATAATTAGTTTTAATTAATTTAACAAATTATTTACCATGAGTCCAAAGAAAGTGTTGTCGTAGGCATTTAACATAGGAAACAGTTTTTGGTAAATAAAAGCTGCCGGCTAACAACTAAGTCACCATACCTGAGGGCTAATACTACATGTATTTCTACATCTTATTTAATACAGATTACATCATTTTAATAGCATAATTCAATGAAATTTACAAAAATAATTTTAAAATTTTCGCTTCATATTTTTATTGCTCTCTACACGCAACGTTGACACGTGTCAACTCGTGGTTATGAGATTACGGAATCAAAAATTCTCAGTTCGATTCCTACTTAGAACTTTCTTTTTGCTTTCTGTTTTTTTACAACATCCCTGCTATGTTGCCATATGATTACAAACACACTCATATTTTGTGGGTCATATTTTTTAAATAAAAAATTTATATGAAATTCTTCTGAAGGTTATGTTGCCAGATGACTATAAACACACTCATATTTTGTTAATCACATTTTATACATTTTGAATTTTGTCGAGTAATATTCTGTACCATTTATCTCTCACCAAATATAGCCCTCCACACGACAACAAGGATATCCGGAAGATGGTTTCTGGTAAACCTCCTCTATATTTAAAGCTAATAACGTGGCGAATAAGCTGTCAGTGAAATATTTCTTTATTTAAATACATAAATACTTTGAAATATATCAAAGGATACATTGTATCATGACTGTAATCCTTTGCTGGATTTACTTGACATGAGCTCCTAGGCTAAATAAACAAAATGAATTTACCGTAAAAATGAAAAGAAACATGAATCTATTTGGAGAAGAAGATTAATCAATTTTTCATTATTATGATTTATGAAGAGAAGTTGTTTACTCGACGGGATAAATGAATAAAAAAGAAGTTCTTGGAGAACTCAGTCAATTTATTAAAATTCAATTACATAACTACGGTTCAACAATTAAGTCTTCCTCAGGGTGCTAAGTCAAACATACTAAGGAACACATTAACAAAAAGAGAAATATAAAAATCATAGTATTAACATAATTGCAGAAACTGCTCGCCAAGGAATAAAATAGCTTAAAACACATCCACATCATTCAAAGTTATAACTTATACAATCAGCTGGATTACGCAAGATTAAACATAAAAAATACTAACTAGATCTAGATAATATCCAATTACAATGAGGGAGGTAAATAACATGTTTGTACAATTATAAAATATATCATAGCTAAAAATCACTGGCAATATAATACAAAAATTCACAATAAAGCACAAAAAATGTTTTATTAATACCCCAATGTAAGTACTACTAAAATTTTGTATGTCTGTCTGTGAATTAACAGTTTCCTTATCCCTGTGTATGCAAAACATTCCTAAGGGCAGACATTTATTCAGATTTCGATCAGATTTAAGGATTTTATTCTCTTCGAAATCGAAATGGTGATTTTCATTGTAACTGTGGTGCACAAAAGCGCATTTACAACATTGCTGTTTTTTCACAATTTCATCTGTTCCTTTAATCTGGTCTCAAGATATCTTCTTGTCTGGTCAATGTAGACCCTATTTACGTTGGTGGTGGCCACTGTGTAAAAGTTGGGTGGGGACTATTTCTTAACAAGGAATAAAAAATGAAAATCTATATTTTATGTTTTCTTTTTAAATACTATTTATCTGCCTGATAACGACTGATTTATAGTCGAAACGTTGGTGTATTAGTGTTTTATTACTTTAACAGTTCTCAGCCTATTTTTTAATATTGTTTGGAAAAGAATCCTGCACTTTTTTTTATTATAAAATTATACCTAATAGTTCTCGTCTAAAGACACTATTTTCTTCTAATAAAAATTAAATCATTCCGTTGTACATAAAGTAAAGTTACAAGTACATATGTTGGTGTTTTCCAGCTTAACTCTTTCTTATTTTCCATAGTAATGTAAATTGTGGACAAAATTGTTAACTTGGTGCCTACCCTTAAATCCGGGTCTGAATTTATCAATGGGTATATCAAAGTACTTAATAAATTTCCGAATGTTTTATGCTGTTTAAATATGATGTTTGTGGCTAACATCTTGTAATTGTGTGCTTTATATTATGGGAGAAATTTTAGACTTATGGAACGGAAAAATATACAGTATTTTTTTTTTACCTACTCCCAGATTATTCCAATACACATTCTTTTTTATTAAATCCCTATGTTCAGGTGTCGAGTCACAAACAACTTACAAGTTACAACCATCTCTATACTTGAAGGATATATTTACCATACAGCATTACAAACATTTATATACTGTGGGTAACTGATTAATAAATTAATGATTATTTTTATAATATTGTAAATTTAATAATTATCGTTATGAAGTTAGGAAGAAAATTTTCTTCCTTCTTCCAAATATTAGTTAAATTTCCTTTCACTTGCGATTTCCGGGCATGTTTAAGGGTTGTTAAAACTTCATTAAACGCAAACTTGGTGTAGTGGCGGTTAAGTACCACTGGTTAAAGTTAAAAAGTTGTCGGCATCATTAAACAAGACTTTTTAGTGTTAAAAGTTTTTAAATGCTCTTGTAGTTTAGCTGGGATTTCTTTACAGCCTAAAAACGTCTTGCCAACATGCTAAAGGGTATCTTATGGAAATTTTAACTTTCATTGTTCTTAGGATATTCAAAGTTTGGAACACTGCTTTTATTTATTTATTATTTTCATTCTTTAAAGTTTTTGTTGAACAACCAACGAGGATAGATTTTCGCTATGAATATTTTTAAAATTGTGATATTAATAACCTGAAATATTTCACATGTTACCAGCCGCTAATAATTTCAATAATTAAATTAATTCTGCGTATGACAGGTATTAACAAACAAAACAATTATGCATTTATCCCCTACGCCACCTATGCATTTCACAATTTAATAATTGGGTAATTGAACATATGTCATTCAATATTCAACCGTTTGTGGCTTTGAAAACAAACAGTGCAAGGGACAAGTACTTCACATAAATATTACAGACATTAACAATAGACCTATAATATAAATTGGAATAATCATTAGCTTATACTAAGCTAGTTCCAAAAATGTACAAAAGAGTTTTCAGAGAGTACAATCATTAAACAGGTTTACATTACAAATTAATTTTGGGATTAAATAAAATATACCTTAGTCATGTAATAGTACATTATATTAAAAATAAGTGAAATAAGTCATTATTTATGACAGGTGTGAATTTATAAAGAAATTTCATTCACATGTGGTATACGATGTTTTATTTACAGTAGCTGTTTGATTAAAGTGACCATAGGTCCCGATTTTGGAGGGAAAATTCTGCTTTTTAAAGAAACGTTCCGTGTCATGCGGATTTTTAAAAAAGTCCCGCTTTTGAGAAAATATACACTTTTTAATTTTAAATGCATACAAAATTTTCATTGGGTGACATTAAAAGAGTTTTTATGGGCATATATGGAAAAATTCTTCGAATTTATTAATAATCATTTTCCAAAATATAACATTTGCCAAAATTATTCAATTAGATGAGGTGTCTTTTATGAAAAGATACGTTGATGATGGAAAAATTAAACATTGGTTGTTTGTAATGTCGAAAAAATGAGCGGATTTATTTTTTTATTTTAAACTGAATAATATCCCTTAAAAGAATATCTATATACGCGCTATCCAACGAGCTATAATAAAATATCTTATGTTGGCGCTATCCCTCCCTGGAACTATTAGGCGATCGAGCGTTTTTTTTATGATATAGATATTTGTTTATTGTTCCAATTATTGGTTTTGAATACATTTTCATTTCATTTATATTGTTTTTACCTCCCCCCTATCAATATATAGATAAGGGAGGTATTGTTTTTGGTCAGATTTCTCGAGTATGAGTTTTCAACATATGAGCAGGAATTAGGGTCCCTAGAATACGATTTTGCTATTTTTACCGTGATGTCTGTATGTCCGTGTGTGTGTGTATGTGTGTGTGTCTGTGTGTGTGTATGTGTGTGTGTGTCTGTGTGTGTGTCTGTGACGATTTTTCGTCCACGGTAACTCCAATATGATACATGTAAAAAATATAATATTTGGTATTTAAGACTTATATTCCAATATGATGAACTGATTAGATTTTGACTACAATTGGTTAACCGGAAGTAGTACTTTACTTGAAGCTTTAAACAGTTTTTCAAAAAAAAATACCTCTAATATAATTTTTTCGCAAATTACGTTATTATTAAATTTAAAGATTTTTTAATTTTCTACCGATCTGCATAATTACGTTTATATATAACTTCTAGCTAGATAGAAAAAAAATATATATAAATTATAATAATTTTACATATCGTTTAGGCTGAGGAATTTCGATAAAACAGATGAGTTATTCATATGTTCACAAAATTTGACATATGATGTCAAATTTTATGTAAGTGTAAAAGATAAAATAAGTAAAAATGAAGTAATTTTATTGTAAAATTTGAAAAGATGGAAGAAATATAATAACATTAGGAATATATTTGCATGCGTGAATCAAAGTAAATTCGGTTCCGGTTTTAGTAACGTCAAAAATAGCTGTCATATTGGTCATACAAATTTTATGAAGGAAATTTTAGGTATGAAATGAATTAAAAATATTCTGAACTGCAATAACAAACTAATTTTAAAACTACAAATTAAATGTATTGAAAAACTTGTATAGAATATATTACTACAGTGGCGGGAGGTATTGTGTTGGACACACCAGATTTTTTAAGATGCATTTTTAAAATGATTTTTCTTTAAATTATTGTTAAGTTTTCATTACTAACTCAATTTCATCCCATTTTGTCCCGATTTGTTGCTATGAAAATATAGCTATGCTATTTAATAAATGAATAGTTAGCAACTAATTTTTTATACCAACCTATCGCCATTCCCTCAGAAATTTGGGTTATTTTTCTTAAAACATCATATTCATATAGCAAGCCTAAACCGTACGATAAAATGTCGTATTTATATCACTTATATCACAAGTGAGTGAAATATCATTATACATTCGTGAGAATTTACCATAGTTATTAAATATATAAAATATAACATATTTCATGCATAAAGACTTATTTTATCAACTTATAAACAATAATTGATTTTATTCCTTAAAAATAAATGCATACAGTACCTAAAGCATTTGTATTGTAAAATTATTATGAAGTACTTAATATTTATAAGTAAATAATTAAATTTAAAAAAGAAACATGCTTATATACACTAAAGAACATCGGTACTTCTATTTTTATTTATCCTATTGTACTGATCGCTTTTATTAATTTTATTAATTTATTACTCGTTTATTATTGTATTTTTTTCATAAAATAAAGAAAATATGAGTGTAATTCTTATATTTGAGAATTAATACATATCAAAATAGAAAAAAGTATGGATAATCCCATTTATTTATGTTATTATGGATATTATTAAATTTTTAACATTTAAATGTAAAATTTATACTTCTAAAATATTTGAATAATGCAGTAAACAATATTTCAGTTATAATTAATATTGTTTTGAAGCAGAATATTTCATATATTGAACATTTTTGTAAAATGCGAAAAATAAAATATGATTCATATTTGTCATTTTCACAAAAACTTCAATATTTTACGACAATATGTTATGCTTTCACAAAAACCTTTTACTAGGTCATATATTGAAACACAAAAACTATCCATCAAAACCTACCCCCTTTTCATTTATTAAATCAGGAATAATTGGCCATCAAAATTAATCACAAAATCCCGAAAACTTTATCGAATAAAAGGCCAAAAATAATTCGCCATTCATCATGGGCGCACAACAAGTTGAGCAGCACATTTAACGTTGAGTAATGAATATAAGTTCTTTGTTCTAGTGTCATAAATCCTGCTGTCCTGCTTGATCCTGCCGGAGCAGCAGGACGCGAGATTGATCGCGCCACTTTATCCTGCGACACAATGCCGTGTGAGTATTTTAAACGAACATTAGAAATGTTTTAAAGTTAAAAGATTTTGCTTGTGATACAACTTGGATTCCGGCGGGCTTTCGTGCTGACACAAATTTTTGGTCATTTATTTCTAAACATGAAATAGAAACACAATAGAAAACATACATAATAACAGTTATTTATCACTGAAATGTGCCCCATAGTATGTAAGTGTCTTTATTATATATTATCATGTGGCAACATATCCTTTAGTGTATTTTATATTATTAAAGTATTAAAGGCTTCCTATTTCTTACCAATTAAGAACGAGTTTGGAGATCATGACGAAGTCTTCTAAACCGAAAATCCGTATTACATTTTTGCACGATCGAAGCATTAATGAAATGAAAAATTAGATATATTTGATTAATAAATATACGATTATACAAAATATATTTTGGACATGATTGCATACAAATGCAATAAAAAAAAACCAGATATCTTGATTTTTTCAAAAATATGTTTTACAAAATATACTTTATTATGGAAAATAACATACTGTAAAATAGTTATTTATGTAT
Source organism: Stenolophus ochropezus (assembly GCA_035578165.1). NCBI lineage: Eukaryota > Metazoa > Arthropoda > Insecta > Coleoptera > Carabidae > Stenolophus > Stenolophus ochropezus. The sequence continues at coordinate 46,404,106 of JAQOWZ010000002.1, read as the reverse complement.
TAAGAGCATAATCAAAAGATTTTTAGTACAAGGGAATGTACTTGAAATGAATAAAATCTATAGCTTTGTATTTCAGGCTTTGGTTTCTATATAGATAGTTGGTATTATTAGATTGTTTGTTTTTTATACAAATTAAATAATCGAAGTGTCCCTGTCACTGTCAAATATATATAGAACGTCATGTACTGATTACGAAATAATAATACAATTTGAGGCTGCACAGACCAAGTTGGTTTTCTAAAAATTAAAAGATTTATATAAAAAGGAAAAGGCAAAAGTTCTGTGAATGCTAAATACTTACTTAATTAAAATTAAAATGTATTGTATTGTTTGACATTTATTCATTATCCACAATTTTAAATTGTTTGAGTAACTATTGCTTAGCAACTTTGTATACACTCGGGCGATTAAAGTCAAATTATGACCGTATTTGAGGGCGTATTTGAAAATGAAATAAAAAAAAAAATTAAGAAACAATAAAAACAGATATAGTAAAATCGGTTCATAATACTTTTAGAGGCAAATTTATTATTACGGCGGAATAGAGTAAGTATTCCAAGTTTTTTCATTTTTTAATATTTTAATCTGTGCCATAAAGAAACAGCATTTTTTCTTTTTACCGAAAAGTTTCTAAAGCTTCTAACACGGTCGAAAAAAAATTCAACAAATTGAATCCTACAAAATCGACGGTGCATGTGACGTCAGCTACACCGATAGTAAATCTACGTGAAGTGATGGCGCGTTCGAACAGCCAATAGCATTTGCCAGAATCCGTCAAGTCACAAACATGGATGATACTAAATTTTACTCTCTCAATTTAAATGCATCACAATTTTATATTTATACTGGGGTAATAAAAATTAGAAAATTAAATATTAATAGGTATTATATTTACCTTAATATTACTTATCAGGGCTGGCCTGATTTAAATCATTTGATTTAAATCGTGATTTTTTTAATAAAAATCATTGATTTAAATCAAAGATAAAAAAATATAACAATTATAAAAAAAAATTATTTGCTACGAAACAATTAATAATAACTAAAATATATTCTGTATAAAAAAATATCTTAAAACTAAATGGTATTTTATCATTTTAATTCTCATATAACAGAAGAAAAATATAAATATTTAAATATGTAACTAAAAGTAAAAAATTCATTTTTACTCTTCCTAGTTTTATTCAGACGAATCGTTTTGGTTTTATATTAGATTTCGTTTTTCTTTATGAAATAAAATATTTATATTGCTCTTTAAAACAATTAAGAAGTGCAATAAAACTCAAATATCTTTAAAAATTAAAAAAATCAAAAAAATCATGATGTATTTGATTTTTTTTTTAAATCAATGATTTTTGACTTTTTTAAATAATACATGATTTTTGCCAACCCTGTTACTTATGCATGAACATTAATATCCAATAAGTATTTTTTTTAAAACCGTAGGCTAGGAATACCGTTTTGTGATCAGTTGTTTGAAATACCAAATACAGGTGACCATTTTTAGAGGCTAACCTTTGGGATTTCGAAAACCGTAAGAGATACGAAGTCGCATTGGTTGACCATTTTAATGATGTTTTTGTTTTTCAAAAAAAATGCCCAGATCACTAGATATAAGCAAAAAACTGATTTTGGCCAATTTACTTTTTGACTTATATTTTTTTTTTCAATTCATCAATTTAATTCATTCAATTTTAATTCAAGTTAAAAAGTAATATTACTAAAATCAGTTTTTTGCTCAAATCTAGTAACCTATACATTTTCTCGGGAAAACTAATATATTATTAACTTTGCCCCAATTTAACCGACTTCTTATCGGTTACGGTTCTCAAAATCCCAATGGTTAGTCTCTTAAAACGGATACCCTGTATAGGCTAACGGTATTTTATAATTTATTCTTTCATCCGTTATAACGACAATTGGCTTATAGCTACAAAATTTTTGTTGATCCTTCGATGTCGTTATAACCGAAATTTAATGTATCACATTTTAATAATATATTATATAAAAAAAACCTATTACTTCAAAAAAAATCTACGATATAAATCCAATATAATAAATCAGTAATTTTTCATAACGAAGTTAAACAAATTTATTAGTTCTTGAAAGTGTTGGCACAAGGCAAAAATACTCACAAGCTTTTTTCTTCAATTTTCATATACCTACTTGGGTTGTTAAATAACCATTGTAGAAAAAGTTGCTTAAATCAATAATTTAAAGAAAAAAACTCAATGTGATTTAAATTTGACTTTGGACATATTTCTTAAGGATAAAAATTATTAAAGTACATACAGTTTACAGTAAAAGAAATTTGTGAATTATACACTTTTGGCATATGCCAAATAAATTTCGAAAAGAAAATTACAAAAATATATGAAAATAATTTAAAATGTACTCAATACATGACTGTGTTTATAGTCACGTGGGAAAGTACCCTTCAATTATACTTCAAATATATTTCTCCCAGACACAGTCTATGAATTTTTGGCACATGCAATTTTAACTAATTATAGTCCTATTCTGTACAGATGTATATGACGGCCTGTTACAAATTTGGCACAAGCTAAAGCATAAATGAGATGAATTTTATTTTAGTAGTGAAGCGTATGCCAAGTACTATAACTATTAATCATAAACATAGTGTATCCAATTTTCCGAACTAGTAGCTAAGAAAATTAAATCTGTATATTACAATATGTAGTTAGTACAGAAAAATATTATACTCCTACTTTACTGTTGTTATAAAATTTATAAATACACATGAATATTTTTATTATCATGTGGTAACATGAGTACTTCAAATATATTTCGTCTAGATTTCATAAAAACAAAAATTCTTTGGTTTTTGTATAAGCAATGGTATTAAAAAATGTGACCCACAATACATGACTGTGTTTATAGTCATGTGGCAACATACCCTTAAGGCATACTTACAAATTTCGAGTACATTTTAAATATATAACAATTATAAAATATTACAGATATATATTCAAATACAATTTTCAACAAAGTTATAACTATGAAATTTACAATAACAGCTGTTTAATTATAATTTTATTAGATACGCAATAAAGTAAGATAGTAGATTTAAAATTCTGCACTATATCTATTGTCTATTTTCCTTGACTAGCAATAAAGACAAGTTAATTTGTTCCCATGTTCCATTGATCTTAATCTTCAAAGCGCCCAATGCAAAATACTGTCAACTGAATAATAAGAAGTCGGTTGCGTGATTTACGCTTTGATCTCAAAGAGAAGGGAAATTTACCCAACTTTCCACATTTCGTGATTCATTTCCTTATAAAATGATAAATAAATATTTTAAAAAGTCACTAAAAATATATCACGACATAAGGGACTTGTAGTCTTTCCAAACACGCACAGATATAGAGGGAAATTTATAGCTTTTCAGATATTTAGCGATAAAATTTAATTTACGTTTTAAAATTCTTACGTATAATAATTTTATTCTGTTGATAAGTCAAACAGTTAAACTACAAAAAATCTACGGAAAACTGAGATAAGTAGTTATTTTTGATTCTAGATAGCAAAATGTTACTTTTGTATTCAAGAACGAAAACATTTAAGAGTGCAAAAGCATTTCGCAATCAAGTATTACACAACAATAATTATATTAATTTTCAAGTAAAATATTTCACTAAGTCGTTGTTCAATACTATTAAAATGACATCAGAAATCGAGGAAGGCAATAAAGTAACAGACAAAAAACAATAATTTCGCGTGTTGATAGTGTCATGTAAATATTAACTTCTCATGACAATTTTCAAAAAAAAAATTTTCCTAAAACACTATAGATTTTGTGAAGTCTCTTTTTAGACACTGAAAATTACTTTCAAGAACTAGTTCGTGAAAGGTAAATAAGCGATAATTCTTAAATTAATAAAATTTGTTTGACATAATTAATTACATCTACTTTAACCCAATTTATAATATTGTAATAGTATCTTACCCACGATTTATGGCACACGACACAACTTTGCATGTTTTTTTTTAATTATTTTTAAATTATTATTTATAATATATCTGTTGTGGGAAAAATATTGTGGGCAACATGAGAGTGTAAAATAGTTTTATATTTCGATTTAGAGTTAAACGTAGCAGTCGACTGAAAACACTTAATTACACATTTGCTGCAAAATGCAAAAATAATTATTTTAAACAATATCATATAATAAAATACCTGTTTTGTTGCAGATATCAGTAATGATCACACTGCCTCAAATATTTACCAGACGTCATGATTCAGGCATTCTAGATGCCTTGATGAATGCACCATAAGGCTATTTTTCGTGAGAGAAATAGTTAAAAAATTATTTCGGTGGGCACGAATTTGGGTTCTCAAAATCACATCTTATCTATTAAGTAGAAAGACAGGCTGCAGTTTAGAGAATTTTTTATGGTGCTCTCTCCACGTCAGCTATAGTTAGAAAAATATATTATAATAAGCCGTGATTGATATTCATATATTTATTTATTTCAGTGTATATATTTAAATATATCTACATAGTTGTACTTTTAATGTTTAACTACAGTGCAATACTTTAATCTGTTAATGGGAAATTTTTATGTTGAATGATACATGGCGCAATTTGGATAATGGAGATTTTCATATTAAATTCATATAATTACGGTGCGCGGTAATGTGAACTTTAGTGTAATTAAATTATATATTTCCGTGTAATTATTCGAATGCAATATTGTGGGCTGCGGTCAACGCATGTATTTTATCGGAAATTCATGCATTTGAATTGTGGTGCATGTTATCTTACAAACTAATTAATAAAACCTGCCAAATTGTATACAATGTGCAATTAATACTCTACTTATTACCAAATATATCACTGCTACAATACCATTCTCTATTACTTTACTATTGTAATATAAATTATTTGAAGGGTATGTTGCCACATGACTACAAATACTACTAATGTATTGTTGGTCACGTTTATGAGAGATTCGAAATTTAAATGTTTCGGATGAGTACATTTTTCTTCTCGTGGTATTAAATAAAAATAGATGATTCAGGATATAGAAAACTGTACTGAGATCAAATACTTTGAGGTGTCAGTAATATAACTGGATAAGGCAGGTAATTACATGTGTTGCATGTGTGTTTAAGTTCACGAGACGAGACTTTGCTGTTTCCTCCAATTTTATCATATATAATACCATTAGTAACTAGAATTTAACCGGAATTTTATTGCATCATGGACATAATTAACTGTTAGGACAAAATTTGAAACTAGTACGACAAATAAATCGTTTTAATTATTTATATTTCATTCAAAAATTATAAGTTGTGAATAAATATTTTTAGATTTAAATTTAATTCAAAAGTTTATTTTCGTTCAAATATCAATTAATAATACTTTCATACAAAATTAAAAGATATTGAAATCAATCAAATTTTGAAAATTTTATTTTCCTTGAATGAAAAAAAAACACTGACTTGGACCGTATGAAAATGTAGAGTCGCTGAAAATAGACTATGAAAATTTGAATTCGCAGTTATGAAAATAATGTGCTCTATAACATCAATTCTTCTTAGAATGCCGTAACGCCTAAACAATAAAATTTGCATAACACATCCAAATCGTTGTCATCATCAAATATATCTTAGAATTCCATTTTATTGCTGTCTTAAAATGATACAGAAAACAGATTGTTAATATTCTTTTGTAAATCTAATCACATTTTTCAGTAAAGACACCGCTAAACCGTCGTATTTGGAAGTACTTTAATTAAAACCAAGTTTAACACATTTAAACGTCACTTATGGGGCGCTGAAACAATTTTTAACTATACTTAGAGTAAAACCTGGTTTAAATATTTAAGCGAATGTACTGCAATTGGGTAAAATTGTTATATTTAATTCTAAAATTTATTATTCAATGATTTTTTACTAGAAAACAACTATGTAAAGATTAAGTCACTACTGTGGTCTTCAAATGGTCGAGGCTCGAAGGAAAGTATGGAGATTTGAAGAACAGAATTTCGAGTGTAAATTTTCTCCAAGGACTCCATGTCAGAAAGGATCTTCAATGGTACCTCACCAAACTATGGGTCTCGTTTCGGTTGAAAATGAAACTTTTGACAGTACATAAGTACTTCGACGAAATTCTCTTAGTATATGTTGTACTCTACGTTCCGTTTATTGGTAATGGATTTGTGATTATTGTGCGTATTGTTTCAGAATATTTGCAACAACTGCAAATTCATAAATTTATTTGACCAGTGCGTAGCCCTGATCTAAATTCCATACAACATGTTTGAGATATGTAGAAAAAACTTGTTAAGAAGTCTTATAGTTGTTCCCGAGAATATAAAAGACCTTCACATTGCTATGGAGGAATAGTTGAGGAATATTCCTTACATGGACACTCAGTCCATTTTTCAATGCATTGATTGAGGAAGAAATACTAGTTTCAGGATAGTAAGCAGAGTAACGTCATAATGGGGTAGGTGACCAATTTCTAAATTTGGTATATGTGATAGCTTGTACAAAAATAATATACCCGTATTTTTTTAAAATTGTTAATTATATGTTGTTTTGAAGTAAATAAATAATATAGGACTTGGGAGGGGATTATGACGTCAACGAAGTTCATGAGAGCGGTGAAGGTAGACAGACGGAAATAGGTAGTGTGAGTGAGATAGTGCTAACTTAGTGAACGTCATAGTAAAGGACGCTGTTTCTATTTAACGCAAATTACTAAACAATTGCTGATAAATATTTAACTTTTTTAATGTCAACGTTAATAAATAAATATACTTTCTATAATTCAATAGTTTTTTCATTAAAATTCTACCTTGGTCACCTACCCCATTGTATAACGTATACCATGTAATTTTGAAATGTCAGTATGGTAAAAATTTCATACTGTGTCCCATTTCTATTTAGCAATTGTGATTTCAGTCCGGTAAATTAGATTTTACGGTATTATTATTCTCTACGGTACAGTATATATAAATTTCATAAATTTTGATTTATATGTCCTTTAAATGATGTTAAAATATTTGACCATTCTTTTATTTTGTAGTACTAAATTTAAATTCGTTAAATCTGACCATATTTTAAAATAATTCCATAGAAAGTTCGTGATTGGCATGTCAGCAGTGACAGATGCCAACGTCTTTCTTCTTAAATTTTTCAATGGCAACTAAGATTTTTATTTTGCTTTCAAAGTAACTATAGGATCCGAATTTACTACCTCTAATTAACGTGCCGGTTGCCTTAACCATCGGTTAATAAAAAAATATCGCATAGAAAAACTAACGTACCTAAGTTGTCACAAATATACGTTATTTACTATTTCAATGCGATATTTTTCTATTAACCGTTAGTTAAGGTAACCGACACTTTAACCAGAAGTGGTAAAATCGGCCCTAAATCAAACCTTTGATTCAAATTGCAAAATGTGGTACAGTATGAAAAAAACGTTATAGGTTATTTGACCGTTAATGATTTTCACGGTACTATTTCAACATTCCAAAAAATATCTTATCCGTACCATTTACTGGACGTAAATTACTATTACCGTACAGAATTGTCAAAATAACATATAAGACAAATCATATCAACCCACAAAGATTTTTTTTGATGTCGAATATGTTACTCACAAGAGAATTTTATAAAATTAATAACATGAAACAGGTAAACTATTGAATGAACCAAGGATGTTATGAATCATACCAGACTTTAGATGTCTTAAAATTCAATTGACATCTGCGGCCGTTATGGTACTCATAACTATTCAAGGTATGTTAATAGCTATTAAAAATTGGCGTAATACAATCAAATAAATAAACAAAATCCTTAAATTGCCACATGGCTATAAAGACACTTTTCTTCAAATAAAGTTTTACTTTTAGAATCCCTTTTTAATTAAATGTAATGAGCTTTTATGGATTTGAACTGCTGCTTGTAATTTATGCTCGCGTAAACAAATAATGCAATGCAGTGTTAATGAATCTGTGAGTGTTTTCTTTGCCGTCATTGTGTTAATTACAAAGTCTTTTTATTGAATTTGCTGGCAAACAATCGAGCAGAACAAAAGCCGTTAGCGGAAGAAAAAAGTGGAAAATGTCAATGTGTACACTCGTTACCCGAAATGAAATTCTCCGCGCAAATGTGCTGTATTTTAGTTAATAAACGTCGTAATATTCGTTCCATTTGGCAGACAAATGGCCGCCATTGCCGTTGTCGGGGCCGGCTACGTGAAAATTGGTGGAATTTGTTTTGGGACATGTGGAATAATGTTATTGTAATGTTCTAGCCGACTGAAAACTCGCGCGATATGTGGACACTGCGTTCGACTGCGAATCGCAAATGCATTGCGTGTTTATTTTTTACACTGACACCCTCAAAATATTTGCGTCCGCTACAGTTTTCACCAAAATGCCAGAATAACAATTGTTGAGCCAAATTCAGAGTTCATGTAACGTAACTCAACTTAACAATTATCTTTTAATAAAACTTATCCGAAACTTTGCCTCCCATTATTTGTAATGCTTATAAAAAAAATTGCACTATAAAAATTTATTTTCTCTTAATATCAGAAAAAAAAAATGATGTGGACACCACATGACTTTCTTGTACGCTAAATTATACACATTATTCCTGTAAATCATTTAAACTTATTTTATTTGAAGGAGAGATTATTCTACAACTAATCATTTTCAACTTCGTTTCATATTTTCAAACTTCCCTACGAAATAGATTATCTTTTGAAAACTTTATTAAAAATGCACATTATTTTAATAGCATAAATACTTGTAAAGATAGAGATATTGTTCTTATTTATTTCGTTTATATTTCTCACGAAATATATTCTGACAGTTGCCAACTTATTATCAGATATTTCCTACACAAAAGTAAAGTGCCCTTTGAAAAGGCCAATTGAAACAAAAAATGGAGGTGCATAATTACCTAATCGTTTTTGAGTTATGCGAAAAACGAAAAAAAAAAACATTATAAGCCCTTTTGGCATTGTCAATTACAATAAAAATTTCAAAATTTTACATTTTTAAGTTAAGCGAGATACATACATACATACATACACACATACATACATTCAAAAATAATACTAAAACTAGTCAACATAGATTCAAGGATAATCAAAATAAATATATCCATTTCATTTCATTCTACAATATATCAAAATCCTATCATTTATGGTTATATTTTTATATAAGAAATAACTACGAAAATAACTTACAAAGTACCATTATTTATCAATAATTATAATATCTATAACTACACTTTAAATAACAATAAATGAATTTACTAAATCATTTCTGTGCAATCATGAACCTACTTCCCGTTCTAGAACGGTATGTAACATTACCGTTTTGTTAGACGTACCAACAAGTAAAAGCGACCTACTGTCTTGGAAACCCAATCGATAAATCTTTTCTAATACCGTATCATGAAAAAGCTTTATTAATTGGATTTCCAAAGCAGTAATGGGGTGCTGAACCATTTTTTTTTTCTGAAAAAACAGAGTGGTGAAAACGCGACTGAAAAATATGTCGTGTCCGTTCGCCAGTGACAAACTGTTGTTCAGGGTATTGGTTATTTTCATATTCGTATAACTAAACTATGTGTAGAAATTTGTATGTATATGAATGAAAAAAATATTGTTACGCATAAATAAAATGTATTTTTCGTAAGAGAAACAAGAACATGCAGTAACATTTTGACACTGCCAGGCCGCATGCATGTCCTCCCTCCGCAAATTCTAAGAAATATGGACGCGGGATTGATTTTAAAATTAGGCAACCAAAGAAATTTCTATTTCAATGAAATAATATTTAAATGAAATATTTTTACTAATATTCATTAATTGTTGTATATTTTCTTTAACAAAATTGAACAGTAAGCAAATTCATACTTACTATAAATTCTAAGAAATGATTTAGTACATTCATTAACTGATGTTAAATTTAAAGTGCAATTACTAATACTGCAATTGTTGATAAAAAAATTACCTAACGAAATATGTTTGCAATTATTTTAATACAATAACACAACCAGGAATAATATGACTTTGAAAAACTTGCAAATTTTGGATACTTTTTTACCTCCCGCCTATCAATATATAGATAAGGGAGGTATTGTTTTTGGTCAGATTTCTCGAGTGTGAGTTTTCAACATATGAGCACGAATTAGGGCCCCTAGAATACGATTTTACTATTTTTAGCGTGATGTCTGTATGTCTGTGTGTCTGTGACGATTTTTCGTCCACGATAACTCCAATACGATACATGTAAAAAATATAATATTTGGTATTTAAGAGTTCTATACTAGTGATGTGCCGAGTATGGTTTGACTCGAGTCAGACTCGATTCCTGCTTTAGAACTCGCCTACTCGAATACCAATTTATTTTGATTCGAGTACGCCGGACTCGATTCCGGTACTCGAGTCAGGAAGAATCGATTCGTACTCGCTAACTCGATTCTATGTATGCGAGTTCAACTGACTCGAGTCTCGTATTCGAGTTTGGTTAACTCACTAGTACTCGCAAACTGTTTCTTAAGCAATGAAGTGGCGCGGGCCTAATAATACAAACAAGTTTAAACCTGCATCTTTTTGTTTTGATTTCTTTGTTTGTGTCAGTTAGCACTAGTTAGCAGTTATGGTGAGTACTGAGTTTAGTCCAGTCGACTGGGAAAAAATATCAGGTTTGTTTACGACTTCCAATGTAGACTCTCTAAATTGAAATTTTTTTTTTGGAGTGGACTAGTTCTATTGAGTGAGTTTATTTAATTGTTTACTAATACCGGAAGTGAAGTGATTAGATTGTAATTAACTTTATTATAGAATGACGCCGAAAAAAACCTCAGGTGTATGGAAGAGTTTTAAAAAAGTGGACGGCGGTAAAATAAAGTGCAAAAACTGTGACTCCGTATTTAAAGATTTCAAAAACACAACTAATTTGTTAAAGCACCTAAAAACATCTCATCCTCTTATTTACTTGACTCAGATTGACAAATCGGACTTTAGTTCTGGACTAGAATTTTCAGACTCGAATTCTGGACTCGAATTTCTAGACTCGAGTCCAGCCGGACTCGAGTCAATATTCGAATACCAAACATAGAATTCGAGTACTGGTCTCGAATCAGGGAATCGAGTCATGATTCGAATACCGTATAAACTGACTCGAGTCGACTCGATCCATCAAAACAGCGACTCGGCACATCACTATTCTATACTAATATGATGAACTGATTAGATTTTGACTACAATTGGTTAACCGGAAGTAGTACTTTACTTGAAGCTTTAAACCGTTTTTCCTAAAAAAATACCTGTGAATACCACATTTTCGCAAATTTCGTTACTATAAATACAAAGATTTTTTAATTTTCTACCGATCTGCATAATTACGTTTATATATAACTTCTAGCTAGATAGAAAAAAAAATATATAAATTATAATAATTTCTCATTAGGCTGAGGAATTTCGATAAAACAGATGAGTTATTCATATGTTCACAAAATTTGACATATGATGTCAAATTTGATGTAAGTAAGTGTAAAAGATAAAATAAGTAAAAATGAAGTAATTTCATTGTAAAATTTAAAAAGATGGAAGAAATATATTAGGAAAGTATTTGCATGCGTGAATCAAAGTAAGTTCAGTTCCGGTTTTAGTAATGTCAAAAATAGCTGTCATATTGGTCATACTAAATTTATGAAGGATATTTTAGGTATGAAATGAATTAAAAATATTCTGAACTGCAATAACAAACTAATTTTAAAACTACAAATTAAATGTATTGAAAAACTTATATAGAATGTACTACTACAGTGGCGGGAGGTATTGTGTTGGACACACCAGATTTTTTTTTACTGATGTTGAGGGACGTTTAATTTTAATTGTTCAACAAATAGTATAAGCCTTATAAACGGTAAAGAATACCGATCTTTTAAAAATAATATATACTTTCAAATGCATAGGTACATATCCAAAATTTTAATTTGCCCTCCGGAAAAATCTCCCTGAATTCAACACTGCATCCAGCAGTAGATAATTACTTGTTATTGATATTTACATTCGAATTCATTTTGTATATTTATTTATAAATTACTAAATTTAATTTTATAACTTCTGAACTATTAAACTACATTGATTAATATTGATAGCCCGATATGAAATAATTATTATATGCAAATAATGCTGAATAAATATATTAATATATTCAATATTCAGATTACATTACGAATTAGTTGTTAAATGTTTTGAGCATTATGTGACATTACAAAAATAAATATTTATACGCAATGTCACAAGATTCCGAATAGGATATGATAACAAAGGAAATTAATGTGGCTAAATGACAGTTGCGAACGGATATCTGGAGTATCCCACCCTTATAAAATCCTGTTAATTGCTCTGGATTTCCCGCGGGAACCATTGAGAGCTATCGCTGATCGGGGTATCATCTCCTACACACACCAAGACCTAATGATAAAATCTTGTAATGATATATAGCCATTGTACACTACTATCTAATGTTATATATAGTTGTAGTTATCGCACACATAGATAAAGCAGGAGAAAATAAATTTAACTTTATTTTTCTTCAAACGTCATAAAAGTGACATCTTCTGTGTCGTCATTGACAAGGTTGAAGTTTAATTTCTATGCCTCCGTAATATAATTTTTTATTCCAACCGCCGTTTTATTTCTTCGCCGCCGTATATAGAATCAGCCAATAAGAACTAACTTGTACAATAGAAATCTGTAATATCGCCATAAATGTCACCATAAAAACTAGATAACCTAAGAATAAAGTTACTAAAAATTATGAATAATTGACAGGTAACCTACATATTAAACGTCAAATAGTAATTAATTTTTAAAATTTCTACGTTTGAAGAAAAAATAGAATGTGTTATTCAGAGTAAAAGAGCTTTGTGAGCCTCGCATGCAACTGTCCGACTCGCTTCGCTCGTCGTGCAAAATTCCATACTCGCCACACAAAGTATCACTTTTACTCTTGATAACACAATATAGGTACTATTTTTCGCAAATTTTTATTTTGTTATTACAAATCTGTTTAATAATATTTTCTCGTTTCTATCGGTTTTCTTTCTGGATGAAATATATTTGAAACACAAGGTAGAAGATTATGTTGGATATAAACTCGAACAGCATATTTCCCGCAGTTGATCCTCACGTCATCAATTTCTGCTGCAAGAATGATTCAACTTTTATCTTGCATTTTTGTCGTATACGCAAAACATAGATGGAACTTTTATTCGTTATCTCATTATCGTACAGTCGCCGCCAACCCATATAGGAGTGAGGTCACTTCAAAGATTAACGTCATGCACATTCGAAATATTTTTTGTTTTTGTCTTACTCATTACATCCGTATAAGTATATGACTTGCAGTTTGTCTACGGAATAGAGCTTATTTGTTTCTAAGGTTACATGTTTCTTTTAATTAATAGTAGCTATACTTTTACCACTTTTTATTTATTTTAGTAAATATGCCACAAATTATCTTAACAGAACGTGTTAACAATTAATTTGAAATATTTTTGAGTTTTCCGAACTATATGTCAATGTGATAGTTCTGTCATTTATTTTGATTTACATTGTATATATTTTTTGTAAATACAAATTGCGTACATAACTATTATTTTTTATTTAAACATGTTTACAAAATGAATTCTAGGAAGAAAACTAAATATTGGTATTGTTTTAACAATTTTTTTATCACTTTACATACTTATCAAACTTGTTGATGTAAAAATGTACCAAAATCTTAATACAAATATTCGATGTTACGACCCTGTTCTCAATGCAAATTATTTGAATAAAATTTGTTTCTGACATTTTTCAATTATCTTATTTTTCTCAAATTTTTCCATATTCATATATGACAGTTAATATATCATTGAAAAGACAAATTTTATTATTTATCAATAATTTTATGATCCTTTGTTTAAAAATAAAAATTTATAGTCGTTGCCGGAAAATTAGACTTTATTTTTTTTCTATGTACCTATGTCATTAAATAGAACATTATTAATGCGGATCGTAATAATCGGGTATTTAGTCAAAAAAATATTTTCCTACTCTCTTTTGAGTTTGTAAGAGTTACTTCTCAGATACTAACCGCAATGATAGTTGATGATAACAAAAAAATTGCAGACATTGTCAACTAGAAGGAATGAAAACGGCGAGAAATTTAAATTGTGCTTTCTTATTTGGACAACCATTATAATAAAACTGTTATACAAAGCTCATTTTTTTATTCATTATAATACGAAAAACGGGTTAGGTAGTTTAATTTCGTATACACATTGTTTATACAATAAAGAATTTTTATCAGACTCACTTTACAGCAACTGTAGCTGACGTGAAGTGTAATTTTTATTAGGTACTCGAATTTAGGTTCTCAGAACAACAACCGGTCAATGAAGCAATTTGAAGTTTTATGTGATTTTTTTTCAGCTTGGAGTCTTATAAATTTTAATGTATGTAGCAATCGTAGTTAAAATGCGTTGTAAAATAAAAATTACAGTAAACAGCTAACAGCTTATTCATTTAGCAATGCCATTAATTCGGTGAAATGAGCTGGTAAATAGCTGTGTTTTGTTTACACATGTCATTTCATTTGTTTTGACATGAACTAATTATAAAATTAATGTATGTATATCTCTCAAACTCATTTACTAAAATATTTTACTACTGTTCTAAAGTAAATATTGTAAATATAAAACTAAATATTTTTAGACATTGTTTATAGGAGAATGTTTAGGGGATATAAAATTGTGATTGTGCTAGCGGTGACCATACATAGTGGAGTAATATGGCAGACACTTGCGTGTTCACGAGTCGTAAATTTCAATTAATACCGGAATACAGCTGCGTCCGAGTAGTATGGAATCCAATTCTGCACTCTTATGCAAACTTAATCAACAGGGAAATGGAATTCCAGGTTGCTATCCCGAGGGATGAATGAAAAGCCCGATGTAGTTTTGGAAAGAAATTGTTATTAATAATACATAAGCATGATTGTATTCTACTAGTAATGCATATAGAAGTTTATTTAAAGTACACCTGAAGGGTATGCTGCCACATGACTGAAAACACTCATGTATTGTGAGTTATATTTTTAAGGGCCAGTTTTTCAATCATCTTTCAAGGTTCCTGCGTTGATTGAAAAGCATATATCAAAGTATATACTTTCAATCAACGGTTCCTGTTAACTACCAAACAGATTAAATTTATCTATGGCTGATAAACTCCATGGCAATGAAAATATGTTTTTCTACATGAATTTATCTGGCTGATAAGTAACAGCCAGATTTAGTTGTCAATTCTCAAGTTGGTAATAATTTTGACTTATATTTTCTATATTCCTATGTAAATAATTGTCATTTTAAACAAAGATTGAAGTTTGATTAAAAAAAATATCAACGGTTGACAGTTTGGATCGGTGACGTTTCAAGGGAATAATTGCAAAATTTTTGTATTTAATTTTGAATATATTTACGCTAGTAGAAAACAGGCAGTATTTTTTAATTTTCTCATTAAAAATAAAATCATAAAATAGTTCATTAACTGCTACTGTATGATAATAGTTATATATGTACCAAGGATGCAAAATGCTACATTACCGCACGAGAATAAAGATTGAAGCTCGGAGCGTACCTGCTGACAGTTTCCACTATGCTACAATGGCAATACTATTTTACACTCTTAATACCCACATTATTTTTCCTATAATTGTTTTCAATATTAGGAGACCAATTCTCAACAAAACTGTAAATTTGTAAAATTTGACAAAAACGCATCTATTTTTGTTATTAATATAACATTATACATATAAGAAAGGCTTCTTTCGTTACGATTTTGTTCATTATTTACAGATTCACAGATCTGTAAGACACAAAATTGTTCAGAATTGGCTTATAAAATAAAAAAAATTAATGACATATGCATATTATTATAAAATGTTTTATTTGCTGACAATGATATGTTACTAAGTTACATAATCAATCGGTACATTTTAGATATACAACTTATAATTTTGTAATAATTGAAAAAAATGTATTTTTATTTTTCATTATGATTATAATAGTTCACATAACATTCTTTTTAGTTTAAAAATTTTATGATTAGAAACTAATTCACATAACATTGAAGGGATTGTAAATCTAGGGAGCAAGATACTTTACCGCACATTGTCCGGAAAACATTAGTATTATTTAGAAAACATATTTTGCGCATCAAAAACAATAAAGATATATCAGGTTTATTTGACAGTTGTAGGAAAAAAATAATTTTAACAACGTTCTTGTAAAGTTTGGTCGAAGTATATGATTGAAAAGTTTCTTGCCACAAGACTTTAAACTTAAACACTCATATATTTTGGATTATATACAGTGAGTATTCTTAATGTGAAAACATGGAGATTTATCATATCCAAGGTTACGACTTCATATTTGATTGACAGCAATGTACATTTGCTTGTCTCATTTAAAATTAAACATTAGGGAACGAATTTCACATTTTCTTTTTGGATTATACCATGGATATGATGAATCCCATGTTTCCCGTTAAAAAATACTCACGGTATTATAAAGTACATAAAACTAGAGTGACCATTCGTACTGATTTTCTCAATACAATTTCAGACAAGGTTGAGAAAAACTCAGTTTTTTTCACAAAAAAACCCAACCCACCTGGGTTTTAAAAAAAAACCCGAGTTTTATTGGGTTTTATTAGAAACGTCAAAATATATTAATTTTTATATGAATTAATTAATTATTTCAACGCAAAATAAGGGCATTATATTTTTTTCCGTTTCCTTTAACGAAGTGTATTGATTGATTCGTAAATTCTTGTGGACCGCTTACATTGTTATATTATGTGTATCTTACAATTTGAGTTTATTTATGTTCATTTTTTTTTTGCCGTATCGAATAAAATTAATTGTTAAGAAAAACATGACCCTTTTAAGAATTTTATTTCGAGTGAGTTTTATTGGCTGGGTTTTGTAAGTGGGTTTTTTTTTTTAAATAAACCCGGACGGATTTTTTTGGTTCGGGTAAAATTGTAACAACCCTGATTTTTTAAATTATTTTAAGTTAGATATTTATAAGTTATTTACATAACAAGCGTGGAAAGTGGTAAATAGCAAGCGTGTGTAGAGATTGAAGAACGAGGCGTGTAGCGCCGAGTGATTTAATACACGAGCGTTTCTATCCACTTTCAAGCGAGTTATGCACACTATTTTTCAGACGACCACAAAATATTATAATAAAAACAGGGTTTATACAAAAGTGTCAATGCCAAACACAACTCACGAAAGCATTGACGTTTGGGTTTGAGGTTAAGTTTCTCTAGTTAACCGGAAATTGATTTGGAAGTCTAGTACGTATTATTTGAACAATTAATAAAACTATCAGTACATTTTGACTCTTTATTTTTGTTATTAATTCACTACCAATTTTAAAATCGTAGTTTTAAGCAAATTTTCATTAATTTTGTTACATTTCATTATCAAAGTTCCATCTATTGACCACTAATTGTCATATCCGGTTATATAAAACACTAGTGTGTTATTATAACACACGCCGTGTGCTATGTTACATTTTCTGGTGTTAATAACAGTGTAAATATGTGGTCGTCTGAAAAAATATATACAAAATTTAAAAATTGACTAATTTTTTTGCTGCAAATCTATCGACTTCAGTAATTAAATAATATATTTAACATTTGCCTAGTAATTTGGTAAAATTGTTTCCCTTTGAAGAGAACTATCACTGTATCACTAGTAATAAAATTATTTCTACAATTTTTCCATTTTTGCCCTAACATGGGACCCAAAAGTACTATACAATATAGATACATAAAACATGATTCGACTTTTGCTAAGAACAGTACGTTCTTCGATACTTATTTTTTGTATTAGTTAAGAGTCCGTTAACGTGAATTTCCTTTGCGTGTGAAGAGGTTTAAGATTTCACACAATTAGATTCCAGCATTGTTAACCCCCAACCCCCATTTGGTGATAATTAGGGTGTGACCCGTCCTACGCCTATGTTTACCGGAAGTCGATATCCCGACCCTCGGGGATCCGGTCACGTGACAGGGTGGCGCATTGCGAACACGCATACCACTGTCCCTTAAAAAGATACACCACACTCCCTCAAGACGGGCGGGGCAGCGGCGTCCCATATGGGGCGGGTATTCAAATGAGCGCAAGTCGTTCAAACCGGGAACACATATGGGACAACAACTTCGGTGGGGGAAGCAATATCCGCATCTTTCTAGTGTTTGGTATAGTATGTTCACGTATAGTGACCTATAATGCATGAGTGAGTTTCTTATCTCTGTGGCTTATTTGAGATATATTATGTTAATAACTATTATTTGTTAGTCACTTGTAAACCGTTATTTATTTGAACTGTTTATTCACCAGGTAAACTAACCTTTACAAGTTACTAACCTGTAAAACTATTACAAGTTAGTAGTTACATTGTTTACATCATTGACAACTGTTTTATTAATTTCAATTTCAAGGAAGTAAAAATTGGACGGCAGTCTTAATATTGATAAATTTTACTTCACAACCAAGGTTTCGACTATTGTATAGTCTTCTTCAGGGTTAGAAATAGTCAGATGTAAAATCTGCCGTCCAATTTTTACTTCCTTGACATCCAATATCCAGTCGACTAACAGTTATCATTGTTTTATTAATGTCATACAAATTATTGATACAACATTAGTAACTGTCAGGAAACTAACATTTACAAGCTACTAATCTTTAATAGTATCTGTTAATTTAATAGTTGCATTGTTAAAAACTGTGTTTTATCCCTGCCATACAAATATTTATTTTTTATTATTTTATTTATTATTTTAATTTTAATTTTATTTATAAGTAAATAACAAATAAACTATTGTACAGTATATTCGATGTAATAGTTTTTACTGCTTTTAAGAGATGACAGGCTCGAGTAAACGGCTCGCCAGTCATTTCCTCCTGTCATACATATAAAATAAACACACATATGACAGCTTTGCAAACAAAACATCATGTACATTTTTCTGGTAACTTAGGCTAGATTACATACATATATCAATTTGTTTTATGGTAACATAATGCTTGTTTATTAATTTAATCCCTTAGGGAATAAAAGTGATTCAGTTGAAAGTTGAAATGAAGAGCAATGTAGGCTTTTTGACCCAGACGTGCAAAAAAAATATTTTAATTTGCTAATAATGTAAAATAGGTACTATTACTACCTCTGATTAAAGGATGAAATTTTTGGAAGTATGTCAGTGTTTAAAACTTCACACGGTGTCTCGCTTAGACCTTCATCAGAGAGTGGAAAGCAATGAAGTAAAATTAGGTTGATTATCCTTTCTTGCTAGATACACGTGTTTTTTAAACAATTTCGTCTGTGCTGAGTTATTAAATTTTGTTTATGACGAGGCTGCCGAGTCAAAAAAGTTAATCGAATGCATTAAAAACTATTGCAGTATTAAAAATTATAATAGAATTTATGACTGGATGAATAGAAGATTTTGGAGATCAAAAACATTTATTTGATACCAAATAATTTTATTGTTATTATTATTATAAAAATAAAACTTATTATTACTTTCAACGTACTTATTATTTATTAATTTAATGAAAAGATTTTCTTTTTAAATTCACATTTTACTATTTCAAAATCTAATTGTTTTTTCTTCTAGATTTAATATATAATCTAATTGGCACAGTAGACAGTACGTTCAATGTATACTTCATTTGCATAAGTATATGAAAATTATAATAATTTTATATCAGAGTCAACGAGTCAAGTTGTTTTCTTATTGATCTTAAGATATGTATTCCCCAATTTTTATTTTTACTTAACTATTGTTTATGTGTCCACAAATAAACGAAATAAATTTATTAATTTACATGATTCTTACAATAAATAAAAAAAATCCAGTATATGTAGACAAAAATGTTTAATATTTTGCTTAAGTTTATTTTGTAATAAAAAAATATTGTTCAGAACGTATTATAATTTGCTGCTAATTTGAAACGCCCCAATACAAATAAGTGAAGTTAGTTCCTCTATAAAGTTGTTGCTGTACAGAGAGATCGGTTGTAGAATAAGTTACAGAATACAAAAACCGACACTTTACGCAATGATAGAATTCTATAGCTTAGTGTCTACAAGGTTATACAGAGCAATAGAGGAAAAATATAGAATAGCACCATTACTTGAGGTTTCTTTCAAAAATTTTCCCTTTTAGATGTTAATTACACAAATGAAAATGAAAATGACTCGTAGTTCCTTTCACCCCGCTACTTCCGTTGATAGTGGCACATAAATAAAACATTTTCATTTTTCACGTTATCTCAGTATCTCCACCCTTGTAGGGAACAAACAATAAAAACAAAATCTGAGTCTTGGACAGGAGAGTGAAAAATAAGACGTCTTATCAAATGTACTCTTCTGTGCCATTAATTTTTATTTTATTTCCCGCGGGATTTACGGTGTTTGTAGTTTATGTCTACATCGTGCTATGCCTCCCAACACGCAGCGGATCAAGTGGCCACTGGCCGAACACAAGCACGTCAACAGACATCAAAAAGCGGATGGTAGGGCGGTAATGGAGCCATTATACCTCCTTTGGCAATTAGCTAATTAGAGGGGTGATGATAGTGCCAGTTAACAGATAGCTCTCGCCTGGAAAAGATTCCAAGTGCTTTGATAATTGGAAATTAGAAATATGCCTGGATGGTATGTTGCCATATCGTTATAAACACACTCGTGTTTTGTGGGTCACGTTTTTCTGAGAGTATTATAAATAAACACGGGAAGTGGTAGAATACTTGGTTAACGCGTTTCGACTCGAATTGAGTAGGATGTGAGATTTGGGTTCAAATCAGTGGCGTAACTACTCACTTTGCTTCTACAAAACTAAACAAAAATAAATAGATAAATAAGAAGTAGCGACATTATGTCGACATTATATATATTCCATAAATAATTAAAAGTTATGCGATTATAAGTAAAAATTATTCCATACGTTAAATTTGAATGTGTCAATTGCTGATTTCGAATATTTACAAAAAAAAAATATAAACAGTGTCACAAATAATTTAATTATTAACTTCGAGTAGATTTGGAATTTTGGAGATACCGCTCTTTAGTAGCTTCGTAAAACTAAATAATACATTGATCTATGAGTGATAATAGCAATAGGTTAGCAAAATTTCTACAGCCTTCCAAGTCTTACAAGTCTATCAATGTTATGTTTTTGAAGTTTGTAGAATTTCGATGTGTTTTATGTGTAGCCTCTTCAAATAATTTTAATATTGCTTATTACATGTTCCTTCTAAAAATATATTTTCCATAAGTATGTTTACAAATTCAAGATTTTCTTTTACTTTTGTAATATTTACAGCAAAAGTGATATTTATGAAAAGATAAGGAATATAAGGAACTAAATACTCGCAAAAAAATCCAGATTACCAATAGCAATTCAAGGTGAGACCCTTTTTACTTGTTTTTAAGAAGTAAAGGTTGGTTTTTAGATTTCAAAGGAAATATCTATTTTGACCGTCCCTGAATCTTATTTTACTAGTTTCTATATCCCCAATACCCCAATAGTAGATCTAGACTTTTTAGACTCTTGTCTTATCTTGTCTAGATTATCAAGACAAGACTAGCAAAAGTCTTGTCTTGAAATTTCAAGAAACTGGTTTAAAATCTACAATTACATTTGAAATAAACCTGAAAGTTATGTTGCCACATGAATTGAAACACATTCATGAATTGTGAGTCACATTTTTACAATTCTGACCAAAAAGGATGTAAAGAAATTCATAGATCTTTCGCAAACAACTCAACAATTGTCCATTCGGTAGAATGTTCAAAAACGACTCTCCAGAGTCCCATTTGACTAATTCGACAGATAATTGAATGGTTAGCGTGTCATGCACACAGACAGACTTTGTCATACGGGGTGATTTATTAACGTGTTTATTTCACGAACATGTCGCTTGTTATTTAAAATGTAAAGGAAATACAAAATGTCATTACAATATGTACATAATTTATGGATGTTGTTGCATGTATTAATAAACCAGAAACGACGATTTAGATGACATTTTAACCTGCCCCATAAAATTATACGTTAGGGTTTGTGAACTATTATTATTCACATTCACAAAAGATTTTATTCTCAACTTGAATACATTATGCCCTTTATTCGAATTTTTACACTTCTTGATTCTAAAGACACCCTTATATCCTGAACAAAGAAATATAATATAATGCAAAAGACCGTTACATTTATATACAAGATATTGTGGAAATTAATTAAAAATATAAGAATATAACTCTGCTACACCGACAGAATTATTAAACTTTTATTTAACATTTTAGTCGTATACGCATAGCATAGATGAGACTTTTATTCGTTTTCTCATTTATTGTATGTATTATAGAGAGCCTATCTGCGTCTAATCAACGACAAAAATGAAATAGAAGCAGTAGTGTAACCGCGGTAGCAGATCCTTGTTGTATATTCCATCCTTTTTATA
Organism: Stenolophus ochropezus; assembly: GCA_035578165.1. Lineage (NCBI taxonomy): Eukaryota > Metazoa > Arthropoda > Insecta > Coleoptera > Carabidae > Stenolophus > Stenolophus ochropezus. Next base: position 46,381,507 of record JAQOWZ010000002.1, on the reverse strand, counting down.
CTTCAACGAATGGAGTGCTATACCACTTAATTTTCTTTTCTGAAATAAAGGAATGAAATAAGGTTATTACTGAAAACGTGACCAAATTTTTTTAGTTATATGCGAGATTTAATTTTTAAAGTGAAAATTTTGTCTGTGACGTGTATGTCTTCGCCAGTGATGAACAAACTATTAGTTGTGCGGGATATTGGTTATTTTAATATGGTTATATATAAATTTATGTTTATATTTGAAAACAAGATTTTAAAGTGGGATAATACAGTCAAAAGAAGTGTAGGTAGAAAAAAATTTATACTCTTTTTAATTAGTCAATCTTTCGGTTTATTTTAAAAAAAATCATTTACAAAAAGTTTATAAAATTTTGAAAAAGTTATTTACATTATTTGAGACTAACTTTGGAAATTTCATCAACATACATGTTGTAGGGATTGATAGAATAATGTACACTTTTAATACATAAAAGTCACAAAATATTGTTAAAATTTTGTAAAATATTACATTTTAATGTCTGATGTAAAATATGTCTATGAATAAAAATTAAAATATTATTATTAGGCATAAATGAAATTAATTTTTTGTAACGAAAACAAAAAATAACATTTTGACTAGTGCTCGCACAGAAATTCGGTCATGATACTGAATTCGGCCGACTTGGCAAAAAAATAATCGGTTCCCGTCGAATCATAGGTACAACAAATCCAGCCGATTTTTAATTAAATATTATAAGATTTTTTATTTGGTATAATTAGTAATTCTAGCTTGAGGTTCTGATTTATTTATTTCTTTTAAATTACATAACAAAATTTTACTCTATACGAAATACGAGTAGACAGAAAAAGTATTCCGTTCTATATTCAAAATTACATTTTGGCAGATTGTAATGTATAAATAATAATTTCTCAGCGTTATCTGGAGTTAATCTTGAGCGCCGTACTTCATAAATTACTTCTATTTCTGAAAATATGCCTTCACTGCAAACGAATTTTGCAAGAGACAACAAATATCGTAGAGCTAATCGCGTCAGAATTTCTATCTAGCAATGGTAAATTAAAATAAGCATTAATCTGTTGAAGTACACTATATTTCTCGCAGTTGATTCTCACGTCACCAATTTCTGCTGCAAGAATTATTAAACTTTTATCTTGTCGTATACGCATAGCAGAGATGAGACTTTTATTCGTCATTTCATTATCATACGTGTTACAGAGGGGTACATATGCTATCTGTGTCTAACTAATGACAAAAATGAAATAGAAACCGTAGTGTAACAGTGGTAACGAATATTTTCACATATTTAAAAAAATTGAATGTCATGCATTTATGGAATACTGTACGTGTGAAATTTTTGGCCAGACATAGAAGAATAGATATATTTTTTCCATTTCTTTTTGGAGGCGGAAGTACGAATTAAACGTCAAATTTAAAACCAATCATGATATATCTGACGTTATGAGTTAGGTGAAGAGCTTCAACCTAACGTGATTTTCTGAAGGAATCTTTCAGTAAGCTAAAGGGGAAACTTCAAAACGTGCTACTTTAAACAGTAAAAAATAAAGGTATTTGTAATACTTACGCATGAAATGATAATTTTGATCATTTTATACATTTACTCGAACACATAATGCAATTGTTAATTATTTTTTTAGAATAATTTCTGACATATACATATACGGCGATGACATAAAAAATTGTTTGACATGCAGTGTCACCAACACTTGCAATAATAGATGTTTATGTTTGAGTTGGTAATGCAAGAAGTTAGGCATATGCATTGAATACTTCCGCTCCATATAACAAAGAGGGGAATATGTTTTATCCTTCTATGTTTGACCAAAATCTGGCCTGTCCGTCTTACGTATCTAGCTATATATGATCTAAGCATTCATCACATTATCACAAAATATGTGCTTCATTGTGCGTTGATAATTAGTTTATTCTAGAACTTTTTGGTATGTTTCATCCACTTTTATGTTTATACAGGGTGAATACTGAAAACCTTGACATAGGGAAATAACATGGGAAAACAGTTTTTTGCTGTTTCCATCTGTCCCGCAAAATAAAATCGGGTGTATATGGTATCATTAGTTAGATTACTTAATTTTGCATCTAATAAAACCAAATGTTGTGTAATATGGCCTTTTCTAACTGAAATATTTGATAAAATAAATTGTATTTTGAAGTTTATCCTTCATATTTTCGAATAAGAAACGTCAAAAACAAAATGCTCCATAGCCGAGTGGATACGAGGGCTATTTCATAAAATAAATAATCTACAAGACCTGGTTCGAGACCACCTCAGCCCTACTTTTTTTTAAATAAATTATGATTAAAATATCTTTATTATATCAGACTATTTTAATAAAATAGCAATATTCATATTTTTATAAATAAAAAAATCAAATATTTAATAGAATTATTATTTGCTGTCTGTCAAACTTAACAATTAATTCGAATTTTGTCCCTATATTTTTTTAAATTAAATTATACTTAAAATATCATGTTTCGAAACATGAAATACAAAATTATACACCAAAAACTAAATTCGAATTAATTGTTAAGTTTGACAGACAGCAAATAATAATTCTATTAAATATTTGGATTGTTTTATTTATAAAAATATGAATATTGCTATTTTATTAAAATAGTCTGATATAATAAAGATATTTTAAGCATAATTTATTTAAAAAAAAGTAGGGCTGAGGTGGTCTCGAACCAGGTCTTGTAGATTATTTGTTATGAAACAGCCCTCGTATCCACTCGGCTATGGAGCATTTTGTTTTTGACGTTTCTTATTTGAAAATATGAAGGATAAACTTCAAAATACAATTTATTTTATCAAATATTTCAGTTAGAAAAGGTCTTATTACACAACATTTAGTTTTATTAGATGTAAAATTAAGTAATCTAACTAACGATACCATATACACCCGATTTTATTTAGCGGACAGATGGAAACAGCAAAAAACTGTTTTCCCATGTTATTTCCCTATGTCAAGGTTTTCAGTATTCACCCTGTATACAATAATGTCAGTTTTGACATTTATTTACTTCGGAGATAACACGATTTCACCAGATAAGATGATGTCATGAATCCTCCTTCCCCCATCGATTTGAATCACATGGTTACAATTGATGACGTTAGGATCAACAGCGGGAAAAGAGTGAATTTATCATTACTTTTGTTCGTTTGATTTTGCAGTCTGTTCTTCATTAGTTTCGTTTTTTCATCTTCTTAGCTATCACTATCGTGTGATGATGAACTACTGCTATTTTGAAATTCAGTACTAATACTTTTTAATTTCTCTCGAAATTAAATATTATGTTGTTCCTTTTAGTTATTCCACAAAACATATTCAACTAAACCAATCATATTACACGATAGACGAAATAGCACAACTTTTACCGAAAAACAACGATTGATCCAGTGAACGGAATTCTGGTGATCCGGCCTAATGAAAGGCCGTAATTTCGATTTCGGCGATCCGACCAAAAAGCGATTCGTTTGATACTAATTTTGACACCACCAGGTCAACGATTGCGCTTTTACTTTTAAATTTATGATTTTTATTTTGTTTACTTTAAATGCAAGTGAAGTGGATTCCGAAAAGAATGTACCTATTATAATACTATCAATTTTGATATTTGTTTATTTCAGATCCTTTGGAAATCACACGATTTTACCCGAGAAAATGACATCATCAATCCCCCTTTTCCACTTGGCGAGACACGCTTACGATTGATGACATGAGAAACAATTCGTAGAAACATACTATATATTCACGTTTGAGTGTGCCAGATTTACTTACCGTTTACTAGATTAGCTATTGTGGAGAGAGCACTATAGTGCCATTTTTACATGGGAAATTATAAGGAATTTGACAGAGCAGGATACGAACTTCGGTTGTAACAACTACAACTGATAATTCTACCCATAGACGCTTATTGAAAAATATATAGATAGGCATCCCTATTGCCTGTATATTTTTGAGTACCTCAGTTTTGGAATTATATTCGACAGAGCCATCTAGTTCGAGGTTCCATGAACTACTTTGCCGAATTAAATAAGCAAAATATCAGATAATTAAAAATGTTTTACATATTTACTGATTTTTTTGTCTATATTGATATAATTCTTTCAATAATTCATTGGCATATTTTATAATAGAACTAATTTTCATTATTAATTGTATGTTTTATTTTTATAATATTTGACAGAAACGTCTGACATTAACCCCAAATGCAACCAGATTCACAGTTATGTAGGTGAAACGATTTTTCCCATAAGCTTGCATATCTATATATTTTTCAATCAACGCCATAGACCAGACCAATTAAGTAAGAAATGTTTGTTTTGTAGATGTTATGTTTCGGGTTTTCATGAAAAATTTATCCTTTTTATCTGTCTGTATGTAAATACAACTATAAAACTCTGAATTGTGGTGTTGTTTGATGAATGCGTCCCTAGGTAACAGAGTCTGATAACTGTTCTACAAAATATGCTAATACCATCCCCAATACAATCGTGTTTGTCTTGTACTAGTTCATGAATAAACTTTATCACTTTGGAAGTTCTGGGCCAAATAAACACACAAGAATTTAACAATTGGAGTTAGTTCAGTGACCCACAATACATGTTTGTATTTGCAGTCATGTGGCAACATACGGAGGGGTATTGACAAAAAGTTGGCCTGGCCCAAAAAAACAAAAACTAGATATTTTACACATGAACACCTTCTAATCGTTTACATTTAATGAAACTAGGGACCTTAGGAAAATATTATGTGAAACTCCCGAAAAAACGAAAGAAATGATGCATGAACGTAATAAGGGAGTAGCATGTAATGTTGAAATCTGTAAAATATTTGTTTTTATATAAAAGTATATTAAGACTGCAAAAGAAAATTTCGCAATATTTCTTTGAGAAAACTTACAATACTCTGTTGGTTAATAATGACATTCATTTATTGTGCTGAAAAAGGGTATACGCTGCCAAAATCATTACTCACAGTACAGTACAACGTAGTAGTAGATCAAACATTGATGTCAGGATAACTTACCTGAAAAAGAAAAACATTTATTAGAACAATAGTATATTGTGTTATTAAGAGTAATGGTGATACTTTGTGTGGCGAGCCTGGATGACAATTGCATGCGAGACAAATACATACAAAACTAAATTAAATCATTGATAAATGAGTTTACGTTGCTTAGCAACGGTTACTTTTCAAGTATTAGTGCGTAAAAAGTAATTATATATTAACTCAAAAGAGGACATAAAGTATGCACTTTATGTCCTGGGAAAAATTCTGATGTTTCGATATTTGAACCAGTCCTGCGCCCAGCATAAATTACTATCCCGTTTTTTTAAAATGAATTTTGTGTTTCGGAAGCAGATAATTATTTGATGGAGCTAAATCAAGATAATTCAGTGGACGGTCGACAATTTTAAACCTGATTTTATGTATTTTTTGCAAGGCAAAACTGTACTTGTGGACGGGTACATTATCTTGTATCATTTGGAAAAATAAGAAATCGCGTTTGTATAAGATATTTAAATTCTATGAATACATTTTAAGACAATTCGTCTGTTATCCATCATCATCTCATGGACATTATCTATCTTCTAGGACTCTTCCCTTCCTAACATTTTTTCTTCCAAGTTTAAAATTTACAAACTTAATTTTTAATGGGTGAGTAGGAAAGACAAGGATCTAATGTTGTTGATATCTCATCATAAATTTCTTTAACAAAAAATATTTTCAAATGCATTTATCTGATCAAACGTCGAACGATACTTGATTTTGCTGAAGTTAAAATTTTCTTTTGACATGGTCATTTTTTTTAAATTACAATTACAAAATAACTACATGTTTCTTGTTAAAACTATTATTACACAAGAGTTTTTTATTTTGCTGGATAAATTTCTATTGATCACGAAACCTTGTTTACCTAACAGTTTGACAAGAAAAATATTTTAATAAAATCATGACAACGTAGGAGGAATGTTTTTTTATTTAAAATTGCTGTCAGGTTACAAGTTCGAGTTATCGTTACCAATATTTATCCTAAGAAAATGAAATGCTAGAGTGTAATTCCACGAAATAATTTAAATACAAATAATGCAAAAAACATTAAAGTAGTTATTGTTTTGATTTGGTTGGAAGGAAAAAGGTAAATAACTTTTTGTCCTCTTACAATAAAATCTATTGATTCGTATCACCTAAGCAACGTCGGGAATCTCAACATCCCACGTCTCCCCCAGATTCATGTGTGGGAAACTTTGGAAAAATATTCCTATTTCTACCGCATTTATTAAAAAAAAATGATATATTCGTAGAACTATAGTTAATACAATACTTTTCACTTTTTTAACTGGTGTTGTCGTGAGACAAGAAGAGACGAGACAAAAAATGTTTACTTTATATACTCCCGGCACAGAATAGTTATACACAGAAGCGATACTCCGTGTCGGTACTTTTCATGTTTCGCTAGTCAGTTCTATGACCTTGAAGCATTGTGTAGACCTTTAAATTTGTGCTCTTTCCTTACCTCTCTCTCAGATTACTTAATTTACAATAAGAAAGTATAATGTCTCAAACAATCCTTTGCCTACTAAGAATAAAATAGTGAATTATTGAATGAAATTTAAGAAAATATAAATTTATATATATTTTTTTCATTTCATAACAATGTTGGCAACAACTGCTGTCATGTTAACAGATTGACAGTGATAGTATTAAAACGATTATTTATTTTGGGTGAAATGTAAAAATACGACCTTTTTATACCTGTCAGCAGCTAATCTCGAACATTCTAGAGCCTTACGGGTTCTAAAATATTCCCGAACAATAGCGGCATCGTTCCTATTCCATTTGACATTTAGAAAAACTACCTGATCAGACAGGTCAGCCACGATGACTCATCTGCGGTGAGTCACGTTCGTTACAGTATTGATACACATAACCACAAAACAGTGTGTGTATACTTGTATACAAATACAGAAAATAAAAATATTTGTACAAAAATAGAAACTAATTATTAATTTTATGATTTTCGTACAAACAATACTGTACAAACCTCTTGCGTGAACTTGGTTTTCGGAATCGTTGTATTACAACATTTGCGAAAAAGAAAAGTCGTACTACAAAAACTAATCCGGGAACAGGTCGTTCCCACACTTGATTTGTAAATAACTTTTTTCTCCTTTGCAAAAAGTTACCTTAGTCTTTATCCGCTGTCATCAAAACTATAAAATTGCTTTTTCGTTATAGCTTACTTTATAATGAAATAGAATTATCAAAGTTAAAACTTGGATCCAACTCAATGTAACTTATTTGTGTCTACCAAAATTTTTCAAAGCCAACTATTTATCAATATCTCCTCATACAGTATTTACATCTCGGTTACAGCAATATTTATATTTGTTTATTAGAAATAATGCGATATGAATAATAATAATTATTATTGTTGCAAAAGTAAAAGTAATTTTTTCTGACGTTGTAAGAATATTACATTTTTCTCGTTAGTATTTCGGAGTTAAAATTCTGGAACAATTCGGCTAACAGAGTTGTGATAATGAGATTTTCCTGTTCCTTATATCGGGATATAACGTAGTTCCAATTTACACCGGGAATCAAGAACTGTCTGACAAGAATGATTATCGGATCAGGTGCGAAGATCTGGCGAAAAGCTTCATCCAATTTCTCCAAATAGAAATTCTTTTCCTCTATAAAGTTTCTCCCGACTTACTTTAGCACTTGTAAAAAATATATCTTCACAAACATGCTATAAATATAACAGGGAAAGTATAGTTCATTCTGGTATATGGGAAATAGTTAGACACAATGAAACTCACAACTTAATTTTAAGACAGTAATTAAATCGTTTTATTCAATATTTTTTAATAAACAACTTCAATAAACATTTTTATCTACAACTATTGAAATATGGGTACATTATATGTGTGATACTACATATAATATACTACTTATATTACACAAGTGTAATATGAAACGTTATATTACACGCTACACTTTTCTGTAATAAATAGAGCATATAATTTAACACATAACATGTTAATAAACTGTTAATTTATTAATAATATATTTTTTATTATAAATATCAATATAAAAGAATAGAAAAGTATAATAAATACAACTTGAATAATTATTTTGACATTTAAGTGCTACTGTGGTGCCATCTGTTAAACTATATATGAACTACTCACAGCTAACAGAATATTTAAAATATAATATCAGATTTTTTATATGCCTGATAGTTGTAGATAAAGTATAGTATTTGACTCGCACAATATGGCTACATATTATGCTTGTTAAATAATATACTATTATTCCTAAACGTCATCAGCTCTATGCCTACTTAACTTGACTCTTCTATGTTTTTTGTTTCAAATTCTGATTCCCACATAGATGTAAGAGAATGTGTATAGTTTCGATATTATAACGTTGAGACTTTATTGTTGTTAAAATTGATTTTCACGAACTTAGGTTAATAGCAGTGATTGTGCAGGCAAATATACTTTGTTGTTTGCTACGTCTTTGTGAATTTGGCAGCTTAATAATATTCTGGAACAAGTAATTGATTGTACAAAGTTCGCTGCGAACCTCAGACTCGTTATTTATTCAGTGGTGATGTTTTCTCACTAAACTTCCTCCATCAAACTTTATTGATACCTTCAGATAACTGGCTCATCTTGTTGCATTCATTTTTGACTGGAAAAATCGAAAGAATTCAATAATTTCTCTTACATTGTTAGGAAAATAAGTAAGATAGATGTTTTAGTATATAATTTACATTGTCAGTAACATTGAAAATAGTATCATATTAATAATTATACATTATGACAACAAAAACATGCAAAAATGAAAAAAATAATAATGACGCAGGTTCTTATTTGGGGCTACAAGAGAAAACAGCGATATTAACATTATAGATGTTGTCAAAAAACAAAAGGAGCAAAGTCTAATGATTTGAGATAATATATATCACCACTGCACAAGTGATAACATATATTGTCTTTATAATTTGAATAAATATTATTGTTAAACTGTTTTTGGTATTTTTTTTGTAAAATTGGTATAGCTAAGTTATGCGCCTTAACGTAAATGTCAAATTGATAACCTCAAATAGTTATGTTGTTAAATAAAATTTGAATATATTTCTAAATATGAAAACCGAATATTAATAAATTAATATTAATTAATATTTTAATAGAACGATATTAAAATTTGGTGAAATTTCTTCACCTTGGGTCATTTTTTTAAACATTATTTTAAATACTAGTTTGATAGGTAAAAATATCCAATTTATACAACAGGGTTAAATTTTAAGAAACACTTAAAAAAAAATGCTACTCAAAGTTTTGACAGCAATGTTAAATGGTTCATTTGATAATTTATTTCGATGTGATATTGTCCATTTAAGGGTAACTTAAAATTTAAGTAATATTGGTGCAACCGGCCATTAGTCATATAAAACTCGTTTGATAGCTTATTGTTTATCTAGTACAAAAAGTTATATATTCCTGGACGGTGGTGGAAATTGCGAGACGAGCCGAAGACGAGGCCAGTAACATCAAGAGTCGGGGAAGTTATTTTTCTACTTAGTACACGTACCACATAACGAAATAAATATTATTTTATTTTTATTTACGGCATTAAAAAATGTATAATAATTGGGTTTCCAAGGCAGTAAGTTGCTATTAGTAGTTGTTACGTCTTGCAATTCTCTAAGTAATTCATTTTAATGCTATTAAAATTAAAAGTAGATTCTATTATTAATACTAAAATTATTGATAATTAATAGTACGTAACGAATTATTTTCGCAGTTATTTTTCACACGAAAAAACCACCACAAATGACAGGACCATAAAAAATTGAAAAATGGTTAGTGCGAATGTTTGAAAAATATCATGGAAACGGAAGATCGTTTTTCCAGGAATGAATATTAATATATTCTTTTTACTGATGTTGACAGAAATACCGATTTAGTTTCGCTTCTCTTTCAAACAATTGTCTTCAATCCGTAAAATGTCCTTACCGTTCTTAATTACTAATAAATATTACACTATATTTTCTTCTATTGATTCTCACGTCATCAATTGTAACCCAGTGGTGGATACAGAAACATTCCTAAGGAGAGGAGACTTACCGTGTTTCTCTTTTTTTAGGTATCCATAAAAGATAAAATGTATAATAATGTTCACCACAAAATTTATTAATTAATACAAAATCATCATTAAATTAGAAAAAATTATTAAATCATACATACAAAAGAATAACAAAATTTCGAATCATATTTGTTTCGTAGATACGAATCAGTTCAAAATTTTCTTCCGATCAAACTCCTTTAAGGTTTAAGGTGTTTTAATTTCATTATTACAGAAAATCTACTTTAATAATTTATTTACTAATAAATTAATATCACCACCAAATTGTTTTAGAACTTTGCACTAACCGGAATATCAGATTAAATTTAAATTAGGCGTTTGTATTTCCACAACAATATTTAGGCAAATAGATATTATTCTTCAAATCTTTATGTCAGTGTAGACGCCTTTGCGATCCAGATTTATTTATTATTATTTTCGAAATTCCAAAACTGACAAGTCTAACATCCGCCACTGTAACAATGTTATTCAATTCGATGGGGAGGTAAGGGGAATTAATGTTATTATTTTGTCGGGTGCAATCGTGATTTTCGAAATAAATAAATGCCAAAACAGACAGTATTATGTTTACAAAAATTTTAAATCGATAAATCATACAAAAACATAGAATAAATTAATAAAACTACCAACACATACTGAATCATAAGTTGTAGACGTCAAAATCACCTTCATCTATGACAAGGATGACATGAATGACATATTCAAGTTTTTTAAATATTTGAAAATATCCGTTACTGCGGTTACACTACTGTTTCTTTCTTCTTTCTACCTGTGTAACACGTACTATAATGAGATAGCGAATAAAAGTTTCATCTATAATATGTTTATGTGACAAAGATGCAAGATAAAAGTTTAAAAATTCTTGCAGCGGAAATTGATGACGTGATGATCAACTGCGGGAAATATACTATATTGCTTTTACTTACTAAAGTTTATAACATTCAGAACCGTAATGAAGATTCAACATGTAATGAAGTAATAATTTTTGAAAAGTTATGGCTCTTACTGGGATTAGATCCCTGTAGCATACCACTATACTCTGTTTTTAAACTATAGACAGTAACTAGAAATTCTAGTGAGAAAATCAAAGGCTGTGGTTGGCTGTTGCGCCATTTCATGAAGCCACATTTAACCAGACAAAATTTCAAGTTAACCTTCTCAAACGTAACTGAAACGTCAAACTCTCAGTAGTTGTCAAGTCACTTGCTGAATTTGCACGTGTTTCTTGTTTCATTTCTCTTTTTGTGATATTTCACGATTAAAACCAGTTGTTTTCAGAACTACTAGTATTTCATTAACGCTGTGGTGTAAATGTGACTTCGTCTAGTGCTGTCTATAGTTAAAAACGGAGTATAGAAATGGAAAGGTCCTATGTTAAAATTCTTCTTCATTGTTGTTACTGTTAAGGAAAATTTTGATATTTCGCTGCGACTTGTCTGAGAACGGTTGCTCTTTTCGCTTGCTCGTTCGGTTGAAGGCTAGTGGGTATAAATCACCCTCTCAATTCTAAGTATTTAGACAATGTAGGTCTGATAAACAACGCTCGCAGTGATAAATTCGGGATTCCTGCAGAATTAATTTGCATTCGTCTGGTATTTTGCAGTCAACAAACGCGTATTTACCTCGGGTTCGAGTGAAATTATCAATCAATGGCCGTGTTTATCCAAGGCAGAAACAGAGCTATTCTGGGGCTCGCGCTCTGGAACTAGTATCACAGCTCCCGTTTATTTACTCTACACAAGTGCAGACGCCAGGCTTTGTGAACAATCAACGAGAATTTAATAATAACCATCTATGTATCTTGCACGTTCACACGTTTATACAAATATGTCTTCGGGGAAAATAAACGTTATCATCGCCTCCATACTGAAAAACTCCATATTAAAACAACGAAAATATTCTAACAAACAAATATTTACAAACGAATATAAAAAAATGAGTTTCATAATGGATGGGGAACAATTTTTAAAGAAATTTACATTGACAATTCCAGTCCTAATTTGTCTCTAATAAAATCACAGTATTTTGGTGAATTGAACCAATCAGATTCAAATCTCTCTGGCAATTGTCAGGTACTGGCAATTACCGCGGAATTTACACGAGTAAGTAGGCGTTGCTTAGATAAAACGTCTGTCAAAATTATGACAAGTAATTAAATGCAAGAAATATATACATATTTCAAGGTATTGTCATGCCGAATACCATTCGTAACTACAATTTTATTTGTAATTTTTGCCTAACTCACTCCTGCTTATTGCTTTAGAAAATCGTCACTCGTCCTTCGGACTCGTTTGATTTTCGTCGCAAACAATCAGTCGTCACCATAACGACAAAAATTTCAAGTAAGAAATCTTATTATCGTACTTATTACAAAGGGGTATATATACTATCTGCGTCTTCCTAATGACAAAAATGAATTAGAAACTGTCAGTAGCGGATTTAGAGGGAGAGTTAGAGAGTTAAAGCCCCCTCCAAAAAATTCAACATTTGAATATTAGTACATTCATCTTTCGCGATAACTAGAACCATCAAAGATACTGACAAGTTGATAGCAAGTGTAATTTGTAACTATCATTATTACACGTGTATTATTCTAAAACAAATACACGCCTATTCAGAAACGAAAATAGCTTAAACACTGTTTAATTTTGCAATTTTCTTCATTTTTCCATTCAGAGACTACTTGTTTTAGCCGCAGTTTAAATATTTAAACACTGTTAAACTTTAAACAGTGTTTATCATTAGTAACCATGTTTAAACGAATTTTGCTTATTCGGAGACACATTTTTACCGTAGTCATCGTAATTAATCATCAGTCTAAACATGCTAATTTAAACATCATTTGGGGGTATTTTAAATATAGTACAACAGTGATATAGATGATTTTTTTGAAAATATTGTTAAAGTTCGAGAAGTAAATGAAAATGAACACTCGCAAATTTTTAGACTGTTCAGAGAAAAATATTTTCAAAATTATAGTGAAAATTAATTTATAGAAAAATATAGATTTTCGAAGGAGATTTTCTCAACCTTTTTCATTTATACACATACGTACATACATATATATATATATATATACAGACATCACGGTAAAAATAGTGAATCGTACTCGCTGGACCCTAATTCGTGTTAAATGTTGAAAACTCATACTCGAGAAATTTGACCAAAAACAATACCTCCCTTATCTATATATTGATAGGTGAGATGCAAAAAGAACCCTAGATGATTAAATACAAAAATTATTGTATGAAAATAAAGCACAAAAATATTTATATGAAATCCGGTTACTCTACCATATTCATCCTGAAAGTAAGCTCGCAACTTGAATTGATTGTAAGATTTCGGTTCAAATACCATCGTCACTATTGCAGTACTATATGATGTAGTTATGCGAATATGCCTACAAGGAATCTAATTACATCTGTAAATAGACGTGTGAGTGTGTTTTATGTTTCGGAGAGTCTCGCGGTCCGTGGCTTCCCAAAGTGTGTCTAATACGGAGAAAGATGTCAGCGTGTAACTGTTATGGTCGAATATATCTTTTATTGATTTACGCTTAGCTAACCGCCGGCTCTGAATGGGATAAAAACCGCGAAATACTCTTCTCATTCCGTACAAACGATTATTATGGCTGAATGATGATTGAACACCACTGGTTCGTGTCTGCTTAGGGAAACATTCTCTTAAGTGCACTTAATGTCTGTTTATACACATATCAATATCAGTATCAATAATGATATGTGACCCACAATACATGTTTGAGTTTATAGTCTTGTAACAATATATCTTTCAGGTGTATTTCAAGCAAAAGTATTCATAGTATCATGATAAATACTTGTAAGTTTTGTAGGTCATATTTTATTTTATTGAACCACACTGCTCGACAAAAAATATTAAATTTAATCCACTAAATTATAATATATAATATAAATTCCAAAAAAATACCGTGAACATTAAAAGCCTATTACATATATTTTCTTTATGGTACAAGTGTTTTACATAAAGTGACCATTTATTTCTTATATGAAATCAGTACAAGACCTTTATTCTGTATAGTATTATTGGGCAAATAATGGTAAAATTTTGTAAATATTATTGCTCTAATTTATTGCTATAATTAACAGTTCTTTTCAAAAATGTTTTCAAGTCATTAGTAGCAGCGGCAGAAATTTAAGTTAATATTTAAATTGTATAAAAATGTATAAATGCCTATCACTAAATATTTACAAAATATGGAAAATCAGTACATTCAGTACGGCATGTAAAAAATCAGTACAAAATGTATTTCAAATTGTTTATCAGTACAAGGGTCTGAAAATCAGTACTGTACTGACAAAATCAGTACGAATGGTCACTCTAGTTTTACATTACAAATAAGTCACGTGAGAAAAGTTTAGCTTAAGAGGTCGTTAGGCCGAGTGTGGTGTTTTTCTCAAGTGACTTAGCTAATTAACACATGTGTGTCATACAACAGTTTATCAAACACCTTTTAATCATTCATATAAAACATATAAAAGTATTTTTAACATATGACATTTCAAAATGATATTTAATAAAAATATACGTACCAACAAACAGTGAGTTATAATTTCTAACCCACATGTGTTTTAAGACTAACTTTATTTATCTAAAAACACCATTGTTATAGCGTTATAATTACACGGTGTTGGATAAACGATATTTTGACTTTAAAGCAAATCTAACTTAACTTTCAGAGAGAGATAGCTAGAATGTTTTAGTTAATTTTTTTATTCGAAGATACCTACGGCATAGAAACAAGGGCGTCAGCAGCTGTCCCTTCCCAGAGACTCGAAAACATTGAAAACGTAAAGTTTTTAATAATAAAGTAGTCGAAACATTCACAAAAAAAAACGTAAGATATTTATTTTCTAATCGATTCAATCTTTACAAATTTTATGTATTTTACCTGCGATTCATATCCTCTATCTACCTTTACGGTATTTCTTTAGATGCTGAATAAAAACTCCCTATTAATTATACATCGTTAAAATCAAATATTGAAAAATCTGTATAAAGTTTATTTGTTTTTATTTTGGTGTGCTTAATACTAAGTTTTTGATATACTGTAATTATTTTAAATTTAGTACGAATTTCTGTGAGTTACTATAGAACGAGGTTCTTCGGCATCAACTTGAAACAACAAATACCCTTACTAGTTGACTATCTGGGGAATTCGAGGAATGACAATTTCGGCAAGAATAGTAAGTTGTAGGTTACATTAAGCTGGATTTCGATCCAGAAGGCCCGCTACGGGGCCAATATTGCTCGTAGCTCATCGAATTATTGAAAAATGAATAATTGGCGGTCAATTTATTTATAAATGAGTCCAGGTATAGTATACGATCACCAGATGGTCATGAGCGTGTATAGCGAACAAGATCCTAACTGTGTAATATATCTAAGGACTTCTTTCATGGACACTCTTTTATGGTATAGATTGGTATATCTCTGTAAGGACTTACGGCACTTGTCTTCATTAATAATGATACAATAAATGCTTTCTATTACATAAGGAACTGTCTAAAAACCACGATGTTCCGTACAAATCTTTTGTAGAAGGTTTAGATATTTTGATAAAGAGAATAATAATGCTACGAACTGATCAGCTAGCAGCCCTGATCTCAATCCAATAGAGCAGTGGTTCCCAAAATGGGGTACTCGTACCCCTAGCGGTACGCGAAGAGCTTGCAAGAGATACGCAAAAAAAAATTATCTGTTTTAGTGTGTGCCAAAATAAATATAAAAAAATAATAGTTCACTGTATTTAAAAATAGATAATGTATCAAATATTACTATTGATTTGTTTACATTTATTAAAATCAGTTCAAAAAGTAGAGTATTATTCATGGTAAAGTAATAACAATGGTGGTTCTTGATTAATTTAAAATATAAATATTCTCCTTCTTTTGATGTCCAGAAGAAGGTTTTTTGGATAATGTTTGTTGTTTTTTTACGTAACTAAATTTTGAAAAACCAATATTTTATTTTGAATCGCCAGTAATAAAATTATTTAAATATTATTTTAGATGTTTAAAAAGAAGCAAAAATTATGATTAACAATTTTGCCAAAATTAGAAGTAAATACAAATTCTTATATTTTAAAGCCATTTGGGGCAAAGTGGATATAACTAAAAAAAATATTGGTACAATTTTTATATTCAATAGTATATCCCATAAATTTTCTACTTAGGTTTACGAAGTGTTAAAAAATACTAGACAGGATTACGCAAAGGCCGAAAGGTAAACACTGCAATAAAGCATGTTTTGTGCATGATAGAAAGTCGTATTTGAAGTCAAGGGAAATACTATAGAAACCATAATTTTCTTCGTGCTACTCTAATAGAAGAATAGAATTTATTTGACCAAGAAGACATTGCACGTCTAATTAACAGCATACCACAACGAGTAAGACATGTTATTAGAGCTAGAGGTAGGAATTCACGATATTAGTGTTGATATTTATTGTCCATTGTTGTGCTAAAAAATAGTATTTCTTCATTTCTTGTGTCACCAATGAATAATTCAAATTTATATAAAAAAAAAAATACTGAAATTGAAAAATACATCCTAATTTACTCGACAGAAACAATTGAAACATTAGTTTAAAAAAATATCAGTGTCCGGTTTTTATTGTCGCGCAGAGTATTATAAAACGAAAGTCATCAAACTTAAAGTGTGAGTGCTGTGGATATAACTTTTTTTTGTTTTATTTGTGCAGCAGGTAAACAACTAGAATTCTCCTTTTCCTGGATGATACAAAAAAGGTATCTTTTTCCATGTTCTTTACTTTTCAGCAAAGTTAATGAAATAAAAAGGACAAAATAAACATTTACAGCATTTCCCCATACTAAACATTTCCCGACTCTTGCTCTAGAGTTCCTTTACCTGTTTTTTACTATTTGCGCGATATTTATTTACTTTAGCAGGAATGTAAAGAATCACAATAAATTTCCTGCTGTACAAATCGAATATTTGTTGGGCAAAGTGCTGAAAGGCAGGTAGAGAGCCATTTATCTGAAAGAATGATGAAGCTTTTACGTTTTTATGAAATGAGCTATATTTTCAGCTCCAATACATTTTTAATGTCATTTACAGGGGCCCGTGGTCGGCGAATATAATTTTAAACTTCAACACTGCACTTAACAAGCATTCATTATTCATTTTATGTTTCTTTTATATTTAAGAAATTACTCAATGTATTATGTACCATTTTTTATTTTCCTTGTGCATATTATGTGGTCAATGCCCTTATTATTAATTTCATATTATTTTAATGTACGCGGCAAGATCATTTTTCAGTAATCGTATACCCAGTTACCGGTAAAACTATTGTCAAACATTTAATTTCTGGGAACTTAATTCTTCAAAAATCGCTTTAAACTGAAAAGAATCATACATTCATCTAACACAAAACCATATTAAGATGAGAAAAACTAAAAAATAAAATTTTTGAAAATATCCAGATAAGTACATAAAAATAGTTGTCCTAATAATTTCTGTAATTTTGCTAGTAGAAAGTTGAAATTTTCGTTATGAAGTCACATTACCCATTTTATACAAAATCTGATGTTGCGTGGCCAGCACATGCATAACCTCTCACCTGTCCACTTTACAAGTTTTAATGTAATTAGGATAACTTCTTTGTTTCTTTTATAGGGGATATATGGGACTAGATAGAAATAAAGTTGAACTATAATATTTTAGCTAAGGACATAATATTAAATTATTATTTAGTTACAAAAATTTTCATATATTCATAATTAATTAAAATATTTCAGAAAAACACTTCAGATCTTCATGAAAATACCACTTCCCGTTGCACGATTATCACCAAAATCTAATAAGATCTAATCTAGGGTGTTATGTCAAATTTAAACTTTTTTTTCACTAGTATTTGAGTAATTGTTATGACAACGTCTATCCAAAAATCAGTGGCGGCTCGTGCTACATATTTGTAGGTGGGTTGCGTCAAACCAAAAGGATATAAAATATTAATCAAAAGAATTAAATTTTCTTTATAGTTCAAGAATATTTTATAGTTATTTCAAATTTTAATGTAGTTTTGTGTTAATAAATTTTCGGGTTTCTTTATTTTCAAATGCAACAAATTTCTCACTCTAGTTTCACTTCACAATTTTTCACCATGATCGTCCGCAAACAGCAAATACGAAAAACAAAAAAAAGCATTCTTGTCGTTACAACCACAAATATATTTGTTTCCTAAATATGACTTTGTTAAATTATCTTTTATACGATTTACCGCGATTTTTACCCGAAATTCGTATGTTTAGTTCAGGTTTAACTTCCAAATGTTCTTGATAAGTAAAGTTTGAATAACTACATTTATTTTCAAATATGTATTTAAACTTTAAAGTCAAAATTAATTTAAGGTAAACTTTAATTTGTAAATAATCTTATTGCTACCGTTGTATGATAATCAATTTTAACAAATAAAAAATACGAGTGAATTGCGCCAGTTTTTGTAGCTCGTATCAAGCTAATAACGTCGAGTTGTAAATATTGTTGGGGGACTAAAGTATTCAGTGATCGTTTGAGTGATGTATCACGTTTCAGTGCATTTGCGCTTATTAAGCCACAATATAATGAAAAATATGAAGAAGTAATTTTGTTATTTGATTTTTAGATAAATCTTAATATTGTACTTACATGATTAATTAATAATGTGCATTTTTATTTAACGACCAGCTACTGGCACACATCCATCCACAAACACGGGCAGACATCATAGTAAAAATAGTAAAATACAGATCTACAGACTTCTAAACATGCTTATCCATTGAAAACTTAAAGGCCCATTCACAAATCAAAATTAGTTTTAGTTTTATGTTTCAGGTTTTAGTTTTAGTGACCTTGTAGCATTGGTTTCTGATACAAGCATTCACAAATCAGTATTTAGTTTTGGTTTTAGCATAGAACATTGCAAACTCCAAACTTGGTTTTAGTTTTATGTTTTATATTTAGAAACGAACCAATAGGAAGGATCGTAGAAAGAAATAGCGATATATGATTGTTCTTGTCTATAACTGTCAAGTTTTGTTTGCAATGTTATGAATAATAAAAAATATTAAGTGCAGTTTTATTATTAAAACTGTATAATGATAAAAAGAAAAAAAATAGAAGATGGTGAGTACGCCCAATTTCTTTAATCTGTGTCTTTATTTACCAATAAATGTTATTATCTAATAAAACCACGACTAAAACATGATTTGTGAATGCTACTGCAGATTGCCGTAAAATATAAACCGTAAAACTAACACTAATTTTGATTTGTGAATGGGCCTTTACTATTCAATTTTTAGCATGATTCCAATACCTCTCTAACTGAGTGGCGAGAGGTAAAAATGAACGTTATACTCAAAGAAGACAATCTCATTGCCATAATTCTATATTATCAAATTGAGTATTCGTTTTACGAGTCAAATCAGATCTTATCAGCGAAAATGGAATGCCTTTGGATCCCTTAACGCGTGTAGCACTTACAATTTTAATTATTAGAATGTTGTCTACCATCTCCGACGTTAATTCTAAAATTTCAAATGTTGGTTTCCGTATAATTTCTCCATTTTCTTTTATACTATTCAAAAGTTCAGCAAAATAACATCATAAATTGATCTACCACGGCGAGTGGATTACTTAAGATCAATATTGTAACGTTTTATTTATTTAGGTGAAGTGTAAAATTGATTATAACACTAATATTTATATAACTATGTTTAATATAAGAAATATGAATTATAAAGAATAATTAAAGAGATAACTAACACTACGAATTAACAAATATAAACACTAATTTCAGACTAACAATTATTAATAGAGACTTAAACACTAAGATAATTTATTTAAACAATTAAAACTACTATTTATTTCCACAATATTTATATCACTGTCTATTTATTTATATCACCATCTATTTATTTATATCACCATGTGTTCACTACTTGTCTCAATATATGACTGGTCCTCGCGATCTCTTGCTCGGGGTATTTAAGTAAAACACTTCATTCTAGAATATTCGCCGATTCTTTGGAAATCAGAACAATGGGGAGCGGACTGACGTGTTCTGACCTGTTCGTTAGCGGCCGCCGCCCGCGCCGCGACCCTGGGTTCGCTACAATATATTCAATAGAAGGGGTAAACTGATCCAGTCAAATTGAATGAAAAATAAGTAACAAATGGAATACGTTTATTATCTCTTTTCGTTTCCAAGATATTTGCGATCAAAGTAGGACCTCTCAAGAATGGCTCAGAAGTCTTATAATAAAAATGGTTGCAGATTAGTTATAGAATATAGTAAACATATTTTTAGAAATAAGGATGCTTTATCTTTTTATAGAAGTACAAATAAGAGGAAGAAAGAAACAAACATGGTTTAAAGTTGATGTAGTCATATAAGACTCAAACTAAAAACGACATAAATATATTTATATTTGAATATATTAACAATAAAAATAAATTTATGAAAAAAATAATGAAATCGTGAAAGGAAAGTATTCGCACAATGAGAGAAATTTAATTTAGCGTGTGTATGATTTGGTAAAATAATAAAGGGTATTCCTGCGCGCATGGCAGCCATTCCTGCCCTGCGGTGAATGTGGAGAACGAGACAAGTGGGGCAGGAATTCCCCACTTCAGAACTTCACTTTTATGAGAATGTAGACACCACGACCAGAATGCCTCACTCATATTCTTTCATTTCCTTCCTCTCTTATTTCAGCAAAATGAAACACGTCATGTAAGGTATTTATTCTTGTTAATATTGTTGTGACCCTAATAATTGGTTTCATGCGGCAACATACCCTTTAGAAATAATTATTAATGTTGTGACGAATAGCAGTTCAGCTGAGCCGAATAACGAATATTATTTTTAACCGAATATTCGGCTTTACTGATTAGTGTATTTTACTACAATCAGAAAGCGTGATTGGTGGTCCTCGAAGGCGAGTTGGGATTGCTTACGCCCTGCGTATCGAAACTGGATTATTTGTGAAGGTACTTTATAATTTGATTATTATTAAATTTAATTATTTCAGTTTCAAAACTGAAATAAAATAATATAACTTTATAACTATACGTAAATTCTTTACTCTTAATGCATTTCTATATATGTCTTATGTTTAAAATTTATTAACTTTTTTCCATTGTTATGTAACAAACAGCATACTTATAACCAAATATTCGCTATTAAAACAAAATATTCGATCGAATACCGAATAGTGAAAACATAACCGAACAGACCGAATACAGAGTAATTCGGCTTCGATCCCATCTTTAATAACTATCAAGAAATAATTTTAAAACCGACAATACATTATTGTGCTTATAACAGGATGGCATTGATTTAAATTACTTTTTCTGCAATTGTTATTTAACATACTAGATTTACAAAAATTAGGGAAAAAGCATGAGGGTAGTGTTTTGCAATAATATGTGATGTATTCTTAAAAATGTGATACAGTAAAATGCATAAAAAAATCGAATTATACAAAAAGAAATAATTATAGTTGTGGTATCATACCCCTCATGTGTACGTTCTATATATAAATTTCTGAACACATTGCTGTGTTTTATAGTAGTGTGGCAATATACCCTTCAGGTTAACTTCCAATATATCACTTATTACTTTCAATGTATAAAAAGCTAATTTGTGTTTGGTAATAATTAACCAAAAAGAAATTGTATTTTACTTGAATCCTTGAATTCTTTGTTTTTAATATTTAATTAAAAATTTCTGTATTCAAATGCCGCACACGATAGCTTCGTGAGCCAAATTCATGCTCGAGTGGTAAAAATATACGCTTTCCTCTCTAGTTTGACAAATAACTATCCTCCATGTTGTACTGTTGACAACAATTAACATTTTCCTCTCTAGAGAAGAAAATAGTATATTGTGCAACAAGTGCAGAAAGTCTCCTACTTTCAACGAGGTGTGAAAGTTTCAGTACGAGACGAAGTCGAATGATGGAATCATACAAGATGGGAAATAGGTGATTTTGCAAGAGTGACACATTATAATTTTTCCACAACCACATTGCTAAACAAAAGCTATTTGACAGAAAGAACAAAATGGTGCACGTAACCTCATAAAGATTACCTTCACATATTTACAGTGTTGGCAATTGCTGTAAGAAATTATTTCTCATATACTTTAACCTACCATTGTAGGACATAGGTACACAACTTTGAAGCTTTACTTTTTTACTGTGAGAAATGTGCCACTTTCCATAGTGGTCGTAGAAAATAGTATATTATTTAACAAGCGTAATATGTAGGCTATATTACACGATGATGTAATTAAAAATACGAGCGGTAGCGAGTATTTTTAATCATCTGAGTGTAATGTAGCCATATTATGCGAGTCAAATACTATACTTTATCTACAACTATCAGGCATATAACAAATCTGATATTATTTGTTAAATATTCAGTTAGGTGTGGGCAGTTCATATATAGCTTAACAGATGGCGCCACAGTAGCACTTAAATGTCAAAATCACTTTTCAAATTGTATTTATTATACTTTTATAAGCATATATATTGATATTTATAATAAAAAATATGTTATTAATAAATTAACAGTTTAATAAAATATTATGTGTTAAATTATATGCCCTATTTATTACAGAAAAGTGTAGCGTGTATCATGACATTTCATATTACACTTTTTCAAGTGATTTGAGTCATGATTGGCTAAAAAGTAGTATTTAGAAATTATCAATATAAATAAATTGAAAGACAGATTACTGTAAACAATAATTTAATATTTAAATAAAAATATATAATAGTTATTAAATATATCTGTTTTGTTTTTTATTGGCTACAGTCTATTGTTTATAATGTATAAGTATTTAAAATATGTATGAATGAGCAATTAAGAAGGTACATGATGTAGTTTTTAAGGACGGATTTTTGAAATTAGCCCCACTTAACACATAGCTATTTATATCCAAATCTCCACCCTTTACTTCGTAATTTCCTGTCTAAAGCAACTTCCGCTTTCTGTCACTCCTAATCCCAGCCCTGGACAAAAAATTCTCACTCTCCGGAATTTAAACTTTAATTTCTTTTATCGCCGAGTTAATCATTATTCATAAACGCCTTCATAAAGACAGATATGTTGGGGGTGTTCTCTGAGCAGCGGGGCGGGGCAGCAGGGGAGTGCGGGAAAGTTTAGGGCGGAATGCGCCCCCAGGGAAATCTCCACGCACGCCCATGGTTAATTATGCGAAGGGGTGATGATAAAATTGGATTTTTTAATGTGTGATGTTTGCTGGATTTTAGCGGGAAAAACAAATTTTTGTGATTTATAGAGCCATTATGGCACATTATGGCTGCGGCCTAAATGAAGTTTTGATTTGTTTTAGTGGCCCCAATGGTTACTAAGTTCCTCGGCGCCAAATTTAAATAAAAAACTGTTAACTTTACTTTTTTGTAGACAAAATTTTTATTTCACCATCTCTATTTATTAAATTTATTTGCATGGTACTTTAGACAAATTGTTATTGTTATATATTTTAAATGCTGAGCCACCACAAAACTAACAGCAAATCTTCAAATTATTTTTTTCACAATATTTATCTGTGACAAATGGAAATTACCATTTCTATTTGATCGATTTTTATACAAAATTAGTCAACTCTAATTAATGTCGAAATCTATATATAATCACACTAAAAATAATGCATAGTTATATCACAAGTGCATCGGAAATACCTGAATATTTTCAGAGTACACGAAAGTGCACGAGCAAAACTTTCTGATATATTTGCCATGCAATTGATTTTGTTTTCAAAGTACACTTGACCAAAATGAATACAACCAATAAATGAATTTTTCGAAAAGTTTATCTTATAAAAATTTTAAGGATCTCGGACAATTCCTCGTATAAAAGTGTCTGTAGAACGTGCAATTTA
Source organism: Stenolophus ochropezus (assembly GCA_035578165.1). NCBI lineage: Eukaryota > Metazoa > Arthropoda > Insecta > Coleoptera > Carabidae > Stenolophus > Stenolophus ochropezus. Next base: position 46,357,366 of record JAQOWZ010000002.1, on the reverse strand, counting down.
GAAACTTGTATGAATAAAACAAAAAAGTTATATAAAAAAATAATTCATCAAAATTAGTATGTTGCTTATACCTAAGGCCCAAGTGTACTAGGTACGCATTTTTTCGGAAAAACATGTACATGATTAAAATATCATTTATGGTTATCGAAATCCCAATGTTTAGATTCGAAAAATGAGTACCCTGTATAAAAAAGAAAATTTGTTTTTTATTTTATTTTATATTTTCCTTTCATGGATCCCCTTTAAGCTCCGTGGGCCCTGCAACAATGTACCGACTGCCCTCCCCTTTCCTCAAGCGTGCGAAATGTATTGCAGACTTTAATTCATTGATATCCGTTAAAATCGAGAAGTGTCAAAACCTGTGATTATAATACCTTCCTAATTATATCTACATGGCGATGGGTAAAAATGAAAAAAAAAACGTTTAATTTTTATTTTTGCATTAAAGTCGTACATTAACTAGTAAACTAAACACAACAAAATATAAAACGATCCTATCTCGCCTTATAAACTTAGTACAGAATTCACTATTAATTTATTTTATTATTGTAAATTTACTGTTTTATGAAAAAAATATTAATGAATTTTCAATTCAGCATGGAAATATTTCAAATATTTATTTTAAAATGCGTGGTGCGTAAAAATATTGGGAAATTGCGTTTATTCATTTTTAAATTAAAAATAACAAACATGAAAATATTTCGGTACAATAAAAATATATTTTCATGTGTAGAAATATCTGTTATTATTAATTTACATATATAATTTTATTTATATTTTAAATGTATTTCCACATAAAATTGTAATTAAAATATAATGACTAATATAATGTGGAAAATGAAATTGGTTATAGTAGCTATAGAATATTGTTGTCATAAAAACTTTCCCCTAACCATCCCATAACATGAAAAAGTACTTTATATGCATGTTGCACTTCGCACCCCTATTATAATAATGACTTTATAACGGCAGCACATTAAAATTTAATTTACGATCGTGTTCTTCATTGATCAAAAATATTTCACTGCCACATTGTGGGCTGTTGTTTGTATACGGTTTAAAAGAAAATATTAAAAAGAAAAATTTAGAGATTAAAATTTCAGATTCAGCCTGAGGCAGTAATTAATCTGAAAACTGAAAAGACGGCTTAGGAATTGTTCATTTTGTTTTTAATTTTTTATCTTCTTTTGATTAACTGCGGTACGAAACACAAATAATTAAAAATAAATATTAATGTTCGCAGCAAACAATAAAAAAAGACCAGTAAAATTTTTGTGGCACAACATTATAAATGGAACTGAGTGTCATGCTGTTTTCGGACAAGTTTTACTTGCGATTTAGTGCAAGTAACAATCTCCAACTTCTACAAATAGGGTGAAAACCATAGGCACCGGGTTTTTATTTTGGTCGGGGGTGCCCACAATATTAAAGCAAATATAAAATCTCAGATAATTTAAATCAAACTAGTACATTATTTAAACGCTTAATTGGGGCAATTTTTCGCTCAATTGTGATAGTAACGTGGTTTTTACGGAGGGTTATTTTGATCTAATTACATTGGACCAAGAATTAGACTACCTCTCAGTCCCATGTTTTAAGCAGATTGCATTCAATTTTAACTTAATATTCAAATAGTCTACTTTTTTTCACTTAACTACATAAATTTCAGGTATTGAGCACAGTATTTCGTTTAGTCTACACGTAAGATTAATGTCCTACCCAAATATTTTCAATTGAATTTCATCAAGATTTCCAAAACTCACAATCCTTTTTTGATATACTCTTAGCAAATTCTAGTGTCCTTATTTTGTTTTGTTTCGAAATCTGAACCTTCCTTCTGACTACAAGATCCTTAAGGCAAGAATTTCCTAAAGTTTCAGTTCAAATAGGCTGTTTATTTATTTCATATATTTCTGATGTCAAATTTTTCATCAGTGACAGTCCCAGTATGTTTCTTTGCATTGCAGCATAGTTTTTTAATATTTAAGAATAATTGCTTCAATATATACAAATGTGAAATAAATCCAATAAACAATATTTGATCCTCGAAATATGAAATATTTATTAATTTGTGGGGGTGCTCTGCACCCCCAGAAATTTTACCGTTCTAATTACATATACTATATTTTCCGTTGTTGATCCTCACGTCATCTATTGAATTCATGTGATTCAAATTGTTAAGGGGATCGGAGGATTGATGACATCATCTTGTCGGGAGAAATCGTGTGATTTCCAAAGTAAATAAATGTCAAAATTGACAGTATTATGTACAAATATTATAATGGATGAATCTTACGAAAAGAGTTATGGATTAACTAACGAAACTACCAACACACAATGAAGCACATATTGTCGACGCTAAAATCACATTCTAAATGCCACTAAAGTTTTTGAAATATTTGAAAATATCCGTTACCGTGGTTATACTACTGTTTCTATTCAATTTTTTTCTTTGGTTAGACGCAAATATCATATACAGGGTGAATACTGAAAACCTTGACATAGGGAAATAACATGGGAAAACAGTTTTTTGCTGTTTCCATCTGTCCCGCTAAATAAAATCGGGTGTATATGGTATCGTTAGTTAGATTACTTAATTTTGCATTCAGTATACACCCTGTATATAACCCTCTGGGAAATACGATAATGAGATAGCGAATAGAAGTCTCACATATGCCATGTGTACACTACAAAGATGCAAGATAAAAGTCTAATAATTCTTGCAGCAGAAATTTATGACGTGAAGATCAACTGAGGAAAATATAGTATGCATGCAATTTGTACATTCTATTTCTAAAATCACAAACGTTAAATAAATATCTTGACATATAATAGCATTTACTGTAATTACAGTATTGCCTGACCATTGAAGTAAATAAATAATTAGACTATTACACATATGGATCGATTCTGTTCACATTTGTAAGAACTGTAAGCAAATCTGTAAGACATGTAACGCTTACCATCCAAATGGCAATTCTATAATTATGTCTGTAGCTTACAGAATATCTGTAAATCGTTACAGATCCTTTAAATTCTTACGGTGACATAAACTTGGCCAAAAGCTTACAGATATAACTTTTTGTCAAACATGAAACAAAGAAAAGGTTAAAATTTAATGAATTTTATTTGAAGGTAAGTTTTTATAATAATATAGTAATTTTGCTAACTTTATGACAAAATTAATAACGAATTACGTGACGTGAGGTTATCTCGTAGGTATCTGACATATACTTCAATACCATTTGAATTTTCTGATTTTTTAAGAAAATGTTTAAAAATATTAAAATTAAAAATATTTATTACTGTAATAAAAACAAAGATATTGCTTTTAAATCTTTTTCAAATGCTGGTGCAGAAAAAGTTAAAATTTTAATTAAATATGTCATTTTTTCTAGCTAGTTACATTAATTATAGAATCATAATTTCTTAATCGTAAACCAGTACATAAATAGAATTCAAGTATCACCTCGATAAATTAATTAGAACTGCGGCAATGTATTTGCACTTGCCACTATTTCTCGCTTTACAAGAACTATTAAAATTTTTAATCAACAATGAATTTTCATCCCATTGCATTTTGTGCAGATTGCACATTAATGCAATGGTCTACAGCCACAGCGAAAATATATTAAATATATTTTTATCTGCATTAATTACTCCACATAAAATCAAAAAATTAAAATTTACAATTTCCTCTTCTAATAAAATTCAACGAGAAGCTGGAGTAGCTACTAAATACTCAAATAGATAAAAGAAATATAACTTCAATTGGCATTCTCTGAAATTGTGTATGTTTTGAAATATAAACAGTCCCTGATTAGGGTTGGCAAAAAAGTTGATATATCGATAAAAATCGTCTTTCTAAAAGTCGATCGATCGATTCTTGAAAAAAATAATATCGATTAATTGAATTTAGACTTTTGATAATATTAACATTTTATCGTCGGTTTTTTTCCGTTAACTAGATTTTGTTGACTTGTCTTCACATAACTATCTCGATTTTTAGACTTCGACTCCGACTTTTCGATGAACTAAAATTTTAAAATATTTTTTTTCTACGTTTTGTCATTTGTAATTGTGTTTTTGTGTAAAAAATACTGTGATAAATTCCAACTATTAGTTTTTAACCAATCTTGATGCAAAAGACTTCAAAATTCAACCATTGAAAAGAGTATTACACCTATTGATAAAATTCCGTTACCACGATAAATTTCCGCTTCCTATACTCTATTTAAAAACTACGAGGAGTGAATGCTGTAGTCACGTTTACACTGTAATAATTCACAATAAAGTTTAAAGCACATAAAACTTGTGAAATATTACAAATAAATATAAAATACAATAATAACGTGATAAGAACAATGAACTAAAAAAACTGATAACCGTGAAACGGAATTTGAAGCACTTTTTTACAGGATTGATGATGTGACATATATTGTTGAGTGTAAAATTGGCGTTACGTCAGCCAATCAGAAGTATTTATTTTAATGCGCCAACTTCAGATCACTCCTCCTAGTTATTAAATAGATTATAGTAAATAAACAGTTCTCATTGTTTATAACCAGGGATGGAAAACTTAACGTAACAGTACCCGATAACGTCATAATAACGTTCCATTTGCTCTATTTTTGTTAATAACGTCACAATAACAAAATAACGTTATGTAACCATAACGTTAGAAATAACGATACACTATAACGTTATTTGCCGTTGAGAGAATATAAATTCCCAATTTACCGATATTTTAATATTTTTCGTTATATATATGTTATATGCACACATGGATGTCTCTAGTATCGTTTGAATACTGTTTTAAATGCACCAATTATATACCTTTTAATATCCTACTGCAAATAACATTGAACATGTAATGTTATGTTATTAAAATAAGAAAATGGATTCAGGGTTGATCAAAGTGGAAATTTTTGTTGAAATCTAAAAACCTATTTTTTTTCGCGATTACAATACTTCCTTTATTTTGTACAAGGAAATAAAAATATTGATCGATCAAGAAATAATAATATAAATATTTCAAACTCCGATAGTTATAAGTATGAAATTTCAAACCAGATAGGAAAACGAGGTTAATTATACATCCCAAAAAGGAACAAATTCAGAATCGGGACTTGTGGTTAACCTATATGCAAGGAATCTACAGCTTATAGTGGATTTAGAAATCCATGGGCACAGCAGCATTTAATTTGGTCAATGACGTCACTTGGTTTTGAACCCCAGATCTCATACTCTACTTAATTCGGGTCGGTGCGTTGCAAAAAGTACTAAAATTATATTTATGTTGGTATGTATATTATGGTCCCAAAGGAACAGCCACTAAAGCTGTAGAGAAAGTTAGGAAATTTTATAAGTCCCTAGAAATTAAATGTATTTACAGAACAGCCGAAAACTCGTTTATATGTATATTTGTTTTTATTCCACCGCATTTATTGAATCTTGTTTCAAACAAAATATAAAAACAGCCTTTAATAATCGAAACAAATATTCCAATAAAATACACATGAATGAGTAATTTTATTTTTTTATAAAAATGTGACCCACAACGCGTTTACAGGCATGTGACAACAGCCTCAGGTGTACTGCAAATATATATGTAATGAAATTCATTTTTCAATATTAAAGGGAATATTTTTAAATTACAAAGCAGTCCTTTCTGCGCAGAAAGACTAGGACAAATGAATCTAGGACTTGTCCTAATCCATTTTACGCCATATGCTGCGGTCTACGTATGTAATTTCAAACTGTCATAATATATTTCAAACTTTACACCTTACAACACACTGTTGGTAATAATGACATTCATTTATCGTGGTGAAAGGGGTTCGCTAGATAAAAGTATTACTTACACTACAGTAATATAGTAGTAGGATTAATTGTTGATGTCAGGGTAACTTACCTAAAAAAGAAAAACATTTATTAGTACAAAAATATTTATATACATAAATTAAAAACAAATAAACTGTACCAAATAAACTATTAAATTTAACTTAAAATTTAAACATTTATTTAAATAAATACATATGGCACACAGAATATACTTGCATTTAAATGGAATACGCTGTCAGCGTGTAAAACTACCAAGGGGCCTACAACTAGTGAGTTCTGAATCATTCGGACAAAGCGATATATATTTGTAAATAAAGACTAAAAATGGGGTTCGAATCCCTGATCTCACACTTCCCTCAGAGAGTCAGAGTACGTAAACCAAGTGAGTCACCGCTACCTGTTATAATATACTTAAACCCAGTCATATGAAAGACGGAATAAATTTACTTGCATAGTTTTACAAAGAGCGAATAAAGTACAAAGTAACTACCTTATAACTCAATTTAACGTATGAGTAAATAAAATTTTCTGTTCTATGAAACAGATAGCCGAGTAAATGAACTAGTAGAAGAACAAATTTAGAATTATCAGTTGACGCAAATAAAATGTTAGTTTTTGTTTCTGTGTAAGTGTAGCGCTACCACAGAATATCATAGAAACGTCAAAATTTAAAGTTATAAAATTGGAAAACAAATTGACTGGTTGTGTTATTAATCAGTTATCTAAGTAAAAATGAATAAAAAAATGAATAGAGAGAAAATCTATAGAAATAGATAAATCAAATAGTTAGCGATCGCTGGAGATTATATTAATATTATTAAAAATAAACAAACAGATGTTTGCAACTTACAATGGTATTGCTAATTTTAAGCCCTGCAATTAAAGTTTATTTATATCGAATGGGTTACTTATTTCTCTAAATATTCGTGGTCTCCTTTGAATATTAATTATATCAACTTCATTTTCAGTTTGGAGAAGAAATTGATTCTGCTGATCTCGAACGTATAGATATAAAGCGTACGACATAAAAAACAGCTATTCCAGAAGTGATAAAATATATTAATTTACTTACCCTAAAATTGACCGAATCTATTATTCTGTAGATTTACTCACATACTTTTTTTATTCATGCTTTATAAAACAAAAATCTCTTGAATAAAATGATTTACTTTAAGAGTAAATTTAATCTCTTTAATAATTTACTTATTCATCCTTTGTAAAACTAATAAGCATTGAAGAAACAAATTATAATCAAAACAATTTTATTAATGACAAAACATTTATTTAAACTGCAAGACCTACATTATAACTTTCGAGGAGGTATGAACTGAGGTGAAGCTTGCGAAGCCAAAGTTCATGTTACTGTACGAGAATAGTTATTCAGTCGCTTACTATATTTTTCGCACCACCGGCACCAATTAGCTTCAAATAATATTAATGTGTTTGTAAAATGTGAGTCAACTGATAGTTCACATATTATATATATTTGCAACTTTTTATAGTTCACTTTGTCTGTTGCTAGACGACCAAATATAGGTATATGAAATTAAGTGATTTTTTATAATTACCATAACTACAGTTCGTCGCATTTAGAAATGAACATGAAAATACAATAAACAAAAAAATAATAAAGGGTTTGCCAACCATTGTTTAGCAGGTGGTAATTCAAAATTTTACATGCAGTAAAAAGATTAATAATGAATTGACTGGAAAATCTAGAGAGTAATGAAATTACTGTCAATAATCAAACTGATGAGCCATTCCCTTCTATTTAATTCGAAAAATAGTATATGTACTGTTAATTTGTAAATCAATGCACAGATAGATGATACCCGAGAAGATTAAACGAGCGTGACAATAAAATAGAGTTTATTTTATAAACATCTGTATATTTGTACACTACTATTTTTAAATAGTAAAAATGGACAATAAGTTTTTAATTTATTTAAATTTATGGAAGACGAAACGTGAATAGCGTATCTATTCCATTAACTAAAGTATTTTAAAATGTAAATATTTACAAAAACTCCATTTATTATTGAAATAATTCCACGCCTCTGGCAGAATACTTTCCCATTTAGGGTTTACGCCCCTACATTATTAGATCAGTGCAGTTTTGAACTTCGTTGATTTGGGTAGGTACAATTACTATAACGCTGTACTGTACAGGGGGCTACTGGTAGGCGAGACAAGAGTCTACAACGGTTGCAGTATATAAAGTACGACACATTGCACACCATAAAACGATATATATGTTGGTCCATTTCTATTTTAGCCAACTATAGTGACAGTGAGACAGTTATTTTCTATAACACACCGTTGACAATGGTAACCAAATAATTAATGTTTTCAGAAACTAACGATTTATTTTTCCCTGGAAGTAAGGTGTCCTTACGTCAACGATGGCGAAAAAATAACATTGCCATCAAAATTTAGATTGTAAATTGAGGAAATATTATTTACTAGAGAACTAAATTTAACTGACCTTTTTCTTAGAAATATTTATGTAATAAAGAGTGTTTTGTTATTAAATTTTAAATTAAATAGATATATGATATTTAAACTCACTCATGTATTGTTGGTCGTATTTTAAAATTATTTATTACAATTTTATATACAATAATTGGAGAAAATAATTTGAAATATCATTTCAAGTATTGAGGACCCATTCATTTATTTTTCGAAAAAATAAAATCTAATTTTTCTTGTATCAATCTCGCAGGTAGATATATATTTTAATTTTTAAATTAATTAAAATACCTGACGGGTATGTTGCCACATGGCTACAAACACACACATGTACTGTGGGTCACATCTACTTAAAATGTGAAGGAAAATGAAATTTATTTAGTGTGCTTGCTGAGAAAGTGTGAAATATAACCTGTAGAAAAAACGGCGTGTGGCAATATTTAAATTCCATTCTCTCCCGGCGCCCCTGCAAGGGCGGCTAAATATTTAATAACTAGCAGGGTGTAGGGTTGCAGGTTTTATTGGGCGTTTAAGTGAAGTTAAAGAGCGTTTTTTGCCGAGTTTCGCATCAGGTGATGCGATATAACCGCCGCCAAATCCGAACATAAATTACTGGTAATTTTTCCGCGCCTGTCGGAAAGCTGTTAAGTTGGCTACCCTGCTTGCGGGAGTAAGCGCGCGAATAATCCCTTACAGGGACGTATTTACGCCATTTTATCGCCCGCAATCCACGCTTTTTGTACCGGCTTCAACCAACGTAATTTGCAGAAAAAAATCCGGTTTATGAACGGGGATTTATAAACTCAATAAGTAAATTCATTTTTTGCTTCATTTAGAAAAACTGGATAAATGATTTATAAGAAGTCTATAAATAAAATACAATACAACTAAAGGGTATGTTGCCACATATTTATAAATATCTTTGTCGAAACTAAAACTTAATACAAGACAAAAGTAAAAAAAGTAATAATTAAGTGAAGAGTCCAATAAACTTGTAAAAACATAGGCCCTATGTATGAAACAGATATTCAAGTTATATATAATATTTCAGTAAAAATTATTTTTCCTACGACCACTGTTAAAAATAGTATTTTTAACGGTTGCTTAGCAAGTTAAAAATAACAGTTTATAACACAGTAAATACTTTTAAAACGTTGTCATTGACAACGTGTTAAAAGTAAAAAACAAATTTACTTTTAACACTTCTTATGTTCAGTTGTTCATAACAAATACATCATGACCTGTCATAAATGTCATTCTATAATACTTAGTTTTTATTTACTAATAGGTACATAACTGGGGTCGTAGGAAAAATAGTGTATGATATTTGTGTTAAAAGTGATTTTATTTCGTTCGTGGGGTTTGTTACACTCGGCTTCGCCTCGTTTCAAACTTCCCCACTCACTCATGAAATGTCACTTTTAACACTTATATCATAAATAACTATTTTCACACCTCTGTTTCATTATGACTTATATTACACAACTCAAAATCGTCCAGAAATTCTTATTTTTGCAGGTCTATGCCAACTTAAATATTTTAGCGTTACGTCCTGTCAAAATTTTAAATTTTATTTTATTGGAAATGTAAAACGTTAATTAAAACAACTATTTTTGATTTATTATTTATATTATTATCGTTCTGTATGATTATGATTACGTTAATTGTTGAAAAATATCAATTCACATTCGTTTTATTTTTTAGATTACAACAAATGTCACTAAATTTTTTGAATAAAACAAGTGAATTTGTTTATATATCCATGTGAACCGAAAATGTTTCTGACATACAATTTAAAGTAGTAATAATGTTTCTTTTATGAATTAAACGTGTCATCGGCGCAAAAAATCTTGTGTATCACACGCCCAGAAACTCTTTTGCATAATCTCGCATATTGGCACACCTCGCTTTCAGCTCGACCTGTCAAAATAAGCTCGCTCTCGCAAAAGTTTAGTTTCTGGACTAGTGATACAAATAACTATTTCCTCAATCGTTAACAAAATTCATTATTATTCATTATTCAACGTAAAGTAGTGAACAAAGCAGCATTTTGAATCACAAGTGAGCAAAGTAAATAACTTTCTTCACAATTGAGCAAAATACAATAAAAATATGTTTATTAATCCATCTACGTAAGGAGTCACAAATTTTGGTGGTACAATAAATATCTCCCATTTTCCGTGTAGAACAAACATTTTGTTGTAGTTAGCTTTACAATAAATTCAATTATAAACTTTTGAATTGTTGAGTTTTTCATTAATAAAAAAGTACAATATTTTGTTTTTTAGAAAAATTATCGCTTCGCCCGTGCGGCCAATTTTAAAACGCGTAAGAAACAGATATACTTTGCTCACATGTACTTAAAATAACTATTTTATACTTTCCGTTTACAACTGGCTCTATTGTTATATAGAAAATGGTTTAATAATATAGGCTATTGTCAAACTGTTTTTGGATTTTTATTTTGTTGTAAAATTGGAACATCTAAGAAATGCGCCTCACGGTAAATGTTTTTTCAATAAAATTTGGGATTACTTATAAGTTTGAAAATCGAATATACAACGCTTATTTTAAAATAACGTAAGTCATAACCTATCTATTTGAGTTAAAGTTATTCAACAAGATTGCAATATTTCACATAAATCCCTAGATTATATTCTATTAGTTATGTAATTGAAATTTGTAAATTTGTTATATAAAAATTGAAGCAAAGTATAAAAAGTAATTTTTTAACAACTTATACAATAATACATCGTCTTATACAACTAAAATAATAATAAACTATCATTACGCTTTATTTTACAATAAATGTTTGTAGTACTCTATTCCTGTTGAGTTAGTATGTGATTATTTTTAAATTATTTTTTATCCTACACATATTGAAAGTAAAATTATCTTGCGTGTGCTTGTGCAAGAAAATACACATTTGCCGGCTCAGACCCACAAAATCTCACTATTCTCTAGGGAAGAAAAAAAAGTTCGTATATGGACTAACAGATGGCTGGCGCTAACCAGAATAAAATATGTCGACGTCGACGTGCTTTTAAAACATTTTTAATTCAGATAATTTTGATATTTACATAAGATTTTAGGTTTTTTTATTATATGTATATTCCGTAATCCGTAAAAAATACAACAAAATTGCTAACCTTATTTATTTGTCAAAATAAAATGTTTGTTTTTTGTTCTATTTTTTAATGCTGGTAATTAATTTCACAAATTTCATTACCTAATGTTAAATTAAATGTCAAACTTTTCAGTGTTCGTAAGATGTTTACATAAAGTTATTAAGTTATTTTGTTGTGTGGGATAAAACATAGGATGTGCTACATGGCAGTAAAGTTGTTTACTGATTCTGACGAAGTATCCATATCCCTCGAACCAGAAAAAACAACTTTCCTACCTAGCAGCACAAATAACTATAATTCAACAATGTTATTGTTATATTTATAATAATAAAATATAATAATGCAACAATATTATTCTAATATTTATAATAATAAAATTTAATTTGTACACATAAAAAATGTTAAAATAAATAATAAAACGTGATTTTAATATTAATTCATTCTATGTACATTATAAACACGAAATTAAAAAGGTTTTTTGTGCTGAATTGAAATAAACATAATTTTCATGATTTATTACATTCATATTTTATTTGCATATTTACCTAATTTTGTAATAAACATGACATACAATAGCACTGTTTAAATATGTACTAGAATGTTCATTCATAATGTATGTTTCGCATGTATGTACAATTGTGTTAAAATTATAATTTATACAATATTTAACAATGGTCAACATTAAGGGTATTCTTAATTTAATTAGGCGGACGAAAATGTATATTTATTTTATGAATATTGAATGAAATATGTAGGTACTTTGTTTGATGCCTGAAAAATATGTTGCCACATATCTATAAACTCATTCATGTGTTGTGGGTCATATGGTTAAATTTAAAAAAAATATTCGAACACACTAATATGTTGAGGATCACATTTTTCTGCAATTCTTTGGTAGTATCATTTTAAAATTCGGAGGAAAATTTGTCTGAATGGTACGGTGTCTGTTGCTACATAATTATAAACAAACTTATACATATATACTTGGTCAGTTTGTAAAATTTTTCGTTTGCACCCCCTTCCTAAAATCCTTATTTTGGAAACTGTTTCGAATCTGCAAAATGCTACATTAAAGGACTGTATCCTATAATAGTCACCAGCAACACTGGTTTCCCATTTATTTTTCATATGTTTAAATTCCCGTCTATTTTTATCACAATATTATTCTTGATGAGACGTGGGTAATACTTACAGCACTTTTTGTATTTTATTTAAAGAACTTTTTTACAGTGGTACTTAATACCAATACTTAAGTAAATAATAAGTAGTAATTTAAGTATAAAAGTACTGCAAGTGCTTCAAAGTTGTTTAAAGTACTCGAATTTATTTTAACGCCCCTTTTCATAATCATATACACTTTAAGACTTTAATTAAAGTGACTTTATTGTACTTTATTAGTTGCTGGTGTTCTTAATATTTACTTTTACAGAAGTAATCTTTAAGATATTTTAAAGAATGTTGACACTACTTAATATAATAAATATCGAAAAAACCCAAAAATCTTACATTTGATTACATTTGAAACATATAAGCTGAATTATAACAAAAAAAAGGACTTCAAAAGAAAAATAATAGAGAAGTGTAAGTATTTTGCTATTTTCATCTGTACCGCTAAATATGCTGTGGTTTATGTGGTACCATTTGTTATATTATTGAATTACAATCTATTGATATCAAATAATACCTTTTTTAATTGAAATATTGGATTAAATACATTGAATTCTGACAGTTGTTATTGATATTTATAACTGTTGATAACATAAATCCTTGCATAAACGGGATTCGTTACCTATATACCTCCACGATTCCATTTTTTTAAATTTTAAATGTAAATTACATATTACATTCAATTAATTGTTACTCTTTGATTCAAAATATTTTGTTGGATTACAATAAACGGATCATATGCTATGTTAATTCTACACCTTTTATTAAAATCTCTTATAGTAATCAAAATTTGTAGCACCAATAATTGCAGTTGATTATCACAAAGTCAATAAAATTTTAATTTATTATTAGTGAAAAAAAACTCCTAAAAGTAAACAAATCATTTTTGATTACAACAAACTCAGTCATATTTGTCGTTGATTATCTCAACTATTTTGTTTGTAACAATTCTTCAAGTATCACTCTTATATGCCACAGAAACACCAAAAAAGTCAGATGTAGATATAATTTTCACGTTGTATAAAAATGTAGAGTTAACAATAATTTTTTTAATGACTGAATTGCGCTTTCTCTAAATTTTGTGGTACTTTATAATAAATTTGGTAATAAATGTACATTCCTATTGCTTGCATAACTAATTCGTACGTTTGTATGATCTAACAATGCAGCAATATCTGCTTTCCTTAATCTAAATTTTTTATAAAACTCTTGATCATTCCATATATAAAAATTAGTAATACGATTTTTCTAAACTTTTGGTTTTCTTACTGTATAGTCTTCATTTTTAAAATCTCTTTCAGAAGAAGAAGAAAAGAGATCCATTTTTTTTTTAATTTATAAATGATAACTAATTTGAGTCAGTTCTAACCAAACATATACAGTTAAAGTCTTAAAGTTCTCTAAAAGAGACGTTTGAGGTTACTTTACTTTAAAATCTGTACTAAAGTTACATTATGAAAACTAATACAACTTTAACTTGAAGTATTAAAGTACATCTAGAGTTGATTATGAAAACGGGCGTAAGTATTTTACTGTATGAAATATTTCAGAAGTATTTACAATACTTTTACTGAAGTGTGTTTATGTCATGTCGTCATTATTATGACGAAAGTTAAAATTGAAACGTCTCCCACGAACATCCTTTATTTTGCTGTGAAAAAGAGCAGAGCGCCATAGGAGTTTCATAGCCGGTTGCACCAACATTACTTACAGTTTTAGGATTCCCTTAAATTGACAATATCATATAGGAATAATATGGCAAATGACCTTTTCAACATTGCTAACAAAATTTCGCTTAGATTTTATTTGTTTATTAAAGGACAATATGAATTATCATAAATATTAAAAATATATAACTACCTCAATCTTATCATAAATGTACTTAATATACCTAAAGTTGTAAAAACTTATCCTTAACCTTAAAATGTCTTCGTTATTATGCATTATTGGTAGGTGTACCATTTTCAGTGTGTCTCTAAATTCAATGGTTCAATACAGTAAACATTTATTTTTGAAAAATAAATCCAAATTTTTTTTGGGAAGAACCCATTGTCAAAACTATTTATAAGTATGTATTAATATTTCGATTTAAAAATATTTTCAATGAATATTTTTATTTATCCATATCTGCTAATGTACCTACATGAAGAAAAATATTTGTAATTAATGTTTAAGTATCTTGTAAAAAGTACTTTAAGTATTACTTATACTTATACTGTTCTTTAAAGTACTTATTACTTAATACTTAAATACTTTTTTTATACTTTGTATTAACAATTACTCTATCGTTATATCGAAAACGGTTTAATAATATCAGATATTGTTAAACGGGTTTTGGTAATTTTTTTTGTTGCAAAATTGGTGCTTCTAAGTTCTGTGCCCCACGGTAAATGTTAATTTGATAACCTCCAATATTTTAAAATGTTTTTAATACAATTTGGAATTAATACAAATATGAAAACCAAATAAACATAGCTAATTTAAAGGAATATTAAAATTGCGTAAGTCTTAACGTATAGATTTGCATTTTTTTTTCCACAATATTATGTTTAAATTATGACAGTGTCAGTGACAAACGCAAAGTATAAAAAAATAGTGTATTATACTAGTTTAATACGACGTATTGTTCTATTCGTGTTTTTGGAGCATTCCTCCCAGCGCTTCTCGTGCCACTAACAAATCATAGAACAATGTACTGTCTTATAAAACTCATATAATAATATATTATTTTATATTTCATAAGAAACAGGTTTCCATACCTACATCATTGCTTCTTTTTATAGTTATTTCTTGGAACAGTATATTGTGCAATTAGAAGGAAAACTGATTTATTTCTGGACGACAGAGGGCAATTTCTAGTTTCCTAGTAACATGAAATATTTTTCGGAAGAAAAATAATCACTTACAGCAGAACTAGACGTTTCGTCGCAAACAAAGTAAGGATTATATATTTTGTTTGATACCTGGAGGGTATGTTGCCACATAGTTATAAACTCAATTATGTTTTATGGCTCACATTTAATTTAAAATTAAAAAACATCTGATACGTATATGGAAAAAAAATTTGAAGTACATTTAAATGTTATGTTACATGATTAAGATTATAAATACATGCACTCGTGTATTATGAGTCACATTTTCCACATTTAGTTATCATTACTTAAAAACTGTAGGAAATTTATATGAAATATAGCTAAAGGGTACGTTGCCACACGGCTATAAATACTGGCATGTATTGTGGGTCACATTGTATGATAAGCTTTATATAGAATAAAAATAAATTTTCCGTAACATGCGAAACCTTTTGATATTGGACTTGAAAAGCTAAACTCTGGTGTCGTCCAAGCCGCAAACCCTGATAGGTTCATATTTTTCAACATGTCGTGGTTGTCGTACCATATATCATCAGCATGACGTTGTATACGCGATGTGCCATCGTTTGAATGAACTATGTGTCGTGCCAGACGTTGCTTCACGTTATTCCAAAAGAGAGAAGTATTTACACCAAAATAAACCACCACGGGGAAGTTTGCTATCAATTTAATATATTCTTATCATGATCAGGAATAAAATACGGTTTCTGTTGTACAGAATAGTGAAAGATATAAAGAATTGTTTCCTAGAAAGATATAATACTCAACATAACTATCAAGAAAATTACTTGTAGTTAATATATAAAGAGCACTAAAAATAAATGAAAATTCTGCATAAAAAAATTGTATTTAAAATATTTATATATTTTTTTGGTTACTAAATTGTAAAGGCAATAGTTGCTATAAGTTTTGTGAAAATATTCATCTATACACTTGGTTGTGGTTCGGCAGAAATTTTCAATTGAATTCTTTATGAATAAAATATAGACTGTGTTGGTTTTATTACATACAGGGTGTTTGATGAAAGGCCGGCACTTAGAATATTTCGTTTATTTAGAGAGATACAAGAAAATGTTAAAAAGAAAAATATAACTAGACAAGTGGCTTATGAAATGATCGTAGGAATAATATTGTGTCACTTCCGGTTTTAGCGGAAATGTGTACAACTTTGATTCTAGCATAGGGAATCGGTATTTTTATATTTTTTTTTCGAAATGTACATAAAATTAGCTTTACAATGATACCAAAATATCATTGTTTTACTTCAAACATTTCAAAATGGCGACACTTTTTAAAATATTTTTAAAATATTTACTAATAAAAATTCATAAAAAAATACACCATAGCCAGCTATTTCAGATTTTGTTAACTGAAACCAAACAAATAATGTCAAAAAATATTAGATCTAGCTTTCCTAACGATGTAATGGAAGAATTTGTTATATGCAATAAATTATGCAGAAAATGACGGCGGCCATTTTGAGTATTTTTAATTTTAATTTTGTTTGTTATATTTAGTAAGAGTTTTTGTATTGTGTTGATTGTTACAAGGTATTTTAAACATTTTTTTTTTTTCGTTAATTACCTATAGTTGTAAGTACATAAATATAAAAATAAATTGTCGCTATTTTGAAATGGTTGAAGTAAAACTATGATATTTTGATATCATTGTGGAACTAATTGTATGTACATTTTCAAAAAAATATAATAATACCGATTCCCTATGCTAAAGTCAAAGTTGTACACACTTCCGCTAAAACCGGAAGTGACACAAAATTCTTACTAAGATCATTTTACGAGTCCCTTTGACTAGTTAAATTTTCTTCCGTAACATTTTTATGTATCTCGCATAATAAACGAAATATTCTGGGTGCCGGCCTTTCGCCGAACACCCTGTATATTTGAAAATGAGATATGTGTACAATGCTACCTTTACATCTTGACTCTTAACTATATACAAAATCTTTCTTACAACTATTAACACTCTTAATTTATAGGGTGATAAGCAACAAAACAAAAAATGTGAAGTGGTTTGGGTCACGAAACACTTATGGCAATTATATTTTGATTTTCTTAGAATTGATACTTGCACATCTGGAAAAAAACACACTCAACATACCCAACTCCGTTCATGTTAAGTTAAGAGTGAAGGCTAGTATAGACACAACGATTCCGACTCTGTGATTGGTTAAAATGGATGTTACGAATATTTCATTCAGCTAATAAATAACTTGTTGGTAATTATTATTTCCTTTATAATGATATACGTTTCCTAATTTAATTAATAGCATGAGTATTATGCGGAGGGATCGACAATTATTCTTTCACTATTCCTCTAGCTTTCAAAGAGATCATTGAGTATTGTGTAGTGATTTTGATAGTGACCTTGAGTAAATAGAATTGAGGTGAGTTGAATAACCATAGATGATATGAGTTGAGTTAGTGAGTGAGATAGTGTATTGAGTCTATAAGTGTTTGATGCAGAACCGTGGTTGGCTGCCGACGGCGCAGCGAGCAGCTTTGGGCTGTAGCGGATCGTGGCTGGTAGCCAACGATGCAGCGAGCGACTGAGGGCTGTAGTGACCCTAGCCAGGTTGCCAACGAGAGGTTGAAGCAGCTTTGTGCTCTGGTGGCCCTGACCAGGCTGCCCACGAGATACGATTGTGTTTGTGTAATTCCTCACTGAGCTTTGTGCTTAGACGCTTTACCTTTTCTAGGATCAAGGAATGGTAAGAAATAGGAGTCGTCAGGATCAGGACCCTAGCTGCATTATAGTTTGTAATTGATTATATTGTAATATTTCGGGATTTAATTAAATATGTGCAAAATAACTAATAATCTACATTTTTTTTTCAATCAACAGTTTTCCATCATTTATCATCGTTTATAACATGCAAACCAAGTTTATACACGGAAAATTTCAACTATAAAAGGTAGCGTAGGAAAACAATAATTAATTATAAAATAAGTGACAATGGGGTATTTCGACATTAAAAATATGTAACATTTGAATTGCGCGCCAAACTAAATTTTGCGTGCGTGCAACCGGCTTGGTTCGATACGACATCTACTACTAACTTAATATGAACAGAATGTAGTGTGCAATTTTTGTTGGCAGTATTGTTCTAACTGGTCGAAATATCTATTTAAAATATTGATATTTTATTTGTTATTAGAATGAAAAGAAAATAATCATTAGGAATTCATTCAATTGAAAAATAAAAAAGTAGCAATTTTTTACTAAACTAAAGATCGGATATGGTACTGTTTCCAACATAAGAAATACCCTGTGGTGCACTCTCCATACCAGCTAATTACGCTGTTAAAAACCAGGTTTGTGAATGAGTATTATACTAACAATAGCGATGACGAAGGAATGATGAAAGCTCGCTCCATTCGGCGAAGAATAATGCCACGCATATAATCGTAAATAACAGGAAAAGAAAATGAATATTTATGTGTATGCATATGTGTGCTGAATGTCCGCATTCATTACACTGGGCCAGATAATTACGCAGGTTTCCGGTTCCGGGCGCGCATTCCCTAAAAGCTTCTAATCACCGGAGTGATGTCACTATTGCAAACACTGCGCATTGTATAATACCAAGCCTTTCTTTCTTACCACTCAAATATGTCCCTGGCACCAAGAAATATATAAAGTCGGTTTCCAAGAATTCTTATGTTATCAGTGTCTGCTGCTCGAATTATTAAATTAAACTTAAATACAGGTGGAAATGAACTTAATATCATAAATTTAAAGGTAAGTAGTATGACATGTGTAGATTACGAAAGTGAAAGAATTTTTAAAAATTCGCATATTTAAGGGTAGTTTTCATTAAGCTAACATTTTTTGTAGTACTGGACTACTGGCAACGCATTTGTATTCTTCTGTAAAAAAAAAAACATAATTTTCTTTTAAAATACTATTTAATTTAATTATTAAGAATAATATCTTAAACTAATTTTGAATGTATTTTTGATAAACATATTTTTAATGAAAAATGAATTAAAACAGTAGTAAAAAAAAGTTTCTTTAAGAAAAGTCGAATTTTCTTTTTTCGAATTTTTTAAAAATTCTTTCACTTTCGCAATCTACACACCCTTAAATTTATGTTTATTAAGTTCATTTCCACCCTGTATAACTGAATATAATTTCATTACTACAACTTGATAATTTCCATCAAAATTGTATTGTTTTTAAACATTAATTTATTACCTGAAATAGTTCATAAAAACAACTAGCTCGTCACACTAATTTCTATATATATGGACAGCGTATCCAATGTTAAATATGTGTGACTGATAGAAGAGCGCCATATTGGGAAAAATGTAGCATGTCGACCTACTTTCCGCGGAATATTCAAACTAAGGTGTAATAAAAAGTTATAAAACGTCAACAAATTTTCTATGAAAAAAACATGAACGATGTTTCATTTATAGAAAATATCAACATAAAATAATATACTACAATAATTTTTAGTAGTATAATAAATTGTTAATTTCTAATCATGTAAAGTGTAAGGTTATGGAAATAGAAAGAAACAAGAAAACTGGTGAAGAAGTAGTGGTTTCAATTTATTTTCTTATAAAACATACCAAATTCAAAACGCCAGTACAAACTATTTAGAAATACAAAATAAATAACGATAAAATGTTTAATAACGACAACGTTATAATAAATCTGTCACGAGTGCCACGAAATAAATTATCAATTTGTACTACATTTAAATAAACAGAGAATTGTAACACATTAAAGTATAAAAAAAGGAAAGTTTTTTGGAGTTGCAGTCATTTAATAAAATTCATTAATATACTGACGTTTCGACTGTACATCAATCTTCATCAGGGTGCTGATAACATACAAAATATTCAATCAAATAAACAGACATACACTCAATTTAGGTAACAGATTTCCATAAATTGTATTAAAATATTATCAAGAATTTCCGTGCCCATGCCTGATAGTGACTTACTAAACTCTAGAGGCTGATTAATATGATAACTAGACACACATTTTTACACATATTAACTAATAGGTATTTTACAAAACTTCGATTCGATTCTTCTGGCTGAGCTAAATATTTTGTGGTTCAGTACAAGGACTCACTCACTTCAGAACTGTTAGCGCCTGATATATACATCAGACGCCTAAACTGAACTTAACTCAGACTAAACTAAACTCGACTGAAACTAATTTGAACTAATGTCCACTTGCACCACCAAAGCACAGAATAGTTACATACAGAAGCGACACTCCGTGTCGGTACCTTTCATGTTACCCTATTCAGTTCTATGACCTTGGAGCATTGTATAGACCTTTAGATTTGTTGACTACCCCTATCTCTCCCTAACATGTGACGAAACTTTCCGATTTTAAACAATGAGCCCTTTAAATTTGTGCACATTCTCCATCTCTCTCTATTTTCGTTTCTCTATCTTACTGTCGCTTCTGTATAAACCTATTCTGTGACCATAGCTTAAATTTTCAATAACACTTAAATTAAAAAAAATCTAATATTGACAGCAATGTTAAATAATTCATTTGACATTTTATTTCGATGTGATATTGTCCTTTTAAGGAAAACTTAAAATTTAAGTAACAACGGTGCAACCTGCCATTAGCCGTCTACTGACTTATTGACTGACTTACGGACTGTAACCGAACTTCGACTGAGATTATCTAAGACTGCGCTCTACAAATTTGAAGAGGCTCTTGTACCCTCTCAACTTCTTATTTAAATATACAAATATTGCCCCTTTCGTCGGCTGGCCCCATAACTGTCAATTTTATAGCAAAGATGTCAACGTCTAGATGGCGATGACAGAATCATAGTCCACAGAAGAAATGGATAACAATAAACAAGAAGGAAACAGGGTCATAATATTCATCTTGTTACCCCTGGCGATTTGAATTATATCATCAACTTGTGGACGCAGAGTTTATCTCTCATAACAACGACAAAAAAAATCTTTAATTTTAATAAGAAAATTTGATAGAAAAAATAAGAGTTATTAAAGTATGATGACATTTGTTTGTAATTTTAGGCAACAATTTTTTTTAACTTATTTTATTCACTAACGTGATCAACAATACATGAATGTATTTAAAGTCATGTGACAACTTTTCCTTCTGGCTTATTTTAAATATAATTAATAATACTTATAACGGGACTCACAATAAATAACTGTGTTTATATTCGTGTGACAATATAATCTTTAGGTAAAGTATATTTGAACAGAAAATACTAGTAAAACTACATACAGTGTGTGCAACGAAACGCGGAACATAAGATTTCAAAAAATACTCTCTCTCCTGATAGATTTGGAGCAAAACTACAACAGTTCAAAGTTGTTCAAAGTAAATTCTACATCAGACAAGATTATAATTGATGCGGCAGCATTACTGCTGTATGAAATTTGTTAAATATAAAATGTAACATTTTCATAGTAAATCAGACTATCAGACAGCCATGGAAATAAAAGAAAATATCTATGTGTCAGTTAATGACATTATAGATAATTTTATATTTTTGCAATATTGGTATATTATATAAGAAAAATAATCTAAATTTAACTTAAATAATATCAAGATACAGATAATAAGATATTTTCTTTTATTTCCACGACTGTATGATTTTCAACGTAAATATTACATTTTCTATTTAATACATGTCGTAGTGCAGACGTGCTTTTACATGAATAATGAGCTTATCTATTGCAGAATTTAATTTTGAATAACTTTGTACTCTTGTAATTTTGCTCTAAATCAATCAGGAGAGAGAGAGAGTATCCACAATTTTGTGAAATCTCATGTTAAAGTTCTTTGTTCCGCGTTTCGTTGCACACTCTGTACAATATTTTTCATAATTGAAAAAACTGTGTGAATAATACTTCAGGATGTTTATAATCAAGTGACAATATATTTCATCCAAAATTTTTACAAATTAATAATTATTAAAAAATCGTTCAGAATGTGACCAACAATATATGAATGTGATCATAAACATGTGGCATATAGAGGTACTTGGGGATACTAAGCACCCCCAAATTTTGAATTAGTACCCTTAAACTAAATTTCTGTAAATTTTAATAAAGGTTGTCTTCATTTTAATAGCCTCGATAAAGAATGATAAAATGCCTGTAAAATGACAAAAAAATACATATATTTTCTGCAAACCGAAAATTAATGTTAAACCTAAAATTAGATTTTGCATAGAAAATTTTGATGAAAATTCTAAATTTATAGATCATTATACTACAAAATTAGTCTCATACATATATTAAAAAGTGGATGCAAACTACTATGACAATATTAAATATGAATTTTCAAATAATTGATACACAAGATATGTTAGAAGAATCACCCCTCAATTTCAATACATCAGATGAAACAAAAATTACTTATTTATAAAATAATATTTTTTTGAAAATGCAATTTAAAGGAATTAGAGATCAAAAAATTATTATTTTACACTTCTTGATTGGAGATTCTATATACGATTTAATAATAAAAAAATAAATAAAATTACAATTATTTTTTCAGTTGTTTAAAGTTCTTTGAATAAAAAAATATTTGCTTTTCATTTCAGTTTTAAACAAACCATAATTTCATTTGTTTATTGTTTTCTAACAAAATATGAAAATAATAAAACTTTATTGAACTTGGAAATAAATTCCGCATATTTTATTTCACATGAATGAATCACGTCTCATTTTAAATCAAATAAATTACTTCAAATTAAATGTTATTTACGGAATAATATCTAAAGATATATTTCCAAAAAATGAGCAATAGGAACTCAAAAATTTGCTCCAGTTACCGATTCATAAGGTCAACCGCTCCCACTCTGCATTTTAGCCTTTATGTGCACTTGGAATACGGCCTACAATGCTCTACTTTCCTGTGAGACCAAAATAATTTGAGATAAATATAGATTTTCAAAGATACGTAAACAGAGCAGTACTAACGGTTAGCAGTAGCTAGTTCTCCATTAAATGACACGAAAAATGAACGAAAAATCTAACAAGTTCTCCCGAGATGTAAAAAACAAGCGACACTTTGAGGTTAGGCCATTGTTACGTCATAAATACTCGCGCGACAGATGACAAAACAACAAAATGGCCAAAACAGTTTTTGTTTTATAAAGTTTATTGTGATCTAGTGCACAAGTGTTGTTGAATTGAACGATTTATAGTGTAATAAGTGATTGTGAAATAAACAAGATATTTAATAGCACTTTATATTTTCACACTTGTAAGTTTCACAGCGAAAATAACAGAAACAGCTTTTTACATACAATAAAATATTCAAATTTATCATAATTTTGGAAATGATAACATTTTTGCAAAATAAAAAAAATCTGGTGTATAAACAACAAAGGTTAAAACTAACAAATTCATATATTTTTTATTTTTGAAACTAAATTATTCCTATATTATATATTTCAATTTACAGAACCATCAAATTTACCAATTATTTTACTTGAAAAAAAAAAAAAAAACAATAAATATACAGGGTGTGATTAAATTAATTATTTGTAAAATGACCAAAATTTTCCTTTCATTCATAACTACTTATTTTTGTTACGGCTGTCTTAATTCTATTAAAAAAATATTGTTCCATTCATTTCTTGAATTCATGGCACTATTCTGTCCTATTTAAATAAAATTAATTACTTGCATTAATATTTCTTAAAAGCAGTGAATTCAGAATTAAATTCTCTAACAAATAAGCAAATAAAAATGTAATATCCATATAAAATAAACAACTTAGGTCCCGTATTTTGAGAATCATTAAAATATTTTTTTTCTAATTTATTGGATTAGTCTTGTTAAATAGAAATTCTTTTTTAATTTAACCATCTTCGTATCTCTTGTAAATCCGAGATAGCAATTTATAATGAAAATCCTTTATTTTGTCTGCATTTAGAACACCTCACCAGTCACTATTACTTAATGAATTAATTGTTCATTACTTATTTCTTGTACTTTACAATATTTTCCTATTTTTAAATGACATTTCAAAAGTAACAATAATATTTGCCAAATTTTGATATGAGAACTCATCTGTTTTTCGGAAATTACGTATACTCTGAACAATGCTCAAAACCAGGGTTGGCAAAAATCATGATTTATTTAAGAAAAAAAAATCAAATAAAGAGTGATATTTTTTAATTTTTAATTTTCTTAAAATATTTAAGTATTACAGCACCTTTTTAATTTTTTGATAGCAACATTAATATTTTATTTCATGAACTAAACGAAATCTGTAATAAAGACAAATTTATTCATCTGAATAAAACTAGGAAGAGTAACAAAGAATTTTTGCTTTTTGTTACACATTTAAATTTTATTTTTCTTTCTTCCATTATGACAATTAAAGTGATAAAATATCATATAATTTAAGATATTATTAAATACAGAACTCATTTTGGTTGTTATTAATAGTTTTATAGCAAATAAATACATTTTCATTATAATTTGCATTTTTTTTAATTTTGATAAAAATCAATGATTTTTATTTCAAAAATTAGTTGATTTAAATCATGATTTAAATTACGATTTAACTCAGACCAACCCTGCTCAAAACTAATATAATTCATAAATTTCTATGTGTTAACTTAAAAATTTAAATTAAATTAAATGAAGAAAATATGAAGCCTGGCTTGTGATGGATTTAATTTATTTATTTTAATTTAAAATTAATTTTTTTCCTCTAGTTTATTATGGATTTTAGTTTCCTAAATTTATCCAATCGGAAGATATAACCTGATATTATACTTAGTTTTCTAGTTTAACATTTCTTTGAAGTGAGGTGAATTTGTTTTGGTACAAAATGAATTTGATGTCTGATTATTTTTATTTTACCATAAATTCAAATTAATACTCACAAACTATCGTTTGCTATTTGATATTAAACGTCAGTTCAATGCTTTCTTGTGATTGGCTTGATTTGGAATTTAAAAATTAGAATATTACTTATATTCGAAATCTATATTTTAAATTTCTAAATTTGTAAATAATTTATAAACCACCTCATTTGTTTTGAGTGTGTTTATATTTTAAAATCTAAATCATAAAATGAAAATTCTTAAATTAAATCCATAAATCAGCCTGTATTGCAGGGTCATAGATAAATTAAAACTTTTCATATTGGATAATAATTTTAAAAAAAAAATCATTATTTTTCATTTACAGTAATCAGTGTAAAAAAATGTTAAAATCGGATTGTAGTGACATGATTATTCATCAAAAACTCGACATAAGATTTTTATCATGAATTTCATACCTGTGTTTTACCGAAATGACGAGAATAAAAACGATATTTTTAGTTTTTCAGCAAAAGTCATCTCATTAGGAAGTTAAATTAAATTGAAAATGTCAGAAACACGGATTATTTTTTGAAATCTTGCTATAAATTATGTTAATTTTAATACCAAGTAATTTATATTCCCAATTAACGCTGAGTGCTAATTTTTTTTTCAGCAAAATTGAAAGAAACACATCTGTGCAAATAAATGAATTATAAAATTTTTACTTGAGTCGTTTAATTTTTTCCACTTTTATTTCAAACGTGAGGAAAATTTAGAACCAGCAGATCAATAAAGTCTTAGGACTTAAGACTTATTGCAGCATACCTATTCTTCACACGAAACAAAATATATTTATTTAAACGTAACTCTTTTAAATTACTTTCTTGAAATATTAGAAATTTTTTATTTAGAGAAGAAAATGCAATAAGCTTTATTAAGAATAATAAAAGAATACTCTGAGGTACAAAATAAATTAATGACGGTATATAATGAATATTTTTGTTTTTTTATTAACTTTGACTTTAACTCACTAAGAAAGACCTACGTGAAGAGAAACTAGTAAAAGGAGAAATAAAAAGAATCAATGAGAAAATAATAATTTACATTGTAAGTCCGGTAAATACGTTTTTACGATACGATCAGGACATGGTGACGAAGAATTCGAGACAAGAATTTCGAAATTTAAAATATAAATTTTGTTGCATAGAAATTTATTAGAAAAGTAAAATAAAATCTTAGTTGTCATTGAAAAATTTAAGAAGAAAAACGGTGTCATCTGTCACTTATTACAAGTCATTCACAAATTTTTAATTGAATTATATTAGATTTAAATAATTTAAATTAATTGCAACAAACAATACGAATGTACAAATATTTTTAAATCATTTAATGGACGCATAAGTAAAAAATTATGAAATGTACAGTACCGTAAAGTCTCATTTATCGGACTGAAATCTCAATTGCAAACGTGGAAATGCGGCACAGTATGAAGTAATTTTATGTGCCTTGTAAGCTCAGAAATTAGGAATAAAAATGATGTAAATAATAATAAATAATAAAAATAATCTATCGCAGCTAACTTGACAGATAAACCGTTAAACATTTGTTTATTTTTGTCCCAATTCCATGGCTATCGCTATTTTTGGGCTGATTTACGTCATTTTCACAACTAATTTCTAAGCTTACAAGGCACGTAATAGTTACTTACGCAAAACTGTATCGTAATTGTTTATTTACAATTTGATTACCATGGTGGAAACTTTTACTTTATACCCTTCGGCGCTAAAGTAGAAAAAAGCTCTCGCCAGGCAATATCAAAAACATTTATCCAGATTTGTAATACCTTTTATTCTTTTTCATACCTATTCTTCGATTTAACAAAAAATCAATCTAGTAACGTTATTAACTTCTAGCAAAATTTATTAAAGAATTATTTGAATGAAGCTACATGCTTGACATTTGACATTTAGCTTGACATTTGACATTTTAATTTATTTGCAACTTGCTTACGTTCTTTACAAAAAAATACCAAGTTACCAATGCAACGTATCTCCTTAATGTTTTTGGCATGTTATCTTGTAATTAAAAATTGCACTCAACTTAATAGCAATAGTGCGTAAAACTTTGTACATACCATGCGCCGAAAGAGATTAATGCCTATGGTCGAATAAAATTTCTCCTCTGTGCACAGGGATTCAAATTTCGTCCGCAGGCGTTAACCTTCTCTTTCGGCCCTCAATACGTAAAACTATTTTATCAATGATTCACATGCTAAATTTTATGATCTACAACTGATACTCGAAGCAAAGAAATAATTAGGGAAGCAGGAAATTACAAAAATATAATTTTACATATCAAATCCTTACGTTGGGTGTTCGAGTCATTACCCTATACACAGAATGGAAATGAACTTAATGTCTTGAATTTAAGGGTGAGTAGTATGGCATGTGTAGATTATGAAAGTGAAAGATTTTTTTAAAAATTCGAAAAACGAAAATTCGACTTTTCTTAAGGAAACTTTTTTTACTGCTGTTTTAATTCATATTTCATTAAAGATATGTTTATCAAAAATACATTTAAAATTAGTTTAAGATATTATTCTTACTAATTAAATTAAATACCATTGGTACCAAAAATTTTAATTTAATGAAAACTAGCCTTAAATATGCGAATTTTTAAAAAATTCTTTCACTTTCGTAATCTACACATGTCATACTACTCACCCTTAAATTTGACATTACGTTCATTTCCACCCTGTATATATTTCGGCCCTTTATACGTAAATAACTATTTTGATCAATGATTCACATGCTAAATTTTATGCTCTACAACCGTTACTTGAAGCAAAGAAATAATTAGGGAAGCAGGAAATTAAACGAAACGAAAATATGATTTTACAGGTCAAATCCCTACGATTGGTTGTTCGAGTCACCCTGTATATATTTTCAGCAGTGGTCTGTATCACTCATATCTCATTACCAATCGTTAAGTGTGTAAGCATTATCGCAGATATTAATAATAATAATATATTTATAGCTGAAAATTTGTTCGTAATCTAGTAAGAAATATTAACAAGTAATATAATATTTGTTTTTATTGGTGTTTGGTAATTTGTGTGTCCTATTTTTATTTTCTCAAAATATTTTTACGGATATTGGCACGCATATTATTTTTAGATGTGTGAATGAATCAAGGCGTAAAAAAATGTGAATTTTGAACTGTTCTTTTTTTAAATATTAAGATATTTAACATCACCTGTGTTTATCCTGGCAAGTCTATTTGGATACGTTATGTCACAAATTTGACACTTGCTAATTTTTCCTTCACATTTATTAATATGAATTTGTAGTTTTAAATATTAAAATCCTCGACAGAAATACTCTTCGTGTCTCGTCGAATAAAAAATAAAGTCTAGTTCCATGTTCGTGTCTCAGGAAATTTATTCTGAGATTCGTTGCATGAAGTTTAGACATGAAAATATACGTTATATATGAGAGATCATTTCCTATTTTTAATTTTCTATTTTTACCGTAATTAATAAGTAATTACTCATCCATCAACTTATTAACTAACTAAAATATTTTTCTTAAAATAATTTAATTTAATGTATTTTAGTGATTTTCCACAGAAATAAATAAAACATTACCAACACTGTCTAATAGTAAACAATGACAATTGTAAATAGTTCATAACTCACTAGTGATTCACAAGTAAAAATATAAACAATCATAACTGGTCAACAAACTTTAGGTGGGCTAGATAGATTTTTAAATGGCGATTTCAAACATGTTTTTAGTTATTTCGTAGAACGTCTAGTTTTTGTGGTTAGATGCATTTCTATTTGTGATTTTGTTGTAGCAGAAATAAATTTACTTTTCATTTCTGATTTGATTTTATTTAAAATAAATTTACTTAAAATGTATAAATCACCCGTTTTGTTACGCATGCGATTTATTTACAACTTCAGATCAGTGACGTAATATTACCAAATTATTTGTACATCATGTTTCAGTAGGTTATGTTATTGGCTTCACAAACGGAAAAGTTCACTTCCATTTGCAATATCTATGGAGAGAGCCAAAGAATCACTACAGTGATTGCTACTTCTACAACATTAATACAATCCGTTTCTCGGCCAGATAAACTGTACAATAAGAAATATATTCACAATATATAATATAATATATTTTTTTATTTTAATAATAATGACTGTAAACTAACATGAGAACTGAAATATAAACCTTCACTGAAAAAAATCGAGCTAATTATAATTATAAATAATAAAATTGCGAAAAAATATCTATTTATTTTTCTTATGAGTCATTTAAATTCTTGCTAAGATTTTGTTTTTAAAAGAGGAACAGGTGGACACAGTTCTTGATCCAATTTTTATACAATTCAACGTTTAAAATTTATGTTGTTTACATGTACGTACTTGCTTTAATGAATGTACTAAATCTATCAATAAATCATTGACTGTACATAATATATGAAATATTTAAATATACGTACAAGCCTTCAATTTTAATTATTATAAATTTAAATAAATTTCAGTATTTTATTGTTTTTAAATATATCACTGCTTACGAAGCATCTGCACACCCAGTAATAAAGGATTAAATCTCTTTAATATGTCACTTGGTTTCTATTTTTAAATTAATGTCATCTATACATAATTAAAATGTTATCATTTTTAAAATCTAAATCCCCTAATAATATAAAACAAATCATCTACATTTACTGTTCCTCTATCAATTATAAATAATAATAATTGTTACAGTGACATCAAATGTTAAACAATTAGGAATATGGACAACAATCAACTCCAGTGTTGCCAAGTGTAGTGTGTTTATAAAATTATGTGGTGTTAACGTGTTAACTACAACCACAATGTCGAAGTCAGCGATGCTCCGAACCCGGCGTCGGGACGTCAACGTCAAGCCCAACAGAAGGTAAAACTTATAATTAGTTAATTATCACTTGAAATGACTATCTAACAAACAAACAAAAAAATATTGCTTGGTGCTAAAACTAATATAATACTTTTGTAGTTTTTATATTGAAAAATATTTTTTCTTACGCACTGTTTACAAGTTGTAAAGCGTTATTTTCCACGCACTAGTGTTTGAAATTTACTTTTCACTCACGGGTGCGTGAAAAGTAAAGACATTGCTAGGCAACATACACATTCAGTTCATTTACCTTTCAAGTATTAATGAAAGTAATAAAATTTATTAAGATACATATGTGTATTAATGTGATCATTTTTATTATCAGACTAAGTACTTACCTATTTCTTAAAATATTATAATTTGTTTGACATAACGAGTTCTAACATAATAGAGCATAAAGTATAAATTTACCCACTCTTTAGCGTTTGTAAAGAGTTACTTTCGACGCACTAGTGATTGAAAAGTACGATTTAAGCACTAATGCCTGAAAATGAAAACTAGTCGTTGCTAGGCAACTTACAAATTCGGTTAATTTATCTGTTAAGTGGATAATTAGGTAAATAATAATAAATGTAATAATATTTTATTAAGAAATATTAATGTAGACTTAAATAAAATAAGAGTAATATTTTTTATTAATAGATTGAAGTACGAATCTATTTCTAAAAATGTTAACGTTTATTTGACAGAAGGTCTAACATAATCTAATTTTAATATTGTCATTCGTTGCTTTGATAACAGTCAGTGGTGGAACGTCAGCAATTTTATTGGAGGGGCAATAGTGAAGTATTTATTATTAATAAAAACTTTCTCACAATAATTTTCTCTTGGTTTTTGGTTGCCCCCCACCCCTTTTCACCCCCTAAATCTCAGCACTATACTCTGTTTTTAAACTATAGACAGCACTAGACGAAGTCACATTTACACCGCTAGAAGTTACCAAAAAAAATCACTAGATTTATTTGGCGGGAGAAATGAAGTGTCAAACTGAAGGTCACGTCAGAATTTATACTTTCCAGGCTATATTTTCATCATCCAAAACTATGATAGATAATCTACTTAATTTATTCATGAAATGTCACAAAAAGAGCAATGAAACGAAAAACACGTGCAAATTCAACAATTGATTTGACAACTTCCGAGAGTTTGACGTTTCAATTACGTTAACCTGAAATTTCGTCTGGTTAAATGCGGCTTCAAGAAATGGCGCAGCAGCCAATCACAGGCTTTGATTTTCTCACTAGGATACCTAGTTACTGTCTATACTTTAAAAACAGAGTATAGTAACAGTAAATTATCAACTATTCATGATTTAGTTATCAAAGTTTCTTTTTCTACTTATTTTTTATTCACATATCGATTTCCGGAAAAATTTTGTATGCAACATGTGTTTGAAATAGTGTTCTATATTTCTTGCTATTATTTCTGCATTCGACTACGTGTCATGCGTTAAACAATACACGACCAACAACACATTAATAAGTCACTATTTATTAAATTATTTCTTTTAGAATTCAGGTTATTATAATACATATTGAAAACGAATATTATTGAATTGTGTCACATTTCACATATGTGTTTCGGGTCACTTTTAAAATTAATTGTTAATATTTTTTTTTTGTAAATTTTAGACAAAATATATTTGAAATAACCTCGGTGGGTATGTTGCCACACCAGTATAAAAACACTTCTGTATTGTGGGTCACATTTTCAATAATTATTTCTAAAGTACTTTATTAGTAATTAGTAGTTTATTTGTTGTAATATTATTAACAAAATATTATTTTACATGTCGAGAAAGAAATATATTAGTATTATTGCATACATGAATATTATTGTGTTCATTTTTGACGTAAAAAAAAGAAGTTCAATTCTATCAGCGAAGAGAAAACTGCGAGAAACTAGATATTTTTTTACGGCATGTCTAGGAAGCATATGTCCCACAAATAAAATTACCGGAATCGGAAAAACATTTTGCTTCCGTTGCACTTCCTGGTCGCAGCACCCATATGTGTAATAAAAAGAATCAATAGTTATTGTAGAACCATTCTCCTATATGAAACTTAATAAAACACAGACGGATTCAATATTATTACATTAGAAATTGCCCCGAACTTTTCACATCACGTAGTTTCCTTCCTCCATTTATGGAATATTTTATAATGATTAATAATTGAAATACGCGTGAAGGCTACGGTGAGAAAAATAAACTTTTAGAATTAAACATAAAATTTTATTTCAAAACCTATGGCACATTTCATATGTGCTATGCATAATTCATTTTTATATGAAGATATTATTAATTAATATTGGAATGAAAATAAACTGCGGAATTAAATTGAAATCTAAAAATATCTACTCAAAATTGATATATTTTAAATGAAATAAAAATAATTAAAACGATATAATTTTTGTTTGATTATCAATGGTGTACACTGATAGCTACGGTAATTTTGATTTAACGCATCGCGGTACTGGAAAGAATACTGATATTTTTTAGCTTTAGAGGTTATGAAAAAAAAAATTATTGTTATAATAAAGACAGGTTACAAAAAAGGCTACCTATATATTTAACATTAGAAATTGTTTTCACTACCATTTAATTGATAACCATGGTCACCTAAGTCATTATTAAATGGTCGATAATGAAAACTGCCACTTTTTAAATAAACTCTCCAAAAGTAAGTATTATTTAAATCATTTAATTTAAGAAAAATATGAAGTATAGATTCACAATTTAAATATGCCGCCTAAATTAAATAAATAAATCAAATAAAACCAAATTAAAAATCAAAAGTGTTGTCGACAAACTGAAACGTCAAATAAAAATAAAGATAGCCTATACATTATTTTTGTGTCAAAATGTTTCTTATTGTCAGTATATACAGGGTGTTTCTCTGTAAATTGATTGGGAATAAATTATTATTATTATTATTATTATTAAAAATTAAAAAAAAGTACTACAACACTCAATATATAATTGGGTAAGTCAATAATTTTAATAATTATTGCGTTCCGGTACCTTTATTTTCTACATAACAACACTGATGTACATTATTATTATTATTATTATTATTATTACAGAAATTTAGACAAATTTTATTGCCTAAAGGGTAGCTTGCCACATGACTATAAACAAACTGAAGAATTGTGGGTCATATTTGTTTTAATTTTAAAAATGTTATTATGAAGTATTATAAAAATATAGATAGTATTTGTACGAAAAATAATTGGTAGCTAGTTGATGTGACGTAAATGGCACTAGCCTAGACCAAACTAGTTATTCTATTCACCGCGGACCCCATTAAAGTTAAAATAATGAGGAGAAATCCCCGAACGTATCTGACTACTTCATTGTCAGTTTGTCTATGCGCAGCTAGAGATTTGCATGTTGGTTGCATGCGGTTAAGTTGTCAGCTTGTATCTAGAGACTTGCAGCTGCAGCAAAATCTAACCGCCTTTACTTCACTTCTTTTTGCACACATTGCAATCTAGATGTTTGCCAGTAAATAAGCATCGTTGACAATACTACACAGATGCGACTGCCTTGCAAATGAAATCACAACAATCGAAAATTAAAATGTATGATCGGGAGAATAATTTTAAAGAAATTTATATTGATTATTCCACACATGTCATTTTCACCCAATCAAAATTCTTCATTTAATGGACGCAGGCAATTGTTAGAGAAATAATTCGATTAAACTACAGTGGCATCGTCATGGTTACATTTTGTTGATATTATAGCGAACATGAATCATTGCCGACGACTCATCGCAAGCGACGGTCAGGTAGTCTCACTAAATAAGAAAAGTTAGGTGAAAGCGACGCCGCTATTGTTCGGAAATTTTATAGAGCCCGGAAGACTCAAGAAGGTTCGAAATTAATTACCCGAAGGTATAAAAGTGTTGCGGTCTCGATAATAAAGGCAAAGTGGAATCGAGACGAGTCAGTGAGCAGTCACTAACAAGTCAATCCAGGGAAGAAAGGGGACAGATGAAGTGGAAATATCTTGTCAAAATAAAGAGCGTAGAAATAAATACTGTTTATTAATCTTTAGATTTAATTTGTGTTATTTTCGTTTAAATCAGAGTATTTGTTATTTTTTTCGTTGTTTAATAAACTTGTAATATAAATATTCGTGTTTTGTGATATTTTACACTTCACCCATATAAATAAACAATACAATATGAAAAATTCTCTGTTTGAATTATTGTTATTCATAAAATAATGAAATAAATATAATTCATGCTACGAATTTAATTAGCTGTATTTACTCATAATTCCTGCGGGTCAAAACTGATGCTTAATAACTTCAGCTTCGTTGTCTTGATGTAATTGTCACTTTTGACACTGTTTTGTATTTTACTATAGGCATTAACTATTCGTAAAATTTACTGATAAATTCATGGCTCTCGTTATTTAACCGAAAATTAATTTTAATGACGTTAAAAATAACATCAAATGTTGAATATACACAAATAAATTATTAAAATTTAAAAAAGGGACTGTGTCCCTGTGACGTCGATTCCCCTGTTAGAGAGCGTTTTGTCATGCGCCTACGTACAGGACAAATTCTTTCACTCATTGTGCTGATTGGGGCTGTGCCTTATCGATCAATCGATCTTCACCGATCTCAGAAGATTGCTCCAATTTGATTAGATCGATCTGATCGATTTTGAAACTAATTGATCCTTATTTAGATCATTATTGATCGATTAGAAAAAAATATCCCGTTTGATCCAATCGATCTCAATTGATCTGATCGATCTCAACTAGTTTGATTTTCGTTAATAAAACTGCAATCGAAATTCAATATCCCAAGTTAAAAAAATACGAGAAATATGAAATGAGAGTTGAAAACGTTCTACCCAGGCCCAAATGCAGATTAGGCATACTAACACGTTGACCGTATTCTCCTGAAGCAAGATCGATCTGATCCTTCAAGACCAATAAGATCGATGGATCTTTCGATCAAATCGATCTAGTCGAACATTTTTCACAGTCCTAGTGCTGATAGTTACGACAGGAAAATTTTAATAATTTATTACTCGTTTACTGTTGTTTACAAAATAAAAGAAATGTGTGTAATATTTTTATTTGAAAATTGATATGCGGGATAGAACAGAAATAATTCATTTTTTTAACATTTTTATTTTGCATTTGCAATTGATATAATATGTTCAAATGAAGCTTCAAATCCCCCATTAGGTACCATACTAATATTTTCCTATAATTATTTATTTAAAAATTAAATAGAAATGTCGTTCAGTTAAAGACCTTTATCTTACAATAGCACTTAAGGAGGTACCTATTTTTTGCTTTTATTTTTAGTGAATAATAGTATATTGTGTTATTAAGAGTAAAAGTGATACTTTGTGTGGCGAGCATGGAAATTTGCACGACGAGCGAAGCGAGTCGGACAATTGCATGCGAGGCACACAAAGACACTTTTACTCTGAATAACACATGCTATTTTTTCTTCAAACTTAGAAATTTTAAAAAATAAATTACTATTTGACGTTTAATATGTAGGTTACCTGTCAGTTATTCATAATTTTTAGTAACTTTATTCTTAGGTTATCTAGTTTTCATGGTGACATTTAGGGCGATATTACAGATTTCTATTGTACAAGTTACTTCTTATTGGCTGATTCTACATACGACAGCGAAGAAATTATACGGCGGCTAGAATAAAAAATTATATTACGGAGGCATAGAAATTAAACGTCAACCTTGTCAATCACGTCACTGAAGATGTCACTTTTATGACGTTTGAAGAAAAAATCTATTATAATTCAAATGTAATAACAAAATTATTCATTAACAATTCATTTTTAAAAAACATAACCATAGCACCCGAGTATGGACTGTCCCTCTGTAATTTATGTTATTTTCAATCAAAGACAATATTTGGGTTTAAGTTCTGTAATAAATTTATTAATTTACAACGTCTTTACCGTCATTAGGTAAATAACAAAATATATATGTTATTTTCCGAAAACGTCGCGCTACCACTGCTCGTAGACCATATTATTTTCGAATAAAAAACCAATCGAGAGCGTGTTCCTCTATTTTATTTCGGCGTTGACTACACGCGTGTATGCAGGTTAATACACCGCCCGATTCCATCATTTTTTTATTGGAAATTATCCGCTTTCGGAGTATAAATAGATCGCGTCCCTCAATCGAGCGCGCTCGCTAGTTTAAAAAGCACGCCAGAGGCAAGCCCATAAGGGCTGCCCCATTTACATACATCATCCCAGTAATCTCGGCAATAATACGCTCCCTTATCCAAACGTCTTCGGATGCGGTGCTAATGCCATCGGCCGCGAGTAAGATATGGGCTATTGATTGTTTGCTCGCAGCAATCCGAGATGGAAGTTTGCATTGTTAATGGTTTCTTTCGATGGGGAATTTGTGTGTAGTATTTCACATTGACAAATGTGAGTCACTGAGTATCAGTGTGGGAACATATTCTTCAGATACATATCCGAGGAAGTTTTATGTTTTTTGGAAGTCTTATGGAAGTTTTGGAAGTCTTATGGGAGTTTTGGAAGCTCTATGGAAGTTTTGGAAGTATGCTAGAAAGTTTCATGGAAGTCTTGGAAATTTAATGGAAGTCATGGAAGTTTCAAGGAAATCTCACGGAAGTTTTGGAAGTCTTATGGCAGTTTTGGAAATATGCTGTAAGTTTCGGAAGTCCTATTGAAGTCTTGAAACTTTCATGGAAGTCATGGAAGTCTCATAGAAATCTCACGGGAGTTTTGAAAATTTTATGGAAATTTTGGAAATCCCGTGAAAGTTTTAATATTTCAACGAATGTTTTAAAAATTTTCTTGAATTTTTAAATGTATCAACTCAAATTCATCCAGAAACTCTCTGTTTGCAGGCATAGGCCGGCCAACTTGTCAACTGTAATATTTTACATTATGTCAATACATTTAATTTTATTTTCTTGGAAATGTAAAACGTTAATTAAAACAAACTATTTTTAATTTTTTATTCAAATTGTACTCGCGTTGTACGATTATATTACGTTAATTGTTGGAAAATATCAATTCACATTCGTTTTATTTTTTAGATTAGAATAAATGTCACTAAATTTTTTGAATAAAACAAGTGCATTGTTTTTATATCTATATGAACCGAAAATGTTACTGACATAGAAACTTATAGTGTATAAAATTTTAAGTAGTAATAATATTTATTTTATAAATTAAAAATGTTATCAGCGGGAAAAATCTTGTTTATCATACCCCCAGAAACTCTTTTGCTGGCTTCGCTTTCAGCTCGGCTTGTCAAAATAAGCTCGCTGGATTGGGTATCTACTCTTATGCCTGTAAGGGGGCATTGGAAAATGTGCATTCTCTAGGCGCACTTTTGGAGAGATATTCCAACTAATATATTCCAGATCAGAGCAAAGAAATATGAAAATATTATGAAGAATGTTCGATGATGAAATAAAAAAATGGAATGTGAGATATTTTTTATTTATTTAATTAATAATATTGCAATAAGATCACATAATGACTACATCAAAATATTCTTTCACGGTATTAACATAAAAAATATTTATTTTGTCACTGAGTACTTTAGAAAAGATTTTCTTGCATTTTACTTGTAGAAAAAGAACACTTTAATAAACAGAACTTGGTATGTGTCTTTCACTGGTTTTAGTTTTTGCCGCAAGGTGTGTCACGGTTTATTTGAGTCGTCAAGAGAAATCAGTTTGCGTTTGCGCTAAGGGAATCCCCTATTACTAAACCAGGTCTTGTCTACCATAAATTTAATGTGTATTATATTCAGCATGTGTTTGGAGGTGACACAAAAATAATTAAAAATAAACTTACAAATTCATGGAAGTTTTGGAAGTTTTAGAAGTTCCATGGAAGTCTTGGAAGTTTCTAGGAAGTCTTGGAAATTTTTGTGATTTGGAAGTTTGGTGAACAAGAATTTTGTAAGTGGTTAACCCCTCACAGACGTACAAAATTTACGTAAGGAAAATTGTTGAATATATTTATGACTAGTGATAGGACACGGGAATATTCCTCTTAAGAATATTGCCTATCCTGAATAAATTCTCGAAAATAGAAAATTTTCTATTTAATTATTTTGCAGATGTTGTGGTTTCCTAATGGAGAACGGTGGCTATAAATTGAACTCTATTTTATAACTTTGCTCAGTGAAAATATATCAGTATATATGAATGTGTTTATAGTTATGTGGTAATATAGACCTTCCGAGATACACAAAATATTATTAAAATTAGAAATTTTTAAATAAAATAAAATATAAAGGTTTTTATAATTGGAAACATTAACACCTTTCGATTTTAAGGATTAAATTGAAAATTTCAATGTATAAAAATTAATAAATATTTCTTTATATTTTTTAAACAAAGAATTTAATATGCAGCTTTAATAAATACGTAGCTATTTATAGCCCTGAAGAAATAAAAAGAAATGAAAACGTAAAATATATTTTTCAATAAAAGAAGCCGATATTACAAATTTGTGAACACAGAGGGAAAAATATTTTTAATATATGTAACGGAACTAGAAAATTTATATGTACCTAATCCTTTATTATGGAAGAGATACCAAGTTGGTTAAATTGGGGCAAATATATCGTATATTAGTTAACCACTTTAACGATGTATTTGTTTTGTCCTAAAAAATGCATAGGTTACTAGATATGAGCAAATAACTGATTTTGGTCAATTTACTTTTTGACTTTCTTTGTTCTACGGACACTTTTTTAAGGTGGATTTATACATCCAACTTTAAATCTAATAATAACTTTAACTTTATCACTAACAAGTTAAAAGTACACAGTTATACGGAATGCTCTTTTTTCTCTTTCCAATGATTAAACACATCTACGATTTTCAAATGAAGAAAAGAGGAATATGTTAGAAGATGATTATACTGCAGAAACATATCTGCAGCGTTAACTAGAAAGGTGATAAGCGCACCTGTCGTATTTTCTTCTCTTCATAGAAATTAAGGCGTATATTAAATTTCACCGATAAAACTTTGGAACAAAATACTCTTCATATCTTCTATAAGTGCAGTTGAATTACTTTTTTAGTAATCGTATCTATTTTTTCGTTTCTCTTAGTTTTACTTATAACATATTTTTTCTCGAAATTTAATTCAAAAGTAACAAATATTTTTATTTTTAATAAGTTTCCAAGACAGTAAGTTACAATTAATTAGTGTTGCCATCTAGAATTAGACTTTCTAGTCTTTTGTCTTGTCTAGATTATTAAGACAATTCTAGACAATGGGGAAGTTTAGTGTATTTTTTTATTTTATCAAAATTGCCGTCAAAAGTTATATTCTACATTTTATTTCACCCAAAGATGCCTACATTTCTCAAAAAATGAAATTTTATACAAAAATTACGTCACTGTGGCTAGCGGAGAATGTATCGTCTATCTTAACCAGCGCGCGCTGGGTTCCCATGGCACCAGAGAAGCGTATGGTGTAAATGCCTCAAAATACAACCTACGTTCGAAAAGTCAGGTCTCACCATCCCTTCTGCGCAAGCGCATAACTCACTTGTGACGTCAGTGTGGCTCGAAGATAAATCATTAATTATAAATAATTGGCAATATAATTTTAACTTTCAATTACATTTTAAGTTATAATT
Source organism: Stenolophus ochropezus (assembly GCA_035578165.1). Lineage (NCBI taxonomy): Eukaryota > Metazoa > Arthropoda > Insecta > Coleoptera > Carabidae > Stenolophus > Stenolophus ochropezus. Next base: position 46,317,465 of record JAQOWZ010000002.1, on the reverse strand, counting down.
ATTCATTTACTTACGACTAAAAGATATTTCACTTGTAATTTCAACCACACTAAACTTCCCCATTTTCAAGACTCTAGATTAATCAAAATTTTTAAATTTTTGAAATATAAATATATCATACGAAGTTTTCGTACATTTATTTATTGCTATTAACATTAAGAGTACACTTACTAGTACTACAATTATTGATAAATTCTGGTACCTATCAAATTTATCAAATTATTTTCACAGTTATTTCTGATACAAAAACACAGCCACAAATGTTAAGATCTTGAGCAAATGGCAAAATGGTACGTGTTTGGAAAACACCATAGAGTTGGATTTTTGTTTTTCATGAATTAATTTTAATACAGCTCATATTGGACAGCTTTTTTACTGATGTTGAAGGAAATTTAATTTTAATCGTGCAAAAAAATAGTATAAGCCTTATAAAAGTAAGTAGTTCCGACCTCAGATAATAATTAAAATAGTTGTTTCCGTTATTAATACTTCATATACTATAAATATTTGTCAGCTCGAAAATGCAAAGATTTCAAATAAAGAAACAACATGTGATTCGGAGATTTATATACAAGTTGTCGTCAAATAAAAACGGTCGTACGTCGTGAGTTATTTATCGAATAAAAGATGTATGTGATCCAATACAAGTAGAGCGCAGTAATAGATTTCGAAGACAAATTGATGCTACGAGGAATCCCGCGCCATCAAAATCAAATCAGCTTCCAATAAAGATGTTACTGGAAAACCTTCAGGTGAAATAAAAAGCTTTCAATTAAAATTTCATGATGTTGCAGACGCAATAAAAATTTAATTAAAATCGTGGGAGAAATTCATGTTCCAGTGCATGAGATTAAGTTGAACAATTTACCCATGTACGAAGTTTAAACGTTATTTAGTGTAATGACTGTTGAACTTAGCTCTCATACTAAACTTAAATTACATGTGCATAGCACTTAGTTTACTAGCTCTCTAGGGTTTCAAGTACTAGATCGATTCGTACTAATGCATGATCAGTAATTACACAAGCGGTACTCCTGAGAAATTAACGCATTATACATGGTCGTGTGGAGAAATACTCAAATACCTCTACAATACATAACTCATCATCTGCGGTACAACATTCCTACATGAAATAGCGCTTCAAATACCTAGGATTTCGTGACTGTATTACTTGGATTTTAGTGGAGGTGGTTCAGAACAATTAGGATACAACAGTATTTTTCAAAACTGGAATTTGAAACCCAAATCTTACACCCCGCTCTATTCCAGTCGGAAGGTGCTAACAAAATAAACCAATGTTATTTTGTGGTGCTATTCTGTATTATTCCTCTATTATAGAACTGTAACCTTATAGACACGATATAGAGCTCTATAACTACAACTCGTATAGAATAACGATTTTCATATTCTGTAACTAATATATAAAACCGACCCCTCTATACTAACGACTTTGTAGAGTAACTAACTTCACTTATATTGTGACACATCAAATTGAAAGAAAAGTAGAATACCTTCTAAAAAATATTTTCCAAATAGAAGATATATGTACTATATATTTTATCCAACACCATGTAATTATAATGATATAAGTATGCTGTTTTTAGATAACTAAATATATTAGCTCACTGTTTTTTTGTTCGTCTCATAGTAACTACGTTATAAAACCTTCTCTACACTATTTTGTTCCTAAATGTCATTTAGAAATTCCATCTGTCAAAAATCTTGTATGTATTTTATATCAATGATTAAAATGTGTTGGATAAAATGTTGTATGGCACACGTGCGTTAATTACCTAAGTCAATTGAAAAAATACTACACTCGACCTAACGGCCTCGTGAGCTTAACTTTTCCCGCGTGACTTATCTGTAATGTAACACACTTGTACCATAAATAACTAATAGGTAATACAACTTAAGTAAAATATTAAACATTTCTTCCTTTATTTGTGCGTACTGGATTTTTCTAATTTTAAATTTATAGTAAAAAATCATGTAAATAACTACTGTTTATTTGTAGAAACATGTTACATAAATTACGATCAAGAAGAAAATTTTACTCTGATGTGTAATGATTATGTTTTCCATATTGGAATCGTCAATCTTATTTTAGGAGACGTTTTTATAGCAATAAAATGACAAAAATTATATCACCATAAAACAGGTTGGACCTATTTTGCTACATAGATGTTTGAAAATCTAAGAGAAAAAATTAAATCTATTAAAAATACAATTAGAATTTCAAATGCCTAAATATGAATTAGAAAAGTAAAACTATTTATGTAATTAAATTACGTTAAAAGTAATAATAAATTTTAATGTTATTGTAATAATATTAACAATAAAATCATCGGGTAATGGTGTTGTTACAATCTTTGATTAAATTAGTCCGTAATTTCTAAAAAAAAAAATTAATAGTTTCACAATATTTTCTTTATCAAGATAAATATCATTATACTTATCTTTTTACATTAATAAATTTATTAAAATAAACGTTGGATAACTTAAATTCACATTTTAACGTTCATAAAATGTCGAACTATTTTTAAGGTTATCTCTTATCGTGCTCTAACGACTTACGACCAGAAAATACTCGCCGTAAATCTTATAAAAATTCTATATAAGGCTATAGTCGTTATAAAATGTTGTCATAGGTATTTTACATTGCATTTTATCCAGATTACTTCATTTTAAAAGCATATTTAATTTAACAAAATTAAATTTTTTCGTCTCATATTATTATTCCTCTACACGCAAAATGACAGCTGCCAATTCATGCGGTATACCTATAGTCGAAATTTTTAAGCAGTAGAGAGACGTCATAGACCTGAAAAAAACGTTACAAAACGAAATAAAACTTGTAGAAATTTTCGAAAGATATTTTTATTTAGAAAACCGAGTAGTAAAAAAGGTATCATAAAAAAATTACTTATTTATTATATTTACTATTATTTCAAATTAAAATATAAGGTATTTAATGACATTTCAATTTATTTATAATAATTGCAGTGTATTTTTTTAACACACGTTGGCTACGACTCAAATAAAATATGTTTACATACATATATTTGTTTCTTGTCACGCCGATTGATTGAGTTGTCAAATAATATAATATAAAATCTTTGTTTGTTCGTTTAAGTTGTATTGTTCCTTATAATTGTTCGTATTCGTGTTCTTTGTTTCTTGTTATACGTTTATTTTATTAGCGTAAGTAATAATGCCTAAAGCATTATCGAAGCAGTCGCAAGTGCTAACTGCAAATGCTACTACATATTTTGAAAAAGAACTGACAGTGGACCATTACTGCCGTTAAAAGCAGTTCGAGAGGTATGTTATCATTTTATTTGTTGTTATTAAATTTGGCATTGCCATATGCAACACGCAACACATTTTCTAAACTAATGCACATGTAAACTTTGTAATTCGTGACGTCATAATCTAGTTACAAATATTGATGACGTCTCTCTACTGCTTAAAAATTTCGACTATACTCAAAAATTTAGAAAGTTTCTATAAACAAAAACTTCGTTTTGAAAAGATTACTAGATCTTCGCGTTTTCAATTTTTTTTACAAGTTTTAGCTTACGCAAGGATACACATATATTTATTATTTAAATATTATTTTATAATGAAACAAGCCATTTAATACTACATTTAATTGTGGAAATTTTCTTTTACCTACGATTATAACTTTTTAATCTAATAATATGCAATAATGAAATTAATTTATCAAGGTAGATATGAAATATTAAATCCTTGATACCAGTGACAAACTATTGATCGCTGAAATAAATGATAAAGGGGAATTTCTTAGAATTTCCACAGGTGTACGTAATGTTCAATTCAGGGATTCAAATTTCGCGAACTACAATTAATAACAAATCCGCCTAATCTACAGCAGTTACTCAGCAGTAAGCCGGGCTCAACACAAAAGACGTCGGTTCTAAAAATCATTTATAAAATGTGATCCACAATACACGAGCGTGTTTATTGTCACTTGGCAACATACATTTTAGATGTATTATAAACTCATGTCTATTTTATATTAATAAAATTATAATATTATTATTAATTAACAAAAATTAATACGTTATGATATACTATACAATGATTTTCATGTAATAGTAAATAAATAACAATTTAAAGGAACAATAAAAAAAAGTAAAATTAATTTATAGCGATATCATTTCTTGGGACCGGTCATGTCTGTGGTGAGAGTTGCTATTGGGACACGATCGCTCAACATCGGGAAAAATCGCACTTTTCTTGGACGATGACAGCTGACAGATACCGTGAATATGAGAGTTGGACATTTAAATTGTTGTGAAAAATTGCACAAACAATGGAAAGAATACTAAAAATAATAATAATAAATAGAAAACTCGGTTGACACAAGCGAAATACGTTATCGATGTCCAAGTTTATTTCTTATATTTGCTGTTTAGCACACATACTTGCCCGGTCCCAATACAGACAAATTTTTACTTCCATCGAGTATAGCGTCTTTCAGCTATAGCGACAAAAATATATTAATATATAAGTAATTAGGCCTCTTCGATGTGATTAATAACAGAATTTTCACATCAGATTATTGCAAATAATTTTCTAAGATGTAAATTTAAACATACCATTAAAGTTGTTTTACCGACGAAATTATTGTATTTTACATTATTAGAAAGGTAAAACAGATTTTATTAGTGATTTGAGAATATGACTGATAGCCATCTAGGCGAGCCTATCACTTCCTTGAAGCAGTAAAACTGTTGCTTTGCGTATATTGTACAATATTCATTTCTTATTCACTTTGTAAATAAAATGATAATTAAAACCAAATGTTGATAGTTATTAATATTGTGTTAAAAATTTATATGACTGTAACAAAACACACCTGTCAATAATGTAAACAATGCAATTAATAAAGGCCGTTCTAGACTAACCTATATATGGGACAATAAATAGTACAAGAAATGGTACAACATCTTGTAACAAAACTTGCTAGATTTTTTAGAAGTTTTGGATACTAATGCAATATCTTGTACAATATATTGGCTCTGATTCTGCGCACTTTCCTTGAATATGTCAATGTGACAAGCAAAATGAACCATACATTAATTTACATTTAAAGTTTACAATATTTACAACTTTTCCAGCAGTGATATTATGTGTTCTATAACTACACTACATACAATAAAAACAAATAAACGTTAGTAACGCGTTAGATCACAAATTTTATATATGCGCACGCTCACACTCAAATTGACTGACGGGTTGTATGAAATATAGAATGTATTCTGTTTTTCAACACATTTTCGATGGTATACAATATTTCAAGCAATTTGCTGTTTGATACTAGCCAACTTAAATTGTATCACAAATGTTGTAAGATCTTGCACAATTTATAGGCTAGTCTAAAACGACCTTAACTTGTAGGTATATTTTTTACAGGGTAACTTGTAGTAGTATATTGTGTATTGAGTGCCGCAAATGTATATGAGCATGGAAATGAGCTTTTTTGATGAGTTGCACACTATATTTTTAGGCGACCACAAAAAAAAAACTAATATTTGTCATTTATTTAAATAATTTTCATACAAACATTCGTTTGTTATCAAACGTCAATAGCGATAACCATACCAACAATAAAAAAGAAAAGAGAACATCGGCTCATGGCTCGTTAATTGGATTTAAATGGAATGGAAATAATTTTGCTTAAATATAGTTGGTTTTGGTCAAGACGGAAGTATATACTTCCGTCGCCTAATCATAAGTCGTGGGCAATTGTTCCTTTTGACAGATTGTATTGTATTAAAGGATCTTTCTTAGGACCATTATTCTTCTTGATATTTATAGCTGACATGCCTAATATGGTTGTACACTGTTCGATGCACTCATATGCTGACGACAATTTTAACATCGTTCTCAAAGCAAAATGAACAATCTATAAAAGCTCTACTTAATGAAGATTTGAGTAATGTCTCTTCATGGGTCAGGAATAATGGTCTTAAGATAAATGCTGAAAAGTCTACTACGCTTGTAGTTGTATAGATAATACACCGATTCTAGTTAATGGCGTCCCATTGCAATGTACTGAAGTCATTAGGAGTTAGGGATGCACATCGATTAAGACTAACATCTCAGGCAACACTTAAATAATAAACTTCACGCTGACTGAAACTTAAGCATTTATATCAATTCTAAAATACATTATCCTCTGCTACCAAATTTAAACTAGTTAAATATTTCATCTTCCCTTTGTACAATGATATTAATACAGATTTGAAAAATCTGTGCTTAGTTGGGTCAGCTGTTTGCCACGATATATATAAATTCAAATTATTTGTTTGGATTTGTTTATTTTTTTAATATGGAGGTAAGAATTAATTGATTTGTTTTACAATTACTTTATATTTATGGTGTATTTATGAAATATAAAAATTAATAGATAATAAAATTGATCACGTAATCTATATTGTATTAGTTCATTAACGTTGTCTATATTTTAATACATTAAGAATTCAATGTCTCTCAAACATTAGTGAACTGACAATTGATAGATATGACATTCGCGTAAGATTAACCGCAATATTCCGAAAGTTACCAGAAATATCATTAACCACAAAGTAACCAGTTTTGTGATCATGGTTACTTTGGTTAAGTTTTAGAGCATACCATTAATTTATAATATTTAGAGAATAAATAACCATAAGAAAATGTGACCCACAATACATGCGTGTGTTTATAGTCATGTTGCAATATTCCTTTGAAGCATTCTTCAAATAGGTATATTGTATCCAGATATTAGGATAACAATTACCTTTATGTTATTTTAGATTGTTACACCAAAAGTTTGTCCCTACATCAGTTCTATATAGTACCTACCTATAATATAATACATAAAGGGACAAATTTTTGTTAATACAAAAGGGCAAAAATATACTACATTTATTTATTAGCATATACTGTAACAATGAACATTTGTTCTAAAAACGTAATACTTTAATATGCTTAAAAGTTAGAGAACTATTACGAGTGAAGCTCTCAGCAAGCTTGCAGGCTTGAAAGCTAATAACTTCCATTAAAAACAAAAAGTTCTAGCAAAAAATTTAATTACGCAAAATTAGATTTACGTTAAGTGACTAAGTTAATTTTCATTCTGTCGTAATTTACTTCGTTCTTATTATAAAATATTAGAGAAAAAGAAACGGTCTCAAGATGTGAGCAACAAACAAAAATAAAACCCGACCTGTTGACAACTTTATTTATTCCCACCCACAGGGAAATTAATTTGCCACTCTGTCACGTTGGAATAACATTTTTTTGTGGAAAACACTTAATTTTTAGGTTAATAGAACACACGTTTCAAGGTAGCGTAAAAATAAAAGAATGTAGACAAAAATAAGAAGTTCACAGTCATATGTTTTTACACACGCTCAGCAGTTGTTTGTGATCTCTTTGACTATCTGTTTTATGATTTGCGAATGCTTTACTTTCCTGTAAGTATCGATTTATGTGCCGAGTTTCTAAATATATTTTTAATGAGAACATTATCTACAAAATCAAAATAGTTTCTTTGGTATTATTAATATGGGCAGCGATGGCCGAATAATCAGTGCTCTTTATTTATATTTACACTACTATGTTAAGTGGTTTACAAAATACCTTAATAATAAAAGTAATCAGGAATACATTTCATTTTGGAATCATAAACTTGTTTATACGCCCTCAAATGCGGGCGTAATTTGGCTTTTATCGCCCGAGGATTTATAAAGTTGCTAAGTAATAGTGGTCGTGTCGCATGTGTTATTTTCCAGATGTGCAAGTGTCAATTCTAAGAATCTAATTTAATCAGACTATCCCTGCTGTAAGTGTTTAGTGCCCCAAACCACTTCACATTTTTTGTTCTGTTGCTTATCACTTATAGCAGAGTAGAGAAGAGCAACAGTCAAGATAGCATTATACATGTCGCTCATTTTCAAATATATGTATTAAACCAGCACAGTCTACAATTTATTCATAAAGGACAGAATTCAATTGAGAAATTCTGACGAACCACAATGAAATAGTTACTCAAACAAATTAAAATTGTGGTAAATAAATAAATATCAAACAATACACTAAATTTTAATCTTGATTAAGTAGTATTTACAGAACTTTTCAAATTTCTTTCTATATAAACCTTTTGAATTTTTAGAAACCAGCTTGATCTGTACAGCCTCTATTCCATTAATATTTCGTCAGAATAATCAGTGTGTGACGTTTGACAACGATAGTGACAGTGACACTTCGATTATATTAAAATTTGTTTAAGAATAAACAATCCAACTATCTACAAAGAAACCGCAGCATGGAATATATACCTACAATTTTTTTCATTTTAAGTACCAAAATGAAATAAAACTTTGTATGTACCACGGGCATCAAGATTATTCCCTCGTGCAATAATATTTTGGTTAAGCCCTTAATACATAAATAACTATTAACACACAATACATTAGTGTGTTTGCAGTCACACGTATACAATATTTGCTGTTTGATACTAGCATTACTAGCCAATTTAAATTGTACCAAAAATGGTACAATATATTGTACAATTTATACACATTAGTTATTTTCCATTTCCCTCTCATTCCGATAATTTTTAAATATACGAAATGTGATCTGTTTATCAAGTAATATCAAGTAGCTCGAAATTGCTTGATATCAAATCAAGAGGCAATGTACGATGGAAAATCAAGTCAAGTAGTGAATTTAAGAAAAGCTTTCTTTTGAACTCAATACAAGTAATTTAAAAAAAAAAAATTAAGCTACTTGATTTGATGAAGCTCTACCTCATAATTTTATTGATCTTTGATAAAGATAGGAGTAAGCGACTGATGTTGATGATGGAATAAATAAATAAACAGGAATGCAGTCGGAAAAATTTATTTGGCTATATTGATCATTTTCCGTTATGCCTGTCGAGAAACACATCGAATCAATCGCCATGTAAATTTGTACACTCTATAAAAGTGTCCTTTCACAACGATTTTTTTAATTTGCTTGTGCGCTGGCGTGGCCATAATCCTCCCTATCTTTAATTTGAGCTGTAAGCGCATAATGCTGACCATTCTCTCGGCCAGAGAATCCCACGTCCACACACCTACCCTAATTATTATAAATTGTTTATTTAGCGCAAGTTTCATCCCAGTTCCATTACAAACGGCATTACATCTAACGCTCTCCCAAATGGCCTCCGGAATTTGCGAGCCAACACGACTATCATCAACTACTCTAATTACACCCGGACTACATGCACGGGATGCGTTTTTATAACCACTTACTACCCTATTTATTTAATTGCAAGGTTTTCTTACTCATCTTTAACAGTCACTTCAATTTAATTGGCTCTTTCCACATACTTTCAATAATTTGCTATAAAACAATGATAACACTAACTTAAAAAAGTTATATTGATAATAACAAACATTTTGACATGACTTGTATCTTAATATTGACAAAAATAAAGTAGGCTATTTTGATTTTTAACGCTTCAGTTTATCAACATTATACTTTTGACTTTAAATTTGGTTTTAATTGATTTACTTATTTATTAAACAAACAAATTTAAATCTACATTTTTACAGAAATGTTAACTAGCTCATTTGACATTTTATTCCGATCTGATATTGTTCATTTAAAAGAAACTTAATATATAACTAATGTTGGTGTCGATCATAAGTGTATGAGATTATTATCTGTATTTATCTGTGATGTTTGATAGCCTATATAGAAAAGGATAGATAAGGGGAGAGTGAAAGGTATTTAACATAGCGCAGAAAATTTGATATTTTGTCATACAAAAACATTTTGTTCTAGTTGTCAACAGGGAAAACTCGATTGTTTTTACATAAAATTATAATTAATTCCTTATTTTATTTTTGGAAATCGATTGTTGTTTTTCATAAAAAAAATTCTGAGAGAGATAATGCAGGTATGAATTTTCATTAGTGCTGCAAATCTGCGTTTTAAGAAAACAGTTCTCAAACCCATTAGTAAAGGATAGAAGAAATAAGGTCAGGTTACTTTGTTTCGTTAAAGTTTGTATAAGCGATCCAGTACTCAGTACAAAGTTTGAATTGCCGAGATAATTTTTGCTAGGAAAAGGAATCCGAATCATTTTATGTTTAAAGAAATGTTAATAAACACAAAGAGTAGGTATATTTTATTTTATATTAAAATGTGATTTGAAGTGAATTATTTGTAAGCGAATGTAATTGGTAAACAGTTCGTATTTAATTTCATTTAAATCATAACAACCTTATGAAAAATATTCATATATCAACTTCTATTTTATTTATATTAATAATAATCTTTCTTGAATATCAACTGCTACATAAATAATAATTAAGGTATGAATTACCTTACCGATGATAATTTTCCATTCTTCACTTATTTCAATATATTTTTTTGTATGATATAATTTTTAAGAAGAAACTTATTTTCATTGAATTATATGCCCGATTAAATAATTAATTTAACTGGTCATTTCTGTACTTTAAACGTTAGTTAAAATAACCTAGTGATTAAATCTACAAATTAAATTAACTGGAGAAAACCGAGACTAAATTTTTGTTGGGAGTATAATTGACAGTGACAGTCACATTTCAAAATTCAATTTCTATTTAAATAGTGTTTCATTGTAATTGTGGATAGCAGATTAATTATAAAATGCATTTCTTGTTTCAGTATAAATTTTGCATCCATTTTTAAAGTGCAAATAAACAAATCTGTTTCATGTCATCTATAACATATTGTGGTCCTTAGTAGAAACCATTTTATCAGTTGAATTAGTTTTTTCAATAGACGATGTAGAATTAATTACAGAGTAACCGATTTCTTGGCATCTACGGGAGATTATATTCAGATGTCAAATACAATTCTCCAACAAAATAAAAATTTTATTTCCTTCTAAATATAGCCTTTATCAAGTTCTTTATTAATTTTTAATAGACCTACACTGTTTTTACACTTTAACAATTGTAACTTTTATGTTTCTATCCAACTTTTTATATTTTTTTTCAATCCAATATTTGACAGCTCATAGCTTATTGCATGGACTGCCATCTATTGTACAATCATTAAATTTGATGTACGGTCGATTAGTTCAACCGAGGGTTAGACAGATACTAAATTTACTTTGTTATTTGCTTTATAGAACAAAACAGAAATTTAGTGGGAAATTAAATTTAACCGTCCAGTAAGTAACCGACAGTTTAACTATCGCTTTTAAGACCGGGCATTGTGCTATTAAAATGAAGTAATATGATTTTAATAACATGTATGATTACATTTGTATTGTCCGGAGCAATATGGTAACTTAGATATATTTACTAGAAAATGTTATTCCATGTTAAATGCCTGATGGGACACACGGTTATATTTATATATTAAGATATTTTTTTTTATATTTTTTATATATCTGAATATTACTTGCAATGTAAAGGAAACAATTTTAAATATTTACCATGACAATACACCAGCAGGAAACTGTAATTAATATTGCAATATCCGGTGACCGATTTAGAACAAATTGCACATTCCATTGTTTTCAAAATAAATATTACCGTATCGATGTTACGTCGCAATAAAAATATTTGTGAGTGACAAATTTCATTGACATGTTAAGTTTAAAATATCGGCAAAACAATAATAAATATTATGCTGAATCTGTTGATTTAATATTTTTATATATTTTTATTTATCTAACTGTATATGACTATATTCATAGGCACCGAATTCATGGGTGCTCTGGGTCATTTATTGATGTTTTTTTTATTCAAAATTACTATTTAAACGCAATTTCCAAGTAATTGAAAAAAGAAAAAAAAAACTCAAATTTTTTAATTTCTTAAACCTCACATTAACAATATGTATTTTTTGACACGAATTTGCAGTAAATCCTTATTTAATCGCAGCTTGTGCCCATTCCAATTTCCTTTAACGATCAAGAAGTGAGGTACAAAACAAACCAAATTACCGATATGAGCAAAAAGAGTTGCCAATCATTACTCTCGTAATTATTCAAAACATGAAGGCAAAGCAAAATTTTAGCACGTGGGTTAAGTTAGCACTGTTGCCGGAAAAGTGTAAAAACTACGAAGGGAGTTGGTAGACCTCATTAGAATAATAATTATTGTAGGTATATATTTTATAGGTACCTATTTAAATACTTATCAGTAGTCTCCTCCCGACCCGAAACTGCGAATTATCATTTAAGTATTTATAGTTTTTCTTTATTTGTTTTTTTTTTGTAATTTTTAGTTTTTATTGTCTAAGTTTTCAATAAAATAATTCTTGATTTATGATAGATAAGTATTAATTATTAATATAAATAAATATTGATTATTTTTTTTTCCGATGAAATTTGGAATTAGAAATTGTTTGTCTGCGGCACTTGATCAATTTCTTTAGGCGGTTTTCTTGTAACCCCCATCCCAATTATTTTTATTTAATGTAACGAGCCAGACACACTGTTGAGTCATCACGGCTGAACTGTCTGAGCAGGTAGTCGCGGTAAAGGTCAAGTGGGATAGGAGCGACACCGCTATTGTTCATGAATATTATAGAATCCGGAAGGTTCTGGAATATTCAAGATTAGCTGTTCACAGGTATCGCATCGGGTGGCTCAATAAGTTAGTATCGGCACAGAATAGTTACACACAGAAGCGACACTCCGTGTCAGTACCTTTCATGTTCCCCTAGCCAGTTCTATGACCTTGAAGCATTGTGTAGACCTTTAAATTTGTGCTCTTCCCCTATCTCTCTCTCAGATGTGAGGAAACTTTCCGATTTTAAACAATGGACCCTTTAAATTTGTGCACATTCTCCATCTCTCTCAAATTTTCGCTTCTCTGTCTTACTGTCGCTTCTGTATAAACCTATTCTGTGGTATCGGTCAGAGCAGAGTCACTGTAGAAAGTCAATGTCGATCAGTGCATATCAGCGACATGTAAAGTAGAAATAAATAAATAGTTGGTTATAAGTGAAAAGTTGGTGATATAAATATATTGTGGAAATAAATATTGCGTAGTTATAAGTGTTTAAATAAATATTCGTAGTGTTTAAGTCTTTAATAATAATAATTACTTTTAAATTAGTGTTATTATTTGTTTATTCATAGTGTTACTTATACTTTTATTATCATTTTATAATTTACTATTCGTTCAATAAACCTAGTCATATAAATATTCGTATTTCACTTATGTTTACACATCACCTAAATAAATAAAAGTTACAATAATTATTTACGCCCTTGGCTAGAGCACCCATATATATTTTAAAAAATCGGCGCCTATGACTATATTTTTGGCGTAATCGTTTTAACAATAAAAATAAATATCACAGGCAGTGAACTTTAAATAAAATAAAATTGTTACCAGTTGTATTATTATTCATAGCTGGATGTAGCAATTTACTATTTCTGTATTGTCAGTGTATAATTTACTGTCGACACTTTTTATAAATGGTACGTTAGCAGCATCTGGTCCTATTGATTGCTAATGTAACGAGCTAACAAACGGCAGATCAATGATCACTGTTCAGTAATTAGGCAATTCGAATAAAAAACTCTGCAACCCAATCAGTTTCATTTATTAACTAAAAAAAATCCTACAATTGATACCTGTTCATCAAATCACGTTTTATTTTATCAATAAATTTTACGATTTTCTTCACGCCTTTTGCATGTGAATGGCTTGTTAATTATAAATTTAATAATGAAGATGACATGATATTATCACCATAAAATTGAAAATGTTGGTTTTATCTGACTTAATATCAATGTAATACCATTTAGGGACAATGAAAAACATTAAAGTTGGGAGTAATTTCAATCAAAATTAAAAAAAAAAACACTATCGTACAAAATTATTACTATCGAAGAAATAATTATAGTCAGTTCAATTTGAACGAGAATATATTCTATAATAATCCTTATAAAAAATTGTGGTAAACTTTAAAATGATCAACATTCATTGCTTGATATACACAAAAGATAAGGATTTTTTAAGAAAACCATTTAAAAAATAATAGAATGTGTGTAGGAAGACTGAATTTTTTTGACACGAATTCGAATATGAGGAAGTTTAACTTTAAATTACTAACGAACATGTCCAATTGTTTTCAAATTTTAGAACCTTAGGTATATATCTTCTTAGAGAAGAAATGTACAAATAGAAGGTAAAAAAATTGTCATAGTATTGTTTATTGTTCATATGATAATAAAAACAAAAAGATAGAACTTCATTTATTGTTCCTGATATCGCTTTTAAACATTAATATTTAATTAATATGCATATTTTTAATGATATTTAAACATAAAATATAAAAAAATATACATGACTTAAATGTATAAAAGTTTTTAAAAATTATATTGTAATATTTTAAACGCGCCAGCCGTGTAAATTATTAAAATTTTTAAAACAGTGTTTCATTTTGTTTTGTGGATTTAATAAAATATTCATCATGTTTTATATAACATATTTTAATTTCAAGTAAAACCGTTTTGTAGTTTCTCGAATAGACATTATTTATTTATAATTATGTCAAATAAACAATTATTATAATAAAATATACAATTATAAATGTACTGTCTAAAAGTATACTTTATAAAGAATATTAGATGTAATTTTTTTTTGGTCCATATTTTAAGAGCAATATTAAGTTTAATAAACATGTACAAAAAAAACTCTAGCTGATCATTTTAAATATTTATTTACGTTACTAAAAATTACACTTTATAACATACCTTTTTTTAAAGAGAAATGTTCAGGCAATGAGATGTATGAATTTTAAAAATCGGACGCCAACTGTAAAAGTTATTAATGTTTATTTCCGACTGACTACAATGGGGAAGTTTAGCGTGGTTGAAATTACATGTGAAATATCTTTTAGTCGTAAGTATATGAATAATTATAACTTAAAATGTAATTGAAAGTTAAAATTATGTTGCTAATTATATATAATTAATTATTTATCTTCGAGCCACTCTGACGTCACAAGTGAGTTATGCGCTTGCGCAGAAGGGATGGTGAGACCTGACTTTTTGAACGTAGGTTGTATCTTGAGGCATTACACCACACGCTGCTTTGTTGCCATGGAAACCCAGCGCGCGCTGGTTAAGATAGACGAGCCACTCTGACGTCATTTTTGTATAAAATTTCATTTTTTGAGAAATCTAGACATCTTTGGGTGAAATAAAATATAGAATATCACTTTTGAAGGCAATCTTGATAAAAGAAAAATAAAAAAAAATACGGTAAACTTCCTCAATAATTATTTCTCGGATAGTATGGAGATAATCAACGTAGCTGTAAAGTCGTATTGTAAATATTGTTAGTTTTACACATTTGTTAAGAACATTTAAAAAACCATAATTTAAAGTAAGACTTTGTGTATATTTTAAACAATTCCAAACATAGCAAAGTATGTGTGCAGGGTCATAAAGGCAAGTAAACAATTCTGTAATGTGCCTGAAGGTAACAATTATACCGTGATTATTTCACACACGTCATTTTCATTCAATCAGAATGCCTCATTTAATGAAAATATGCAGTGTTTTAGTGATTATTCCACACACGTCATTTTCACCCAATCAGAATGCTTTATTTGATGGCCGTAGGTAGTTTTTCAGTGAAGAAATTTGGTAAAAACACAGTATCATACTCATGGTTACATTTTGTTGATATCAAAAATTTTATGTTTGAACTGTTGTCATTCGGGAAATAATCAAGCAAATATGATTGGAGCTATGAATTTAGTTGGTAAAATTTTCTCATAATTCCTGCGAAGAAACAACTTGTGTCAAAAATGACACTTAAATCACTCCAACTTTGCTGTCGTGACCTAATTACCACTCGTTTGTCTTTTACTACGCAATAACTATTCTTAAATTTTTCCAATAAATTCATGGCTCAGTTCACTGTTCGGGTAAAGTCGGGAATCTTCTTTTTTAATCGGAATTAGTGAAGGGTGAAACTGCTACTCTGAATTACAATATGATTTGTGAATTTAAAGTGTAATTGCGACCACAGTTCGGTTAAAGTTGGAAAATTTATTTACTAATCGGAATTGTTTTGTGAGACTGAGAAGCCAAACTGCAACTTTTGTATCACATTATGCTTTATGATTGCTACTTTCATATCTGTGATTTTAATGAGTTATTTTAATCAGTTATGGTACAGTTAAATTCGGGAATATAATACTTCTGTCAAATTCGTACGAAAGCATAGAAGGGTCACCGTTGTATTTTATTTTATAATTCAGACTTGGGAACTCTGAATTCAGACTTTGAAACTCTGAATTCAGACTTTTAAACTCTGAATTCAGACTTTGTAACTCTAAATTCAGACTTCTAAACTCTGAATTCAAAAGGTCAGACTTCTAAACTCTGAATTCAAAAGGTCAGACTTTTTAATTCTGAATTCAGACTTTGAAACTCTGAATTCAGACTTTGAAACTCTGACTTCAGACTTTGAAACTCTGAATTTAAAAGTCTGAATTCAAAGTTTAAAAGTCTGAATTCAGAGTTTAAAAGTGTGAAGTCAGAGTTTAAAAGTCTGAATTCATAGTTTAAAAGTCTGAATTCAAAGTTTAAATGTCTGAATTTAGAGTTTTGAAGTCTGACTTCAGAGTTTCAAAGTCTGAATTCAGAGTTTCAAAGTCTGAATTTAGAGTTTTAAAGTCTGAATTCAGAGTTTCAAAGTCTGAATTTAGAGTTTTGAAGTCTGAATTCAGAGTTTCAAAGTCTGAATTCAGAGTTTCAACGTCTGAATTTAGAGTTTCAAAGTCTGAATTCAGAGTTTCAAAGTCTGAATTCAAAAGGTCAGACTTTTTAATTCTGAATTCAGACTTTGAAACTCTGAATTCAGACTTTGAAACTCTGACTTCAGACTTTGAAACTCTGAATTTAAAAGTCTGAATTCAAAGTTTAAAAGTCTGAATTCAGAGTTTAAAAGTGTGAAGTCAGAGTTTAAAAGTCTGAATTCATAGTTTAAAAGTCTGAATTCAAAGTTTAAATGTCTGAATTTAGAGTTTTGAAGTCTGACTTCAGAGTTTCAAAGTCTGAATTCAGAGTTTCAAAGTCTGAATTTAGAGTTTTAAAGTCTGAATTCAGAGTTTCAAAGTCTGAATTTAGAGTTTTGAAGTCTGAATTCAGAGTTTCAAAGTTTGAATTCAGAGTTTCAACGTCTGAATTTAGAGTTTCAAAGTCTGAATTCAGAGGTTCAAAGTCTAAATTAAGAGTCTTCAAGTCTGAATTATGAAATTCTGTGTTATAAAGTCTGAATTATTGAATTCAGAGTTTCAAAGTCTGAATTCAGAGTTCCAAAGTCTGAATTATAAAATAAAATACAACGGTGGCCCTTCTACGCTTTCGTAAATTCGTTCCCAATGTTTCATTTCAAATGATACAGGTAAATTGCTGTCAATTTGACAGATTTTTGTAAAGCTTGATGCCAAGCAATAAGCCTCAAATGCCTGTAAGGCTTACAGATTATTGGCAAATTACAAGAAGTAGAAAAAAAGTGGAAAATTAATTTCTAATTTTTTTATTATTTTTTTAAATTATTTACTTTTATAAAATATTAATTATGAATAAATTATTAGTTACTCAGTGCACCAAAAAGAAATATGTACATATATTTAAAAAGAATAATACCGTCTCAAAAAAAATCCCATCAAGTAACATGATCGGAGGTTGGCTATTCCGTTTTCCTTCTTTTATAGATTCTTATGAAATACCACATTTAAAAAATATCACTTAAATATATACCAATGGCTACTTTTTCCATATTTTATACCGTCTATTTTAATTAAAATATGCTGATTATAGTTCGTTACATCTAATAGAAGAGAAAAATAACTCATATGCATATTTGCAATGTAAATGAATGCCCAGGTTTGTTTTGACGCCATTTTGTGCAGCCATCTACCTTTATCTTATTTGCCTTGCACTTATACTTTTTAAATAAAATGTGATAAGGGTTTTTAAATATTTTTATTATTTCTATAATTGTTAAAATATACCTACTACTTACAGTACAAGAGAGAACTAGATGAATTGTCAGTGAAATGGTAACTTACCTGAAAAAGAAATAACTATTATTAACACAAAAGTGTACCAACTACCAACAATTACTTTTATATTACAAATACTTATTCTAGTACAAATACATTTCAATATTGAGTTTTGTTCGAAATACATTACAGTAAGTGGAGGTGAGATTGTCCACATTTTGGACAAATAATTGTTACTGTGTAATATTAAATAATATTTAAAAAACAAAATTTATTTATAACAACCTATAATCTAGGGCTACTTATAAGAATAAGGAAAAAATTAAACTATGTTCTGAAAACTACAAAAAAATATTTATTCGGGTTCACAAAAATCCAACTCTCCTCCACTATATGAATCCATTTGTCATACGGGTAATACACTCACCATGCAAACCATGACCACAAATTACACGTTTTATCCAATTGTCCTTCTTTATCGTTTTGTTTAAATAATTTTTCTTGCATCCCGCATATACTTTTTCAAAATCTTCAGCTTTTTCATTATCCTCACCCTCTATTAACCAATTAACAAGACTTCTTCAGAACTCGTGGAGTAGCACCTAAATCGTCTATCTTTCTATGTGGAAATGTTTTTTTCCTGTTTACCGTTGTATTGATCTTTTTTACAATAAAAATATCTTTCCTCAGCATAGGTGATATCTGTCCTCAGAGCAAAGGTTATGTGGACCACTGAATTATTTATAACTGTGTACAGATAGAACATAGAACCACACTTTTAGGTTCTTATGCACATATTTATAAAGTATGTACATAAATAAGTAGTTTAAGCTCGGATTGCACAAAGCTTCATCAATTTAAATCATTGATTAATTTTTGACAGCAATGTATTTTTAATACGTGGCCATGGTAACAAACTTCATATTAATCGTTGATTTTTTTTTATTAGCCTTTCTGCAACCCCACATAAACCTACCGAAATAGTAATTAACTATTCGTGTATATAAGGTACAAACATTTTTTGGCATTTTTTAAAGTAAATCTTGGGTTTTTCAGTGTTGACTGCATTAATTTTCAAGCGATTACTTACAGTATCTCTAAACAACAAAATTAATATTTCCTATGAGAGCATATCACACTAATGTACTTTTAATACCAAAAGTCCATCTTTCCTACCTGTCCACCTATCCCCCACTTACCCTACCAGTATTTATTAGTGACGTGACGAATAGCAATTCAGCCGAATAAAAGAATAACGAATATTCGGCGAAATTTTAACCGAATATTCGGCTTTACCAAATAATATATTTATGTACATTCTGAAAGCGTGATTGGTGTTCCTCGTTACGGATAGGGGTGTATTTATTCTGAAATGCTCGCTCTATTTTTGTTAAAGTAATTTCTTGTTCGATTAATATAAAATTGAATTATTTCAGTTTCAAGAAATCTACCGCTAAACAATACAGGGTGTTCGAAAAATAGGGGACCAAATTTGGAAAATATATTAATCAACCCAAAACAAGAAAATAATCCTAATATACCCATGTCCGGAAACGAACCATTTCGGAATAAAACACTCTTTTGTTTGAATTTTGAATTTTATTTTTAGTAATGTTTTTTACTGTCAAAATTACAATAGTTACGTTAATACTTGTATTTTGTTTATTCACGTTTCCTTAGTTACTGTCAAAATTTGTTCTCACCGTAATTAAATTATTTTGATATTGTTTTGAAGCTTTTCTATTAATATTGTATTGTTGGAGATAAGTTGATAGGGCTTTATTTTTTGCATAACAGATTAACGGGAAATTTGTACCTACATTATCTGAAAAATAATTTACCAAATTTATTGGAGAATGTTTCACTATTCACACGGCATCATATGTGGTTTATGCACGCCTCCACATTTTAGTTTCCAAGTAAGACAATATCTTCAAAATTTATTTCTTGATCGGTGGATAGGCAGAGGTGGTTCAACTACGTGGCCTCCACGACTTGAATCCGTTTGATTTTTATTTTTGGGTTGATTTAAAGAGCTTAGTTTATTCGACGCCCATTAATAACGTAGAGAATTTGCGGCAAAGAATCGTAGACTGTTTCAATAGTTTAGACTAAAACCAGGAATATTCGAACGTGTCCGACATTCAATGAGAACACTTCTAGAAAGTTGCATGCAACTTCAAGGAGGACATTTTGAACAACTATTGTAATTTTGAGAGTAAAAACATTACTAAAAATAAAATTCAAAATTCAAACAAAAGAGTGTTTTATTCCGAAATGGTTCGTTTCCGGACATGGGTATATTAGGATTATTTTCTTGTTTTGGTTTGATTAACATATTTTCCAAATTTGGTCCCCTATTTTTCGAACACCCTGTATAACTAGATAAATTATTTACTGTTATTGTAGATACATTAATAATAACTAAATGTATGTATATCTTTTGTTTAAAATTTATTATCTATTTATTTATATATTTTAATGTAACGAAACAGCGTTGTATTTCATTTATTTTTTGTAACCGAATATTCGGTATAAAAATATGCCGAATAGGCCGAATACCGAATAGTAAAAATATAGCCGAATAGGCTGAATACCGAATAATTAAATTATTCGGCTTCGGTCCCATCTCTAGTATTTATGCATAAAAGATATGTTGCCACATGAGTATAAACACCCTCATGTATTGCTGGTCACATTTTTAATTTTTAATGCTATAAGATAATACTTCCAAAGCGGTGAACAAACATTGGTTCATTTGATATTCTTCGCTATTGATTCCCCCTAACCGTAATACTTAATGTTTGTTCTGTTATCAATATGATTACGACTGTAACACTTAGGAAGTTGTGATAACATATCTACATCCACTTTAGTGTAACATTACTTCGGTCGTTGAACTTATGATCACCCATCCGGATGTAAACTATGCCCAGCGTTGCTTGTAATGCGTGCATGTGTTCACATCGCATATTGATCATTATTGACTAAATGTTCATTACAACTTGCAACCTGATGGATTAGTGTGTAGTATGAGAAGTATGTAGAAGGTATTTCCAAATTACACTTGCAAAGTTCAACTGGATTTGCAATAAAGTTCAATTTGGAATGTTTCAAATAATTTCAAAAAGAAAGTGTGACCCACAATACATGCCTGTATTTGAAATCATGTGGCAACATATCCTTCAGAAATATTTCAGAAATACTATTTATCTATGACTATTAAAATATTTGCTTGTTGTATGTTTGTTATTGCTACGGATACGTAGTATATTGAAAACACATTTCTATTTCCCACGCTAACCATAAACAACGTTAAGGTATGAATTCATATCTCACAGTTCTGTCAAAAATCATATTGCTTAATTTTTGTTTTGTAGCTAGCTGCTAGAAATAAGTGAAATGAAGACATCTTTATTATTTAAATATAAATGAATTAGGTAATAATATCGTGGTCGTAGAAAAAGTATAGTGTACAACTCGCATGGAATCTTCATTTCATACTCCTATAATTTGCAGCATTCGCCTTCGCCTCATGCTATAAACTGTCATATTCGTATGAAATAAGTACCATTCCATGCTTGTACAATATACTATTTATACATCGTGAATTTATTTTAATGTAAAAATGGGATTTGTCATATCCATAATTACGAATATGACAGCAATGTAAAAGGTACAAACTGAAGAAAAAAATTAAAAGATTAAATGGTACAATTTAACCATCACTTTGGTTAGCCTTTTAAAAAGGACACTGTATGTATTGAAATTTGAAGTATATTCATTCACGTCATTCATTATGGTGATTTTAGTGTTGAGAATTTAAGCTTCATTGTGTGTTAATAGTTTCGTTAGTTCAATCTAGAATCTTTTTTTATAATTCATCTGTTAATTATTAAATAGATTTATTATTGGTTAATAAATATTTTCTTTGAATTTTGATAAATAAAAAAATTTACAAAGTTTACTTCCCACTATGTATTTGAAACATTCGCTTACAATTAATGACGTGAGGATAAACTTGTGGAAACAGACTTTGAAATAATATAAATTACCCCTAACCTTAAAATAATTTTTCTAGTAAAATTATTTTAAGGTTAGGGGTAATTTATATTATTTCATATATAACCTTAGACTCCATTCAATTATTAATTTTTGAAACAGACTTTATTCATATTTTCTGATGTGACCCACAATACATAAATGTTTTTACAATTTTGTGGCAACATATCCTTGAGCTGTACTTCAAAATAGACTTCTCATGTTTTTTTTTGTTTTTTATATTAATTAATTTTTTAACAAAAGTATTACACCCGTATTATTTTATTTGTAAAAATTCCAATAGTAAACAAATAATTATTTAATAAAATTTCCGTGACACCACAATTAGTATAGCTGTCTAGATCTAGACCTTCTAGGCTCTTGTTTTGTCTTGCGGAGATTTTCAATAAAAGCCTGGCAATAGTCTTGTCTTGAAATTTCATGACAAGACTTTCTTATTCTAGATCAAGACCAGACAATATTCCAGACAATTTCAAGACTCTAGATTAATGAAAAAATTTAAATTTTTGAATATAAATAAAATCGTGTGAAGCAGGTTCCATCCGATGTGAAACTGTAATTGTAAAATAAAAAGCCTATGCGCAGGTTAATGTCTTGAAACAATCTAGAGTCTTGATAACTACACAAGGCTTTTTAATTTAGGCTTTTGATTTAGACTTTAGTTTTGTTTTGCCTAGACGGCAACACTAAGCACAATAGGTGAAATAGAAACAGAATTAATGATGTCTTTTAGTGAATATAAGCCAAGCCTGTTTTAAATTTAAATATTTATATTATATAGGTAAACTACTTTAATACTTTATTTTACATATGCATTGTAAATTTCTTTAAAAATATATTTTTCTGTAACTTTTATGAATTTTTAAGTCGTTCCCTTTATAAGCATTAAGAAAAGTCAAGGATATTTATAAAAATATACAACCACTATTTATTTATTTGCTATTTTTCTCTCGAAAAAATTTTTAATAGTTTACACTAAAACTTGTGTATAAACACACTAACACATGCTACCTAATAATTTTACTAATATATACATCCTTGATTTATTTTATTAAATTCTGTGTAGATTTCTACCTCAAGTTAGTGTTTCAGAAACTACGTTACTAACACCATGTGCAATTCTGCCTCAGATTTTAAATATTCATGAATTTAATGCTAACTAAAATGAAAAATTTGTGTGTTATGAAATTATGGATTATTATTATTCAAGAAGCGATTCACCAAAGTAAAATTATGATATTGTTTTGTTTTGATATTAATTTGAATTTATTTTTAGGTTAGACCGGAAATCCTCAAGAGGAATGATATACGAAAATGAGGAGTTGAGGCTGAGGACCATTAATATCAACGCAGAAATTGAAAGGGGTACGTAAGTATTCTTATTTTTACTTTAATTTAATTGGTACTTTATTTCAAATACATTGAACTATAAATACTTTCCTTTACTCATTAGAACGTCATGATTCATAGATCTAATTTTATAAATAGACACCTATACTAGTACACATTAAAGCATAAAATATTTGTACTGTATTAAAATGTGAGCCACAATACATGAGTGTGTTTATAGTCACGTTCACGTGTAGTATAATTTAACTAAAAATCAGAAGCTAAAAACAAATACAACAAAATACAATTATAAAAGATATGACCCACAATACATGAATGTGTTTACAGACATGTGGCAACATACCCCTTAGGCAGATTTTAAAGAAAAATAAGTTTATAAATGTTTAGAAGAACAAAATTCAGAAGTTAAAAAGTAATATAGGAAAACATAATTTCAAAAAAAAGTGACCGACAATCAGTGGAGGATTTACGCACAAGCGGTGGAAGCGGACGCTTCAGACCCCATAAGTCGGGGCCCCATACAGGCCCCGTGCTCAAATCCACTTACTTCGTCCCGCAAATAATGAAACATCAAATAATTAAATTCGTAAACGCAATAAACTTTTGTGCGAAAAGCATTTAGGGGAATATGTCAAGTTTTATAATAGCCTTTCTTAACATTACCGATATGTAATGCAACTGGGGAACGATCTTTTTCTATTTTTGAATAGTCTTAGACAATGTCATTTATAGTATTTTGCGTTTTTAGCAAGGTAAAAAAAACTACTTGTAGAAAGTAGTAGTAATTGATTGGCAATTTAGACAAGCCTGTCACTTCTTCAAAAGAGAAACGAGAGACTATACAGTCAATATTCGTTCATTTTTTCTGAGATGGTTCTTTATACGCTTTGAAACCGAATAGGAATATCATCTTTCTCCGGAACTAAAAGAAATGGGTATAGTAAAAAAAAATGCGACAGTTTTCTTAAACAAAATTTTTCACTCCATTCTTTTATTTTTGCATTTTGATGGACAGAAACCGGTATACGAGTATAATGACATAATATGATAAAAATAAAATAAAGCGGAAACGAGCTTCTTTTACTGACAGGGGCCCCTGGCAAGTGTCAGGTTCGACACCCGTTAAAGCCGCCTCTTCTAATAATTATATGTACATATTCTTTGCAAAAAAATCAAGAGATATAAATTGTAGTTACTTGTTTTTTCTATGGGGCGCCAAGAATGTATAACGCTTCAGATCCCTTAAATGTTAAATCCGCCACTGCCCAGAAAATATGTTTGTCTTGTATTTGGCAACAAAATCTTCAGACAAATTTTACATAAAAACAAGTTTTAAAATGTTTAATCGAAATCTAAATATACTTTCAAACAAAATACAAAAGTTAAAAATTAATAGGTATACATATATCATTAAAAATGGTGTTTCCATCATTCTTCAAATAAAAATATTATACATGTATTTTTTTATTTTAAAAAGTACTTAATACACGAGAAAAATTAATAAAGATATATCGTTATGTCATTACATGCACGATATCTGACAGAAAGAAAACTAGTATTTGTATGAGACAGAAACTAGGCAGAAATAGTGGTGGTCGCATTTCAGTGAAGTTAGACTCCGTGATCCGTCCACATTACCACGTCACAGGCAGTCAAAGCGGCACGCCCCCTTTTTACTTTCTTGTACGAAGTAAAGAAAGTATTGTATCGCGAAAAATTTCGATTTTCACTTTTTCAGATTTCAATGGAAATATCAATTTTGACTATCCCTGTATCCATTTTGACTAGTTTCGACGTGACGTCTGTACATACGTACGTTATAAACGGATTTTACTGTATTGTTTTTATTGTTTCTTTAATTTTTTATTATTTTTATAATAATTATTTTTTTGCGAAATATATTTTTGGCAAAATAAAAAAATTGAATAAAATCGGAGTTTTATGCAAACCTAATTTAAATATGTACAACATTTATATAATGTTTTTAAAAACTTGCATTTTACACGGCATTTTAGTAACATTTCTTAAAATCATAAATAAGAATGTATAACCAAACCATTTGTTACGCCGCATTTGTGCTGTTTTAGTTAAAGTAGAATAAATTTTACACAATAAGCGCGAACTAGTGACGTGTTGGGCTCAAGATTGTAAACACTACAATGTCAGAGAAACATATAAATATTTTAGAAAGACAAAAGTGGCAACGTTTGCTTAGGTAATATTTAACATACACTATTTTGATTTTAAATATTTTTTTAGTCCCATGCAAAAAGTGACTACTTCACTATCAATTTTCATATGTGAAGCTTGATTTTTTGTGCAAGTAACACTTCACGCACACTATGCGTTCGGTTTTTAACACATACAATGAATATATTTATATATACGTAAATCATGTATTGGTAAAAGGTCCGTAGAAATAACAACTTCATGAGAAATGTGTTATTAATTTATTAAAAAAAAATGTAATTCTAAATTTACAACTTTGTGTCAAATATAAATCTAAATCTAGCAAGCATTCAAAAGCTATAAATACATAATTTCTAAGCAACCTAATACAAATTTTATAATGTTACCGGTTATGTCACTTACAAAATATAAAATTATTATTTTTCCTTTTAATTTTTTAATATTATTGTTCCCTTATTATTTATTTAGAAAATACTACCAAATACATCAGATATTTGAGTTGGAATTTTACAAACATACTCAAAGATAATGTCAGTAACTGCAACTGCTGCGTTCTCGCCTATGAGATGAGCATGTCGGTAATGCAGAAGCTCTATTTTAAGTAATAGGTTATGCAGCAGCTTTAAAGTGTGTGATCAGCCACAGTGAATTTCTAGAAAATTAACCATGAATTCTTTATTTTATTGCAAGGTCGTAGAAAAAGTATAGTATGTAACACGTGTGTGAAGTCTATTTTACATTCGGGTGGTTTGCAACATTCGCCTTCGGCTCGTGTCGCAATCTCCACCCTCATGTAAAAATTTCAGCTTCACACACTTGCCACATAATGTACAATTATACAATGTAATAAACCTGATTCTAGTGCGGTTGTTTCTTGTTTGCAGTTGGAGAAAAGAAAAATGATCCAGAAATTTTGTATGTACATATTATTCAATAATAAAAAAAAACTTACCTGAGTGTCATGTACAATATAATTTAATTCAAAAGAGTTTTCATAAGAAAATCAAAAGTTGAGTTATGTATACATTAGAATGACCATTCGTACTGATTTTGTCAATACAGTACTGATTTTCAGACCCTTGTACTGATAAAAAATTTGCAACATATTTTGTACTGATTTTTTTAAAGACAGACTTATTTTTGATTTTTTATAATTATTATAGTAATAGCATTGCTGTAATTATTGCATTTGCACTAACATGTGACCTAATGCGACTAGAAACAATATAGAGAGGTAGAGGTATGTAATCATGTGAAGCTATTCTATAAAACGGAGAATTTTGGTTTTCATCAAATAATCTACTTTAAAACAAAGGCAAAACTCAAGAATTGATAATTTCAGTAATTAGTAATGTAGGAAAAGTTACATTTGGATTTAGAAAATATTTTGCCCGACAATATTAAATGCCCCGAAGAAATAAAATTCAAAAAACCTGTAATTTCATTTTTCTTTTATCATTTTTTTTTAAATATTATATTTGTACTGATTTCATTAAAAAAATATTTGCTATTTTTAAAAATAATACTAAAATGCCATTGACTTATATCACCAGAAATTTCTCTAATTATACTTCGTAATAAAGAAAAAAATAATCGTAACAACTTGTATCTAAATACTTTGATTGACCCTGACTTTCCGTAAACAACTACGTCATCACTAATATCGCGTATAGCAAAATTCAATAACACAAGAACGTGACCTACACTACATGAGTGTGTTTGTACTCATATGGCAACATACCTTTCAGGCAAATTTAAAACAAAAAGTTTATAAATGTTTGTAGGAAATCCAAGTACATAAAACAATGAGATGGAAGTACACTTGAAGTTGGGAACAATAGTAATAGACAGAGTGAAATATTTGTAGTAAGTTTTCCCGGGAACAATAGAGTAAATCCATTAGAGAATGTCCGTGAGTGGCGAAGGTAAACACAGCTGCGTCGTTCTCAATCCGGTGTAAGCTTACAGGTGTAAGCCGACAACCCACATCACTCTTAAGTTGGCAATACCTGTCTGCGCACACCTGAATGTCCACACTGCGTGCATAATACAATAACAATGCTATGGCAACTATTTGTTTCATATTTCTAACGCAGTTTTCCTACTATAGGTGCGGTTGGTATTTATACATGTCCCTCAGTCTGTCAATATTCATTTAGATAAAAAAGGTATTGGCTCGTATTACGAGCTCACTTTTATAATAAAATCGCGATTTTAACGCCCACTTTTACATCATAATCTTATGATAAATTGAAATTTAAAATCACGATATTATTGTAACTGTGAGCTAGTTCGCTTTTATAATAAAATCGCGATTTTAACGTTCGTTTTAACAAAGATTTTGATGTAAAAGTGAGCGTTAAAATTGCGATTTTATTAAGTGAGCTCATAATACGGGCCATTGTTTTTGTCAAATTTCTCAAATGTAAGTTTACAATATATGAACACGAATTAGGGTCCCTAGAATACGATTTTACTATTTTTACAGCGATGTCTGTATATCTGTATCTGTATGTATGCGTGTTTGTCATGATTTTTCGTCCGCGATAACTCCAAAACTATACATGTAAAAAATATAATATTTGGTATTATGGTAATATGATGAACGGATTAGATTTAAACTACAATTGGTTAACTGTTAATATTTCATCGACACATCAGATTTTTTACTCAATTATTTTAAATATTACCGATTTTTTTCAAAGAATGTTTTTTCTACCAGTTGTTCCATACTTGCGCAAAGATATATAACTTAAAAATTTTTGTTTCTCTTTAAACCATTCTTATACATTATAATACGAACAAGATCAGTTACTACAGACTATTATATTCATGATTTTATTAATAAATAATCACACAAAAAGTATGCCATAAATTAACTTGTTTAAACAACTATATTAATTGCAGTCAGATTTCTAATTATTATTATTTTCTTTATAGTTCGTTTATTATAAGTAAAACATCTTTAATAAATTTATTTTTTATTGTTTCATAAGTATTTTCGGATATTTTAAAAATTAATCTTTGTACTTCCCTTCGCTCTGAAAAAATATAAAAAGTTCATTTATGACTCCCGAATGCAAAAAAAAAATGTCGTGGTTGGAAAAGTAATCTCGAATCGATTTAAAATCTACTGTAAATTGTACGTCGCTTGCAGAACTAAAAAGTAACACCAATAAAATTGGCAATGAAACAAGTAGAATTGTCAATAAAACAGATTAAATTCTCATCTCGATTTTCTCAAGCAATTAATCTAACAAAACACATAGAACTATATGAAATAATATTTTCCACGATTTTAAATGTCTGTAAAAACAATTGTTACTATTTATTAAAACTTTTTTTTCACAAAAAAATAATTATTATATGGTAGCTTTTTCTACTTAATTAATATGGTTAATTTAGTCATAAAAAATTCTGATTCTTATTAATATTTGATACATTATTTACTTACATATATTTCAGTTTTATAACTCCTATTATTAAATGTCATACTTGATTGATTCCGACTTTTATTGTCTCCTCTTAGACTTTTTTCATTACTCTCCTCCATTTTTAAAATCAAATTTACAACTTTTCTTTGAGAAATTTCACCGTCTCAAGGAATATTTCTCCTTCAAAATTAAAAATTATTCAGATACAGCATTTGAATTCAAATTGTACGAAATGCAGAGTATATAGGAAAGAGTGTATTATGTCTGAAGCTTAGAGATTCTGATGTCTAGACACTCTAGTCTACAAAGTAATATTCTTAAGAGGAATATGTAAGGTATGTAGACCGGAGATCAGAATATGACTTGCACTTTGTAAGATACAATCATTGTGAAAGTTTTAGCTATCGATAGTATTTGATATATAAAATAGTTTTAGAAAAACTATAATAAGAAACTAATAAGCAATATATGAATTTTTCAATGTTATAAACAAATATAATGACTTACAAAATAAATATTCATTTCTAATTTAATTTAAATATTAATTTTTCAGTAAAATTTTAATATCTATTGTTAATATGTTTAAAACTAAAGAGTAGGTTGCCACATAGCTATAAACACACTCACGTATTGTGGGTCACATTTTTAAGTGTCTCTCATAAAACTTATTAGTGTACCTGCACTTTCTACATTAGATACGAATACCCAGAAGACGTTTTACAAATGTCTTTAATAAATTAATATTATTAAGTAGATTGGCATACAGGCAACGGTGGCTCACTTAATTAACGTGCTCCGATTCTAATTGAGTGGAGTGTGAGATTTGGGGTTCAAATTGCGATCATTATCCGAATAAAAATAAAAATACCGCTGTGTCCGAGAAATTCGAAACCACTATAGACTATTATAAGTGGAGGAAATATGGTCTTAAAAATACATAAGTATGATATCTGTCATAGGGAATGATAATTTTGTTGTTTAGAGAGTGTAAGTACCTGCTTGAAAATTAATACAGTCAACACTACTGAATAATCCTAGATTTACTTAAAAAATTGCCAAAATGAATTTGTACCTTATATAAACAATTACTTAATTACTACTTCGGTAGATAATCTAAAAAATGTGGTTCTATTTGTACACATTCATAAGTAGTTTATTGGTCCAGTTAATCTCTGCTCTGAGGATAGATGGACCCACCTACGCTGAGGAGAGATAAACAAACCAGTGAATTTTTATTGTTAAAAAGATCAATACAATGGTAAACAGGAAAAAAATCATTCGAACTTAGAAAGGTAGATGATCTAATTGCTATTCCATGTGTTCTGAAAAACTGTTGTCAAATGGTTAATCAGAGGGTGATGATAATGAAAATGGTGAAGATGATGAAAACAAGTATGCGGAATGCAAGGAAAATTATTATAAAAAAAACGATAATTAATTGTCGCTGTTTAGATGAAGAGTGTACCAGATCAATACAACGGTAAACAGGAAAAAAATCATTCATACAAAGAAAGGTAGATGATCTAGTTGCTAATTCTATGTGTTCTGAAGAACTGTTGTCAAATGGTTAATCAGAGGGTAATGATAATGAAGATGCTGAAGATTATGAAAACAAATATGCGGATTGCAAGGAAAAATATTATTAAAAAAAAACGATAAAGAAGGACGATTGAATAAAATTTGTAATTTGTGGTCGCTGTGTAGATGTAGAGTGTATAACATATGACAAATAACAACAATCTGTTAACCTGTTCATCTTTTCATAGCCTTGGCCCGCCTCATCTATATGGTGAAGGAGATTTGGATTTTTTTTACCTCGAATAATGTTTTTTTTGTAGTTTTTAGAACATCGCTTAATTTTTTCTTTATTCTTATAAGTAAGCCTAAATTATGTTGCTATAAATAAATTTTATTTTTAAATATTATTCAATATTGTAGAGTTAAAACTTAAAACTTATTTCCGCAAAAAGTGTTCCATCTCACTCCCACCTACCCTATAGTGTCCCTTATATATTTATAAAATAATTTTATAAACACTTGATTATTCCACAAACTTTATTATCAATATGACGATCGTTTCGCCCTTTCGGGCATCTTCAGACAATCTGAAGATGTCCGAAAGGACGAAACAATAATAAAGTTTTGGAATACTCAAGTATATATAAAATTATTTATTAATAAAATGTTCCATCAAGAACCCACTACTAAAACTCTTTCAACCTTATATATTTGTTTCTCCTTTTTGTATTTTACAATAATAATAATAATAACTCATTTGTTTTATAGAAAATCCTCAGCCTCAACGAAGTGTAACATTAATATAATATTTATTTATTAGTGTTTTGTCAGAAGTTATATAGAAAATTAAAAGATATTTATGTTTCATAATAATTAATATACGAAAATTGGTATTTAAAGGTATTTTTCAGGAAAAACAGTTTAAATTTTCAAGTAATAAACTACTTTCAGTTATTAAATATTTGTGGTTTTATGTTTGTAAAACCACAAATATTTAAATTCATCTCCTGAAGAAGACCCATGTGGGGTCGAAACTGTAGAGGCTGAATACAATAAAGAGTGGCTGATTTCCAGTAACCATCTTCGTTTTTAATATCAACACCTAGCCAAGAAATATCCCATCTCTCTACTTTCAGTTAACCTATTATAGTAAAAATCTAATCAGTTTACCATATTTGAATATAACTCTTAAATACAAAATAATCTGAGGCGGCTCGTGTATAGGCACTGCGGAACTGTAGTACCCCCAAATTTTCTCGATATATAAATATATTTACTAAATTATTTATAATTGGTTTAAATAACTAATTCTATCATGAACAATCGTATATAATTCTCTTATATTGTATAAGAGATTAAACAAACACATCTAACAACTTTCAAGCGAAGAATGCTAGCAGCACTGATGTTTTTCGCAGTGTCATACTAAATAGCAAGATAGCTTATATCGACGCATGGGCAAGCATTTGCACTCGCAGTGGGAAGCGTAATTCGGCACTGCAAAACAAGCAATTCCTTTGATAAGTCAGAAGTGAGCATCATTCTCTTAATATTTATCGTATTATTACGTATCTTTACATATTTGGACAATACAATTGAAGATATAAAATATTTCATAGTTTATATTTTAAAACATAATTTTAATTAACAACAAAACAACAATATATGTTGTTTTATGTTTATATTTTATATATTTACGATCCTTTTGATATTTCATCAAAACACGAATTTGTCTTTGAAAATTTCGTTGTATTCATAGCCACCAACCGCCAAATAATATATATTTACATGTCTCATATTGGAATTTATCATGGACGAAGAATCGTCACAAACACATACACGGCCATAAAAACATCACAGTAAAAATAGTAAAATCTTACTCTAGGGACCCTAATTCGTGCTCATACATATGTTGAAAATTCACACTCGAGAATTTTTACCAAAAACAATGGCCCGTATTTATCGCGATTTTATTATAAAAGTGAGCTCGTAATACGAGCCAATATCTCTAAGATATATTGATAGGGAGATATAAAAAATTAAATTGTTTTACAAAATATACGTGTTTTCATATTACATTTCATTTAATAAAACTAAATAAAATAATATGGCAACACTGTTAGTCGCCAAATTAATAGCAATTTGATACACCAATTTTTTATACTGGATGCCTAAAGACGCAAACACTGCGAATATATTTGAAGGATGAGAAATGATTGACCTTAGAAATCCTTCTATTATTTAAAATTTGAATTTTATTAATAACATTAAATAGCTCTTTATTGGACGTTTCGAAGATAATATTTTCGCCATCATTAGCTAAGGTATTAATACAGTATAAATATATAAATTCATAAACAGTAAATGTTAGTATTTATTAGTTTTTACTACTGTTCAGTATTTTTAATTTTTTAATTTGGAATCGTTTTTTATAATCAATCATTATTGAAGTTTTTAAAATCTTGTTAATTGTATTTGGGATATTTAATCTTCATTAAAAAATCTTTTATGTTGTCATGAACAGGCTTCTACAGGTTAAAATCACGAATCAATATTTAATTATTCACTATAGTAATTTATTGGATCACGATTTTAATTTATTTTCAAACCAAATCATGATAGCCGAGCATGGAAATTAATTTTCTACCACTTTGTGTGTCCCTGGAAATAAATTTGTCGTTTAAGGGGTCCTTTGGGAAATTCAGCAATATGTTAATAATATTTTAATTAATATCTGGAGTATCGGATTCTCATTAATATCCATCATTCGGATTTGAACTCATTATTACGTAATGATCAAATGCAAAATATTTGTATTTGCGAATATTATTTATTAGAATTAAATAAATAAATATATCACCCTCAGAAAGACCTTTTATAAAAATGACATAGAGAGGTCATTTCTATGCAAAAAAAATTACATTAGAAAATGTGACCCACAAAACATGAGCATGTTTACAGTCATACGGCAACTATAAAAATACTATTCAATCAGGCACTTATATCTGAGGGTAAAAGAGTACCATAAGTGTTATTTTGTAAAGAAATAATAATAATCGTAATTACAATTTGTTTTTAATAAAATTCGCATGAACTTTATACGTTTATATATAATTTTATTTTCATTTAATGATTTATTTCGAACGATTTATAGGACATTAAACTTACTTTAATAGCTAATAAACTATATTCACTATAAATTTATATTATACTATGAATATGAGTCTCATAAATACATATGTATTTTTCTTATTGTTACCTGTCATTTTGCTGAATAAAATGAACATCAAGGCAACCCAATTTTGAAATTTATTACATTGTTCTTTGCGCATATTAACTACAAAGTGAAATAGTTCAGTGAATAGAGAACAATTTTCTCAATTACCCTTTGTTGCTCAAAATACAGGACTGAATTGTGCAAGGAAAAATGTTTTTTTTGTATAATTCACGTCATATTTTTAAAATTAATATGAATATTCGTTGGATCAATAAAGAAATAAAAATTTTGATTTAAAATTTTAATATATCTTTGCGCTCCTGTACTATTTAATTCTGTCCACATACCTGAATTATAAAAAAAAAATCTGCTTTTCGGTCGAAAAATTCGACATTTCTTAGGTGCAATTTTGAAAATAAATAAAAGAGACAATCAAATTTTAAAAATTTGAAATTAGCGCATCGAGGTCGATACAAAGTTTAGAGTTTGTAAGGAGTCACTTTTCATGCACTAGTGCTTGAAAAGTAACCATTGCTAAGCAACTTAAACACTTTTCACGCACTGGTAGCACTTTTATCAATGGTTTTATTTAAAATTATTTTTTATTAATTCTTCGGTTGCAGCGAAAATGTTGAATGCAACTGGTGTGTAATATAGAATTTTTTATGTCGTCCTATAATTTCCGCAATCGGCTATACCTCATGCGTTAAACAGCATTCAATTAAAAAACACTTACTTCACACACTAATTGCATAAATAACTATTAGGTAACAAGTGTGTAAAGGAAGAGGTTTTTAATGTAGTGCGACGTTTAATTTAAAAAATAAATAAAAAATACTGATACTGATAAATTAAATTGTGTAGAAACTAAGAACTTATGTCACACAAATATTTTAAAATTTAGAGTATAAAATCTGTTAATAAAAATAATTGCACTTATTTCAATACATTAATATTTCTTAACAAACTTTATTTCATTTATTACTATTTTCACAGTTATCTACTTGGCTGGTGAATGAACTAAATTTTTATGTTGCCTAACAACGCCTACTTTTCAAGGAGTAGTGTTTGAAAAGTACTTTTTTCTACAACTGTCAAAAAATGTTAACAATTTTATACTTATAACAACGCATAAATTAGATATTTTTTCACAGTTACATTGACACCGTGCGCGAAGTTCCTGGGAAAACGATTTTTCATGCTTTTGGAAAACATTTCTTCACTCAATTTATGTAGACAAATAAAAATATTATAGTTAATGATGCAAATTAGTTATAGAAAAAATATTGTTTGTATTTTGTGCGCGAAATGTTTTTAGTGTGATTGATTGATGTTTTTATTCGGCAAGTTTTATCAAAAAAGTGATATCTCACGCACTAAAAACCCAAACTTCGCGCACTTAATTCAAAAATAACCATTCAAACATTAGTGCGTGAAAAGTGTCTATATTTAGATTATTTATACACTATGAAGAATAAGTAAAGTATATATTTTATGCCCCCCGTTATAGGAAATGTACGACCAAGTAACAATGCTGTATGGAAGTTTTCGTTCGAACCAACCAAAAATTTTCAGTTTTTGACACATTCGAATAAAATAAGTATTTTTGAAAATCAATTTTTTTAGGCGTTTAATTTACTATTTCTTATATACTCGTTTATCTATTTGCATTATACGATAAATAAACTTAACAAACTTTGAACATGTGGCAACATATCCTTCAGGTTACTTTAAATATATTTCCTCCAAATTTTATAGAAACAGTAATATTAAAATTTTAAAGAAGATATAATCATTTTTTACTGTTTTTACTTAGATATGCAATTTCACAATTTAATACACTGTGAACACATTTATTTTTATGACTGCTGGGAGTATGCCATTATGAATACGTTTAGTAATATCTGGAATGTGTCTACTTTAGGTCAATCAGATATCAAGAAACTGCGGAGGGAAAATGAGCAGCTCAGGAAGGAGATATGGTGCCTGAGGGATGAATACGAGAAGCTGGACAAATTGCTGAAGGAAAAAGCCGACAATACTTCTTGTTCCAGCTGCAGCAGTGACACGGTGGGTATAATTAACTCATCATTCATCCAGGATCATTCCTTACATGCACAATCAAAAATAGAAACAGTACGGGTTTAGTTTTAGAGTTTTACTTTTGTAAATATACAATATAAACTAGTAGTATTTATTTTCCAAAATTTAATTTGCTCCTGAATGTGTCATAATTTCTTCAAAAATTGTTCGAGATATTTATCTCAAAATATAATCCAATGCGGGCTCTTCCCACACTTTAAAAAAAGTTATATTAATGTTTTTTAAATTTCATTTGTGGTTTAAGAAAAATAAGCGAGAAATAAATTGTTATAAATACGATACAAATTCAAATTAGCTCGTGACAAACTTTAGCTTTTAACGGTTGACAGCGCCACAATAGACATCTGCAGTAACACAAAACAAGAAACATATACAGGGTGTTTATATAGGTCTGCACGAAACTTTAATGACTTATAATTTGATATACAAATTATAGAACAAAAATATTTTTATTTTAAAATTCGCAAAACTAAGTTCATTTCTAGCGAATATTTTTAGTGCCACTGGTTTAATACTACATTATGATTTATAATTATGTTATTAATAAAACAAAAGTATAAACACAACCTACAAATAATCATTTAGTAATTATTTTATCATACACCGTTAAATTAAAACGCTATAACTATGGTCTTTTTAGATAAATAAAGTATGTAGGTTAGAAATTATAATTCTTTGTTGCTTCGCATCAAAGTATCTACGTTATAAAACCTTCTCCACATTTTTTTTTTTTATTAAATATTACTTAAAAATATCAAGCGTCAAAAAAAACTTTTATTTATTTTATATCAATGATTAAATGGTGTTAAATAAAATGTTGTATGGCACACGTCTGTTAATTACTTAAGTCACTTAAATGCACTATTAAACCAGTGGCACTAAAAATATTCGCAACGAATACAATGCCCCTATTTTTGGGAATTTAAAAAAATATTTATTCATATTCCAAATTGTTTATGTAATAATGTTCACTTCAAAAGTAATTTTAAACAATATTAAAAATAAACAAACGCAGCTAACTTGACAGTAAAACCGTTGAACAATTGTTCATTTTTATCTCAATTCCATGGTTGCCACTATTTCGGGAGTGATTTGTCATTTCCATACCTAATTTCTAAAGTTACAAGATTAATTTTGCTTATTGATTCAGATGCAGAATGTTATGCTCTACTACTATTATTTGAATGTTTTTTACCTGAAATAATTAAAGCAGCAGGAAATTACGAAAATATGATTCATGTTTGGGTGTTCCGAGTCACCACCTATATACGCATATTTAAACAAAAATATTTTCACTAGATAATTATTATCAAACGTGATATTTTGATTATATGAGTAATATAAACAACTAAAGTAGTTGGCTGCAGAAAATAGTTTATGTATGTTTATTTATTTGTTAAGATTGAATGCAAGGCTTTGATATGTGTTACACGATGCAGCCAGAGACCATATGCTCACCGTGTGACAAGACTTGTCACATGTCAGCAACTTTGACATTGTGTACCGATGGCTGAATGCAACATGCCGGATTAAATACAGATGCACTAGACACATTCACAATATCCAAACGGAATTCTAATGCGCACATATTACTCGCATTTATATACGCCACGTAACCTGCATGTAAACAGAGTCTGTTTAAATCAGGGTAGTTGCAACACTACCAAAAAAAAACACTCCCACATAAAAAAACTAAATTGTAAGAAAATTGTAGCTACAATTGAATCATTTAGGTATATTTTCCTTTAAATTAGTTATTCAAGCTGCAAGGAATGTAAGTATATTATAACCTAGAAGGTATGAAATGAGGTGCAGCTTACTGAACCAATATTCATGTTACCGTACGAAAATATTTGTATTAGGTAGCCGTATATTAAATTTTTCGCGCTACTAACAGCAATGAACGTAAACCTCAAATATTGTTAAAGTATTTGTAAAATGTGAGCAATTTGGCAGCTCAGATATATTTATTTGTAACTTTTTTTAGTTCATTTTGCACGTTGTTAGACGTCCAAATTTATATGAAATTCGTATGATTTTTATAATTATCCTACAAGTTATTTTCTATAACACTTCTTTAACAATGATAACCAAATAA
This sequence comes from Stenolophus ochropezus, assembly GCA_035578165.1. NCBI lineage: Eukaryota > Metazoa > Arthropoda > Insecta > Coleoptera > Carabidae > Stenolophus > Stenolophus ochropezus. Next base: position 46,279,442 of record JAQOWZ010000002.1, on the reverse strand, counting down.
TAAATGTTATCAGAAACTTACGACTTATGTTGCTATGAAAGTAATTTATACTTACGTGAAAGGTGGCGCAAAAAGAGCTATCAACATACGAGTATCTAGGATAGTTATGAGTATCATAACCGAGCTCGGAGAGCGAGAATTTTAAGACATCTAAGGCCAAATATGATTCAAAACGCATCCTTGGTTTGTCTGTATGGTTTGATATAATATGACAGATGTCCCATGTTATTTTGACAATTCTGTACGGTAATATTATTACCTACCATACGAACTTATCAATATTACATGGTATACAATCAGTGGTGTGCTATGTAAATTTTAACAAGGGGCTCGCATGTTTCTTAAAAAAAATTAAAATATTAGGAGAGGGGGGGGGGGATTGTAAACGCAATGCTAAACTACAATATTGGGATATCTTTGCAAAAGTTTGATGGCGACACTAGATTTTCATCCTAACATTACATTTTACTTCCTCAAATACAGCACAAGATGGGGCATCGCTTTTTACTTGCTTTGCTTTTCGGAAAAAGCTTAATAAATCCGATTGCCTTTTCATTTCTGTTGAGTCAAAATTATTATTATTTATTTAATACGTAAATGTAAAATACAAAATTTGCTTACTGTATTTTATTTATAATTTTTATATGAAAAGAAAACTCGTATATTGTGCAGGACTGCGAAAATGGCCGAATAGTTGCGATTATAGCATATGAGGCGGAGTTAACGCTGTATTGTCACTGTTGAAGTTAAAAGCAAATGTTATGTTCATAATGTTTTAAAATTTGAAATTAATTGGTTTTCGAAAAAGCAAAAATAATATAAAGATAAAAAGAACGGGGGCTCGCGAAATCACAAAGAATTTTAACAAGGGGCTCGCAAATTGTTTAGAATTTTAACAAAGGGCTCGCCCGAGCCCCTGCGAGCCCCCTATAGCACACCACTGTATACAATTATGACTTAGTTACTCTGCTTACTTTTATCTGTGTAAACAAAAGTTTAATATCTTGAAACCAGTAATAGTTATATGCATATTAAGTGTGAAAACGCCATTTTTTCGGATGAGTATTTTGTGGTACGAACTTACGAGCACTGCAATAGAACGACTCTGGAAAAAAAATCCCGCAATAGGTTTCTACAATATTTTTTGTACGAAAATCATAAAATCAATAATTAGTTTTTATGTTTGGAAAAACATTTTTATTTTTTGTATACAAACACTGTTTGATAGTTATGTTGTTGCCAACATTGTTAATCAAATGCTTTTAATTAATTTTCTTAAATTAAATTTAGTTCAATAATTCACTATTTTCTTTTATTATTATTACACAAAAGAATATTGAGACATTATACTTGTTTATTCTAAATATAGATTTTTAATAAATGCTGAATGATATAGAAATGTTTTTCCAAAATTTTCCGCACGCTAATCTGGTTGAGACGTGGGAAACTGAGATTTCCGACATTGCTTAGCAGGTGGCGCAAATCAACAGACTTTATTGTAAGAGTACAAAAATACTTTTATTTAAACAAAGGAAACAATGTAAAATTAAAGTACTGTAAAGTAAATATAAAAAATACATATTCAAATACCTAAATATAAATTATTTAATTTGCATACATTTAAATAAAAACAGTTTCAATATACACCTATCTTTTTTATAATAATGGATTTAATTAAATTTATTATTCAATTTTTCTCTTCCTTATTCATATCTTCTTTCATTAAATATTTATTTCATTGAAATTCGTAACATTAACTATATTTTTGAACAAAAACACTTGCAACACAAGAAAATATAAATTTCTAAACTCGTTCCTATAAATATCCAAATACCCCAAAAATCTAAATAATACCGAAAAATTCAAGTGGGTTGCACTTTTATATAAAACCTGGATTTTCCGAGCCATGGTGTAAATATATTTCAATAACCCATAATAAATTCTGAATTATATTGGAGTAACGTATTTTCGAAACGCCTTGACCGTTGTCAGAATAAATTTAAACACTACTTCGCCATCCATTTATCAAGTCCTTGTGAAGCAATTTGTCACAGAACAATAATTGTTGGTAAAGTTATTTTCAAACATAAACTACTTTACAATGATATATGTGCACGATGTCTACATAATTACATCTTTTCAGCACATACAATATCATGCTTAATACAGCTTTTATTTATACAATACCAGACAAAGTTATAGCCATTAATTTTCTGCATTACACTTGTGGCAAAAGTTGCCGGCTTGCTTTAAAACTTGTTATTTTTAAATAAATTTATGCTGCCATGAAATTGTTACAAACTGCTAAAAATTATAATTCCAAAAAAAGTAGAACGATTTTATATCCCAACAGCAACACACCCTTCAAATGTAGTTGTATTAAAAATAAAACAAAAAAGGTTTTTTCGAAATCGATACTAAAGTAGACGATATCACTCCGCGAAGTTAGCCAAAGTAGTAGCTGAAGTAACTTTACAGACTTTTATGTCAAAATTTAACTTTACGGACTCATCTGTCAAACGAATTAACCCATATTTTAACAGTATTATATTTTTGCAGTTTATTTTAGCACTACCTAAAATAACAAACATATTATTCTATAATATTATTAATGGATTTATTTATTATTTACCTTTGAAAATAATTTATCTGATTTCGTACAGACGACGCCTCAGCAGGTGTAAATGAAAATTATAAAGAAATATTTGACACTTTGACAATACGTTTGTTATCACAGCCATCCCCGTCTCAATAGCAAGCTGACGTTTTACAAACACATAATGGTATTTATTTATGTTTTTAATTAATAATTTAACGATTGATATACAAATAACTATTTATACAAAAATGTGACCCACAATACATGAGCGTGTTTGTAGTCATGTAGCAACATACCCTTCAGGTATATACTAGATGTCCGTTATAACAGACTAACCATTGGGATCTCGAAACCGTAAGATATATGAAGTTTGTTAAATTGGGCCAAAATTGCCGCATTTATTGGCCATTTCAACGATGTTTTTGTTTTCTCGAAAAACTACATAGCTCACTAGTTATGAACAAAAAAATGATTTTGGTCAATTTACTTTTTGACTTTCTTGTGTTAATTCATACAAGTTTCTAGTTCGCACATACTATAGACACTTTTTACGAGGAATTGACAGCAGTCCTCAAAATTATTGTAGGTCGAACACTTTTCGAGAAATTCATGCTAACTTTTATTTTTCGTATAGGGCTCAATTCTGTGCAACATATTAAACTCCTAACTAATTGAATTACTTATTCAAAATTTTGTTTGAAACAAAACATTTTCGATTTTGTTTCCAAAGCACCCTCGACCGAAATGAATAAAATTAATAATGTTCTAATTTCTGAGTTAATTTTCTCTATTATTTCTCTATTTAACAGTACTATACAGAAATTTGAGTCCTATATGATAAATAATAGTGTGAATTTCTCAAAAAGTGTTCAGAAGATTAGGAAATATTTCTTTGTTTGAAATGAGTTCCTATATTGATAAAACTATTCCAAAGAATGCAAAAAGAACAAGAATTTCAATTTGGAATCAATTTAATTCATTTTGCAAAAGTCGTAAATATCAATTAACCAAACTTGTTTATTTATTATTTGTAATTCTTGACGTATGCATTCAGCTATTGAGATATAAATACCAAATAAATGTGTTTATTTATCTACTATTTGTCATTCGTAAAGTTATCAAGCAAATATAATTCGAGCTATGAATTTAATCGATAAAATTTACTCATAATTCCTGCAATGAATGACAAGTCGGGTCAAAAATTATTCTTAAATCACGACAGCGAAACTAACTACAATAGTGTGTAAAATTGTCATTTATTTGTCAATTTTTGGTTTATAAAACAATTGTTTAATAATTAAATGTCATCAGCATTCATTGATAATATACCGTGAGTTTATTTTATTGTGAAACATGGGATTTGCTATATATTACTTATAAGACTTCACATTTGATTGACGGCAATGTATCAAAGCGTTCACTTTGAAATGAAACGAAGGTTGTCAAATTCACGTCGTTATTAACTGTCAACTGTGAACTTTTTTAAACAAGACATTTCATTTCTACGTCCTTATAGAATGGACACAGTGGACAAATAGAGTGGCCCAGCAGGGCTCCTGATGTCAAATTATTTGATTTTTTTTTAAACTGGAGAACATTAAAACTAGGGTCGTGTAACTTAAATGGGTGACATTAGGCTCCTTTTGTCCTGCCATCTCTTGGTTGCTCCCCAGAAGTTTAATAGAAATAATAATTGGCATTCATTTTTATAGAAAACAAGTTTTTCAGCGATAAAAATAATTTTGTGTAGTGCAATCAGGATCAGGGATAAACATTTTAATAAAATTTTGCAAAAGATAATTCATTTTAATGGGAAGATTGAAGATATGAAACGAACGAAAGTAGAAGTGTTGAAACACCTCGCTAAAAGTTTTGTTTTTGATATACAGCAGTCACGTTACAATCTGAACTGAACCAACTGACCTACCTCGGCGAGTAGATCACTTAGGATCAGCTCGTTCAGTATAGGGAGTAAAGTGAACCAGTCAAATGGAATGAAAAGTAAGTGAGCCGGATACAAAAGTGTATGTTGGATCAGATCAAAGTGGCAAATCGGAGCAGTTAGAACATTTAACATATTCATGGAAATGTAATATTAATGTTTAAATAAATTATATATTACAATTAAATATTTGTTTCTTCCTCGATTTCTTCTTAAAATTATTTTTCGTAATATAAAATGAATACCTACAATAAATTACTTGAAAGCATAAATGCTTGCCTATAACATGTATTGCTAGGTTGCGTATATATCAGTTAGTTGGGGGGAGCAAACACCGAGTGGCGCTGATTGATATTATTACAGTTTCGTATCTATAGTAGAATACATAAAAATATTGTATGTAATTTGTGATTGAAACGAAATTATTTATTTATTTATTTATTTAATGGCAATATACATATACGAGTGTAATAATTAAAAAAAAAAATTCAAAATCACTCTAGAAACATCAAACTTACCCTAATTACACGTATTATAAATGAGAATTTTAGTGAACGCTTTGATACATTGCTGCGAATTAAATGTTAAATTATAACCATGGGTATGGCAAATCCCATATTTCACGTTAAAATAAACACACGGTATTGTACGATACTCATTTGTCTGTTTTTATGTAACAACTATTCATAAATTTTACCGATTAATTCATGGCTCTTATTATTATATTATTGATGACATAATAAAGATACCTCACAAACTGCTTTCAAACAATAAAGTTTAAAACATTTAATTCTTTAGCTTTATGGAATTTGAAATCAGAATCTTCCTATATATAATGCTCTACTTTAACTTTAACTGACAATCTTACACGGTTGTAAATATCTAAATACTTAATAAAATGTGCGCTACATAAGTGAATTTATTGAAAAATTTTCCTGTCTTTTTATAATATAGAAAGAACTTAGTCTCTGATATGATTAGAAACAAAGCCAATATTTTATGTTCAAGCATTTCGCCGTTGACGTTTCTAATAAAAATACAAACTAAACCGTAAACTCCGTTTCCATTTTATGATATACGAGTTCTAAACTTTGTGTCGTGAGATTTTTTTATTGAAGTTTCCATGTCTGGATTTTTATTGTCAAAGACAAAACGATTAATGGGGTAAATATGGCTTTTGCGGCTGAAACCTTAACTAGATATAGATCAATTATCCTCTCGATAAAGTTTGTATGCGGAGGCCCCGATGAAGGTTGACAGCTTAATTCAGAGGAGAATTGTAGGTAGAGAATCGATCAGGCAAATTATGAACCGGAACCGATATATTATAGCGAGCGTTGCCTTCACTTACACGCTGTATATCTCTAATATATATATATATATAGCTCTAACAGAGGAGGTTACCGGTTCTCTGCCTCACAGATAACATTACATAAACACTCGAATATACGCAAGCCAAATTTATATTAACAATTATTATATACAAACACTAATAGTAGTGGATAGAAATGAAATTTACTCGTTTCTTGAATTTAACGAAAAAAATATTTGAATTTGCAGGCTTGAATTTGAAAAAGTGAGTTTTCATTATCAACCTAAGCTATCATGGTTACCAAGTAAACGGTAGTGAAAAACAATTTTGTTCTCTTACAATAAAATCTGTTGATTTTCATCACCTAAGCAACGTCGCGAATCTCAATTTCCCACGTTTCCCTCAGATTAGCATACGGAAACTTTTGGAAAAAAAAAATTTTTACTTCTAAAGAATTTATTAACAAACTGTATTTAAGTAAAATAAACAGGTATAATTTCCCAAATATCCTTTTACATAATAATAATAAAAGAAATTAGTGGATTATTGAATGAAATTTAATTTAGAAATAATAAATTTAGTGCATTTGGCATACAATCTTGGCAACAACTGCTGTCATAGGTTGAGAGCACTTGGAAATATTGAAACTTATAACCACAAACAGTGTATGTATGTATATAATAATTAAAAATATTTGTATTTGATTTTATGATTTTCGTACAAACCTCTTGAGTGATTTTTTTCCAGATTCGTTCTAATACAGTGCTCGCAAGTTCGCGCCACAAAATACTCGTCCGGAAAAATGAGTTTCCTACACTTTATATGTAAATAACTATACCAATATAAAATAAAGGTAAATAATTTTGAGTATATAGGCTAGTATTGCAGTATTTATAAGTGCGCGAAATTTGTATTTTTACTACGTGGTCACTATTTTGACAAGACTTACCGAGCTGAAAAAGTCAATCGAACGCACTAAAAAAACACTTAGCTTACAAAGTACAAACAATATTTTTTCTACAAGTAATATATTCATTGAAACAGAAATAGATGAATTTCAAAATAATAAACACTCCGTTGACAATGTAATCAAATAATAAAAGTTATCCGACACTTATGACATTGCTATGAAAGTATTAAGTTATACCACGGATTTTAATTATATACAAAATACAAAATTAATGCTTAAACTTAAGCAAACGGTAGCGCGAAAAGTAATTAATTTTGAAAATGTGACCAATAATACATGAGTGTATTTATAGTCATGTGGCAACATACTACAGGTGTTTAAATAAAATATAACTCCCTCAAGTTTGAAAATTGAAATGAATATTAATTTCACATTGCCATAGGTCCTTGCCCTAGCAGAAACTGTAGACATAGTCTAACTTTTACCAATAAAGTACATCCTTCTTCATTACCCATAATTAAGTGTAACAGTTTGATTTTTTGTAAAAAATATTTACCAAATATCACTTTTATTTAGAAAAATATGAAAGATAACATCATTATTTACAAATTATTTTTTCGCGCCTCCGTTTCATTATGACTTGTATTACAGAATTAAAAATCGTCCAGAACTTAAATATTTTAGCATTATATTCTGTCAAAATTTTTAATTTCATTTTATTGGAAAAATAAAAAGGTTAATTAAAACAACAATTTTTGATTTATTATTCACATTATACGCTTCTTGTATGATTATGATTACGTTAATTGTTGAAAAATATCAATTCACATTCGTTTTAGTGAATTGGTTGTACGAGTATATCCATGTGAACCGAAAATGTTACTGACATAAAAACCTGCAGTGTATAAAATTCTAAGTAGTAATATTGTTTCTTTAATAAATTAAAAGTGTCATCGGCGCAAAAAATCTCGCATTATTTGCAGGCCTCGGTGCAAAAGTTTAGTTTATGGACTAGTGATACAAATAACTATTTTGATAACAAAACCCACAATATGTAATGAATTTTTCATCATGTGACAATATACACTTCATAAGTATCTTAAAATTACTTTTACAATTAAAATTTGAAAAAAAAATCCAATAAGTATTTTTAACATGTGACCCACAATATGTGAGTGTGTTTTCACAACAACAATGTTTAAACTGTTTGTACAATTTTCTCTTTCTATTAATATTTATTATGTTTGGAAATAATCTGGAGAAATTTTTGTCTTACATTTTGTAAAAATATGTATTATTAAACATGCTACATTATTCATAACTTTGAAATAAATTCCGTCCAGATTTGAGCCCTCTGATTACACCTTATGAATAAATATTGTGTATTACAGTAAAAATTCTTCCAGGACTCATGTACATCATGTTCGGAATCCGAGGAGACGGAGACGAGTCAAAACATCGAGAACGTCCAGAAAACAACCCTCAACAACCTTCGCACGGAATTCGACCACTTGTCGGTGGTGACAGAAGAAACGTCAGCTGACAACTCGGACAAGAATTCGAACAGTGCGACCAGTCCGAAGGAATGCAACTGGGACGCAATTCCCCCGGATCAGTCTTACCCTAATTCACAAACCCTACCCCTTCCGACCTCAAAAAACACGACAGAAGGGATGCCTAAACATTTTTTCTCACCCTTAAAATCAAGCAAAAGTTACGATAACTGTACCGACAACAACTTATGTGCTTCCAATTGGTCGTTGAGTGCAAATAATTCCACAAACTGGATGCATTTTGTTAATTTTGATCAATTTAATAAACCTCCTTGCCATCAAACAGTTGTGCAAAAAACCATATTACCTCCACCTCCAATTTTTCAAGAAAACTGTACAAATGAATTACCTTTATGTAAAAAGACAGCACCAGACATTTTAGTCAAAACTGACGTACCAAATTTTTCACAAGATTCCAGTACGAATTCTTTTGTTAACGGTGGAAATTTAGATGAATTATTACAAGATATACAGACCATTTCTAATGATATACTTCAAATTTCTCAAAATGACAATAAGAATAGTTTTGAAGAACAAGAGAAGAACGATAAATATAAGAGTGAATTAAATGTGGTGCTGATGCCCAAAGCAATGCCACTGTTGGGTTTTGAAAAATATCAAAATATAAAATCAAGTATGGAAAGTATAAAATCTGTAGAAAGTATACCAATGTTAGAGATACCAGAGATCCCAAATCTTCCGCCACCTTCACAAGCATTTACCCCTCAACCATTTCCCACAGAACTGTTAAGTTTTACACCACCCAAGTCTTTAACACCCATACCTCCACTACGTCCTGACATGACACAAATGTCCAACCCTTTTTTCTACGGCTCTTTTGACTCATACCAGAATACAGACGTTACAAACCGGTTCAAACCGGATGTCTTTACACAGGAGAACAAAACAGAAAGCAAAACAGATATCCCTGCTAAACCCGAAGAAAAAGACGACAAGAACATTAAAACTAATATCGAAAATGAAATTGTAGAAAATAAAAAAAGTGATGGAGAAAAGAAAAACAGTCCAAAATCGAGACGAACTAGAAAAGTGTCTATTTATTTTAAAGGCAAAAAAGATAAACTAGCAAGAAGTTTAAGTCTAGACACAAAACTCCTACAAGATACCAACCCCCCGAAATCACCTACCATGGACAAAGTCACCCTCCCTAAAACCTCAAGTTCCGAGTCCAAAATGTCTCTCGGCGACTCCAAACCCCAAGAAGAAAAAATCCTAAACTCGGACCACAAAACCTCGAGCGATTCCAAAAACTCGTACGACCGAAAGCACCGCAAAAGCAGCTCAACAAGTCCAGAACGCAAACACGTCCACGTGAAACTGGACGAGAAGAAGGGCCACAAGAAACGCCACAAGAAGTCGGACCGCCGGCCAGCCAACCGTCGGCTGAGCGTGGATAGACTCCGAGAACGCAGCTTCTCCGTGTGTACAGACCGCTCCAACATCCTCGACCACAAGTTCGGGCACTTTGAGGACTACACGAATAGTGAGCGTGATCGGTCCAACAGTCTAAGTAGTTGTGATACGGTCAAGTCCAGGAAGATGTCACAAGTGCCGCAGTTTCAAGTCAGCGGGAAGATTCCCTGGTTTGGGTGTTGGGGTAACGGGTGTTTATAATAATTGCGTAGAGTATTCCACGTTAACTTTTCCACTGACGTCACGAATATAGTCGTTCCACGATAATAATAGTATATTATACACTCGATTATACACCAAGGTTGAGAAGACTATCGTTATTGACCTACCGTTAAGATTGTGTCCCGAGGTGCGAAGCAAGAGAGGGATACAAAGCGCTGGTCAATAAGTCTTCTCAACCGTGGCATACAAATATATTATTTTTTCATTACTAGCATTTAAATCCCAATCCTACTTGAAGTAGGCTGCATTTATTTCTATGTCCAACATTTCAGTTTGGTAACCGCACCTCGAACCGCACTTTTGATTCTTGATTTGTTTTTTACTTAATTACGTACATTAAATGGCAAATTTTATTGTGAATTCATAATTTATACATTTCTTGTGTTCAACGAGACCAATTATATTTGGATTAGGAAGTTTGAGTTTCTACGAGTTTGCATTATTGACCTAGGTCAATAATAAATTACTGAAAAACATTTTCCTCATGTCAAATAAAGGTAAATAATGGTGGATGTATAGGCTAGTAGTGAAAAAGTGAATAAATAATGTTAAAAAAAGTCGCTGAGGGTAAATACATAAATAATTTAAACCAATAATATGCAATTAATACTTGTAATTAAACAAAATTAATCTACTGATTAAATAAATAATTAAATTTTTATATTTATCCCTGAATCTGTATCAAAGTAGTTACGAAAAGAAAAGTTTTTTCAAATTACGAAATTTTTGATCATGGCGTAACTGTGAGGAAATATTTAACAATTATTTTTTATTTTTGATCTTGTAATTTAAATCAGACTGTTTTCACTGTTTTCTAACTGAATTTCACAACAAAAAATCAAAATTCAAAAATAAATTAATATGCAACTAGTGTGTAAAATAAATGTTTTTTAGTCGAGTGCTGTTTAACCATTAAACGTATCCGAATGCGAAGATTATAGCACAAAATAAAAAACACTATGTTACACACGTGTTGCATACAATATTTTTCCTACAACCGAAATATTAATAAAAATTAATTTCAAAAGTAAATTAAACCCTTGATAAATGTATTTACGTTGCCTAGCAACGTTTACTTTTCATGAACCAATGCGAGAAAAATATCTCAAAGGACGGCATAAAGTATGTACTTTATGCCTGGTTGTTAGAAAAATATTTTTTTAACTATAGCTAAAAAAGTTGATTTATTTGAAAATTTTATTCAATGGTTTCTGAAACACACATTTTTAAGCCACTGATTGGATAGTAAATTTTAATATTTTTAATTATTAATTCTTAAATGAAACGTAATTTAATTTTGCAATTTTTTTTATACAAATTCTGAAAATCAAAATGTAAATCTTTTTTACTGGGTGGTACCTAGTCTGCTTTATCGCAGATATATGTAATGATATAATTAAATAGTGCAAAGCATTTACCAGACGTCATCCCTCGAGTACTTTAGCTGCTAGGGAGGCTGCACCACAAGGGAAATACATTATTTAAAAAATTAACGAAATTTATGAGATAAGACAATATTGTTCTTGAAAAAAATTTGAAGATTAAATAGAGTCTAGTAAATTTATTTATTAAATATTAAATATTTTATAAAATTAAAAAACCAAATTTCAGACCTGAGAGCTACTACCTCTGTCTCTTTTGCACTTATTGTAAAGGTAGTGACGTCACGAAATTTTTATTAAATTATTTCTCGTTTATTATAAAATATTTTACATAATAAAAATACGTATATAATTATTTTTTTTTGTCATTTAATATTAATATAAACATAAATAAAATACAAGTATTTTGAAATTATATTTTAATTAATATTTCATATCAATATATACAAATAATATTGTTAATGGTTAAAAGTTAATTATATTTTTCCACGAATAGTGTTTTCAATTTATCTATTTTTGCATAAAACAATGACGAATTCTATACAACGGGGAGCGACTATATTCCTAATATAAATATTAAAATTCTCGTTAAAATTGTCATTATATTTTGTCCACCAAAAACATAAACATATATCATATTTTTTACAAATACTATTAAAAAGAACGATGCAAAATCGGAAATTAATAAAAATTAATTCAAATATCACGTAGGTCAAAAATCATCATTCATATAGCAATTATTGTTAAACAAAAAAATATTTATTTAACATATAATATTCAATTATTTATTTATATTTTTGAAAATGAATTTACAAAAATTTGAAAATTCGTACACAACTCTTTTCAAGAATATAAAAATAAAAATAATAACTTTTAACTACAGTATTAAAATATTTCTATTATTCTAGCGTACTTTTATAGTATTTGTAAAAAGTATTTTTGACGCCAGTCGCATTGTTAACTTGGAATACAAAGTTTCTTGCTACGAAATTTAAATTTCGTGATTTAATTTTCTTCAAAATTATGTCTAAAATAATTATGGAAGTTGAAATATTCAATTACAAAACTTTGAATGATTACTGTCTAATCATAATTGGAGCTTAAGTAAAGATAAATGTAGCAAGAAATATAAAATGTTTTAAATGAATTTTGTATAAAATGTAGTAAAAATTTAGGGAAAAGACACAATATTTGTTTTCTGTAAATATTAATATTTATAACTGTTTTTTGTATATAACGTAATATTCTTGTGCTAAATAATATTTTGTACATTAAACTAGCAAATAAATAACTTTCATTTGTTAAATTATTTATATTAGAAAATACTCCTTACAAAATAATTTTCTAATGCTACTTTTACTTGACGTAAACTTTAAAATATGTAAAACACGAAGAACAATTTAATTGATGTTTACGTTCCCATGATATGGCAATTAAAAAAGTATAGCTAACATATAATTAATCTACATATAACTGTACTATTTTACCCATTACTAAGATAAAATTTTTATGAAAACACTTACCAATATATAAAATGAGTCCATAAAAGACTAATTTGTATAAAAACTGCATTTTACAAGTTCTAGTTCATATTTACACGTCAAATTATAAATAGTACACAAAGACCATAACCTTAAAATATCCTAATAATTTACAAACTATGCACTCATTTTCACGTATAAACACACAACAATTAACTTTATCAACAATACTTCAACAATGCACTTTATTATTACGGTACTAAATATAAGTTAGGTTGGAATCAATTTATGTTAAAACTTGAAATAATATCTTACTACTTTTAACGTTTTTCATATGTCTGAACCAAATAAGTATTGTAAAAAACAAAAGATCGCAAATTTCCGTCCTAACACTAATTATTACCGTATTTTACAAAAGTCCGGAAATTAATGACAACAAAACAAGACTTTTTGTTTTCACACTGATGGCTCGGCCGGTATCCGCGATTTTGCCGGCAAAGTAGAGCAAATCAGTGACTTCAAAACGTTGAACGAATATGTACAATCAATAAACTTTAAAATAATTTAAAATGGTATTCTACTTAACAATTCATTGTTCCTTTACAACATGTATGAATATTACAATAAAATAGTAATTATTTGTAATTTAAAACAAAAATTTACACTATTTAAACTTTTCGTGTTACAGATACTAACGCCACACTTTAACGTAAAACAGAAACATTTCTAAAGCTATATTTAAGCTGTAGAATTCCTTTTCAGTGTCATTTACAATACCTGCAAAACAAGTTATAAATAAACTAAATAGAAATAGAGCCAACAAATATTCAAACACTAGTCTACAACAAACAAAAAAATAAGTCTTTTAAGTTTTTAAATATAATAAAACATAATTAATGTTAATTTTACAACTATATTTAAATACGAATAAAAATAAAATTTCAGAAGTACTTCCCTGTTAATTATATTCCTTCAAGGATCTTATATCTTATTTATAAAAAATGACCAACTTACTTCAAATTTTGACCGAAGATTATTATTTACTTTTCATTTAAACAAAAACATACGAAATTGTCTGTAAAATGTAAAACTATCAAATGCTATCTACGTATGTAAACAACAAGTGATTGTTTTTACAAAATAAACTTATTAAACAATCAGGCAGTCATTTAACATATGTATAGAAACATTTTTTGTTGTCATCACTATTATTTTAATGTGTAATTGTCTTTATATAGCATTTTACACTTTTTTAACACAAATGATATATTTAAACAAAAGCTGGGTCTATTAAATGGACGTCAGTAGATGATAAAAATACTTTTAATAGTTATTTTATTCTTTTCATTATTAAACACTGTAATAATTTAAATTTAACACTAATATTAATAAATATATACTATTACAACGTTAGATTTTCAAATTTCTTCCAGAAAAATAAGAAAATATCTCAACAAGTTTATTTTTATCAGTTTTGGTAATAATGGCCAATTTCAAAGAAACCCACTTTTAAAGAAAAACATCTTTTTCTCTCATATTTTTTTCTCTACATTGCCCCAATTTTTTTAAGCTCAATTTAGTATTGGTAGTTGGGCAATAGTTATCTTTGTAAGATGCCTCTACCATTCAGTTTTGGAGTTATAAATTTGAAAAAAGGAAAGGATTATGATAAAGGATCATAATAATAAATATTTGCAATGAACATTTATTGTCCCTAATAATAAAGGGATAAAATTTATATAAAATATAGTATGTCACTAGATCTCAGTTCATTTATAAAAGTAAAAATATGTGCTACCTTAATATTCATTCTTCTATTTTAATAACTTATTTATAAATATTGTCATAAATATGAGACAAATATGCAAAATGGAATATATCACATTTATTATTTTGATTTTAAATAAATTGCTATTAATGTGAATTTAATATTTTTATTGCGCATTTCGATTTCGTTGTGCAGTCAATTGATTATGAGCCCGAATTCTATTTGTAGTTTTGTCCGAATTTAATAAATAATTTGTCTGTGGAGCAGCTCTGTATAGAGTTGTTCTTTTATTATAACTGCTAGAACATTGTGAATCTGCTATGGATCTGCCATCACCTTCATCTCTTCTTGACATCTCAGAAAAAGGCGACTGTCTTTTCGGGTCACAATCATTTTCCTTTCTTTCTTGCCACTTTTTGTTTTTTGTTTCTCGCTCTAGAATATCAGCAGTGGTTAAATCCGAGCTTTGAATCTGCTGAAGAGTCGCTGTTGAATCCGAGAGCCAAGGTTTTGTTGTTTTGGTTCTGCACGTACAAGGTTCTGAATTGCATTTTTGGCAGATGTTTGCTTTAAGATCTTTGTCTAAGTCTGGGTCTTCTAATATACCTATTTTTATTTTATCTAATACAGAATTGTCAATATTTGGTTGTGAGGTGTTATTTTGATTTAATAACAACTTGGAAAGTGGAGGTGCCAGACCTAAACCAATATTTCTTTCGTGGTAAACTTCAGAGATGGTTGGTGTTAATTCTCGGTTGATGTGACGTAACTGCGTGGCTAAAATAGTATCGTGAAGACTGCTAGCACTAGTTGGACCCGATTTAACGACTTCTAAACTAGAAGACAAGTCTTGGCCTAAAGATTCATCTACTTCCACTTTAGTAGATTTGTCCAAATCATCAGAATCAGGAGAGAAATACAACAAGCGTTCATTAGCGCTCATTGTATCGTCATTTGGTAATGTTACTGGTTTTCTTAAATTGTTAGAAGTACTTTGACCTGGTGTAACTTCAGTTCGAACACTCAAACGATCCAAAGTTGATAAATTGCTGCGCATTCCTGAAAAATTAACTGCAAAATACTCAGTTCAAATATTTTTACCAAACGCAACATATATGTAAGTGTTAAAAAAAAATACTAATAACCTTCTGGTGGGATGAGAGATTTAAATATTTTATTTAAAGTTCTTGTTTTAATAATGCACAACAAATAAATTTAATTCTATTAAAAAAAAAGAAATATTTAAATCCAGTGGCACTAATCTTTTACGTCTTAATTATTACGAATTTAAAAAATCTTTTTAATTCAAATTAAGGTCGTTAAATTATATGTATCTTCAAAATTTGTAACAATTTTTAAAACACTCTGTGTAAATAATAAAAGAGGTATTGTAATTTTATCGATTTTAATATACGAAAGAAGGTTTTTGCAATAATTTGTGATTATTATTATGTCTGTCAATCTGTCCGAATGTATGTGTGCATGAATAGATCAAAATTGACTGAACGAATTTTAATAAATTAATCAAATAATAATAACCTAGAAGCGAAAATATATTGTATTTTGAGTTTTTTTTTTGTAAATATTCCAACAAAAAATTATTTTGAAAAGTTTTATTTGAGGAAAAAAAATTAATGATAGTTAATGAATATTTAAGCTTCTGACATTCAATAAAAATTGATCAACTTTTGTTAAAAATTATCAACCATATCCTTTTTTTTTTTGCAAATATTTCGTAACAAAAAAATATGTCGTAAGAAATTATTTGATGAAAAAATATTAAATTTCCCTTACCTTTCTTAAACGCAGATTTGCCCTTGCTGCTCTGAACATTATATTTTCCGAAAACTTTGTTCTCCAGTTTTTCTAACTCGCTATCTGAGCTTTCAAACCCAGTAATGGGTTGAGACACAGCTTCTGCTAAGTTGTTATAAACAGGCGCAGTGTTTGGTAAATCAACTAGAGGAGTTGCTCTAGGTGGAGGTAAGGGTGGTAAAGCACCTAGATGACGACGCAAGACCGTTGCATGACCACTGGTACTGTTACTATCCCAGTCAGTTGCAGAACTAGCTGAACTGCTGCTGTCTGGACGATGGGAGGTCTCAGCTTTCTGCGATGGATAAAGTATTATTTGCATTCTTGGAGAAATATAATTCCTTTCTTACCTCGGCATGAGAATAAAGAGTTCTGATCCTTGTCTGATGGGCTAAACTCAGAGACATAGCCGGAGCACAAGGTTCGTGAGATGCCGGCTGCATGACCACCGGTGGAGATGGTGTAAATGCTGCATCTGATTCTCCACCTCCTCCAGGTCTACCCACTATAGCTGAGGGTGGTTTGCGGGGCGTAGTCGCCACTACAGTGGGCGGTTGTTGTTGGTGTTGTTGGCCATCTGGCTCTCCTCGACGTCGGACGTAACTGGTGAAGGCACCGCCCAATCTACGATATATATAAATAATTTTTGGGGTTCGTGGATAAGTGTGTACAATGATTGTGGTTCTTAGAAATTCTAGATGAAATGGCCATATCGATTTGTGATTAAATGACAAGGTACAATTTTTAACAAGGCATTTAAACTGGTAATTCCTTTTCTGGTTTATAGATGGCTCAAAACAAGGCGTTTAAACTGGTAATTCCTTTTCTGGTTTATAGATGGCTCAAAACAAGACCCAGGAGAAACTGTACTGATTGTATTTGGTCCAGGTTACCAAATAAAGTAATCCATATACTAAATCCTACTATACTTCCAAGCAAAGATCTAAGCAATAAATCGCTCTGCTTTCGTAAACTTCATAAACCGTAGAGGAGTAACAATCAATATTATGATAGAAAGCCAGGCAGGGATATCCTCAAACAACTGGCAAAACACAATCCACGTCATTCTGTGGTAGATATCAGTACATGAGAGAATCTTAGGCAATGATAAAGCAGATACGCCGCAAAACATGGAGCCAAACTATTATTTTACGGGCCTGAATCTTCCTGCGAAATTTTGCAAAGTCACATGTTCAACTATTGCCATAAGTAGATTAAACTAACAAGAGAAAAATGAAATTTTTTTGATAAAAGCGATTAGTCCTTAGTCCTCAACTTGTAATAATAAAAATAGTAATAATGATTGTGTTTCTAAGAAACTGAATTTGAATCTCGCCGAATTGCACTCTCCTCGTCAACTAAATGTCTGGTTAACTTTTTCTCTGGTATAACCTAAACCGATTTTTATGATTAAGCAAATCTGGTAGACCTAAGAATGATAGGTATAATGTTTATTTTATATTGTAATATATTTAAGTAAATTCAAGTGAAGTAAAAATAAAACATTAATAGTTTTAAAAAGGCAGTCATTACCGAAAAATAAATTAATAAAAGTAGTGTTGTTCTTAAGGGAACACAAGCATAATGGATAAAAAATCTACTAAGGATTCGACAGCACAGGGACACACTTTATTAATTATATGAAACATAATTGAAATTTAACACTAAAGTTGTTCCCTCAAAAAACCAATGTAATTATGGAATTAGCATACAAATAAAAATTCTGTAAACTTTGTTTTAAAACATAATAACAAATTTTCTTTTTGTAATATCTTAATGAAGTAATAATTCATAAAATATGATTCTGTATCTGACGAGTTTTTAATTATAAAAAAAAAATGCGCTCTCCGTTAAAATTAAAACTACGATTTATTGAATTCATAATTCATGTTCATTCTTTCTAGTAATTACACATAGAACGAATGTCTTAATTTAAAATTTCATTAAACTCATTTATCATTTACGTTAAAATATTCTTATATTGTCTTTTCAACTCTAACATCTTTTTCAAATCGTGAATAATTTGTTTTTAAGATAATTTATTGTAATGTACATCGCAGAAACAATTAATTTCAATTGAACAGGAATTGAAAATAGAAGAAAATAAAGCAACATTGAGTCAAATGGTTGAGACATATATGGAAATCAAAAGAAATAGATATAATAAAATCATTACTGCTGCAATGGCGGATTTGAGGGGAGGGCGATGAGGGGGTCGCCCCACCTTAGACAAAATAATAATAAATAAATCTCGAGCACAAAGACGTCTCATATACACGAACATTGTAAAGATTTGTTTGATTTGGAGCAAAATTGTCAAGAACAAAAACTATTTACCGAAATATTGATGTGAAAATTTATAATGAATCTGATATTCCCGTCAATGCAAATGAATAATTTGCCTTTTCTTCACAAAGTTTTTATTAGCAAGATGTACATTTCGGCTACCTTGTAGCCATCTTCAGTTGTACAATGTCCTTAAAATTAAAAACAGCTTATATTTATACTTAATGTCTAGCGATACAAATGGATTAACCAATCCGCTGCCTAATGGCAGTTACAATTCGGTTCTATGAACTTTAATAAAGGATTATCTAATAGGGAAAGGTCTGTGTTTATTAAATGTGTACTGTGTTTTTTCATTGCTATTGCTTCTGACATATTTAATTTGTTGCTATTGCTGGATTTGATACACTCTACGTCATCTAAACTGAAATTATGGCCTGTGTTATGGTTGTGAAGAGCTATTGATGAATTAAAAATATTTTTGCTTTTCAAATGGTACATGTGTTCTTTGAATCGTGTATGTATTTTCCGTTTAGTTTGTCCTATGTATTTTAACTTACAGATTTTACATTCTATAGAATAAATTCCTGAGCATTCTAATTTATTTTTAGTTTCAAAATTTGGAAAATCCAGAAATTCGGCATCAATTTAGCTTACAATAATAACTTCAAAGTAAAGAACCTGTTGAACAAAAATTTTGAAACTAAAAATAAATTAGAATCCTCAGGAATTTATTCTATAGAATGTAAAATCTGTAAGTTAAAATACATAGGACAAACTAAACGGAAAATACATACACGATTCAAAGAACACATGTACCATTTGAAAAGCAAAAATATTTTTAATTCATCAATAGCTCTTCACAACCATAACACAGGCCATAACAGTGTTGCCAGATCACCGTAATGTGAAGTCGCCTTGTCAAACTTAAAATATCGCCAAAAATCGCCAAGTTCGTTGCGTATGATTTGTCAAATTAATAAAATTTTCTTTTAAGATAAGCTTAGTAATACTTTAACAAAAATACATTCCTAACGAAAATATATTTATATATACTATTTATTAGTAATAATAAATTTTAGATGAAGAAGGATCTCACCAATAGTAATAAGTTATTACTACTGGTAAGATCCCTCTTCATCTAAAATTTGTATTATTTCATTACTACATAGATAGGCAAGCCTGTATGTTTTTGCGTATCGCTATTTTGGCATCAGATTTGACGGAGCCATATAGTTCGTGGTTCCATGAACTACTTTGCAGAATTGAACTTACAAAATTTCTGTTAAATAAAAATGTTTTACATATTTACTGTATTTTTTTTGTATCTATGAAAAAAGTTCTTTCAATAATTCATTGGTATATTTATTAATTATTTGACTTTTACTTTTTTCTTTATATTTGAATTTGACTATCACGCCTGATGTTAACCCAAATGCAACCAGCCAAACAGTTTTTCATTATGTCGCCAAATATCGCCAAACATTTCTAATTAATCGCAAATTTAATCGCCAATCGCCAAATTGAAAATTTTGTCGCCGAATACTATAAAATATCGCCCAAATGGCGACAAGTCGCCATGTCTGGCAACACTGGGCCATAATTTCAGTTTAGATGACGTAGAGTGTATCAAATCCAGCAATAGCAACAAATTAAATATGTCAGAAGCAATAGCAATGAAAAAACACAGTACACATTTAATAAACACAGACCTTTCCCTATTAGATAATCCTTTATTAAAGTTCATAGAACCGAATTGTAACTGCCATTAGGCAGAGGATTGGTTAATCCATTTGTACCGCTAGACATTAAGTATAAATATAAGCTGTTTTTAATTTTAAGGACATTGTACAACTGAAGATGGCTACAAGGTAGCCGAAATGTACATCTTGCTAATAAAAACTTTGTGAAGAAAAGGCAAATTATTCATTTACTTTGTGAATTGAATTAAACTTCACGTAACTCAACAATAAACGTATTAATGCAAATGAAGTTCTGTACTTGGTACTGAAATTTATTTATTAGTAAATAAATTATTAACAATATTAATTACGCGACCTGCAAGTATGACTAGGACTGAATATAACTTTTTTTTTTATTAAGGAAATGGATCGGAGAAAATTTTTGAACCGCTTCGCATCAAAGAAAAATATTTGATTTATTCGTTTGTATGTATAATTTTAATTTTTAATGAACTAAAAAATATTAACTCCTCCTTTGGATAGTTTTTTGATCCGCGACTGTACTGTTGTGAGAATCAGGAGGGAAAAGAAAACGAGGGAGACCCATAAAAAGAATAGGAGTATTAAATTGGAAGAAGAAAACAGAAAATAGGAAGACATGGAAAAGAATCAGCAATCTATCTGAAAAAAACGGGAACCGATCTAACTTAAAAAAATAATCTAAATAGCTTCAAAGAAGAGACGTTACTACACCTAGGACTCTCTGCGCCACTACATAAATTTTTTGTAACATTTTTTGTTTATAAATTTTAAGTAATTGAAATATAAACTTACCGTTTTCCGGGGATGAGAGACCGAGCAAAAGGCGCAGGAATTCTCGGGGGTGGTTGAACGGGAAGCAAGGCTGATTTTTGTCTCAACCCAGAGTTGGTACTACCGGCACATTCATTATCCGAATGAGAAAAATCGTTTTCAACTGAGGCTAAAGATTCCAAACTGCTTGACGAATCAATACTCAAACTCTTTGGAGCTTCCTGTGTATCGAACAATGCAAGTAAAGCTTGCAACACAAACTGTACATTTCTTCTGTTTGCTTGCTTGCCTGTCCTCAAAGTAACTCTGTCTTGCCCCACGTCAATTAAATCTAAACCAAGTGAGGCAAGAAGTTCATGACAACCTGGTACTCGCCAAAGACGAACACCAACGCTCACTTCTGCGCTGTTTGCGTCATTGGTGTTTGATGTTAGTTGACTTAAATCCTGAGTTGATTTGCTTAAAGATCCGTTACTTAACTGTGACAAAACTTGTTGTATGACTGAAATAATATCGTCAACAACTTCAGAATTTGTTGTAAGTTTCGTCAAAGCATGAAGAGAAGTAGATGACAATCCAAGCAAAGCTTGAAGACTAGCAGAACACTGCGTTAACCGTTCATCAGGATCAGATTGTGGAAAAAATACACTGCTAGGTATTCCATTTGCTGCTGGTTCAAATCTAAATCCAACTGACATTAAAAGCTCTTTCCATCCTGTAGCACTGCCTACTTTATTTTCAATTGATTTTTGTGTTGTGTACATCGCGTTTTTCTGTCCTCGGTGTATTCTTTGTAAACTTTTTTCTACCAAATGTAACGTAACTCTAAGGGCATCCCTGCATTTTTCAGGGGCTCGCAATAATTCACAAAGGGCTTGTCCCATTAGGGCAACTTTATTCGACAGTCTTGTATTCATACCAACTAACAAGAATCCTGCCCAGTTTGCAGGATGTGCGAAATGTTTTGTATGTTGAACAGTCTGCATGGCTTCCGCTAAAGCTCTTGCTGCTCTTGTTCCTTGTAACAACGCAGAATAAAACGCTCTTAGTAATATTTTGGTTGCTGTATCTGGTACCGGCCAAAGAGAGACTAAAACTGCTTGAGCCCCAGCAGCCAAAAGGGCACGAACTAGAGCGACTAAGCCGTCCGAATTTGCCCAGCCTTGGCGTTCTCGAGTATGGGAAGAACTTACGACTACAAGACGGGCAGACAAACGTAAAGACAGTAGGTCTGCTGCACTTAATAAAAATTCAGACAAAGGTGGTAATTCAACACTTGTAGATACTTCACTTCCATCATCTTCCTCCGGGGTATCTGATGTGAAATACCGCTTTGGTTGTCCCTGCTCCAACATCTAAACAAAAATAATTTCTTCAGTGTATTTTATTTTTTAACCCAGCAAATATAGAGCATATTTCATGCAGAATATTTCACAATATAATTAAGTTTACATAAGGAAATGGTATATAAATTGTACTATTTTTCAAGTATTACGATAGGTGTTCCAAATGGTGATTTCGTTCAGGTAATAATCTATCTATTTCTTAACCTACTGAAACTAGAGCATATTTCTGGTAGGACGTTCCGCAATGTAGTTTTGTTAACATAGGGGTTGACTTCATTAATTGCTTGGATGCTTCGGCATTAATAAAAATGTTCTAGAATGTAAATATATGTGTTTCAGTTAGAATTTTCCGCAATATGGTTTGTTTACAGAGGGGAAGAATTAGATTAAATGCTTGAGCAGCACTCAGATAGACAAGATGATTTCGTTCAACTAGAACACATTTCAGATTTCAGGTAAGATATTTCATATTATGATTTTGTTACATACGGGAAGGGTAGAATATTGGCATTGACAGTGGTATTCCGCAATACTAGAATTTCATTCTTGACCTAGTGAAACTAGAGCACAATTCAGAAAAGGTGTTTCGCATTGGGATTTTTTTGCCTAGACCTAGGAATTTGATTGATTAATAAGAAAGAAAGTTGTTCTGAAGTGTAATTTTCTTCAGGTAATAATCTATTTTTTGACCCAGTGAAACTAGAGGGTATTTCAGGTAAAATGAATTAGTTTACATAGGGAGAGAATTAGATTAATGGCTTTAGTAATCTGTATTCAAAAGATGTTCTATAAAGTAATTTCGATAAAGCAACTCACTGATACTAAGTTTAATTTTTTTCTTACCTCAACGGGGCTGAGGACCAAACTAGACAACTTCCACGACACATGCGTAGCCAAATGCACACACTCAGCTTCTTGTATCCTGGCCAGCACTGCCTGTTTGCTCGCCTGAGCACCCGTCAGCGCTGTGCTCTGCAGCAACTCAGCCACGAGGTTCGCTTCGTGCTCTGCATGCGGTATATCATCCCATCCCCAATGCTCCGTCACGGGCCCGGGCAACTTAGGGTTGCCGACCACTAAGGCGCTAACACCTGCGGATTCATCCTTGGATTTGGGACGACGGGGGCGGTCCGATCGTGCCAAAGCGCTCAGGCTTGGTGCAGCTAACAGGGAGAAGCGTTCGCAGAGGTAGTCGCCTCCTGGACTGCTGGGACGCAGGACTGGGAACGGGACGAGATAGAGTTCTCCTTCGAGGATAAGGATGAGTTCGTGACGACCTCCACCGTTTGGAGAAGCTGCAAAATAATTAAAACCAAATACATTAAAATATACATACCGTGACTACTTTATGGCTGTTGATTTTTGGATTTTTAAATGAATAAAACATTTCAGATATAAGGGCAGGTAATTTGTGGCGAAATACACATTCATTGCCCCTGAACTTATGTTCTGAGAAGGATCTGTCCGTTACATGATGACCTTAGTGGACATCAATAGATGTGATATTTTAGCGTTCAATATACTTAGAAGATTCGAGGAGCCTGGTAAACAGAGAATTGAGAATTTCTGAATTTTTTTTTTATAGGAATTTTTTTGCGACCATCGACTGTTGCAGATGTCTTGATTGAGTGTCAGACCCACTTTGATATTTCTGAATAAAATAGCCAAATATTTGTGTTTTACTGTGTGTAAGGCTCTTTCATCGTGATTTACATTGTAAGTAGTTTAAAGTTTAACCATTGTATCACAGTATAAGAATTCTTATACTGTGATTGTATATTCTTTGTGAATCCGAACGTAATTAAAGAATGGTATATAAAAGGTTTTAAAAATTGGTTATAAATTAGAGAATAAGAATTAACCGTTTATTTAGCGTTAAGCTATTAGTTATATGTTATTATAGGTTGATTGAATTATATAAATACTTTTGATCGCGGCTGATTATGTGAGGTGACATAAAGTAAACGCGTCTATTTTCATTATTAATATTACAATGATTGCTTCCATCACGGAAGACTTTCTAATGAATTTATATAATTTTATTATCGTTGGAATATCTTGTTTTATTCAGCTCAACCTATTACAACCTCTATGTTTGTGACGTTATACCTTGCACCAATTTGAACATAAAGTAACTGCATTTATTATTATATTCAATAATTCAGTTGTCTGCTTTTATCATGGCAGACTTTCTAATAAAGTGATAGTGGTGGCATCGACTACATTTACCCTCATTTCGTATAAAAGCTTTTCATTTATATAATTAGTAGATTACTATTGGAGCAAGTAAAATTTATAAATTAATCTCTTATATATAAAGTACTAGATTTCATCTTAGATGATTGTACCTCTAATACATAATGTATCTAGAGAATAATAATTAACTTTTGTCACAATTTTTATGTCGTAGGAAAAAATATATTTGAAACTTTACCTGATCCACTGACCAAGTGCTCTTCAAACGGTTCAACTAGAAGTCTGTACAGAGCATGTAGACAACTAGGCCCTTGCCATTCGGGAGGCTGACATCGCCGATTACTTCCACCGCCCCTAGATCTTGTACTTCCTTTCACACTTGCACTGGACCTCGTCGACCCTTGTAGACTAGCAACTGACCCAGGTCCACCACCTCCTACTGACCCCAACGAGAATAGCGAACTCAAAGAGTAATTACTGCTGTTTAGTAAATGGTTACGGTTGACCATTCGGAGAAAACCTGCATTAGGGGGGACGGAATCTTCAGGAGGAGCTGGAGTTCCTGGCCAGTCGTCTTGCTCAGTTCCTAAACTGTCACGAACTGATTGTATCAAGCGTTCCAGATGACTAGAACTTGTAGGAATGTCCGTAGTTGGTTCGTCAGAAGAATCAGGATTGTCAGAAAGAGGAGTTTCATGAAAATGAACTACACCTTTCATGGGAACTATAAGCCACGCGTATAAATATCCTGCAGCTAAACTGTAATACAGAATTGATGCACGTTGTCGGTTAACAATTTCCAATAACTGATCCAAGCTTCCGACGCTGTTTGGGTCGCTTGCAAGTTTGGACTTGCGGGCATTTTCAGGCTGATGACCTTGCCGCTCCAAAAGCAAATCCACAAAAGCTCGAGTTCTGCCTCTTTCAGCGATTAGCAGAGCTTCTTCATGACGATTTAATGCTAAAATAATATATTAATATTTGTTCCAAAAAAGTATAAAAATAACATACCAACTAAAACTCGTTGTAAAACTTGATAACTAGAAGATTGCAGTTCAAATAAAGACAATTTATAATCAGCAGAATTTCTAGTTTCTCGTCTAATACTTTCTAGTAAATGTGTAGCAGCTTCTAGTTGTTTGTGAGCTCCATCTAAGTCTCCGTTTGACCACAGAGCTAGCCCAAGACGATTTCTAATTCTTGCCTTTAAAAAACATACAAAAATAAGTAAAAATACATTTAAAGATTATGAAGTCTTAAATATTGTAATATAAAATAAAAAACAGATTTTAAAATATTGTTCGGAATTCAATTTTAAGGTGAATATACGTAAATTTCTTTTTTGCAATACCTGCACAGTAAGTTACCCATTAATAACAAAATTTAAACACAGTAAGTGGAACTTTTATGGCAGATTTGGTTTCCATGGTTATAGTAAACACTTCCCGTGCTCGGTGGACAGTAAGTATGTTACTTACAATTCATGGTGGATGGTAAGTATTTAGTTTCCACATCATCATAAACATTCATGGCACTCTTACTCTCAATTGCAATTCAACTTTTATTTTTGACATCAATCTGACAGACGTTAATTTTGAAACCTATTTTTCTTTTTCTGTTATTTTTGTAGGTATTGCAAAAAATAGCTTACTAACCTTGAACTGTAAGTGATATTTGAAGTCTCGAATGTTTAGGAAATCTCGACCCTTCGGGTCTCGACTTCCCAAACAACATTCTCGACCTAAAAACTGTAACTTACAGTTCACGGTACGTAATATACTATTTTCGACTGAATCATAATTTTGATATTTCTTATTTGAATAAACTGTTTTTTACCTCTTCATCTCGGCGGCCAAGAGCCTCAGCAATACACAATCCCTGAGTTAAATACGCAACTGCTTGCGTACGGTTTCCTAATAATTGATGAACACGACCTAAAGAACTATACGCTAAAGTTTTAGCTAGCTGATCATTTGTGCTAGCTGCCAACGATAAATGTTGTTCTTGGTATCGAACTGCTTGTTCGTAGTTGCCTGAAACAGAAAATTATATAACGTAAGTTGCAGTCCATGGAAGCTTTAGAAGCGCCGCTTCCCTTGTATGTTCTAAATATAAATATATATATATTGTACGGTCATTTTAATATTTTAAGGTATTTTGAATTACTTAAAATTTATATTTTATTATTACAAATCATGTATATTAAAGCACAGACAAACACAAACAGATGAACAGCCAAACTGCGTGTTATGTCTACAAAATTCGAAATATGTAGTTATCCCTATTGAATTAGATGGCGTTACTGCGGTAACTGCAGATTACATTCGCCAAGTTAAAGTTTACCGAAACCACAGACAAACGTCATTTCAAGTTTCGGTAAACTTTAAATGGGCGCATGTAATCTGCAGTTACCGCACTAACGCCATCTAGTTCAATCGTGATAACTACTTCGAATATTATGGACAGAATTCACCGTTTGGCTGTTCATCTGTCTGTGTTTGTATGTGCTGAAAGACTTAAAAAAACTCTTAAAAAGCATATGTAGCTCAACGGATTATATTGTACATTCGAATACAAATTCGTATATGCCTACTTCCAATGGAAGCGTTGTGCAAGGTAACTTCTCGACGAAAATAATGAATCGTGTAAAATAGACAGATTATACGGATTCGCTCATGCGCTTTAGGGTGTACCAACCTACACGCAGTTGAGCTCGTGGATGCTACACTACAAAATATCGCATAGCGCTTCCAATGATTCTATTCGTTAGCCTCTCGTAACTCGTAAAGCTTTATTTGGATTGTTTTTTGATTTAGCAAAGAATATTTTAAATTTTTATGTTTAACAGGAAATAATAATTATAATATAATATTTAAAAGTATATTTGTAAATTATAAAATATTTTGTATTAGGTATTGATAACTATTATAAATTTAGTTTGATCAAGTGTTCATAGTTTTATATTTAATATTAGCCCTTATATGGTGGGTAGTGATACAGAATGTAACTGTGAAATTAAAAATGTATTTAAAAGAAGTTTTGGCTCAATATCATATATGAAAAATAAAATATTATAAAAAGTGAAAGACCTATACCGAAATTAAAAAACTCGTAGTAATACTACAACAAAAAAAAGTATTCGACATTTTCATAATCAAATTTTTGTTTCATGTCAAAGTATATATTTTAGTATTAAAATAAATAAACTGTTTATTTTTGTAATTTCCAGTATTTATTTATAATTTTTATGAAACAGTTTCCCTATCATCAAATGTCACCACAGGCCACTGGTAAGTTTTATTTGATTTTATTTTTACCTAAAGCTTCATGTACAGCTCCTAGATTTCCGCAAGCTCTTCCTTGCAAAGCTGGTTGTCCTAGACGTTCAGCAAGCTCAAGATCAGCTTGATGGTGTCTTAAAGCTGCTGCATGTTCTCCCATTTGTTGATATACGCAACCTAATCCAGAAGCTGCATCTGCTTCCATTGCAGTGTCATCTAATTCTCGTGCTATTTGTTGTTGATGTTCTAAACAACTTACTGCTTGCTCCAAATTACCTAAGTACCAAAAAATTAAACATAATTTTATAAGATTCTTATTTGTTTTTAATGTACCCAAAGTGGAGTGTAATTGTCCAAGCTCTCCATAAGCGGCAGCTTTTCCCTCCAAGCTTCCAAGTTCGTGAGCAACAACTAATCTTTTTTCTAAGCAAACTAAAGCTTGCTGTAAATTTCCTAAAGCTTTTTGAGCTTGCCCAAGTCCTCTATAAGCTCGTTCTTGGTCTCGGGCGCTTTTGAGCTTTAAAGCTACTGCTAGGTGTTGTTCGTGGCATTTAGCAGCTTCGTCTGGGTCACCTAAAGCTGAGTAACAGTCTCCCAAAGAACCAAAAGCTCTTCCGCGATCTAGCTGAGCTGTTGGGGTGTTTAATCGTTCTAGGGTTGCTAGTTGTTGTTCGAAGTAACCTAAGAGGATTTTATTTTAATAATAAGTTTGTGTGGGTATGAGAATGTAAATACCAATTGCGTCTTCGTAATGACCCATATTTAATCTAGCAATTCCTAAATTGCCATATGCTTGTGCTTCCACACTACAGTCTTGTAATTCTTGAGCTCTTTCTAATTGTTCTTGGTAACATTTTACCGCATGGGTGTAGTTACCTGTAATTATTTTTATGATTTAGAATTAGAATTGACTAATTTAAATTATATTAGATACTTTATTACGATGGGGTATTCTAATGATTTTTATTTTTTTCTTTCTGAAACTAACGTATTTTTTTATTACAAATCTAAAGTTTTGAGTCCTTCTTTATTTAATTTGAGTGAGATATGAATCTTTAAAAATTCGTTGAAAATTTGAATTTTACCGGATGTGACGTATGTGGGACTCATGACATTTAAATGGTGGGGGCATGTTTGCAAACACAACGCTTGGCGCGGCAATCTATCTGTCATAAGGCACCAATGGCGGAGTACCTGTGGTACAGTGTCTACAATTTTTTTTAGATACGTCATGAGTCCCACTTACGTCACAACCCACGTGATACCTGTTCAGCGCCAAAATAAAATAAAAGAAAACTCATGTTAGGAATAAATTTTTTTTTTAGTTTTTTTCATAATTCAGTCATTTTTTATCATAATCCACAATGTTATAACATTTTTTACCTTAAATTTTACTACATTAAAATACCCCATTGACTATTCTGAATTACGTAACAAACTTTAATTATGTAACGACTTACCTAGGGCCATATGGACAGCCCCTAACAATCCATGAGCCCTACATTCCCCTGTGAGGTCTCCCATTTCTTGTCTAAGTGTTAGCTCTTGAGTATGAAACCCTAAGGCTTTATCAAACCTCCTCAACAACCTATGCACTGTTCCTAGGGCTCCACAAGCAGTAGCCTCCATAGATCTATCCCTAGCACTTCTGGCCAAGCTCAATTGCCGTTGGTACATTTTCACAGATTCATCCAACGATCCCATCTTTATCAACACGTCACCGATGTTACCAAGAGCTCGAAATTTACCAGAACTGTTCTGTGTCATGTGAGCTATAGCTAGGAAATATTTCTGACACTCTAAAGAAGTTTCAAGTTGGCCTAAAGCAAGATGAGCCAGACCCAAATTGCAGTAGGCACGACCCATGTTCATTTTATCTTGCAAGTCTTTCGCTAGAGCGAGATCTTGGTCGTAATATCTATAAAAAAAAAATAGAATGTGATAATCTCGACAGAAAATGAAGAAATGTTACGTAATTTTTTAAACATCTAAGCCATATAGGAATCTTTTTTCATGCTAGTGTAACTTTTATTAGAATCTTTTGCTTTTACCGACCGCCACATAATAAGGGAGATATTATATTCATATTGATTTTGAAAATTTTTAACAAATATCCTCGAAAGGTGTCACTTTTTGTCCCATTAAAATAGTCTCCGTATATAGAAATTATTTGCAATTTAACCAACTCTCTATTATGTTGTAGTTCTCGAAATAGCAAAAGTGTACCACTTCAAAAAAACACCTGTATCTGTAGTGACACAACTAATTTTTAATTTAAATTCCCAATTAAATTGTAAATAAATATCATTTCTGGGTGTGCCAATCTGATTTATCGGAAATACCTGTAATGATATATTTATACTTAAAAACCAGACATTACCTACCGGGAAATTTAGATACAAAAAGTACATTCCAGTGGCCGTTTTTATGTGAAAAATAATTAATAAAGAAAAAGAAATATAAGATAGTTTACTACTTATCATATAATTATGAAATTATCTGTTAATTTCTTCCGCAATAGATTATCAAAATAGAACATGTTTATGCAAATTTAAATTACCTGACAGCTTCCCTGTAGTTGCCTATGCAATAATGTGCATAGCCTAGAAAATGACAAGCTTTTGCTTCACCTTCCACATCTGCTAATTCTTGACTTAGCATTAAATACTGTTCGTAGTAAGGAATCGCTTCTGCAAATTCTGATCTGGAGCTTAAACAGTTTCCAAGGTTTAACAAAGCACATGCTTCCCCTGCAGTATCCTTCAATTCCCTGGCTATTCCCAAATGAGATTTATAGTGGAACAAAGCCATGTCGTGTGCCCCTAAAGCTTGATAAGCTACGGCTAGATTCCCGTGGGTACTAGCTTCAGAGCTTCTATCGTGTACTTCTTTACTAATGGTCAGTTCTTGTTTGTGGTATTTGATAGCGGACTCGTAGAAACCTGCAGCGGAATAAGCGTTGCCGATGTTGCCGTAAGCTCGGCCCATGCCTGCCCGGTCTCCCAGGTTGCGGGCGATGTTTAAGTGAGCTTGGTGAAGCTTTAAAGCTGCGTCATATTCGCCGAGGAGTTGGTAGACGATACCTAGATTCGAACATGCCCGACCCTCTCCGACCTAGTTCAAATAAAATAAGAATAAATGACATATAAAAAGTTTAACTGATCTACATAATTAATCATAAATTATTTATTGAATTACAATTTTTATTTTTAATAAATATATCTGAAAGTGTCTCTCAGCTTATTTTAAATTTTGTTAAAAGGGTCATATACTTTGGGAAAATATTTCTTCAAAATTCAAAAATTAATTTTCAAGCTTTTTTAAGAAAGAATTTTTAAATCATGGTTTAATAAGAGATTTTAATATGTTATTTATTATTTGAAATTTTCAAACTAATTGCCAGTTTTCAATAGCTTGTACTTATAAGATAATCGAACAGTTTATAAATTTGTATTTAATTTTGCTGTGTGTCCTAAGAACAATTTATTAATTTCCTATTGTTTAGTGCCTTATAAGTCATTTACATCTATACAAGTATATCATTTAATAATTTCTTAAAGGTTACTTATTTTTTCTACAAATTCGTCATTACTTTTGCAATAATATTTCAGATAGTAATAAAAATTATTTACGTATAAAAATATACAGGGTAGCCCAGTGAAAATTATCAGCGCAATTTTTGGCCATTTAACATTAATTTTGCAAAAAACACTCGAACACGTCAATTTTAATATAAAGGGGGACACCTAAATGGACTAGTACCAATGGCATAACTTCAACCCTAAAATGGGTGTGGACTGCACTTCAAAAATTTTAAATGGAAAAGGATGTTAAACATGATACATTTCGAAAGGCCTTTCAATTCTCTTTTTAACAGTTTTTTTATTTTTCAAATCCGATCATTAGTTCCAGAGAAATATCGTTTAAAACAAATTTTATCAGTTGTTCAAAATTGCCATCAAGTAGGCTAAAACAAACGACAGAAACTAAATAAACAATTCTTTCGACAAGTTGTTTGTAATAAACAAGTAATTTGTAAGTTGGATTTTTTTTGTGGGGTTATTTGAAGTCTAAATTTTATGCCACGCTACCCGAATTTTTAGAAGATTTACGGCAACGTACCATATCTCCAAAATTTTGAGCAAAATCTTTATTATTGTATGGAAGTTGGAAATAGTCATTTTGAACACCTAATAAACTGATACTTGAGTTTCTTTCATTTGTTTAAGCCTACTTGATTGCAGTTTTGCACACCTGATAAAATTTGTTTTAAACGATATTTCTCTGGAACTAATGATCGGATTTCAAAAATAAAAAAACTGTTGAAAAGAGAATTGAAAGGCCTTTTGAACTGTGTCATGTTTGATACCCTTTTCCATTTAAAATTTTTGAGGTGCAGTTCACACCCATTTTAGGGTTGAAGTTATGCCATTGGTACTAATCCATTTAGGTGTCCCCCTTTATATTAAAATTGACGTGTTCGAGCGTTTTTTGCAAAATTAATGTTAAGTGGCCAAAAATTGCGCTGATAATTTTCACTGGGCCACCCTGTATATAGATACTTCAAATATATCATATTAGATATAAAAAAAAATATTGTCAGATTACTTTTTCTTATTTTTTATGTGTTTACTATTACATGTCATAGTTCAGTTTCTGGACTAGTGACACAAATATCTAATGCAATAATATTTCGAATAGTATACGGCAGTAATAAAAGTTATTTGAGAAGAAAAATATGTTTAGATATTTAGACAAAATATTGCGCTAGTAAAAAAAATATGTATCCTTCTGTAGAAAATTGGATATAGCGCCATAGGACGCCACAATATGACGTACTAGCGAACTACGATGCCGACTGAAAAGAAGGAAAGGAGGTGTTGAGTTCACATGCCACACAGAAAGGCGAACAGGAAGAACATAGATTCGCGGATAGTGATTTTTTTTTCGTTGACTTCATGCGTTCATATTGTTAAACATTTAAGCTTAATTTATTGAAGCGTATTCTCAAAAATAAAATAAAAGTGTAAATAAGTCAGTTAATCATTAATCAGCACACATCCTACACTTCAAATATAAATATCATGTTCAATTTAAAAGATATAATATTCTCATTTTATTTTTTCTTATTTTTAATGCGTTTGTTTGTGCCTAATATACCTACTATACATTTTTTTTTGTTGTTGGTTTATTTTGAAATACCACTTCATTTTTTACTACCCCCTTCAAGTTCATTACTGTTTATAATCTGCTACGTAAATTTACTTCTTATACTATCTATTTTCATTTAAATGGAGCTAATTTATTTTCAATGCGGTCACTTATTTTTTTTTTACTTTTCATTTATATTTTTTCTGTCTTTTTTAATATTTATTACCTACTGAATATAATTTACTTGATAATACAGTCAATTACTTATTTTTCTACAGATCTCTCCAACAAAAAAACGTTTGAAGTGTAAAAACTATTTACCTTATCTCTGGCGGCAAGGGCCATATCCAACTGCCTCTCATGCCACCGTTTGGCAGCCGCGGTGTCTCCTGCGCACCTAGCAGCGTGGCCCAACCCCGCATACGCCCTGGCCTCTACTGCTCGATCTCCTAACTGCTGAGCTAGTCGCAGTACGTTCTCATGATACACAATCGCTTGGCTGAAGTTCCTTCTATAGTGATGAGAGCTTCCGAGGTTGCTATAAGCTCTAGCTTCTTCCACCAGGTTGCCGAGACGTCTAGCGATGCGCAAGTGTTGGGTGTGACAGTCGACAGCCGAGTCGAAGTCACCCATGGCCAAGTAGACGGCGCCGACATTGCCGATTTCACGGGCTTCTTGTAATCGGTCTCCCATTTGTTTTACTATTTGGACGCATTGTTTGTGGGAGGCTAATGCGTTCAAGTAGTCACCTATTGCGGTATAAACGTGGCCTAAGCTCGTTAGAGCCGAGGCTGCTGCTTGTGTATCCTAAAGAATGAAAAATAAAAAACGTAATTTCACACTTTTATTTAAAAACATCTTTCAAACTGTAGTACTTGTGTCCAAAACATTAAGAATTATTTATATATATTTATATAATTTTATCTGTAAAATCGGTTTCTATGTAACCAAATCCATACCTGCCCTGAAATTTGTGTCAATCGCCAGAAAATGTATTCACTCTCACTTTTTTCTAAACAGTCAAGAATTAAAAATTCCACTTTTAATGGTTCTAGATTCTCTTAGATGCGCTATTTTTAAAATGGAATTAAAATATCTCTTTTCATTTTCGAGATATTGGGTTTGAAAGTTTGGTACAAAAATATTCACTTTTGGAACATAACTTAAAAATGGGTCGAGATACAAATTCAGCAACCACAGTAATCAATTTTTCAGGCAAAATTACGTAGGTAGTTCAATTTACATAATTTTTTAATAATAAATAGGAGAAAAAATCTAAAAATGGTCAAAAATACAAAAGTCTTAGAATTTTTGTGATTTTCAACCATTTCTAAAAATTGAACTAGTTCATATAGCAGCGTAAAATTTGGTATATCTAAATTAAGTAAAATTTTCCACACAATTGACTGCCCCACTTCATAAGTATCTATTTCTATATATGAAGGGATCGTTTTTGGGCTACTCGGAGACCATCTTTGAAGCGAATATCTTAGGAACGAAATGGAATAATTAAATTTGGCTAGAATATTTAGAACTGATTTGAAATTCAATTTTTGTAGGAGCAATACCCATTTTTAGGTAAAACTAAAAATAGTTGTTAATGGAGGGGAGGCATATCCAAAATTTATATTCTCTAGAACTAAAATTACAGAAATTACGTGAAGAAAAAATTAATAACATACAAATGTTTCTTATAAAACCTACAGCAAAATCGAAAACTAAAACATTTGGGTATTACTTTTTTATAAAATTTAAAGATATTTACATTAATAAAATTATTATTTACAAGGGCATGTTAAAGTAGCAGAAAGTCAAAATTAATTTATATAAATTTCTAAATCATATTAAAAAAAATATATGAATTATTAAATATTTAAAAATAATTCATTATGTAGTAATAAAAAAATAAAATTAAAAAAAGTTATAATTCCTTACCTTACACTTCATTGCAAGAACCAACTGATACCTATGAGCAGTCAAAGCTTCTTTATAGCTTCCTTGACTAAAATACGCTGACCCTAGATTCCCATGGGCCCGGCACTCCCCTGCAGTGTCTCCCAAGGACTTAGCTATGGCGAGGTCTTGTTGCATGTACGCTATAGCTTTGTCCAGTTGATTTAGGGCCCAATGCGCTGAGCTTAACGCCGAAAAGACACTTCCTCTTAACTTTAGAGAGCAACTACCAATCCTTAGGGCGGATTCTAGGACCGTTACAGCACTGTGGTAGAGGCCAGCAGCTAACAATTCTTGTCCTACGACCTAAAGGAAAAAAATGGATGGAGAATAGTTATTAAATTTTATTTTGTTTTCTCATAATCATTTGCATTAAGTAGAGCGCTTATAATGGGCAAATTATTGAAAATTAATAGCAATCTTGTTTCTCACATTATAAAATATTATAGTTGACCTAATTCCCATGCCGTAATAAATATAACAAAACTAAAGAGTATAAAAAGTATATGCATTTCTACAAGTATTTCTTAAAAAGTTTTAAAAGTGAAAAAGTAACACGTAAAAAACAGAATTTGTCAGATTGTTAATTGATTTTATAGTTTAATTATATTCTATTTTATGTAGAAACATATACCTCTCGTAAAATAAATCTGATAAAAAATGATAAGAAAAACATTACTGTTTCTCGTCAAGTTCATTTCTTTAATTTTTAAATATATTAGGTCAATAATACTACTCTGACAGTCAATATGTCGAGAACAAGAAAATATAATTAAAATCGGATTAAAAATTTGAAATCAGTGTATTGATATCTACCTGATGCCCGTTTTAAGAGGCTAACCATTGGGATGTCGAGAACCGTAAGAGATACGAAGTTGCTTAAATAGGGGCAAAGATGTCGCATTAGTTGGCCATTTTAATTATGTATTTATTTTCCCGAAAAAATATATAGGTCACTAGCTATGAGCAGAGAACTAATTTTGGTAAACTTACTTTTTGACTTATTTTTCAAGTTTACACATTCTACACACACTTTTTACAAGGAATTGAAAGCGATGCTTAAAATTTATGTAGCTTGAACACTTTTCGAGAAATTAATACTAACTTTTAATTTTCATATGGGGCTCAAATTTGTCTTTAATACTGTTAAATAGAGATTTTTTTCTCTTTCCAATGATATAAATCACATGTATAAATTAAAATGAAAATAAACTAAGAAATTAGAAAATTATTGATTTTATACATTTCGGTTAAGTGTGCTTTGGAAACAAAAACAAAAAATGAGTAATCTATTCAAATTTTGAAGACCGCTGTCAATTCCTCGTAAAAAAGTGTCTGAAGAATGTGCGTACTAGAAACATATATGAATTGAAACAAGAAACAAAAAAAACAAATACACCATTAATATGACCAACTAATGCAGCAACTTTGCCCTAATTTAACCGACTTCCTATTTCTTACGGTTCTCGAGATCTTACCATGATTTGCCTCTTAAAACGGACATTCTGTATATAAATAACTCAATTTTTATGGATCTACCCTTTTTCGTTTTTACATCCATCTTATGAATGGCTTTATTTTCCTAATGGTTCCTGTTCCTTCAAAGAAGAAAGAAAATTAAGATTTGTCTTCTTATTGAAATGATTAAAATATGGAATCAGTACGTCGAGATATTTTGAAATATATCCATAACTTAATTACATGGGTCGACCCTTTTTTCAGTGAATCACCAAATTTTTAACAAATTCTTTGGTTGTCGTATCAAAAATTTGTCCCCTACGCGGCTAATAAAATTTAGCCAAAAATTCCGAAGGTAATTTTAAGTCGAAAATACCCTACACACTCAAGTTCGAAACTCAATATTGCAGTATTTATTGACGGTATTAAATTTAATAGAGAAGGCCATGATTGCACATTTTTGTTGATAAATTGTAGCAATTGTTTATTTTTGGACGTTTCATATTTATATCCTAACTATAAATTGCTATGGCTACATTTTCAAATTAATAATATGCTGATATTCACTTTACGAGTATTTAAACAGGATGGTGCACCACCAACTTTTGTAACCGGTGGATTAGAAGAGGAGGTCTGGTCCTCTGGCCACCAAGGTTACCACATCCAACTCCTCTCAACTATTATCTTTAGGGACACATAAAGAGTTTATAGATTACGCGAAAAAATCCTACACCAGGGATGAATGAATTCATAACATTGATTAAAAATCAATTAAAATGTGAATTCAGACAGAGGAAACAATTACTTCAGTAATTAACTTGTTTTCATTCCGAAAAATGCATGATTCTGGTACTGCCAGTATAACTATATGAGAATATATTCCCGTTCGGTTTTGTTGCGAGTTTTAGCTATTTTTTTTCCAAAATTAATAAAACCTACTTAAATAATTGAATTGATTTTAGACGTTTATACAAGTAAATACAAAATAGTTAATCTTTTGGCCGGAGAAAAAATAGTATGTGCAATTGCAGGAAAAGCGAACTTTCGGACTTCTGTAGTTGCTATTTAAGGCGGTTATTTTCGACCCAATGCAATCGTAAACAAGGATTGCAATCATATTTTGACTTATGAATGAAATATTAGTGACAATACGTATAAGGAAGATTAAACCTGTTGACTGTCCTATTTCATATTATTCATTTATTGTGTTGAAATTGAGTTTTATCTGTTTATATATAATTTTGAACATAATATTAAATATATACAGTTACATTCACAATATTGATATTGTTTACTGTTGTATATTAAGTACAATTAATGTTATTGTTTATAAAAAATATGGAAAAAACAAAAGATTTAACGCCTAGAAGAATTGCAGAGGTTAAAAGCACTAATTGGAACAGAAAATTTTTCGGATCAAGAAATTTTTCAAAGATTGGATGTACAAAGGCTTAAGATTTGGACATTACATCCCACAACGCAACACATAATATTCGATCTTTTTACACCAGCCTACATGTTTTTAAAGCAACAAAGATGAAAAAAAAAAACAACTTTTTTCTGTAACGCAACAGTCGATCGTTTGTTTTCATAACAAGTTTGCAAATTTCGTCCGCGTGGCGGCGCTGGCTACAAATCTGTACGTCTGTTCTCATAGAATGCGTCTACTCTAGTAATATTACAGTTAACTTCAAAATATTAAAATAAACTGGAACAATACTGCCATCTATAATAGTTTTGTATGAAACCTCCCATTAAATATATATACATAAATAAATTTATTATTGTTATGAGTATTATATTGTGTGATAAAAACATGAAGACCATCCTCACCGAAATAACCACAAAGGGACTCTGATCCAGCTTCATAACCTGCAGCTGCTGAAACGTGGGTTCTAGCGTATGCCTCAAGGGACTCTTCACCGAGGCCTCCACCAGTCCTCCCAGCAGCTGCTGCGACGCGGGGTCCTGCGCGAGCCCGGCGCTGAAGGCGGCCAGCGCGTCGCCGTGGCGCCCGAGGCACTGCAGCGCTACGCCCTGGCGGTAGTAGGCCTTGGGCCACGTGGGGCACAGCTCCCGCGCGCGGGACGCGTCTTGCAGCGCCTGCGTGAACTGGCCCTGCTTGAGCCGCGCCGCCGAGCGGTTGGAGTACAGGATGTGGTTCGTCGGGTCCAGTTGTAAGGCGTCCGAGTAGAGGGAGACGGCGGTGGAGAAGTCGCCATTTTGACAAGCGGAGTTGGATTGGCGGACCTTGAAGTAGAACAGTGAAAATTATTTATACATAAAAATATAAGAGCACTGCACTGAAGGGTTTGCTTTTATTCTTGGTCTGTTAAATTTGGAGCAAATTCTGAAGCAGTGAAGCTCTGGATTGTGGGCTAAAAGTATTCAGAATGCTCTGATTCTTGGCCTACTGAAACCAAAGCACATTCTGGAGCAGTTTGGACTGCTCTGGATTGTGCTCTGGTTACAGTTGGTCAGGAATTAGAGCACTCAAAAATGTTTGCTCTAATTCTAGATATACTAAAATCAAAACACATTCTGGAGTAGATTTGGCTACTCTGGAAACATCTTCCTTAGTACAGCATTTTTTTTACATCAGCAATAAAGCCCTGATTTGTTATATTTTAAAGAATTATTGTATCTCCTTCCAATTTAAGTAACTGACTATTACCCTAAAATGAGTGTGAATTTTACCCATAAAAATATCACCAGTAAATTCCTCGCATCAATTCACAAATTTTCATTTTACAATTTCTTCTAGTACAGACACAATTTCAGATTGAATATCAACCCGTATGAATCCATATGACCGATAATAATGCGCGTCTCAGAATATACCGAGGATCCTGAGTTGGTATCACTCCGTTCTGCCCGGGACAGTAGTGGACATTTGGGCCTCCGCCCCGCCTGGTGGTCTGGCTAGACCGCCTTCCAGGGCATCTGATGCCCTGAAGGTGATCTAGATTAGCCGGCCGGGAATTGGAGTACGCTTCACCGTATGCTCTAACTCTTGACTTGCTGAAATCAGAGCACATTCTGGAACAGATTTAGCTGCTCTGGATTGTGCTTAGGTTTCAGTGAGTCAAGAATTAAAGCATTCTGTAGGGTTTGCTTTTATTTTTGGTTTGCGGAAACCAGAACACATTCTGGAGCAGTTTTGGCTGCTCTGGATGGGGTATATGACCAATTTTTTTTTCTTCCATTTTATGATTCTATACCAAAAATAAAAATACCCGTATTTTTTTAAATCGCTTAATTGTTGATAATTCCGGAGAAAAACAATAATAAAGTTTAGGAGAGGGGATATGTTGACGTCACCTAGGAGAATTAGACAAAGAGAGATGCTAATAAAAAGAGAAAGATATAGTGCGACCCGCGCGAACCTTTTGCTACCTGATTCTAACCCGTAACCATGGTAACCAAACAATAAACACACTGAGACTCGTCAGGGACTTCAATGCCAACCAGATTTACATTATAACATTCGTTGTGTAGTATCAAAATATTTTAATTTTATTCTATAAATTTCCTAAATTGATATCTCATATATTGTTTCATTAATAATTATGACTAATTTATCATTAGCAACATTTATTCGATATTATTTAAGTAAAATAAATAAGTTCATTTAATTCCTACTTTTAGCATTGTAAACTGCTCTCTCATTCTCCTAGGTGACGTCAGAGATAGAACGCTGTTACATATTAATTGCGAATTTCAGTGAAATTATAAGATAATATTTAGTTTTTATCATTATTATTGGTAGTCACAATGGTTAATTTTTAATTTTTATACTTTTTTTCTTTCAATTCGAGAGTGGTCATATAGCCCATTGCGTTCTGGTTACAGTGGGTCAGGAATTAGAGTACTCAGAAATGTTTGCTCTATTAATTCTAGATCTGCCGAAACTGACTGTTCTGCATTGTGCGCTGGTTTCAATGCGTCAATTCTAAAGAATTCTAAATTGTTTGCGCTAGTATTTCTTTTTCTTGTATGTTTTGATATTGGTAATAATGAGAAATTTTGCAAATTTAAATACATCATATTTTGAATAAGTTTTCAATAATTTGCTACAAAACAATGTTAACATGTATATAATTTAATTTAAAAAGTATATAGTTTACTTATAATAAATTATAAAAGTTTTATCGCTATTTAGCTGTGACGTACCAGTGCCTTGGTAGAAATGGACATATAAAATGAGAAAGACAAATATATAACATGGCGCAGATAATTTGACAATTAGTTTGTAAACACACAAAAACATTTTGTTTTTGTTGTCAATAGGGAGAACTGTGTTTAAATTTTTATTCCTCGGGTTTATTATATATTTGAACAAAATAGTTCTCATTTAACTTGTTTAGTGGTACCACAGATGTCCACTGCGACGCTGTCGAAACGTCAAAGGTGACAAAGGCAGTAGAGCCTCACGGGCTAATTTGGATTTGTACTATTTTTGAAAAATAAAATTAAAAAATTTAAGGAAGAGCTCTTTGTACATTAGAAAGCATCAAATGTAATTAGATTCTGATTTCCATTTACATTTGAAGCTTTCTCAATTAAAATTTATTTATCTAAGATTCATTGATGTTTTCTAAAATACATGTAATAAGTAGAATGGTTTAAAATTATTTTCTCCACAAAATTGTTCTGTGTATGCACTCTCCATGCCAGCTAGAGTACTATAGAAGAAACTTCTGATAAACATGATAAGTCTACGGTATAATGTATAAGTATACCATAACTATATGATAAAGCAGATCTGATACACCCAGCATCAGCATAGGGTAATAAAACGTAAATGATATATTTTATTTTAAAATTCAAGAATGATTAATTTATGCTAACAATGATTTATAAAATCTCATAATATTTAATAATTACTCAAAATTATTATTAATGATAATAATATTAAATGCTAATAATAATTTACATGTATTAACAATTTTAATAAACAATACAAATAATTATAAAAAAACCTATCTCAATATTTTAATGGTAACTATGAACCAAAAACGGTATTGAAATTAATTATCAAAATAAAAAAATATTAAAATAGAAAAAAATATATACAGTGGCTCACAAAATTATTCGTACACCTAAGTTTTATATTTAAAAAGTGAAAAATGGAGTACTTTCAAAAAAATATTGATGTATTATTG
The DNA here is from genome assembly GCA_035578165.1 of Stenolophus ochropezus. Taxonomy (NCBI): domain Eukaryota; kingdom Metazoa; phylum Arthropoda; class Insecta; order Coleoptera; family Carabidae; genus Stenolophus; species Stenolophus ochropezus. The sequence continues at coordinate 46,237,693 of JAQOWZ010000002.1, read as the reverse complement.
ACGGGATCAGATTCTCTTATTTTCCAGAAACAAAATGCAATAGCCAATTATGAAAAAAATATTATTTTTCTTATGTTAATTAAATAAAAACAAAATGTGTATAAGAACTAGGTACACAAAATTATTCGTACACTTATGAAATCTTGCAGATAACGAGTCAATATTTATATTTATAAACATGAAACATCTGTGATTGCATAATTATCATTTGTCTGAGTATTTTGTATAAGATTTTTTTTAAAATAGTTCACAAAAATAAGAAATTATGGTAGTTGAAAGGCGAATCTGCTTGAAATTACTTTGCCATTGTAAATCTTTAAGGGCAGTTGACAAAATTAAACGAAGATTGCACTAAATGTTGAGAACCATATAAGTAAATATAAAAATGAGAACCATTAGAAAAATATTCACAGTGGAGGTCTTAAATTATTTTTAAGTCATCAGAATAAACTATATATTGAGCGTTAAGTGAAATCAAACCCTAAAAATCCCCTGAATAAATTAATATTAAGAATAACTAATTTCTTTTGAGGGTCTATTGGAACATAGACTATTCAAAGAACTTTAGGAAATTTTGGTTCTAATGGTTTTATAGTAAAAAGTAGCCCCTATAATTCCAAACAAAATAAAATAAAGAGACTCGCATTTGGAAATAGTACATTAGCACGGATTGTGTTTTAGGAAATTGAAAATTTTGCGGATTTGAGTGGAATGGCAAAACTTTTGATTGGAGAAATCCAAATTCTGAGCTTAATAACTGCAATTTATGTAGTACAGTGAAACACGGCGGCAGGATCATATTAGTTTGGGGATATGTAGGAGCTAGTTATGACTATATGGCCATTAAAATCAAAATGTCTTAGAGTTCTTCGAATAGTCTATGTTTCAATATATCCTCCAAATATTTCAGATATATTTTTTGTTAATTTATTCAGGAGTTTTTAGTATTTAATTTCATTTAATGCGCAATAACTCGTTCATTCTGCTGATTAAAAATTTTCTTACGGTCCCCACGGCAAATATTTTTCAACTACTCCTCATTTTTATATTTACTTCTAATGTTCTTAACAATTGAGAACAATATTCATACAATTTTGACAACCTGCCTTAAAGATTTATACTGGCAAAGTCATTTCACATAGATTCGTCTTTCAACTACCATAATTTCTTGTTTTTGCGACCCATTTTTGAAAAAACCTTTTACAAAATACTCAAACAAATGATAATTATGTAATCACAGATGTATTATACTTATAACTATTAATATTGACTCGTTATATGTAAGATTTCATAAGTGTACGAATAATTTTGTGTACCTGTTTTTTGTATGCATTTTGTTTTTATTTAATTTACATAAGAAAAATAATATTTTTTTCATAATTGGCTATTGCATTTTATTACTGGAATATGAGAGAATATGATCCCGTCAGTAATATATCAATATTATTTTTAAATGTACTCTATTTATCACTTTTTAAATAGAAAACTTAGGTGTACGAATAATTCTGTGAGCCACTGTATGTAGGTACCTACTAACAGAATGTCCGTTTTAAGAGGTTAACCATTGGGATCTTGAGAATCGTATAAGATCTACGAAATCGGTAAAATTGGGGCATTTATTGGCCATTTTAATGATGTATTTGTTTTATCAAAAAAATACATAGCTCACTAGATATGATCAAAAAACTGATTTTGGTAAATTTACTTTTTCATTTATAACTTTCTTGTTTCAATTCATAGAAGATTCTTGTTTGCATATTCTATAGGCACTTTTCTACGTGGAATTCATAGCAATCCTTAAAAAATTTGTTTTATTTTTTTATGGGACTCTTTATTTGTCTTTAGTACTGTTAAATAGATATTTTTTTTCTCTTTCCAACGATATAAACACAAATATATTAAATGAAAATAAACCAAGAAATTAGAGAATCATTGATTTTATTCAATTTTGGTCAAGTGTGCTTTGGAAATAAAACAAAAAACTTTTTATTGCAAACAAATTTTTATCAGTTCAATTCAATATTCAATACGCATTGAATAGATCGTAAATAATAAACTATCAAAAAAAAATTCAATATTCGCCTAAATTTATACAAAACAGAAACGTAGCCTTTTTAGGTAACGCTGAAGATATATTTCTAAAATAATCTGCTTATTTCGATGCGTAGCATATTAAACTCCTAATATATCCCGATTGCCTTTATTTGAAAATTTTATCATTAAAAACAAAAGCACAGTTTAACCACTAATTGAATTGATTAGTCAAAATTTTGCAAGAAACAACAAATTTTTGATTTTGTTTCTAAAACCGAAATGAATAAAATAATTAAATTTCAAATTTCTTAGTTTATATTCATTTTAATGTACATGTGTTTTACATCGTTGGAAACAAAAAATTTCCCAATTTAACAGTACTAAAGTCAACTTTGAGCCCCATATAGAAATTGAAAGTTGGCATGAATTTCTCGAAAAGTTTTCGAGTTACAAAATTTTGAGGACCGCTGTCAATTCCTCGTAAAAAAGTGTCTGTATAATGTGCAAACTAGAACCTTATATGAACTAAAACAAGAAACTTGTAAGTCAGAAAGTAATTTGCCAAAATCAGTTTTTCACTCATATCTACTGAGCTATGCATTTTTTCGGGAAAACAAAAACATGATTTAAATGGCCAAATAATGCGACAACTTTGCCCTAATTTATCTATTACGGTTCTGGAGATTCCAATGGCTAGCCTCTTAAAACGGACATCCTGTATTACATACATTTATTTATTATCAAAAATTAATTGTGTGTAATGTGTAATATTATTTATTATTTTATATCAAAGTTATTATTTATATTTATTAATTACTATTACTATTTACTTTGTAGCATTTGAAACAAGCAGAATTTAATATATACTGGGGGTGCATGTCAGAGATTTGAGCGCTAGGGTAGAATGGTAACCCAAATAAATATATAAAAATCAAGTGCACTATACACACATAAATAATAACAGTTTAATTAATTTATTTACTAACACAATGTCAAAGACTCTCTTACCTTGATCAGGCAGGAGGTAAAAACACTTACATTAGAAATCTTTAAACAGGGTGGTGACTCGAACATCCGAACATTGGGATTTAACATAATCATATTTTCGTAATTTCCTGCTTCCCTAATTATTTTAAGAAGTAAAAATGCTTCAAATAACATTTGCAGAGCATACAATTTTGTATCTGAATCAATAAGCAAAATTAATTTAAAAGCCTTGTAAGCTCAGAAATTAGGTATGAAAATGTCGTAAATTACCCAAAAAAAATAGCGGTAGCCATGTATTTGAGACAAAAATGAACAAATAGTTAACGATTTATGTATCAAGTTAGCTGATTAGTTAGATATTATAATATGTAATTACTGTTTTATCTAGTTACGCTATAACAATTTAATTTTGCTTTTTTGTTTTAAATTCAAAATTTATGTAACATTGTTCGCAACAGTAATTACAAATAATAATAAAAATAAACTAAAGCAGCTAACTTAATAGATAAACTTAAACATTTGTTCGTTTTGTCTCAATTACATGGCTACCGCTACTTTTGGGGTGATTTACGTGATTGGCATACCTAATTTCTGAGGCTAGAAGGCACGTAATAGTTATTTGTCAAACTAGAGAGGAAACCGTATCTTTTTACCACTTGAGCTTGTGTGATATTCAAGTAAAAGTGAAAAATGTGCTATTCTTTCGCGTTAGACAAAAAAAAATACGACATGTTTAAAAAATCGATTTATTCGTACAAAAAGGCGCAGCAACAAGATAAGCTAGAAAATTAGGTTATGGAAACTTTGACGTTTAGCAGTGAAATTGTTACAGTTTACATTATTGCCAATATGCCAATTCAAGTTCAAGTTATCCAATTATGAAATAAAAAAAAAAAAAAATTTCAATATTCTATTCTATAATAATATCCATATTATACTGTTGGTAACATTGTATATTGGGAGAAAAAATCATTTTCCTCACTTTTTCGCGAAAAAAAAAAGCAAGCTTCCTAAGCATGTCGCAAAAAAAATTTACTTATTAATTCAGATGCAGAATTTTATGCTTTACAAAGATTATTTGAAGTTTTTTTGCCGAAAAAAATTTGGGAAGCAAGAAATTACGAAAATATGATTTTACATGTTAAATTCGGGTGTTCGAGTCACCACTCTATTACTCTATATACTTTGTATAGGGTACAGACTTCAATGATAGATTAGAGAGCATACTCAACTAAATATACTATATTGTACAACAAAAATATAAATAAAAAATTAATTTCACTAAAGTAGTATTCCTTTTGCAAGTCGGTTCAGTTGGATCGGTTCAAATAGATTAGTTGAATCAGTTCATTTTACGGTGCAAATGGAATGCCTTTAGATCACTTTAGACCGTGTAGCGGTTGTAATTTTAATTTTATTATTATTATTTTATTTCAATTACACCCGATTTTGCCTTGTCTGTCATCTCCGATGATAATTCTAATTTAAGTTTTGATTGTTCCCCTTTTTAAATTTGTAATTCCCCATTTTCTTTTACAATTATTCAAAAGTACAACAAAATCACGTGATTGATCCGGTCAAATGGAATGAAAAATAAGTGATCCTGGTTCAAAAGTGTAAGTTAGATCAAATCCAAGTGGCAAATGGAATACGCCTTATATTTTGAATAAATGCAGCATGTGAAGTGGAGACTTCAACGAAAGATTAGAATGGAAATTCAAATAGTATAAAACCTAAATGTGTGCAAGATCTCACCCCTTGTTTTTCATTTATTTATTAACACGATCTCTATTGTAAACACGGTAGAGACTTTAATGATAAATAAGATATATACCCAACTCTTGTATAATGTGTACAAAAAAAAGTTGATTAAATTAAAAGTATATAACAGTACCTTTTCAAGGAATAGAGTTCGACTAGCAGCCGGCAATTCAGAAGTACCTTCAGGTTCGACCTAAAACAATTCTTAGGTTAAAAATCATCACCAACAAATGCAACACACAAGAATTATTTCTACTTTAGCCAAACACAGTCTGCAACACATTGGTAATAACAATAACATTCCTTGCACCAAATTTTTAAACATACCGCCTTATTTCCGGTATATGCGGGGCGAAGAGGTGTTTGAAAACAAAAGTATAAACAAACAAAACAAAAAACTTAGGTATGCCGCGCAAATTATAGCCATTGGAGGGGCAAAGAGGAAATGATACATTCCGATATAAAATTAAGAGATTTCTATCACTGATTTTATAGCTCACGATTTAATTTTCACATAATTATTAGTTCTACAGAGATTAATACGCGTTGGAATGTATGGGAACGTACTGTTATACTCACTTCTAACCATACTTACAACAAATATTACAATTTGAAATAAACTTACCTCCGAAAAATCGCGTTGTGACATACTTTACAATCCAGGAGTTATCCCAACTCATTATAAACTCACTTTGAACACAAACTCAACTCAAATCACTTACACCATCAGCACTTTATGTCAAACTGCATTTCACTTGTTTTCACTTTGAATTTAGTTTCCGAGACAAAATATTTCGTTACTTGTTGAAACAAGTGGCAAAAAGGTAATTAAGAGCCCTAAAATCTAACAGTTAATTTAATGCATTCCAGAGGTACCGCCATCTTGGAATTTATCCCTTCTACTTGTTGCAGATGTGACCTTGGTAACCTGCATCTAACACAGAAGAGGACTCGGGAGATTTTACTTTGCCACGAGAAAATCCATGTATTTATAACTTTCTTAAACTTTTCATCAACATAATATGAAGTACACACTTTCATTCAATAAATGCATAATAATATTTTATTGAAGAAGTTAAAAAATAAAATAATAAATTTATTTTAATACCGGCTAGATTTCTGGTTTAAGAGATATAATTGTTTTTTAAATTAACTTGATGCAACACCTGTTAGGAGAGTAATCCGAATAAATTTTTAAGATGTAAATATCTTTTATAGTCGACTTTAAAATAAAACAAAAATCTAATGTTATTAATTAACTTATACTCGTAATAATAAAACAAAGTAGAATAACAAATCTATGAAAAAAAAATATTTAGTATGAAGCAACAATGATAATTAATATTTCATTGTTTCACATTTGTTTTTAAATATTTATTTATAGCTTCATGGACAAACCAAGTACGGCTATACACTTAAAAAACTTCTTAAATTTCGGCTACAATATAGCTTCATTTATTTTTATTAATGATTTTCAATCTTTTTCCATACTTTTATATTAATTTTGAAATAAAACTATTACATTGTTTTTTGTTTCATAGAAAAAGCAATAATAAAATAGTAAAAAATTAGAAAATTTTCGTGACGTACCTATCAACACAATAAGTTCTCTAGAGGGAATATGACGTCACAGAAATTTTAATTATTTGTTTATAAATGTTAAATATTTTACAACAATTTTTTTCTACGACCCCTATAGAAAGTGGCACTTTTCTCACACTGTATAAAGCTTGAAAGTTGCGTATTTTCCACAACCATGGATTAAAGTGTGAGAAATCATTTCTTACATTATTTGCGAACACTGCGCAAGTGCATTGAGACAAATATCATTTCCCACAATAATTGCTCACACTGCGCATGCGTGAAGATACTTTTTCTGAGATTACCTGCGCCATGTTGTTTTTTATGTCAAATATTCATGGATTTTCACTTGGCAAAGAAAAAGTGTAGTATGACTTTTCGTGCAGAATCAACAATTTTCTACTTTGTGTGATTCTAGCACTCGATTTTGTCTCGTGGCGAAACTTTCACACCTCGTGGAAAATAAACGGCTTTCTCTACTTGTTCCACAATATACTATTATGTTATTGTCATATAATACGAGAACATTGTGTATTGTTATTTTTAGTTGCATAGCAACGACTTAACATTCCGAAATAACACATTTTTCGAAATGAAAACAAGTCAAAAAGTTATCACTTCTTTTACGATCGAAAAAAAAAGATTTTCAATAATATAAATATCTATATTGTAAAAAATATTGGGAATGATATATGATAATTAAATAATAAATTATTTCTTTTTAAATATTAGTTTATTTATATTAATAATAATACATATAATACAGTAAAAAAAATTGATGAAAATGTTTATTTACAACATGAGTATGAATGATAATAATAACTATTTAATATTCCATTGTTACGCATTTTGTTTTTAAATATTCGTTCAACGCTTCCTGGCCTGTAAAAATTCATGAGTCAGTTTATTTAAATTAAAATTTTAAATATTTAAACTTACCAAGGTCTTTGCCAAAACCAGACTGCTTGAAGCCACCGAAAGGTGCGGCTACATCTGTCTTGTTGTATGTGTTAACGAACACTGTACCTGCCTCAACCCTTTCGGCGAATCTTAGGGCTTTGGACAGGTCGTTAGTGAAGATGCCAGCTGCTAGCCCGTACTCTGTTGCGTTCGATCTCTTTAGAACACCTTCGAAATCTCTGCAGAAAAGAATAAAGTGTCACTAAAGTAACATAAGCGAAATGGCCAGTGTGGTGCACTCTCCATATTAGCTAAGTTGGTAAACGTTCAATACGGTGTAAGCATTACACGTATATGTGATAAAACTAGCACACCCAGTAATGGGCAGTAAATCGCAAAATATTAATTTATTTTTTCACTACTAGTCTACACACCCACCATTATTTACCATTATTTGTCAAGAGAAATTATTTTCACTACTTGGCAACCATGGTAAACTAGGTCAATAATGCAAATTGTCACTTTTTAAAGAAACAAGTCTTTAAATTCAAATATTAACAATATTATTTGACTCATTAAACTCATGAAAAGTGTAAAGTATGGATTCACAATTTAAATTTAGCTTCTAATTTAAATAAGTAAATCAAATTAAGACAAATCAAAAATCAAAAGGAAAGTTAACAAATTGAAACGTCAGATAAAAAAATTAATTCATTCTACTTTATTTTTGTGAATAATATTCGTATCAAAATCTTTGTTATTATTAAACCACTTTTTAAGTAGGATTAGGAATCAACTGCTTGTTCAAAAGTAATGTACGTACTACGGTTAAAAAGACCATTATAGACCAGCGTCTTGTATCCCTCGGTTGCTTTGCATTTCGGGACACAATCTTGGCGCTTTGTCAATAATAATAGTCTTCTCAACCTTGGTGTATAATACACTATTATTTTAAACATTTTTTACCATTTCAATTTTTTTATAGATCATTTTAATTATCAAATAGAGTGTGATTTTAATAATCCGAGTTCCAATATTGTACTGTAGTTCTCACGTAAAATTTCATGTGTGATGCATTGTCCGCATCAGCTTGAGTGATATGAATATATTATCAACGATACCTGTTATTATTTGTTTATAGTTTATTAAAAAATTCTTTTAACTAATTATTTATTAACTGTGGTTCTAATCTTCGAAACTTGCCAAATTAATTACAATCTGTGCTAAACTCTTCACACCAGCTTCAACGCCGGAGAGTAGTAAGTAAATGCTTTTAGATAGAAATGATTACCGATATGTGCGGTAATACCCAGGACACTCGACAAAAGGTAATGAATATTAACAGTTTTTATTTAATTTTGAAGCCATGTATCATATCTTCATGGTAATTTCAAACTTCTTAACGTGGAAAGTGCCGATTAACTTTATAGAAACCAAGGATCGGAAGAGTTCAATTGCCGCTTAAAATTGTCGAATGTCGTTAAGGTTATTGAAGTTTAGATTAATGTTAATATCTTGTTAAATTATTATTCTTATTTGAGTTGATGTTTAAAATTGAAGTTGAACTACTACGCTCACTTTTGTCTTATTTACTGTCAAAAATGCATTGCATGAACGCATGTGCAAGAAATGAAGTTCGTGTATCCTCTTATTTTTTGTCCGGGTATAAAGCAGATTATCATACCCAACCATTTGTGTTGTATCAAATGAAATAAAATATAAACTTGTACAAAACAAAGTGACCCAGTATACTTGAATGTCTTTACAGTCATGTGGCAAGATACCCTTCAGGTTAATTATTGTTTTTTTCTCTATTACAAATAGGAATTTTAATAGTTGTTTTAAAAATTAATAATTTATCTTACCCTTCGTTGAACTTGCTGACAACCATAATAGGTCCAAAGCTTTCTTCTTTTGCTGCATACATGCCATCTTCAACACCACTAATAACCGTAGGTTCAAAGAAATAACCTTTTCTTTGAAGACGATGTCCACCACATTCAACCTTTGCCCCTTCTTCAACAGCTCTTTCCACGTATTGTATCAACTTCTTGAGATGTGCTTCGTGGTTTTGTGGTCCATGGGACGTAGACCTAGACAGCGGATCTCCAATTGCTATTTGTTTAGTTGCTTGAATCACTTTCTTCAAGAACTGGTCATGGATTGAAGACTCTACGAAGATCCGACCAGCAGCAATGCAGTTTTCACCTTTGTTGAAGAAAACTGCTTGCATTCCAACTCTCACAGCCTTGTCGAGATCACAGTCTGAGAAGATAACCAAAGGAGATTTGCCTCCCAGTTCTAAAGATACTTTCTTCAAATTTGAATCTGCGCATGTTCTCATGATGACTTTTCCAATTTCTGTACTTCCTGTAAAGCCTACTTTGCGTACTTCCGGATGTGCAGCAATTGCGTTTCCGGTTACAGAACCTGTAATGGTAATAGTATTTTATATATCAAGATGTTTTTCTACGACCACTATAGAAAGTGGCACTTTTTTCACACTATATAAAGCTTCAAAGTTGCATATTTCCCGCAATCATGGGTTAAACTGTGAAAAATAATTTCTTACAGTATTTGCCAACACTGCGCATGTGCAGTATGACAAATATCGTGGGTTAAAGTGTGAGAAATCATTTCTCACAGTAAATGTCAAATAGTTTTCGTGCATATATTTGTATATTGTGTCACTTGTATAGAATCACCTATTTCCCAGCTTGTTCAATAGGTGATTATCTGCACCTGTTGCACTATATGTATTTATACCCTGGTATATAAACACTTACACTTACTGTATTATATACTCTGTTTTTACTACAAGGAGCTACTGCGAAAATCAGATTTACACTAACAGTATTTTTCACAGTTCTATACATATTTAATAAAATCATAGTTCTTAAAAAACTGATTTATTTAAAATCACAGAAGCTTAAAATGTAGACAGCTGATAATATCAAATGTAAAATATATGTACTACGAAAACTTGACGGAGCACTTCCCAATCAGAAGCGTTAGTTTTGGAGATTAAAAATTAAATCGTTTCTTCTAATAAAAAACATAGGGTACAATAAATTAGAAATTTTGAATAAAAATTCGAGATTGCTTTTTTTTTGTACTTCATTCCAATGCACGAGTATTGTATACGCGTACTCTAGTCATTTGTAAATATACTAGTAAGACATAAGTTGTATAATAGGTTTACAACAATAGAAATCTAGTTACCTGTTCCAGGGACGACGTTAATAACGCCTGGAGGAAACCCAGCTTTGACAGTGAGTTCAGCAAATTTTAAAGCTGTTAGAGGACAAACTTGAGCTGGTTTTATAACGACTGTATTTCCGGCAGCTAAGCAAGCAGCCATTTTCCACGAGAGCATCATCAGTGGGTAGTTCCAAGGAGTAATTAGACCACAAACACTAAGAAAAAGACAAAAAATAAACCTTAAAAATAATTCATACAAGAAAAGTATTTGATTTTGACATTTCGAAATTTTAAAAGAGTCCATGAATTAATGTCTTTACAATATGTTTTGATTATTTTTTACCAAATATACACAGGAAGTAGGTATTGTAATTATACCAATACAAGATTTTAACGTGAATTCTAATAAAACTTAATATTTAATCGTAAATCATCAATGGCACGAGTTCGTCAACTTTTGGAACATATTACTAAACTAGAAGTGCACTTGTACTCGTATTATTTTATGTGAATATTTCCGAGAAAATTATTGATAATTTGAATGTAATCATATCAGTATTACCTTGTCAAAATGTTAACAAATATTCACGAAATCAGGTTTTTATAACACGTTTTGATTATTTTTAGGCTACAGTTTGTCTGTCCCATACACCTATTAACTAAGTTAGTTAATAGTGAATTAGTTATTAGGTATAAAGTTTGTCCAAGATTTACATACGTATCGAAAATTATGCTGAACTGATTTTAATAATTGATAATTTCGATAATTTCAAAAAAAATGGCACAGCGGTTTTGAGATTTCGAGATTTTAATGTCAACGAATTGAAATCTTTACAATATTTTATTATTAGACTACTATATTACAATACATATATAGCAAATTCGTTTGAGTAGAATTTAATAAAATTTCATAATTAAACATCAAACATCAATGACACAAATTGATCGACTTTTGGTAATGATTACCAGAAGTTATTCGTGTTTTAATTTCAGAAAAATATTTGAAGAAAATTACTGTAAACATTTAATGCTACATATATTATTTTCTTTTCTCTTACCCAATTGGTTCCTTTTTGGTGAAAGTCAAATTCCGGTTAGGTCTAGCGTGTGAAATGGGTATGGTAGTTCCCTGAATTTTATCAGCACAACCAGCAAAATATCTCCAACTTTGTATACTCATTCCAATGTGTGTTTTTAATGCCAAGGTATAAACTGCTCCAGAATCAATTGATTCTAGAGTAGCTAATTCTTCTTTGTGTTTTTCCATTAAGTCTGCTAACTTGAACATTAAATCTCCACGATCTCTAGCTGATATTTTGCTCCATTCTCCTCTTTCGAAGGCCCTTTTGGCTGCCTTTACTGCTCTGTCCACGTCTTTTACACTTCCACAATGAACCTGACAAAGCAACAAAATATAAGACATGGAATGTACAAACATTTTAACATCCTTTAACTATTACATATTTCTCGAATGTTAAGATTTATTTACAGTCCTTGTAGCTTAAGTACTTACATTACAAATGACAGTTTCATCTGTGGGATTAATTATTGGAAGTGTTTTGTTATCTTCTGCATCAACAAACTCTCCATCAATAAACAACTGAACTGGAAATCTCAGATGCATTTTGTTTGCTTCTAATTCTACTGCTTGGTATTCTACTTGGAAATCTCCTCCAGATCCAGTTCTAGATTTTAAAATAGCTGTTGTGTAAAACTCAGCAAATGTTGGTGACATGAAAACATCTTCATTTTGTAGTTCGATTTCTGATTGATCTTTTACTTCTTCTACCAATCTATAACAATAGAGGGTTTAGATTTCAATAAATAATTAGTAATTATATGTATTACCGTACTACATCCATAGAACCAGCACCACAAGCGAAGAAATCGGTGTCTTCTTCAATATCAACCTTCAAGATCGAAGACCAAATCTTCTTGATATCTTCAACAACTTGTTTCTCTTCATTAGTCAAAACCAGCTTTACTTCTTTTTTCATTTGACACAAAGTACTAGCTTGCTTCATTCTACCACCTATTCTAACTCTCTTCACATTAAGAAGAACACCATCAGAACCAGAAAGAAGCAAGCCATCATCATGAACAATACCGGAACCATTCATTCCTTCAATGATGACCTCTGTACCATCGTCTGGTTTTGGTCCAGACCATAAACTTGACCCAAAAAGAAAAACAACTTCTGGACCAGAATTTGGTAGACTTAGGGTACAGCTTGCTCCGGGAACAGAGTCCATTCCACGAATGAAATTATGAATTTCTTGACCATTTTTCTTCCAATCGATCTAAATGAAAAAAAGTGTTACTAAAATTATAAATCCTTGCATGATTTAAGAACCCAAATTTAAATATCGTTGGAAGAAATTCTTTAGTATTTATTTCCCACAGAAAAAAGACTACTTTGATGCACTCTTTTTAGGTACAGTACCTGGAAAGTGTGGTAAACGACTTTTATTGTGTAAATATATAATTATTGATAAATGTAATAAAGCAGATTGGCACACCCAACTATGAAAACAGTTTAATTTTGAATTTTTTTTTCTATTATACGCATAAAAGAGGTCTCTATAGCGCGTTCTCCACGTCAGCTACAGTGGTAGGAGGAAACGTAGTAAAAGGCCTTTGCCAAATAAATTATATTATTACAGATAAGCAGTTTGGTACAGGTACACCCAAAAATGGGTACCAAATTTTACCGAAAGTTGATCAAGTCATAATATTTATTAAAATCTGTTAAGTCAAATTTGCTTAACATATGCTCACTTACATCCTGACAGACATATATCATTTTAAAATAATCAAAACGTATTGGAAAGATCTTAATTTAAAATCCATTAAAATCTATGTCAAAATTGGTATGACTACTGGTTGGTAATAGTTATTTACATTATAATTGCCGAAGTTCTGTTTTACAGAGCAAGGTTCTATATTGAAACAAGACACGAAGCTCGTGTCGCAAACTTTCAAACACGTGCAAAATGTGCTTCATTTTGTGCTTGTTACATAATATACTATAGTGCATGACTTTTCTTACCACTTGAAGCTCTGGTTTGTTGAGCATGGGTTCATAACTGGCCCCAACTTCGCTTTGCGGTATCCTTGGAGCTTCTCCAGATGCTATCATATCCACAGCTCTCACACACGCTTCTACTCCTGCAGGATACAAGAACCTTTTGTACAAGGTGTCTACCGTATCATCTGGTTGAACAGCACATGTTTCTTGAAGAAGAATTGGTCCAGTGTCTAGACCGTCATCAGCCCAAAATATGCTTAGACCTGCCTTGTGATCTCCTGATATTAATGTCCTAGAAATATTTCATAAGTTTACAAAAAAAAAAAACAGATTAGAATTAGAATTAATTTACAACAAGATAATTTATTTATTTTTAAATTGCGTCTTATTTTTGAGAATTTAACTCGCTAAAAATTATATGAACAGATTTTTTCTTACCAGTTGATACTGCTAGCCCCTCTATGTTTTGGTAAAATAGAAGGATGATAACAAATACTTTGAAGTCTGGGATAATTGATAACTTCCATAGGGATAAATTGAGAACAATATGGCAAAAGATTTAAATCTGCGTGGACACTTTGGTATTGTTCCAGAACTTCTGGAAGAGCTACGCCTTTTTTTCTCCAGGCAGAGATTTTGAAGACTGGTATGTTGTAGTTTTTAGCTGTTGTAGCTGTAAAAAAATAAAATTACTTGTTTTTGGGATGCAAAATAAATTGGAATTTATATCGAAACGTAAACTGACTCCGAATGAATCAAAAAGAACTACTTGAGCCATTTTACTTCTAAAAATAATTTGTCTAAATTTGATTTCAAGTACTTTGCTCAAAACAAAAATTAGTTGGTTTTTGCGTTTGTACGAAATTGGAATGTAAACCAAATATAAACCGAACCAAAATCGATCAAAAAAATCTAAAAATATATTCTCTGAATTTCATTTCAAGTACTGTTTTTTTGCATATAAATCAAATTGGAACTTAAACGAAACAGATTTGATCAAATAGAACTATTTGAATCCTTTTATATCTAAAAATATATTTTTTGAATTTTACATCAAGTACTTACTTAAAACCAAAATTTTTGGATACGTAATTTTTAAATAGAATATTTATATAAAATTCTAGAAAAAATGATTTAATATTGTAACGCGTAACTGTTCCAAAATTTAGCTTGGAGAATTCTAACAGATAAAAAAAATTATTGAAATTCTATGCGAATTTTCGGATCATTAGTACGTCATAATGTTTTTTATATTTAAAATTTATTTTGAAACAGTATTTCTGTAGGTAAAAAATTATTTTACGATGGTACATAAGTATATTTTTTGATTATTATTTTTTGTAGTTTCCTTTTTTAAATTTGAGAAACCCTGATATACCATGTACGTAGTAGGTGTATCATTTTTTAACTTATTATTTCTCTAAAATTTTTTATTTTAAAAAATCATACCAAATATTCGAATCAAAGTAAATTCAAACCAATATTCCTTTTATTTATTTTTTTAAATTTGAAAAACTGAACCTAATCAGTTATTGCAGTTCGTGGAGTTGTTACAAATAATATTTAAAGAACAATGAATGTAAATATGAATGAGAAAGGAATAATAATAATTTGGAAGTTGTTAAGATTTGTTGGTTTTTACCAAAAAAATAAACAAATATTTATTAGGTACTGATGCATTATTATTATTTTGCTGCATTTTATGTGTTTAGTACAAAACAATAAGGAAAATTTTTAGTTACCTAAAGGATCTTCCCGATTTCCTTTGTCTTTGATAGTGAAGACTCCAACAACAATGTGCCCTTCGTCGCGAAGTCGTTCTAAAACATCGGCAGCAAAGACACTTTGGCCAATGATTGCTACTCGTAGTCCATGAGCTATTTCCATTTTATCCTGTATTACAAAACAATAAATAATGATTCAATTACAACAATGAAAATGTTAAACTTACGTTCGGTGCCATTTTAGTGGATCGTCAATTACTTGTGAGAAGAATTCTGATGTAATGCAGATGTCTGATTAAAGTTGGTCTATATATGCGATGGTTAGGTCACTATAATCACTACCAGGTTAAGGGTCAACAGAATAGGGCAAATCCAACTTTAAATTCTGGATATTTCTGGTTTTCCTGACCCGAAAACCAGTTTAGTGCGTTTCCTGATAAAGTGATTATTTATTTTTCCTATGTCAATATCGATTAATTGTGTTTATTTATTGGTTTTCTAGTCAATATTTGTTTGGTTTTAAGTAAATATATTTACTTTTAGGAAGTACGTCCGAATTTATGGAAAATTGCACAATAATTTATTATTATAATTAATAATATTAAACGCACAATAAAATTTTAATTGTAAAATGTTATTTTAAAAAACATATATGTGCTTCAACTAAAGTCAAAACACAAATGCTAATGTAAATGGTAGGAAAAACTATTATACTACATACTTTTACTCTTTTTATAGTAAATAGAGAAATCTAGCAATTATTTTACATTTCGAAATTTGACCAAGACCAAGTTAGTAAAAGTACAAACATTCTATTTCTTAATATTCAACCATCAGTTATTCTGAATTGATTTATTTATTGTACGTTACAAAGAAAATTACAAGAAAATAATACAATAATTTACACAAATATAACAGTAAACACAAAGAGGAAAAATGAAAAAAGTAAAGACAGTTTCCTTTATGGCACTACAAAAAATATCAACATAATCGAATGTAATATAAATACGACAGGTTAGTGATGAAGCAAATATATTAATTTTAAGGATAAGTAAATATTTATTATTTAATAAATTATTATTAATTAAAAACGAACAAAGCTTAATGATTTGGAATAATCAATATCATATTTCTGTACCTAGATCATGAACAAAGTTGATTTTAGTTTCTTATGTGAAAATGTAACGTCTATATAGAACCGTATCATGAAAAAAAATATGTGTAAGGGAGACCGGGACTGGAAATTTCGATTTTGAAAAAACTATAAAAAATGCAATCAAAAGAAGTTTAAATTTTTGAAAGTATATACACTATGAAACTATGATGCAAAAATTATTCTAATTTTAGACTAAACAATCGTTTTTGTCAAAGAATCCATAGTTTTTTGGGATAATCATTTGTTATGAAAAAGTCAGAGTACTAATTTGCCCTGTCATGGGGCTGGTTGTTCCGTCATTGAGGTAAGTTGTTCCGGTCATCTTTACTAGCACTTTCAGTGCTCAATAATTAGATTTTACAAATAAAAAGCCTAGTTTTATAAATGTTTCAGTAATTTATTAAAAATGACCAGCATGCAATTCAAATAATACTTCATATTATTATGAAATTGCGCGTATTAATCTCAAAAACAAACAAATCAACATAATTTAACGAAAATATTATTTCTATATATTCTAATTCGCACAGAAAAAATGAAAAATATAATCAATTAAATAAACATACAAATGACATTCAGAAATAAGTGTTTTCTACTGGCAACGAGATCAATAATATCGATTAAAGATATTTGTAGTCTAGATAATCATTATAAGATTATCCAATTTGGGCAAATGCATGTAAGCCTAAACATGCATATTCATATTATATAGTACCATTTCAGATCATCCGCCAAAATATTTTTTCAGGCATTTCGGGTCACAACCAACCCCAAAGCAAAGGAACTTTTAGCCTCAAAATTCATTTTACGAAATCCATATAAAATCTAGTTCAGAAGATGAAATGAAAGGCAAATAATAGTAATAGATTCCGATTCTTATAAGCGTATTTGCAACAATTCTATAAAATGAATGAAAATAGACCAAAAAGTGAAACTCAACTTTTTTATTTTAAATGATAACATATTTTTTTTATTATAATTGTTATACCTTCATATAATAATTGTTTCTACATAAAATGTAAACTTCGTATATATCTATCTTATTATATTAAAAAGTATTAATTTCGATTTTATTATACCAACGAAATAATCAGGAAGTTTGACAAATGCATTTTTCTTAAAAAAATGTTACATGTAGAAAAAAACATGTTATATCATTGAATTCAGAAAAAATCTGTAGAGTGAGGTAATAAAACATATTTTACGAGTAGATAAAAAAAAATGGGTCTCATATTTTAAAAACCACTGATTGATTTTTTCTGTTTAGTTCATAAAAATTGTCTCTTGATACAGAAATTGTTTCCTAATTTAACCAACTATATCTTATAATTATGGAGATAGAATAGAGTATATTGTAACGTCATATTTTACAATATATACACTTCAAATGTATCAACTAAATTTGTCAAATCAATAAAAATATAATTTAGAAATTTTTATCTTTTAAACTAGAAGTTAAATGTGAAAAGTACTTTTGTAGGTTCATTGAAAAATGAAAAAATATATTTGATAATAGATAATTTTTTAAAGAATTAGTGTTTTTTTTCCAGGAAATATAATTTTGAACTATCTTTTCTAGTTGACCTTAGTTAAAATCTAATCAACTCTTCCCGAAATCTAAAAAAACATTTAAATTAAGTCATAAGTTTCTGCTCCATAGAAAGTAAGTAATGCTGTATACACACACTCACAGACATCAACTTAAAAATATTAATCATGATCCCCTACAATGATGACGCGAAGTAAAAATGAGGTAACTATTATTTACCTTAAAATAAGCAATTTTTTTTTACGTATCAATCTGATAACATTCGTAAAAACGATTACAGAAGAAAGAACAAAACATACAAAAAAT
Organism: Stenolophus ochropezus; assembly: GCA_035578165.1. Classification (NCBI taxonomy): domain Eukaryota; kingdom Metazoa; phylum Arthropoda; class Insecta; order Coleoptera; family Carabidae; genus Stenolophus; species Stenolophus ochropezus. The sequence goes on along the minus strand of JAQOWZ010000002.1, from coordinate 46,219,466 downwards.
AATTTAAACTTATAAGTTATGAAATAAAGTATCTAAAGTTTTTTTTATGTTTTTTATTTATTCATTATCAAATATCTTTAGTTGGTATTTAAAAATATCCAAAATTTTAATAGAAGTATGTGATACATAATTTATAACTTAAATATAGAAATTATCATTTTTCAAAGATGAAATTTAATGCAGTGTTTTTAAACTTTATGACCTAAATAATTCATACTGATGCAATTAACTTTCTAAGTTCATTGAACTGGTTCTAATATGTATACTCATGAAAATATCTTTGTTATAGTTCCACAATATTTAATATTACATATCAGATTAATCATTCATAATTTACAATTTAGAATGCATTAGTTTATTAAATACATGCATTAAACATGTGATACAATTATCAATACTAAGATTTTTGGAATTGTTGATGTTTATAAGCCGGCAGCAGTAAAAAATTATCTCTATACACAGAAGGTCATTAAATATATGTTTATATATATTTAACAATATTAGCAGATTTTACATAATGTAAAAAATAAAAAATTCTAATTCTTAGAACTGAAATTTAATTTGTAAACGAAAAGCAGATAAAAATTATCCAAAAACATGATTTTTTTTTTCATTTTATAATAAAAATTGAAGACCTGTAAGTAAATTATAAAAATATATATGAATAAGATAAATATTTCGTCATAAAATTGTCTTCCCCTACCCATATTCCAAAAAGTTGGGATTTCCTTTCAAAGATTTAAAAATTGATTTACGTACGCTTACCAGAAATTGATTTTTATAATTTTTGTTTACATCAAAAATGATAACTTATCACAAAATTAATGTTATTAGTCATGTGTAATATTAATGACTTAAAAATAAACAAGAACAGTAATCTCTTAACTTTTATTTTTATTTAACATAATTGTACACATATTTAATATGAGTATGAAAAACTGAAAATATATTTCACAACTTTAATTAATGCCCTGAAGTGCATAAAAACGCCTTGGATGCTCTGATACAAATTCGCTAAATCTCCAAATCCATCAAAAGGTACTGAGTTTCTTCCGTAGGTACTTTCAAAAATTGTTTTTATTATTAAATTATATATAGTTCTTCCTACCATAAATATTTCTGTAAACATGTCCCAAATTATTTGAGGAATGTCCTGAAATTCTAATATTTCATTTTCTGTAGGAGGTTCTGCAATATGGTCCAAGATGTCTATTATTGCAGACTACAAAAAATAAAGAGGTACTATTTGTTTTTTAAGAAAAATTAATATAAAAATTTCCAAAATTTTATATATTTCTTAAACTATATGTGGACAATATTTAACATCAAGGTATAATGTACATTATTTTTTATTTAATTAATCTCACATTATTGAGATTTTAAAATTGTTTTTCAATTATAATTTATATATTTTTTCTTTTTAAAATTTTCTATAGAAAAAAATAGAATTTTATACAGGACAATAAATTAAATGATTAATTCGCGAAATATGATTCTCTTCACATGTACATTATTATACAGGTGGCCCAATGAAAATTATCAGCGCAATTTTTGGCCACTTAACATCAATTTTGCAAAAAACGCTCGAACACGTCAATTTTAGTACAAAGCGGGACACCTGAATGGATTAGTACCAAGGGCATAACTTCAACCCTAAAATGGGGGTGGACTGCACCTCAAAAATTTTAAATGCAAAGGGTGTCAAACATGACACAGTTCGAAAGGCCTTTCAATTTTCTTTTGAACAGTTTTTTTTATTATTCAAATCCGATCATTAGTTCCAGAGAACTATCGTTTAAAACAAATTTCATCAGGTGTGCAAAACTGCAATGAAGTAGGCTTAAACAAATGACAGAAACTCAAGTATCAGTTTATTAGGTGTTCAAAATGACTACCACCAACTTCCATACAATAATAAAGATTTTGCTCAAAATTTTGGAACTGCGGTACGTTGCCGTAAATCTAAATAATAAAGATTCGGGTAGCGTGGCATAAATTTTAGACTTCCAATAACCCCTCAAAAAGAAATCTAACTTATAAATTACTTGTCTATTACAAACAACTTGTCGAAATAATTGTTTATTTAGTTTCTGTCATTTGTTTAAGCCTACTTGATTGCAATTTTGCACACCTGATGAAATTTGTTTTAAACGATATTTCTCTGGAACTAATGATCAGATTTGAAAAATAAAAAAACTGTTGAAAAGAGAAATGAAAGGCCTTTTGAACTGTGTCATGTTTGACACCCTCATTTTAGGGTTGAAGTTATGCCATTGGTACTAATCCATTCAGGTGTCCCCCTTTATACTAAAAATGACGTGTTCAAGCGTTTTTTGCAAAATTAATGTTAAGTGCCCAAAAATTGCGCTGATAATTTTCACTGGGCCATCCTGTATACACATTTTTTAACAAAAAAAAATTGATATTCAAAAAAATGAAGTTTGCGTCACGAGACGTAGGTGAGTAATATAAATCATCGAGTTAATAATGACCATAATGCCGAATATTATTGTCCTTAAAATTTATTTTTATTTTCTATCTTACAATTTAAATTTGCCGCTCTATATCCTCCAATAAGGTAAATTTGTTTTATCTGTTCCCTTCCTCGTCCAAAATCATATTTTGACCTACCACAATTCATTTTATACCTCTCTGCTAATAATATATCTATACTTACTTACCTTACAAATAATGAAGCCACATAATAAGAAAAGCAAATTTATTATTAAACTTAATTTCATGTTTGCTCATAGTTTGATTCTGAATTAAAAAAAATAGTTTTTCTTATCTAAGTAGAAATAAGGAACAATACTATGAATAGCATGAAACGCAGAAATTTCAATGTAAATTAGAGAAACAATAAATTTAATCATATGATAAGAAAATACTATTGTAAACATATTTTCATTTATTTTACTTACCAGCATATTGTTTTTTCTAAAGTGAGCGGACATGTATGTTTAAATATTTATTGTTAGGTACATCACAGAAATAAGAAAAAAATATATATTAGCCTATTGTCATTTATTTCGTAGCTCTCTACTAATAATATATTTATTTAGTATAAACTTACTTCTCAAATAATGAAGCCACATAATAAACGCAGGTTTAAAATTAAAACTTAATTTCATGTTTGCTAGCAGTTTGATAATGAATTAAAAATATATTTTTTATTTAAATAGAAATAGGAAACAATGCTATGCATAGTATGAAAAATAAAAAATTCAATGTTAATTAGAGAAACAATAGATTTAATCATATGATAAGAAACATATTTTCATATTATTTTACTTATTATATATTTATTATTGTTTTTTCTAAAGTGGGGAGACATATATGCTTAAATTTTTATTGTGAGACACAACTGAAATAACAAACGTGATATATAAAAATAAAAATTCAATAAATAATAAAAAAGGCCTGCTTTATTTTTGTGCAAATAAAAATAAATGATTTCAATTTCCGTCTATATTTCCAAAAACCAATTTGGGAGCTTACAAAAAAATACATAGGTGATCACTTGATCAATAATACAATGCAAAATTATCAACTTAATAATCCCTGGCATTTCGGTCTCTTCTTTGGCGCCCCCATTCCTGGTTTTGGCCGCCTCTGTAGTTCTGCCTGTCTCCTCTGAATGCTCCCTGTTAAAAAAAAAATATGTAAAACGGTTAAAACCCAAATATTTTTCTTCCTAACCTGATTGGTTCCTCTTACAAAGAAATTTCCTTGTTTCATTTCAAAGATTCTTTCGTTAGAATCCACAAAGTTATTGACCTTATCAGTAAGCTGAAGGGCCAAGCTTTGTAAGCGAGAAGGTTCGCTTCTATGCATGACAACGGTTTGAGTTGGATCGTCCAAACTAGCCATTAGTTCTTCATTAATAATCATCTTACTGATGATGCTGTGGACAACACTACGATCTAGTTCGAACATGCTGGCTAGGGTTGCCATGGAGATGCTGTCATACACGTGAGAATAAGTGAAGAGATAAGTACGAAGAGATTCTTCACGAATCAAACGGGTCAGCATGGTTCGAACTTGGTCTGCTTGGTAGAAAAGATCCCACACCTAACAAAAAGTACAAGAAATTCTAAAATACCCATATTTTTAAAATCGAAAAATAATGAATAGCTGGCGAGAAAAACTGTTTTAAATGTTTTAGGTGGGTGTAAGTGACGCAGGCACGCCCAACAGAAAAAGAGAAAGATATACCCAAAATCTTGCAGTTTCTAACCTAAAAAAATATTTTTGTTTGAAAATTATGTTTGAAATAAAAATATTACCCAGGTATTTTTTATTTTGCAAAGCAACATAAGAGTAATAAATTTAATTTTAGTGACATACCTACCAACACCATAAATGAAATACAGAAGTAGTAATTTTATAATGAACTTTTCAAAATTTTACAGTTTATAAAACAAAAATATTTTTTCCTACAACCGGGCATAAAGAACATACTTTATGCCCTCTTTTGAGTGCGTGAAAAATTATTTTCAAGCACTATTGCGTGAAAAGGAACTGTTGCTAGCCAACGTAAAAATATTTATCAATGATTTCAGGTAAGTACTTTTGAAATTATTTTTTATTAATATTTCGCTGTAGGAAAATGTTGTATGCAACACGTGTGTAATATAGTATTTTTTATCTCGTGCTATTATTTCCGCATTCGGCTACGCCTATGCGTTAAACAGCACTCGATTATAAAAAGCTTCGTTTTCCTCCACGGTCGCCTACGATCGGCGACCGCGATTGAATAGCCGCGGCCGGTTCTCGATGACATTTCGAGAGCAATAGCTGTCTTCCTCCAGTGAGAATAAATAATTTTTCTCGGATTGGCGACACAACGAAATATATAAAATGAATGCTGCTACTAGACGACATGCGATTATATCATTGTTGGTAATGAGTTATCAAGATAAGAAAAAACTTCAAGAACGTGAAAAAAAAAGTTTTACCGATATTTAAAAGAAGAAAGTTGAAAGGATATCCTTCAGTTTTAATAAGAAATTATTTAAAAGACATATGAACAAGTTGTAGTTTTAATAAATAATTTGCAAACAAAATACACGTGTTTCATTTGTTTACTCAAATTTTGCAGCGAAAGAGTCGTTTATCTGCTGCAAGAGCAGTCAAGCGACGGTTTGTCACGTGAATGGTGAATGAATTTTAGTAGTAGCGATTGAATAGCTGTTAGGAAAATAAACATATTTAAAAAGCGTTTTATATGACATCGCGAATTGGTTGTAGCTACTCAGTTGCGGACGCCAGTTGTAGGCGCAGCTTAATATTACACTTTATTTAGGATCTACCTAGGTCAATGGAGCAGTATTTGAATGTCAAAAACGAATCATTTTCACATAATTTCTATTATTTTTAACGCAAAAATGAATATCGTTTTTAATATTAACTTTTATTTCATTATTTTTATAAATCTTTCCTACCTTGGCATTCATCTTCTCATTGATGATAAACCCGTTGCAAGCAGCCCAATGTCCATTCCTCATGGCCTTGGCAGCAGCAACCACATGTTCCCTCATAGACTCCGGTGGACCTACAAGACTTTGTCGTTCGCTGGACCTAAGCTGTTGGTAGAAAGTTTTACTAATCATACGACGGCGGGCGTCGAATTCATGCGCAGCCATGTAAGGGATTTCGATCAACATAGCGGAGACGAGATAGACGCATTCCAAAAGCTCTAGGTTGATGTGCATGTGGAAGGGCATTTGACGCTGTTTTTCGATCTTTTCTTGCTCTTTGCTGCGCTCGTGCTGACGCTGAAAAGAAATATTTTTTAAACCGTTATTTACATCCGTTTCGAGCACTCCTTGGGTCTATGTCAGTAGCTATAACGTCGCATTGTGGCATTTAAAATAAAGTACAAATTTGTTATTTAAAAATAGTTGGTCATTAATTTAGGGCATGGAAACGGAGTAAAAAACCAGTACACGATATTTTAAACGAGAAAGGATGAACGATAGCTGTAATATTACCCGTTATTTTTAAAGCTAAAAATATGAAACCAGTTTATTTATAACGTATCGTATTATGTATTTATTTACAAATAATAAAAATGTTGGTGTACAATATACAGGTGTCCAATTTTCGAGCCTAACTAATGGGATCTCAAGAACCGTACGAGATACGAAGCCGGTTAAATTGGAGTAAAGTTGTCGCAGTAGCTGCACATTTTAATGATGTACTTACTTTTCCGAAAAATTCATGTCACTAGATAGCAAAAAAAATAGATTTTGATCATTTTACTTTTTTACCTAACTTTCTTATTTGAATTCCTGTAAGTTTCTAATTTGCACGTTCTACAGACTTTAATACAAGAAATTAACAGCGGTCCTTAACATTTTTACAGCTAGTACACTTTTAGAGAAATTCATATTAACAATTTTCATATGGGATTTAAAGTTGTCCGCAGTACTACATATTAACAAGGCCAACAAAGTCATGGCTTAGGGCACCAAACTTTTTATAATTACAATTGTCGTACTGTTTTTCAAGCGCTAAATATGGTATTCCGGCTCTGCATATTAAATAGATTTTTTTCTCTTTCTAATGTAAACGTATCTACACTAAAACGAAAATTAAAGAAATTAGAAAATAATTGGATTTATTCTTTTCGATTATGTGTACTCTGGAAACAAAAATTAAGAATCTTATGTTGGAAACAAGTTTTCACAGTTCAATTTAATATTCAATGCGCAAATTAGAAACTTGTATGAATGGAAACAAGAAAGTTGTTAAAAAGTAAATTAACCAAAATCCATTTTTTTATTATCTAGTGACCTATGCATTTTTTTCGGAAAAACTAATGCGACAACTGCCCAAATTTAACTGACTTTGAATCTCTTGTGGTTTTCGAGATCTCAACGGTTAGACTCGAAAAATAGACACCTGTAAAGTAACCTTTATTTGAAAAGAACAATAACGGCTGTTTTTTTTTTTCTAGTCATTATAAAAATAAAGAAACTCTATTGATTATTTTAAAAATTATTAGTGTGTTGTTGTATATTGTTCTTTTTTATATTTTAGCCGTCAATTTAACGATTTATTATATTTAAAACCATCAATTTTAACAAAAACCTTTACAATTAAACGTTTGTAATGTTGAATAACCGTCAGTTTCAAGCGCTAGTATCAATTTCATGTGAGCACTAGTGACGTCACATTGAGGCGCTCAATTTAAAATATATTTCACTTATAAATATTTTTCCTACCTGGGGCAGCAGACCTTGAGCAAGCAATTCCTTGGGTTTTCCAGTCATCATGAGATCCACCAGACAGTTATGCGCGTCTTTGATATTGGCATGTCGGAAGGCACAGAGTCCTAGATGTGCCATTGTGCGATTGTACAAGATTTGCGTACTGGGATCGGAATGGTGGATGGTTTCTTGCAGATGAGACATGAGGATTAAATCTCGGGCTTGGAACCAGTTATCGTGGAGAGCGTGGTGGTAGATATGGGACAAAATAGCGCGAGTTCGAAGCCTGTCAGTACCGTCTTTAGCGTAGACGTATTTGCAGAGTTTTTCCATTTCTTGTACACTGGTTATTACATCGGCAGGAACTTCGCCTGCTTTCTGTTGGAGCACTCTAGGATCGAATTTATAGTAGAGATGTTCTATTTTTCTGAGGTACACTCTGCACAGTTCAGACTGGATATTATGGCGTTCCAGATATGACTGAACTTTGTCTATAATTCCCGCTACACGAGTCTCATCTTTCAAGCGTTCGACGTATTCGTTGCTGTGCGGATCGCATTCTTTTAACAACTTTGTAAACTCATCGTCCAGGCGTTCCACAGAGGTGAGAACACATCCACGAACACGATAAGGAGGTTCTTCAAAACTTTCCGTCTCTTCTGTCACACTTTCCGACATGACAAGCTCAGGACAGTTGGCTAACATGTTCAACATCTCCGCCATTCGTTCTAGAAGCCTAACAAAATATTAAATACTTACTTTACTTTTTGTCTGGGACTTACTTGGTCCAGTATTCGGGTTTCATGGCGTCAGAGACCTTGGGATTGTAATCGAAGATGGCAGACACAATGCTGAATTTGATTTTAACAGCGACAGCAGGGCCTAGACGGTGCTGATCAGCTACGGATTGTAGTTCGTGTAGCAGTTCGATCTGCTCGCGGCGGTCTGTGCGTTTTTTACCGCGGGCGGCGACGATCTCGCCCAGTTTTTTAATCACCAGTTGGACGTCGATTTCAGCGTCTTTCGCAAACATCTTGGGTTTCTGTATTTCAAATAAATAGGAATTTTTAATAAGATTTTAAACGATAGAATACGTATTTAAAACAAATTAGGGACTATTAACAATTACTGTTTAAAAATATATATTAAATTTTGGGACAAAATTTGAAGACCAATATCTTGAGAACTAAAAGAAGTAATTTAATTCTGATTGAAAATTTGCCATTAGCACATCAAAAATATCAAATAATATTTGAAATATCGCCCAACCTTGGATTTTTCCATTTTCATTTTACCGACCGATATGAATTTAAAACAAGTTAAAAACTGTTTACTCCTACCAATTTTGTCATTTTAAGGGCGTACTTTAAAAATTAATATTTCGAGAACTAAAAAACAATTTTATTCTATTTTTAAATGTGTAATCAGCATAACGAAAAATTTATCCACGAGTTAATATTTTTACAATATCTTTATTTGAAACGGATTTTAATAAATATTAAAGCTTTTGATACCAATTTCACGTGTTGTTGAAAATCAACAAGTGGCAATTTACTTTTTTTGTGAAATTTTCGTAACAGATAAACGAAATTTTCGCGCTAGTTTGGAGTCCTGCGCATTACTACACAAAAATTGTTACTTCACAATAATGAAACTAATGAGACGCTTGATTTAAAATAGAAAATTTCCAAACATGAAAAAATATTTTGAACGAAGAGTACACATTCGGTAGTAGTGGTCTATACTTTGGTGGCCAATTATTTAGGAAGATGCTATTTTGAAGTTGAACACACTTCCGTATCGAGTGCTGCTAGCGGCTTGATGTCAACAGTTGTGACGTCACGATATGGTGCGCAATTTAAAATACAAACTGGTTTAACATGAAAAACGATATTTTGAACGCAAGATGATACATATTGTGATATTATTTTTTTCTGAAGGAAATATTAAGAAAATAATTTATTTTAGAGAAAAATAACTTACGCTGGGCATGGCGACGCCTCCTTTGACCGTCTCCCACTCCCCTTCCTCATCCTCATCCTCTTCCTTCTTCTGCCTGCGTCGTTCCTTCTCTTTCCTCTCCTTCTTTTCCCTCTTTCTATCTCGGTCTTCATCATCATCTTTATCAGTTGTTTTCTTCAAGAACCTTTCACGAATGCTCGTGTATTGAGCTTCATCGTCGCTGCTGTCGCTGGAACTCTCGGAGTCGCTTCCCCAGTCGATACTGTCGTCGGAATCTTGGTCATCTCCTCCTAAGGCTGGTGGCGGGATGGGCTTGCTAGGACGCTCGGAGCTAGCCCTAGACGTGGGGACCTTCGCCGGAGGTTCTTCATCGCTATCGATCTCTGGTTCCGGTTTTTCTTCCTCTTCCTCGTCGTCTGGTTGGTCCGGATTCTCGCGGAATTTGGCGATGTCTTCCTCGAAGTCTTTGTTGTATTTACGAAGTTTTTGGCGCATGCTAGTCAGTGATTTACTGTTATTTTTGCTCATGTTTTTACGACCGTCTCTGTCTTCCCACATCTCTGAGATGAAGTCTTCTAATTCGACCAGACATCTTACATAAAATCTAGGAGTAACACCGTTTTCTTCCTTGGCTATTACAGGTAAAGCTTTGTTGTAAGCTCGCATTAAGTCCTCAAAGCTCGATAACATGCTGCTCATATCTTTAATTTTCTTATAATTTCTAATTTGTTTAATAAGATTTGTAATTTCCTCATATCGTTTTTCTTTTGTGGAACGAACCACGCGTTTGGTTTCTTCCTCATCGTCACTGAACTAAGAACCGTCACTAAAGTTAGGTTAACTCAACTTAAGAAATTATTAACTTACCGTGTACGTAGGAACTGTCGGACGCTGAATCTGCTCCTCTTCCGACGAGCTATCAGAATCCGAATCTGATCCGGTTGCAAAGAAACGACTCATATTTTATCTGCAATACACCAAAATATGGTACGATAATATTCACGTGTATGAGCCGAACTAATTTTAATAAATTACAAAATATAAGTACATAAATCTTAAATATATTTAGTAATAGTTACTTTACAAACCTTTTATTACACTTTTCACTATATTAATTATAAGTTATTATCAAATAAAGTGTCTAAACCACTGCTTTACGTCAAAAATTTTTGAAGGCAAAAGCAGCCATTAGGTTAGTGGGAGCGTTCAATAAATATCTTCTTGCGTGTGGGTTCACAATTGGTTAGGGAAGGGAGAAATATAATTAACAATTATTTATTTATACAATAAAATTTGTATTATATTCTACATTATACAGTAAAAATAAATGTTAGAAATCTACATGTTTGCCCTAGCTACTAAATGTGATTCAGTGATTCTCAAACAAAATTCTTCTAGCAAAAAAGTTTATTTTATATATTTTTACATAATTAATATCTAGCAACTTTGTAATCGGGTTCGTCGAATTTGGGTCCTTTTCTTTTCTGTATAATGTTTTGGATTTTCTGCCACTCTCGGTCCAGTTCTGCTTTTTCATTTTTATCTTTGTGTTTTCGGGAGCGTCTCCCGTCTGCCATTTTAACTCCATATTGAAATGCAGCTTTCGGTAGCGCTTCTTTTGCATTCATATATTCAGAATATTCCTCAGCGGTGTCGAAATCCCAGCGCCCAATTGGACCTTTCTTATTTCCAAGATCCATTTTAGAGTAGTCAACTTCGTCGTCCGAATCATCTATAGCGTCTTGCATTTCGTCTAAACCGGGATAGCATTCGGCGTATCCTTCCGGTTCCTGGGCCAAACGGTTTAGTAATTGATGGGAGCGACTGTTTCCGGCGGATAGTTGAGGAGGATCAGGAGCCTTTAGGTCATCTTCGTCTATTTTATCGAAATAGGGACCGCGTTTGGAATTTCTATCTTTTTCGGATGCTTTGGAAGGAACATAATCGCCAATATCGCCGTAAATACTGTCATCTTTTGACTTGTGGTCGCGACTGCCTCCGGCGGAAGGACCCAAGTCGTCGAAGTCAGCATCACGTCGGTCTTTACGCCCCTTTTTACCCCGACGCGCTCCCTGTCGTAAATAACTTAAAATCTGTGCAAGTTTATTTATAACAATGTCATTTGTAGTTAGTGTTGGTGTTGAATTCAAAGAAGGAACTTCTGCTTTTGATCGGATGAGTGTTGTAGGTATGTCTGTGTCTGCATCATCGTCTAAGTCAACTACGTATGCCATTCTGCCCGGTACGAAAAGTTCAGAACGTTCAATATGTCGCGATTTTAGTTGACAAATAGTGCGGTGAATACTTCTACCTAATTTAGTTTTGAACTGCATTTCATCCTCTTCTTTCTTTTCAACTTTTTCGCTTTTCTCTGTTTCTAAAGGTTTATTGGCCAGTCGTTCTAATTCTTGTTCTTGTTCGTGTTCTTTAACTTGAATTTCTGAACGTACTTTTTGAAGTAAAGCATAGTCAAGACCTTTTACCAAGTGAGTATGCTCCATGTCACCACCCAAGAATTTAGATTCTTGAATCATTTGCCTTCTTCTCTCCGCAGCATCAATTCCAGATTTTAAATCTGGAGCTACTGCTCTGTAAGCGCTAGCTGTGTTCAAAGGATCATCCGCTTGATAATCAGGGTTTTGTCCATCACGTCTTTCCCTCGCTCTGTCTCTGTACTTCTCGGCCAATTCTGCCATTTTATCATCTTCTTGCTTTTTGAGTTTAGCATAAAAACTTTTACGTTTTCTACGTAATTCATGTCTGTCTTCGGATTTCGGGGGAGGCATAGAGCCAGAGCTACTCTTGCTCATAGCCTCCCGGATCGAACCTGGGGCATGGGTTGAAGGAGCTGAAGATGGTGTTGCCCGAGGTGTCATCAAGAGTTTACGAAAATCATCGTTTGTTAAGCGTTGAGACCCTGGGGTCTCACTTGGAAGCTCCTCTTGAGGCATCTTGGATTTGTCACTCACTCACAATATTGTTGATATATCACACAAATGTCACACTCTCTTGACATCCATTACAAAAAGTATTCGTTCTAAAAACGACATACCAATTGTGAATGTACCATTATTTCAGTGGCGTGCTGTTCTATTTGTTTAAATTAAATTACTCTTTACGCTATACCTATTAGTAAAAATAAATATAATATTAGAAAACTAATTATAAAAATAAAATATGTGTAATAATTGTTTTATTGATTTATCGATATTTCTGTACATTTTTTTCAAGTTTTTCTATCTACGCCGATGAGTAGTTGAAACAATCGAATTTTGTTAATTGTTATTAAAGTTGTTACTAAAAGTATCTTGTGTTTTATAAAGTGATAAGTTGTGCATATAAAAATACATTGAATTAAATATATATTTTAATTTGCGGCTTGTGTATAATCAATTTGGCGCCTGTTCCTACAAGTTAACGTCCATCTTGGAAAATCTGAAAGCATCACAGACTTTTTTGGCAAATCAGGTGTAAATACCTCGTGTTAAACATTTAATAATAAAACGTAAGTGCAAGTTATAAAATATAAGTAATATCACGTATTACGTTACTGTTAGTAAAATATTAATTAGTTTGTTTGTGCATCTTAAGTTTGTTATTGTTTTAAGAATGAGTAAAAAGGAATCTCCGGAGCCGGCAGAACAAGAAGCAGAGGAAGAGTTCTCCGTTGAGAAAGTTTTAGATCGCAGAATTAAAAATGGAGTTGTTGAATATTTCCTTAAATGGAAAGGTAAGAGATTCATATTCAACCGTGGTAGGTTAGTTAACCAAATAAATTGCATAGGTTATTCAGATTCCGAAAACACATGGGAACCAGAATCCAACTTAGATTGTCCAGACTTAATAGCAGCTTTCGAAGAGCAGCGAAAGAAGAAAGAGGCTGCGAAGAAAGAAGAAAATATTAAAAAGAGGAAGTCGCAAGGGACGCCAACGCCGGAAAGTAAACCTATCAAGAGGAAAACCGACGAAAAAGAAAAGAAAGCGCAAGGGTTTGATCGGGGGCTGGAACCTGAGAGGATTATTGGTGCTACGGACAGTTCCGGTGATCTCATGTTCCTCATGAAATGGAAAGGTCAGTGAAAATAAATTACACCTTTGGAAAACCTCCAATATACATTTCTTGATTTATGGTTTTATTTACACTATTTTTTATGTTCGATTTATCCTAAACTACAAACATTTTTCTTTTTATTTATGTTTTTAATAATAGGAACAAAATAAGCACTCGGTAAAATATCTTGTAAGGTATTTCTCGTTAAAAAAAAATAAAATGCTTCATACTTTACATACTTAAATCTTCAATAAAAATTAGCCCGATAAAAATGGTAAACGCTTTGAATTTTTTTATATGTTCAATAAAAATATTGAATGCTTGATATAAATCGTGAAATCGTAAAAAATAATGCGTCATTCTCCAATGCATCCGATAAAATTTGTCGAGTATTTATTATTTTTATTATGCTTAATTTAAATAAATACCTGTAAAACTTTTATATATTGCATTTACATTTATTTAGCAAATATTTTTTATTATTTTGTAAAATTTAACATAATAACATACTAAGCCGGTTTTAGCATTTTAGCATTTCATAAAAAACATTCTTATGTCGTAATTTTAGTTGCGAATAGATTAAAATAAAATAGAAAAAAATTCAATTATTAACATTTTATATACATTATGTGAAAGTTTACCCTATCCTAATAATTAAAATTAAAAAGAATAAAATACAACAAAGCACTATATAAACAGCGTTATCAAATTCAGAACCAGACTTGATGCACTCATTCCAGTCTTCTCTTTCTAAACATTGAGCATGATGTCACCAAATACTACTGTTTTTTTCACGAGATTAAATTTTTCGAAGTTTGTGAGTTTGTTATGGATATATGCAGTATTTTTTCACGAAATAAAAAAATACGTATCTCATATTTTTTAATACAGATTAACATCTAAAAATCAGAAAAGCTTAAACAATCTTATTTCAAGCAGTTATTACCATCTTACAAAAAATACGGTTTATGCAATATTTACAATAATTTAGGTTTTTGGTTTTTGTTGTTTAATTCTCAATTCTATTTGTCCCAGTCGTATTTTTTATTTTGTGAATATTGTTGTCCAACTGTGGTATTTTGTAATGTGTTTTATTTGAATTTAGGTACCGATGAAGCGGATTTAGTCCCTGCCAAACAAGCTAACATAAAATGCCCGCAAGTCGTAATCCAGTTCTACGAAGAGCGTTTAACTTGGCACAGTCCGAATCAGGACGAAGACAAAACAGACTCTTAAGTTTTAAGATGTAAACTATTCAGTCTCCTGTTTTATGTCGTGTTGTGGCATTACAATAATATTTTCTTTTGTATCGACTTATAAATATTGACAAGAATAAATTTTAAATTGATAATAATTGTAATTCCACAACATTATCTTCTAGATGTAAGTAAATCAGCGGGCTATAAATATAATTATAATTTGGTAGACAAAATAGACTTCTGCGTACTTTTAAGTTTATTAATTAGCCCTTCAATATGTTTAAAATATTATTTTGTAAAATAAATATCATTTAAAAAACATGTAATATTTTATTGAGTGAATGGTACCCACTGTTTGAATGACTCTGGTTTTCAGGTAGTGCGCATGCGTGGCATTTCTAACAGCAGTAAGTTGTGATTGCAACGAAAAAGCGTTGTATTTTTCCTAACATGAGTAAAAAGCTAAAAGAAGATGAATCAGACGATGTGTATGATGTGGAAGAAGTCCTGGACCGAAAATTTGTAGATGGTAAAACCTATTACTTATTGAAATGGAAAGGTTAGTTAATTACTTATCTCATACGTTATCTATACGGCATATAGATTACTTGTTTATTATAATACTCTATAAAGTTTAATATCTTATAGATTTTTTGGGACCTAATTAACTAAACTGTAAACTAAAACATAAAATGCAAATATGCAGTTACAGAGATCTACTCGATGTTCTTATTTTGCTAGCGTAATTACATTCATCAATTTTTTATGGTTCTCAAACAAAATACGCATGAAAGAACAATGAATGCTTTATTTTATTTACAAGCTGCACATTTCTAGAAATTGTTTACATTAAATTATTGTCTAATATGCAGTTTAGAGACCTACACATTTGACATTCTTAGCACAAGCGCAGTAGCATGTCTCCACCTATACCTACGGTTCTCAAACAATGTGCCTTTGTCTAAATAAAAAAATCAGAACCGATTGCCTCTTATTTTTTTAAATAACAGTTATTACATACTTTAAATTTAAATTCTTTGAATATTTGTTTTCGTTTATTTGTTATAAAATATTTGCAAAAATCTAAAAATAAAAATAGTAAATTGTCATTTCTGTTTGGCCAATTTTTAGCAAAAGTTGATTAACTTATAAAATTGATTTCAAAAGCTTAAATAAGAAATTTCATCAAAATCCATTCAGCCGAATTTGCTCCACATATATACAAATACATCCAGACAAACGGAATGACGGACCAACAGACAGATATCACGTTAAAATAGTCAAAACGTATTATAACGGCATTAATTTGCAGACATCAGTTAAAATTTTTAAGTAAATATTTTGTTCATTTTTATTGTTATCTTTAAATAAATACACAAATATTATATTTTTCGTAAAACGTCATATTTTTATTTAAAGAGTATTATTATTTCCACCTTTATATCATGGTTGAAATTACGGTTTTTCGTTTAAAATATCGGTTACCGGTTTTTCAATCGGTTCCATAATTTATGGTTCCAATATTATAAATGTTATATACATTTATATCATTATAATTGAAATTAAAATATTATGCCGTTATTTTTATGATGTCAGGAAGTGAGATATAACAATTATGTATTTTGTTTGGGAACTAATGGAACATTCCTAACATAATCTAAACAATTAAGTGTAGGTCTCTAAATTGCATATTTATCAACTGACTCATATAACAACAAATATTTTGTTATAAGGATACAGCGACGAATACAATACCTGGGAACCAGAAGAAAACCTTCACTGCAAAGGCTTAATAGAAGAATTTAATGACCGCCCTGATAAAATAATGGGAGCGACAGAACATAATGGCGAGCTCGCTTTTATTGTTCAAACTAAGAGTAAAAAAATAGCACCCCTACTTTCAATCTTAGCGTATGATAAATGCCCAATGCTTGCGATAGATTTTTTCCAGCGTAGACTATTCTGGGATATCTGCGAAACACCGGAAAGGCTCCTCTGTTTATCGGACGCGGTTTTGAAAAAAATGCGGAAACGTTTAGGAAATAGAACAGGAAGTTACGAAACTTTGAAACCAAGTGCCATAATAGGAGCTCTCAATTCATCAGAAGGGATAATTTTTTTGATGAAATGGCACGGCTCTGATCAATTCGATCTCATCCCCGCGTATGAAGCAAATGTCAATTATACGAAACAAGTTTTGGAATTTTATGAAGAGAAGTTAAAATGGGAAGATGAATTAGAGCGAGAGGCCAGAGAAACTTAAAAAATGTAAGATTTTCGTACTTTTCACAGGTTTCAGTACAAAAGTTGTTACATTGCAAAAGCTATTAATTGTACATAATTTTTATTTTTATAATAAACAGTAAAAACATAAAAAACTGCATTCAACAAAATTTTTATAAAAGGGTTACAAATTTTACATAACGAATTTACTACCTCTGAATTTAAATATCTCTTTATTTTAAAAGAATTAAATTCATGTGATAAATATTAAATTCTTGATTTAAAAACCTTAAAACCGAGTTTTTGTGGCCCTTTTTAACACTCTGTTCTTGCAATAACTGCCTCTTTTTTCTTAAATAGCAACAGTGTTCAAATATATTATAAGACAATTTACTGATATTTGCAAATTCAAGAATCTATAGCAATAATTAATGCAGAATAGTTTGCCAAATGCATGTTTTCTCAATTTTGTACGTTTGTATAACGTAAAAATGTAGGAAATACTTTCCTAATTGTTGTAGGATAAGAATTGATTTATTGTGAAGCCTGTTGTATTAAAATGTGATTTTATTAATAAGTTTTAATAAATAAAGATATTAAAATATATTTATTCCTTCCCTTCATACATAAGTGCATATAATACTTAATTGTACATACTTAAAATTAAAGTTACTTTCCACCAAAAATATAATGGAATGTGGTTCCATTAAAACCAACGTCTGATGCTGCTGCATCTTGAAAAGTGATGTACATTCTACAAAAAATGGTTGTATAAATATTTATGTTGTTCAAGGACATTTGTTAAGGCATCAGATTGATCGAATTAATTTTCAATGATGTATAAAATCAATATTGCGTCATTTAAATAAAAAATAAACGTATTTTTTACTTACTTATCCGGTGAAATTCCAAGTTCCTTGTTAATATGTTCAAATAAAATACCAGAATGAGAATTATTTCTTTCTTTTCCCAATTGCCCGATGCTCATCAAAGTAGCCTGTGCACAAGGATCACTTGTGCCTCCCATAGACATATTAACATCCGGAACAATCGTAACAACACAATACTTTAACAATTAACAATCAAACTAACAATGACAAACAATAACCTTAAACATTACTTACATTTATAGGTTTGCCAAGTGCTTTTGCAATTACCCCACATGTTTTCTGTGCAAATCCTTCAGGAATTTCAGATTTGGAAAGATTTGTTTCAATTCTTAAATGCGGCATTTTGAGGATAAATGGTTTGAACTTGATTGTTCTTATTATGTAATCTTGACAATCATTGTTGCCAATAGTATCAATCCTTTATGTAATCATCTCTTTTTAAGTTATTTTACTACTAGGAATATTTTTAAGTGATTAAACAAAATTATAGGAATAACAAAAAATAAAAGTAAATTAATTTGGAACTAAAATAATTTTGATTTGTGATTGGTAAGCCTGCGCCTGAAACGATACTGTATCGTGCACATTTCTGTCAAACGGGTGGTCCAGCCTGAAATTTCAGGCGTATTAAAGAATTTTGCAGATAAGCAGTCTTAATAGAGAATATCCGTTTACAAATTAAATTCTCTGAATTTGTAAGACATGTTAAGTTGAATAAACCATCTCTTGTCAGTATAAGTCTGAATATAAGACAAAGAAGACTGCAATAAATATATAATCAATAATTTTGTCTGGCTCTCTTGGCTATAAAGTGCTAGGTGAATATTTGACATTGTTGAGGCAATAATCAAGGTAATTTTAACAGAATAAACTACTTTTCTTTTCGTTTATTTCACTTAAATAATTTTTACTTGATTTTCAGTTCATACATTTTTACTTTGAATTAAAAAGCAATATGTTTTAAGAAAGCTTTTGTGTTGTGTGAATTGTTTAAACATTTTTTTAATTTATTTTAGTTCTACTAACCTGATTTTAATAATTGTTTAAATTGATTACATTTATGTAATTTCTAAATCGATATTTAATTATTTCAGGTATTAAATTGGAGCAAAATGTTGTTAATTTGGATACCATTTATGGTTTTAATACCAATTTGTTTGAGTGAAGAAACTGGTAAGTTTAAAAAATTCTTTTTTAATTTTTGTTTTAATATTAATGAATCGTACTAACCAGTATTTCCAATGACTCATTATTTGTGTTTACGGAAAGATATGATAGTCATATAAAGATAAATAAAGTGTTTATACTATTTAAATATTTATTTGTTTGTTACTATTGATTTTTTATTACTGACGTACATACATTATTTTTGTATTTTGATATTCTAATATTATCTTAATCGATTTCATGCTCACGAAATTTAGCAAGAAGTCGTAAATCTAAATATGTACATGCACAAATACAAAGTTCATATATCAATTACTGCAGGAAATTACATTTTAATAAGTAAACGAAATGAGTAAATAATTCAACCAGATTGACATTCTTGTAATGCTGGTTGCATTAGTATGCATGGCAGAGGCGGAGGTCAATTTTTTTTTATGTGGGTCAAGGAAAGTTGAATTATAATAATTTTCCTGTAAAAAACGTTAACAGTATATTTATTGATAAAGAAGGAATTGAACCTTCAAGCGATAAGCTAATATTTTATTTTTTTATTACTCATTATTTCTTCTGTTTTGGTATATTGTTCGTGAGATATAAAATAATAAATAAACTGTGTAATAAAATGGTTTATAACAACGAAAAATATGTTTTCTATTTTAGAGGAATATAAAAACAAAGCCGGTTATTATTGTTTATTAAACATAAACGTTGAAACATTTAGTCATAAAATTATTATTACATCGCAACATTTTCAAAATATTAAATTTAATTGAGTTGAAATTTTTCCCATTATTTCAAAAAACTGAAAAATGACTGTTTTATATGCGGATGATCAATTTTAATTTTGTTTAAAGTTAATCTACTTGTGCCATTATATGCGTGAAAATAAAATTTTATTAAAATTCTTTAATTGAATGGCCTATATGACCAATGTCGAATTGAAGGAGAAACGTATAAAAAATAATTAACCATTGTGACTACTAATACTAGTGACAAAAACTATATATTATCTTATAATTTCACTGCAATTAGCATTTGAAATTAAAATTTATGTAACCTATGTATAACGACGTCACGTATGAGAATAAGACCGTAATTTACAATGCTAAAAGTGGGAATTTAATTAATATATTTTTTTTACTTAATGATATCGAATATATGTTGCAATGATAAATTAGTCATAACTATTAAACAAAACAATGTATATGATATCAATATAGGGATTTCATGGAATAAAATAAAAATATTTTCATATTACACGACAGATTGTCTTGATGTAAATTTGCTTGGCACAGAAATGTCAACTGCATAAACCTAATAATAGGTATATGGTCAACTGTCATCTTTGTCAATGTCATATGATTTTCGTAGGCTGTATATTGTTTACCTACATCGTTTTAAAAATGGAATCTGGGTAATCTGGCCAAATGTATATTATTCTATGATAGATCAATTTTATCAAATGAATTCAAATTCTCTATCTAATTCTCCTACGTGACGTCACATATCCTCTCTCCAAAACTATATTATTGTGTTTCTCCGGAATTATCAACAATTAAAGGATTTAAAAATACGGGTATTTTTTTGTACAAAATCATAAAATGAAAGAAAAAATATGGTCATAAACCCCATTACCTATGCTTGTGTTTATTTTTTTTGACAAACGAACGACAATAAATTAGGTTAAAATTAGATAACGTGTTATTAAAACCTCAGTTCCTAGGTATTGTAGAAACCTTAAAAATGTTATTTTTTTGTTAGAATTACAATTTCACGAATATGTTTTTTTTTGTACGCAGCCCCCAAAAACATTACTTTGGGGATTGTTTGGAGTCCGCAAAATGCTATATTAATGAACAGAATACTATAATGATCACCTAGCAACAGGGATGTATTGATTTAAATCACATTGATTTTTTTTTAAATCATTGATTAAATCACTTGTTCTGTAATTGTTATTTAACATTCCAAATTTACGTAACCTAAATGGGGGAAAAAGTATGTGGGTAATGTTATCATGTGGCAATACTTTGAAGAACTACTAAATATGTTCGTCGATAAAACTACTTTACTGGTATATGTATGACGTAGAAAATTTTTGGACTATCGTGTGATTTTTTTGTTAAATTTCCTTTGAAATGTGTTAAGTAAAATCTGGTTATAACGACATCAAAGGAAAAAAATTGTTTGCAAACCTGACTAGCAACACTGAATAATAATAATACTTTTTCATTTATGACTGTTACGTCCTTTTTCATTATCTAATTTAAAAGATATCCTATTCTTTTTTATATTGCTTTCGCGAAATTTTGTTACAATTATGTGTATTACAAAACAAATTTTTTCGTCCGCTGAAACTACATTTTGCAGACTTATTATATAAATAACTATTATTTGTGTAATAAAAAATTAGAAATTGTTTTTATTTTATTTGTGGTAACAATAATAGAAAATGTTTCCCACAACAAATGAGTGTGTTTACATTCATGTGGATACATAGGTATATGCCCTTTAGGCAGAATGGAATGGGGTATGTTATTGTAATCGAATTTCAGTATATGTCATTATATGTATATAAAAGCTAACCACTATAGCTTTTCATTATAATAACACCTTAACATTACTTTGCAATTAAATACTTATTAGCAATATAATGTTTCGGAGAAGGGATATATGCCGTCAGCATGGTAGGATTGTGGTAAAAGGCAAATAGATTGTCTTTTAAAGCTGGCTTCCCACTGCTCGCAAAGGCTACCCTTCCTACGGCGTGTGTGATCGTAAAACCGGTTTCCCACGGCACGTGGCTTGGCGAATTTTTACCTGCTTTTGGCGAGCACCACGCCATGGGAATGGGGTGATTCGTGGCTTGTTGGCTTGGCCCGCGCTTCCCGTCAGTTGTAGGTATATTTGACACGAGTCAAAGGAAATACGCCGTTCACATAAGCTCGATGTTCCAACATGCTCATTGTTCGGGAATGACACTTGCAGATGTTTTGTACAATTTTGTTTTAGTGGTCTGTCTCCAGTAGCATAATAGCGAAGTGTCATTTACGGTTATCTATGCATACGCATTGTCTCATATTTGTATTAGATTTTCTTATAAAACGGCCTTTTTTGCTTAAGAAGTTCTCGAAATGAATTCTGGACACTACAAAAATTTTCAAATTCAGAACACAAGGACAATTCCCAATACCCCCACTTTTATTGAAATATATCTTCCACTAGTATTTTTTTTAGCTTTTTATTTGTTTACTACTCAAAATTATTCATTTTCAACTGAATAGCTTGGCGGAGCCTGTGCAATGAGGGTTTCTACTATTTTTTTTTGTAATTTCTTCTTAAAGTATGAGGGACACTAGAACTATTGGTGAAAATCCGATGAAAATATTTATATTAATAAGCAAGTTAAACTTCCTAAGTTAAAATTTATTTTGTATCAAACTGTTTTCTTTATGTACCAAAATGTTCTATGTAGAAGCTATTTCTAAATTATATTTTTTAAAAATTATTTAATATTACAGTACAGTGTGAGTCTATATATTGCACGTGTATTTATATTATATAAATTTAAAAATGATATTTATATTTAAATAAAGACTGTTGGCGCTAGTGATGGAAACTTTTAACAAATTACAAATGAATAGGTAATTTATACACTAATCTCGTAAAAAATATTATCACAGATGTAAAAGAAATAATAAAAATTAATATATACCACCCAAATTCAATTAATAACACTTTAAAAACACCCAACCGAAGTACAGACAAATATAACTAATAAACATAATTATATTTTGAGTCTTGTTCTTTGAGACTAAGCCACATGTTAGAGGAGTGCCAGCAGAGATCCATTACAACCAGATGTGTACCTGTTCCTAAAATACTTAACCTTTCAACCAAAATGCTTCATATGGTACACTCGATTCTGAGAGATGTGGTGGCTATCAATTTATTAAATGAAATCGAATTAGGCAGCGATCCTTCGATCAATCGTTTCTTTAAATGAGTTTTTAAAAACAGAACAAAATACTAAACAATATGGTGTACAGAAACAGTCTTAATTGAGGAAAAGGTAACATTATAAAAATAGAAACAAGAAAATAATTATTTGTTAAGACACTTCTCTCATCTAGAATATTAAAAAACAAAAAAAAAATGTAGATACAAAAACAAGTCATTAAGCTGGATACAAAATGCTGAATATAATCAAAAACTAACAAATTGCAAATATACTGAGTAATACACATTGGGCTATAAACATCTACAATGTAATCTCGAAGAACGAGACTCGAAATATAATTTAAAATCAAACGATCTTACTTGTAAGTGATGTTCGATTAAAATTATATGAGTCTCGTTCGAGATGATTACATCCCTCCCTCTTTTTCAATCCTAAAAAGTTATTCGCACCCTAATTAACGAGTAAAAACCAGCTTAATTAAAATATAAAAAAGCTTTAAACTATATGAAAAATGACTGTAGGGCAGAGTTGAAGCGAGGGCCAGGAGTCCGCGAATTTTTTAATTATTCTCTAAACTTGTGGTTAAAACTAATTGAAGTTGCAGTACTACAATGTAATCATCTCGAACAAGACTCTCATATAATTTTAATCGAACATCAATTAAGGTAAGATCGTTTGATTTTAAATTATGTTTGTCTGTGATTGAAATTTACTATGACTTAAGGTCTTCAAGCTCAGTCATCAGATTTTATAGTGGGATTTTTCACTTGCCAATCAAAACATTCGCGGTATTTTAAAGTCTCCAATCAAAATATTGATGCAATTCATATAGAAGACGTCACGCTATAACAGAAACTCCCGTATTTCGGAAGTATTTTAATTACATCATTTTATTTCTATTTTTTAAACTAATTTCTCTAAACGCGATTGAACTAGAATCCCCTATCGAACCATAAACCACAAGTCAAACACTATGTGACTGGTCAAAGCTCCTGTTCGTCGAAACCCAGGAGCGGTGCGAGGCTTATAAAGTTGGAAGTCGGTAACTTCAAAAGCGCGAAGCGAGCGCACGTGTAATTGTCCGTCGACCTTTATGGCTCCGGGTCACAGAATAGTTACATACAGAAGCGACACTCCGTGTCGGTACCTATCATGTTCCCCTAACCAGTTCTATGACCTTGAAGCATTGTGTAGACCTTTAAATTTGTTGGCTTCCCCTATCTCTCCCTAAGATGTGACGAAACTTTCCGATTTTAAACGATGAGCCCTTTAAATTTGTTGGCTTTCACCATCTCTCTTTAATTTTCGTTTCTCTGTCTTACTATCGCTTCTGTGCCCCTGCGGTCTACATGCGCCGTGCAAAGGATTCGGCGCGGGCTTGTCGGTGCCACGTGCTCGTCCGTAGAAATCGGTGTGGGAAGACAACTTTACGTTTCCAGTCTCTCTCTCTTCGTTCACAATTCTACCACGCTGGCGTCACAGCATAACATCCTCTCATATTTAATAATTATTTTATCGTAAACTACGCATAATGAATCCATTTTAGAAAATATGGGTATTTTTTTCTAGAATCTTATACATATATAAAAATCAAAATTTGGTCACGTACCCAATTCAAATATGTTTCGTTCATAATATAAAAAGAATTTTGAAATATTATTTATCTAAGGCAGTGGTGGTCAACTTCTGGCCCGCACCCCATTTATTGCTTATATTTTATTATTGAAAAATTTACAATTTTGACAAAGTAGCTTAAAAATTCGATTAAAAAAAATAATCAAAACAATCAGAGTATTCTTATTAAATCGGATTTTTCATTTAAATCAGCTTTTTTGTTTTTTTTTTAATTTTTAAAATTTCACAAACGTGTATCACAAAATAGCATATTAATAAGTAAAAATTGATCACTTGTTTAAAAGCCCACATACGCTAACATTGTTTTACTTTTATTGGTTATAACGACTTCCGGCTATAGTGATCCCTTCCATGTCGTTATAACCGGATTTTATTGTAACACATTTCGAAGTAAATTTAACAAAAGTCACAACGACGAAGTTAAACAGATTTAGTAGTTCTTGCAAATATTAACACATGGTAACGTTACTCACACGCTTTTCCCACAATTTTTGTAAATGTGGAATGTTAAATAACAGTTTCAGAACATATGATTTAAATCAATGATTTTTTTTAATAAATAATTGTGATTTAAATCAATCAAGTGATTTGAATCAAAGCAACCCCGAATTTTGTTTAAAATTTTTAATATACTTTAAAGTTTTATTATTCGTAGAATCATTGGTGTTATGTGTCGATCTTTGATTTTAAACTGTGCTACTATGTTACTCAGAAATATTTAACTTCAAATATTAATTAAAGTTATCAAACTTTGATGTACAATTTGCCACTGATTTTTTTTAAATCACCGTTAATAATGTTGTGTCACAGAAAAAAACAAATACTCCCAGTCATGAAAAATACTGATTAATTCTCATTTACACTGTTCTTAATTTTAGCATCGCCTCATTCGAAACCACCTCAAACCTCCCCCTTCACTTCGACCTCCACCTCTTCCTCAACCTCCCTGTCTCCCTCTACCACCGATTCAAACCTTCCCGCCCTTAGCGAAAGCGTAGACTCAGCTCTAGAGCGCGCGCAGGCCTGGCTAGCTGCCCAACGCACCCCTGATTGGGGTTGGAGAAATGACACACCACTTGTTATCCTGGCGCTGCAGTTGAGCGGCGCTGGAGTCAACCCTATTGCCGGGGGCAACCCTGAAGAGAGCAACGTGCTTGAAGCGCATTTGTCCGCTAAGCAGATGGAAGTGGAGATTGTTATTTTGCTCTGGCGGTAAGTTTCAAATTTATTCCTCAGCTGTCAAAAAAAGTTTATGCTTATACATTGATATTAGTTTACGAAGTGTGGCATTTTTTCATTGAATTACATATCCATAACTAGTAATTTTATACTTATCTAGATACCAATATGCAATATACGTCCTATATAACGTAGTGTTTTTCCAATATGTGTAACATACTTTTTTGTGCTATCTATTTCTACAGTATGTACCTATATTAGTATCTTGTTGTCTATCACTAGTGAGTAACCAATCAGCGAGAAACAGATCGTATGTCTATTATCACTCAAGTTCATAAGAGTTCCCACTTATTTCAACTATATTTCAACCTAACCTATCTGTTTTGTTAATGTTGTTCTGAGTTTTATAGCGTGTTTTGACTGAATAGATGCATTATTCGCGAGGAACACTCGTATCAACCTAGCGAAAAAATATGGAAAACAATATTATAATAGGATGATTTACAACAATTTTTATTCGTATTTACGCGAAAAAGATAGATTACAAAGGGAAAAAGTACACAAAACTTTAAAATGAAACAAAATCATATGTTTAGAAAGCAATTAAAGTCAGCAAATATTATAATGGTCCTCCATTTTGAAATTAGCATCTGCGTCGCCAACGGTAATGTTCATCGCGAATAATAATTAGAGACAATGGTTAAAAAATGTTAGATATGTAAAACATCACAGGTGAAGGATTCACTGCTTTCATTTCAAATGTAAATTATAAAATATGTTGTAGGCTTTGTTTATTCCCAGGGAAGGATTTTTCTGAGATGTATGTATATATGTCCGTAAGGTGCCGGTAAGATGATGGAAATTTTGAGAGCAGAAGTGTAACGTACAATCAAAGAACATATATCCCACAGGGCTCCATATTATGTTCAGCTCTTTGGAACAAATATTATGATGGACTGTTGTGTACCCCCGATCACAAGTCATTTGCAGACGTTGTTGCTATCAATACTAAATTTATTGAGTTATTATAATTACAAACTTTTCAATTTCGCGCATTTTTTCGGTGTTATGCCAAAAGCTGATTACAAATGAGTTAACACTATAGACAAATGTACACATCATACAAAGACAGCGCACCAGAGATTATCTATTTTGGTATACTTTTTCGAGTGAGACAATGTCATTGGTATTTCTATGCTTTAGACAAAACAATGCTTCATAGTATGTCGTTGCTATAATGACAACAAACATTTTAGTAGTGTTGGTATACAGGGTGTTCCATTTAAGCGTGCCACCATTGCTATCTCGAGAACTATAAGAGCTACGAGGTTGGTTAAATTAGCAAAGAACCACCATTTTACAAGACTAATACAATGAGCAAAAAAAAATTTTTTTTTCGACCAGTGGTTCTCAAAATACGGGACACAACTTTCTTATTTTAAATGAGAACATATGTTTATTTTTAGATTATTCGATAGAGTATTTTTTTCTGAATTCAACGATACGAACATATCATATACTAATATAACAAAATAATTGAGAAAAATGCATGCTAGATTTATATGTATTTTATTTATATCTGGCTATGGATAGAAAACATAGACATATTGTTCTGTCTAACATTGTTTGATTATTTTTTGTTAAATTGTTCTTAAACTGTCAGTTTTAAGAAGAAAATGAATTGTTTTCTATCCAAAGCACTCTTGTTTCAGCCAGATATAAATAAAATACATATAAATCTAATATGCATTTTTCTCAGTTATTTTATTATATTAGTGTATGATATGTTTATATCGTTGAATTCAGAAAAAAATATTCTATCCAATAACCTAAAAATAAACATATGTTCCCATTTAAAATAAGAAAGTTGTGTCCCGTATTTTGGGAACCACTGGTCGATAAAAAAAATTTTTTTGCTCATTGTATTAGTCTTGTAAAATGGTGGTTCTTTGCTAATTTAACCAACCTCGTAGCTCTTATAGTTCTCGAGATAGTAATGGTGGCACGTTTAAATGGAACACCCTGTATAGATAAGTACAAAATCACTGACCATAACAATTTGTATTTCGCGTACATTACTTTGTACACTGGGCGCATTACTTCGCGCACTGGGCACATTATTTATCAACAACATATTTTCAAAACCATAACAATTGTAACTTTTTCTTAGTTATCAAGAGATCAATTTGAATTTTATCCAAGTATTTTCATTTTTAATGTGTTCGATTGACATTCTCACAAATTAAAAACACAAACTTCACGCACTTAATACAAAAATAACTATTATGTACCATTTTTGCAGGCACCATGAAGCTCCGGTGAGTGCACCAAGACTGGCAGAGTACACCCTGTCTCTAAACTCGCTCTGTCAAGATCCTAGACAGTTCCACGGCCATGATTTAATAGGGGCTGTACAACATCATGACCCTCCAAGAGATTACGACTTTGCTTTTTGTACCCTAGCTGCTTGCTCTGCCTCAGCACATGTTCGCAAAAGGCAAATTAGAAGGCTGCTGGATATTGCTAATGCTGCTAATGATCATAATATTGGTAAGAAAGAAATTACGTAATGTGTTATTAAGTATATAATAAGATCAATAATACATGCGTGTGTTTATATAGTCATATGGCAACATACACTACAGATTTACTGTCATGTACAGGTTTTCTCATTATTAAATATTCTTTAAAATATGACCCACGATACATGACGGCATAAAATTATAAGACACCCTTGAAGAGGTCTTCATATAATTTTATACTTTATTAATTATTGAATCATGATAAGAATTGTTTGTACAACTCCACTTAAAGGACAGTCTATCTGACATGAGGGTGTACCACACTGTCCATTTTCAATCTCTCCAGAATATTAAATTTCCAATTACTCATTACTGGGTGTGTCAAATTTGCTTTTATAACACATTTCGGTAATAGTTATTTACTTAACATGGCAGGGAGGTTAGTCTATTCTTGATAAATATCGATATTGTTTGCCAAGGCAAATAACCATTAATGAGTCATGAAAAAACCTCCCTGGCGAGATAAATATTATATTTTTTCTGAAATCGTATAAGGATTTAAAATCACTGAATAATATTTAAATGTATTTATATATACTTACACTACCATTAACATTGTTATGTTGACATTTTGTTGTTTGTTTTGTGCATCAACGGATTGAACATTGCCAGATCACAAATTAAAAGATTAAAAATGATTATTATAAATTATTAAATGTTTTGATCTTAAGTTTAGAACATTTAATATCAAGACATATTAATAAAGTTTGAAATTGACTTACTAATTACATAAATAATTGTGTTTCGTAATAAAATATTATATATTCTTGACAAAAAAGACTTGACAACATTGCATTTTATCACTGCCTAGGTAGGGAAATTAAATTTCCCAACCGATTTTGCTTCAACAGTAAGGAAGTGATATATAACGCATATGTTGTGTACTCTCTTTCTAGCGGAAAATCGTTATTCTTTCTCTAACACAAAACTGTACATTTTCATGAAAACATCAGCCATCACGTTTCACATGAACATTTTTGTTATAGAGAAATATTCATACGCAAGAAAGAGAGAGATACATGATAGTACACAACGCATGCGCTATATATCATTTCCTTACTGTTGAAGGATAAAGATATATTTCTGCATCGGGATGTTAGAACAGTGGCGTAACAACTTAGCCACGAGCCTGTGTTCCTCGATCAATCCAGGCCTTAATGTAGATTAAAAAAAAAAGTTTTTAATGATCCCGGAATTGGATACTTCTCAAAATCCTTTTTTAAATGAAATGTAATTTTATCTATCGTTATTTCTCGTTAGAGAGAGAATTGTTTTGAAGTAACACAACAGGGCTGAGGCAGGTCGTTCTACTTTTCTGATATGGATAATTTTAGAGCCTATAGTAAAATAAAAAATAAACACTGATATAATTTTTAGTGTTTCTTTTAAAATTCATGATTAATTTTCGAAAAGGACCTCACTGCTGAAGCAACCAAAACAATGACGGCAAGAAAATATAGGTAACATGCAGATTTACTGAAATTACAACATTAATGTGAATTCAGTTAAATTCTCTCGTCAAATTAATTTTGGATAAATAATTTTGCAACTATTTCTAAATGAGAGCTATGGCCAACTTCAACTCGTTCTAATGTCATATACTTCATAATTGAACCATACACGTAACATTCAAAAAGTAGCGCATCGAGTTGGCCGCAGCTTGAAAAAATTCTCCTGATTTACAACTGTATATAAGTCTGCAAAGGGAATGAACACATGATACATTTTGTCTAGTTACAAAAATATACCGTACTGTGTTTTAAGGAAAAATGAATATATTTTTGTAAAAAAACACTTGTAGGTGGATTAAAATAAAAATATTTTTTGTGCAACCGGACGCGAAACTAGCCGCAATACAGGCCGCAAAATCCAATTTCGCTGCCGCAATACCAGCCGCGAAATTGGAATGTGGTTGTCATGGTAGCGGTTGCGAAATTGGATAACAATCATTTTAACACTTGAGAATTGAATTACTTGTCAATTCCGTAGCTACCTGGAAAGCTATGTACAATGAAACTGTTTAAAATTAATAAAATTTGTAATTATATATATTTTACGGTTGCACAAAAAATATTGTGTAAACCTTGTCCGCGAAATCCTTTAGCGTCCTCGAGATTGTTTTGCCTCGGCCGCAAGCAGCCTCGGCGACAATTTTTCTCGCGGAACGCTAAAGAGCGATTTCGCGGCCTTGGTATACAAATAACTATTAACGTATGTCCGAACCGGCCGGGTCCGTTGAGTACTCAAGCTCGTGTTCCACGGAACACCGGTAGTTACGCCACTGTGTTGGGCCATTATTGTATGCGCTATGTCTATACTGTATAAAGTCTATAATTCTCCTCATTATCCCCAGACACCATCGCCATGGTAATCCTAGCCCTCCGCTGCATCGTGAAAGACCACCGCCACCGCAACCTGCACCACTTCGTTCGCCGTCCCTCTGTCGGCCTCGCGCGGCAACAACTCCCCGACGGTAGTTTCGGAAGCTTCCACGCCACGGCGCTGGGCATGCAGGCGCTGCAAGACGCGCCAGAGCTGCACGACTACTGGAACCGCACCGCGGCGTTGCTCTGGTTGCTGGCTCGTCAGGGACAGGACGGCGGGTTCGGGTCTGTCGCCGCTACCGCTGATGCTGTCATGGCGCTGGGGGTTAAAGGGTTAGGGGCGGTCAGGGAGCTTGAGTGCGGGCAGGGGGAGGTTGATGTTGGGATGGAGAATCATGGTGAGTTTAGGTGTTAATAATTATTATAATGATTGGTGTGGGCTGTGTAGAACTTCCCTGTAAATACTTGTTTTATAATTTTGAATTTAAGATAGAGATGATAAATTCCGATTTTAGAGATTTCATTTTTGCTTGCAGAATTGTACTTGTGAAAACTTCACATGATAAGTAATTTAAAATCAAGTTCAGGAGATAACTTACTTTTTAAAGGTTATATTGGCTCTTGTAATTACAAATAAAATGTTTTGTAACAATTTATTACATGCTTTATTTCACAGAACATTTCGGGGATGAAATCTGCAATTCCTTAATTTTTGTAGAAAAAAATCTGAAAACAATTCATCTTTAGTGCAATTCTGCTATATGTGCTTATATGGGCACACGAATTGTTACATACGACTAGTGATGTAAAGTACCCGGGTATATATTTTTTTGGGCAAATACTATGGGAGGGTATTTACCCATTTTGGTTAAATAAAAAATAAATTTGAAAAACAGAGATAATTGATAATAAGGATATATTGAAATAATTAATTAACTTTATTTATTGAATATTTATTTTTATTAATAAATTAAACAACCATAATTCTTGATAAACTGAAATAGCAAATAAACATTTATTTTGATTTGGCAGTAATTTTTTAATTTTTGGGTAGTGGTAGCGGCTTTAAACAACTCTTACATTAATAGCTACGGAGAGTAACGAAAAATATATCAAAAACTTCTATATTTCATTTACTTATAAATTTTCGTAAAGTTACTTATGGATATCTTCACATTAAAATTTCCACAAGTATGTAACAATTTCTTATTTTATGTAATTTATTGAAAATCTCAATTTTTGGGTGTAATCTTCAAAATTTCAGTCTAAGGTAATGTTTTTATGCATTTCTTGGCGCACTGACTTCAAATTTTCAAACAAAACGAAAATATCTCTTCTCATTCTCAAAGTTTGACCCAAAAAATATCCATTTTTGGGCTATTACCTTAAAATGGATTTGCTACCTTATCGTTCAATTCTAAAAATGGCCAAAAATCAAAAAAGTTCATTCCTTACCGGAATCTGCGATTTTTAATCATGTTTCTGAATTTTTCCATTTTTATATATAAAAATTAAACCAATTGCCATATCATCTTAAAATGTATCTATGTATGTACATATGTAAAATTTTACGTACAGACGATTGCTGTACGTGACTTCCCATTTTTGGTCCAGGGATCATTTTAGAGCCACACAGATTCCAACCTTGAAAGCGAATTTTTCGAAAAGAAAAAATAATTAAATTTAATTTAAAAATTTAGAATATGCGCATCGAGAACTGTAAGTAAATATTTAAGCCCATTAAGATAAAAATTACAGAAATTATATGGGAATAAATATTTTTCCAAGAAAAAAATGTTAGTCATTAAATAATTATAAAAATCTGTGCAATCAGTACGGTTCAAATTATTTATCAGTATAAAGATCCGAGAATCAGTACTGAACCCACAAAATCAGTACGAATGGTCATTCTTCTATATTAATTCTTAAATACGTATGTTACAGTTGAACTAGACGGAGTAACAAAATTCGCTGCATCCCACGGCAACGACACCGACGCTCGCAACGTCACAGTCACCTACACCCTGTGGGTAGGCAGCAACATCACCGAGAACTACACAGTGATAGTGACCGCGCCTAGAAACATCTCCTTCTACTCCGTCATGCAGATGGCAGCAGATATGGACTCTCATTTCGTCTTCCAGGTTTGCCATTCTCCTTCAGGGGTGTAGTCACTGTGTAATCACATGGGGTTTGTTCTAGGCAAGCGAATGGCCTAATGGGCACTACGTGCACACTTTAGCTGGACACAAGGAAGAGCCTATGGGGTATCACTACTGGTTGTTGTACCGCTTGCCGGAAATTCCCGATCCGGCGAATCCTCCAGCCAATCAGCTTGTTGCACCTGTCGGTAAGTTTATTTATATTATTTTTTTCTATATTTTAATATGAATTCTAAGTCATATTTTTTATGGTATTTTAATCAACCTGAAACCTACAATACGTGAATGTATTTATATTCATACGGCAAGGTCTTTAGGTGTAATAATCTAATAATATAAAAAATTTTGAAATTTCGAAAAAAAGGTAAAAATTATGTGTTCAAAATGTAAATTTGCTAGTGTAAATTATTTACCGTGAGTAGTTTTTAACGTGTAACATGGGATTTATCATATCTATGGTAACGACCTGATATTGGATTGACAGAAATGTATAATTGCTTGTCTCATTTAAAATGAAACATAGGGAACGAATTTTACATTTGCTTTTTCGGTTATAAATTTTTTGTCAGGCCTACACCATTAATAGCTTATAGAGGAATTGGTAGAATAGTAAAATGGTGTGCTAGATCACTCGATCTTACACTTCTAAATTCTTTTTATTGGTGACCTTTAAAATCAGTAGTTTATACAGAGGGTAATATTCAAAATTTAGATCAATTAAAAATTAAAATTCAAAATATTTCTCAAAATATCACAATTGCTCGAATATCATACGTAATTCAAAAATTTTATAGCAGATTGAGTCATTGCTTAGAAGTTAATTGATGGATTTTTGAAAATTTATTGTAATTATTGTTCTATTTTTCATTATTATACTTACTTGTTTGTTAGTTACTTTATTACTTCTTTATTTTGCATTTTTTTACAGTATTAAAATTTAATAATTCTGTCAAATACATTCCCTGTGTTTAATTTTAAATGAGAGAAGCAATTACATTGCTCTTAATCAAATATCAACCATGGATATGATAAATCCTTATTTTTCACCTTAAAAAATACCCACGATATACAGGGTGGCCCAGTAAAAATTATCAGCGCACTTTTTGGCCACTTAACATTAATTTTGCAAAAAACACTCGAACACGTCAATTTTAGTATAAAGGAGGACACCTGAATGGATTAGTACCAATGGCATAACTTCAACCCTAAAATGGGGGTGAACTGCACCTCAAAAATTTTAAATGGAAAAGGGTGTCAAACATGACACAGTTCGAAAGGCTTTTCAATTCTCTATCCAACAGTTTTTTTATTTTTCAAATCCGATCATTAGTTCCAGAGATATATCGTATAAAAAAAAAATTAACAGGTGTTTAAAATTGCAATCAAGTAGGCTTACACTGATAGAGAAACAAATAAAAAATAAAAGAAAAACAAATGAAATTTGTTAGTTCGCAGGTTACTACAACTTTTTCTAACATTAATTTATGGTCCCCTTATGAAAACCAAAAAAGATTATCATTTTTATTAAAACACCTTTTACTTTTTTCACCTTCTTTTCATCGGTGGTATTACCAATTAAAAAATAAGAAGATCGTAAACACCCTGTATATATATTTGTATAAAATTTTAAAAATAGTAACATTTTTTTGTTTACTTTATGAATTACTAAATTCCAATGGACATGCTTCTACAAAAATTATAAAAATAATTGTTTTCTAGGCGTAGACGGTCTGTTAATCGAAGATGGAGACCACTACTTATTCTGGTACAAAAAATTGTAAAAAAAAAACAAAAAACTACAAATCTTTCAGCTGCCAGAACCACGTCACTTAGTTACATCAACAATGGAGAATATTTGGAACAATTTTATTATTGCAGCATTTGTTTTCACTTAACGCTCTGCTATTGTTAACATTTCATCATTTCAATTAGGCACTACTTTTCCAAATGTCTCCTCAACTTATTTGTAGGTTAAGAATTTACGAATTATTTTTTATAGACCTTTAGGTTTTGATTAGGCACTAATAACACTGAGTTAACAATATTATTTGGTGCTAAAATTTTTTAAACAACGTGTAACATGATTTTAATAATATCACAAATATATAAGCTTACTGTTAAAATTCTTTAAAAGAAACAAAATTTTCTATATATAAGCCTATTGTTATTTTTGATGTTATTTTTTCGACAGAAATATTAAACTTGTGTATTCAACAATTAAGTGTAAAAATATAAAAAAATAAATTGCTGTACTCATATACATAGCATAGAAGTAATTGTTCATTCCGTGTAGTCAATTGTTTTCTTCTAGATTGTTGAATTGTTTCAATTGTTGGTAACGTACACATTTATATTTACAAAATTCATAATTTTTTGGGTACACATCCTTGTACATGAAAATTTATGAATTTTATTAAACATAATTTTAGATTGTTGAGTTTAATATCAGATTTTGGCCTATTGGTGACAATTATGACGTTTATTTTTTGTTTTTGTTAGATTAATGACGTCATAAAAGTGTTAACATAGCTTAGAAAAATAGTTATTTAAATCATTTTATTGTTTGATTTAAATAAATAATTTTCTTTTGCACAGGATCGTACTGTCTCAATCTGTATATATCCAATAATTAGTCTGTACAATAGTGTACTTTTAGGTATTTTATTTAAATTTATCTATTGCTTATCTAACAATAATATCTATTTATGTATATCATGAAATATAAGCTGCCATTTAATATCAATACTTTGAAAGTTAGAAAGTACGGCACTGCGTTTGACGAGAATTTGTGTATGGCTCATATGTATTTGACAATAAGGTCGCTTTTTGGGTACAGACACTGGTTTCATTAGAATTTTTTACAAAATCCATCAAGATTGGAAGAAAAATTGAAAAAGGAAAATCCGGCCCTGTTCTTGTCAGTGGCGTTTCATTCATTTTTACTAGAGACACATCTTCAAATTTTGGTGACAAGGTTCCAAAAATTCTAATGGAACAGTGTCGCAAATCATGATTGCATATTTATTTTTTAATGATATTTTTAACAAAATTGTGATATTAACATCTGTGTATATTGTGAATTTTGTTTATTTTTTGCTTTCATTCAATATCAGTATAAAATTATTCTGTGATATTTATATTTCTGTATTTGTGTGCTAATTCATTTAATAAAGCCTAAATGTTTTTCTGATATATTGTTTTTAATTTATACAATTTTTACTTTATAATCCATTTCTGTCGTGATGCGTTCATATAATAAACAAGAATACAGTTAAGGATAATAGTTTAAATATTAAAAATGTACAAAAATTTATAATTTATAGAAACATTTATTTATCTTTATTAAAAATTATAAAGTAACGGCTATGTTCAAATTCAACTTGTACCTACAACATATATAGCAGAAGTAAACGTGCAGTATTCAGTTGTTTTCAAACTTGATTCATTTACGAAATTTGGTTAGAACAAGTTTATAATCATATATATGTATACCCAGTATCTGTGTTACAAATTTCTTATTAAAATTATATTAATTTTACATAAAATAAGTAATAGTTGTTGTAAAAAAGATTGTTTAATTAATAAAACACTTGATAGTAACAGAGTAGTGAGAATTGAAGTAAAGGTTATGTTATTGTTAATATGTAGTTATTAGTGAATAGTGATATTTAGTAACTTTAGTGCTTTGAAAGCCTATAATTTAGGAAACTTTTCAATCGACGAAGATTGGAGAACGTTTCTTTTGATGGGAAGGTAATATTTTGTAATTTTCGTACAAAAAATATTTCTTTTAATTGTAAATGTTTGTGTTATTTGTTGGTAATGCGTTTAATACTGATCTCGTTTTTTCATAGGTTTTGGTGAATTGGATCATCGTACAGTCTTCTAAAGGTAGGAATATACTTTTTTAATGGTCAACGTTTTTTTCTCGGCTGGTCGACTGGTAGATGAATGGGAGAGGTAATAAAATACTGGAATTCAGTCGTTTTTCGAAGACATTATTTCAGATCCGACCGGTTGCGATTTACTTTTTTGTGAGTAGAGTAGGCGTAACGAACCTATTTCGTTCGAAAGTTAATAATTTTGATTACATTTTGTATATTTCTAAGTTATAAGTTAATTTAAAATATAACCCATTTTTTTAAAGAAATTAACCCTTGGCTTAGAACAAACAACAATGTTAACATACAAATTAATTAGCTAATATATTTAGTACACTTATTCCACATTCAACTAATCGTAATAAATGTTTAATGCGTTGCACGTATGACAATGTATAAAATACTAATTAATTAGCTAATATATTTACTATAATAATTGTACTGTATCCAAACAAACGTAATATATTATTAATAGCAATTTCTTAATGTATTTTTTTATATAATAATTTTATTTCAATGTTTAAAATGATATCTGGCAAACTTCATGATGTGTATGACGTATTCAATTGTTTATTTGTTCTTAATAAAATTTTGGGGGCAGCCCCTTACAGAGTGCAAAAAAATGGGAATTGTAAAAAGATAGTAATGAAAAAAATTGATTATATTGTTCATATCATTCAAGTAACATTATTTTTTGGTTTTATAAGCTACGTTTTAATTTCTGATTACCTAAAAAACTTACTACTTACTACAGAATGGATACAAGAAATTACATTATTATCTGTAATGTTATTTTATGTTCTAATGATATATTTATATGGATTTTTCTACTATAAACAAATATCAAAAATATTTTGTGATCTGCATTTAATTCAACGACGTTTACAAGAAATTAAAATTGAAATGAATTTTTTACGAACTTTAAAATTATTAGTAACATTAATTTTGGTAAGGTTCACAATACTTTCAGCACAATATGGATATATATTTTATACGACAAATTTATATAATTTACATCAGTTAATTCCATACTATATGCAAAATGTTGAAAATACTGCGGGATGTCAAATGATCATATTGTTAGAAGAAATAAGAACTGTGTTTAAAAATCTGGCAACAAAAATAAATCAGTTAGAAAATGACAGAAACAAAGTTAACGAATTAAAAAGTATTATTCAAATTTTCGGACTGGCTTATGCTATATCAAAAGATGTAAACTGTATAACAAATATTATAACTTTAAGTTATACGATTTTTACATTAGCTGCACTTGGATTTTGTTCCTACTTACATAATTTTGACCACGGATATTTCATACTACCTGGTTTGATTCTATGGGCTCTATTTCAAATTACAGGGTTGTCTTACATGATTTTTGTTTTTACTGGAACTAAAAATGAGGTAATATATATTACATATTATATTTTTTGACATGCAAAGAATTTGTTGTTTCTTTTTCTTATTCTAAAAAATAATCATACACTCCAAAAAACTGTTTATATTGCTTCTCATATACCCCTGTATATGAGAAGCAATGTAGAGAACAATTTTAGCAGAATTTATAAATAAATTTAAGTGTTGGTTATCATAGGAGTGCACATGGGGGTGCCTGGAGGTGCCCGGGTACCCCCATTAACAAATTAAAACAAACAAAACTATAAAATAGTTTTGAATAATATATTCATATTTGATTTTAGAAGAAACTTCAATGGTTTTTTTACTAGAACTAGTGTTTTTTAATTATGTTGTTAATACAATATTTTTACTTCAAGACCCTTATTTTGAACGAAGTACTATCCATTTCATATTAATAAAAGCATTTTTAGTTTGTTTTTTATCCCATTTATTTTGTAAAGTTGTATTTATGAAGAAATAACTAACGAAACTAGTATGAATTTTATTTCTCTTCTATACCTGGGCATTCCCATTACCTAAACTTTGTGCTCGCCTATGTTGGTTATTGTTCTGAAATGGTACATTTATTTTAGCCATTTTTAATAAAAATTTTATAAACCTAAATGTGCAAAATGAAAATGATCTAAACTTTCAAAACAAACAGTATTCAGAATTCAAATAAACGTTCATCAAAAAACTATTTTGAAACATCATATG
Organism: Stenolophus ochropezus; assembly: GCA_035578165.1. Lineage (NCBI taxonomy): Eukaryota > Metazoa > Arthropoda > Insecta > Coleoptera > Carabidae > Stenolophus > Stenolophus ochropezus. The sequence continues at coordinate 46,180,924 of JAQOWZ010000002.1, read as the reverse complement.
ATTGCCGCTGCATCTTTTATTCAGCTTTTACTTGCATGCTACTTATTTAATTTTTATTTTAATCTTACAGGCTAAACGTGTTCATGATTCAATATATAAATTATATTTATCACATTCAGAAATAAGAAAAGAGGTATTTTTATAAATCAAATTTATTTATTTATACATAATTGTTAATATTTGTAGCTGGAACATATTAAATATCAAATTTTTCATATGAAAGTAAATTTTACAGCATTTGGATTATACAGTTTAGATTTTACATTATTTCATACAGTAAGTTAAATATTACAATATCATTATATGTTACAATTGAATATATTTCAGATGATTTCTGCTGTTTCTTCATATATTATAATATCATTACAATTTAGAGATCTTAGAGAACAACAACAGCTATCTTTGTAATAAGTAAGAAAATATAGGTGGTTATTATTATATTAAAATTACAAAACGAGACGCAGACGAGTTTTATAAGAGAAAATCTTTAATAACCATCAAGTTTCATACTGAAAAAAATAAACTTCCGTTTGAATGAGAATAAAAATGTATTTGAAATTAGGATTTTTTAACATTTTAACGACATAAAGAAAACAAAAACACAATTCCAAGGATTTCTTAATTTTATGGGTTACTAAGTTACTAACTACGATAATATTGCTGTTTACAAATAGAAAAACTTTGTTATTAATATTTGTAAAGAAATAAAATCATTTTTTTTCTTTTGTAGTTATGAATGTTTTATATATGCCTAATTTCGATTTTGTTTCCTTATTTAACTAGTATTATGAAAATTAACGTTCAAAACAATCAGAAGACCACAACGTTAAAAACATAAATAAATCCTTAATTCCACCCGAAATGAATAAAATCAATAATAATTCTAATTTCTTAATTTATTTTCATTTTAATGTACTTGACTTTTATATCATTGGAAAGAGAAAAAAAAATCTCTATTTAACAGTACTAAAGACAACTTTGAGCCCAATATGAAAATTGAAAGTTAGTACGAAAAATGTTCGAGCTACAAAAATTTGAACGGCCGCTATCAATTCCTCGTATAAAAGTGTCTATAGAGTGTGCAAACTAGGAACTTGTATGAATTGAAACAGGAAAGTTATGTGAAAAAGTAAATTGGCCAAAATCAGTTTTTTGCTCATATCTAGTGATGTATGCATCACTGAAATGGCCAACTAGTGCGGCAAATTTGCCTCAATTTAATCGACTTCGTATCTCTTACGGTTCTCAAGATCCTAATGGTTAGTCTCTTAAAACGGACATCCTGTATAACTTAATAAGTAGTTTATAACTTAATATTTTTTTAAAATTAATTCTGTATATCATATATTTTTTAATTAATACCTACAGCTTACCTACCTTTTATTAAGTTTGTTTTTTAACGCCAAACTTTTGTGGTACAATAAACTATATTATGAAATAATAATACAAATTAATTAGATGATATATTTACTACACTTAATCTATATCCAAGTAAACATAACATTGTTTAATACGTACGGATGACAATTTTAAGAATACTAATTATATAACTTAATATGTTTAGTAAAATTGATCTCTATCCATCCAAAGGTAATATATTATTAAAAGGATAATGAGTCTAATTTCTTAATGTATTTTTTATATAGTAATTTTATTTCAATATTTAAAATGATATTTGGTAAACCTTATGATTTGTATGATGATGTATTAAATTGGTTATTTGTTCTTAATAAAATTTTGGGGGCAGACCGTTACAGATGTTATAAACGATGATAAATGATGGAAAACCGTTAATTGAAAAAAATAGTAGACTGTAGTTCAGTGGCGTAGGCAAGGGGTGGGGGGGGGGGGTGGCGGGGGTAACGGGTCCGGACCCCCTCCTTGACGAATTTAAAATAAATATTCATTTATATCCATTTATTTACATTTTCTTAATAGATATACATACCCATGTATAGTAACCTAATCTAATTCTTCTATTTTTTTCATAGACACACTTTCTGTTTCTTTGAAGTTGTCAACCCTCAACAGAACAAATTTCCGGGCGACAACTAAATCCCGAGAAGAGATTTGGTAGCGAGTACGAAACGCATGCAGCACTGCTGCAATTCAGTAGTTTTTCGAAAAGTTAGTTTCGACGGCAAAAGTGCTCTGATATTTGGACCACGCCATATTTACGATTGAGGGGAATTAAAAACAACTTTCCGACTATCTTCTCCTTTTGCGACTATCCTCACCCTTCTAGCACAGAATAGTTATATAGAGAAGGGACAATATGATAGGGAAACGAAAATTAGAGAGAGATAGTGAATGTCAACAAAATTAAAGGGCTCATCGTCAGACCTTCGTGGCTCGAGTTTCTCTGTTTATCAATCATTAACGCGCCTAAAAATTTTCAATAAGGGGATAATAATAAAAATATGGAAATACAGAAATCGACTCCTAACAAGCAACAAATGTGTTACCACTTTGATAAAAGTTAGAAAAAATAATTAACAAAAAGAAATTATTATATTTCATATACTCCAAAGGGGAAGAAGCTGTATCAGCTTTCCACGTTTTGTCGACGTCCTTGGACATAGTGATACTGACTGGTTCAAAGTTGTATTTGTTAACAGTTATTTATAAATACACAAATGTGAAGTCTGTGAGACGATTTGTCAACAAAATTTCGAATTAGACAACTCAAATATATTTATACATTATAAAGATAATAATTTAGAGAATTCTGAGTTTGTGAATTTAAAAACAACATACGAATATTTTTATAATTACACATTTTGTTTAAAAAATACTTTTTTTATATAATTATTGAAAAATTGATTTGTATTAAAGGTGTAGGATATTTCTTATACGAGTTAAAAAAATGGGTTTTAACTTGTGAAATTCTCCACTAGATTATTAAGAATATTATAGGTATGTAAAATTCAGAATATTTTGTTATGAAATATACATAGTAATATGAATTTTAAATCTAATCAAAAAGAAAGAAATAGATAATTGGGCTTGCAAATACAGGCATTTGTTTTAATGAAAATGTTTACAAAGTATGGAAACCTATCTATTTCATCTAATTTTCTTTTATTAAATCGGTAAATTTATAATTTTAGTATTTTTACCAACAAATTTAAAGGTCCAGAATGCTCCAAGGTCATAGAACTGAACAGGGTAACATCGAAGGTAGCGCTTCTGATGTATATAACTATTCTATGGTTCTACGACAAAACATCCCTTTACTTACTTATTGAAAGTAGGGAGGTTACTGTGCCCCATCCTGTATAACAAAACATCTAAATTAAATTTTACATAATTTTATGCTTAATAGAAATTGTGGAATTATGTACACACCCACTCAGAATCATTAACGAAAAATTTTATTAACATGTTCCCTAATTCTTCCCTTATCAAGGAAAGTTAAAAAATAGCAAACAACACATGAATAATATATTGCAATTAAAGTAATTATATTTACGATTACTTAAATAAAGTTATTAAATGAAAACCTACAAAAAGTAATTTTGTAATGTACAGTTCAAAATGTTTTATAAACCTAAAAATTTGTACGATGCAGTGAAATACATTGTTACAATAAATAAATGTTTATTTATTTCTGCTTATAGTATAGACAAAAGTAACAATAAATATATATTAACATTACAAAAAAAAGATGTTGTCTTACAAATTATATTAATAACAATTTTATATTCAATTATTTGTTATATTCAATATGATGATTTTATGGAATTTTACTCATCTGGTATTTATATTGGATTACCAGAAATTTTACTGATGATTACAACTTTAGTATATCAACTTAATATTTATTTATATGGCTTAATAAAATATAAACAATTCTCTGAAATTTTAAATGATTTACTTACGTTTCATAAAAGTTTGAAGGCTGTAAACATTCAAACAAGCTATAAACAAAAATTTAAATGTATTTTTATTTTACCTATAACAAGATTTATTGTAATTACGGCTCAAATATTTGCAGATATTTATTTTCGAAAATTTTCTTATTCGCTTTTATTTGAATATTATTTTGAGATTTTGGAAAATATAACTGGTTGTCAATTGTTATTATTGTTAAACAATATTCAAGCCATTTTTATGAAATTGCATACTTGTTTAGAAACAGGAGAATGTGATATAAAATTAATTTTGAAAATTTATGCCGATGCGTGTGGTACAGCTAAAAAAATAAATAATATTATGAATATCTTTAGTTTGTGTTATAGTTTATTTGTTTTATTTGCGTTAGGTTACTGTGTATTAATTGCAAATTTTATTATTAAAAATGGTCACTTTGGTCTAGTTTCTGTAGCAGCTTTAATTTCATGGATGTGTTATCAAATTAGTGGAGTTTCTTTTATATTTGTTTTTTCAAAAACGAAACAAGAGGTAGTAAATTTTAAACAGTTGATGGGATATTAAAAAATATTTTTTAGGCATTAAAAATACATGAATCATTAAATAAAATTCACATTTTAAAACCACATCTGCGAAATCAAGTAAGAAAGTTATATTTATTACATGACTATAGTATAGATAAGTAAGCAGTAACGACAATCTTTATCGGTACCTTTGATGTAGTCTCCAAAGGCGACAATGTCGTGAGAGGTGTTTTAAGGGACATTAAATAGAACATATTGTTTGAAGAATTTGATATTATAGTAAAGTATGTAGAATGTAACAACGAAACGAGCAAACAATAAAATGTTGTAAGACAATCTTGTAGAAGCCCCTGTTAAATTCCCAAACAATTTTGCATTTAATTATACATTTTTTTATAAAGATTACAAGAATGAATACTTTTTGTTTCTTATTAAAAAATAGGTTTTCTATTTTCAAATATACAAAGTTACAAGGTTTTCCACAAAAAGCCCGACCCACCTGTTTTTTTTAAACCCAGGTTTTAATAGTTTTAATTAAAAATGTGAAAATGTATTTATTATGAATTATTTTAGATATCATAAGTACTTTTTCCTGTTTCCTTTTAAGATATATATATATATATATATATATATATATATATATATATATATATATATACCTATGTATATATATATATATATATACCTATGTATATATATATATATATATATATATATATATATATATATATATATCGACTGATTCGATATTATGTGTATTTTAAATTACAGTTTATTTGTATTTATGTATTTTTTTGGCGTATTGAATAAAAATTATTTTTTCTGAAAGTTGCGTATTTTCCACAGTCGTGGAATAAAGTGGGAAAAATCATTTCTCGCAATATTTTCCAATACTGCGTAAGTGCACTGTGGGAAATAGCATTTCTCACAGTAATTGCCTACACTGCGCACGCGTGAACTTACTCTTCGTGAGGTTGTGTGCCATGTGGTTTTTTATGTCAAATAGCTTTCACCGTGCAGTTATTTTTGATCTGTAACGTATAGCAGTGTGGTCGAAGAAAAAAAAGGGTTCGACTTCGTCTCGTGTCGAAATTTTCTCACCTCACACTTTCTGCACTTGTTGTACAATATACAATTAATCGCCCAAAAAAAAAAAAACAATGAAGGATATGTTTTTATTTATTTTCTACATTTTTCTCACGAAATATATTCTGACAGTTGTCAATGTTATCAATTTATTATTTATTTATTATTTTTCCTATAAAAATTAAAAGCTAATTGTATTATAATTTTTAGTTTCTGCCAAAACTAAAATACCTTTTTGAAAAGGCCGATTGGAACAAAAAAAATGAGGTTCATAATTAGATGTAATAATAGGAATGCCATAAACAAAGTTTCAACATTCTATGATTAACTGTTTTTGAGATATACAAAAAAATTAAAAAACGCTTCGAGCAAAGTGCACTTTTGGCACTGTCAATTGCAATAAAATAGGGAGGTGCACAACTATCAGTCCTATATACAAAATGTTCATATATGCGTACGTACAGATGTCATGCCGAAACTAATCAAAATGAATTCAGAGATGGTCAAAATAAATATTTCCATCAAAATCTGAAAACCGAATAATTTCGTGATTACAATACTTCCTTTACTCCCTACAAGGACAAGAAAGTAAAAAGACTACAAGTTTCTATTTTGGTCATTGGACTGAAAAGTCTTAAAAATTACTATCGATAATAATTAGCTGAATGTCGCTACTGTATATTTACTATACCTATACTAACATGGGCGCCGACTACATGGGGGCACTTGGTCCCAAGGAAAAATTTATAGGGGCAATGCCCCCAAGGAGACATTTCCCTTAACCTCGCCCTTAACGTACATTTTGTTACATCAGTAACAAAGCCCTGAATTGTTATTACTTTAAAAAATTATTGTACTTCCTTCCATTTTTTAGTAATTGACTACTACCCTAAAATAGGTAGTAGCGTTGATTGAAAATTATACTTTTCAATCAACGGTATTAGTTACACCCTAATTTATCAATGAAATCCTCGCATCAAAGTCTATGTCTACAAATCTTCATTTTAAAATTCTTACTAGTGAAGCTGCTATAATAGATTGAAGATCAGCCAATAGGAATCTACAGGATGTAGAATAATGAGCGTCTCAGGATATACCAAGGATTCTAAGACGCTAGCACTCAGTCACACTCGGCGGGGCGTCGGGGAGGTAGTGGGCCGTTGGGCCTCCTCTTCGCCTGGTGGTCTGGCTAGACCGTCTACCAGTGTGTTCTAATTCTAGGCCTGCTGAAACCAGATTCTGGAACAGATTTGGCTGTTCTAGATTATACTGTGGTTTCAGTGGGTCAGGTATTAGAGCACTTAGAAGTGTTTGCTCCAATTCTAGGTCTGCTAAAAGCAGAGCACATTCTGAAGCAGATTTGGTTGCTTTGGATTGAGCTCTGGTTTCAGTGAGTTAAGAATTGGAGCACCCAGAAATGTTTGCTCTAATTCTATATAGATCTGCTGAAACCAGAGCAAATTCTGGAGCAAATTTGGCTGTTCTGGATTGCGCTTTGGTTTGATATTTCCATTCGTTCCTTTTGAGTATTTCTTTTTGGTAGCAATTTTATATTTTGACTTTGATCATTATTAAATATTTTGCCCTCAAGGAAATTTTTGAAAGTCGGCGCTCGTAGATTTTAAACATAATTATATACTGTAAATCACATAACCTATATTTTTTTCAGGTAATACATTCCAAACTACAACTGATTCATTTAAAAGTAAACTTCAATTGCTATGGACTATATCCCATTGATTTTACATTATTCCATACAGTATGTAATTTTCTTTTTCATTAATCATAAATAAATTTCCAATAATTTCCAGATAATATCAGCAGTATCAACATATTTTGTAATACTTTTACAGTTGAATTATGACAGATGAACCTGGAATTTAAATAATAAATGACTACAGTACTACACATTTATTGCTACTATGGTATTGTATTCTGTACTATAGATTGTGTAAAATACATTAAGCCTGGGATCTGTGTACAAATTGAATTATTGAACAAAGAAATATTTTTAATGGTACATTATGATATTTTATTTATTTTTAATTGTTACTATTGCTTGAACCTATCTGATTGGTCACAGAATTCATTAGAGTATATATGGACACCGACAATCTAAGAACCTGGAATAAATAAATAAATGTAAATTTCATATTTTTAATAAAATGTATGAATTAATTTATAACTTATTTTACAAATGTTGAAATATTTTTTCCTACAACTGTACATAAAGATTGTAAAGAGTGACTTTTCAGGCACGCATATTTATCAATTGTTTTATATACTTTCGAAATTAATTTTTATTTATATTTCGGTTGTAGGAAAAATGTTGTATGCAACACGTGCGTAAAACACTTACTTTACACACTAGTTGCATAAATAATTATTAAAAAATCTTGTCAGCATAAAAAATTAATGATGTACTCTTTTCGTAAATTATTATTTTAGTCATAATAAAAATAAATAAAATAAATATAAATTATGTTAGCCAGGCACATAACTCTATTCTCCTTCAAAAACTAATTTCAGTTTTTCTCCTAATCTAATTTCTCTTCTTCACTCATATCTACATCATCGAAAATTGTTCGTACGCGTCAGGGCCGTAGTGAGGCTTTTCGACGCCTAATGAGAAAGACAATAATGGTGCTTAATTGAAGAATTTTTGTTTAGGTTCCTACATATTTTTATTCGCATCCGGTAAAAGATTATTATGTTCTGAAACCGACTTGATCTATAGGTTCTATTTGTGTGTGTAGCTGTTGTAGATTTTGGTTTTACCCAGATTAGCATCTAATTAGATAATTTCCGATCAGTTTCCGTTGCCTTTTATTAAGGTAATTTTGCCAACCAGATTGCTTTTCCGAAGACATTTCTGACTTTCGAATCAAGTAAATAACGAGTTGATTCTTAGCAAACTATAAATGTATAGTATCAAGTAAAATAGAATACTCTGGACTGTTAAGCTTTTTTAAGCCAAAATCATTAACCAATTGTGAAATGTTACTATTATACTTAAATAAAATTATATCATTATCACTACAATGATAAATTAAACTTACATTAATTTGAAATATATAAAATAAATCCGCAAGACCGCAAAGTTTTTCGATAAAAATTCCTTCAAAATAAAAAATATATTTGAAGAGATAATCCTTCAGTACCTGATATACTTGCATTGACTCCAGAGCACGAAATTCGGGTCACATCGCTCTTTCGTTCATCATACCTTTTTCGAGTAACTCCGTATGTGCACGAAGAATTCTTACACCAACATTTTAGTAGGCATAAGTAGTTCGATTTATAAATATTTTGTTTTCAAGAGTAATTGTAAAAAATTCTCATCAGAATAGCGCCTAGTGGCTAGTGCCTGGGGCCCAGGCCCTGGGCACCGCTCGCACTGCCCTGTTAGGCGTAAATAACTTCAACTCTACTTCGTTTATTCTCACTTCAGGTATCCCTCAGGGTTCAAATCTTGGTCCTTTGTTGTTCATATTGTTTATAAACGATATTACTGCTGTCATAAAAATTCTGAAGTACCAATTTATGCTGATGATTTAAAAATCGATTTGATTTATTTGCTTTGAAAATCATTAAGAAGTAAAATAAAAATCTTTCAATAGAAATGAAATAAAAAATATACTATTTATTTATAATAATTCTTACATACCCCGGAAAAACTTGCCAAGTTAACATCAAATATTTTTCCGGCTTTCATGATTGCTGGTTTCTGCGATTGCATGATAACCATTTCTGTTGCATATCGAAATTTCTTCCTAAATGGGCCTTCCCACCCTGATGAGTACATTGAATCAGCTATTTTTGTACTCTAAAACAAAAAAAAAAACAAGTTGTATAATTCGGCTTAATGTATTAATATCAAAATGGTTGTCAAATTATTAATGAAAATTATTACCGCCTCAGTTAAAAGTGTACCTCCAACACAATACACAGCCATTTGAAAAAACCAACACAGAACGATAGATATCGCACGGATTGAGGTTGAGATGTCTTCCATCCTTAGGAAATATTACAAGAAAGGTTAGTTATTTCTTCTACTAAAAATGTACAAAGTATTTGTTTTATTAAATGTATTTTTTAAATTAATTTTAACCTTAAAATATTATTAATTTAATGCAAGTTTTTTGTTACATTAAACCAAAAATGTATTTAAAATTTCTATTATTATTATTATTAATTGTTAATTTAATGAACAATATATGATTCTGTTTATAGTCATGTAGCAACAAACCAGAACAAACAGTTTATTTCTTTGAGTTGATACTCACGTTTTAAATTTCTGCTATAAGAATTATGAGTGTAGAGTAACCGCAGTAACGGATATCTCCAAATATTTAAAAAAATAATGTCATTCATGATATTCATAATTTGTGCTTTGGTAGCTTCTTTAGTTTAATAAAAACTCTTTTTGTATGTTTCATCCACAAGATGATTTGAATCACACAGTTTACGATTGATGACGTGAGTAGCAACTGCGAAATAGACTGTACATAAATTGCCTAGATTTTATTTTATTAAAATATAATTCTAGAAAGATGTAATCAACAATACATGTGTGTATTTTTAGTCATATGGAATATACCCTTTTGTTGTAAAATACTAAAATATATATACAAGTAATATTCGAAATTTGTTATCATAGTTATTTTTACCTTGCCACTCAGTATAAGATGTATTGAAATCATTCTAAAAATCAGATAGTAAATTTTCAATGAATAAGAATGTTTCGCAGTCGCTAGATCACGATTTTAATATTTCTGCGACGATGTCTGTACGTGGGTGTGGATGAATGGATAGATGGATATTGTCGTAACGATTATTTAAATACTAGTGAAAAAAAAGTTGAAATGTTGTATGTAACATTCCGACACCCTAGATTAGATCTGATTAGATTTTGGTGTTAATTGTGCAACCGGTGATGTTTCCTGAAGATTTGAAATACATATCTTAATTAACTATATGAATATATTAGAATTTTTTTAAATAATAATATAATATTATGTCATTAGCTAAAATTTTATAGTTAAAATTTGTTTCTAACTAGCCTCATTTAATTATTACTACATGTAATTAATGATTCAGTAAATTTGTTACAATTGCGGTTAATTCGTTTACCTACGGAAATATATGTTTTATATTTGACAAGGACAATTATTATAATTGATAAGATTGACAATAAAAATATGAATAGTTATTGAATATTCTAAAAGAATTATACTAATACAGAGTACTGTAACTACTAATTCATTTTACCGTGTCCGTAGTCAACACACGGAAAATATGTATAAATATTAACAAAAAGTGTAAAGAGGGCAGGCGAGAAGTTATGTGCTGGCCACATCAGATTTTTTATTTCGGGATTGTTCAATAGTAGATATTCAAATATATGAATATATAGTGAAATTTGAAATGAAATGATGTGTGATAATAAAATGAAATGGATATTTGTGAATGGCTTGAGGAAGCAGTAATGTATGTACGTGAACAAGAAGACATGTATGTAAGATTTTTACCCAGACATAGAAGTGATGTATACGCCCATGCATATTGAAGCAGTATTACCAACAAATTGGAAAAATGTCTGAACGGAATATAGATCAGACAACTTTTGGATAAAACTGGAAAATAACAAATTGTGATAAATTTTTAAAGTCTTTTACTTTGTTTTTCATTGTGACTTAAATATTAAATATGTTGTCTTTCTTATTTCACATTTATTTTTAACATTCTATTTCTTATTCTGTAATATGCTCGAAAATAAAAACAGGAGATTTTAATTTTTTTTTAATTCTGCGATTATAATCAAAATTTGGTTTCTGCTGGATTTGGCTGAAAATTTGTATATTTATGTAAAAAATTGTATAGAATCGACATTGAAGAAGAAAATAGAAAATAACTATCCCCAGGTTTTCAGATTATCCATTTAAATATTGAAAATGAGCAGAAAATTTTACAATTTTACGGCACAGAAGGATCCCTCTTTAATTTTGCTGAAACTTTGTGAACATATGTAAAAAAGTTCGTAAGAATAATAATATACAATAGAAAAATGTCCAATATTAGATTTAAAGCTTAACATCTAAATTTATTAAATGAGACCAAGAAACACTACTTTTTTCATATTTAACTTTCTTAGAAAAATGGATCTCTCATGAATTTAGCTGTACATTTTATAAAATCTATGGAGACTCGAATTCTGTATAGTAAAAAAGTTGTTCAACTCTTAATTTTTGATTTAGAGAAAATAGCAAGAATACATCATAAGCATTTAACCATTTATTACTTTTAAGCTCATATTATAAACTGTATTAGTTGTCAAATTGGTACCTATATTGATATAAAAATTACTGAAGGACCGGAAATCTGGCCGTGATACTAAATTTGGTTAATGAAAATCTGGTTCTGGCCGAATTATACGACAAATCCTGCCGAATCTTAATTAAATATTATTTATTGTATAATTTGGTATAATTAGTAATTTTAACTTGACGTACTGATTTAGTAATTTCTTTAAAATTACAAAATAAAATATTACTGTATATAAGCAGAAAAAAGTATTTCATTCAATATTTGAAATTACTTTTCGTATTGTTACTTTGAAATTAAGTACTTATACTTTATAGTTCTCTCAATATGAAATATTTTGTCATTATTTTAGTTATATGAAACGCGATAGAAAAATAATGACTGGTCCGGCGGCCATAATTTCGGTGATCCGGCCTAACGAAAGGCCGGAATATTGGTTATCTGAATAAGCTGGATTTTTGCAAATTTGGACATTTTAAAGAAGGGTTGAAAATTCGGCAATGAGATCGTGATTGCAAATCAAGATATCGAAGGTCAAAGGTTACGAAAATCGCTTTTTTGCTAATATTTCGCTTCCTGTGTATCGTAGAGCTATAGAATTTTCTACGAATTTGACTATGTGCATTTTTTGCGTATGATAAACTGATTTCGAGATATACCTAGAGCTTCTAAGACTCCTGTTCTTCGTCCTCATTTTCTTCTTCTAGTTGCCTTAGTTCAACTTCTGAATCATCCCGTTATAACTTACTCTAATATATTCTGACGTGTCTGCTGGATGGCTGAGCGAGCTAGCGCACATCTCTAGCTCGTTGTGACGTCATACGAACTTGAGATCCTCAGTTCAAGTGCCAGCGACCGACAACGTGTGATTTGTCGTAAAATAAAAAACACATCTACTTGGGTATCACAATCGGATGCAGTAGACTTGCCATCTATAAATCTTAAATAGAAGTAGCGCTGGCATTAAACAACCGGCAGTACGGCAGTTAGAACTGCGGCTCGGTGAGTTCGGTTGCTTGGGAGATACAGGGACACATTATTATTATTATTAATATATTCTGAGGCTGAAATTCACATTATTCATCAAATCAATTTTGATGAAGTATTTAGGCATGCTTGGCTATGACAGTGATAGGTGCTGGAAGCAATAATATTGTTGTCGGCTGTAGAATCTCGTTCCGTAAATCCCATCGTTATTTCAGGTTGTGAATACTTTGTCAATCAGGTCTGTACCTGAAAGTAGACCTGATAGATATGTTATCAAGCTGCTGCACTCGTAGGAGAAAGAGGTGATATTTTCACCGGTTTTTTTGAGTCTTATTGATGTGATGAAGTGAGCGTACCTGAAGTTTTTCGGAGAATGTACTTCATCAGTATAATTTCATCGTTCGAAACAGAATCATCAACAGATGCGCGCTTCCCTTACCCACGCTACATCTCCAAAACAGTTGATCATACGAAAGAAATGCATGTAGCCAAGCTTGTAAAGAATTATATGCTCTACAAATTTTATAATAATCTCTAACAACGTGCGATGCACAGAAAGCGAGATATAGGCAAAAAGAAACGATTTTCGTGATCTTTGACCTTCGATATCTTCATTTGCAATCGCGATCTCATTGCCGAATTTTCAGCCCATCTTTAGAATGTCAAAACAAAGGTGTGTGCAAAAATTCAGCTTATTCAGATTCATTCCGCGGAATTGTTCTGAATTCACCTTATTTGACTGTGAAGTATTAGATTTTTAGGAATTAACCCTTAAACTCAAAACAATTTGTAATAGAATATAATTATTAGTTGTTTGCGTAACAAAAATTTGTCCATAATACATTTTGATAAAAAAAATCTTAAATAAAATTGTGTGGAATAGTATATTAAAACATAAGTTGTAGAAGGCAACCTTTTCAAGCAGGAGTTTGAATTTCGGGAACGAGCGCGAAGCAGCGAGTGCCCGAACGAACGAGTGCTTGAATTGCCTTCTATAACAAATGTTTTATACTATTTTCTCTGTTTCGGCTTTTATTTACATTATTTTTATAATAATATTTGACAATTTCCATTAAGGGATTTTTTTCATAGAATAGTTAGGTTGGTGACAGTGATTTCTGTTTCGTCTGTTGCCTAGGTAAATTAGAATTACTTTGTCAGTTGCCTAGATATTTTGTGTATTTAATGCAGTTATGCCAATCTCAAATAACAAAATATAACCAAAAATTGTTTAAGAATGAAGCTCCTTCTAACATCAATAAGCGTGCTGGAATATAATATAATATTTTTATAATAATATTTGACAATTTCCATTAAGGGATTTTTTTGATAGAATAGTTAGGTTGGTGACAGTGATTTCTGTTTCGTCTGTTGCCTAGGTAAATTAGGATTACTTTGTCAGTTGCCTAGATATTTTGTGTATTTAATGCAGTTATGCCAATCTCAAATAACAAAATATAACCAAAAATCGTTTAAGAATGAAGCTCCTTCTAACATCAATAAGCGTGCTGGAATATGATATTCTAATTCCGAAACAGAGAAAATATATTCTTGTATGTAATTTTGTTATTATTAGAAAATATCAAAAAAAAATATTATGTTTACTAAACGCATATCCAAGATACAGGTTTTCTTAATTATTATGAGAGCAACTAGGTACTTACTCTAAGATCAAATTATGATGATCAACATATTCCTTGAGCTTATCATAAACCCTCTTCTCATCAACGTCTCTAATCATATCAATTTTCAAAGACGCAAACGCGTGTCTCAGCATTACAATTTGGCAAAGTACATTGACAACATATAGTGCGAACAGTCCATCAACAGATAAGAAGTTTCCAGTGGCGTAGAACAAGCCAAAGACTTGAATAGAGTAACAGGCGATGTAGAACGGAGTGTTGCTGATGTTTACTACGTTGTACACCATCAGAGGGTAGCGGCGTTCCTCAGTAAATAGCGGCCGGATTGACATTATTACTGTAAGAAGGAATTAAGATTGTGGACAGAATTATCACCTTCCACAGGGTGAATTCTACAAATCTTGAAAGGGAATTGACATAGGAAAACAGTTTTTGTTGCTATTATCATCTGTTTCGCTAATACAATGTGTGTGTTCTCCTTAACGTTACTTAATTTTGCATCTACTCATATGAAATATTCGGTATTGTAAAGGTGTTTTGTAATAATTTGTATTTGTTGTTTTAAAATAATACTCGAATGTGATATTCACAGTATTTAGTACAAATAATAAATGTGTATACAAAACTATGTGCTTCTTAGTCAAATTTAGCACACAACCTCAACAACTTGTGTTCATCCTTCGAGCATATATTAACTAGAGAGAGTATGGGTGCTTTTGTTGTGAAGCCAACATGTGGGGTTCGGGGAGCGGTGCGGTTCCCCTGTAACGGAGTATAGCGGGTTGCTGTTAGAGTACATTTTGACCTTCGAACGTCTAAGACTGACAGATGCATTAATATTTGAATGTAATAATTTATTTATTATTATTATTTTAGGTTTTTAACAAGTTTAGATAAATATTTTAAAATTATTACGAGTATGTTATGTGAATATTTATATAAAACTATCAATCACGCATAGATGCACAATTTGAAAAAATATTTTTATTTATTACTTACCATTGTCTATTTAAAAAATCATTCATACAAAATCTAACAAAAATAATTACTGAAAAAAAAATTGTATTCGTATTACATCAAAATTGAAGGATTTTCAAGGAAATCAGGAATCATTTTTTTATATAAACATATATATATATATATATATATATATATATATATATATATATATATATTTACAAAAGTATTTTACTGATTTTTAAAAAGAATGGTTTTTGTTAATTTACTTCTAATATTCTGTCTTTAATATCGGAAAAATTTTTACTTGTGTGAAACAAACGCAAATTAAAATATTGTTTTGTAATACTTTTAATAATTTGTATCCCATGGTTATTTAGAGGTTGATCTTCTAATAAATGATTTAAATTAAATTCATTTAAAATATTGTGTGGCATCATGTTCATTAGTCGAATTAATAAAAATTCTAAAATATTTTTCCTTCTTAAACCTTGTGCTTCTTGTTGTCTGTAGCATTTTTCAGCTAATTTGCATAGTTTAATTACAAATGTGGACACAAAACCACGCGTACGGCACGCTCAAATGACATTTGTAAACAAAGAATGCAACAAGCAATACACCGTTATAGGGGCATCACCCTCCCTCCCACTTCATCATGTTTGCTACAAAACAATGTCTACCCTAGCTGGCGTATACTGTCTCTAGTTAGTATATGCTCGAAGTATTCATCTGCTTACAGTGATGCCACAAGTACTATCACTAAAAACCCTGTTTTAACTATCTATTATGACTTTCTTGTACGAAGTGGGTATATACTTTATGCCCGGTAGTAGAAAAATATTATTGCCATACTTAGTTACTATGCTTAATTTTGACTATCAAAAGCTTAATATCCTAAAACCGGTAAACATTTTGCTGACATGTATCCCGATTGTCCATATCCATCTAATTATCAAATTTGGAATAATTTAAACATTTGACTGTTTGTATAAATATAGATATTCACCTCATAATAAATAAATATATTTGATTATTACTTTTACCTAAAGAATTGTTACAATCAAAATAGTTGAGATAAACAACTATGGATATGTTCTCTATATCATTCAAAATTTTCTAGCCTCGATATTTTCCATGGACCACAGACTGTCTGTGCTTTTAGAGTCCAAATACGTTAAAAATTTTCTTTTGCTATCTGTTAATTATATACCATGTTCTATTATTTATGTTTATGATTTATTTTTGCTTTGTATTTTTGTACTTTATTATCCTTGTATTCGGCAATGTCTGTTGGATAATTAATGAAATAAAAAATAAATAAATACGCCTGGATAAGTTTTAATCAAATCAATGATTTGAATAGTTTTAGGAGCAATTATTAGTGCAACAAAATTTTTATTAGATATTTTTGACACTGTATATGTGGAATTAATATAAAATATGATCCAATTGTTGTAATCAAACAATCTTTTGAAACAATGTGGAGAATTTAATAGTGTCCAAGCCTTAATAATGATTTTAAAGAAATCGAAATATTAGCAGTATATCAAGTTTCTTCTGATACATCCTGTTCGCGTAACTATTTTCTCATGTTAATTCCCTATGTCAAGGTTTCTATTTCTAATAATCATGCTGTATAATATTTCTATCAATGTTTTAAAAATTCTAAAAAATTGTTTAGAGTCTTATAGTACAGTGTATATTTTATATATTGCATTTAGTTTTATTTAAATGTAATATGACCCTCAGTATATGTATGTGTGTGTTTATAGTGATGTGGCAACAGGTATATTTTAAATAAAATTTATTTAATCTTTCTGTAAATAATTATTAAAATATATACAATGATAGGCTTTGTTTATAATTATGAGTATTCAAATTTAGTTAATTTGTTTCATTTAAAAAAATTATATATCTATTAAATTAATTATTCTTATTGGGTAAAAATGACGTGTGTGGTATAATTAATATATATTAATTTATTTAGCTATACAATGCGATCTATAATACATGATTGTGTTTATGTTTACAGTCATGTGAATGTGACGTATCTATACTCTTCCGATGTACTTCAAACAAAATTTATTTAGACAATAGACAAAAATATATTGTAACGTGTTTCATACATTTTTTTCTAATTTATATAAAATTCTTTTAATTTAACCTTTTTCCTAATTTTGAAATATCCTGAGTTAATTTTTACGTTATACATGAGATTTGTCATATTCTTGCCTGATGATGTGACAACGTATTGTTTCAAGAATGGAACAATACCTTGTATAAAACTATTTTAATATACAATTTGTTATACTTTGCATAACTTTATAAAAATTTCAAAAATTTGAATTAAAAAAATTAAATAAGTGTAATCAAGGAATTTATGTAAAACATGGTAACCCTGTTTAATGAAATTGGACGCTTATAACTGTTATAATTCATTTATAATATTGTGAAAAAAAATTGTAATATATACGTTAAGGTTTTGAAATATCCTTTAAAATTTGTTAATTTGGTTTTCAAGTTTATAATTATTCCAAATTTTTATATTATATTATAAAATATGTCAGGTCTTTAATTTGATATTTACCGTGGGGCGCAATATCAATTTTACAAAAAAAAAGTATCAATATTACAAAAAAAAAATACCAAAACAATTTAACAATATTCGATATTATTACATCGTTTTCGATATAATAAATGAGCAATTATGATTAACGCAAACTATAAAAATTCATTTTTCATTTTTCACTACAACCACACAAAGTTATCTTTTTAGTAGATCAAAATTCTGTAACTTTTTTTTTCAAATTAATGAACTTTATTTTATTAGAGATATTCTTAGAAATACTTACCAATGCAAGGATAGATGGTATAAATATAGACTTTAAAACAGTATTTAATTAAACGATATGTTTTCATTTGTTTCTCTTGTATTTCAGGCCCGAAATAATCTATAGGCCAAAATTTATTTTCCATTTCGTGTAGTAATTCTCGAATTATATCCAGCGATATACGAGTCAACACTACTTTCACCAACAACTAAAAAATAATATTTTATTACAATAACAAACTAAAACTAAACCATTACTTATAATTTTTTTTTGATCGTTTATTATTTACAATCTGTACAATACGTACAACAAGTAAATTTTGTAGCATATTTTGTTAGTATCACTTGAGATAAATGCCCATGACATTGGTCCCATTGCTTATTAAAGTTAAATTTAAATTAAAATCTGTAAGAAATGTTTAGACAAAAAATTAAAAAAATATTTGGGGTATATTGGTGGTAACAAATGTATGTCTCAATTTATTTATTAATCTTTCAGTGGTTTATTGTTAAAATGAATGACAATTTGATTAATTCAATGAAAAATGTGATCCATAATGAAATTTTTCAATAAATAATGCAACATATTTTTGTGTTCCTTATCTCAAGGGAATGATTATAAACCACAACAGTGCAACGAATCGCATTTGTTCGCCATATCAATTAAAGATAATTGAATATGCATCTGGTATTGTAATCGATTTATTTAAACAATTTAGCATAACTGTCAAACGAGTTCATAATTTGTAATGAAGTTTAATACTGCTTATAATTGAATATACCTGTTAACTATCACACAATGAATTGCCTAATTAGTTTCAAATATAATATACAATACGTCACAATCACTGCTTTGATATTCATGTTATAGCTTTGGATTTATAGCAGAAAATTTCAACATGATCATTCCGTCATTCGTACTTGAGTATGTCAATATTTTTAAAATCAGTGGCACACATTCCCAGATGAAACAAAATCGTGTGATATAAATGAAATAACGTCAAAACTGATAGTATTATATACAAATATAATAATAGATGAAATATAAGAAAAGAGTTGTTGATTAAACGAAACTACCAAAATCAAAATCAAAATGTCGCTATAGTGGTATCGTTATAATTTATAAATGGATTTGACTATAGTTTTTGTTTATTGTTTCTCTAAATTTTTACTTATTCTTTACAATAGTTATTTTTTTATAATAAATTTTATTTTGTGAAATACATTTTTATTTATATACCTTTTTAAAAAAAATTTAAAAATATTATTTAAATAGGATTTTTCTGATATAAAAAAAATTGATTTTTATTCAACTCTGCGTAACATGTTTTTAACCTTTACAAAAACAATGTCACCTATAATAAATGAGCAATTTTATTATCATAGGGCAATATACTCTTCGGGATTATTACAATTAAAATTTGCTTCATTTATTTTCAAATGTTAAATATGTTTTTAAAAATGTAACATATAGTATTAGGTTGATCAGATTTATAAATCATCAAAACTGGACATTTTTCAAAGTACTCTAAATTCTAATTCATACATAGGTATAATTTTAAAAATTTTATTTATTCATAAACATACAAACTCACTTTAAGTACTTAAATTGTTGATAAATGTAGGTGCTTTTCTTTCGCATGCAATTGTCCGACTCGCCTCGCTCGTCGTGCAAACTTCCATGCTCGCCACACAAAGTATCACTTTTACTCTTAATAACACAATATATTATTTAATTAACATTTTACACTTTAAATAAAATAAAATTTAAAATTTGACAGAACGTAATGCTAAAATATTTAAGTTGGCATCCCTACATTTTGCCGGCCTAGGCCTGCAAACAGAGAGTTTCTGAACGATTTTGAGTTCTGTAATACTAGTCATAATGAAACGGAGGCGAGAAAAATATATTTTATTTGAAATCTTGGGATGCGCTGATACCAGGACCGGATTTAAAGGTGCGCAGACTGTAACCCTTGTAACTTTACTAATGTACTACGGAATGACTTAATTTTTAATAAAAGAAAATAATAGTGTCTTTAGTGGAGAACTATTTATGTATAATTTAATAATAGAAAAAAAGTGCAGTATTCTTTTGCAAACGTAGAAGTTATCTTGAGAATTTAACTTATTTTTATGATAACAAATTTTATCACAGAAAGATCTTTCTCAAAAATTAACAATATTAAAAAATAGGCTGAGAACTGTTATGATCGAAAAACGCCTAAAACGGTATCTAATACTTCTGAGCCCCAACAATGATATTTTAAGAGAATTATTATATGAAAATACAATAGAATATTTTACAAAGAAGAAAGCAAGAAGAGTGCTAAAACTAAATTTTATGAATATCAGTATCAGGGCATGTAACCGAAAAAAATACTGGTTAACGGTTAACCCGTATAGAGAACGTTATAATAATAACAGTTTTAGTTCGAAAACCGGTTTTTAAAAATTGGAAACCGATTTAAACCGGTTAATATATCGGTTAAAAAAATAATTAAAATTAATTAAAACAAATTAATTATAAAAATTTGATTGAAAAAAACTGAATAATTAATTTAAAAAAATAATAAAAAGTTACCATCTGAGAAAAATATAACAATTAAAAAAAAGAAATTTAATTAATGAATATTCACAAAAAATCCCGTAATATCTTCAGAAAAAAGCAGGTTACTTTTCAATTTTAAACTTGCCTGTGTTGACAAAGGCCGTATTTATTTGGGACTTTTTAAGTAACATTAACGGCCAAAGAGACTACCTACATTTATGAATCTCCAATAAAATGGAAATTGTAAAAATTATCATGACTCATGTTCAAATACAAGTAGAAAACACAGATATAAAAAAATATTAAAAAAAATTCTCGCTAAATGAAAAATAAAGGTTAATGTTCGCTAAAACCGGTTTATTTTTATTTTGGTTAACGGTTACCGGTTTTTTCAGCCTTAAAAATATCGGTTAAAATTACGGTTAAAGTTCGCAATTTTCGTTCAAAATATCGGTTACCGGTTTTTATTAACCAGTTTTTTTAACCGGTTACATGCCCTGATCAGTACAGAATTGCTCTTATTCGACTGGATAATTGGTAATTAGGAAAAAACTTTTGGAGTTGCACTCATTTAATAAAATTCATTACGACACCACCGTTTCGATTGCAAATCAATCGTCATTAAAAATTTATTAAAAAAAAATCATAAAATGTAGATTTTCAGTTTTTATTCTATCTTGAAACAGGGCCCCAACCAAACTTTTGTCCAGAGGACCCCACCAACATAAATTCGGCCCTGCTAGATATATTTTTTTGTGGACATGAATAATTTACAATTTAATTTTTTAATAAAATAGTTACCAATGAGAAAACTTATTTAACCACTTGATGTAAATAAAATAAAATATGTAGCGAAAAAGTGACGACAAAAACATGAATTATTTTTTGGTTAGATTGTGACAACTACCCTTCAGATATAAAATAAAATATATTGTATAAATTTATTAAATTGTAAGAATATTGTCTTTCTTATTTTTATTACAATACCTGCGTAAATGGTCCTGTAGCTTCGAAAGTATTAGCTAAGTTAGGAATAGTCATTTCGTCCAAAACAATAACCATTATGCCCATACAAGGAATACAAATGACTAAAACAAGAGCTATCAAAGTTGTCAAGTTCATAATGATTGTATTTCGATATAAATTGTATCCAATATACTTCCATATTGTTGATATTAAAGGCAACAACAAAATCTTTGACTTAGACATTTTTAAATTTGCGAACAATCCGAAACATCCAGATTTACAAAGGACTTCTGATAAATTAAAATTTTCAGAGCAAATATGAGAATATTAAATGATCTCTGTGAGAGATTCAATTATCAAATGTATATTTAATTATTGCTAATATAGCGTCTGTATTCAGGTGTGATAGCGTCGTTTTTCCAGCATTTTTCCACCAAGAATTTAATTATTTCTAAAGCAATTAATTCATAATGCAAATATCAGTAATTACACAGACCAGATTGAAATGTAACACGAATTTTTCCAATGTGTAATTATTGTGAAATATTAATTAAATTTTGTCATTTTTAATTAAATTTGATCGATATCAAATGCATATTTAATATTAGTTTTCCCAGGATTTTTAATCTTAAAATAAATGAAGCAAATTTTAATTGCATACTTGTTTTAATTATTCGCATATTTGATTGTTATTGAAGACGAAATAAAAATATTAAACTTAAGAATTTAATTAAAATTAGTTTTTATTCAATGCACAGTACAAATGAAGTATCATTGCATAAAAATATTTGTAATATTTTTAATAACACAGAAAATATGACCCACAATACATAAATGTGATTATAGTCATGTGGCAACATACAATTCAGGCTTATTACATTAATATTTTAATTGGCTTGTAATAATTTATAGTATTTTTTAAAGTAAGTAAATAGATTTTACAAGTATATATTCAAGATAATGCAATGTATAATAATATAACATTCTAAGTATTTTTAATATTTTTTTGTCAAATAGAATAATTCTAGGCTCAGTAGAAGTATCACAGTACAATAACAAAATTTTTCAAAATATTTTAATAATTTTGCTCTATTCAATTAATGGACGCTTGACGAATATTTTATTTACAAAGTAAGAATGGTAATAGCTCTTTTTAAAAGAAAATAAAGCATGCTTTAGGAACCTAACCTAATCTAAACTAATCAAAACTAACTTAACCTAACATAACTCAACCTAACATAACCTACCTTAAACAAACCAATAATAAAAGAGATAAAAAGAAACAAAATCTTTTAATTCGCCTAATTAGCAATACAAATTCTTATTTTTTATTGAAAATATCATAAATATAGTTAAAATTTTTATGCTTAGCATTTATTTTTCCAACTGTGCATCTATTATTAGAAACGTCTATCATTTTGCTGAGCATTCAATATAAAAATCTATTGCCTGTTATTTTTATTGAACATTTAAAAAAAATATTAAGAGAAATTATTTTTGACTTGGAAAATCATAACGTAACTTAGAATGCAAATTCATGCTTATGACAAAAATGTACTCCAAAATAACAATATGAATTTCAATGTCGCGAAAATTAAATAATTAAATATAATAATAATTTTTCACTCTTTGGCTCAATTATTGAAATTAAGATTTTATAAAAAAATCACTTTATTCTTTTGTAAAAGACAAACTTTTGATTTCTAATTTATGATGGTAAATTTTTTTTATAAAGAAGTATCAAAACATAAAATTAATTTCTAGTAAAATATTTTAACATCAGAAATTATAAAAGGGTTAGCTTCCTATAATATGATTTCGTAGCATAAGCATCATAATATAAAATAGAAAATAATTTCTAGATATATTTATTTTAGATTAAAAATTAATTAAAGAAGAAAAAACACAAAAGAAATATTTAATAGTAAGAGTATGAACTAGTAATTTTGTAATTTGCATAAAAAATAAATATACAAACATTTATTATTATAAAAAACTTTTTTTCATATAAATTTTTATAAAATAAAAAAAAAGTATAGTCGGGGAGAAATGGTGGCCGTAGCGTATATGTCACTTGTATACAGGTACTCTAACCCTAAGTACTTGAAGTCATGTTTCATCTAGAAATGTAGGTCCATAGAGGATAGCGAAATTATTTTTATTAAATAAAAAAATTCAACGTAATGGTACACGTCTGCACTATAAAATGAAATTAGTAAATTAATGCTTTATGAATTTAAAAACAATTATAGTTTAAGTGGAGCAAAAACAAAAGAACAACAATAAAATATAAAAAATGAAGTGAGTTACGGTGTCCACCCTGGCACAAACAAATTCATAATTTTCCCGGCGGAGTCTTTTAATTAATAATTAAATTTACATAATATTGCCCGCGTTGTAAAATTCAACATTTTAACTTTGCAAAACACGGGCTAATATAATTAAGTCATTTTCATTTTCACAGTTAATTAAAATTTTATTGTGCGTCTACCGCATTAAACAGTGCGCAGTGCATAGAACAAAAGCAGCGGATGTGTCGTTAGTGTTTTGTTGGGAATTTTTTAAACTACGTGTCATAACTCACCGTTCTCCTTTTATCGCTGGAGATGGAGAGTTTTCTTTTGTTCTTGGGTGGCTGCAACTATTCCTCTCACAAAACTAAAGATAATAATTGTTCTTATAAGAATTACAGGCCACATCGTTGATATACTTTATTAGTTTTAGTTCAGATCATTTACAATACAACGAAATGAAATAAATAATATAAGCAAGTTCTTTGTGTATATTTACATCTCATCAAGAGGTATTGCCAAATATCAAAAAAATAATGCATATAATGATATTTTGAAATATATTTAAAAAAATTTTGCATGAAAATAAATTTGGTGCATATTAAGTGCATATTTTAATAGTATTTTCAAAAATAAAATTAATTACAGACTTTTTGTTTTGCTTTTTCTAAAAACAGTAAATTCATGTTTTTTACTTTCTTGTGCAAAGTAAAGGAAGTATTGTAATCGTGAAAAATTTCAGTTGTCAAGTTTCAACGGAAATATACATTTTGACCATCCCTGAATCCATTTTAAATAGTTTCATCGAAGATTTGTAACGAACGTACGTATCTCGCATAACTCAAAAAAGATTAGCCGTAAAATTTTGAAATTTTGTATATGGAGCTGCTATAATCTAGTTGTGCACCTACCTTTTTCATTGCAATCAGTAGTGCCAAAAGGGCACTTTGCTCATAGTGGTTTTTTGAATTCTTCGCATAATTCAAAAACGTTTAATGGTAGAATGTTGAAATTTTATTTATGTAGTTACTATAACATCTAATTATGCACCTCCATTTTTCATTCCAATCAGCTTCTTCAAAGGGCAGTCTACTTTTATCAGAGACTTAATAAAAATAACAATATAGTTGATTTTTAATTTTTGTAGGAAACATTTGATAATAAATTAACATTGACAACTGTCAGAATATATTTTAGGATTTTTTGATTTTTTCTTTGCATAATTCAATAACTAGTATCCGTATGTTGAAATTTTGTACGTAGGACTGCTGTAACATTTAGTCGTGTACGTTCCTTTCATTCCTTTGTTATTTCAGTTGGCAGTTCCAAAAGAGTACTATATTTGAAAAGTTTCTTTGAATTTTTCGCATAACTCAAAAACTATTAGCTGTAAAATGATCTCATTTTCTAATAAGAAATTATACGTTTTATTAAAGATATTTTTTTTATTTAAAAATAATTGGAAATATTATAAATATGTATCTTTTTTATAGTACAATTTTTTTCTTCATACTTTTCTAAATGTTAAAATCACTTGGTTATGTTTACAACTTTAATTTCATTTTAGAATATTTTTTTACCTCTATTTTTACTATATTTACAAAGTATACATTTTTATTTTTCATTTTATAATATTATAATTTCTGCACCCAATGGTTTCATTTACTTTTAAATTAATTTTTATTAATATTTCAACACCTGTGTAACAAATTCTTTTTACCTCCCGCCTATCAAAATATAGATACGGGAGGTATTGCATTTGGCCAAATTTCTCGAGTGTGAGTTTTCAACATATGAACACGAATTAGGATCCCTAGAATACAATGTTACTATTTTTACTGTGATGTCTGTTTGTTTGACGTAAATAATTTTCAAAGATAAAATAAGTAAAAATTTTTATTGTAAAATACAAAAAGATGGAAGAAATATACAAGGAATGGATTTTAATTCGCCAAAAATATCTGCTTTCTTCGGTATCCGATACAGTATTAGAAATTTGATGTAAGGAAACTTCAGGTATGAATTGAATTAAAAATATTCTGAACAAACTAACTTTAAAACTAAATATTTAATGTACTAAAGATTTTTTTATACAATATATTACTACAGTGGCGGGAGGTAATGTCTTACGTTAAATAGCACTCGACTAAAAAACACTTACTTTATACTCTAGTTGCATAAATAACTATTAGAAATCCTTCACCATTTGTTAGTTTTGTGCATTTATAGCTGCTGTAAAGAGATTACTCATAGTAAAATTTACACTTGTGTTTTGTAAAAAAATGTAATAAAAAACTATTAAAACCTCTAATTGATTTGAACCCCATTTGTATTATGTGGCAAAACTAGAAGTAGCCCCTGACATTTCGTAGCGTAAATTCATAACCTCATTTATTAAGAGTGCATTATGTAGTAAAGTAATTAAATTTTGAGAAGCACTGTGCCCACTAAACATAATTTTCTCTTTTCATACACAACTACTCGTGGCCCGTGAACCCAGAATAACATTGTAAATTAATTTTATGTGAAAATTTAATTTCACAGTTTCTCTCACTCGGAAAATGCTTAATTTATGAAGAAAATTCTGTCTGTTTTCGTTATAATTCTCGTGGAATGGAACTGCACATGTATGTTTTCTACGAAACAAAGTTACTATTTTAATTTCGTAATTAACGCTGGCTTCACAATGTACCCACAAATAAAATATTTGACTAGGGCATACATTTTGCCCAGTTTATATTTTCATTTGCATTAAATTTTCACAATTTATGTAAAAAAGTTTCATGCACTTTTTACTTGGAAATTAAATTACTGTTATTTTAAATGTTTCCAAACTTTGCGCTTACCTCCCTGCAGTAAATTTACCTTCCAGTCTATTTTATTTTATGAAAAACATTATTTTAAATTAAAAGCTACGGAAAACACTTCATTATTTATTGCTAAATTAATTGAGGCATATTGGCAAACAATAAAAATAAAATAAATATAAATGTCAATGATGTAAATTTGATGTATATGTACGATCACTTGTGATTTATAGACCTCTAAAAATTTATTTTATTATACAAATGAAATAGATGAGTACATTTATCATAAGTAATATAACAAGAACCATGAATTAATTGAAAAAAAAATACGATTAGTTTTAGTTCGTAGGAATTATGAGTAAATTTGACTAATTAAATTTATAGCTCGAATTATATTCGCTTGATTATTTAACGAATGACAATAGTTCAAACATAAAATTTACATATCAACAAAATATAACCATGGTGATTGCTATTGTGGGTTTATCAATTCTTTATAAGTAATGTAACAAGAGTTATAAATCTATTGGAAAAAATTACGAATAGTTGTTGCGTAGTAACAGACAAATGAGTGTTAAAAATGACGTTTAGATCGTCAAAGCCAAGCTGGAGTGATTTAAGAATCATTTTCCCCGAGTTTTCGTTACTTCGCAGGAATTATAAGTAAATTTTACCTATTAAATTCATAGTTGAAACACATTTTTTTTTTATATATTAACCAGGACGATGGTATTGTAGTTTTATCAATTTTTTTCAATAAAAAGATAGCTATGACTAACAAATGAAACAATCTGATTCATCGAATGATGTATTCTGATTGGATGAAAATGACGTATGTGAAAAAATCGTCATGAATTACAGTGTAAAACTCTTTCATTTATTTTATTATATTTTTGTAAAATAAAATTATTTTATGAAAAGATTTAACAAGAAAAAGTTTTAAATAACTTCATAATTTTTCTTGCTGGAAGTTTAAAGTTAAAAATGTTCACAAGAAAATGAAATTTCTTAGAAATATGCTAAATAAATTGTGACTAACAATACATGAGTGAGTTTAAAGTCATGTGGCAAAGTAGCCTTCAGGTGTATTCCAAAAAAATATATTTCATACTTTTTTTAAAATGTCATTATATATTTTCGAAAATCAAAATAAGCTACTTGTCTAGTGCTAGTGGAGAGTGTTAAAGGTAAAGAATCAAAGGGTTTATTAACTATTATTAAGAGTGTGCCAAATACAGTAGAGGAAGCTTTTCGGATGTCACCTTACGGACACTAAAATTGTATTGGAAAGTACCATCCTTATTTAGAAGAAAGTATTGTATTTTTATACTTATACTACAAAAAATTGTGATCCACAATACTTGAGTGTTTTTATAGTCATGTGGGAATATATTACCTTTTAGACATACTTTAAATTATTTTGTCCGAAAATAAAATTAAAATATAGGTATATTATAAAACTACATATAACATGAGTGTATTTGTAGAGATGTTGTAACAAAAATAATTATTTATGCAACTAGAGTGTTTTGCATACAACATTTTTTCTACAACCGAAATATTAATAAAATTAATTTCATAAGTAAATTAAACCATTGATAAATAGGTTTACGTTGCCTAGCAACGGTTACTTTTCAAGAAGTAGTGCGTGAAAAGTAACTCTTTACAAACTCAAAAGACGTATAAAGTATGTATTTTATGCCCCGATGTAGGAAAAAATATTATGATTATATACTTTAACCATACTTATTTACGAGTATGTATTAAGGGCAAGGACTCGAACCGAAAAATCTTGGGGTTCGGTTACAGTTTACGGTTTTTACATTATTAAAAATTCGGTTTCAGTTATCGGTATTATATTGGTCTTCGTTTCGGTTAAAATAAATAAATAAATTTCGGTTTCGTTTCGGTAAGTTGTTTTAAGTAAAATTGTAATTACTTTAATTTTTAGTCTAGTCTACTCTAGAAGTTATAAAAGTAAGATTTGCAGTGAATATTTTCAGTTTAGTCCAAAATTTATATTTATACTGGTTTTAGTACTGATATTTTTTCGGATATGTCATATTTTCGGTTACAGAATAAATTTATTTTTCCTACCGGTTTTCGATTTCTACATTTTGAAGATAAATTTCGGTTACTGCTTCTTACAAGTAAAATAATGGTGCGGTTTCCGGTTACTGTTTCTTTAGGTTCGGGTTTCTGATTAAGGGAATAACCCAAAGTTTTATTTCGCAGATTGTAATTAATGCCTGAGGTGAAACCAAGGCGTCCAATAGCATTTCTAATTGATTAACGAAGTTTATTCCCCAAATACATACAAAACTTTTCTCCTGACAATTAGATTTAAATAATGTATTTTATTTATACTTAACACTTAATTGACTTGTGTTCAAAGTTTTCAACGATATTTTTTTACTATTCTCTGCAGACAAGAAAATTTTATGTTATTCCCTAGCTAATTATTCATGTAGGGTCGATTAATAAAACAAACTATTGATAAAAAAAGTCATTTATTGTACACGTTCTACTGTAAGATAACCTCATGTAACACTGTATTTACAAATGAGCGGTTGACACATATCTACGAGGCTACTACAGCCCTACAGCTGCTAGATGCGGAAGTTAGAGCAGGAAGAGGTTGTAGAGCACGAGGAGGTCGGTGAGGAAGTGCAGCGTCGGGCGGGAGTGACTCCCGGAAATCGGCGCCGGCGAGAGCTTCTCGTCGGTCGGGACGAAGTTCTCCAGGTAGTTCAACTTTGACACCTGCAAGGAAAAGAAGTCGGTTATAGATGAATAACTGTAATAATGGGGTTATTCTATATTTTCCCTTTTATTTTTTTGGATGTTTTATACAGGATGACCCAGTGAAAATTATCAGCGCACTTTTTGGCCACTTAACATTAATTTTGCAAAAAACGCTCGAACACGTCAATTTTAGTATAAAGAGGGACACCTGAATGGATTAGTACCAATGGCATAACTTCAACCCTAAAATGGGGGTGGACTGCACCTCAAAAATTTTAAATGGAAAAGGGTGTCAAACATGAGACAGTTGGAAAGGCCTTTCAATTCTCTATCCAACAGTTTTTTTATTTTTCAATCCCGATTATTAGTTCCAGAGATATATCGTTTAAAAAAAATTTTAACAGGTGTTCAAAATTGCAATCAAGTAGGCTTAAACAAATGACAGAAACTAAATAAACAATTTTTTCGACAAGTTGTTTGTAATAAACAAGTAATTTGTAAGTTAGATTTGTTTTTGTAGGGTTATTTGAAGTCTAAAGTTTATGCCACGCCACCCGAATCTTTAGAAGATTTACGGCAACGTACCGTAGCTCCAAAATTTTGAGCAAAATCTTTATTATTGTATAGAAGTTGAAGGTAGTCATTTTGAACACCTAATAAACTGATACTTGAGTTTCTGTCATTTGTTTAAGCCTACTTGATTGCAGTTTTGCACACCTGATAATTTTTTTTAAACGATATTTCTCTGGAATTAATGATCGGATTTGAAATATAAAAAAACTGTTGTAAAGAGAATTGAAAGGCCTTTCGAACTGTGTCATGCTTGACCCCCTTTTCCATTTAAATTTTTTGAGGTACAGTCCACCCCCATTTTAGGGTTGAAGTTATGCCATTGGTACTAATCCATTCGCTGTTCCCCTTTATACTAAAATTGACGTGTTCGAGAGTTTTTTGCAAAATTAATGTTAAGTGCCCAAAAAGTGCGCTGATAATTTTCACTGGGCCACTCTGTATTGTGTCTTTATTTTAACTTGAAACATGAAATTTGACTTAACTATGCGGTCAGTAGCGTAACTAAGGGGAGGTAGCCAGATACGCTCACCCACCTGTCAAGATTTTCATGATTAGGCGCCTTTTCAATCATGTAATTAAATTCATTAATATTTTTATTAACTTCATCACAAAATAGTTATTTAAGTTGCAAGGAATGTAAGTGTAGCATAACTTTCGATAAAGTTCATGTTACCGTATGAGAAAAATTGTTTTAGGTACTTATAGTTCAAGTTTCTTATTATATTTTTCGCGGCACCAACAGCAATTACTTCAAATAATGTTAAAGTATTTGTAAAATGTGACAATTCAGATTTATTTATTTGCCAGTTTTTATAGTTATTTTTAACCTTTGTTAGACGACAAAATGTATAGGTATGAAATTCCTGTTTTTCCAAATTACCCTGTTAGTAGGACAGTTATTTCTAAAACTTCCCGTTCACAATGGTAAACAAATCAAGAACTTACGACTTGTGTTGCTATGGATGTAAGTTAAATTTACATGCACGGTGGCGTGAAAAAAAATATTGATAAATATTTAATAGTTAAAATTACATATTTATATATTTTCTATTTTATTTTAGTTAAATAATTGTGTTTCTAACACATAGTAAATATATTACGTCACTGAATTAATACTCTTGTACAATAGAAATTGTTTGCTTATATAACCGACTCCGTAGCTGTTACGGTTCCCGAGATAGCAATAGTGGACAAAGTAAAATTCACTTGTAAATGAAGATTTTATAGATTACAATAAATAAATTAAAAATTTATTATGGCGCCTTTTAACTAAAAGAAACACGACTGTAGATTTTCCTAGTTACGTCACTGTATACGCTTCTTTAAAATGAAACATAGGTTGTCAAATTCATGTCAGTATTAACTGTAAAATTGTGTTTTTTTCCACACATAAGCATCGGGTTTGTATTTTGGTCGGGCCTGTCCCCATCTAACATGTTAAAGTATAGGTATATGTAGTCTATTGAATCATCGGCAGTGGCATAGCTAGCATTTTTATCGTCCAGGGAAAAACATTTGTTGCCCCTCCCACCTTCTATTCTAATAAAAATTGTATTCTTATAAAAGATAAGTAGTTATTTTTAATAAAAAATATACATTGAAACTTTGAATGAATAAATGTTTTAACTGCTGCATAGTCGATAATTATATCGTTGTAATCCATGAACGAAGAAATTTCTAATTGTATTGAAAGGATTGCAAGATTTAATAATCTCTATTGTAACATTGTCAATTGCAAATAAGACTTAATTAATTTTTTATTTCTTTTTAATATTACTAAAGAGTAGTTACTTGTACTTTAATAAAGTCATGTTTATTTAATTACGATTAAAAAAGCATTTCAGATACATCAGTCTGTAACGAAAATATAAATAAATTTATTAACAGGCGAAACAAACACATAAATTTTAATTTTATCAAGGGCACAACATTCGTATTCGTCAACTTTGCGCCCTTGATACAAAATATACTATTTGGTCTGATCATTCAAAACTTATTTTGCCACCCTTTAAATTGTGGCGCCCGCTAGCTACGCTACTGATCATCAGTTAATTGGAGCAGTTGGTTTTTTGGGCCTAATGTGAAAAAACTGAAAACGAAGTAATAAACTATACATAATTTAAACGCTTAATAAGGAAAACTTAATTATAACAGTAACGGTGGTTTTCACGGAGGGTGATTTTGATCTAAATGCATTAGGCTAAAAATTAGAGTAGGTACTTCATAATGAGTGAGCACACTCTTATGAAATGTACATTACAGGGACTGGTTTTTAAATCTTAAAGAGGATGTTTTAGATCTGTTTACATTACAGCAAGAATTAGAGTATATCTTAGACCATTTTTTTTTCAACAGATTGTATTTAATTTTATTTTAATATTAACAGATAAACTATTTTATTCACTGTACTACGTAAATTACAGCTATTAAGTACAGTATTTAGGTTTCTTCAAATATGAGTCTACTGTCTGATTCAAACTGGCGTATCACGAAAAAAAAGTCGATTTTTTTTTAAATTGGAATTATTTGATTTATGTATGTATTTTTTTACACATTAAAAATCATTCCATCTTTTTTCTAAGTAAGATAACGATATGCATTTTCTTCAATGCTGCCACTTTGTGTTTTAAGAACTTGTAAAACCCATTACTGAAGAATAGATGTAATATATAAGATTAGATTAATTCGTTTCGTTAAAATCTCTATAAGCGATCCAGTACATAGTTGAATTGCCGAGATGAATTCTGATAGCAAAGGAGTCCGATTTGCCATCATTTTATGTTGAAAGAAATCTTAATAAATACAAAGACGTCTCATACTGTCGGCCAAAGAGAGTATTTCATTTTATGTTGATATTTGATTTGATGCGAATTATTTGTAAGTGAATGAGATTAGAAAACAATTTGTATTTAATTTCAACAAAAAAAAAGATTTATATCTTGATTTAAATCAATTGATTTAAATTATAACAACCCTATATTACAAAACTTCCAAAGTTCAATATATTATAAATAAAATAATATAACACGCATTATATAAGTGCGTTTCTCTAACACTATCATGGTACTTACTTATTCTGTAACTGACAAGTGTTACAGAAAAAATATTCTGTAACAAGCAGTCAAAGCACACATGGAAGCAGGTAGTTGATTACAATTCAAATTATAAAATAAATTTTTACAAAAAACTATTTTTAAATAGTATTACAGAAAGTATAGTCTAAAATTTGTACGGAATAGTATATTTGCACAAACTTTTCGCTTTTCCGGAAATTATTTATTCCATACTTGTTACAGAATATATATAATTATGAACATGTGGCAACATAAACATATAATTCAATAAAATTTTCGCACTAAACTAAATTAAAGTAGCATTTAACAATTCATTAATAAAATGAATTTCATTGTAATATTTCATAAATATTATTTATTTATTTAGATTCATGACATTTAATTTAATAATCAATAATTTCATAATAAAATTTATTCATTTATGAATAAATTTGTAGATTTATGAATTGTAAATTTACTATTTTTGTATGAATAATAAAAATATTTTAATATTTAAACTACATTTGAAAAAATAAATTACAACGAATTATCGATATAGTTTTGTAGTAATTTATTTCATATGAATGAAAAAAAATATAAAATACCCACCTTTGCCAATTCTGTACGAATGTTATTCGCATCCAGCCGATTTGCATGTTTTGAATGTCGAATTTTCGCCCCCTTGAAAGCATCCTCGTCTTCTTCTTCCTCCTTTAATTCGTCGATAATTTCAGGATCGTCGTAACTGAATAACGACACGTATTTCGTTGGACCTGGAATTTCTGTAAAAATTCTCTGTTAATTTCTCAAGTTTATTAATATTAAACACTGTCTCACTTTTTTTAATCTTGAGTGTAATATATAGCATAAAATTTAAAAATAAAAGCTTCTTTTATGGACTTTTTAGCATAAATCTTTTCATTAACAGCTTTTTACTGTCATTTTTTAAACAACTGAGGGTTTTACTGGTTTCCACTCTTTACGCCAGGGACGTATTTTCAAGATTTCTCCCTTAAAAGTAAAAAACAAAAACGCGTTTTTTAATTAAATAGGGAAATATATAAAGCAATAAAATTATTTACAATAAACCAAAATATTTATACAAATTAATATGTGCAAACTAGAAGAATATTTTGTATTGTTCGACAAAATATATAATTTGTGTTATCTATTGTAATTTTAATACATTTTCTTTATTAATAAATTCAGAAAATGTAATCAACAATATATATTTATTATAGTCACATAGCCTTCAAGTTACTTCAAATATATTTCAGGAATCGCTGCCACAAAACAGGCTGGAAAACTCAATTTCATATTAACTGCACAAAATTTAAGATCAAAACATTTAAAAATTTATAATATTAATCTTCAATCTTTTAATCTGTGATCTAATTAATGGCAATTACTAGTAAAATACAAGTAGAAAAAACTTTGTTTACAAAATTATTCGGTAATTTTAAACTCTTGTACGATTAAAAAAAAAAATTAATACTTAACTCGCCAAGGAGATTTCTTTTCATGAGTCATTCATGATTATTTGTTTCGGCCTACAACTAGATAAACAATATTCCATATTCTTTACGAAAAAATTAATTTCCCTGCCATGTTCAGAGATTACTATTATCTAGATTTTATACATATTTAAATATATTAAAAATCATAATCTCTAAATTTAATTCTTTTCTTAATTTTTTGTTTGCGAACTCGGTAAATGTATTCTCGAAATCCTAAATGTTGATTGTTAAATCACTGTTTGTAAATAGAATTGTCAAATTTGTGTGTCATTTCTGATTAACAGAAAAGCGTAAATATGTCTTCATTCTTCATTATTTTAATGTTGAAAAATACCTCTCACCACTGGTATTTATACTTGGCAAAGTTAAAAAATTCTGCAAGCTATTTTTACGTTAGGAAACATTGTTATTAATTTTTTACCTCTAATTGAAAGATCCCTTATATTCCTGACTTGAATATTTTCAAAAAAAAATTTTTACATTATTTGTCTGGAAACAATTATTCTTAATTTTCAGAGCTTTTGTGAACTCTTATGAATTTTATATGTTATTCAAAAAAACCAAAATTATTTTCAAATCACTACATGCACTCAATCTTTTTTTATTTCTTTTTAATTTAATAAAAATAACCAAATAAATATTTTCCTTCCATACAATAATTATAAATATTCTCACTGTATATTAAATGAAATTTAATGTCTCCAAAATTTTGAAGGGCTCCTTGACAAAAAAAAAACAATTATCAAACGGTTAACCTCAAAATAATAAATTGCAATTATTTACAACCCAATAAAAAAGCTATGTACAATATTTCTTGTACATTTCTTCATTAGTCGTAATATTTTAAATTAATTATTTTTATCATATTTATTCTGCTAACATAATTTCAATAAATCAAAAATTCCATTACTCTGTGTTGATGTACCTTCACACGGTCTTCCGTGATGTGACACTTAGATAACCTATAATTTGTATAATAATGGCTATTTACATTAATGATCGTAGAAGCAGTGCCGCATTAAACAATGTGGAGGCCCTTAGGCAATCGGAATCTCGGGGCCCCCTCCCCTAATAAGTTTATGATTTTACTATCCAACAATTTTAATAAAATAATATACAAAAAAATAACATACTGTTAAAAAGTATGAAAGAAAATGTGTACTTTACAGTTTTAAATAAGATATTCAAAAAATAATAAAAAATATTTGGAGAGTATCAGTAATATTAAGATAAGCAGGGCCATGCCTAGGCAATTTTGCGCTCGAGGCAAATACTATTATTTGCGCACCAAGCGCTAACTTCTTCTCAACAACAATAATGACAACATAAAACATACTAATATACATACCTATATTTAGGTTTTATATGCATACACTACAGTGTAAGCAATAGCTGTGACAATAGTAAGAAACGACAGAACGACATAAATTCAAAACTATATTACCCAAGTAAAACTCAAATTCGCTATCTCACAAAATCATTCTACAGGTTTCTCTGACGGGAGAAATAATGGTTCACGGAAAATGAAATGTCTATTATTTAATTCTACTAAATACTAACCGATATCTTTGTTGGTGGCCGCCTATTTAATTCTTTATTATCATGATCACATCTGCTATTCTCTACATAATACGTCGATTCTGGGAAATTTCGTTAATTAAGGGAACGGCACAATTTATACAAAGGCAAAAGCATCGCATTTCGGCGTACTGTATGAGTTAAAAAAATCTAGACTTTAGTTAATAATAAAATAATAAATTTAGTTCATTTTCAATTTTTTTTTTGCATCTTACATCGATTTCAAAATCAAATCAATATTATTTTAATCCAATATAGAGGAGCGCTGGGCCCCTAAAAGACACGGGGCCCGTAGGCAATTGCCTACTCTGCCTAATGGGTAATCCGGCACTGCGTAGAAGAAATATATTAAGCATTATTTAAAGAAATGTATCGCATGATACATGAGCATGTTCATAGTCATTTGGCATCATATCTTTCAGGTGTATTTAAAAACATATTTCATACAAATATTTCAATTTATAATATCAGTGTCAATTATAAATAAACAAATGTTATAGAGCTTGTAACACATTACGAGGGTGGTCCGATAAGTACTTAGCCTACAAAAGAATAACAATTTTTTTTCAAAAATGGCGATTTATTTTTCAACATAATCTCCTTTGAGTTCTATACACTCGATCCAGCGATGCTCCAACTTCTGTAACCCGTCTGAAAAAAACATTTTCTGAAGGTGTGCAAAGTAGGCTTTCGTGGCGGTGATAACTGCCCCACTCGACTGAAATTTCTGCCCAGCGAGTGACTTTTTCAAATTTGGAAACAAAAAAAAGTCGCACAGGGCCAAATCCGGAGAATACGGTGGGTGGGGTAGCAGTTCGTAGCCTAATTCTACCAATTTGGCTGTGGCGCCGGCGGAGGTGTGAGCCGGTGCATTGTCACGGTGGAAAAGCATTCGTTTCTTCGACAAATGGGGCCGTTTTTTCTGCAATTCGGCGTCGAATCGGTCCAATAATTCGGCATAGTAGAGCCCTGTAATCGTTTTACCCTTCTCCAGGTAGTCGATGTAGATCACACCTTTTGAATTCCAGAAAACCGTGGCCATAACCTTTCCGGCCGATAGGACAGTCTTCGCTTTCTTTGGAGCACGTTCGCCGGGTGAAGTCCACTGTTTCGACTGTTCCTTGGTCTCTGGTGTGTACCAGTGTACCCATGTTTCGTCGACGGTCACGAAACGACTCAGAAACTCCTTCGGATTGCTCCTAAACATCGTCAAATTCTGCTCTGAAGTGGTCTCATGGATGCGCATGTTGTCAGGAGTGAGCAAACGCGGCACCCATCGCGCCGACAGCTTTCTCATACCCAATAATTCATGCAAGGTATGACCCACGCGGTCTTTTGCGATGCCTACTGTGTCAGCTATCTCACGCACCTTCAATCGGCGGTCTGCCAATGCGAAATCGTGGATTTTTGTTACGTTATCCTCCGTGGTAGCCGTTTTCGGGGCACCTGGGCGTGACTCATCAAAAACCGACGTGCGACCACGTTGAAACTAGTTGAACCAATTTTTGACGGTCGCCATCGAAGGAAAAGAGTCACCCTATACAGCATCCAAACGGTCTTTAATTTCGCTGCGCGATTTCCCCTCCAAAAACAAGAATCAAATCACCGACCGATAGTGTTCTTTTTCCATTTTTCTCAAATCTGCGGACACGCTCGCTTCCACACGCGGTCAAAACAAAACTTCGCGTCCGATTCGGCTGAAAATTTGACAGTAGCTGTCTACGGTGATGTTCTAAGCAATAAAAAAATGCTCTTGCGATTGTTGTGCTATAGGGCGGTGAGGCTAAGTACTTATCGGACCGCCCTCGTATTTGGTGTACCAATTTATTTAAAATAATTGATCTATTTAAAATAAGTTTTAATTATTTTATTTTTATATGGTTTATGAATTTGGTATTTACTTTGTATTTCCAATACGAAATGAATTACATTAACTATTCAACATACTATACACTTCACTATACAACAATTTCACATCCTGAGGATGATCTCGAGTAGGATCAAATCGTCGATGTGAAGTAATCGTTTTATTGATTGAAACCCAGCAAATCCGCCCTTTAAATTATCTATTTAATTTTCCATGCCTCCTTTTGAATTCTCCCTTGGACGCCTCTGTCCCAACTTTGTTACATGCGCGTCATAACTACACATAACACCTACCGTAAAGTCGAATATTACTGTCCACTTCTCCCAGAGAATTCTTCGCAATGCACTGGTAGGTCCCCAGGTCCTGTCGCAAGAGCTTCCTGATGGTGAGAAGCATGCGCACCTCGAAGACGGACTTGGTGATGACCTGGACATCGTACTTTCCGTTGGAGGAGAGAATCTCGCCTACAAGGAAACAGAAATTAAAATATGTAACATTGTATTGTAAATATTTACAATCATATCTATACTCCGTTTTTAAACTATAGACAGCACTAGACGAAGTCACATTTACACCACAGTGTTAGTGAAATACTAGTAGTTCTGAAAACAGCTGGTTTTAATCGTGAAATATCACAAAAATAGAAATGAAATAAAAAGCACGTGCAAATTCAATAAGTGATTTGACAACTACTGAAAGTTTGACGTTCCAATTACGTTTGAGAAGGTAACTTGAATTTTTTTTTAGTGAAATGCGGCTTCATGAAATGGCGCAGCAGCCAATCACAGGCTTTGATTTTCTCACTAGAATTTCTAGTTACTGTCTACAGTTTAAAAATAGAGTATAGTCTAGTCTATCTTCCTTTTTCCATGATCCACTATGCTGACGACAAATATACGTTCCCTGACACATTAAATTGCTAAAAACTATATTATTGCAAACTTATTTTTATTATTATAATGAGAAGCTATATTGGCTAGTTTTATTTTATAACATACAGGTGTCTCAGATAACTTGTTAAGCATGGGGATCTCGAGAACGGTAAGAGATACAAGGTCGGTTAAAGTAGACCAAAGTTGCCGCATTAAGGGATCATTTTAGCCATGTCTTTGTTTTTCTAAAAAAATGCATATGTTACTAGATTTAAACGAAAATGAAAATTTTACAGTTTTTAAGTTTTGCTCATAAGTACCAAAATTAAAAAATTAAGTGATTTTGGTGTGCACCTTCTTGAGACACTTTTTTATAATACATTTACTGGGGTTATAATTTTTTTTTATCAAGTTGTACATAGGTGTCAATTTTAATTTTTCTTATGGAGCTTATAGTATGTTGTGATAATTTTGAATAGAGCTTTTTATGGTATTCAGTCAAATAAAAGAAATCCTATTTTATTTTAATAAATATCAGGAAAAATTAAAAAAAACGGTTTTTTGTCTATCAAAATAATCACTGTATCATAGTTATAACCAATTTTTGGCCGGAACTAGTATTCTCTCATATCTGGCGCTTTCGAGTATGTTTAAAACGGTTTCACTCGCCTATTTTTTTGTTTGTTAATTAATAGTTTTGTTTTGTACGTTATTTAATTTTTTTTACCTTTCGAAAATATAATTGTTATTTTATTATCGTCCATACTGATGCTGTTAGTACAAAGGTACCAATTGCAAGATGGGGCAAAATATAATTAATTTAATTTGTGAAATTAAGAAAAAAAATTAACGTTATTTTATAGGAATAGGATACATTATAAAAGAGCATGTTAGTAACAAATACTTCTTGAAAAGACAACTTATTTGATTGTAATTGTTTGTGATATTTGTAAGAGATCTCTTTCTCTACAAAAATAAAGTGATTTTCTAATAAATTGTTTTATTTAACTTAATAATCGAATAATACTTAAGAAAAACACTTGATTTGCGTTTTTAATAAAAAGTTAACTAAATTTGAACTAAAATACATAAGTTTTGGTTTCGGTTACATTTTCGGCCGAAATAAGAAAAGGAGCCGAATATTCGATTACGGTTTCAGGTTCGACTGAAATTCATGTTTCGGTGGGACACTAATTTTTACTAATATTTTGGTTGTAGGAAAAAGTTGTATGCAACATTTTCTTCTCTTAAACGTAGGTATATCTTTAATACGCATATTTTGTTATTAAAAATATGTCATGATTGTATATAGGTATAGTCGTGTGCCTGCATATTAATATTTCGTCCTGATACAAATAATAACAATAAAAGTGAAATACAATATTTTATTTTAAATTTCTACTCATTAATTTATTTTACTTTTCTGGTACAATAAAATATGTTACATTTAATTTCATTGTGCATTTATTTCAATTTTATATTTCCACATATACGCCTTTCCATATTATTAATTACAAATTACATTAATTACACATTAAAAACTTTTCCCTACGTATGTAAATTATGTTCAACACAAAAAAGACTAAATGTATTTAATTAAAATTTATTAATTTCCATCAGAAAAAACTAAATGTATTGTTTTGTTCACGAAATTTAATAATTATTTATTTGCATATTGCATTGGGTTATTTTGTTATTTAGAATAAAATAAGCTACTTATAATAATAACAGGCACACGGTAAACATGTTTTCAGTATTAATTAAAATATCACAGGTATCATTAATAAACATTGTTTCAATATTGAAATATTTGAACATTTAAAATTATTAAATTATTTGAAGTAGGTTTCAAGTTTTAATACTTGACTTGAAATCAAAACAAGTTCAAGTCAAGCAGTAATAGTCTAATTTCAAGTCAGTTAATTAGTAATATTTTAAGTACTTGAAAAACAAAAAAATTTTCAAAACTACTTTATTATTTATTTATTTTATTATGTAGTTTAAAGAAATCACAATGAGAATTTCAATAAAGACTTTTATTTATAAAACTAATTTATAACTAATAGGGTATTTGACAATATTTTCAAAAGTGTTTAAGATGAAAGATTAGATATATGAAAAATATTTTTTCGATAAAATATAGTTTTAAATGTTAGTTTTTAAATATTTTATGATTTCATTTCAAATTTCGCGCCAAAACGCTCATCTGATGATAATGTGACGTCAGTTTTAATTAAACAAACTTGTGAGGTGGTATTGGTATTAGTAGTAAAGAAAATTAATTCAAATTATTTTTTATTTTTATAATAAAATTTTATAAAACTTCTAATAAATTATAGAACTAAAACAAAAAAAAATACATTTTATATAAGGAAGAAAACAAATACATATATAGCCTCTTGTCTTATTAGTTGATTTTTGATTTTGTTTCCAAGCAAACTTGACCGAAATTGAATAAAATGAA
Organism: Stenolophus ochropezus; assembly: GCA_035578165.1. Taxonomy (NCBI): domain Eukaryota; kingdom Metazoa; phylum Arthropoda; class Insecta; order Coleoptera; family Carabidae; genus Stenolophus; species Stenolophus ochropezus. The sequence goes on along the minus strand of JAQOWZ010000002.1, from coordinate 46,139,416 downwards.
TAATTTCCTAATTTCTTAGTTTATTTTCATTTTAATGTACATGTGTTTTATATTGTTGTAAAGAGAAAAAATCTTTATTTATTAGTATCACAGACAACTTTGAGTCCCATATGAAAATTAAAAGTTAATATTAATTTCTCGAAAAGTGTTCGAGCTATAGTAATTTTGAAGATTGCTTTCAAATGGTCGTAAAAAATGTGCAAACTAGAAACTTGTATGAATTGAAACAAGAACGTTATAAGTCAAAAAGTAAATTGGTCTAAATCAGTTTTTTGCTCATATGTAGTGATCTGCAGTGGCGACTTGTACTATGGGGCATAGGGGCGCAGCCCTACTAATAATTGAATAATTATGAGAAAAAATAAGGCAGTATTTGTGCGTGTCAATTTTAAGTTAATATCAATTATTTTTTATTTAATATCATATAATTCATCCCTCAATACAACACGGTTAGTTTGGTGGCTTTAAATAGTATATATTTAATATCATGTAATGCACCCTTCAATACACCGCTGAAAGTTTGGTGGCTACATAGCTAGCTAGGGCACTCATAGTATTGCCCCGGTCTCCCACCACTTTTTCTCGAGTTTTAGTTATTTTGACCAATAGGAGCGTATTTCCATGCCGCTAGAATAACTTGAAATGGGGCAGTGCCCAGAATTTAGGCAAAGATTTCCGAATGTGTCCGACAATTTCTGAGGTAATCAGTTAGCATTGTTTTTGGTAAAAGTTCATGTATTGAACGAAAATTACTTCTGATGATGATTTTGCAAATGTAGATGGTGCTTTATTATTGTTACAAATACGAAATAGTAATTATTTAACAACACCATTTTCTAAATGTGTCAAATTACTAAACATTACTTGTACAATATCCATGACTAATGTAGAATGTGAACACTCTTGTTCTACTTAAAAAATTAAAACATTTTTACAACACAATGATTTGAGATGGACGGTTTGCGATGGCGATATCAAACGAAAAAACTATAATGAAAACCTTCTTAAACAATAATGAAGTAATCGAACATTTCATTCACGCAAAAGAACGCAAGATGGATTTTATGTTTAAATTGTATTTACATATTTTTAATTTTTGTGCCCTACCTTATAAAATATCACCAGCCGCCACTGGTGATCTGCGCAGTAAGTTTAAGTAGAGATTTTTGCTTAAAATATTAGGCGTATTTTAAAATTTTTGATGTAAAGTAAGATTAAAGAGGATGTATCTGTTAAGAAATTTAAAGATACGTCCTTTTTCCTTACTATATTTTGTGTGTAAAATTGCAGCACTTTATTAAAATGCGGTAAAGTAAATAAGTCCTAACTTAAAAATTCTTGTGTTGTTTTTATTTGTACTGCAAGAGTTGTGCTATTTTTAAGTGTAGTGTATATTCGTTTTTTTTTTTTAGTTTTGGTTTAAAGTAATTAAATTTTCTAAACACGGTAATGTCGTGTTTTTTCACTTTTTTAGTATTATTTGATATGAATATTTTATTGAGGTAATAAACAACTTGTTGGTAATTATTATTTCCTTTATAATGATATATGTTTCCTAATTTAATTAGTATCATGAGTATTATGCAGAGGGATTTACAATTACTCTTTCAGTATTTCTCTAGACTTCACAGCGATCGTATAGGTATTGTGTAGTTTTTTGATAGTGCCCTAGTGGAAATAGATTTGAGGTGAGTTAAGCTGTTGTATGTGAATGTGTGTGAGTTTAGCTGTTGTACGTGCATGTGTGTGAGTTAAGTTACCGTGTTTGGATGTGAGTTGAGTTACTGTGTATAGATGTGGGTGAGTTACCATGGATGATATGAGGTGAGTTAATGTGATGATAGTGAGTTGAATATAGCGTGATGGTAGTATGTTGAGATATTGAGGATGTGTCATGCAAACCGTGGTTGGTTTTCCGATGGAGCAGCGAGCAGCTTTAGGCTGTAGTGACCCTAGCCAAGTTGCCAACGAGAGGTTGAATCAACTTTGTGCTGTAGTGGCCCTGACCAGGCTGCCCACGAGATACGATTGTGTGCGATTGTTTGTGTAATTTCTGACTGAGCTTTGTGCTTTACCTTTTCTAGGATCATGGAATGGTAAGAAATAGGAGTTGTCAGGATCAGGACCCTAACTGCATCATAGTTTGTAATTGATTATATTGTAATATTTAGGGGTTTAATTAAACAGGTTGAAAATAACTACAATCTAGATTTTTTTCAATCAAACAGTTTCTCATCATTTTTCATCATTTAACATATTCGATTATTAAATAAAATAAAATACTTCAATTTATTAGAAAATCACTTAATTTTTGTAGAGATATTATCTTTACTAGAGAATTAATTATGTATCACCACCTCGGAAATATCACAATCAAATCAAACTAGAATTTTCAAGAAGTATTTGGTACTAAGAGGTTTTTTTTATAATGTATGCTATTCTCTTGAAATAAGGTTACTCTTTTTCTGTACTAAACCTTTGACTCATTTCTACAAATTAAATTAATGAGATTTTGCTTCATCTTGCACTCGGCACCTTTATATAGTCGCCTTGCTGTATCAATGCTATTGCGTTATTTCAGAAAACAATGACGCACTAGCATTGACACAGAGAGGCGACTATACTAACAACCTCAGAATAACAATAACACAGACAAACACAAACAGATGAACAGCCAAACGCTGCATTCAGTCCACAAAATTCGAAGTAGTTATCATAATTGAACTAGATGGCGTTAGTGAGGTAACTGCAGTTTACTTGCGCCCAGTTAAAAGTTTTTCGAAACTTAAAATGACGTTTGTCTGAGGTTTCGGTAAACTTTAACTGGGCGCATGTAATCTGCAGTTACGGCACTAACGCTATCTAGTTCAATCGTGATAACTACTTTGAATTTTGTAGACGGAATACACCGTTTCGCTATTCATCAGTTTGTTTTCGTCTATGACGATAATAAAATAACAATTATACCCTCAAAAGGAAAAAAAAAAGAATAACGTTAAAACAAAACTATTAGCTAACAAACTCGAAAGCGCCAGATACGACACGAACATTAGTTTCGGTCGGGACGAAGTTCGGCCAATTTTTGGCCGGAACTGAAACTGCGAATGAAACCAGCATTCTTGAAAGAAACCGAAACTTCGGTCGGCCACTACTTAAAACAAGTATCTTGTTTAAAATATTATTATTATAATTCTAGAACGGTTAATATTCTGATGTATGTATTATAGGACCTTTGTATTACAAAAGCAAAAAATCATAGTTAATTAGATCAAAATACTAATTTACAATTAAAATTTAAATTTTACTATTAGTACAAATTTCGATTAGAATTAATTTAGTTTTAAATTTGTAAGTTGTGTTAATATAATTTTGACGGCAGGTTTAATATTTCTAAAATCTTAATATCGCACAACTAGAAATTTAAATTATGACCTTTTTAGGTGCGACGGCAGTGTAGGTTTCTTGCGTCTTTCATAGTCTGTAAACTGACAACAAGTAACACTAAAATGCAAGTAATACTTATTATAAAACATTAAGAAAATCTGATCTACAATCAGTGTCGTAGTAATGGGGAGGGGACGAAAGTGACGCCCGTCGAAAACAAAAAGGCGCCGAAGGCGCTCGGTATCTTATCAAATAAAATATTTGGTAATATTCGCAGTGAATTGTGCCGCTGTTCTTTTGATACTATCATTTTCTATTGGGGGAGAGGCGCTCCTGTCTCAAAAACATGAGAGTGATTATTATTGAGGGAACATATCCTCGAAGGATACTTCAAATTATTTATTTATTTTATTTACTAACAATTATTTGGAAGTGTAGGCGTCATGTTTTTTATTTATGTTTCTTTATTAAGCTTGTTAAAATAGTAACAGTATAAAACACCAGGAGTAAATGTTATGACACAATGAATGGTACAGAACAGAATGAAAATACGCGTATTACAAGTGATAAATGAAATATTGTAAAAGAATGTTATTGTCAATGATGCTTACGGTAACAAATGGGCAAATACAAGAGGAATATTGTCATTGTCACGTAAAAATATGTTTATGTGCCCTGGCCCGGTGAATTGTAAAACGCTCCGTACAAATAATGCCATGTAGCAGAATTTATAGTTTCATTAAAATACATTTTGTTGTCACCAAAATTGTAAATAATGCTCGCAGCTGCAACCTTTGCTAAAACAATAGCCGCACCTTCAATCAATCTTTTATTTATTTCGCGGGACAAATATAAGAAAGTTTTTTATTGATTTGACAGAAAAAGATTATTCTTTGCAAAAGTTTTTCTATTTCTGAATTCATTTTGTCACATTCCAAGTTTAGATTAAAAAATATACGGAAGGCAAATATTTTTTTGAGGGTTTAAAGCTTGACGTTACCATCAAAAGGACGTAGGGGCAGAAATTTTTGTTGTAGCTACAATATTTCATCATATTTTATAATCGTATGTTTCATATAAATGATATTTTTTTGCAATATTTATGGAAAATTTAAAATAAATATTATTGTTACATTTTTTGCATACGCATGTGTAAATAAATAACCAGCTTGCATAATTATTATTTACTAATTTGGTTAATTTGGGGATTATAAACATATGTAATTATAATGTGTTTCGGATTAATGCATATACAAAAATATAATTATCACCAAAAATAATACTTTACGTATAGCATATTTTCACGGAAATCTACAAAAACTAAGCACCAAAATAACAAAAATATTGCATAAATACGGTTGTTTAAACTTTTTGATTTTGTTATGTTAATCTATATTACAAAATATGAGGTAGGTAGTTTTTTTTATTTCGTGAAATATACTGCATATAGCCTCAAAACATTCACAAAGTTCGAAAAATATAATCTCGCGAAAAACAGTAGTATATGGTGACGTCACGCGTTCATTGCTTAGAAAGAGAAGTCTGGAATGAGTGAAACAGGCCTAGTTCTGAATTTAATAATGGTGTTTATTTAATGCTTTGTTGTATTTTCTTATTTTTAACTTTAATTATTGGGATAAACTTTCGAATGATGTATACAGGTGTCCGTTTAAAGAGGTTAACCATTGGGATCTCGAGAACTGTAACAGATACGAAATCGGTTAAATTGGGGCAAAGTTGCCGCATTAGTTGGCCATTTTAATCATGTTTTTGTTTTCCCGAAAAAATGCATAGCTCATTAGATATGAGTAAAAAATTAATTTTGGCAAATTTACTTTTTGACTTACAACTTTTATGTTTCAATTCATATAAGTTTTTAGTTTGCATATTCTATAGACACTTTTTTACGAAGAATTGACAGCAGTCTTTAAAAATGATTGTAATTCGAATACTTTTCGAGTGCTATTTATTTTGTGAGCTTTCTTTCAATAGTATTATGGCGTAAGAAAAAAATTAAAACGGCTCAAAAGTGCAAATTATTATGGCTGTCAATTTTCGGAATTTTAGTATTCGAATATTCGGATACAAAAATATTCAATAATTCGGATATCGATTAGTTGATATTTCAGCATCCTAATATTAGCTTATTCAGATATTCGATTAATCGAAAATCCGGATATTCGATTATTCGGAAAATCAAATATTCAGATAAGCGAATATTCAAATAGTTACACATATTTAATAAAAAAATTGATTTGGCCAACGCATAACTTCTTACTTAGCCACGAGATCGTATTTAATATTTTAATATTTCTGATTTTACATATCTAGTTTAATTAACCGAATTTCTAATAATCGGATATTCGAAATTTTTGGATATCGCAGTTAATTATTGTACATCCTTTTTACTTATAGATCCAATATTTTCGCATAGTCGTATTATTCATTTATCCGTATTATTCGTATATCTAAGTTGTTCGTATATTCGATTTAATCAAATAACCGAATTACTTGTACATTCGTATAATTCGCATATCCAACTTATTCCGACAGCAAATTACGAATATTCGCTAAATTTTTACTCGAATATTCGAATATTCAAACAGCCCTACAAATTATAATTCATAAGAAAAGTTAATTGTTTTGAATTTTTGGCAATTTGATACTTTGTAAAATATAGAAGATCAAGGAACAAATATATAAACCAAATTTAAATTTCGTGCATCGAATAACGAATATGGAAATGTATAATACCATACCTGAAAATATACTACGAAAATTCGAATTTACTGGAATTAAAAACTAATTTGCTGTAACATTAATTCTTCTCAGAAGTTAGAATGCTGTAATACCTAAACAATTATATGTAACTCATCCAAATAGTTATCATCATCATATATGTATATCACCAAATTTCATTTTATTGTCTTAAAATGATACAGGAGACAAACTGTCAATATTTTTTTTTTTTTGTAAATCTAACCACACTTTTCAGCACACACCACAATACACTTTTTATTTGAGCTAAACTGTCGTATATGGAAGCCTAAATTTAAACCAACACTTAATACATTTAAACCTCACTTAAGGGGCGATGCAACAAGTTTAAACTACACTTAATAAAGCTTGGTTTAACTATTTCAGGCTACCAACCAGGCATAAAACCGGTCATCATTTCTATGGAGTAACATAGATTTATAGAGAAACGTTCGACGATCGACGATTTCCAATGTATGTATACAAGGTGGAAAAGAACATGTCATAAATTTAAGGATGAGTAGTATGAATACGAAAGTGAAATAATTTTTTAAAAATTCGAAAAACGAAAATTCGACTTTTCTTTAGAAAACTTTTTTACTGCAGTTTTAATTCATATTTCATTAAAAATTTGCTTATCAAAAATACATTCAAAATTAGTTGTATAAGATATTATTCTGAATAAGTAAATTAAATAGTATTTTTCACAAAAATTATGTTTTTATTTATAGAAGAATGCAAATGCGTTGCCAGTAGTTCAGTAGTACAAAAAATGTTAGCTTAATAAAAATTATCCTTAAATATGTGAATTTAAAAAAAAATCACGTTTATAATCTACACATGTCATACTACTCACACATAAATTTATGACATTAAGTTCATTTCCAGCCTGTATTTACCCAGTTTGCAAAATTTTATTAATGAAACGATGACTGAAAAGTGTTTGAAATGATCATTCATTATTTACAAAAAAAAAAATTTTTAGTATGACCCCATTTTGAATATAAGCAACCTCCAAAGTTAAAGTTAGCCGTGGCTAATCTGTTATTTTCCTTGAGTGCAGTACCGTAGTGCGATTAGCGGAGTATCGGAGTACGTGTGTCCCACTTGCATGATTTACTCTGGGAGTTAAGAGTGTGATTACCTGTGTCGCGCACCCAGTAATTAATGGCTGCGGGGGAGGCCTCGACGTGGCACTCCAGGCTCACGTGGGTGCCCAGCGGGGCGCCCACCAGCTGGTTCGGCACGTGGATCACCGGCGGAACTGAAACGCAAACAACGTTGTTAGCAAATCGCTTGACACTTCGAGTCAAAAAAGTAAATATAATATAAAAGTGTAAATTTGTTTATTTATGGGCATTTGTTTCTAGGGGTTACAAGAAGTTTTACAGGTTAGACCGTGTAATAGTATATTGCGTCATAAGGGAAGATATTGGCATATTATATCCCGAAGATTTCTAATGCACGAGCGAACGTAGTGTGCGAGGACAATAAAAACCAAGGGATGTAATATGCCGTTAGATTCCCGTAGGGCACAAGGTATTTTTCCGTATTCTTGAGAAGATTGTATTAAATAAAAAAATTAATTTTATAATGTAAAACACAAACCTATGTCATTTTCCTACTCAATACTGAAACCATGGCAATAGACAACAAAATACGTAAAATATTTTTCCTACGACCACTGTTAAAAATAGTATTTTTAACGGTTGCTTAGCAAGTTAAAAATAACAGTTTATAGCACAGTAAATACTTTTAAAACGTTGCCATTAACAACGTGTTAAAAGTAAAAAACAAATTTACTTTTAACATGTCTTATGTTCAGTTGTTCATAACAAATACATCATGACCTGTCATAAATGTCATTCTAATGCTTAGTTTTTATTTACTAATAGGTACATAACTGTGGTCGTAGGAAAAATAGTGTATGATATTTGTGTTAAAAGTGATTTTATTTCGTTCGTGGGGTTTGATAAACTCGGCTTCGCCTCGTTTCAAACTTCCCCACTCACTCATAAAATGTCACTTTTAACACTTATATCATAAATAACTATTTCCAAGACTTTTTGACATATAACCTTAATTTATAAATGTCTAATGTTGGTTTTAATGATTATTTCTATAATAAATCTATGCGACAATTGTAATTACATTCGTCTATTTGTATTTTTAAAAATAATTTAGAGTTAACTTAAAAAGTATTTTGCTGTAAATCAAATTATTTTTACTTTAAATTTTATCAGTAGATGTCACGTGGAATGCTTGCACCGCTAAAACCCACAGTTGTTCATATCATCCCGCTTTCACTTATTGTTAACCTCAAATGAAGTAAACAATTTGTCAATAACGGGCTGTTGACATGGATATACCATGACAACATATCTTATTTGAAACGTCTGACATCCTTTGACATTGACATTGGCATTGCACAAATGCAGTGAATTTTATTAAACATAAATATATTGCGATGCAAATGACCATTAAACATTGTACAATGCTTAACCGTTACCTGAAATTTACAGTCTCACACAGATAACAGGCTCGCTACGCTTGCCCGTTTACCTTTCTGTGCTCACCTGTAAATTTCTGTTTAACAGTCTTGCAATGTAAATAATTATTATAATACACTGATCTAAAGAGATGTTAATTCATAAAAAATGTAAAATAAAATTATCAAAAATTATTATTATAATTAATATTGTTTCTTCTGGAAACGAAACAAGACCTACATTAGGTAGTTGAATGTTGGTATTTTTGGGAACTTCAGGATATATATCTCTTTATAAATTAAATGGGCTTAGAAGTTAATTGTTAGAAATATACATACATTTGAACGTTTCGGATTTAAAAATTAACTCATCATCAGCAAATTATATATTGCAGTATATAGTCCTAGCAATCAAAGTTGAACTGAGCGGAGGGTAAAGGTTTATCAAATTTTTCATTAAACTTAGACGGCGAATATTTTTTTTTATCGAATAAAAGCATAGTATATATCAATGAATATTTTGACAAGTACCTATTCGTTTATTGTAATGATAATAATTTCTACGATTTTTTTTCTCTACGAATGTCTAGAAGGATATCAACTTTCTTAATTCTAAAATTAGATGCTCTAAAATTGAATTATTCCACCTAACAACAATTAAAAGGTTTTATTTTTTTAAAGTAAAAATATGCTCATTGAAATTGATTTTACAATGACACTTTTTAAAACTGTAGTGAAAATTTATACTACAGTCATCTGTTTGTTAATATTTTTTTTACTACTAGCCTAGACATCTACTGTTATTAACTTTTATTTGACATGGAAAATTGTTTTTTACTACTACTTACTTAATCATGTTCAATTACGTCAATAATAAATTATTATTAACTATGGTCGATAATGAAAACTGGCACTTTTAAATAAACTCAAGTCTCCAAATACAAATATTGTTTGAATCATTTAACTCAAGAAAAGTGTAAAAGTTATAGATTCACAATTTAAATGCCGTCTAAATGAAATAAGTAAATCAAATAAAACCAAATTAAAAATCAAAAGTGAGGTTAATAAACTGAAACATCAAATATAAAAATAAAGACAGCCTACTTTCTATTTCCGAATATTAAGAAATAAGTTATGTTACTTATGTTCATGTCAAAAGGTTTATTATAATCAATAAAAGTTGAGAAGAAAAGAGCATTATTGATAGCCTTCTCAAGCTTGGTGTATAATATACTATATGATATTCCTCCTAAATATCTACAATATATACGTATATTTTAAAGTCATGTGGTAACTATGGTCATAACTACCCTGCTGGTATACTTCAAATATTTTTTATTTGTACATTATTTTTACTACAGGAATTTCAATACATAAACATGTTAAAAATAAAATGTGTTCTATTTTAAAGTGCCCATTAAAATACTCGTAAATAAAATCGAAAACAAGCTAAATATAAACTACAATGCAATAAACTGAATAGTGTTTTATATTGCAAGACAATCTAGGGGCATTATAATTTCACAAGAGATAATTGCTTGCAGGTATAAGTTGGTGATTGGGGCTTAAAGGCAATAGCCGATAAATCAGGAATGAGTATGAAATATGCAAGAGTTAATTACAATGCACTTGGACCACGATCCTCTTGCTGATTGTGGGGGGCACGCCGTTGGAAGCGATGCACATGTAGGCGCCCATGTCGTGTCGGTTGATCTTCACCAGTTTCAGGACCTCTCCTTGGAACGTCAACACTGAAAACAACATAAACAGTCATATTTTTATCTAATTTTATATTAGAATCAGGGCAAAAACTGGTTATTAACCGTGATTTTAATCATGGTTGGACTGATTTAAATAATTTAACAGGATTCCCGGTGAAGCTAGAAATTCTATCTTCATATTTTGTGTTTTTAGTATCGACAACGTTGACAAGTTCCCCTAAAGAAAAATGCAAGAAATTTGTATTTTACAATTTTTCTGTTTTAAGAAAAATTGTTAATTCAAATAGTTTTCTGATTAGAAATACAGAAAATTTCACGTTTACGCCGCCGGAGTAAAAGTAAAATAAATAAGTATCCATAGAATATGTAGAATCAACCAATAAGAAATAACTTATGCAATAGAAACCTGTAATACCGACCTAAATGTCACTATAACACTAGATAATCCGTAGGATCAAGATATTCTGGATACGAAGTCCTGGATTTAAATTATTATATTGATTTTATTGTTTATATAATTAAATTGAATTAAATTGTCTAATATATTTAAAATAAATAATATAATATAATAATACATAACACACAAAGTTGCTAAAAGTCATTAACAACTGACAGATTTAAAATAATAACATACAAATTGAACGTAAAGTAGTAAATTATTTTTAAAATATCTACTACTAATTTCGAAACCTGTATTTATATTTAAATTATTTGGAGATTTCTTGATGTAAGGTTTATGTATTATTCATTATATTATATTATAATAACGCATTATGATTAATTAATTTTGTTATAAATTAGCACAGGTACTGTAAAATCAATTTTTAAATTGAAAATATGTATTAAGCATACATTATTAAATACTTATAATAGAATATTTGACCAAAATACAGTATTGGTCATTCTAATTACAAAAATAAATTGAAATTAGCCACATATCGGATCATTCAATCATTTGGTATGCGTCATAATATTTCGCAATATTTACCCTATTCTAATTAATATCTAATTAATTAACTTTATTAATTTTTTTATTATTTTAATAACGAACTTACTTTTTGTAAAAATAGACTAATAAATTATAGAAAAATAAACAACATTTTAAACTCTTTACAATGTCGAATAATGTTAAAATTTGTAGTGCCATTGACTGATATATTTGTGAATATGTTTCGAAAGTGTCAGCTCAAAAATTTACGTTTTTAAAATGGGAATATGTACTTAAAAAGTATATTTAAAATGTACAAAATCATTAAAATTTCCAAGTACACCTTGCTACCGGTAACCAGTCATGAAAATTTAATGGCTTATTTAATATGCAGGGAAAGAAAACACTGTGTTATTCGTATTGGTAATTAAGCGCTATGAAATTGAATATTAATTATTAACTCCATTTCAATCCTAATGGAGGGAAAGTTTTAATTAAAATATTACACTTTATTGATAAACCCAAGCGAATTTACAATCAAATATTTCAAAGTTTCACTCATTTACTGTTTGAAGATTAAATTAATTTTGTAAGTTGCAAAATTAATTTGCACGAATATGAAAATATTCACAAAAATATCTATTACATGTATTACATTTTTTAATAATGATAATATTGGTTTATTATTCAATACAGCTCATTACTAGAGATGGGATTTTAGTGTTTTTACCTATTTTTGTATATGACTTCTACTATTATGTAACATAGAACAAAATTTGTTTGGAAATAAATGCTGTTTTTTGATCTCAATTGACGATTTCAGCTGTGTTACTTTAGGTAGCGGGTATTGCGAGAACTACTCGTTCCAAGATAGTGGTTGTCAAACGTTACAAGTTAAAAGTTTTCTTCGACAAGAGACAAGAGAGTCAAAATTATAGTTTTTGTTGTGTAATAAAAATGTCTAATGACTAATGTTGTTTACTGGTATGTAAATGGTGAATGAAAAAATTGCCCGAAATATCTTCTTATTTTATCGCCATCAAAACATAAAAGCGGAAACACCAAAATACTTCAGTAAACATCATATAATAAAATCTGATGTTTCATGTGTCCATCACATTACTTCTCGCCACTGTAGTAATAAATTCTATAAAAAAATCTTTAGTACATTAAATATTTTGTTTTAAAATTCGTTTGTTCAGAATATTTCTAATTCAATTCATAACTGAAATTTCCTTGCATCAAATTTCTAATACTGTATTGGAAACCGCAAAAAACTGGTATTTTTGGCGTAACTAAAACCTATTGCGTGTAGGTATATTTCTTTCATCTTTTTGTATTTTACAATAAGAAAACTTCATATTTAATTATTTTATCTTTGAAATTTTTTTAAGTTTAATTTGGCAACAGCATTCATCAAATTTTGAAAACATATGTTTATTAGAAATTTCTCGGCTTAAGCGATGTTTAAAGTTAATATAATTATTTTTTTTTTTGTTTAGCCAGAATTTATATAAGTGTACTATTAAATAATAATGTTTAATAATAACGTAATTTGCGAAAAAAAAAATTAGAGGCGTCTTTTTAGCAAAAACTGTTCATACTTCATGTAAAGTACTACTTCCAGTTAACAATTGTACCTAGTCAAAATCTAATCAGTTCATCATATATGAATATAACGTTTCAATACCAAATATTATATTTTTACATGTATTGTATTGTAGTTATCGTGGACGAAAAATTGTCATAGACCCACACACACACGGACATACAGACATTACGGTAAAAATAGTAAAATCGTATTCTAGGGACCATAATTCATGCTTATATGTTGAAAACTCATACTCGAGAAATTTTACCAAAATCAATAACTTTCTTATCAGTACATTAATAGGCGGAATGCAATAATAACAATAAATCAAAATAACATGATCACCCTTTAAAAACATTATATATCTATATTATTAGATACTTTTCCATGAACAAATCATTTTATTTACCCGGGATTTGAATGACACAATGAAACAATTTTAAAAGATGGTCTATTTTTTCAGTTATACCACATAATATGAAGTTGCCTGCATTATAAATTTCCTCTTTTCTGCTTTTAGGTATTTAATTTGTCTGTATGTTATAGAAAATCAGTTGATGAAAATCGAATATCCTCCATAACCGGAAATTCAATGATTCTATAGGCGATTGCTAAGCGATAGTCTATCACAGTGGGTGCCGCGGGGTACCTTTTATAGCAGGTGGGGATGCCGCGGGCATGGTGTGACATTTAGCATCGTATGTATTTTGATAACTCTTGGATTTGAGCATTTGAATTTTCTTCTTCTTACTGCTGTCAAACGGTTAAGGAAAGACTGAAGTCAATAGAACATAATATGCGAGTATTTTCGACCAAAATACACCCAGGCATAAAGAAGTTACGTACTAGCTCATGAATAAAATAACTTTTTTTGTACCTTTTGTTCTCATTTAAAGAATACATTTTTAATTAGAAAATTGTTTTCCTAATATTAATAAAATGTCTGGTTTTTATTTAAGACTTTTTATGTAACCTGGGTAGGTTAATTCTGTTTACTTGGCATATTACAAGTTTCTATGAATATTAAAATATCTAGAATTCGAAATAAGTAAAGAAAAACGTCTAATTAATAACAATGCTTCTTAATCAGAGTCGCCTATATTCATGTTTACACTCTCTATTCAATATTTCACTTACGTGCATGTACAAAAAGTGATATATGGAAATTTTGTTTTGAAAAAATTAGTAGGTACATTGGGTAATTAATGTTAGAAATAGGCATAACATTATAAAAATATAGGTACTCAATATAAACTATCTTGGAACGAGTAGTTCACGGAATGGCGCTACTATAGTGTAGCGATCTAACTTTTAATCGCCAATACAATTTTATGAATTTTACCTAAAAATGTGTTGTTTTTTTTGGAAAGTTGGACCTAATTTATTATATTTAGTAGATTTAAATCATCGTTTTGATGTAGGTACCTACATCATATTTTTTAAATTTTATTGTTTAGTACTCATTTACAAATATTTATAATTTTTAGGTTGGCAATATTCTTCTTGAGCATTTGTTTAGTAAATATTTATACAAAGATAAGTAAATTTTGTATTTCATATAATTTTTTAATTAGTAGTCAACAATAGAAAGAAATTTAATATATATTTCCAAGAACTACAAAACAATTAATGAAAGCATCATAAAACTACAGTCTGTAAGAATATCACTTATGGCGTCTGAAAATATTTAATGCATTCCGTCAAAATATTAAATCATGTGAAGGAAGGGTAGGACTCATTGTTCAGTCAAAAATTATTCAGGTATTATAAAAAAATCCTGGATTTTCATATCATGTTTGTGAAATATGAGTCTGAAGGAAAACATAGAAATGCCAGAAAATTTATCTTCAAAGAATGCAGAACAACTTTAAATAATAATATAACTGATTAACGACAATGACTGCAAATGTTAATAATTGTTGGAGTAATTGTACGAACAATTGTTTCGTAGTAACAGACAAACGAGTGCACACATGACATTTAGATTATGATAACGAAGCTGTAGTGATTTAATAGTCCTTTTTGACCCAAGTTGTCGCTAGTTTGTGGGAATTATGAGTAAATTCACTGAAAAACTACCTACGGCCATCATCTGAAACATTCTCATTGGGTGAAAATCACGTGTGTGGTATAATTGCCTAAAAATATTGTTTAGTACCTATTTAATACCAAATATATATTTTAGCTAAAATAAGAATTTTATAAATCTACGTGTTGTAAAGAGTGACTCTCGCTATGACTTATGGTGGCCGGCCTATCATGAATGGGATTCTATAACTTCGGTTGCTATGATTTGGATTTGTTATTCAATTGCAAATATCAACTACAAATCAATTTGTTATTCTATAATATTAATGGTTATTTTAGTTGATACATACTTACATATGTATAGTATGTATAGTCATACATATACAAAGTGTTAATATTAAGTTGTAACACCCGAAAACGGTAGTTAAAACTTATTGAAACAAGCAACTTTTTTTAGATCAAATTTTAGATTTGGAACCCCAGTTCATAGTTATTGGCGTTCTTTTGTTTTTCGAAAAATCGTCATTAATCCCTTATTTTAAGGAATATTTAAAAAATACAAAAACTTTCAGTATTTGCTTTCGGTTTTCTAATACATTTGTATTTAGAATTATTTCTATTTTATCAAATAACAAAATGGTGGCCGATAAAAAATTTCAAAACAAGATATTTTTCAAACTAGTCGATCGAATTTTGAAAATAAAACATTTATAAAATCTTTAATCTCATTTTTATTGAATAATTCCAAGAAATTTACAAAATTTGATTTATTTTTCTTGGAGAAATGGCTCTGAATTTCGAATACATGAAACACAATAAACTTTCAGACATTAAATACATTTGGTCACATTAAAACTATAATACGACTTTTTAATCTATACTTAGAGTTAGTTAAACACTTCTCTATTAGAATAAATCAAGATCTTATTGTTTTATATTTTTGTGAAACTCTATTTAATGTAGCGAAGTGAATAAACCGCGCCAAACCAACTTTGCGACTCTTCTCGGCCTATAATAAAAACGTCGTAACTCCGAGCTCGCATTAGTAGAGAGTACAGCACCCGCAGTGGCCGGAACAAGGGCGGAATGTCGGGGCCGACGTGGTATTTGTATGCGTTAGCGCCCCATTGCTTGCCGACATTTACAACACAAAACAGCCCGACATGAGATTATGATTAAAACTTGCTGCTGCTTGTTTCCTTCCCTCGTTTGCGGAATGGCTGTTTTTATTTTGTTTTCAACTTGATACGCGTGAATGATTGGAACCTCCACCGATAAAAACAAACCAAAGAATAAGAAGAAACAACGGAGAAAGTATTTTAAAATTCTTGATATAGTTATTTTTAATAATTTCTAAAAAGTACCTACATGAACGTTATATTAATTATTAATATTGATCTACGTTTCCAAACTATTTCCAATTTCAGTTGAACCTTAAAAATGATAATATTTCAAAAATACCTATTTTTGGGTCAAAAAATGTGGTTCTTGAAAACAGTCCATAATGATTAGAGATGGGATTTTAGTGTTTTTACCTTTTTTTCTACGTGAGTACTATTTTTACATGGCATAGACCAAAATCCGTTTTGAGTAAAATGCTTTCATTTGAGCCCAATATGATTTTACCTATTTTACCTAAAATAATGTTTTTTTTTAAATTTGACCTAATTTACCATATTTAAAACCTAAATCATATTTTGATTTACCTAAATCGTGACTTCCAAACGATTTTTTTTTCATATGGTTTTCTAAACTAAACGTAGTAATGGAGTTTAAAGTTGAAGAAGCTATAAGCGTGAGAAAAGTTCAAGAATGATTTGCAAAGTCAACAATTGAACGAGATTTAATTTATATATCAAATAATTTTCAAACAATTAGTGAAACCATCACAAAGCTAGAATAGAATCTGTAGGAACTCCACTAATGGAGTCTATGAAAATATTTAATACATTACGAGAAAAAAATAAATCATGTGAAGGAAGGATAGCACACATTGTTCAGTTAAAAATGATTCAGGTCCTAAACAAAAATCCTGGATTTCATATTATGAATACTTTATGTAAAACATATATATGCCAGAAAATTTATCCACGAAGGAAGCCAACAACTTTAAATACGCCCCCATAACATCTTGTGACGTAGAGCGGTCATTTTCTCTTTATAAAAATGTACTAACAGACAAGCGACACAATCTTAATGTATAAAATATTGAGAAAATATTAGTTTGTTATAGTTACAAAAATAAATCAAAGTCAAATACGAAAAAGACTGCAAATGTGATTTTTAATTTTAAATCGAGCTGGAATTCTTAAAAAATCTATATCTAAATGCGTAGGTATGTCACTACAATTATAAAAATAATTGAATTTATTTAATAATAAATGTTTTTTTATGTTATATTTACAAAAGATCAATAAAATTATTAAAAATTTATAACCTAAAAATAATTTTTCGTACCTAAATCCAAAAATTTGGAACCTAAAACAAGAATTTTTGAAACCTATTTAGGTACCTATTTTTGCAAATTTTAAAACCTAAAATCCCATCTCTAATAATGATAGATAGGTATCGATTTCAAATTTTCAAATATAATTTAAATATCTCTTCTTGTACCCAAGATATTTACCTCCAAATTTGTAGGTTAAGAATTAAAAAAAATAGATTTCCAAATTTTTGCTTGATAACTTTTCTTAGCCTAAAAATGACAAATTTGCAAGAAAATGGTCCATCCTGAAAGAAGCTGTAAACACCCTTGTGCCCACCCAACAGCCAACTGCAAAATTTTGAATTAAATATCGCTTTTTCTGAAGTATATATCGTGTATAATTATTATTATTCCAGTTTCAAGGGCAGGACGCAAAACAACTTTTTCTTGTTTAAGAACAATAAACACTTATTTAAGAAATCACCCATAAAGGGCTTGCTTTAGTTATAAAAAAAATTGAAAGGCAATTCGAAAAAAAATATATTAGGACAAAGACACCTTTGCTTCAAGACATCCTAGACAGATAATTTTAAATTGAATGTAATTTAAAGTTTTGTTCCGGATACCTTAACCGTCGGCTAATAGAAAAATATTGCCTCGAAATAGTGAACAACGTATATTTTTGACAACTTACGACAGTTGTTCGATGCGATATTTTTCTATTAATCGATGGTGATATAATCGACACTTTAACCAAATGTGAAAAAACACCGGTGCTCAGAGTTTTTTTTTATATAACATTTATTTATTAAAAAACTATAAGTTTTTAATACCTTGGGAGTCCACCCTAAAAAATGTCAGAGCAGCCTGTGCCCATCGAAATAAAATTGACTGGCGACATCACTGAGCAGGTATTGTTAACATCATTAATACTAAATAATAGATATCA
This sequence comes from Stenolophus ochropezus, assembly GCA_035578165.1. Taxonomy (NCBI): domain Eukaryota; kingdom Metazoa; phylum Arthropoda; class Insecta; order Coleoptera; family Carabidae; genus Stenolophus; species Stenolophus ochropezus. The sequence continues at coordinate 46,121,145 of JAQOWZ010000002.1, read as the reverse complement.
TAAATGTAGTTATTAAAATGTTAATAATTCCTCTTGAACATTAAAAATAAATGCTCTTTTCATAAAGTGTTTCATATTGATAATTTATAATATAATATTGTAATTAAGTTCGTGGCAATTGTATTCATATTCAACAATAAAGGAAATATTAATATCAAAATAACACGCAATGCAATAACACTAACCGCAGTATTGAAACCATAGGCCCGTTACCCCAATCATTGTTAACGGTTAATTCTAAAGTTTATAATTAAATTCCTAATTACCACACTAAAACACATTGTATATAATTGCAACCACACTATTTCTTTTTGACCCTATTTAGATACTGTAAATTAGATTCAACATTAAATCGAAAATCGAACGTAGAAATAAATGTATTACTTTAATTAATACACGGGGAACATATGAAGCTTTTTTAATTATAAAATGCATGTAGGTAAAATATATATTTAAGGAATAGTAAATTATACGCTTAATAGCAATAGGTGCAACAAAAATTTTGGAAAATCTATTATATAAACTGTATTTGTTTTTAGGCGACCACTGCAGAAAATTGTTCATTGCCATTTAATACACCGTCTGTCAAAAGGAAAAATTGCTCACGACTTAGATTAGGCGTCAAAAATAAATATTTCCGTCCAAAACCAATCATATTTAAGCAAAATTATTTTCATTCCGCTTAAAGCCAATCAACAAACCTGGAGCTCTCTTCTCTTTACTGATGCTATGGTTACCACTAACTCCTCAAAAAAAATGACTAAGTTAATATAAATTTGCGGCACGAGACGTAGTTTTTACTGATATAAAAGTTTTTTTGCACTCGATACTAATTTCTCCCCCATACTGTATATGTTATAAAAGAAGGTATTTTTTGAAGTTGCAGTCATTTAATAAATTCCATTAATACATCAATATTTCGACTGTAAATCAGTCTTTATCAGGATGATAAATGGTATTAAAACATTATCAAGTAAATCATGTATATTATTTTACAGAAATCTTTCGTCAAACATAGATAAAACAAACACACGTACATGTTACTTAACAGTTATCAACCATCAGTTGTGTGTGTATCGTGGTGTAGGTGAAATAGCAACAAGACCGCTTGATATTATTATTACGAAAACTTTCAAATTACCCAATCAGCGTTTGCACTTAATGTATTAGTAAATACCTAATTGCTGACTAATATTTTTTTATGTCAACAGTAATAAATATATGTAATTTCTGTAAATCAGATGTTTTTTCATTAAAATTCTATTATGATCATCTACCCCATTGCCTTGCGATAAGTTTACTGTGAAACCAGTGATGTACACTAATTCTCTGTCAAAATTTTATGAAATATGTATAATATAACATATTTATTTAATTTCATAATCGTAGAATAATTATAGTATTCTATTCGCTATTTAACGGCTATTATTCACTTGAATGATTTGTAACACTCGCTTTCGCTCGTATTGCGAACCTCATTTTCATGAATATAGCATACATTCCATGGTCACTGAATATTATACTAGGTTTCCAATATTAAAATAGTTATTTACATTATAAGAGCGGTAGATTGTGCAGCGCGAAATTTTACAAATATTAAAACCGAGCGGTGTACAATACAAACACCTAATGCACTCATAATGTATTATATTTTTTCGCCGACATATGTAGGTACTGTATAAAAAATTGGTTGTTAACATGAAATCAAAGAATCCAACAAGCGAGTTGTTTAAAAAATATATGATAGATTCTGTTACAAGACGCTTAGAAAAACAATAAAACATCAACATCAATCTAAAATAGTTATTTGTATCACTAGCCAGAAACTAAACTTTTGCGATAACGAGTTTATTTTAAATAATGAGATATCTCGCAAAAGAGTTTCTGGGCTTATGATACATAAGATTTTTTGCGCCCATCACACTTTTAATTTATTAAACAAATATTATTACAACTTAAAATTATATAAACTTTAGGTTTTTATGTCAGAAACATGTTCTGTTCACAGGGATATAAAAACAAGTCACTTGTTTTTTTTCAAACAAATTAGTGACATTTGTTCTAATCTAAAAAATAAAACGAATGTTAATTGATATTTCTCAACTATTAACGTAATCATAATCATATAAGACGAGTATTACATAAATAAGAAATGAAAAATAGTTGTTTTAATTAACGTTCTACATTTCCAAAAAAATAAAATCGAAAATTTTGACAGGATGTATTGCTAAAATATTTAAGTTGGCATCCCCACATTTTGCCGGCCTAGGACGATTTTGATTTCTGTAATACTAGTCATAATGGGACGGTGGCGCGAAAAATTTATTTATTGAAGGATATTATTAAAATTATTATATATTTTTTTAATATCCTCTTGTATACTAGAAAATATTGAGTTACTTTTCCGGACCGCAATGCCTAAAAACGCAACTATCGTAGACGTCAACGATTATGTTTACACTTCAGGAGGCAATAAGGTTACAAGTGAATAGTCTCTAAAAATTAATGCATAATGTATCTCAAAACCACTATTTTAAGATAATAGCATAAAATTGTATAAGGAATAGTCATTATTGCGTAGATGAAGTTTGCGTCACGAGCTGGAGGATATAGTAATGCAAATCATCTGAGTGAATAATGTCCATATTCTAGAATATAACACTATACTTTTTCTACTCCTATAAATATGAAGAAACGAATAAATATTTTAGAAAATAACTACATAAAAAACACAATGACAAATGACTATACCGTGGTATAAGTGATCCACAGCACAACTGATTTAAAATAAACGTGATTATTCCACTATCCACTACTCGGAGGGAAGACAAAACGTATGTGGATAAACTGAATATTTTTTTTTACCTTCTTTACTTTTTTACCATGGTAATGCATTCTTTTCAATGTTTTTGATATGTCGGTTCAAATGCTATTTAATTCTGGAATTATCTTGACAATGACACTTAGTTTCTTGATGGCAATTTGTTTTAAAGATGTGACCTGTCAAAATCTTTTAAATAAATTGCCATGCAATCATGTGTTCGTATAAATAAAAAAATATTCAGCCAAATCAAACCTCTAGTGGTATTACTATTAAATAATTGATATCTGGTTTTGTGATTGCTCCAGAAGAGTGAATTTTGAATCATATTTCACTGCCCTTAACTATGGCTACTATAATTAATCGAAAAAATTGTAATGGGGATATATTTGTAAAGGAGTAGAAAAATAATTTAACACATATAAATATCAGGAAAAGTAATGAAATTTATCGTATTCTTATAAAATATTACAGTAACATTAGTATTAAAGTTATTTGTCATTTATAGAAATAATGTATTTTTATACTTAATCATTTCAATAGAAGTTTAAAGTTAAAGCTAAGATATTTAAGGATCGCCGAAGTATAAAATCCCAGATATACCTCTGGAACGAGACTCCTATATCCAGGTGACCCTGTGAAAGAGGTGATAAATGGAGATGAGGTAGTTTTTTTTCTAAATCGCTGCTCTTTGGTACCTTTTGATGAAGATGGGATGATAGAACGAACACATTCATCCCCACAATTTAGGAACTTCTTTACAACGCGATAAGACGAAATTCATATTATTATATTAACTGAAAATATATTTACCTACGTACGATTATATACAAGAGCTACAAAGTTGATTAAATTAGCAAATAATTTCTACTTTACAAGACTATGTTAATGAGCATAAAATTATTTTTTTAACCAGTGCTTCTCAAACTATTACACGAACTTAATTATTTTTAATGGAAATATATATATTTCATTTGCTTATTCGATAGAGAATTTTATTTTGAATTCAGTGATATATTTGCATAACCTTAGAAACCATTTTTGTTTCTTGAGAAAAATATATATTAAGATAAATAGTGAGCCATGCACGATAAAAATTAATAGGGATTAAAATTTAGAGTGCTGTTTTTAAATTTATGTTTGTTGGTTTTTGTTCTAAAATTATTGTTTTTCACATTCACTTGTATCGTCCATCGGAAACTTATTGTAGCCATATTTAAATGAAACTAATAAGAAACTAAGTATGCATATTTCTCAAAAAAAAGATCATTATCTAAGGATACGCAAATATTGCATCTCTGTATCAAGAATGATATTCTCTATCGAATAAGCAAATAAAAAACATGTGATTCCATTAAAAAGGCAGTTACTAGTACTACAATTATTGATAAATAATGGTACCTTACGAATTGTTTTCGCAGTTATTTCTAACACAAGAACACAATCACATATATTGCAAAATGAAAGGACTGTTTGAAAAATATCATGAAAATAAATTTTAGTTTTTCTTAAACCTCATTTTGGATACTTCTTTTACTGATGTGCGAAAGTTTGTCATGCAAAAAATAGTATAAGGAGCCCGGAATTTGGAGCAAGCTTCGGTGTGTGTTTTTTGGCCTGCTGAAACCAGAGCACATTCTGGAGCAGATTTAGCTTCTCTAGATTGTGGTCTGAATTCAGTGGGTCAGGAATTAGAGCACTCAGAAGTGTTTGCTCTAATTCTAAGTCTGATGAAACCAAAGCACAATCCAGAGCAGTCAAACCGACTGCTTTGGATTGTGCTCTGATTTTAGTGGATTAGGAATTAAAGCACTCAGAAGTGTTTGTTCTAATTCTAGGTCTGTTGAAACCAAAGCACATTCTGAAGCTGATTTGACTGCTCTTTATTGTGCTTTGGTTTCAGTTGAGCAGGAATTTTTACTCTAATTCTTGGCCTATTGAGAACAGAGCACATAATAGAGTAGATATGAATGTACTGGATTGCGCTCTGGTTTTCGGAAACATGAGTACCAAATAAATTAATTAAATATTTTTCATTGAAAATAAGATTTTTTATATGGCATTCATTCCTTTTTAATATTTCTTTTTTTTTATCCCCAATGAAATTTCGTAAAGTCGGCGCCCGTGGTAACAACTGCAGCAAAAATGCTATTCCATAATGAAAATTATTAATTTTATAAAATTCGAATGTATATTTAAATTATTTAAAAATAAATTATAATACAATGTAATTTTAAATATTTTATTTATAATTACTAATATTTCTACAATGGCTCGCGGCAACTTTTCAGCGGCTTAAGCCACGTAAAAATACCCTGATGCCGCCTCTGCTTGTAAAATAGAAATTGTTTGCTAATTTAACTTCGTATCTCGAGATAACAATAGTCCAATAGTCTACTACTTAAAATGAACAGTCTATATATCCTGCAAATACAATTTAAATAAAATCGTGATAAAATATGCTAATAAATTAAAATATGTGAAAGCACACGCTGTAATTTAAAATTTTATAAATTGAAAATTAAAATTAATTATTACCCTCATATTGAATAAAAATAATTAACACGAAATCATCAACCTAATTATAAAATAATGAATTGTTTCCATTTTCTATCAATTAATTGCAAAGGGATGAATATTTAAAACCGTGGCATTATAATTCCAGTCCTTACTTTTGTATTCTGGTGACCTGGAAGGATTTAGCGAATGTTTGTGATAGTAGACAGGATTGACGTTTTGTCGCAATGATTTATTGGTAAACTAATCAAAGTTGCAAAGATTCGTTTATGCTTTATGAACGATACGTAGGCGGAGGAAGCTTCCAACTTCTACGTTTATATTCTCGTAAAGTCGTCATTGCTGTAGTATACGAGATTTTGCAAAATTTCAACATGTTTTACAACTAATAATAATAATAAAAGTGCAGCGTAGAACTTTCCTAGTTTCATTTGAAATACCTTTATGAAATTTTATTTATCTAGTATGATATAAAAAGTTGAAAATTTTTAAAATTTTATTTGTTTTAATGACCTACTGAAACTGGAGCACATTTATGAATATTAATATCTACCAGTGATTTTAAAGTTATCTAGATAGCAATACGCAATGTACAAGCAAACCACGTTTTGTTCCAACATGGTGTAACATACAATTTTCTACCATATACCGGGTGGCTGATTTTTCATTGTCCAGGCCATATCTCCTGAAATATTAAATATACAAGAAAAAGCTAAATAGGAAACTTGTTTAATAAGACCTTGCCTATAAAATAGCGTTAACAGATGTTATGTTTTTACGGAATAAGATTCTACATCAATTTCTCTTTACAATTATGTAAAACAACTGGAGGTTTGCCTTTAATTTATGCTTAATAATGTAAAAAATAAAATTATATGAGAAGGCTGTGATTTGCAATTATTTTATTATTATACCTGTAGAGAACTGCCAAGAAACAGACAGAAGTATTTATTAGTTGAAAAGGTGTTGTACTTCGTAATTACAAAAAAAAATGAATTTCACAAATTGTGAAAAGGTTGATATGCTCTGTTGTTTACACAAATCAAATAATAATTAAATAAAAACCATAAAACACTTCTAATAAACACTTGTATCAGATTTATAAAAAAAATAGTGATTAACAATGAGAAAACACAGCCGACTTATATAATTTTATTTTTTGCATTATTAAACATAAATTTAAGGCAAACCCCCACTTGTTATACATAATTGTAAAGAGAAATTGATGTAGAATCGTATTCCGTAAAAATATATAGGGTGTTCCATTTAAAAAACCAAAGTTAAATATTTTTTCGCCAAATCAGTAGGCCATGGAAAACATCTGTTAACGCTATTTTATAGACCAGGTCTTGTTACACAAGTTTCCTATTTAGCTTTTTCTTGTATATTTAATATTTCAGGAGATATGGCCTGGATAAAGAAAAATCAGCCACCCTGTATAGTATGTATATTAAATACCTTGTTGTCTCTCTTGCAATCACTAGTGATTAACCACTGATTTTTATATAATACCTCAATACCTGGATAGTTTATAGCACAACGAAATATGAAAACACTTAATACTACACAATATTTATATCACCAGTTATTTATTTATATCACCAACTATTTATTCATATCTTCAACTATTTATTTATTTCTACTTTAGACTCTGACCGATACTGATTTCCAAGAGCGCCCGATGCGACCCTTATATACCTGCCGCCAACAAAGCTCTAGAATATTCCACAGGCTTCTAGACTCTATAAGATTCCTGAACAATAGGCAAGTCGCTCCTTTTCCACTTGACCTGCACGTGACTACCTTCCTAGACAGGTCAGCCGTAATGACTCATATGCGGTGAGTCTCGCTCGTAACAATTTTTTTTTTATGTGAGGAATCTGGTGATGTAGTCATAGTAACTCTATCTCACATTCATTTTTGCGTTTGAATAAATTATTCAAAATTGAGTAGCATATATTATAATATCATTATTTGATTTTACGTACATTTCATTGTATAAAATTGTACAGTAAAGTAACAATGTATGAAGTAAATGTGTATATGAACCTGTTCACTGAAATTGTGTTTTTACTTTTGTTGTAATCTCTAGAGTAAAATAGGTAATCAAAGGTTGCTTCAGAAATTAACACGGACCGTAGTAAAATAAATTGGTAGTAAAACATGTTCTTTGGAATTGAGTCCTGTTCCACAAGGACCATAATGTTAGATAACTACGCCTCGAAAACAGCAACGTATACAGACGTTTGCCTATAAATAGTAACTCAAGTAAGTTTTGCTCGAAACCATAATTATTTACGTAGTACAAGAATTATGAAGATGTTTATACCCAAGGAAATTAAATTACGCACGTTAAAGACAATTTAAAAAATAATTAAATGTATAGTATATTACATGTGAGGTGGGAAATGTTTCATTACAGCCGAGGGCTTCTTATATGACCGAGAGGCGAAGCCTCGAGGCTCAGATATAGCGCAAGGCTGTAATGAAACTCCCACCGAACTATGTATACTATTTTATTCACAATTATCCAAATTAACTTCTACTCGTATATCGCCTTTTTCCAATAAACTAAATTCATGTACGGTAGTAGTCTATGAAAACAAATGTTTAAATTTATTTTAATATGTTTGACTGCACTGATCACCTTACTTTTAGAGATTTATGACAGTATTACTAGGCAACCAAAGTAAACACTTCCCCCCCAAGGGATTTTATAGTATATTATTTAACAAGCATAATATGTAGGCTATATTAAACGAGGATGTAATTAAAAATACGAGCGGTAGCGAGTATATTTAATCATCCGAGTGTAATGTAGCCATATTATGCGAGTCAAATACTATACTTTATCTACAACTAAAAGCCATATAAAAAATCTGATATTATTTGTTAAATATTCAGTTAATTGCGAGTAGATCATATATAGCTTAACAGATGGCGCCACAGTAGCACTTAAATGTCAAAATAACTTTTCAAATTGTATTTATTATACTTTTATAAGCATATATATTAATATTTATAATAAAAAATATGTTATTAATAAATTAACAGTTTAATAAAATATTATGTGTTAAATTATATGCCCTATTTATTACAGAAAAGTGTAGCGTGTATCATGACATTTCATATTACACTTGTGTAATATGAGTAGTATATTATATGTAGTATCACACGTATAATAATGTGTACCTGTATCTCCTAAGCGGAGCATAGGGCAACCGAACACACCGAGCCGCAGTGCCGTACTGTCGGTTGTTTCATTTGCCAGTGCTACTTCTATTTAAGATGTATAGATGGCAAGTCTATAGCATCCGAGTGTGATACACAAGTAGCTGTGTTTTTTTATTTTACGACAAATCACACGTTGTCGGTCGCTGGGACTTGAACTGAGGATCTCAGATTCGTATGACGTCACAGCGAGTAGAGATGTGCGCTAGCTCGCTCAGCCATCCAGCCGACAGTATCACACGTATAATGTACCCATATTTCAATAGTTGTAGATAAAAGTATTTCCCACCCGTGAGATTCTCATTGCAGTTAAAAATGACATACGTTTCTAACCTTTGACAGGTTAGGAATTGACATATTACAATAGTGGTTGTGAATAAAAGTATTTACATAATAATTGCGGTAGGTTATATTTCACACCGCAAGATTACATACGCACGACGCGAATAAAATCGAGCGATGCACGAAATATATAACGCACACATATTATATTATATTTTTTCCTACATTTTGTCTTTACATATCGGATAGTTATATAAAAATCAGGGTTCTGATTTTGTTTTATTGGTGCACTGTTACTACTGTTCGAGGATGTATGGAATTTTTAGGTTATCAATTTTAATTTGTCAGTTGTTCATGGTTTTTAGTAACTTCATTCTTAGGTTATTTAGTTTTAGCATTTACAACGATATTGAAGGTTTCTATTGTATTAGTTATTTCTTACTAGCTTATTCTACTTAGTTCTACAGATGATACTTGTTTATTTTTCTTCTACTTCTGCGGCGTAGAAATTTAATTTCTGCCTTGTGAATCAAGTCAAAAGAGATGTTTGAAAATAATTTTAAAACCTCGAGAAATCTCGAAATTCGAGAATCTCGATTTTATTTTCTCGTCTCGAAACTTTGTTTTTAAAATCGTTCTCGATTCGAGAAATATTTTGTCTCACCCGAATCCCTAATTATGTATGCCTTAGGTATTTGTACATCGCTTAATTCATTAAACATTTTTATAAGTACAATTTAATTAAATTTTCCTACTTTTCGTGCTGCGATCCTCTGTCCGTAGCACAATATCCTTGCCATCCTCGCGTCGCCAAAGGACTCTAGGCTCCGGGCGACCCCTGGCAGCGCACCGGAGTCGGACCAGACTGCCTTCAGCAGCCAGCGTGTCCCCGGAAGTCAATCCGGGGATAAAGTCCGGAGGGTGAAGTATATCAAGCACTGCAGTCTGCAAAAATAACAACAAAATATTAGTAGATTAGAAAACGTTGTGACCCACAATACATGAATGTGTTTGTTGTCATGTGGTAACATACCTTTCAGGTGTACTTTTAATATACAAGTGTGCCTAGATTTTATTGGCCAACTTTGGGATCTCGGACACTATAACATCTACGACTTCGATTAATGGGAATTATTGTACGCATTTGGGGGGCAATTTTAATACTGTTTTTATTATCCCAAAATTCTCCATAGGTCATGAGAAAATGGCGGAAAACGGATTTTGGTCCATTTCATCTTCCACAAATAATTGCTAAATAGTTGAATATCCGGGAAAATGTTTCATACAAAAAAGTTAAATACTTTTATTGTCTAGTCAGTGACGTATGCAAAAAAAATCAGACAGACAATTTTGATATATAATAAGAATTTATGTTTTTTTTAAATAAAACTCATATTTTATTTAAAGCTCAAAAAATGTTGTTTGTTGAAATTGTTGGGAACACGTATGTTGAAGTTGTTGTAAATAAAATTAGGCCTTTAGGTTCCTGTGTTTTTGTTTTTATTTTAATATTAAACCGTCATTGTATAAGGACGTTTCGGGTATAGTTAATCCATCATCAGCAGGTAAAATAATTTTTAAAACAGCAATGTGGATAAATGTTCTTGGATTTACATTAGAGGAAATAAGTGTGGTTTTTAAGCAGAGTTACAATTCATGGTACAAAAGTTGTGAAAGTTATTTACAATTGTTCATAATTAAACTATTTCGCCAACAGAAGAAATACATGTTAATGTTACGGCGAACCACACAACTCTTTTCAATGATATTAATATTGTACTAATATGATTTAGTTTTACAAAGAAATTATAATAAATAAATTTTTGTACGAGAAATATACGCATATGTGTGTATATTATCATTCAATAAACAAAAACAAGTGAATACTTTACAATTATAAATAACACAATTGAAGGTAAATTATTAAAAATTTAAACATAGAGTAAATTAAATCTGCACAACATGACATGCAACTTACAATAACAAAAATTTGTTAATTTATTAATTGTTCAAAATGTCACTCTTTAACTTCTATGTATCTGTCTATTGGATGTATTAACAAGTTATTAGTTATTTATCATAAATTCTTTTTAACACTAAATCAAAATTGTACAATATTAATATAATTGAAAAGAGAAATAAATAATATATCTTTTGAGCCTAATATCAAATATGAGTTCTATTTAAAAAAACCTGTCATCTGTCAAATCTATCATTTGTATTATGTATTATAACTCCAAATTATGCACCTGAAAAAAAATTTTGCGTACACTCATGACTAGAAAATTAAAGTATTTAACTTTTTTATTTAAAACTTTTTCCCGGATATTCAACTGTTCAGGAATTATTTGTGGAAGAATAAATGGACCAAAATCAGTTTTCCGCCATTTTCTCATGAACTATATGGAATTTTCGAATAACAAGGACAACGTTAAAATTGCCCTCCAGATGCACACAATAACTTCTATTTAACCGAAGTTGTAGCTGTTAATAGTTTCCGAGATCCCATAGTGGCCGATAAAATCTGGACACACTGTATATAACATACAGACATATAACAAAGCAATATTTATATTGAACTTAGTTGTAAGGGCATTTTTCCTATTTATTCGTCGAAGAGATATATATATATATATATATATATATATATATATATATATATATATATATATATATATATATAATGTCCATCTACTGATTTATAATCAGAAAAATTACATTTGTGTAACACATACATGTATTATAAAAGCCCGAGATCTGTCTTTACCGATAAAGACGCTAGAACCGAATTATTTTACAATTATTTCATATCCAAGATCTATCATTATGATCTCGCATTTTCGTCGGTATTAACGACTTTTCTGTTCAATAATTTTTATTTCTGTTTCAGATATGTAACTGCTTTTCATTTACGATCAACAATAAAGTAAGTTTTTATTTTATTTTACGTAATAAAGTTGGTATTAAATATTATTTAAAAATATGAAACAATAATAATAAATATTTGTTGATAACAATTTTTCTTCTAATAAATTTTATTAAAAAATTATCACTTATTAATTTTGAAATAACAAATAATAAAAAATTATGCATATAAGTTTTTTGTGAGATGCGAGGTAAAATTAATTTAATATTCAATTAATCAGGCTCATAAGGATAAGAAAACTAATTATTAATTTAATAGCAGTTATGAAAGTATTAAATTCCCTTGTCCTGCACATCTGGTCTGCTCCTGCATTGTACTCAAATGTCATCCTTTTTGAAAAAAAAGTATTTGAAACACAAAATGAAAACATTAATTTTAATAATAATATATTTTTATACTGTTTACGGAAAAAAAATTAAACTTGAATGAAGGGTATGTTTCCACATGACTATAAAAACACTTTTTTATTTAGTATATAACTCACAATATTCATGGATATTTTGATAATAAATTAATATAATATATGATAAAATTTTACTAATAAAATAAATATTTTGTATGTATGTATTCATATGTTTAAACAAATTTACATTTAATTTTGATTTATATTTAAATAGTAATGTATGTACAGTATTAATATGTGCTTATAAATATTGCCACGTGTCTAAAAGCATACTAATGTATTATTACATCACCTTACAAAAAGTATAAGAAAATTTTACTTTTATTGGTTATTTGGGAACAGGTTTCGGAATAATGTCCCTCGTTAGCCCATTGAAATATAAACAAAAAGGTTCAAATAATTTTTAACGTTTGACATTTGTTTAAATTAGCCGAAAAATAATTAGGTATTTGGCCATATTTCCACTATTCGATATTAGTCTTATTCGGTCTATTTTAATATCGAAAATTCAATTACAAGAAATAAGTGAAGTGCAACGTTGTTGTTGTTACTTTAAAAATATATAATCGTAGATAATAAATTTTAAACAAAAGATAGATAATTTCTATAGTTATAGTCCGATTACTGAGAGAAGAAGCGATCGACGTCATATGCGCAATTACAATTTTTTTGATTGTCCTAACAACAGGTCTGTAATGATTAGTTGATGAGTACATAGTTTCAGTGAAGTTATTCCAACTAGATATTCCTGACAATTTGTGATTAGTTCATCAGTTCATGTATCGTAGTTAGACAGGTTAGAAAAAAACGATATTTGTTTTTACTTTCTGTACTAATTAAAGAAAATGACAAAGAAATTTGTAAAAAAGTCAGGGACGAGAATTGATAAATAATGTCTGTAATATTATGAAGAAGGAGACTGAAGAAGGGATACTATCCTTGTAGAACATTACAGGTTTTTATATATTTCTTAATCATTAACTGTTTAATAATATATTGTTAAATGTTTACCATAATTATTTTTTTTTCTCTTCAGGAAAAGAACTGCGGTTGCGCTATATATCGAAGAATTTCGAAGGAATATCAAACAATTAATGGTTAGGCCCCAGTACTTAAATGGTACGCCACTGGCTCTTGACTAACAGTGACGTAAAAAGACTACGTCATCAATTTTGCGCATGTTATCTATGACGTTAATGGCTTCTTCTCTCAGCAATTGGACTCCATATCGTTTGGCGGTAAATCACTTAATATTTTTTCAAACTAATATAATTAAATTTAATAATAATGAAATAAGAAATAACCTTTGAAATATTTATTTATTTGTAAAAAATAAACCACTCTCCACAATGATTGTACAATACTGTATTATTCGGTAAAGTCGAATATTCGACCGAAAATTCGGTTAAAATTTCACCGATTATTCGTTATTCGACTATTAGGCTGAACTGCTATTTGTCACATCACCAGTTTAAACCAATAATTGTTTGTCACTTGTTTGCGTTTTAACCAATCCTGTAATTATTATAGTGTGAATAAAGCTCTAGAGATTATTCCCGGGAATAATCGAGAGTTCGATCACTCTCTTTTTATATTATTACTGTTTGTATTTTGACGTTTCTTGAAACCAAATGAAATGTTTATAGTTGTCACTTGTGTGGAGGAATCAATCCTGTCAACATTGTAGCGAAAATAAAACTAAAGATTATTCCCGGGGTTTTTTATAAAAAAATGTATAATAATCAAAAAGTGTTTTCACTCGATTTAATTAATAATAAAATGTGTAGTTATAACAAAAAAATATCAAAAAATATAATTTTTAAACATCTTTTTCTTTGAGATTTCCGCAACAACAACAATGATATTACATGTTAATTTTTACTTTTTCTCGATATCATGGGGGATATATTCTCAATAACCCCCTCCGATAAATAAGCCACTGTCAATAACACATAAGTAGTCAAAAAATAATCTAATTAAATATAACTCGAAAGTTTGTGAAATTAGAAAATAATTTTCCTATTTTTTTTTCTAGTTATCATTTGGAAATGCTCATATCAACCCATAAGCAACAAGTTTTCGAAAATATAGCAAATTACCTTCTCTTGTTATTTTAAAAAGTCACTTTTAGTTGGAAAATACATCAGAATATTTATAGTATTTCCCATGCACTTCTGATATAACTAATGAATATTACACGTAAGCGTAAAGAGTATCTCGTTACTCGCGTTTTACTAAGTGTTCATTTCTACAACTTAAAATATTGCACTGGCAATGAAAACATAATGGACTATTAAATTATGAAAATAAAAAGTAATTTCTTCATTTTAATTAAGATAATGACTACTCCTGAATGCAACACTTTTATTACAAATTCAATATGATGTAATCTAGCGGTGTATTTATTCTCATAACTTAATACTTCGGCTGTAAAGTTTTGCATTCGTCTTTAAATAGATACTTGTAGTTAATAAGAAGAGTGTTTCATTTAATTCCAATGCGCGTAATGTAGATTGAATTGAATGGAATAATCCAAGTAGTTCTACTCGGACGACAGTAATGATTATGTCTCGTAAAGCCAGACATTCTACAATTTTAAATTTTCCTCTTCCAATGAATTATTTATTATATCAAATTTTTACTTTAATTCAGTTTAAATGGAAATTAATTTAACTTATTACTAATGACTTGAATTCTAATGTCATTATTCATCATTTATTTCATATATAAATAATCCTAAGGAAATCGTTATGATTTATTTATTTGTTATAATTTTAAGTGGAAAAGTATAAAATTATGATAATACTGCCCCTGAATTCCAAATCTACATTGCCGAATATTCGAGAGAACTCGACCAGGCTTCCCAACCACAGAACCACAAACTCTCCAAACTTTTAAATCAATTTCACTAAAAGATGCAAACAAAAATCTAAAAATCCCTACTTTCCTTTGATCTGAATGCTACTCGAGAATATCGATGAGATATCTAGCAAAACATTAATAAATTTCTATCTAAATATATTTCCTCTTTACTGAATAAATACCAACTTTTTAAATCAAATAAACCTAGGGTTTCTTTCAGAATTATATTGCTGTATTTTTTAGAAACTTTATAATTATTAATTGGAATGTCTTTCAAGTTACTTTTAAACTTTATTTGAAATATAATCTGCAATTCTTGAGTGTGTATTACGATATAAACAACAATAAAACATTCAATTTAAAAATAATAAACTTTTACCAGTAGAAGAAACCAAAACTACTAATACTAATAAATGTCATCCGAAAGTTTTAATGAAACAAAACTTAGTTAAATTAATAATGGAGAAAATAAGTAATTGGTATATATGATACTATCAATAATATTATAATAATAAATTACTTTTTAGAGAATATGAAACATGTTTCAATATTTGAATTAATGGATAAAAAAAAACAAAAAATATATTTTGTACTCTTACACATTTATCAAATTTCTTTTAAATATTCTAAACGATTCAGCAAAAACAGCTACAGTCCAAGGTATTGCATTATATAATTTTGCATATCCGGGAGTAAAAGCCTACTTTACTCTTTATTTTCGAAGACTGAAATAGCTGGGTGATTAAATTAATAAACAAGCATTATGTTACCACAGAAACCAATAGGTATATGTATGCAACCTAAGTTATTATCCTACAACTCTTGAAATAAACTTCACTCTTAGGATTAAATCATACACTTTAGTTCTATGGCATATACACTATTTTCTGCAATTTTGCATATAAATTTTAAAATAATAATTATTTGGTTGTCTTTATATAACTGCCAAATGCATGACAGCTTTGAAAACAAAACGTCATTATGCACATTTTTCTGGAAAAATGAGGTTACATACATAAACCTATTTGTTTCTGTGATAACAAAATGCTAGTTTATTAATGTAATAACCCAGGGGTTAAATTTATATTTCATCCCTCAAAGATTAAATTTGCTACTTCAGTCTTTGAAAATGCAGATCTCATTATCGTACGTATTACATAGGGGTATATATGCTATCTGCGTCTAACCAACGACAAAAATGAAATAAAAATAGTAGTATGACCGCAGAAACTCAGATATTTAAAAAACTTGAATATGTCATTCATGTCATTCCTGTCATTGATGACGGTGATTTTGTCGTTGACAATTGTTGTTTTAGTGTGTGTTGGTAGTTTTATTAGTTTATTCTATAACTCTTTTTGTATGTTTCATTCATACTGTCAGTTTTGACATTTATTTACTTCGGAAATCACACTATTTTATCCGACAAGATGATGTCATCACATCAATCCTTTCCGCCCCTATCAGCCTCGTGAGTTAACATTTCTCACGTAACTTATTTGTAATGTAACATACTTGTACCATCAATAACTATTAAATCACGACAGCAAAAAATCATTTTTGACCCGAGTAGTCGTTATTTCCCGGGACTTACGAGTAAATTTTACCAATTAAATTTATAGCTCGAAATAAATTCGTTCCATTATTTCACGAATGATCTCAGTTCATACATAAAATTTACGTATCAACAAAATATAACCATGGCGATTGCTACTGCAGGTTTATCAATTTTTTTTTCACTAAAAATCTGGAAATTGCCGTCAAATGAAGCATTCAAATTAAATAAAAAGACGTATGTGAAAGAATTAGTATAATACTGTTTTCACTGGTTGAATTTACCAATGTTTTGCATGATGATTATGGTTAAAAATTAGTAGAATAATTTTCAATTAAAGAGACACGTCGGGTGCGCGAGTAACGGACGTCCTACACAATTTACAAAAACGGTACTATCTGCGTAAATTACAATAAATTTGACAGAAGTATTAAATTTTAATATTGTAAGAAATTACAAAATAAGGACTAAAAATAAATAAACTAACAAACAAGTAATTATAATAACGAACAATTAAACAATAATTACAATAAATTTTCAAAAATCCATGCATTATCTGCTAAGCAATACCTCTAACTCCAATAAAAGTTTTGAATTACATACGGTGATATTTGAGCAATTGTTATATATTGAGAAATGATTTGAATTTGAAATTTTAATTGATCTAATTTTTAAAGATTTCCCCCGGTATAAACTTCTGATTTTATAGGTCACCAATAAAAAGAATTTAAATGTGTAAAGATCGAGTGATCTAGCAGACCTTTCTACTATATTACCATTTCCTCTAAAGTTATTAATGATTCTTAAAATTGTTGTTGCACTTGAGGTAGGCGTGTCAGAAAATTTTATAACCCAAAAAGGTAATGTCAAATTCGTTCCCTCTGTTTCATTTTAAATGAGACAAGCAATTATAAATTCCTTTCAATGTTTCTGTCTAAAGTAAACTGCCCTTTGAAAAAGTCGATTGGAACAAAAAATTGGGTTGCATTACTAGTTATTGTAACGACATAAATAAAATTTAAACATTCTACGGCTAATCGTTTTTGATTTATGCGAAAAATAAAAAAATACTCTACGAGCAAAGTATCCTTTTAGCACGGCTAGTTACAATGAAAAAGGAACAAAATTAGTTATTATAGCAGCCCCAAATACAAAATTTCTGAATTTTACGGATAATCATTTTTAAGTTATGCGAGATAGGTTTCGCCTAAACTAGTCAAAATGGATTCAGGAATGGTCAAAATGGATATTTCCGAAATTTTTTTTTCTGGATTACAATAATTCCTTTACTTTGTACAAAAAAGTAAAAAGAGCAGACAATAATATGAGAGCAATGTCAAAATCAGAATGAGCAATATTTATTCCTTGTTACTCATATTTGCCAGTTTTCTTTAGACCAAAATTCATACTTCGCGCAGATGTCTCTTCAGTTGAAAACTACCCTAGTTGGAATTTATCAATATTAACAATCAGTCCATTATTCGTATTATGAAATGTGATCCACAATACATGAGTGTATTTATATCCCTGTGGCAACACACCCTTCAGGCGTATTTCAAATTATTTGTACTCGTAGTACAATTATAAGATACCAATGTTTTCAGTGTATGTACACACACCTACACAAACTCTAAATCAACAAATCAAAATTCATGTTAGTATATGGACATTTAAATTTGACAAACCCGTTTAATCCGAAATGAAAATTCGAAAACATATGAACCAAAGTAAACTGTTTACTTTTTGTGTCGCACAACAAACACAGCATTATTTAAACGAAATTGTCAAGCAATCGTTGTTAACATTTTGGCAACTATTGATATTAGCCTCCCAAAGATGTGATACATGTGTATGTTATTGAATCTGTGAAATTGAATCATAATTAAATATTTGTGACAGTGATTTATTATGAGATATTATTGTTTAAGTTCGTATTATGTGACAGCGTAGATTCGAGAAGTGATATATGTAAATGTAAAACATTTTAACCACACGTCAATTATACAGGTATATGTTTCATATTAACTATGACTGACTCATGTCATAATGTAATACATCATAAACATTTATTTATGAGCTCTGGTCGGGGTCGGCAAACTTTTTAGAGATAAGAGCCATTTCATCTTAAATATTTAACACAAAATTCGCAAAGAGTCGCAATTTATGCATAAGGTGCAATCATGGGCGCCCATAAAATATTTTTCAAAGGGGGGCAAAAAAAAAACAATAAAAAAGATATATATTTTTATGTCTAATTGTACTAACAAGGCTTAAATTGTAAGCAACACTTAACAAAAAATACTAATCGAAATTTTTATAGCATTATTGAATAGATCATTTGATATTCTATTCCAATGTAATGTTGTCCATTAAAGAGAAACTTTTATATTATAGAGATAGACTGCAAACATAAATTTGCTAATAAAAAAATAGAAATGTTCAAAAAAAAAAAATAAGCAGACATAATGTATTTTTTTTGGATAGGTTTGTATGGCAATTTTCAAATTCATTCCATCTTTCGAAAATTCCTCAGAAATTTCATTAGGAACCTCTTCAATAAAATGAAGTTTATTTCTCTATTTTTTAATGACAGTTAAAATAACTAAACACAAATACTAACGGAATTATTTGTCCCACACATAAAAAAAGCCCTAAGATATAGCAAACATTAAAAAATTTCTTATAGAACATAACGGTGGTGAAAGAATTAAATAATAAATTTACGAAAAGCCAGGGGAGGGCAAGTGCCCCCTCTTGCCCCCCCCCCCTTATGGGCTCCCCTGGGTGCAATCAAAAATTTTAGAAATAGTATTTTAATAATAAATTGAAAACAAGAAATAAATATCAATAAAATGTCACAAAGTGTTAGGTACCATCATAAAATAAATTAAGGATCTTTTAATTAGTATACTAGTGTTTGTCCTGTATTGTATATTTCTTGACTTTGCATCAATCTTGCAAAAAATACAAGACAAGAAATTGTTTTGAAAGAATAGCAAAATTTTCTTGAATTCTTGTACTCTCGCATTCTTTTTTTCGCTAATTTGAATTGTAGAATATGAATATAATGAGGTGCCTATTTTTTAAATGTAGTAACATTATACCGGTGTCCCAGCTCGACCGACACATGGGAGTTTTACATAGGAAATCAGTTAATTATGAATAGTATCTCCCCAGTGCAAGATATTAACTTGAAATTTTGTATGCTTATTGAGGAATATTATTTCTATGGATAAGAGTTATTTGAAATATGTAATTTCGTCTGCAAGGCGAGATTTATTAAATTATAAAATCTAACATTTTCGTTCAAAATCAGTCAGCCATGGAAATAAAAGAAAATATCTATGTGACAGTTAATGACATGCCATTGTAGATATTTATATTTTTGTAATATTGGTATATTATTTAACAAAAAGAAACTAAATTCAACTTAAATAATATTAAAATACAAGGAATAAAAATTAAAATCAGTGATACTTCACTAAACTGTCAGATAACTATTTTCTTTTATTTCCATGGCTGTCTGATTTTGAACGAAAATATTAGATTTTAAATTTAATAAATCTCGCCCTGCAGACAAAATTGCATATTTCAGATAAGTGTGATCCATAGAATTAATGTTCTCCGATAAGTATACAAAATTTCAAGTTAATATCTTGCACTGGGGAGATACAATTCACAATTAACTGATTTCCCATGTAAAACTCCTATGTGTCGGTCGAGCTGGGTCACCCGGTATACGGATTTTATTTACCTAAAAGTACAAAAATATGTAAGTATTAAGAAATGATTACAAAAAATTTGTCAATAGGAGTATGTAAATTTCATTTAAAAAAATATTTAATAGTGTAGCGAACCAAGGGTCGCGGTGCGGGCGGCGGCGCGGGCGGCGGAAGCTAGCGAACAGGTCACAACACGTCCGTGCGCTCCCCATTGTTCTGATTTTCAGGGAATCAAAGAATCTTCTAGAATGATGTATTTTAATATAAATACCCCGACCAAAAGATCGCGAGGACAGTCTTGTGTTGATACGTGTAGTGTACAGATGGTGATATAAATAAATAGACAGTGATATAAATAGTGTTGAAATAAATATTGCGTATTTCTAATTGTTTAAATAAATTATCTTAGTGTTTAAGTCTTTAGTAATAATAATTAGTTCTAAAATAGTGTTTATATTTGTTAATTCTTAGTGTTAGTTATTTTTATTTATTCTTTATAATTCATATTTCTTTAATTGAACTTAGTTATATAAATATTAGTGTTTTTAATCAATTTTACACTTCACCTAAATAAATAAAACGTTACAATAGTAATAATTCAAGGGTAAATAATATAAATATTTTTTGAAATCATATAACTAAAAGTTGAGGCATAATATTCTTTTTTATAACCTTTGGAAAATAGCTTTTCTGCTTGTACAGATGTCATTATTGTGCTAAGAACGATAGCGGTGTCAATTCAAACAATGCCGCAAAACATCAAACTTGAGACGTACCAATTAAAAGACCCTTTATAAACTATTTTTTTTTACTATCAAAACTATAAATTTACTTAAAAAAAAGCTAATGAAACTTCTTAGATTGGATTGGAAATTTGTATCGTATTTAGTGAATAGATCG
This sequence comes from Stenolophus ochropezus, assembly GCA_035578165.1. NCBI lineage: Eukaryota > Metazoa > Arthropoda > Insecta > Coleoptera > Carabidae > Stenolophus > Stenolophus ochropezus. The sequence goes on along the minus strand of JAQOWZ010000002.1, from coordinate 46,099,926 downwards.
AAATGTTTAATTTTAAATAACTTTCGAGTCATACATCTTTAAGTTGACTTTTTAACTTGCTTTTGATGAGATTCATGTTTGAAAACGTCTGCTCGCAATAATACATGGACAAAACAGTCGTTAATATTCCAAATACAATAATGATCTTAAGTTGATTATAAGGTTATAACACATTTATGGTTCTCTTTCCATATTTTTAAATTCAATTTTTGATGTTAAATGTAAACATCACATATCCTTAAATTCAATAGTTGCAGTTCAAATTGGCCTCTGTCAATTGTTGGAAACGGTAAACAAATATTTGGTTGCCACCAATAGTACATTTGTTGATCTAGTTAAAAAGAACCGTAGGCTAGAGTGTCCAGGAAATGACTTATGTCGTCTTTGGTATAAATATTGGATCTAAATTGCTCACATAAAAATGACTCTTGCAGTCTTGTAGTGCACTTTCCAAAACAGTTAGAATCTGGTAAACACGCTCTTCAGTATATATACCAATAGACAATGGGCTAATAAGAGTAATAAGTCATGTCTGATATTTTGTTTTACATTATTATTAATAATATATATGTAGGAAAAATTTTGTAATTACCTACCTATTATTTCAGTATATGTCAATAAAACATGTTTAAATTATTTTTAATTTTACTTGTATGTTTCAATGTGACAATTTTTTAATTAATATTTATATCTTTTATAGTGCTTTGATATTTATGTGAATAACGTATTCATATCATTTTTAATTTTTAATTCATTAACAACTTTTATAATGTTAAACATACCTAATAGACATGTAGAAAATTTATTAAAATTTTAGACATATAAAATATTTTCTAATTTTTTAATTAAAAATATATAAAATGTAATATCATAAAAAATAGTACATTAATTTTATTTTTAGTTTAATAAAAGGTTTATTATGAATTTGACAATTTCAAATATAATATTTTATGATTTTTAACCTGTTAAGTGCATATTATTACTTTTTTAAATTACGAGTACATTTAGTGTTTGTTGTTATAAGATCTGTAAAATATTTTTTCTACATCCGCTAATGTAAATATCTATATGCGTAAAATACGCCGATAGCACAGTTAAGGAAGTTTTGATTAATAGACACTTTTTAGCACTACAAATAAGAGAAACTTAATAAGAGAAATAAGAAATAAACAATAAATGTTCCGCATATTTTTTTTTGTATTGTAAATTTTGTTTTAATTTATTATTTAAAAGTTGACAGATTGATTGACAGTTGACTTGATGCTGTGTAGTTGGCTGAAGTCACTATTTACTATGTGTCAATTATTTCAGTGGAATGTGTGATCGTAAAACAATCAAATAATGGTCGTAGAAAAAGTATAACACGAAATTCGAGATGAAGCAATTGCGCACTTCTAGAATAACAAACTCGCCGTTCTGCAGTTCGTGTTTAACTTTATCACTCACTGTGTTATATGCATCTTACAACACTTACTACGTAATATACTTTTAACAACCTCGATGTTGTTATAAGCATTTAAAACAGGGTTGCACAAAAATTCGATTTTTAAAATTTAAATAAAAAAAACAGATTTTTTTATTTTATTTTTAAAGGTATAGGTGTAGATTCACGAAATATCATTTATTATGAAAAAAGAATTGTAAAGAATAATTTAAAGCGATACCGCCAATAACGACTAAGTGATTACAACGTCGAAAATTGTGACCACTTGTTTAAAAGCTACATAAACTAACGTTATTTTTCTTTAACGGTTATAGTGATTTCCGGCTATAGCGCCGAAATTTTTGGGATCCTTCAGATTTTACTGTCACACATTTCAAAGTAAATTTAAAAAAAAATCACACATTAGTGTAAAAAAAAATTCTGCGCTATACCTTCAAAATAATATACCAGGAAAGTATAACGAACAGATTTAGTAGTTCTTGAAAGTATTGTCACATGGTAACATTACCCACACGCATTTTCCTCCAATTTTCGTAAACCTGGAATATTAAATAACAATTGCAAAACAAATGATTTTATTAAATCAATATGATTTAAACAAATAAACTTGGGGTTTGTTAATTATTACTACTCTAGAACTGTTATGAAAATATTACCACACTTTTTTTATAACATAAGATAAGGTACACTTCTTTTGTCTTTAGGGAAGAAGGCTGCGATATATTCTACATCCGTCTCAATGTCTTATGTGAAAATATTAAGGCGTTATTTATAATAAAACATTGTTATAGCAACGTAATGTTGTATATTTTTTAGCAATATGTTTTTACATAATAGTAAAATTGAAATTATTACTTTCAACCTAGTATTGTTAATATATGTAAAATCATACATTCAGTTTCTTCATTCTACAAAAGGGGATTGTTACTACAAAATTAATAATTTGGAATATGAAATTTAACCGTAGCTATTAACTCAGATAAGATCTGAAAAGCGTTGCAATGTAAAACTTAGTTAATCTAATAGTGAATTAACGACTGGGAATCTGTGTCAGACGTGGTGTAAAATAGATTTCATAAACGCTGAGGTAGTTCAAGATTAATAAATACGTTAAAATTATGGTAGAGCACGAAAATGATGACTTCATATAATTAGCCACACTATATCAATATTTACAATGGAATTATGCTGACTGGGGGATATTAAAACACCATCTGAAATATTAATTTCATATTTCAGCTCTTGTTCAACGGCCTCCATTTCGTTGTATTATAATGCGAGCAATAAATTCCCAGAGAATAAAACAATCCAAGACATTTAAATATCTCAATAAATTAATCAGAATTAATAAAAACAGTCCGTCATCAACAGAAGCGGATTTGCTCAATATCATTTCTACATTATGTACGAACTATTCGAATTTACCACTGTACGAGAGAACGAAATTATGATTGTTTTTTGTAGTTTTTTCTGGAATAATTAAAACTATGGAATATTCAAAATTGTTATGCAAATGCAGGATTATTTTCAAATATCATGCAAAATGTTAAATAATGATTTCAATTTGTAAAATTTTTAAATTCCAAACTGTAAAGCATTATTTATTTTTTTATAATTATTGCCGATAATTATAACAGTAAAAATTTAAATTAAAATATGCAAAAAAAAAACACTTTGCTTCTATATATTAGAAGAAAGGGCATTATATTTTTCATCAATTTGTTGTGCTTGATTTAATTTATATTTAGATTTAAAAATTAATACAGGGAAATTTTATGTTACTATAATTTTACTTATTTAATATATATATTTAACAAAGAATATATTATTTCAACAACTGTCAAAATTTTTTATCATCTTTATTTTAATAACAATGCATAAAGTAGGATTTTTTTCAAAGCTGTTATATGTTACCTTGACACCTTGCGCGAAGTATCTGGGAAAATGTGTTTTCACAGTTTTGGAATAGTTTATTTGTATCACTAGTTTATTTTGAAAATGCAAAAAAGTTTCTGCGCGTGTGATACACATTTTTTTTGCGCCGATGACACTTTTAATTAATTAGAGAAATATTATTGCTACTTAAAATATTATACACCATGTTGGTAATATTTTCGATTCACATGAATACATAATCAATTCAACTGTTTTAGTGAAAAAAATAGTCTAACTTAAAAAATTAAACGAAAGTGAATTGATATTGTTCAACAATAAACTTAATTGTAATCATATAATACAAGTATAATATGAATAATAAATGAAAAATTGAGGTTTTAATACATGATTTATATTTTCTATAAAATAAAATTAAAAAATTTGATAGAATATAATGATACAATATTTAAGTTGGCTTTTCTACAGAATTTTTTTCGACGATTTTCAATTCTGGAATACTGGTCATATCGGACGGAGGCGCGGACAATTCTCTTTTCACTCAATTTATGTAGACAAATAAAAATATTATAATTAATGATGAAAATTAACTGCAGAAAAATTATCGTAATTTGTGCGCGAAATGTTTTTAGTGCGTTCGATTGACTTTTTTGTGTCCTCTCACACACTAAAAACTTCGCGCACTTAATACAAAAATAACTATTTCTACATTATTGATTGATATTAATTCCATTTTATAATTTACATATTGTTGAATAGGAACCGTGATCCTGATATTCACTAATAGATGACAGGGGCACCGCAGTTATAAGCATGTAACCTATTGTTTGCGCGAGAGATATCTTAATTCTAATGTTCAATAGATTATAATATTTCAAGCAGTAATGGAGTATTCTAATGATTTTTTTAATATTTTTTTTCCGGAACTCACGTATTTTTTTATTACAAATCTAAAATTTTGAGTCCTTTTTTATTTAATTTGAGCGAGATATGAATTTTTAAAAATTCTTTGAAAATTTTAAGTTTACCGGATGTGACGTATGTGGGACTCATGACATTTAAATGGTGGGGGCAAGTTTACAACTACAACGTTTGGGGCGGTAGTCTATCTGTCATAAAGCATCAATGGCGGAATAGCTGTTTCCTGTATGTGGTACAGGTTCTACAAAAATTTTTTTTAGATATGTCATGAGTCCTATGTCCGTCACAACCCACGTGATACTTGTTCAGCGCCAAAATAAAATAAAAGAAAACTCATGTTGGGAATATTTTTTTTTTTGAGTTTTTTTCATAATTCAATCATTTTATATCATAATACACAATGTTATAACATGTTTTACCTTAAATTTTACTATGTTAAAATACCCTATTGTAGTGATAATCATATTAGACAAAATAAGAAATATCATTCTGCAGAGCTAAAATTCACTGTTAATTACCTACTAAAGTATACGACCTAAGAAAATTGATCAAATTATGAAATTAGGTAAAATATAAACTATTAAGAAATACGTGGTCGCCTGGAAATAACCATAATTATAAATTTTATGTTTATTAAATGGTAATAATTTTTGCTATTCCTGGAAAAAAAATCCTAGCTACGCTTGTGGTATGTTGCCACATGACTATAATAATATACAAATGTTGTATTTTATATAAAATAACTATTATTTTAAACGTTATTGATTATATTTATTTTAATAATTAAATAAATTGTCCATAGAAAATATATGTAATATATGCCGAAATAAAAATCATCATTTAAATATTTTAAATTAAAATAAATTATTGCTTTTATTTTATTTAAAATATATTTATTTACAGATAAAGTTACATATTTTCATACTTTGTAGTATTTATTGGAAAATATAATTTTATTTTGTACAATAATTCAAAATTTATATTTTACATATTTCAAATTATTGTCATTAAATTAATTAAACATATTCCTGAAAGATATGTTGCCACATGACTTTAAAAACACTCATGTAATGTGGGTCACATTTTTAAAATGATCTTTATTATATTGAAATTGAAATGAATGTTATAATACAATGTAATTTATATATACGATTTAATAACTTTACAAATTTTGTATAACGTGTAATATCGCTGAAGGGTAGCCACATTGACTGTAATGGCATTGTTTATCTTGTCTGTCAGATAAGGTCAAATTCTCCACATATCTACTAGTCCCTAGTTCCGGCTCCTACTACTTCATAAATTTCATCCACGTCTAAGTATTTCAAGTATATTTCAACAAATAAAAAAATGAGACTCTTCCGAATTTTTCGTTTATATCTTTTAACATTTCTGCTGTTAAACTGTCATAATGGAAACCTTTGTTTTTAATTGCTTTTCTATTGAAAATGAGCATTACAAATGTTTATAGTGGAGTCACCTTTGCCCAACGTATTATGCAATTATCTATTTACTTTGTAGCTGATTATCTTTGGAGAAATAATGTATGGATATTTTTGCAATAATATATAGTTACTGCATTGTATTTCTGATTTACTAGATGTTTTACTTCACGAAAAGCAGTTCTCCTAAACACTGAAATGTTTTCCCTATAGTGCTCTTATTTTAAATTTCGCCACCAGATTTCAACTGCTTTCCTGGCTCATTTCAATTTGATTTATGTAACTTCAAAATCGTATTTAAGCAGTGGCGAGTCGTCAAGGGAGGCAGGTGAGCCATCATACAAAATTAGAAGAAGAGAATTTTGCATTGTATTTGAGTGTTTCAATCTTCCAGAATTTTTCTATTCTATACATACTGTCGAATAAGATTCGTGCACCTAGCGCAGCGCCGATTGCAGAAGTGCAGAGGCAAACATTCTTCTGCCTCAAACTTCATGAATATAAGTGTACAACTGTGTTGGTTTTTACAAAGCCTACAGCGTTTAACGATTTTACTCTCGCTGCACTATCTGCTCCAGAAAAGGTAATCTTGAGACAGGAATCAAGTACTTTCTGATTCGTCAGTTTGCATGTGTTCGAAGAAAACATGCAACCGAACAAAATATTTTTGAAATTTTGGTCGTTTCAATTGCAGTTGCTTTAAAAAATTGCAGCTTTTGGTATGTAGATAATAAATAATGTTCGTTTGAGTAAAATTAACCTAATGCAACTGATAGTCCCTTTTATTTCTCATCTCGAATGTCATATCTCGTCTAAGTCTCGAATCTCGTCGAGATTTTTCGAGTTTTCAAGGTCGAACGTTGCAGGCTTTGACACTCACACCTGTGCACAGTGTTTCCATACTTTATGACATTGTTTTCGGAAATTAGGAAAACATTTTGTCTTTGCGTACCAGATAGTCAAATATAAATACAAATAAAATTTTGAAAATTCAGGTTTCTGATTTTGTTTTTAATGGTACACTTTTACTACTGTTATGGATTTTTTAGGTTATCAATTTAAATCAGTTAGTTGTTGATGGTTTTTAGTAACTTCATTCTTAGGTTATCTAGTTTTATAGTGACGTTTAGGACAATATTGCAAGTTTCTATTGTTATTTCTTATTCGTTAATTCTTCAGTTACTATGGATATTTGTTTAATTTTGTTAGCTATAATTCCACTTCGGCGGCGTAGAAATTTAATTTCGACCTTGTGAATCACGTCACGAAACATATCACTTTTATTACGTTTGAAGAAAAATAACTTTAAAACTTCTAGAAATCCCGGCGAATTTATTGAAATTCGAGAATTTCGATTTTATTTTTACGTTTCGACGTTTTTTTTTTAAATTGTTCTCGTCTTGCTAGAGATGAGATATTTCGAGACGAGACGAGCACCGAACCACTAATAATGAGATAACGAATAAAAGTCTCATCTATTCCATGCATATACTACAAAGACACTGGATAAAAGTTTAATAATTCTTACAGAATAAATTGATGATGTGAGGATCTACTCGGAGAAACAGACCATATATCTACAAATTTTTGATTTATTAAGCATTTGAAATTGTTGTTGCTTTGGTGACCGCAAAAGCAACAATTCGGTTAGTCCGGCCCTGATGGTTAGGACAAATGGTAAGTAAGGCCGGTATATTTCAACTTCAGGCCTGAAGCTGAAGACACGGCTTTGTCATAAATCTCCCGCCTGCAATATCTGATTATTAATCAAGTCTCCCAGATAAACGGAGCCGAGCTTTCGGGTCAGCCATTGTCAACGGAGAACGACACAAATTTTTGATTGGACTGCTGTCACGCCTTCATTAATTTAGCAAATTAAATATTAAAAGTTTTGCGGCTTAGCTCTAATCACTAAATAGCGATTTCTATAGATTTTTAAGATAAATGTTCCAAGGCTTTTAATTATCACGAAATTAAAAAGCCTAATAAAAGATGACTGACGTTCAAATTTAAAAAATGTTTGCTGTCTTCCATTCATAGAAATTAAAATTTTTTACATCCAAACAAAATTTTAGAACCCGTCAAATTCATTACTGTGGTGCACTTTTATTTCAAGTAAAGAACTCAAAGGGTCTAGTAATAAGTCGTGAGTGATATATTTATATATACATTCTTTATTGTTTTAAGATATATGATCTCCTACAAATTGATAGTAAAAAAAATACATATTTATATTTGTTAATATTAAGATATTAAGGGTTAGTCTTTAATTAATAAAACTTTTAACTATACCTACTTTACACTAAAAAATCTAATATTTACATTTATTAGATTCGCTCTTATTTCATAATTCAAATAATTTGGATGACTAACTTTATATTTCTACGACACATTTTTCTATGACCACTGTGGAAACTGATACTTTTCTCATACTATATAAAACTTCAAAGTTGCTTATTTGCCACTATCTTGGGTTAAAGTGTGAGAAATCATTTCTCACAGAATTTGCCACTACTGCCATCCATGAGGGTACTCTAAGTAATATAGTTATTTACGTATAGAGGGCCAAAAGAGAAGTTTTGCGCCTGATTTTATTTTATTCATCCATAGGTATAAATCTTTTCCGGGCTTAGGTACGAACAACATTTAATGCCCTACTGCTATCAAATGGAATATAATTTTTAATTATGCATGACATGCCAAAAACGTTAAGGAGATGCGTTACATTAGTAGCCTAGTGTTTTTATGTAAACAACGTAAGCAAGTTGCAAATAAATAAAAATGTTATATGTCAGCAAAATGTCAAATGTCAAGCATGGAGCTTCATTGAGAAAATTCTTTACTAAATTATGCCACAAGGTAATAAAACTAATAGATTTCGACATTTCTTTACCGCCCGGCGGGCTTTTGCAGTTGGGGGAGCAAACACCGAGCATTGCAGTTTCGCATCTACAGTACACAATAGTATATTGTGTTATTAAGAGTAAAAGTGATACTTTGTGTGGCGAGCATGGAAGTTTGCACGACGAGCGAAGCACAAGATACTATTATATTGTTTATAAATAACATTTTCGTTATAGTGCTATAGTAAAGTACAAATTAAGGAGTCATTGGTATTGTGTTTTTGGAATAGCCCATAAATGATATATATTTGTATAAAGAGTATAGTGGATATGGACTCTTGGAACGATTAGTTGTGGCCACCACAAATTCACAAGTATTTTTTGTAAAAAATATAAACATTTACATAGCAAATTTAATAGTTTTTAAGTGTGTTTTAATTTTTACAACGTGTGTGACTATATTTGCAAATTTAATTAAATTTTTAAGATTGTTAATTTACAGTTTTTTTGAAGAAAAATACTAAAAGAATTTTAATTTTACAATCATATTTTAATTTTAAAATTGTTTTAATTTTTCAACGTGTCACACACACTATATTTGCAAATTAAGTTTTATTTTTACAATCAAAAATGTTTAATTTACAATTTTTTTTGAAGAAAAATAATGACGAAATTATATTTTTTTCTACATTTCGGGCCGATTTGAGAGATAGTTCCTTCTACTTTCAAATATAATTAATATTTGTTCATTTATTTACAATATAACCCTTTAAAATATTTGGTTGTGGCTCTCGAATAATTAAAATTTTCAAAAGTGGCTCAGAATAGCCGAGAGCTTGGTCATCGCTACTATAATGTATTTTCTAGGGTCCTTAAAATGTTTGTAGAACCTCATCAAACCATAACACATTGTTTATAGCTAGGCAAGGTAACAGCAATTACAAAACAATATAATATTAAAACATTGACCCATACAATGTATTTTACAACTGTGGATATAAAAGAAAAGGTGATTTTCACTGTTTTATTATATTTACAAATGCCTTAATATGTTTGCAGAAATAAACTTTTTATTGCACTATAAAAATTGCAAAATTTTATGAAATATCAAAAGAATTTTTGTCTATGTACCTATTTATAAAATATAAAATGAGCTCCTTGCGATCTAGTAAGGTAAATTCTTTACTAGTTATTTACCTCATAAAAAATTGTCCTTGTGAAGCACTTTCCACTCCAGGTAGAGTGCCCGGGAGTTGACTTCTGAAGTATTTGTGCATTTCCAGCAATGGGTAATAAGCTACTTGTTATCCTACTTTGAGGAAGTTCAGCGTGATTAAAATTACATGTGAATTATTTTTTAATCGTAAAAATATGAATAATTATAACTTAAAATGTAATTCAAAGTTAAAATTATTTTTCAATTTTTGACTTCCTTGTACATTAAGTTATACATTTTTGTATTGATTATTCTACTGCTCTTCATTCTTCAACTTGTATTCGTTTCATGTCTTTCGAAATGGATCATGTTTTGAAAATTTTATTAAAATTTTTATGACTATTATTTATTGCATTACACAAATACATGCAAGGAAAGAGATATTGTTTTCATTTATTTTTTTCATATTTCTCATGAAATATATTGACAGTTGTGAATGTCAAGTTATTAACAAGGTGCATAACTTGATGTTATAGTAATCAGTAATCACATAAATAAAATTTCTACATTCTACGGCAAATCATTTTTGAGTTATGCAAAAATTAAAAAAAAGGTAATTTCTTGTTTGTTTATTATTAAATTTAATTATTTCAGTTTCAATAAATTTACCGCCAAACAATATAACTAGATAAATTATTTACTCTTATTGTAAATACATTAATAATAAACATGTGTATATATTTTGTTTAAAATTTATTATCTATATATTTATATATTTTAACATAACAAAACAGCGTTGTACTTCACTTATTTCTTGTAACCGAATATTCGGTATTAAAATATGCCGAATAGACTGAGTACCAAATAGTGAATATATGGCCGAATAGACCGAATACCAAATAATTATTACTTTTCGGCACTGCCGATTGTAATGACAAAGAGAGATGCACAACTAGATGTTAAATCAGTCTTACATACAAAATTTCAACATTCTACGACGTCAATTGATTCAGGGATAGTTAAAATGTATATTTCTGTTGAAACCTGAAAACCGATTTTTTCCACGATTACTATACTTCCTTAACTTTGTACAAAGAAGTAAAAAAGCACTAAACTTCCCCATTATTGTTTAATTCGTAGTGCACTTTTTCAATCAGGGGGCCTGACTTTGTTTCTACAAAACTAAAAAAAGTAGGTAAATAAGAAGCAGCGACACCATATCGACATCATTGACATTTCATTAATAATTAAAAATAATAATGAAATAAGTAAACATTATTTCTTGATAATTGTATTATTGATGTTGGATTTGCGTTGTGTTTGAGTAAGTCCATTATACTCATTTTATTTCTTGACACGAATTATACATATCCAATGAGTTCAAAAAAAAAATTTTCAAGCTGGGAGAGTTTTCGGCAAATTAAAAATCATTCAAAATTATATGTAACAGAAGTCCCAAGTGAGACAGATTAAAATATTTAGCATTGTTAGTGCTAGAACATGAAAGTGTCCATACGTTAAATTTTAAAGTGTTAAGTGCTGATTTTGCATATTTAAAAGAAAAATATAAATAGTGTTACAAATAATTTAATTATTAACTTTGGTTAGAGGTGGAATTTTGGGAGTACCACTGATATATGCAGTGACAATAGTGCTACTAGGTTAGTAAAATTTCTACAACCTTCCAAGTCTTACCAGTCTATTAATGTTATGTTTTTAAAGCATCTAGAATTTCGATATGTTGTATGTGTAGTACCTTTAATTAATTTTAATATTGTTTATAACGTATTCCTTCTAAAAATATGTTTTCCATGTGTTTATGATTTCAAGATTTTTTTTGTTTACCTTATAATTTTTAACAGCGCAATTGTATTTTTTATTGTATATTAATTTAACAGTTTTAAAAGTCCAAAAGTGATATTTATGAAAAGATAAGGAATATACGGAACTGAACACTCGCAAAAAAATCCAGATTAAAAACAGTTAAAGAAATATTTTTTTTTTATATTGAGACTGTCGGATTCGTCTACCACTTATATTGTTATTCTCAAGAGAACCATCAGTCCAGGGTTAAAAAAAATCTGCTTTAAAACTATAGAAAATTTAATAAATTTTTATCTCCCTTTAGATTTTTTTCCGGGGCCTCAAATATATTCTTGCAGGGGGGCTGTGAATTTTAGTTACGCCACTGGACCATCAGCTGTACGTCTACTGAATGTAAATTATAAAATAATATATGAAAAAAATCGAACCAATATCATTCTGTATAATAACAAATATAGCAAAGGTATATACTCGTATTTATTTATTTTTTTGTAATGATTTTGTTCTTCAGTATAGACAGTATTAAAATTACAAATGCAAACGATATGGATCCAAGCAAACTCTGGCGAGTGTAATGTATAATTAAATGTGGATTTTAGAAGCAATTACAACTGTATTTAAGATGGAACTATTTTAAATAATTAAAACTCGTCTAATACCAGATCAATACAAAGCTTTGCGCTTTTTGCATCACACACAAGTTTATTTTACGCTATATGATACATGTTCATTTATCCTTTAGCAATAATAAAAATAATAAAACGCGGCCAGAACATGCAATTCCAATTAATAACTGTTTTTATAAGAGGTTATTTCGTTATTTGACGGTGCACAAAGTATGACATTAATACGCTTAAAATATATTGCTTTACAGATCTTTTATTAAAAAAACTAGTATATGCTGTTTTCAATTCCTTTATTTAACTTGTCATCAACAAAAGAGTTATAAAAATAAGAGAAGACACATAGGATGGAATTCCATAACTTCGGTTGCTATTATTTGAGCTTGTTATGATATCAATTGCAAATATCAACTAAAAAGTGAATGAGATATTCTAATGAATTTATGCAAAATAGTAACTTTTTTCTATAGCTTATAATCACATAATAGAAAAATATAATAAAACATCTTTTGTGAAAAGTTGTCATTTATAATTTAATTTCAGAAAACTGAAATCTAAAAACGTTCTTGAAAACTGTGACATAGTAGTGATACGTTGTTGCTCATTTCATGTTAAATATATGCAGTTAGAAATACATAGATGGCGTTAGTACCTAGCAGCGCATGTATTTAGTATTTGTATATAAAGTGTAATTATGCAGGCTGGTAGAAAATAAAGTAATCTTTATGTTTAATAATAACGTAATTCACGAAATAGTTATTTGTGTATCAAGGTTCTAAAAGTAATCTTTTTGGACCGAAACAGAAGTTTGCAGCCGAGGCTACAAATCAGATGAGGTCCAAAAAGAACTTTTAGCCGAGATGCACACAACATTTTTTAGGCGATTACAACAAGAAATTACGAATTTTCATTCAAAATCAATTTTTGACATCTGTCAAAATTTACTTTACGGCCGCATTTACTTTACGGCCGCATTTACCTTACGGCCGCATTTACTTTACGGCCGCTATTTTTACTCGCAAATTCATTACTTTTTCATTAATATTTGTAATGGAATAGTTAAAATTTTACTTACATTTGTTTCTATATACTAAAATAATTAATCACATTAATATGAACTATGTAAATCAATAATGAACAAACTAGCGGCCAAAAATTTTGACTTTGACAGATGTCAAATAAAAATTGTTACTTTAAGGTTGCCAGCAGATACGAAAAACAACAATTTATGTACCAGCCGCCTAAAAAAGGAATTTAGAAGCGTCTTTTTAGGAAAAACTGTTTAATGCTTAATGTAAAGTATTATTTCCAGTTAACCAATTGTAGTCAAAATCTAATTAGTTCTTCATACCTAATTCGTGTTCAAATGTTAAAAACACACACTCGAGAAATTTGACCAAAAACAATACCTCCGTTATCTATTTATTGATAATCGGGAGATAAAAATGCCATGAAATCATTGATATCATTGTTAAGACATCATCATCAATTCTTCTGATGAAAACGTTGCCAAAATGCTGGGTGTTGTAAAGAACCCTTGATTGTCCATTATTATGTGTTTCATAAATTCTTGAAAATGGGAAAATTCAGCCGGTTCCCACTTATAGAAATATTTTGGAATCCAAAAGTGATTATTATTGGATTACCAAATCTTACACAAATTTTTCGAATATACTTCGTAACACATAGTAACCTATAGTTCATAAATTATAAAAAATATGACTGATTTTATGTGGCAACATAGGTACTTTCAGTTGTCTTTTACAACTAAAAAAAGTAAAATAAATCAGTAAATAAATATAGTGACCCACAATACGTGAATAGAGATAGTCGTATGGGAATATATCCTTCAGAAATAAATATATTACTCGCGGTTTATGTATATCCGTCAGACTTATATAACTGATGATAAAAACAATTGACAAAAACTGTAACTAGAAAAATGTAACCAACAATACATGCATGTGTTTATAGTCATATGGCAACATAACTCTCAGGTATCCATATAAATGATTGTTATTCTTGTTTCTATTGTTTTTAATTAAAGTTTTAAATGTAAAAGTAACATATTCACCCACATGTTATAATCAAAAGACCCGCATCATAGTTCAAAGCCGCTTGGAAATCAGAAACAATTTTTGTTGTCAACACGTTTTTATAAATTTAACACCATTTTAATTGATAATTGTTCTGTGAGTATAAATAAGAATAGTGCATATACTTTCGTGCACTGGAAAAAATTCTGATGTATTTGCCATGCACGCGTGATATGATATGATATACGTTACCTGATTTAAAATTATTCGAGGAAAATATTCTGATGTATTGTGGGTCACAACTCAATTGTTTCACAACTACAATTTAAAACTGTAAATCAATTACGTATTAGTAAATGTACTCAAACAAAAGTATTAATCTAAAAAAATGGAAAAGATAATCCCAGGTAGCCAACGATTTTTCAGTCGTAATAAATCAGTTTAGTGACGTTTGAAAACGTCAAAATAGACTTTAATGATCAGCTATCGGCATCAGCACTTTGGCTGGATATCCAGGATTACAAACAGGTCGCCGCTCAAATTCTATTTTAATTTCTTTACTTTTATTTCACTCCACATCCACAATCAACAATTTCACAATAAAAATAAAAACTATAATAACTTATAATATAAAAGTAAATAATTGAATTTTTTATTTTCGACAATAATAATTGAATTTCATAACTCGTAAGAACTATAAATAATAACTGTTCTGGTCAACTAGAAGTAACAAATTTCAAATGTGCTATGGCGGTAAATAAATTTTGTAATGAATATAAGACGATTTCACATCAGTGTCAATGCCGTTCGGTGGGTTTTAAATTTGGGTGAGCTCAAAAAATAAACGCTAACTTAAACTTTATTTTTAAATTAACAAAAACGAAACAACTTTTTTTCAATTATTAAAATAAGTCCAATCTTTTTTTTTACATTACTTTTATAAAATAAATTTACTTGCAAATGATTTGCTGTGAAATTGCTTTAACTTTAATTACTCGATTCAAATTCAAAATGAAGTCTTCCTTCAGACATAGTTTATTTTTTATTATTAAAATAATATATTCAAAAAGGTGAATTTAGCAAATATTTAAAAAATAGCCTGTAGGGTTGCCACACACAGTGCCGGCTCTAAATATGTTATTTCGGATTACCAAAGCCTAAAATATTTTTCGAATATCATGTTAATAGAGTCCGACCGAAACACGATTTTCAGCCGAAACCGAAACCGTAACCGAATATTTGGCTCCTCTTCTAGTTTCGGCCGAACCGAAACTTATGTAGTTAAGTTAAAATTTAGTTAAATTTTTATTAAACACATTTAACGTATTATTTGATTATTACATTAAATACAAGACCTCAATTTATTAGAAAATCACTTCACTTTTATAGAGATAATGGCCCATATTACGAATGCACTTTTTGTTAAATAAAAGTGCCTTTATGGAGCTTGCTTTTACATTACAATCTTCTTAAGCTAGACGTCAATTTTAACAAAAGAGTTCGATAAAAGTGCAATGGCTATAGGCTATAGCCCAGGGCGGCAAAATCTAGGGAGGCGGCAATTTAAAAAAAAATCCAAGTAACAACTATAATCACAAATAATGTGAATTTGGTTTTTAATTTATTCAAAACCACTATTGATCAAAAGTAGGATAGTACTAATCATTTTATGATATTAACAAAATTATAACTATGATAAAGCTTAAAAGAGGGGGTGGGGGATATCGGTAGCCCCTAGGCGACATAAGTATAAATCCGCCACTATAAAAGTGAGCTAATACCAAAGAAGTAAAGACTTTAGTCATATATTACCACCTCACAAATAATTATAATAAAATAAGTAATATTTTCAAGAAGTATCTGTCGAAAGGTAGAAAATTAAATAATGTACAAAAATCTATTAACTAACAAACACAAAAATCGTTCCGAAGAAACTGGATAGCACCCGATACAACACGAACACGAGCCAAAAATTGGCCGAACCAGCATTTTTAATTAATTTACATTAATTTAACCATGTGCCTCAAATATTGACCAACCCACTCCGATTCACATGTCGATGTCATGATTAGTGAAGTCCTACCTGGCTAGCCATGGGGTCGGTGTTGATCTGACACATGTACAGGCCCCTGTCCTCCTCCTTGACATCCCGGATGTGGAGGTTCCACACGCCGTGGCCCTCGTGCGAGACCGACACGCGCGAGTTGTGGGTGATCACGGTCTTGTCGATGGCTTGGATCGCCTTCGTGTCTGCCTTCACCCAGCCCACCTGCCGGAAAATTACCAACCATTAGCGACCATACAAAAACACTAACATTACACTAATTTGCTTACAGCAAATAACAATTAATGTATTGATAGTAATATATACGATAAATTCAAATTACTTAAGGTTATTACTTAGATTGATAAAACAGGGTTCGGTACAAAAAAATACTATTTTGTGCCTTATCCACT
This sequence comes from Stenolophus ochropezus, assembly GCA_035578165.1. NCBI lineage: Eukaryota > Metazoa > Arthropoda > Insecta > Coleoptera > Carabidae > Stenolophus > Stenolophus ochropezus. The sequence goes on along the minus strand of JAQOWZ010000002.1, from coordinate 46,083,287 downwards.
TATATAATTTTATTTATTAAATATTTAAATAAGAAAAATTCATAATACAAATCGAATAGATGCAAAATTAAATAATCTAACCAACGGTACCACATATACACCAAACACCATTATATTTAGCGGGACATATGGAAACACCAAAAACGGTTTAATTTAAATCATGATTTTTTTAAATAAAAATTATTTTTTCTATAGCAGATGTTAAAGTGCAATTTTATCAACTCAAAATAGTGGATAAAGTAGCACTTTAACCGCAAGGGTAGATAAAGTAACACTTTAACAGCAAGGGTAGATAAAGTATTTTAACTTTTGTTTATTAGAAGTACATTTCCATAACAACGCACACTACTGACATTTTAAAATTGTTCTTAAATATTAATTTAATTTTTCTAATTCTTTTCTCTTCAAAACCTGCTATAGAAAAAATAGAATTTTATACACGACGATAAAATTAAATTATCGACTCGCGAAAATTAATTCACTCGCGATTATATCGCTCGTGAATTAACACTTTCCGCTTGTCGATAAAATATTATTTTATCGTCTTGTATAAAAAATAACTATGATTTTTATCAAAGATAAAAAAATACAAATTATAATAAAAAAATAATTCTTTGCTACAAAACTAATAATAATACCCAAATATGTTCTGTATATAATAATATCTTAAAATTAAATGATATTTTATTACTTTATTTGTCATATAACAGAAAAAAAATGTAACTATTTAAAAGTGTATCTAGAAGGAAAATTTTTTATTACTCTTCCTAGTTTTATTCAGATGAATCGTTTTGTTTTTATTACAGACTTCGTTTTCGTTTATGAAATAAAATATTTATATTGCTTTTAAAACAACTGAAAGGATCAGTAACATTTAGGTATCTTTAAAAGTTAAAAAAATCTTATTTTTTTTGTTTAAATCAATGATTTTTTATTTTCTTAAATAAATCATGATTTTTTCCAACCCCGCTGTATTACCTCTCTGTAACACGTACGATAATGAGATAGCGAATAAAAGAATAATCTATGCCATGCGTATACAACAATGCAAGATAAAAGTTTTATAATTCCTGCAGCAGAAATTGATGACGTGATGATCAACTGCGGGAAATATAGTGAACATAGGTAAAACTCAACGTAGATATTCTGACATATTTTTACTTTTCTTGATTTTATAGATGCAAAATCTCTAATTAATACATATATCAAAATGTAATATTTTTGCTACTTCATATTCAATAGATATTGTTGCTAAATTTGTTTGTCGTTCTTAGCCTCTGTTAGATCGTAAATATGTTTTAATAATTTTTATCTACAACTATTGAAATATGGGTACATTAAACGTGTGATACTACATATAATATACTACTCATATTACACAAGTGTAATATGAAAAGTTATATTACACGCTACGCTTTTCTGTAATAAATAGAGCATGTAATGTAACATATAACATTTTAATAAACTGTTAATTTATTAATAATATATTTTTTATCATAAATATCAATATGAATGATTATAAAAGTATAATAAATACAATTTGAATAGTTATTTTGACATTTAAGTGCTAGTGTGGCGCCATCTGTTAAGCTATATATGAACTATTCACACCTAATTGAATATTTAACAAATAATATTAGATTTTTTATATGCCTGATAGTTGTAGATAAAGTATAGTATTTGACTCACATAATATGGCTACATTACACGCGGATGATTAAAAAGACTCGCTACCGCTCGTATTTTTAATTACATCCTCGTGTAATATAGCCTACATATTATGCTTGTTAAATAATATACTATTAGTTTACTGAAACTTCATTCACACGAAGCAAAAATAACAGGTAAAGTGAGGGCTATGCGAAGAGAAATGTTTTTAATTGGATTATCATCTTATAAATGGTAGGTTAAATGAATGAATTAGCTGCAAAAAAAAAATCAAAAGAAGAATTTACTCAAAATTTTCAATTTAATGTATTTGCTTGAAAATTAAATTTTTCTATTTTCAAACAAAATTCGATTTTTTGACTATTTATATTTTAATACTGTAATTCTTTTAGTTGTTTTATAAATATATAAATAAAGTAATGATTTGATTGCTGTCTGATTTAATAATACAATAAAACATTTATATTGCTTGGAATTATCTGGAATGACAGCAACAGTTCAATGCTACGATACGGACAATAATATTCCATCATTCAATTAAGGAGTTTTACAATTTTTATTTTCGGTTGAAATGGTTCAGGTTATCAACCTGCAGCCTCTGCAAGGGACTTATAGATTACTACAGTGGATTCTAAACTACTCGGACACAGTGGCATTTTTATTTTCATAAAGATTAGCGAAACTAGATTTTGAATCCCAATTCAAGCCGGAACGCGCTAACCAAGTGGACTAATGAAATCCGGTATAAACAATTTTGATTTTTTTATTCTAAAACACAGAAAATACAAAATAGTTATTTGTCTCACTAGTCTAGAAATTGAACTTTTGCGACTGCGAGCTTGTTTTGACGAGGTGTATACATTTTATCGTCCACTCATGTTATATTGCTCGACTTTGTATCTTTCATACATTCAATTTCCACACCATTTATCGTGCACAATTTTAATCTACGAAAAAAAAAAATCTTACACACATTTTATCTTGCGCTCATTTTATCATCCACACATTTTATCTTCCACTCATTTTATCTTCACCAATGTTCCATCTTTAAAACGTTGTAATTATACCTTTCATTCATTTTATTGCTCATACGATTAACATCATTATAATTATATAAAATATTCAGTGTTAAATGTTTCGGAAGATAAAATGAGTAAAAGATAAAATGTGTGGAACATAAAATGTGTGAATGATAAAATGAGCGCAAGATATAATGTGTGTAAGATAACTTTTTTCGCGGATTAAAAGTGTGCACGGTAAAAGGTGTGCAAGATTGAATGTGTGCAAGATACAATGTCGAGTAATATAACATGTGTAGGGGATAAAAAATATACGCCCCATTTTGACAGGCCGAGATGAAAGCGAGGCCTGCAAATAATGCGAGATCTCGCAAAGGAGTTTCTGGGCGTGTGATACACAAGATTTTTTTGCATCGATGACACTTATAATTTATTAAAGAAATATTATTACTTCTTAAGATTTTATGTTAGTAACATTTTCGATTCATATGGATATACAAATAAACAATTCACTTGTTTTATTCAAAAAATTTAGTGATATTTATTCTAACCTAAAAAATAAAACCAAGGTAAATTGATATTTTTCAACAATTAAAGTAATATAATCGTACAACACGAGTATAATATGATAAAGACATCAAAAATAGTTGTTTCAATTTACGTTTTACATTTCCAATAAAATAAAATTAAAAATCTAGACAAAATGTGATGCTAAAATATTTAAGTAGGCAGTCCTAAGCCGGCAAATAAAGAGTTTCTGAATGATTTTGAATTCAGTAATATTAGTCATAATGGGACGGAGGAAAATATTTATTTTGCTTAAAGAAAAATTGAATGTTATTTAAGAAAAAGAAAAATTGCATTATAAAAAAAATTAATAGACCTTCTTAAACTTATTGTAGTATAGGATGTCTTAAATGTATATTACTTTATGCCACATTTTGTTAATTGTCTTAATAATAATATTTATTATAGCTAAATTTGGAAGCCTTATTATTCTTAAACAAGAAAAAGTTATTTTCCACCTCTAGCGACGGCCCTGAACTAAAAAGATGTTTAGCAAACAAGTTACAAAATATTCTATTAATAAGTAAAACTGTAATGGAGTACTAATCTTAAAATGTTTTTTCATTTGTTTTTTTAAGATTTTAAACAGAGGACAAGAAAAGAAAAAGCTGTCATACACAAGATTAAAAGCATATTACGTGATGAGAAATATTAAAAACTCTTAACTTACCTTGTATTTACCTAAGTGGTGTACAAGACATTTGAATGTTGCGTCTCGTCCAATCGCAACGGAAAGATTCACAATTGGAGCTGCAAATTTTGGTTGAATCATTAAATCTGAAACAAATTAATAATTATTGGTACTCAAATATTACAATTTTCAATAGTTTATAGTATAAAATCAATAAAAATAAATTATTTATTTATAATAAAATAATTACAAATATTTAAAAATAATATGTATAACAATCAGGGCCGGATTAAGCTGCCAACGGTCCCTAGGCAAAATATAAATCGGGCCTCATTTATATATTTTTTTGTTTTGGCAACCCCTCAAGAAAAGGAGTATTTGTTTTCAAGTAATCAGATTTATCGAAAATACATGCGCACATTTTTAAATTTTCCACCTGATCAACTTTGTAATGTTTGTAAGCATCTTCACTTGTAAGACTATAATACTGTCGTTTATTAATGTTGTTTATTCGTATATTTCTTTATAACGTATCTTAGAACTTTTTATAATTTATTAATTTTCCAACACTTTTTATCAAAAAATTTTTATTGAGATTTTTCACAGATTCGGTATTTTTCTATATTTTATTTTGATTCATCTAAATTCTACTTTGTGTACACTAATATTATCAAAAGGTAAACTTTGTAAATTAGGGTGTAGGAGGTAATCTCATATTATCCCGTTAAAATAAAAGTGCTTTTCGTGACGACCAATTTTGTCTCTAAAATCGACCGAAAAATGGTCGAGCGAATCCTTTTTTTACGAACGCTGCCTTAACGGCAAGATATATTTAAATGTTTTCTTTAGAAAAGTCGTAGAACATAAATATGTTTAGGTTAATATACAGTTTGATAAAATATAAAGAGTATATTTCAAATTAATTTTATTCTGTCAATTATTTTTTAAGTAGATTTTTTTTTTAAATTACTTATCATCAAGAAAATTTTATGTAGATTAAAAATGGCTTTTACAGAGCATTGTTTGGACAAGTAGTTTGGATTTTGTGATCATGTTTTTAGCTGTGCCCGCAGGGAATTCAGTTTATGACTAAGTAATAACTAATAATTTTATTAAAATAATAATATTAAATAACAAAAAAACATTAAAAAAATTAACAATGATGTGATTTTTGAATAAATCTATATAGTTGAGGAGAATGCTATTGATTTTTTACTGATACTCTTATGTTCACAAAAAAAATACTAAAAAAACTGCGACTTTAATGTAAACGTTTAAAAAAAATAACAATTAAAATTTAGTTGATTTTTGAATAAAAATACTTATGCCCGATCCTTATAAACGGTAGTTAAAAAAACAATTAGTTACTGGACGGTTAAATTTAATTGCCAGCTAAATTTTACTTGTGTTGTATAAAATAAATAATGAAATAAATGTAGTAACTGGTGGCTAACTAAACCTCGGTTAAATTTACCGACCGTACATGAAATTCAAATATTGTACAATAGATAGCAGTCCATGCAATAAACTATGAGTTGCCAAATATTAGATTAAAAAAATAAAAACCGGTTAGAAACATAAAAGTTAGTGAAGTTACATAGCTGAAACGTAAAAACGGTTTAGACCTAATTAATATGAATAAAGAACGTGATAGAGGCTGTATTTATAAGGAAATAAAAACTTTATTTTGTTGAGGAATTGTATTTGACATCAGAATATAATTTCCTCCCGGCGAAGCCAAGAAATCGGTTACTTAATAATTCTATAGACTCTCTTGGTATCACAATTTGAAATGCAATTTCGACGTCTGTAGAAAAAACTAATTCAACTGATAAAATTGTTTCTACTAAGGACCACAAAGATTATGTTATACATGACATAAAACCAGTTTTCATATATTTGCTCTCTAAAAATAGATTCAAAATTTATATTTAATCATAAAATGTATTATTTAACTTATCTGCTATACAGAATTGCAAAGAAACAGTATTTAAAAAATAAAAATAATTCTGAATTGTGACTGTCGAGTAAATTAGATTTCCAACTAAAATTTAAAACTCGGTTTTCTCCAGTTAATTTAATTTGTATAGCTGCACATACTATATATATTTTAGCACAACAACGACATCTGTAACAGCAGAATAACTTTTTTCAAAGCATCCATTGTTATAAAAAAGCATTGTGTGTTGTAACATTTAGTTACATGATTTCGAAGAATAATATATTATTTAGTCAATAATTCTTACTCTTACGTATGTTTGGAAAATGAAATTTACATCAAGATGTTAAAAAATTGTATTATTTTTTTTTAATAATTACATTTTTTTGTAATTTTATTAATTTATAGGTAGGTTGATATAATATATCGAGATTTAAGTTAGCCAAAAAAATGCGAGAGTACAAGAATTGAAGAAAATCTTGCTATTCTTGCAAAACAAATTCTTGCCTTGTCTTGCTTTGAAATTTGTAGCTTTTGTCTTGTTCTTGTCTTTCATCAACAATAATTGTAATTTTTAAATATCTATTTTCAATCGGATAGATGAGATGCAATTCTGGGTTTTATAAGATTTAATAATAAATCTATATGGCACATATTTTAATCTTCTGTTTTGAGAGTGTACTTTTCCTACACTTTTTATCAAAACATTTTTTTTTGAGTAGTAGTATTTTCCTACATATTATTTTGAATAAATAAAATTAATTAATAATTCTTTCTTATAAATTCTACTCTGTTTCAGTGCGCATGAATTTTAAAACTAGTAAGAAAACATAATTTTGACATACATAACATAATATTTATTATCCCTATTGAATCCGAACCCCTCCAAATTCCGGATGCAAAACATTTGTCTTACTTATCTATTAGTTAATCCTGGCCATAAGAGAAAAGTGATATAATTTTGTATATTGATTTTTTACTGATAATCTTACAGTCACAAACTGAAATCCACGCGGGCGATGCCGCGGACACCTTTATTGGTAATGGTATAAAAATTTTCACCGGTTGACTTTAGGGGTTCAGGCCATTCTGTATTACTTGTCTATTGATTAAGTCGATCCTGACAGCAATGAAAAATATATATTTTTATAAATAAAATTACATAGAAATATCTTACCGTTTAAACCGAAACCTGGGAACAAAAGAACATCTATCGTGAGAAGTCCAATGAAAAAGTTGACGATCATTCTTGTACATCACGAATTCAAAGCAGGCTTTCTGTAACAAAAAAAAACACACATTATTATAAAAAATATTTCATTAAATCCAAATGCATTTATTAAAATTGTTATAGGCTGTCCGTGGACTAATGATGGGATCTTGAAAACCGTAAAAGACATAAAGTCGGTTACATTGGGAAAAGTTGCCACTTTAGTTGGCCATTTCAATGATGTATTTGTTTTGGCCAATTTACTTTTCACTTTTTTTTCACGCTTTGGAAACAAAATCGAAAATCTTTTGTTTTAAACAAAAAAATTTACTAATTAAATAAATTACTTAGGATTTTAATATGCTGTTCACCGAAATAAGCAGATTATTTCGCTTTATCCAGAAAGGCTATACAACCGCACCCCAAAAATTTGCGTCTGTTTTGTAGAAATTTAGACGAATATTAAAATTGAAAATGATAAACATTTGTTTGAAACAATAGATTTCTATTTTTTTCCAAGGCACACTTGACCCAAGTAAATAAAATCAATAATTTTCTAATTTATTGGTTTATTTTCTTTTTAATGTACTTGGAAGGAGATAAATCTCAATTTAAAAGCACTAAAGACAACTTTGCGCCCCATATGAATATTCAAAGTTAGTACGAATTTCTTGGAAAATGTTCGAGCTACGAAAATTTTAAGTACCCCTTTCAATTTCTCGTAGGAAGTGTCTGTAGAATGTGCATACTAGAAACTTGTATGAATTGAAACAACAAAGTTCTAAGAGAAAAAGAAAATTGGCCAAAATCAGTTTTTTGCTCATATCTAGTGAGCTGTGCCTTTTTTTCGGGAAAACAAAAACGTCATTGAAATGGCCAACTAATTCGGCAACTTTGTCCAATTGAACCGACTTCTTATCTCTTACGGTTCTCGAGATTCCAATGATTAGTCTCTTAAAACGGACACCTGTATGTATTTTAAAATGTATAAACTGTAAATACAATTTACTTAAATCGTAATGTAATCCTTGCGCTTTTAATTATGAATGATTTATTTGTAATACAAACATGAATGTAATATTCATATTACATGTCAGCAATAATTCCATTCGGAATATGTAAATCTGTGGTAAATAAGGGTAATAACATGAGTTGTATAAACAATTTTGGTGTAATTACGTGGGATATCCATCTGTGAGTCCATGAACTACTTTACATTCAATTTTTAATGCAATGCATCGATAATTTGGCTATGCATATTTAATTACATTTCAGTATAAAAACGAAAATTCGCTAATAATGTTAATGTTATTTTTCCTGACGTATCCATTTCGACTTTCCCTGCTTTAAATATGAATTTATATATTTATCTATATTACTGTGACTGACGTCCATCTATTGATATTTTTATCAAATAAATATTTTATTTTCCTTATTTTATGCACCGTATGCATTCTACTCATATATATTTTATAGTCTGAAATAAATGAAAAAGTTATTTCTCAATTTCACATTCAGAATTCATCACATTTTTCATTCCGGTATTATATTTTAAAATTAAATAATGTTCTAATATCTAACATTTTTATTATTGTTCTTCGTTTCAAAATGAAAAAAGTTTCAATAAATCCTGAAAATTAATTACAAATACTAATCGATCTTGTTTGTTGGAAGTTGAAGCAGAAATTGATCTAAAACTTTGGACGATTTAAAACTGCTGTGGCCATCAGTACGGACATTAGTGAACTAGTAAACTATTTTAAAGTGGAACTATGGACAAAACATTAAATGATTAAATTATATAATGCTGTGTTTTAAAGCGAAAATGTGACACACAATACATGAGTGTATTTAAAGTCATATGGCAACATATCTTGCAGACATGAGTATTTAAATATTTATGTATTATTATTTCTTTTATAACCTGGTTGCATAAAGGTGGCTTTACACGATCAAAGAATTTAAACTATTTTATGTCATATTTTTACATCATATTCTTTGATCAAATGGCTCCGCTTTACACGTTCAAAATTTTTGAACTATTTTCCCTTATAAAGTAGGGGTATCAATAAAGAAAAGAAAAATATAGGTTGATCACAATGATATATGATTTCACATTTGTTTATTTTTCACTTTTAACATTTGATAACAACATAATCCCTAGAATTAACTAAAATTTGAAGTAAATGACCTTGAAATTTAGGACATGCTCTAAGTGAGAATTTCTATGTCATAGCATATGAACTATGAACAGTCAAATTTCTTTGAACGTATAAAGTAGGAATGACGAAACCTGAAAATTTTGGTACCCGGGTACCTGATATGAATACCCGGGTAGTACCGGATACCCGATAATTACCCGTTACCCGATAATTACCCGATACCCGATAATTACCCGATACCCGATAATAACCTGATGCCCGATAATTATCTGATGATATCCTTAAAATATCCCTTATTCTTTTATGTTCATCTTTTTAATAAAAATTTTTGTTATTTGCATATTAATTTATTAAATGAACAAAAAAATATTACTTTCTGATATGGAAATTAAAAAAAAATTGTTATTTTTTATAATATACGAGTATATCAGCAATATAAAATTACAAAATTAAAGAAGTACAATTGATTTAATTATTTAGGAATATCTCATATTTCTATTGGCAAATATCAGCATGGATGATGAATCTGCACTAAGTCTTGATCTTTGTTTTGTTACAATGTTTCCGGCAGCTGAAAACTGTCTTTAACTGGCAACAACAGATTTTAGGTAATGGGTAGATTTCGGGTAACGGGTAATAAATGGGTAACGGGTACATTTCGGGTAATCGGGTACTATTTTTGATACCCGGGTACATTATTATCGGGTAGGTTCCGGGTACCCGGGTACCCATCGTCATTCCTAGTATAAAGTGTCAGAATCACATTGAACAATACGAAGTTGTAGAAATTGATGTAAACTTATGATCGTCTAAAACGCCCTTAAGAGTAGCCAGCGCTGATATTAGAGACGGACATGTGACTGTGAAAATTTTCTTTACTAAATGGTTTTCAAATTAATAATTTATATAAATTTATAGTTCGTTTTTGTAATAAGTTCTGATTTACAACATCAAATTAATGCTTAAGAAAATAACGATTGCTTAATTAATGTAAGTATAATTTTAATGATAAACCTTTTTATTATTAATTGTTATAATTTATAAACTGACAAAGATGTTACTCGTTTATAAAATGAGGACAAATCGTTTGTTAGATTGTTAGTTAATATTTATTTACAACAACTATGGCCGGTTGCACCGTAATTACTTAAATTATAAGTTTTCCTTAAACGGACAATATGAGGAATAAAATGTCAAAGGAATTATTTAACATTGCTGTCAAAATTTCGATTAGATTTTTTTTATTCAAGTTTCGCTTAAAATTTATACCTTGTTGGTGCAACTGGACATGAAAATTTATAATTAAAAATATTCTTCTGTAAGTAGAAAATGTAATTATTATGTATTTAAACATTGATTTATTATATGAAAAACATCTTGAAAACATTTAACTCCGTCACTCTTGACTTGAAAAATTCCCTTTAAAGAAATCTATGGAGGGGTGGGGGGTAAGAGTGTTCACCAATTTCTCACTCTCCATTAATTAATTTTCCTATCATATAGTAAGTAGTTCATTAGATTAATAATAATAAGAGAAATAAAATACGTAAAGAAATTCTAACATACCTATATTACTAATGAAATAATTAGGTATAATACTCAGATTTTTATATAAAAAGGATTCCATAGTTACGTATCATCTACTGCAGATAAATGATAACCTGTCAGTGATTTATTTAAATTGAATGCATTTTATGCATTGCTACCTTCTTAGAATTTAACTAGAAGAAAAAAATATAATTGATTAATTTTACCTAGAATCATGTTTTTTTTTAACTTTTTGCTAAGTATTTGCCAGAAATTTTATTTATTTTTGAAAAAATTAAATAGATACGAACACAACATGTCTAAACGTAGTACATTCCAAACATCAAGCTTTTGCAGATGTATCAAGACACGAAACTCGTTCCTGTTATCGCATCTTTCAACGAAATAAATAAAAATGAGATGGTATATAGAGACGTTATGTGATTATTAATAGATTTGGAATCCTCTTTGTATAAAAATACGAGTATATATTAGGTTTTTGTTAGCAGGTTAAGTGGTACAGATGGTACCCACAATTTATGGTTATGGTTTCTGGTCAATGTTTTTTATTTATCTTTCAAATTATTTTTTAAATATTAAGGTTGTAAAAAAAATGTGTGTTAAAAATAATATTTTATATCTTATACTATAATTTAAAACAACGAACTAGACAAAAAAGCACCTACTTTACATACTTGTTATATAAATGACTATTGTATTGCTATTCAGTCAATAACACGTATAAATTTTTAAAAATATGTTAAAATAAAACAATGTTAAATTGAAACAATTTGAATATTTTATTAATAAATTTTGATTATATGGTACATGTTATTTATTATTAAATTATTTATTTATATTTAAAATAGTATTACAAAATAACATATTATTGGAAAATAGAAATATGACCCTCACTACATTTATGTGTCATATGCCAACATACCTTTAGGCTTACTGCAAATATGCGTCGTCCACATACATAGTATATTGACGGGTTTCTGCCAAAAAGACTTAAATACCAAACATTGTAAAACAATTATACGAAAATTCGTGACAAAATGACAAATCGGTTAATTCAATTTAAGTAAATGATTGGTTTTGACCAAAAGATTCTAACGACATAAATGTTATAAAAATATAAATAATTTTTAAAAATATTCCATCGAAGTAACACAATTTCTTGTTGAATATAGTACTATTAGAATTAAAAGAAAACAGTTGTTTCTTTGTGTATTAATATCTCAAATCAGTCCATATGTGCAAGGTGTACACTGCACATCCTGGAAAAATAGCAAAACTAAAATTATATTACTTACTTATTTATATATTTTTAATTTAATTTTGTCATAAAATATAATTATTTTATTGCGGGAGAAATATGATCACGTAGAATACGTCTTGGTTATCGCAGCTCCTTCGTACAAACACAGCACTATCACAGTCACATTGCGCGGAGAAAGATAGAATACTAAAGTATTAATTTTTTTCCTAATTTTATGAGCAAATGTCTAATACATTACCCACACCCTTCCTAGAAGCAGTGCACGCCCATCCCTAAATACCACCGCACGCCACTGGGTCATATATTATTAATATTTGGATGGAAGCTACTTGACTGAGGAACTAGTAGGAAAATAAAATAAGGTACTGGAGAAAGTAAAATTTTTAACTGAATATAATATTTTCTGAACTAACAGAAATGAGTTCAGCAAAAAAAAACAGCATTTATAAAGAAAATTTTTCACTCAATGATTTTATTGTCGCATTTTAATGGACAGAGACCGATGTATGAGTATTAGGGTTAAGCGTTAAGCCTAGCCAGGTTCGACTCCCGTTAAAACCGTCTTGGATAATTATATGTACTTACATATATTTTGATAAAAGAAGATATATACATTGGAGTTATTAATTTGTTATATGGGGCCCCAAAAATTTGTAACGCTTCAGACCCCATAAATGCTATATCTGCCACTGCTACAAATTATAAATATAGGCATAACAATAAAAAAAAATTAAATAAATTTTATTAGCCTATTTTATTTTCAGTAAAAGAAAATCTAAATAACATTTTTTAAATAAGTAATGTTAATTAAATATTTCAAAATAAAAAATATGAACTTATGGATGAAGTTTATTATTAAAGATGAAAGAAATAATTGATGTATAGTTAATTTTGCGTAGGATTAAATATAAAATAAGAAGGCAAACATCAGTGTAAATCCTTAAGCGCTGTGAACAGCCAGCCGTAATGTCTTGACTAGGAAAAATAACAGCAGATCTAATATATCATCTACTTACTGCATAACGAGCAGTGCTATCTAGATTGAAAAAAAACAAGCGTTATCCGCCTGCTGCTCGTAAATTCCTCGCCTTCATTTTTTACAAAACATACAAAACCGGATGTCGTTTACAAAAACTACTTATAACTAATTTGTAATCATATTTTCTTACATTATATGAAGATGCTGTCTTTCCAACGACGTAACTCACTGTAATTTATTTAAAAACTACTTACACTACCTTAAAAAACTTTTATATTTATGTCTTCGCTTAATATAATTATCTTAATCATGTTGTCCTTTTATTGTGCTTTTGTTTCTTGCTAGTAAAATATGTTTATGATTCATTTTGTTAATGTTTCTTTACACACACTTCACTTCTTGTTATAGGGGTGTACCATACATCTTTTTATTGTTTATATTTGTGGTGCTATTGATTTATCATCAATAATGCAGCATTATTCAAATTATTAAACATATTTGAAATGCCAGAAAATGTTTTCTTTAAATCGTGACATTAAGTGAGATGAATTTCTGTAATTTTTCCGCTTCAAACAGTGTCGCCTGACAAGGGCAAATCTAGGATATTTCGACGGCAGACGCCCAAATGTAAAATAATTAATATTTTTATTTGTATTTTACTTTACTTTACAATAGCCACCGAGTAATATTAACTATAAGTTAGCCATATGTTTTATCCTTTTAAGTATTTTAATTAATATTTTCTTTTATTAGCTGTCATGTTTTTAAAACCGGGAATTTGTAACCATTATTGGAGTACCTACCAAATGTTTTGTATGTTTGATTCAAGATATTAGTACTAGGTTTATTAAATTTATCACTATTTTCATTAGCATTGCCTTTATTCCCAAAAAAACTACAAATATTTCTTGAAAAGCTTACTTATTTGATTGTAATTATTTGCGAGGTGGTGATAGATAACCAAAGTCTTTTCTTCTTTAGTATTACAATCTCACTTCTATAGAGCGCTTTTGTGAAAAGTATAACGTCTAGCCTAACAAGATTGTAATGAACAAGCACGATTCTTAAAAGCACTTTTATTATAAAAGTGCGTTCATAATATGGCCCGTTATCTCTATAAATAAAGTGATTTTTGTAATAAATTTAATTTAATAAGCAAATAATACCATAAAAATTTGGAAAAACATTACATTTCTGTGGTTACTAAAAATTTAACTAAACCTTTATTTAAATACCTAAGTTTCGGTTTCGGTAACGTTTTCGGCCGAAACTGGAAGAGGAGCCTAATATTCAGTTACGTTTCCGGTTTCAGACAAGTAGCCAAGGGAGGGGTTAAAGAAGCTGGAACCCCCCCCCCCTTCTTAATTCTAACGTATTTAGATTAAATTAATCTAAATGTATCTAAATATCTGAAACTTTCATAATAAACCGTATTCAGAGCCTGTTTCGAAGAAGAAGAAAAACTGCAGTGATGAGTAAATAAAGAAATCGCGTACTAATTTCATATTTCAGTTTTTTTTTAGCATAAAGTAGAACATTGTTGGTTTTCAGTAGTTTTTTAACATTTTAAAGTAAATATTTAAACCTTATTGCAGTAAATTTTACTTTATGAAACAGTAAAAGAAAATAATTTTGCTTAAATCCGCCACTGGTTTCTGATGATCAATAAAAGAACACATTAAAGTAAAAAATTTAGGAAATATGATTTAATAATCAGATATTTGCACTTTAACGCTCATATTTAATACATATTATTGTTAGTAAACAGAAATACGCAGCACAAACATTATATTGTGTCCAATGTAAACATTTGTAGCAAACTATGAATTTCAAAATTGAAACTTTTTTTACTGGTTTATGCAAACTAAATTTCCAAAATAGATTTGTTTAAAACAAAATTTAAAATATCTATTTTTATATTTCAGATGTCTAAACTTTTCCTGTTTTTTGTATTATAATTATAATTGACGGGTTATGTTGCCATAATTGTGGTTCACAAATCAAAAATGTATAATTCTGGCGAGTTTCTAGACTGTATCTCAGATTAGAATGGCTCCTGTGTAATGTTTCACGAGAGTCTTGTATTTTTCTTGTTCTTGCCTCAGTCTTGCAAAAGATACAAGACAAGAGCTACAAATTTCAAAGCAAGACAAGGCAAGAAATTGTCGTGCAAGTTAATTGCAAGAATTGCAAGATTTTCTGCATTTCTTGTATTCTTGTTTTTTTGCTCATTTTAAATCTAGATTTATTATATGTAGCTACATTTTATAAATATTTGACAATTATTATGAAAATAACTAAGTATATATTTTTTAAATGTAGATTTTTTTCAACAATATATGTAAATTTCATGAAAAAAATATATAATAGTAACAAATATAATATAAGGATTGTAAAAAGATTTTCTACTTGTACAAACGTCGCTGTTGTGCTAAAAAAATACTTAAAGTATGTGCAGGTATACGTTTTTTTATAATATTCATTTAATAATAATAATTAAAGTGTTCATGTGATACAAATATTAATTTATTATATGTTCAAGATCATTTGCGAATATTATGATATTTTAATATGCAAGACAAGAAATATGCAAGAAAATGATGATCAAGAGAAGATTTTTATATGCAAGATATACTTAATTTTTTTTAAATCGATTTTTCTTAAATATCGGTTTGTCAGTTTCGATTTTTATCGTAAAACGATTTTTTTGTAATACATCATTTGATGTGTAAATCAAAATTTACTGATAATTCCTAATGAAGCCACGACTCGGGTCAAAAATAATTTTTAAATTACTTCAGCTTTACTGTCTTGATCTGAATGTCATTTTTGAAATTAATTTTTTGGATACTACGTAGCTAGTAAAAGTGATTTGGATGAGACGAAATATTCCTCCAATTTTGCTCGTCTCGTCTCGGGCGAGACGAGAACGATTTTACAAATAAAGCTTCGAGACGAGAAAATAAAATCGAGATTTTGAAATTTCAATTTTTCGAAGTTTTAAAATTATTTTTTTAAACGTTATAAATGTGACTTGATTCACGAGGTAGAAATTAAATTTCTACGCCGTCGACGCAGAAAGAAATAAACAAGTATCCGTAGGAAATATGTAAGAAGTAGAATCAGCGAATAAGAAGTAACTTGTACAAGAAAAACCTGTAATGTCGTCCTAAATGTCAGTATAAAACTGGATAACCTAAGAATTAAGTTACTAAAAATCGTCAATAACTGAGTGATTTAAATTAATAACCTGACAATTCTACACTCCATCAAGCAGTATTAACATTATACCAATAAAACAAACTCAAAAACCTGTGTTTTCATCATTATGGTGCATTTTTATATAACTATCTGGTACGCAAATACAAAATGTAGCTGGAGCAGATAATTATATTGAACTTACATATTTATATTGATACTTTTATAGTCTGAAAAATATAATCTGTTTTTCCTTGAAAACTAGAGAAATGTCGGCGAAATTCGAGACTTATGCGAGATAATAATATTCGAGTCTATAGAAATAAACGAGACGAATAAAATATTTTACATTTAAAATAAGCCGATCTGAGAAAAAGAAAAATCCCTCCTTTCGTCTCACTCAACTATTCGCAAATTTTTCCAATAAATTCATGGATCTTATTATATTACTTATGAAAAATACCTGCACTGATGCTTTAATTCTTTATAATTCGAGCGAATAACTAAGTTTATTATAATTCTATTTTTATAAATAAAATTTTCCTCGAAATATCAGGGTCGAGGTGACTTCTTAGAAGGGTTGGCAAAAAACATGATTTATTTAAAATAACATATTTTGATTTGTAATAAAACTTTTATAGCAAATAATATTTTTTTATTATAATTTGTATTTTCTTGTATTTCATAAAAATAAATTATTTTTATTTAAAAAATAAGTTGATTTAAATCATGATTTAAATCAAATTATTTAAATCGGGTCAATCCTGCTTTTTAGTAATGTCACTCAATAAGTTAATTAAATGGATATTATAGTAATCAGTAGTAATGCGCGTCATCCAACGTGACGGGATGCGCAAAATAGTTATTTACTATACAAATGCGGAAACATGAACTTCCGTGTATGAGCGTTTGTTTGAAGTACGAGCGAGCAACGCGAGCGAGTATTTTATTTAGGCGAATGCACGGAAGGTATTTCCGAGAAATTACTGTACAAGATTTTTTGTAATGAACGAATTGATTATAAAAAGTAATTAATAAAAATGTAAAAACTGTCATTTAATCGTCAATAAAACGGATAAACATACGTTGCTATGGACTGTATGCCTATGTTCAGCGTTGTTATTGTTTAAAATGTCAAAATTAGCAATGAAATTTTTATTTAATTTAGATAATTTTTATTCTTTTAAGCAATTGTCCTAAATTATCTTGTTCTTATATTAAATTTGTTGTAATGGCAAAAAAAATATATAACACTTTTAAGCTACTCAATCAAAGTAGTTTCCGTTGAGACACTAGTGCGTAAAAGTAAAACAATAGCGGGAATATGGCCTTTCTGATTGTGAGTTGGCTGCGGGAAACATTAGTTTCTATGTAGTGAGTACAAAAAATAAGTTTACCAAGGGCACAAAATTGCCTACATACGGCACTGGCAAATAGTTACCGGCAGAGTGCTCCACCTGTCACCGAAACTAGACAATAGTTCGGTGATGATTTTTCCGGCAAGTTGAGAACATCCTGCGTCATCAATTCCAACACGAGTCGCCAATCAGAGTAACGACGTCACTTCTGGTCCATTACCCAAACTTATGTCTCGTCTGCAGCCGGTACACAACGAAATAAAACACAATTAGCTGCTAGAACTTGGCCATTAGGATCAGGATCTCTGCTCGCTGTCGAAGCTTTCATACTAGCTTAGATGCCAAGCACAAATAATTCACATGGGCCGTAGGCAATGAATAAGTCGAGTACTGATGGGTGAAATAAAATAAAAAAATTATAATATAATTATTATTAGTATTATGTATATAAAGGGTGGGATCTAAACTTGGGTATATGATTTTTTTCAGAAGTTACTACAGATACAAAAATATACTAAATATCAAAGTTGTAGGAGACCATTTAATTATACAATAAAATATTTTTTAAACCAATAGTTCTCAAGTTACAGTACAAAGTTAATTTTTTTAAATGGGATTAAACATATATTTTATGCCTATTCGATAGAGTTTTTTTTCTGAATTCAACCATGTAATAGTTTTATATTCTTACATAATATTGAAAAATTTAAATTATTATTTTATATTTTAAATTAATGCATAATAGGCTATAGAGGAAAAACTATAACAAAATCTAGCGTTTGTAAGTAATATTGTTGTAGGTGGGTACTAATTTATTTTTTATATTACTTACATTCCAATCTATCTTCAAGGGATATAAAACTATCTTTACATAAAAAAATATTAGAAAAAATGCAATAGAAATTTAAATAATTTTTTATCTTTAAAATCTAGCTTCTTGTTCATTGAATAATGAGCCATTATTAAAATTAATAATGTAATTAGTAATTACTTAGCCAACACAAATTTTGCAGGTAGATAGATACCTAACAGAAAGTAACAAAATATAAGAATCGAACTGAGAACCTTTGACTCTATAACCATGAATTGACGTTGCGTGCAGAGAGCAATAAAATTTCATTGAACTATACTCTTAAAATGAAATAATCTGTATTAAATAAGATATAGAAATGCATGTACTATTGTCCTGTACAATATGGTGACTAAGTTAGCCGGACAGTTTTTGTTTACCAAAAACTATTTTCCCATGTTAAATGCCTACAATCTACAATATATGAAATTTAGACGAAATATATTTCATAAAATATAATGGGCAGAGGCACACCTAGATAAATTATTTGGAATGGGTTGTCAAATACAGATTGTCCATTTTAAGATGTACATTATTACTATCTCGTAGTACTTTATTACAAAATAATAGATAAAATACTTATCGCAGGACAAAGGGCCACTGTACTCTACCTTAACGTCTTGGTTCTTATCACGATATTTTCTCTTATTTTTTCGACAGTTTACAGGCTATTATTCTTTTTTGAGTAATATTTGGATGCTTTCCATTTCTTAGGTACCTATTAAATTTATTTATTTTTAAGAAACTTGAGCAACTCACAAATAATTTGAACAAGGCTCACATCGATTTTCTGTAGTTTTTTCCTTCTTAATGTAACCTCGAAAGTAAAAATTCCCATATTATTTTCATGAACAAAGTTACTATACGTTTCATTTGACTGCAAATTAATTTTTTAAATGCGTCATTTTCAATCTTCAATAATGATTCATAAATTTTTTCTTGTTAGTTTAAATGGTACGTGTTGCAAAAGTTGACAAAGTTGCCTTATTTTGTATACAAATGTAGAAATACTTATATTGTGAATCAATTTACACATACAATAATTATTAATATATCAATGATTATAATTATCATCATGATGTTTGGATGACATGTTTAAATTATTTGTAGTAGACCTGCCACCTGATTATAAACATACACTTGTATTCTACATAATATATTATCTTATATTAGAAATTAAATAATAATTATTAATTAATATTAGGACGATATATGCCTGGAGGGTATATTGGTACCTGACTATAAACACACTAAAGTATTGTGGATTGCAATTTATCAATAATAATTATCATTATTACAGATTTAACAAAAAAAATTATGTCTACGATTTTTAAACATGAATATTTGTAGGCGTAACAGGCACCCACAGACCTGTATTCCAGAGTCAATACGGGCTCCAATATAGATTTAAAAGAAAATTTTGAATGTATATTTAAGCTTTTTCTAAAAATTATTTTTCCTCGCTTTAAGAT
Organism: Stenolophus ochropezus; assembly: GCA_035578165.1. NCBI lineage: Eukaryota > Metazoa > Arthropoda > Insecta > Coleoptera > Carabidae > Stenolophus > Stenolophus ochropezus. Next base: position 46,063,425 of record JAQOWZ010000002.1, on the reverse strand, counting down.
GTGCAAAAGTTGATATAATGTTTGATACATCTATTTTTCTGGCAATTTCATTTTCTATTGGTGTCTGGAGCAATTGGAATGAAAACGAATCCGAAATTTCTTCCGAATATTTTTTATATCCCTGATTTATTTGGTGTTATCGTTATAAAACGCATTATTAGACAAAAAATTTTGTTTTTAAATAAAACGCAAAAAGTTGAATAAGTTCCTATAATCCTTGTACGCTAAATTATGCGCATTTTTTGCTGCACTTTATTTAAACTTATTTCACTGGAAAGTGAGATCATTCTATGGCCAATTATTCAACTTGCATTCGTTTCATATTTTTCAACTTATCTTTGATATTGATCATATTTTGTAAAATTTTGTTAAAATTGTTATTACTATTCCTTACAGCATTACACAATAGTTATTTATGCAACTACTGTGTAAAGTAAGTTTTTTTAGTCGAGTGCTGTAGCCGAATGCAGAATTTATAGCACGAGATAAAACACACTTATTGCATATTTTTCCTGCAACCGAAATATTAATAAAAATTAATTTCAAAAGTACATGAAATCATTGATATATGTACCTATGTGTTTCCGTTGCCTGGCAAAGGTTACTTTTTTTAGGCACGGTTGTAGGGAAAATAATCTAATCACTCGAAATCTTGCACAGAAAGTGTTTTAATTTTTTCCTACATATTTCTCAAGATATATATTCTGTCTGTTCTTAATGTTGTCAGTCATATACTCAGTTTATTAAAAAATCAAGCCAACTAAATTATAATTTTTATTAAGTTTCTCCCAAAAGTAAAATTTTCTTTTGAAAAGGCCGATTGGAACGAAAAATGGAAGTGCATAACTACTTGTTATAGCAATTCCATAAATAAGATTTCAACATTTACGTCTAATTGTTTCAGAGTTATGAGAAAAATAAAATAATACTACAAGCAATGTGCCCTTTTGACACTGTCAATTGCAATACAGAGGGGAAATGTACAACTAGATATTATAGGAATCCCATGTTTTATATAAAAACATTCTACGACTAATCATTCTTGAGTTATGTGTACGTACGTACAAACATCACGCCGAAATTAGCCAAAATAGATTCGGGAATAGTCAAAATGGATATTTCCGTTGAAACTGAAATTTTTCACGATTACAATAATTCCTTTACTTTGTACAAGGAAGTAAAAATAGTCAATGCCGACTCATCCTATCGTCACGGGATAGTTAGATACAGAAGCGACACTCCGTGTCGGTACCTTTTATGTTACCCTATTCAGTTCAATGACCTTGGAGCATTGTGTAGACCTTTAAATTTGTTGCCTTCCCCAATCTCTCTCTAAGATGTGACGAAACTTTCCGATTTTAAACAATGAGCCCTTTAAATTTGTTGACATTCCCCATCTCTTTCTAATTTTCGTTTCTCTGTCATACTGTCGCTTCTGTATAAATCTATTCTGTGCTATCGTCATATACTTCACAATTGGTCTACAGAATCACACATATTAGTAAAAGGCACCGCGTCGAGTCGGCCGCTGCTTCAGATTTTGCAACGCCACTACAGGACAGAAGAATAATGTACAGTATAACAATAAATGTTGTCAATGTTTATGTGTGTACTGGTGGGTAATTTTTGTTAAGATTTTATCTGTGGTTCACATTTTTAATAAGATGCTAGACAACAGAATATATTTATAATTGAATAGTAAAGGAGTTGAAGAAGTTCGGAATATTTAAGTCCACCTGCATTACCATCATAACAACTTGGCAGTTTTGTCCCGCGCCGCGGTTAATGTTAATTACACGATTGTCTCGAACTCGACGCCCAAATTAATTACACGGAGCCGTGAGCTTGTGCGTCTCCTGCTCCTGCTGCGTCTCCTGCTCCTGCGGCGTCCTGCAGGAAGTCGCGACCGCGCGCTCGTTAATTGCTTTCAGCCGACGAACACGAAATTGGGGTATAGGTCACAATAATCACGGGATTTTTAACGGCCGCTTCTCCCGAATAAATCAGGAACAGATGTAATTATGCTTAAGTTGTTTTCATGTTTTAATGCTCAACGTTTGCGGCCTAATTTTAAAAGAGGTTACTCAAAAATTCTAAAAGTAACGAACGCAAAAATACATTAAAGTGGAACCTTGACATAACGGATATAGATATAAAGGACAAAATATTCGATCATATGTAAAAATTTTAAAAACATTGCTGTTAATGTTATACAGGGTGGAAATGAACTTAATGTCATAAATTTAAGGGTTGGTAGTATGACATGTGTAGATTACAAAAGTGAAAGAATTTTTTAAAAATTCGAAAAACCGAAATTCGACTTTTCGTAAGGAAACTTTTTGTTACTGCTGTTTTAATTTATATTTCATTAAAAATGTGTTTATCAAAAATACATTCAAAATTTGTTGTATAACATATTATTCTTAATAATTAAATTAAATAGTATTTTTAAAGAAAATTATGTTTTTATTTACTGAAGAATGTAAATGCGTTGCCAGTAGTCCAGTAGTACAAAAACTAAAATTAAATACGCGATTTTTTTTAAAAAAATTCTTTCACTTTCGTAATCTACAGATGTCATACTACGCACCCTTAAATCTATGACATTAAGTTCATTTCCAACTTGTATATGTGTAAATTCAAGTGTCACCAATCGTGAACGCAACACTGATGTTTATAATTAAGGAGGTTATACAGGAATTTCTCGATTTGCTTTATACATGTGCATTACTAGTCTATGTCGCTTAAGCGCGTACGGAAGTAGTATATAGTGCAACAAATAAATAAAGTCGCCTATTTCCCACGAGGTGTGAAAATTTCGGCACGAAACGAAATCGAGTGTTGGAGTCACAAGGTGAGAAATAGGAGATTTCGATGATTTCTCACACATTAACCCACGATTGTGAAAAATACACAACTTTCAAGCTTTATATGGTGTGAGAAAAGTGCCACTTTCCATAGAGGTCGTGGAAAAAAATTTACGTGAGTTTATTTCAACGTAAAACATGGTGTTTTGATTACAACTAGGTATTTGATTGACGGCAATGTATTAAAGTGTTTATTTTAAAATGAAACATAGCAGATGTAATATTGAGATTAAACAATAGCACTTTCATAACAAATAATGCATATTGTCATTGTAAGGTTTTAAAAATAACAATTGTTATTTGAGATTTTTTTGTCTAATAAATCAGTAACTTGAAAATTGCGTTTAAATAGTAATTTTGAATAAAAAAGTTCAATAATTGGGTGATTGGTATGGGTGATCCGCAATCATTACAGATTCGGTATGGGTACTTGGGCACCCACAGCACCCATGCATTCGGCGCCTATGATAATATAAATACTCTCTTTCCCGCAAGTAACCTCACGTCATCAAATTCTGTTGAAAGAATGATTAAACTTTTATCTTCCATCTTTGTCTTATACATAAAGAATAGATGAGACTTTTATTCGCTGTCTCCTTACCGTACTTGTTATAGAGGTGTATATACTATCTGCGTCCAACCAACGACAAAAATGAAATAGAAAAAACAGTAGTGTAATTGCGATAACACATATTTTAAAATATTAAAAAAAATGAATATGTCACTCCTATCATTTATTAACGTGATTTTGACGTCTACAATTTGCGCTTCATTGTGTGTTGGTAGTTTCGTTTGTTTAATTTACAACTCTCTTTGTATGTTTCATCCATTATTATATTTGCATATAATGCTGACAGTGATATTTATTTATTTCGGAAATCACACGATTTCATCCAACAAGATGATGTCATCAATTCCCCTTCCCACTAAAGATTTGAATCACATGTTACAATTGATGACATGAGTATCAACTTCGGGACATTGACTGAACTTATGATGATAAAGGTGAAGGTTATCAACCTGCAGCTTCTACAAGGGACCTACAGCTTTTGAACCGCTCGGACCCAGCGAAATTTTTATTTGTTTAAGTTTGGCAGCGGTGGGATTTGAACCCCAAATTTCACACTCCTATTAATTTGACTCGCAGTACACTAACCCATTGATCCGTCACTGCCCTCTATATATTTTACTAGATGTGCTAAAATAAATAAATAAATAAATAAAAAAAATAAATAAATAATATATATATATATATATATATATATATATATATATATACAGGGTGGTGACCGCGACCCCGGAACATAGGACTTTCACATGTAAAATCATACTTTCTTAATTTCCTGCTCCCCTAATTATTTTAGGTAAAAAAGCTTCAAATAAAAGTTGTAGAGCATAGAATTCTACATCAGAATAAATAAACAGAATTAATTTTACATGTCTTATAACGGCAGAAATTAAATATGAAAATACTGAAAATTAGCTCAAAAATAGGGATAGCCGTGGAAATGAAACAAAATTGTAAAGAAAAGATTGACATTTTCTTATCACTAACATTCGATTTTAAATTATATTCTTCTGACAGATAAAACTTCAATCTTTTCTTTACAATTTTGTTTCATTTCCACGGCTATCCCTATTTTTGAGCTAATTTTCAGTATTTTCATATTTAATTTCTGCCGTTATAGGACATGTACAATTAATTCTGTTTATTTATTCTGATGTAGAATTTTATACTCTACAACTTTTATTTGAAGCTTTTGTACCTAAAATAATTAGGGAAGCAGGAAATTAATAAAGTATGATTTTACATGTGAAAGTCCTATGTTCCGGGGTCGCGGTCACCACCCTGTATATATATATATATATATATATATATATATATATATATATATATATATATATATATATATATATATATATACCGGGTGTCCCAGCTCGACCGACACATGGGAGTTTTACATGGGAAATCAGTTAATTATGAATACTATCTCCTCAGTGCAAGATATTAACTTGAAATTTTGTATGCTTATTGGGGAATATTACTTCTATGAATTACAGTTATTTGAAATATGTAATTTCGTCTGCAAGACGAGATTTATTAAATTATAAAATCTAACATTTTCGTTCAAAATCAGTCAGCCATGGAAATAAAAGAAACTATCTATGTGACAGTTCTGACAGTTAATGACATGCCATTGTAGATATTTATATTTTTGTAATATTGGTATATTATTTAACGAAAAGAATCTAAATTCAACTTAAATAATATTAAAATACAGGAAATAATAATTAAAATCAGTGATACTTCACTAAACTGTCAGATAAATATTTTCTTTTATTTCCATGGCTGTCTGACTTTGAACGAAAATATTAGATTTTAAATTTAATAAATCTCGGCCTGCAGACGAAATTGCATATTTCAAACAACTGTAATCCATAGAAATAATATTCCCCAATAAGCATACAAAATTTCAAGTTAATATCTTGCACTGGGGAGATACTATTCATAATTAACTGATTTCCCATGTAAATCTCCCATGTGTCGGTCGAGCTGGGACACCCGGTATATATATATATATATATATATATATATATATATATATATATATATATATATATATATTACGGAGAAGAATGAATGACATCCATGAACAAGTCCGTATAACCATTCAAGGTGCCAGCGATCGGATGAAGGACCAGTATGACGTCAAGGCTGAGAAAAGTGATTATCAACCTGGAAATTTGGTGTGGCTTTATAATCCACAAAGACGTCGCGGCTTATCGCCCAAGCTGCAAAGGAATTGGGAAGGTCCTTACGAGATCATCAAAAGAATAAATGATGTGGTCTACAGAATTAGGAAAACACCTAATGGAAAGCCGAGGGTAGTCCACTTCAATCGGTTAGCCCCTTTTGCTGGTGATAACTTTGATGATCATCGTGGAGCGACGGTTCGCCGTGTTGTACCTGAGGAACCTACATTTGAAGACTTTATGGAAAGCCATTCCACTGGTCACAAAGCACGGTATGGCGTGACACGAGAAGAACAACGAGATCTGTTCACCGTGTCCCCAGAATATTCCCTCGCTCACTGTGTAGCGAAAGACATTAAAATGTCCCGCGGCATCGCTTCAGTTTTTAAAAGAAAATTTGGACGAATACAAGAACTGGCCAACCAACGTCCAACTGTCGGGAAAACGCTACAACTGAAGGATGATAACGTAGAAAACAAGCGGTACCTTTACTACCTGGTTACCAAACAGTACTCATATCAGAAGCCGTCATACCGCAGTTTATGGGACTCGTTGTGCGATATGAAGGACCATATTTTGAAGAACGACATTATGAAGCTGGCAGTACCGAAGATAGGCTGTGGACTAGATGGTTTGGATTGGAGGATTGTTAGAAGCATGTTAGAAACAATCTTCCGCTTTACCGGAGTGGAAATTCTAGTCTGCAGCTTCAACTCTACCGGTCAAGAAGAGCTCAAACGGACCGTCGACTGTTACTTCTTCAAGACTTCCAGATGCACCAAGGGTGATGCATGCAGATTTCGTCATAACGAACTGTTTCGGGACGAAACAGTCTTAAGGAGGGGGCAATGTAGCGAACCTAGGGTCGCGGAGCGGGCGGCGGCGCGGGCGGCGGCCGCTAGCGAGCGGGTCAGAACACGTCCGTTCGCTTCCCATTGTTCTGATTTCCAAGGAATCAAAGAATCTTCTAGAATGATGTATTTTAATATAAATACCCCGACCAAAACGTCGCGAGGACAGTCTTGTATGGATACGGGTAGTGAACACATGGTGATATAAATAAAGAGATGGTGATATAAATAGTTGGTAATATAATTATTGTTGAAATAAATATCGCGTAGTTTTAATTGTTTAAATAAATTATCTTAGTGTTTAAGTCTTTATTTATAATTATTAGTATTAAATTAGTGTTTATATTTGTTAATTCTTAGTGTTAGTTATTTTTCAATATTCTTTATAATTCATATTTTTTTAATTAAACATAGTTATATAAATATTAGTGTTTTAAATCAATTTTACACTTCACCTAAATAAATAAAACGTTACAATTGGTGTCAGGTGTGAGGGTTAATAAACTGTGAAGTGTAAATAAAAATAAATAAAATGGCTACTAAACAAGTAAAATTAAGTGAATTAAAAGTGGCTGATCTCAAGACGGAGCTGGAAGAACGAGAGTTAGAGACATCGGGAACCAAGACTGTTCTACAACATCGTCTACGGCAAGCTCTAATAGAAGCTGGTGAAAATCCTAATGATTTTCTATTCGAAATTGATGATTTTATTAAATCAATAGAACAAAAATTAGAAGAAAGTTCTAGAAAATCCGAAGAAAATTCTAGAGCATTGAAAGCAGAACTGATAGAAAATTTAGAACAAAAATTGACGAATAATTCTCGAACATTAGAACAAAAATTAGAGGAAAGTTCTAGAAAATCTGAAGAAAATTCTAAAGCTTTAGAACAAAAGTTGGCGGAAAGTTCTCGAACTTTGGAAGAAAAGTTAACAGAAAATTCTAGAACTTTAAAAGAAGAATTAATAGAAAATTCTAGAATTTTACAAGCGAAATTAACAGAAAATTCTAGAATATGGGAGGAGAAATTAATGGAAAATTCTAAAAGTTTGGAGGATAAGCTAAACGAACAATTGAAAGAAAGTTCTAGAATATTAGAAGAGAGAATAGAAACCTACGAGAAAAAAGTTGAAGAGTTGCAGCAAAATTTCTCTAATATTACGCCAGCGGTATCAAATTCTAATGTGGCAGATATTATTCAAGTAAACAAAACAGTAAAAGCGGAACATAATTCAAAACTGCACATTAAAGCACCCGAATTCGATGGCAAGTCATCATGGCCGAATTATGTAAAACAATTTGAAGCCGCTGCCAAAGCAAATGGCTGGACTACCAAAGAAAAGGCTACTGCGCTGACAGTTTCGCTACGTGGAGAAGCCATCGATATCCTACAAACGTTAAAAGAAGATGAACAAGAAGATTACGAACAACTTGTTAAGAGATTGGATATGCGATATGGCAATGCGCATCTGTAGCAAGTGTACCAGACACAACTGAGGAACCGATATCAGAGTTCTAAAGAAAACCTTCAAGAATTCGAAGCTGATATAGCTCGTTTAGTTCGTCTGGCACACCCTACAGCTCCTGACAGCGTTTTGAAATGCCTAGCCACACAAGCCTTTATCTATGGGGTCCGAGATAATGAAACTCAGCAGGCACTACGATTGGCTCGACCAAAAACTCTGGTTGACGCACTTTCATATGCCTTAGACCATGAAGCTGCGAAACAAGCTTCACGTAACCAATCGCGAGTGCGAAATATCGATGCTGAGAGGCCCGAAGACACCGAAGATCTAGAAGACAAGATAAGACGAATTACGTCTGAAATTAATGCTGCTGGAAGAAAGAAACTCCGCTGTTGGAATTGCGGTGAATTAGGTCACCCGCAAAGGCTCTGCAGAAAACAACAGAAGAAAGCAGAACCAAGAAAGGAAGAAAAGGAGTCGGGAAACTAAGTCGGGTTGATGCGAAGGGGCAATCGTCGACCCGTAATCCAGTAGCCCCAGAATCCATTAGTTATGTCGCATCCCTACATCATCAAGCTAATAGCATCTATGTAGACGGCTCTATCGACAGAAGGCCGCTTAAAATGTTACTGGATACGGGTGCGACAAAAACAATAATCAGACCCGACTTAGCAAGAAAACTGTGCAGAAAACATCTACTTCCAACAAAGTGGCAGATACGCACAGCCACCGGAGAACAAGCTACCGCATCTGGAGAAATAGATTTGAGCATCACTGTTGGAAAAACGTGCATTAAACATCGTGTACTGGTAGCTGATGTAGAAGATGAATTCATTCTCGGCATGGACATTATGAAAAAGCATGGATTTAAACTTGACCTGAAGAATGGAGTGATGATGGTCAATGATGAAGAACTGGTATTAAATCCACGAGACGACAATGCCATGCGAGTATTAATAACAGAAGATGTAACCCTCCCAGAACGAAGTGAATCAATCGTGGAAGCACAGCTAGAGGGTAGCTTCTGTGAGGGAAACATTGTCATGCTCCAGCCAAAAAACGATGATGCCAAAACTGGGACTGGAGTTGTAATTGGAAAAGCCTTGCTCAAAACTGACAAGGTAATCCCAGTTCGAGTAATGAACATAAATTTTTATCCCATTATACTGAGGAAAGGGACCATAGTAGGAGAATGCTCAACGGTATCATCGATTATTCGAACTGTGACGGCCAAAGACAACACATCCTGTGCAGTTCCGGATATTCTGTTGAAGGAGCTGTCAACATCGTTCCAGGACTTGACCGCCGACCAGAAAACCAAGGCTAAGGGTTTAATTAGCAACTTTCAAGATGAGTTCCAATTGAACAAGAAGGACAAAGGAAGAACCAATGTAGTCCATCATAAAATAGACACCGGAGACGCAAGACCCATCCGCCAAACAGCAAGAAGATTACCACTGGCGAAACGAGAAGAAGCAGAAGAAATTATAGAGGACATGAGGACGGAAGGTGTGATTGAACCTTCAAGCAGTCCATGGGCTTCACCAGTGGTGCTAGTGAAGAAGAAGGATGGCTCTACGAGATTTTGCGTCGATTATCGTCAACTTAACAACGTGACGAAGAAGGATAGCTACCCACTACCCCGAATAGACGATACATTGGACACATTGGCAGGATCAAGGATCTTCTCTACTCTTGATCTAAAGAGCGGATACTGGCAAGTGGATTTAGACTCAAGAGACAAAGAAAAAACGGCATTTACCATCGGTACCGGTCTTTGGCAATTTACTGTTATGCCATTTGGGCTCTGCAATGCCCCTGCAACATTTGAACGGCTTATGGAAACCGTGTTGGCTGGACTGTCGTGGAAAACATGTTTGGTTTACCTCGACGATATTATTGTGGTAGGAAAAACGTTCGAGGACCACATGAAGAACTTGGAAGAGGTTTTCCTAAGATTGAGGAAGGCTAAACTGAAACTCAGTCCAAAGAAGTGTCACTTGTTTCAAAAAGAAGTTCATTATCTTGGACACGTAGTTTCTGGTAAGGGTATTGCAGTTGACCCGGAGAAAATAAGGGCTGTGAGTGACTGGCCAGTACCGAGGGATAAACATGAATTGAGAAGTTTCCTTGGTCTCTGTACATACTACCGACGTTATGTACCTGGATTTGCCAACATAGCGAAGCCATTGACAAGGCTTACTGAAGAAGGCAGAAAATTTATCTGGGAGATGGACTGTCAAGCTGCGTTCAAACAACTTAAATATTCCTTGACAAGCGCACCTGTTCTAAGTTATCCTTTACCAGAAGGAGAATTCGTTCTTGATACAGATGCCAGCAACGTTGGAATTGGTGGCGTTCTTTCCCAGATACAAGACGGACAAGAGAAGGTTATTGCCTATTTTAGTAAGACCTTGTCTAAACCAGAGAGGAATTATTGCGTTACCAGAAAAGAACTTTTGGCTGTCGTGAAATCCGTGGAGCACTTCTACAAATATTTGTACGGTAGAAGATTTCTTATAAGAACTGACCACGCTGCTCTCAAATGGCTGCTACAATTTAAGAATCCTGAAGGTCAGGCAGCTAGATGGATTGAAAGATTGCAAGAATATAACTTTGTTATTGAGCATCGAGCAGGTACAAGCCATCGTAATGCTGACGCATTATCAAGAAGACCTTGCCAGGACGAATGCAAGCATTGCAGTCGTCTAGAAGAAAAACTCTCTACCATCGCCAGAACAACAGTAGTAAATGATAGTTGGCAAACGGAAGACCTTCGCAAGGACCAAGAGAATGACTCGGACTTGAAAATCATACTGGATTGGAAACGTGGCGATAGCAGACCAGTTTGGGAAGATGTTGCACGACACTCACAAGGTGTAAAATCGTATTGGGCGCAGTGGGATTCTATTGTGGTTGAAGAGGGCCTCCTGAAACGTGTCATAGAGAATACGGAAGGTACTGAGAGTAGGACCCAGCTGATAATCCCTAGAAATAGAGTACCGGCAGTATTGCAAGAGATCCACGACGGATCTGGACATTTTGGAGTAAATAAAACCCTCGAAAGATTGCGCCAACGATTTTACTGGGTAAATTGCAAAGAAGATGTTAAAGAGTGGTGCAAGAAATGTGTGGTCTGCGCGGGAAGTAACGGGCCACATAAGAAAAGAAGAGCTCCTATGCGCCAATATAACGTTGGAAGTCCGTTTGAACGCATTGCGATTGACGTGGCCGGACCATTCCTCGAAACTGATGATGGAAATAAATACATAGTAGTAGTAATGGACTACTTTACTAAGTGGGTCGAAGCCTATCCATTACCCAACCAGGAAGCCGTAACGGTCGCTGAAGTTTTGGTTAAAGAATGCATCTGCCGATTTGGAGTACCGCGAGAGATACATTCCGACCAAGGAAGGAATTTCGAGTCTGCTCTGTTCCAAAATATCTGTAAGATATTAGGAATAAAGAAAACCAGAACTACTGCATTACACCCGCAGTCTGATGGCATGGTTGAACGGATGAATAGAACAATAAATCGGTATTTGTCAAAGGTAGTCTCTAACCATCAACGGGACTGGGACCGACATCTTCATCTGTTCTTATTGGCTTACCGTTCATCCGTGCATGAGACAACAGGGCAGACACCAGCAAACATCTTATTCGGGCGGGAGTTGCGCTTACCATGCGACCTGATATTTGGCAGTAAACCCGGTGAAGATCTTGCCGGGGAGGATTATGTGACGGACTTACGGAGAAGAATGAATGACATCCATGAACAAGTCCGTATAACCATTCAAGGTGCCAGCGATCGGATGAAGGACCAGTATGACGTCAAGGCTGAGAAAAGTGATTATCAACCTGGAAATTTGGTGTGGCTTTATAATCCACAAAGACGTCGCGGCTTATCGCCCAAGCTGCAAAGGAATTGGGAAGGTCCTTACGAGATCATCAAAAGAATAAATGATGTGGTCTACAGAATTAGGAAAACACCTAATGGAAAGCCGAGGGTAGTCCACTTCAATCGGTTAGCCCCTTTTGCTGGTGATAACTTTGATGATCATCGTGGAGCGACGGTTCGCCGTGTTGTACCTGAGGAACCTACATTTGAAGACTTTATGGAAAGCCATTCCACTGGTCACAAAGCACGGTATGGCGTGACACGAGAAGAACAACGAGATCTGTTCACCGTGTCCCCAGAATATTCCCTCGCTCACTGTGTAGCGAAAGACATTAAAATGTCCCGCGGCATCGCTTCAGTTTTTAAAAGAAAATTTGGACGAATACAAGAACTGGCCAACCAACGTCCAACTGTCGGGAAAACGCTACAACTGAAGGATGATAACGTAGAAAACAAGCGGTACCTTTACTACCTGGTTACCAAACAGTACTCATATCAGAAGCCGTCATACCGCAGTTTATGGGACTCGTTGTGCGATATGAAGGACCATATTTTGAAGAACGACATTATGAAGCTGGCAGTACCGAAGATAGGCTGTGGACTAGATGGTTTGGATTGGAGGATTGTTAGAAGCATGTTAGAAACAATCTTCCGCTTTACCGGAGTGGAAATTCTAGTCTGCAGCTTCAACTCTACCGGTCAAGAAGAGCTCAAACGGACCGTCGACTGTTACTTCTTCAAGACTTCCAGATGCACCAAGGGTGATGCATGCAGATTTCGTCATAACGAACTGTTTCGGGACGAAACAGTCTTAAGGAGGGGGCAATGTAGCGAACCTAGGGTCGCGGAGCGGGCGGCGGCGCGGGCGGCGGCCGCTAGCGAGCGGGTCAGAACACGTCCGTTCGCTTCCCATTGTTCTGATTTCCAAGGAATCAAAGAATCTTCTAGAATGATGTATTTTAATATAAATACCCCGACCAAAACGTCGCGAGGACAGTCTTGTATGGATACGGGTAGTGAACACATGGTGATATAAATAAAGAGATGGTGATATAAATAGTTGGTAATATAATTATTGTTGAAATAAATATCGCGTAGTTTTAATTGTTTAAATAAATTATCTTAGTGTTTAAGTCTTTATTTATAATTATTAGTATTAAATTAGTGTTTATATTTGTTAATTCTTAGTGTTAGTTATTTTTCAATATTCTTTATAATTCATATTTTTTTAATTAAACATAGTTATATAAATATTAGTGTTTTAAATCAATTTTACACTTCACCTAAATAAATAAAACGTTACAATATTTTGTAAAAGATACTTAATGAAAAATAATGTATTTGTTAATAAATATATTTAAAATTTATTGATTTTAATTAAACAATTTACTCTAAATAGTCTTACAGCTCTTACAAAATTTAAGGCAAATGTTACTCTGACAATAGTAGAATAACAACCTGTAAAAACAGCCTTTTCACTAGAGCCATAGCTCTGTAATAAGACGTTTACGATAGTCATAAAATAATTTATAAGTTAGTAGTTGCATTGTTTACTTTATTGAAAGTTGTATTTTGTTCTTATTTTATAAATGTTTGACATAACCTTAGTAATTGACAGGATGTTGTTACGATTTTAATATTACTAGCGAATAATATAAATTATAAAACAATATATTCTTTCAAGGAGATGACAGGATCACTTAATCCTCGCCAGTCAGTTTCTCCAGTTTCTCCTATCAGCAGTAAAATTGTTTTTGTGTTACGTTGCCAAAAATGTAAAACATTATTGAAAGTGTCAACGAATATAAAAATTAAAAATCAAAAATTTTTATGAGGATACCACATGAATTACTTATCCGTCAATTAAATTATACACATTTATAAATTTTACTGCACTTCATATAAACTTATTTCATTTGAAAATGAGATACAATATTCCAACCAGTCCTACATGCAAAATTTCAACATTTTACGGCTAATCGTTCTTGAGTTATGCGAAAAATTCAAACAAACTTTTTGAGCAAAGTGCTATTTTAAAACTGCCGATTGCAATAAAAAAATATGTGCACAACTACATGTTACAGCAGTCCCACACACAAGATTTCAACATTCTACGGTTAATCGTTTTGAGCTATGCGAAATATTAAAAAAAATGAGCAAAGTATCATTTTAGTTCTACCGATTGTAATAAAAAAGGGGTGCGCACAACTAGATAGTCCCACATACATAATTTCAACATTCTATAGCTAAACGTTATGCGAAAAATTAAAAAAAAGGTGCACAAGTAAATTTTACAAAATACAAAATTTCAACATTCTACAGATAAATGTTTTTGAGTTATCCAAAAGATTCAAAAAAACTCTTCAAGAAAAGTGCTGTTTTAGCACTATCGATTGCATTAAAAAAAGAGGTGCACAATTAGGGGTTATAACAGTCCCACACACAAGATTTCAACATTCTACGACTAATCGTTTTGAGTTATGCGAAATATAAAAAAAAAAAATCGAGCAAAGCGCCATTTTAGCATTACTAGTTGTAATAAAAAGATCTGCACAAACTAGACAGTCCCACATACAAAATTTCAACATTCTATAGCTAAACGTTATGCGAAAAATTAAAAAAAACTCTTCGAGTAAAGTGCCCTTTTAATACTGCCGATTGCAATAAAAAAAGATGTTTACAAATAAATGTTACAAAGTACAAAATTTCAACATTCTACAGCTAAATGTTTTTGAGTTATCCGAAAAATTCAAAAAAACACTTTTCCTACGACCACTGTTAAAAATAGTTTTTTTAACGGTTGCTTAGCAAGTTAAAAATAACAGTTTATAACACAGTGAATATTTTTAAATCGTTGTCGTTGACAACGAATTAAAAGTAAAAAAAAAATTTACTTTTCACACTAGTGTTAAAAAGGAACTAAATCTAGTTACCTGTCATAAATGTCAATCTATAATGCTTAGTTTTTATTTACTAATACATAACTAGGGTCGTAGGAAAAATAGTGTATGATATATGTGTTAAAAGTGATTTTATTTCGTTCGTGGGGTTTGTTACACTCAGCTTCGACTTCCCCACTCACTCATAAAATGTCACTTTTAACACTTATATCATAAATAACTATTAAGTAAAGTACCATTTTAGCACTACCGATTGCATTAAAAAAAACGTGCACAACTAGATATTATAGCACTTCTGAGTACAAAATTTCAACATTCTGCAGCTAAAAGTTATTGAGTTACTCTAAAAATCTTGGAATAAAGTGCCCTTTTATCACTGCAAATTGCAATAAAAAAAAGTTTGGTGCACAACTAGATGTTACAAAATACATTTCAACATTCTACTGCAAATCGTTTTTGAGTTATGCGAAAAATAGAGAGATTCATAACTAGATGTTAAAGCAACCCCATATATAGTGCATATGTACGTATGTACAGACGTCACGCCGAAACTCAATTTAGGAATTATCAACACAGATATTTCCGTTGAGATTTGAAAACCGATTTTTTTTGCAATTACAATACCTTATTTACTTCGTACCGAAAAGTAATAATGTAATTTCAATAAAATATTTTGTACTAAGTAGGAGTACGTAATAATAAATGCATGATTCGATTTAGTGATTTGCTACATGATTCCATTGATTCGGCCGCTCAGCGTCTAATTAAATATTAAAGACAGTTTACACAAACCGCCGTATCACCTCACGATGCCTTGAACGTCAGGCAAACATTTACCTTCGGAATTGTTCCTTTAAAACCCCAACTCATAAAACGCTATTTACCTCCAATGTCTCTCTTTTTATCATAAATACTTTGTTGTAAAATTACAATGTTTGCTTAACTTTATTATTATGTTAATGTTGCTTTTTGTTATTTGTTATACATTATAAACATACGCAAATTTTGTGAGCGTATGCCAAAATGAAAAATGTCGTTGTACCTAATTAATAATTATTGTTAAACAGTAATGTCAACAAAAATTGCTGAACATTTTGTTTAACAATAATTATTAATCTGATATTTAATTTACGATTTTGTAACCCATGAAAAATATGTACAACAAAATTGTTAATTATATAAAATAATTATCAAAGTTTGTAAATATTTTATGAGGTACGCTTGAAGGCTATGTTGATACATTATTGTAAACATTCATATTGTTGCACATTTTTCTATTGTTTCATATAAAATCATGATAAATCTCATAAATATTAAAATATACAAACATACAGTGAGTTAATAAATTAAAATGTTTTATTATCAAAATGCGACCAACAATACTTCTGCGCTTTATATTCGTCTGGCAACATACCCTTCAGTTATATACATATGTAATACCACAATTAGAATTTTATGTGAAATTTTTTGCGTTATGGTCACGACTGATTGTTGCAACGAAAATCAAACGAGTTAGCAGGACGAGTGACGATTTTCTAAACAAACAAGCTACCAGCAAGAGTGAGTTAGGCAAAAATTACAAGTAAAATTCTAGTTACGAATGGTATTCGTCATGAAAATTCCTCGAAATATTTTTTTTTTCAATTAATTACTTGACACAATTTTGACAGACGTTGTATCTAAGCAACGCCTATTTAGTCGTATAAATTCCGCGGCAATTGCCAGTAACTGACAATTGTCGGTGAGAATTGAATCTGATTGGTTCAATTCACCACAATATTGTGATTTAACTGGATGACAAATTATGAGTGGAATTGACAATGAGATTTGAATCTGATTGGTTCAATTCGCTAAAATACTGTGATTTAATTGAATGATATATATTATTATTTCTCCAAATTAACAAACTTTACAATATAAATATAGTAAGTAAATATTGTTAAAAAAATTCTAATTAGCATTTTTTTATTGAATTATATATATATATATATATATATATATATATATATATATATATATATATATATATATTATTATTATTATAAGCCTAGCATCAATTACTTTACTAAGCATTGTTTATATAAACCTAGTATTTGTTATTTTTACCGTACATTTAAAAATTATTACTGACAATTTCACTGATAAATTTATAAACCAATCTAAATTCAAGATTCTACCTAGTTACTAAGATTTATTTCGACAAAACACCGTCATAAAAAAAATCGCATTCTTTAAGCCAATAAGATTTTTATATTTTACAAGTTTTCTTGTTAAGCGAAGAATTTTTGACGTTCTAAGAGTGCCTAGAAACTAGAAACATATTGTTTTTATATCTGTCAAAGTTGTTTTTTGTTTACTTATTTTTATTTTGGAAATCATCCTAATACTATTCGTGGTTAAATTTTATCCTAACAAATTTTCCGGTTTCTATACTCGTGCCTGTTAGGTACTAATTTATTTCATGACATTGATCAAAATTTTTTTTATCGATACCACTCTATAAATTGTTAGGCCACCAGCTCTCGTAACAATCTATAAAATTTTCCAGCAAAAATTAATCACTTATGATATTATATATTAGAAAAATTACGTATTACTGCCTCAGCGAAACATAAAGTAACTAGAAAGCTAATTAATTACTATGACAAATGTTTAAATACATTGCAATAGAATTATATGCTATTTTTTTTAATTAGCCTATCTACATTTAACATAGCAATAATTTTTTATACTTAGCAATGTAACTTGCAAAAAAATATAATACTGTGCGAATAAATTGATTTGTTAAAAAACTTGAGTTATGTTACAAAAACTATTTACTGAATTCTACACTAGATGCAATGCAACGAAATGCTGAATTATCAGGTATTTACTGAATGTAGAAATAGACAACTGCACTGTTATTTTATTAAACTGATTCGTTCGTCTACCTTTAAATTATTTGTTCGCATACAGGTATGTAGAATGTCGAAGTGTTTTTTAAAAATATTTCAAAAATTCAAAGACTTTATTAAAATATTTCAGACGGAAAGTTGGTCGTGTAAAATATTTTTAATAAAGTTACCAAACTTCAAAGATAATGGAGTTTAATATAAACTTACACGAGTAAAATTATGAGGAAGGTTCGTTTTATCCCTTTATGGCTCTCAAAGAGAATTTTAAATAGAAAAACAAATTCTTGCCACAACTATTTCAAAGATGTTTTAATATTTAAAACATATTAAATTAAATTTAAAATATGTAATAGTGTTCTAGAACTTACTTAAATTGTCTTTATTATTCTATTTAGACGATTTCAAGTAACCGCTAGTCTTCCTGGCGGACATTGCGAGAACTGCTCATTCCAGGATACTAGTTGGCAAAGGTAGTACATGTTTTCTTCGAGAAAAAAACAAAAAAATGATAGTTTTGGTGTACTGAAAATATCCAACGATTATTGTTGTGTATCGACAAGATGTAAATCCTTAAGGAAAAACAGCTTGAAATAACATTTTACATATTTCTTAAAGTAGGAAGAGACAGAGTAAGGTATGGAAATTGGGGATACAAATACCTTTTTTTATTATGGGAGTATAGTGACTGCAATGAAATTTTCATAAATAACAAAATTCACGTATACTGTATTTCATCAAGTTGGGTGAAATATTTTTTTCTTCAACCGTCATAAAAGTGATATCTTATACGATGTGATTGACAAGGTTGAAATTTAATTTCTACGCCGCTGGAGAAGGAATTTTTACTTTCACGCCGCCGGAGTAGAAGTAAAATGAATAAGTATCCACAGAAACTATGTAGAATTAGCGAATAAGAAATAACTTGCCGTTTTTTCAAAATTTCCTTGGGGATAAAATTTTTAATAATAACCAAAAACAAGATTTAATATGCTACCAAAAAGAAATACTAAAAAGAAATGAATGGAAATGAAAAAAAAACTTTTTTTAATGAAAACTATTTCATTAATTCTATTTTGCGCAATCCAGAGCAAACAAATCTGCTCCAGAAGGTGCTCTGGTTTTAGCAGACCTAGAATTAGAGGAAACACTTCGGAGTTCTCTAATTCCTCACCCACTGAAACCAGAGCACAATCAAGAGCAGCCAAATCTGCTCCAGAATGTGCTCTTGTTTCAGCAGACCTACAATTAGAGTAAACACTTCTGAAGTCTCTAATTCCTGACCCACTGAAATCAGAGCACAATCCAGAGCAACTAAATCTGATCCAGGATATGCTCTGGCTTCAGCAGACCTAGAAATAGAGCAAACATTTTTAAGTGCTCTAAATCCTAATCCACTAAAACCAGATCACAATCCAGTGCTGGAAATACGCCACATTGCAATGACAAGTACAAATCTATAATGTTTTATCAAGACCTTTAAATGTCGAAATAAACA
The DNA here is from genome assembly GCA_035578165.1 of Stenolophus ochropezus. Lineage (NCBI taxonomy): Eukaryota > Metazoa > Arthropoda > Insecta > Coleoptera > Carabidae > Stenolophus > Stenolophus ochropezus. Next base: position 46,044,301 of record JAQOWZ010000002.1, on the reverse strand, counting down.
ATGACAATATTGCCTGTTACCGATATCTTGACATTGATGCAGTAAGGGGAAATTGTCAATGTCAATATGGCGTGGTTCCACCACAGAGCAGCTAAATTTGCTCCAGAATGTTCCTAGAATTAGAACAAACATTTCTATGTGCTCTAATTCCTGATCCACTGAAACCAGAGTTTGTAACGAACCTAGCCTAGTGGTCTGAGCATCGCTTCGGTAAGGCGTAGGTTTGGCTTCGATTCCACGTGAATTATTCTAACATTTAAACAATGGTTGATAAACCATATTCCAGTTTAAGAGGTATAGATTTCAATTTTTCGAATATAACTCGTTACCTTGATTTGTTAAAAAGTTGAAGGCAAGCCCACCATTTTTCACATGTAAAATATGTTTTATGTCTTTTATTACATTTAGAAAAATAAATAATAAACAAACAGCTTTAATATTTTGCATATTAGCGAGCAGAGGGAATGAATATTTACATAAAACATTCTTTGTAATTCCATTTCTGTTTAAAAATGTAAATGTAAGTTGTACCGCAAATGAAATTCGTTAATTTGGCAGAGCCTTGAGGTGCGCCGATGATTACCTGGGAGAACAATTTACAAGGTAGGCTGTTTCTCCATTCAGTGTAGTTACCTTCATAGCCTACCCACGCAGCTACGCATGTCGTACAACACACAAAGGTGGAGCAGAATAGGAATGTGCCAGGGGTGATTGCTCAGCATAACTTCAAACTCTGATTCACTCAATGTAAAGGTAATATAAACAATTATTAGCTACGCATAAAAAATAACAATATGTATTGTGTAAGTATGAGAAACAGATTTTGGTAAATAACTGTTTGGATAATATTACATGGATTGCTATTCCTGCATTTTATTTAATATAGATTATTTCATTTTAAATTTTAAAAAACAATTATTTTTTTATCTCATCTCATGTTTTTACACCACGTGCGCAAAATGACAGCTGTCACTTCATGATTAAGGGGGTTGTGAAATCGAAGCTACGATTTCGCGAATTTCTTTTTTATTGAATAAAAAGGTAAAAATGATACACATTTCCTATTCCAAAACATAATATTACTATATTATTTGATTATCTCTTGATGTAGTAAGATATTTTAGCATTGTATTTTTTAAAATAATTTTTAAAGCTTCCATCACTTGATTTGGAATTTTTAAATACTTTTTATTAGTTATTAAAGCATAGTTTGAAAAAAATCAACATAATATTAGTATCGTTTTTCGTAGTTTCCAAAATTCTTATTTTCTAATCCATTTCTATTTGTTAAAGACATAAAGTAAATAATAAAAATTACTTTCAATACCTGCTGCACAATACAATCTAATCAATTAAAATTGCTCTTTGATAGTTTTCAGACACTGAATTTAGCAAACTGTCAATTTTTTTAAATAAAAATTATAACGAATTCTTTAGGAATGAATTATATCTGTAGGAATGAAATGTATCTGTATGACTGTATGTTTGAACGAACAGTGTTACAGAATATGGAAATAACGATTTCGTTAAAATACAAATAATAAAATCCACGGTAACGAATTTTGTTATGATAACGATTCAAAACATGATTTTTTTACATAATAGACCTGTGTTTGCAGAGATGGAAAACGTAACATAACGATACCCAACAACGTTATATAACCGTAATGTAGCAAATAACGATACACTATAACGTTATTTGCCGTTGAGAGAATATGCATTCCTAATTTACTGATATTTTAATATTTTTAGTTATATGTTTTATGTACCCATATATGTCACTAGTAGCGTTTAAAAACTCTTTAAAATGCACCAATCACAAACCTTTTAATATCCTACTGTCAATAAAATTGCACTTATATGATATTATGTTTATAAAGTAATTAGTAATATATGTCTTATAGCAGATATTTATCAATTACAGAACAAGGTACTAATATTTTAAATATATTTTTATAGTATAACGTTCTGTTCTTGATTTTTTAAATTATGTAATGTTTTTAACAAAGTAACTCTATGTTAACTTTACCTTATCCCTGGTTATATGAACTTCTTTAAATGTAAAATATAATTGGGCACAATACAGTAAAATATAATAGAAAAGATTAACAGTCATCTTCATCTGTGGTACAACATTTTCAGTTTTTTTGACAAGTTTTACTTCCGTGGGTTTTGAATCACTTATGCTTAATTCACACCGGAGCCATCACTGTCTGTTATAAAGTTCATCACTCTGAAATCTGGAGAAGTTATTTGAAGCGTGCTTGAAGCCTGAAGGGTATATTGTCAAATGCCAAATGAGTAAAAACATTATTACGTACTGTGGGATTCTTTAAATGATAAGATTATGGATACTACAGTAAGTCATAATTGTAAATACTTTACTTAAAAAAATTAAGCCATTTTAAATAGAATAAAAATAATATTATTTTTTGGCCAATATGAGTATCATATTTTAAAATAAAATCATAAAAGTCGAAACCATCTAAATTTTGAAAATTCATTTCAATTAAATTGAAGCGATAGTTCTATGCCTAGGAAAAAACTATTTTTTTTTTAAGAAATTCACCAAAATGTGTCAAAACTGTCCCTGGAAAACAATTAAACATTATGTGAAAATCGTCAATCCTAAATTGTTTCTTTATGTATCGCCTTGTGCATTTTTATAATATTTCAAAATCCCTACCGAACATTTCCCGACCTATTAAAAAAGAGGACATATCCGGGAAAAGCCGGACGCATGGCATCCCCATGGCCGAACGATATCTACATCGTTCGGCCATGTGGCATCCCTACGTACAGTGTAACTGAAGGGTATGTTGCCACATGAGTATAAACACTCTCATGCATTGTGAGTCACATCACAATTTACAACTTTTGGGCACTATTAAAACATTATAAATATGCGAGTAATCCTGTAATTAAATGTTACGAGGAAAGTTTGGCTGAAGGTATAAAGTAGAGGTAGCAAGTTGGTGCTGTCTTTTTAGACAAATTGAATTAACCTGATTTTTAAGCGAAATAGAATTCCGGCTGCAAAGTCTTGGCAAGTTTAAGTTCTCTGAAGCCACCTCAAATTACACACGTCCCACCACTTACCTCTCTGGCGTTTAACGTCGGCAGCGCGCCACTATTAAACTTTCACACACCCGCAGATAAAATCACATCAACAATTACACACCCACACTCGCACTGACACTCATTGTTACACTGCATATTATTTTCCTGCTCTGAATCTCTAAGTTTTCATAATATATTCATAGAATTTAAAAAAATAAATATGTAGGTGTAATCTCAAAATATTTTAAACTTGTTAAATATATTCCTTTTATTTTGCATTCATAAACTTACCTACGTATGGGCCCCCGAATGCATGCGTAATTTGGCTTTTATCGCCCGAGGGCGTATAAAGTTGCCAAGCAATAGTTATGCAAACAAATTAAAACTATGGTTCATGAATAAATGTCAAACAAGAAAATAAATTTTAAATTTGAACTAGGAAAGAATACTGAACGCAAAGAAATTAAAATTGGAGAACACACTTTAGAACACGTGGAAATATTTAAATATGTATATAGGCATTATGTTATCAAGTAAAGGAGAAAAAAAAACAGAATTATGTTTTTTTTTCTTTTTTAGGGTGATCAAAACAGTAAAATATTTAATAATGTATGTGAACCACAAAATTGATTAATCAACACAAAATCATTGAATTTAAAAAAGTATTAAAAATTAAAATTATATATACAAAAGGATAACTAAACTAATCACATGTTTTTCGTCGATGCAAATCTGGTTAAAACTTTCTTCGGATCCGAATTCTTTACAGAGTTTTAATTAATAGAAAAGCTACACGTTTCTGTCGTAGTCATACTTACAGGTAGTGTTATTAATATTGTTAACAATTTATTTACTGATAAATAAATATCAGCACCAACTTTTTCAAAACTTCATTTGCAGTTAGGGAAATATCAGATTCATTATAAGTTAGGCATTTATGTTTCCGAACAATATTTCGACAAATAGTTCATGTTTTTGACATTCTGCTCCAAATCAAACAAATTCTTATAATGTCTGTGTATATAACATGCTCTTGCGCCCCAAATTTATTTATTATGATTTTAGAACTTCAAAAACCTTGCCTGTTTAAGGGAGAGATAATAACCATAAATTATTTTTTTATTAATATCTATCCAATACAGTGGTGAATAGATATTAATAAATAAATAATTTAAGGTTATTATCAATATAAAACTTGGATAAAGTTTAATTGTTTCAAACATGTCTAAAGAATAAGTCGCCAAATAACTTTTTTAATAACATGTTTGTATTGTGGAGTATATTCTTTTATTTGTTATAATATTTATTTTATATCATAAAATTTATTCGAGATAGAAATTTTTTAAAATAGATTTTTTTCTGTTTTATATAACAGGTCCTTCAAAAATTATTATTTTACAGAATGCACGAAGCATAATGAATTCTTGCAAAGGTACTCATCGTTTTTGCCCGCTTTACATATTCCAGAGCACTCTATTCATAGGTGCAGGATGTATAGTGTAGTACGTGTAGTGCTCCAGACTTCAGGAATGATTTGAGGGATCAGATTTCAAACTTAGTGACTGCAGCCCGGAATGGAAATGTCAGAGATTAATGGCTCGCTTGTTCAGTTTACACATAACTTGTGTTACAATTAATGCGAAGTATTTTTAGGATAATTAAATTGAAATTAAACTTTGGGAGGGTTGCTTTATTGCTTGCTCTTCAACAAAAAGATATTGGGGTATACAACTTGAAACATAAATAAAAAACTTCCAGCAGGATTTATTCAATCATTATTATCGGTGATTTCAATGATAGGTTATGTTTGGAACTTCAATATTTATTAAAGTTCGACCGAAACATGATTTTCAGCCGAAACCGTAACCGAATATTCGGAGCCTTTTCTAGTTTCGGCCGAAAGCGTATTTGAAACCGAAACTTATGTAGTTCAGTTCAAATTTAATTAAAATTCTATTAAACACGGAAATCCTGTGTTTCTCTTACCTTTTCAGATATTATTCAATTATTAAATTTAATAAATGATTTTAGTAAAGAAGTATAGACTTTAGTTATCTATCACCCCGTCACTAATATCACAAATAATCACAATCAAACAAGTCTTTTCAAGAAGTATTTGTTACTAACTAACAAGTTCTTTTATAATGTATGCTATTCTTTTAAAATAACTAACTTTTTTTTTTCTTAATTTTACAATAAATCTTTGTCTTAATTCTACAAATGAAATTAATGAGATCTTGCCTCATCTTGCATTTTGCATCTTTGTACTAAGTGCATCAGAATTACGATAAAATAATAATTATATTATCGAAAGGAAAAAAATAACATACAAAACAAAACTACTAACAAACCAAAAACAAAGCGAGTAAAACCTTACGAACAATCATTAGTTTCTGCCAAAAATTGGCCGAAACCGAAATTGCAACCAAAACTTGAATTTTTGGCCAAAACCGATATTTCGGTTTTGTAGGTACTAATATTTATGTAAAATTGGTTTTATCGACTGGATGTTAATACAAGGAAGGGCTTATTTTAAATTGTAGTCATTGAATAAAATCCATTCTTATACCAAAGTTTCGACTGTAAATCAGTCTTCATCAGGGTGCTGATAACATACAAAACATACAATCAAATACACAGACTTACATTCAAATCAGGAAACAGACTTACATAAATGGTATTAAAATATTATCAAGTAAATCATCTAAATTATTTTACAGAAATCATTCGTCAAACATAGATAAAACAAATACACGTACATGTTAACACTTATCAACCAACTGACTTATATCAGAAGATTCTAATTGAGTAACAGTCAAAAATTGTAAAAACCTACCACTAGCTAATCAAGGGCCAGAGAATCGCGAAACAAGATTGTACAACTAATGTCAAACTAATTAAATATCAGAATAATACAGATTTATCACAAGAGTACTTACTCATAATATTACATAATATTTTCTCAAAATTCCAGGATAAATGGAGCTGAGATTCTGAATGTCAGTCTGTACCTTTACCGTTTGTTGATTTCTCTAGGTATATAAATAACATTTCGAGAGTAAGATGTTTGTTCAAGATCTTCTCCGTAGCCAGTATCCTAGTGCCTTCAAATTGAAAAGAATGTTCTTTTTTTGACAGTGTTCTACTAGGGCACATTTGGAGCTTAGATTTGGTTTTACCGTCTTCCTTTCGTGTTCCTTTAATCTAGTGTGAGATATCTCTTAGTTTGTGCAATGTATAAGCTTCATTCCAGTTTTTAGGTACATGGAATTTTGTAGACAATGTTCGATCCTTATATTGTATCAATGTGGTGTTTGGTATTACTGAACAAATTATGTACTGTTTTATACTGACAAGACACCTTGACATTACGTTTGGACAAATAGCATTCTATTGAGATTTGAAATCGAAGTCTAAATTTCAAAAATTCTATCTACAAAACAATATACATAAATGTCATAAATATATTATTTACAAATATTGTAGCTGGTAGACTTTCAGGGAAAAATAAAACAGAAAATATGGGACGACTCTATTGTTACAATAATGTAAATTTTGCTACTTTGAATTGTTGATAATTTAGTATTAAACAAATACGAGAAGTTTTAATTGAATAAGGCAGTAACAATGGAAATAATATATCCTTGATGTCAAAGCCTTTGGTAAATTAGAATGAAACAAGGTGTGATGCTGTAATCCAACACTGCATTACATGAGAAAGAATCTTGTCTTTGTTCCTTGCCAAGTAGCTTCTTCATTACCTTAGCTCACGATAAGTATTTCATTATAAACGTATTTTCAATTCAAACTTCAATTAAAGTCTTTTAAAAACTTACAGCATGTTAAAACAACACAAAAAAATTAACATAAGTACCTAAGCATAATTAAGAAATAACAAAGGAAATAAATAAATGTCAAAACTAACATTATAATATACAATTATAAGAAAGAATGAAATATACAAAAAGAGCAGTAGATTAAACCTGCAAAACTAACAATGAAGTACAAATTGTCGACGCTAAAATCACCTTGATAAATGAAATGAATGACATATTACCCCTCTGTAACATGTACAATAATGAGATAGCAAATAAAGTATCATCTATGACATGCGTATACGAGATGCTAAATCAAAGTATATAATAATGGGGTCTTAAACGATTTTTTTTTTTTTAAAGAACTAGCAGTGATACCGCTACTGAAAAATATGTCGTGGTAAGCGAGATATTTATTTTTAAACTGAACATTTTAGTCTGCTCGTCATGCCTTCGCCTGTGATAAACAAACTGTATATCTAAAATTTGTATGTATATGAATGAAAAACTTATTATTAGGCTTATTTTTTTTCAAACGTTATAAAAGTGGCATCATCATAAGTCAGGGCCTTAATGTGTCGATTCTGTTCGCATTTGTATCTGTAAGCAAATCTTTAAGACCTGTTAACGCTTACGATCTAAATGGCAATTCTGATCACGTCCGTAGCTTACAGAAAATCTGTAAATCCTTACAGATCCTTTAAATTCTTACGGTGACAAAAACCTGCCAGATTTGACTTTTTGTCAAAAATAAAACAGCAAAAAGGTTCAAATATATTGGAACTTTTTGAAAGGAGATAACAATAGATTACTTTTTATAATAATATAGTAATTTTGCTAATTTTATGATAAAATTAATCATGAATTATGACAAATGAGGTTATCTCAGAATCTGACAGATACTTTAAAACCATTTGAAATTTCTGATTTTTTAAGAAAATGTTTAGAAATACAACTATAGCATTTCAATTCATTGAATATTTGTATCTATTTATTTATTTATCTTCTGTCTAAGAGATCAATGTATATTATGATTATTATAAAAGTAGTGTTTCTTTTAAGTTTTCTTATACTATCAGACTTGCCCTATCTGTAAATTTATAAACGTTTACCTACAAACTGAACGTCAAGTAGAGAATTGGAGCAGATTTGGCTACTCTGGATTGAGGTCTGGTTTCAGTGGGTCAGGAATTAAAGCATTTTGAAGTGTTCGCTCTAGTTCTTGGCTTACTGAAACCAGAGAAAATTCTGTAGCAGTTTTGGCTGCTCTATATTGTGCTCTGGTTTCAGTGGGTCAAGAATTAGAGCATTCTATAGTGTAAAATTTTGCCCCCGAGAAAATATTAAAAAGTCGGCGCCCATACATAACACAGCCAGGCCGCATGCATATCTTCCTTCCTCAAATTCTACAAAATGTGGACGCGCGATTGTCTTTTTAAAATCAGGCAACCAATCAAATTGTTAAAGACAGATGACTTCATAGACCATCAGAACAAACTTTAACCACTTAAAGCTAGAGAACGAAATAAAATTTAAATGAAATATAAGTCGTATTTATTTGGTAAATTCGAATAACTCTAAACTGTTCCTAAACTTACCCGTGTTGGTACCAAATAAACAAACAAATTTTATAGTTGGTGAAAATTTTAAACAGTAAATTTAAGTGATATTTTAAAATTATTTACTTAAGTTTTCCGTTTAAACCTATAAAAGATATAACTACTGACAGACATAGAAGAAGCAATGTGTAAACAAAGATAGAAAACAGGTTCAACTCACCAACCCAGCAAAATAGCTGGGTGAGTTGGGTCAGTTCGAGATCAGTTCTGCGTTACTTCAAATGTGCCAAGTAAACAGGATTAACCTACCAGGTTACTTAAAATGTCCCAACTAAATACGGCCATAATGTTCAATTATTATATATTTTCATATTCTTCTGCAAAATGGTGATATTTCGACTGTGGTTTATCCTTCTACTAGAAATTGATGACTTTTTATAGGCTAATAATATATTTTGTTTGAATAATCAATTCATGAGCAATAACGTAAGAAACGTTTGCAGATGAGAGATGTATTGTTGAAGAGATGATATGGTAATACATCACATGTAAAGCTGGGCTGGCGTCTGAAGTTTCCGGTAGAATGGCCCAGGGAACATATAACAAGTGTAAATAATTAATCGCTCCAGTTCAATTCCAGCACGCCGCTGTAAAATTAAAATTTGATGTAGGTGCATGTTGAACTAGTTGCTCGATTTTAACTGTTTTGACAGCTGTTGTAGCAGACGCCGCTCGGCTCATACGCGGTTTCCGCTCGTATTCCCGCTATATATAGCGCCAGTAATCACGTAATTAATTGTTATAACCAAAGTTTGGATTAACAATAAGGGATAAACAACTATGCGGCATATGCGAACTTTACACTCCTGTCTTTTTAACACTAATTTAATTAACCTCGTTTTTCTGCATGTACATCTCGTGTGCTGCCACTCATTTTCATGTATGCATGCAGTAAAACCTTGCATACATATAGGTATGGAATATACTATAGTTATTTACGTCATAAGTAGAAATCATTTAATGGACGTATGACGTACAACGTTTTATTTCATATTTTATTACACTTATCAATATCAAGACTTTGTGTTTTGACAATTCCTATCATAATGTTTCATCCAATGTATTTTGGTGAATTGAACCAATCACATTCGAATTATACTGACAGTAGGGTTCTGTACCATTTTTACCTCCTGCCTACCAATATATAGATAAGGGAGGTATTGTTTTTGGTCAAATTTCTCGAGTGTGAGTTTTCAACATATGAGCACGAATTAGGGGCCTTAGAATATGATTTTACTATTCTTACCGTGATGTCTGTATGTCCGTGTATATATCCAATACGCTACATGTAAAAAATATAATATTGATATTTAAGAGTTTCATTCAAATAAGATGAACTGATTAGATTTTGACTACAATTGGCTAACCATAAGTATAGTACTTTATATGTAACATTAAACCGTTTTTCCTGAAAAGACGCCTCTAATTTCCTTTTTTTCGCAAATTATGTTATTACTAAATATAAAAATTATACAATTTTCTCCCAGCCTGCATAATTACACTTTATATATAATTTCTGGCTAAACAGAAAAAAAATTTTAATTATATTAATTTTACACGTGTTCAAGCTGAGGAATTTCTAGAAAACATCAAATGAGATATTCGTATGTTCACAAAATTTTTACATATGCTGTTGTCAAATTTGACGAAAATAATTTTCAAAGACAAAATAAATAAATATGAAGTTTTTTAATGTAAAATACAAAAAGATAGAAGAAATATACATGTAATAGGTTTTAGTTACTCGTATTAACATTTTTGCCAAATTTCAAAACTTCGGGATTTTTTTCTCCTATTTTAGCTAATTTGATTGGTCTAAATGTACGCCATGAAATTTACGTTAAAAATACGCATGCGAACTTATGTTAGACAATGATAGAGATACCTTGCATTTGCTGTCTCTCTCGGCCCGCTATTTATGTACGTCCCAGTATTACTATACTTCAGCGTATGTGACAGTTCATTATTGTTTTCATTTCATTAGAGTTAATGTAATTTGATAATAATTATTAATTTTTGTATAATTTAAAATTAGTTTAAAAATGGATGTTTCTTCCGTAAATATAATAAAAAATTATTTTTTTATGTACTTAACTTACTACATATACTTCAAGGAATTGTCATGCCGAATACCATTCGTGACTAGAATTTTAACTATAAATTTCATCGCAACAAGCAGACGTGATCATGACGCCAACGATTATTACCGGTAAAATTCTAGTTACTACTTGTATTAGACAGGTGCGCCGTAACGCGGAACATAGGACCTCTCTTGATAGATTTAGAGCAAAACGAAAAGAGAACAAAGTTGTCCAAATTAAATTTTACATCAGATAAGATCATACTTTATGCAACAGATTCCTAGAAGTATGCAGTATAAGATATAAAATGTAACACTTTTGTCAGAAAAATCAGCCCAGGCTATAAAAGAAAATATGCGACTTAATCCAACGTAAAAGAGTATCGTGAATTAATTGAGAACCCTATTATATAACTTTAAAAATATCTCTGAAGAAGGGTCATAGTAAGGGGGCCAGGGGGCAAAATAAAACATTTTACCTATAAACTTATTTACCCCATCAGAACAGAGTTAAACATTTTTTTTTAATTTCTGAAATTATTAAAAATTATAAAATTTCTTATTTATGTACATACATAAGTAGGTACCTACTTTTACTGCAGTAAATTAGAAATTATTGGTTTAAATTTTTAGGAAATTCTTGTCTATAAAATAAAATAAAAAAGCTTGAGCTTATAATAATGCAGATTATAGAATATTTAAAATAATACAAAATATTAATATATATTTATTTTAGTTAATTTATTAAAGTAAATCCTATTACATACGTGAAGCTTTTTCAAAATTATGCAAGGAATTCCTGAACTCTGAAATTTATTGACTAACAGAATATATTATTATTATTTTTATTTCATTTTGGAATCATAATAGTTATTTACGTGGCCAGCGGTGTAAGTAAATCCTTACAGGGCGAGCTGGAAATTTGTGAGGCGAACGACGAAGGAGATAGCTCTCATAATCTAGTGAGCCCAGTAAAGTTTAATTGCACGCGTGCCGCGTACAAAATTTTATTTCCACCTTCATAGTGTTTTTTTATTAATTTACTTCATACTTCAAAAAATGTCAATCAAAAGTAGTTAGCGGAGGTAGAACAATTTATAGCTAGACGTTGTCAAATGCCAAATGAGTTTTGCCAGTGAATCAAAATGTACTATAAATGTGTATAATTACTCACATAAATCTAATTATATTAAGTTTGTAATATTTATAATAAAATGCATAAAATTATATTTTATGATGAGCTTTGTAAAATTTTACAAGGCTAGCCTTGTAAAGTTTTACAGCTAAGTTACTGTAAATTTTTGTCAGAATAATCAGTACATGACGTTTCATTTTTCATATATATTTGACAGTGACAGTAACATTTCGATTATAATAAATTTGTTTAAGAACAAGCAATCTAACAATGCTAACTATCTATGAAAAAACCACAACATGGAATATAAACCTACAGAGATTTTCATTTCAAGTACCAAAATGAAATAAAACGTGGTATGTACCACGGGCATGATTAAGAAGTTTAGGAAATTCAAAGCTCTTCGCTCTTCGAAACATTTTCTCGTGCTGTAATCTTTTGATTAACTATAATTTAGCAGATTAGGATTATAGATTTTTCATTAATGTTCTTAATTAAATATAGGTAATAAATAGCAATATTTAAATTTTTATTATTATTTATTTCAACCTCCTTAAAATGATTTCAGCCCCCTTTTAGAAAATTGTCTAGCTACGGCCCTGCGCTGAAGGGTATGTTGCCACATGACTATAAAAACTTTCATATATTGCAGATAATATTTAAAATTTATATTTATTGCAGAAATATGTTACTCTTAAATCATTTTCCATAATAAATCCAAATGTTTTTGTGGAGTTTAGAAAATTATTACAATTTAGTTGCAAATTACTTGCAGGGGTTGAAATTTAAATTTTAGGAATAAAATGAAACTGTGGGGTGAAATGTTCTTACATGTAATTTGATGCAATTTTCATTAGAATTTCATTGAGTTTTCCTGTTTTAAACGAATATATTTGTGTGAAATTAAAACTTGGTAAATGTTTCACCCAAATTAATATTCATTATTCTATATTTTCATAAATATAAAAATGAAGGTAAATTCTTATTTTACATTGAGTTTATGTAATAATATTCTAGGAGGTAGGTATATAGAATGATCTGCTATGGTTCTAGTGCTAGATTAATACTCGCCGTATCTCGTAAGTATATTCAAACCATGGGTCCCCCTAATAATATTAAAATATTTAATGGAAACGAAATAAAACATTGTAACAATAATTTAGTTATAAAATACTACAAACAATGGAATGTCTAATAAAAGGCAATTAAAACAATTTTCCTCCACATTTTTGCTCTACAAATTTTTGCACTGAGTTTTCAAAACTTGTCCGGCGAAATATCAGATTCTATACATAATAGAGATAAAGAAACCAATCTAACTCCAAAAATACTTTTAGTTACTTTCGGTTATCTATATGTCAGGTCTGTAGATTTGTTTATATAATGTCAAGTAGGTATGACATATTAAATACACATACCACCATGACGGTGGTGGGTCTTTTGAAGTACATTTTTGAAATTTACAAGATTAGTCAGAGATAGGGATATGCGATACTAAGAAAGTATCGATACTTGGATATAAGAAATATCGAATAAAATTCATCGATACTACTATCGGATCGAAAGAAAAGTATCAATGCTTTCAAGTATCGAAAGAAAAATTAAGGAAGAAATGCAAATTATTTTTTTGTAAAACGTAAACATATATTATTTTTCAGCCAGATTCATAAAACAGGATTAGTTCTTAAACCGGATTAAATAAGTAGAATTTTATTTCAATTTGACACTTAAAACCGTTTAAGAGCTAAACCTGTTTTGTGAATCTGGCTGTTTATGTTTTACAGCAAAATTAAATGTTCCAATCTTCTTTATTGCAAGTTCCAAAAAATATAATTTACTAAGGCTTTTTCCTAGAAGTAATAAAAAAGTAAGTTTTATGTTAAAAAAAAAATAATCAAAAAGACATTCATTTACACATGACTAAATAAATTAAAGTTTTCCGATACTGAGTGAAATGTACTGATATTAATAATATATCGAAAGATGGAAACTATTAGGAAACTGTTTTTTACATATAATCATTCGTTATGCAGTTTATTTCTATTCGTATTTTGATAATTGTAATACTGTATTATTTGTAGTATATGTAGTATTAAAAATGCTAACGGTATTATACTGATTGAAGGCTATAGTTTGAAGGAGGAGCGATGCCTTAACTGTAACTATTGTCTAAGATCAGAATTCCTTTCTTACAATCAGTAAAAAGTATACAAAATGGGGTATATCTGAAATCGAAATTCCTTACCGTTTCTAATGCTTATAAAAAAATTGCAGGATCAAAATTGAATTTCCCTCAATACCAGTAAAAAAGATGTACCCAAAATGAGGTGTATAAAAATGCATTCATGGAATACTGAAATCCGTTTTCATAGTATTTTTCAAACATTCGTTTCATTATGCAATACGTAAAAGTCTTGTCATTTGTGAATGTATTTTGTGTAAGAAATAACTGCAAATATAATTACAAACTACCATTATTTATCAATAATTGTAGTATTAGTAACAGCACTTTTAATTTTAATAGCAATAAATGAATTCACGAAATCATTTCTGTAAATTTGTACAAAGTTTAATTATTTGCTACGAAACTATTATTAATAACCAAAATATATTGCGTGTATAATACTATATTAAATTTAAATGATATTTTATCACTTTATTTGTTATATAACAGAAGAAAAATATAAGTATTTAAATATGTAACTAAAGGTAAAAATTCTTTGTTACTCAGATGAATCGTTTTGGTTCTATTACAGATTTCGTTTTCTTTTATGAAATATAGTATTTATATTGCTTTTAAACCAGTTAAAAAATCTGTAATACTCAGATATCTTTAGAAATTAAAAAAACAAATTAAAAAATCCTGATATATTTGAGTTTTTAAAAAAATCAATGATTTTTATTAGAGTAAATAAATCATGATTTTTACAACCCTGTAATAAACCTAAATAATGCCCGATCGTGTAAAAATGTATATTGTTGTTAAGTTGTTTATATTTCGTTTTGTTCATCTCGACTATTTAATATTTGCTAAGGTTTGTTTATAATTAATTTAATATTCACTGTGTTCTAAAAAAATAGTTTGTAGAGGTTAATAATTGTGGACTTTGCAGTTATTTTGAAAGAATTAACTTTTGACAAAAAACCGTAATTTGTTAAATAAAAATAGCTTTAGTAAGTTGGAACATAATGAGAAAAGACTGCTCCAATTAATTTTTAATTTCCAGCAGAAAATTAAAAATTCTAAAAATAGCAAAACTACGAGTATAATGAAAGGCGTTATTATCCGGGCTATCCGGAACGCGATCGGGATTCAGATGACCATCGGGCCAATTACTGGCTAATAACAATAAACGACCGTCGGATAAGAACAGCGGACAGCGAGCGGCAAAAGAACACAAAGTCCGAACATCGTTAGGCGCGAAGCTGTTAGTGTTGGCAAAGCCGCGATGGGAATTAGCCGCGAAGTTGGCGTGGCCCACATGTGTGAAGTTGGCGGCTCGTCGATATTACACCGCCCGAATTTGGCAATTCGAGAATAATTGGAAATGTGATTTGATGGGGATTTTATACGGATTTTTAATTTTTTGAGAGTTCATTAGGGTTTTTACATACGGTGGCGCTAATTGGTTTGGTTTGGTTGTAGCTTTCATACAAATTGATAATTAAAGTGATTTTTGGTAATAATACACCCTGATTACAATTACATTATGGACGCATTTGTCAGCATTAGAGGAAATAAATGTCCTGATGACTCATATTTCACAAATTTTTCAAAATATTATATAAACAATGGCCCATATTCCGAACGCAAAACACAATTTTATAATAAAATCGCTTTTAAGAAGCGTGCTTTTACATTATAATATTATAAGGTCAGACGTCACTTTTAAAAACCTGGACCTATGATGGAGATATGTGATCAAATTTTTATTTTTACGTATATGATATACAAAAAATGAAATATCCGTATTTTTTTAAATCGATTCATTATTCATAGTTTTAGATAAAACAGTTATTAAAGATATGGGGAAGGGATGCTGTCACGTCATCCTGGTTAAATAGTTAAAGAACGGAGGTTTCACTGAAGAGTGGCCTGATGTCCTTATTACAGTGATGGGTGCCTAGTTGCCTAGTAACCCAAATTTCATTGAATTCCGAGAAGAGAAGTAGACTGGGAGCGTAAGAAACAGACGACCTGCCTTTTTCCGCCATCCTACCGTACTGACGACACGCGTCACTTCTCCGGAACATTAAATTGATAATAATTTTATTATTGCAAGTATATGTTTAGTTTTTATTATTATATCGAGAAGCTATAGTGGTTAGTTTTTACATTTTATGACTTATATAGTGAAATTCGATTATGGTCACATACTCCATTTGATTAAGATTTTGTAGGTCTAATAATTATTAAAATATGTTACAATTAATAACGATTTATTTATCCCACAATATATAGCTTCAATTAAAATTTATTTGACAATACAAAAGCAATTCGGAATCAAAAAGTATTTTTTAAAACTCTGTCCTAAAAGGTAAAATTAATAAAAAAAAAAATTGACATTTATCAAATCAGATATTCTCTGAATAGCAATTAATAAGTACCCTAGCAGACAGCAGAAATCAAAGAAATGTTTTAAATTATATCAATTTTCAAGTTAAATATTTCAATTCATCATTAATTCAATAGTATTAAAATTGTATCAGAAATCGATGAAGATAGTGACAGATTTGATTAAACGGTGGCCCTATGACTTTTACATTCTGAAGACAAAAAACAGTCATTTCGTATATTGATAGTTGTCATGTAGGTACATATTATCTTCACAAGACAGTTTTCCAAATAGTATATGGTGTTCCTATCTAGTAGGAAAAGTGACATATTCCCGGACGATTGTGGAAATTGCGGGACGAGCCATAGGCGAGGCCATTAATACCAGGAGTCCGGGAAGTTACTTTTCCTACATGGTATATAATTTGTAGTATACAATGTAGAATTAGTAATTCGGAAGAAAATAAATATTTTTCGAATTTCACACGTCTCATCTCGCAATATCTCGTCTCGGGCAAGACGAGAACGATTTTAAAAATAAAGCTTCGAGACTAGAAAAATAACCGAGATGACATCTTTTGTGACTTGATTCACAAGGTAGAAATTAAATTTCTACGTCGCCGAAGTAGATATATAGCTACGAAAAATAAACGAGTATCCGTATAGGAACTATGTAAAATTAACAAATAAGAAATAAATTGTAGAATAGAACCCTGCAATATCGTCCTAAATGTCAATCTAATACTATATAACCTAAGAATAAGGAAGTTACTAAGAACCATCAAATACGGACAGATTTAAATTGATAACCCAAAATCTAAAACCTCAAGTAGTAAATTATTTTCTAAAATATATATGTTTGATGACAAAATAGCATGTGTCATTCGGAGTAAAAACTTCTACATACCATCTTACAGTAGTAACCGTGTACCATTCAAATAAAAAAATAGAAACCTGAATTTTCATCCTTTTAGTGCAGTTTTATTTGATTGCTTGGTACGCGAAGACAAAATGTAGGTGGAGCAGAAAATTATATTGTACTTATATATTTATATTTATACTAATAATTATAGTCTGAATAAAATAATTTGATTTTTCCATAAATATATATATTTATATATTTATTCGAGATGAGAAATAAATGAGACGAGATAATATATCTTACATTTAAAATGAGGCAATACGAGAAAAAGAAAAATCTCGGCTCACAAAATCATTATACAATTATTTGACTCGATCATCACCCGTATCAGAATAAACTCGTGAGCATGAGTCAAATGTAAAACATAGTGCGTGTTTGATCCTGATTGCGTTTTTAGTTTCGTGAGCGTGCGTAATCGTGAACGTGAACAAAAAATTACCCAAATATTTTTCTATAGTGATATTTAAAACAATATTTTTTTTAGTTTTACTAAAATATCATTTAAAAATTAGTTTTTATTTTTTAATTAATTACATTTTGTTTTAATAATAATTTTGTAAATATGTGGCAACATACCCTTCAGCAGCATATAACAAAAGCGCACTAAATGGTATTTTTTGTTACAAAAGCGCACCAATGTATGTTACTTAAGCCCACCAGTGTCTGTATAATTGAAATGTACATATATTAACAAATTTTATGTAATTATTTATTGAATGATGGAATAAAATAAGGTTAGTTAGGTTAGGTTAGTTTAGATAACTTTAGGTTAGGTGAAATTAGGTTAGGTTAGGTTAAGTTAGTTTAGATTAGTTTAGGTTTGATTAGATTAAGTTAGTTTGGGTTAGATTAGATTATATTAGATTAGGTTAGGTTAGATTCGGGACGAAATGGGAAGACTTGGAGGCATACCTCTGCGAGTATGTATTTAAAAAGTAGGTACTATCCGCGAGCAGAACGATTTCACTTGTATTTTTATCTAATCAGATGCACACATACGCACACACAAACAGAGGCGGATTCAGTGGGGGGCACAGGGGGCAATTGCCCCCCCCCCCCTGAGAATTCATGTTTAAATATGAGTTTCTTTTCTTCTTGTTTTTTTTACAATTTAATAGTAGTTTCTTATATTGTTACTTACTTGTACTTTTAATTTTCTTACACCCCTACATGAATCTAATGTCCCTCTGAGAAAATTGGCTGGATCCGCCACTGCACACACACTAAACTCCTAAATTTTACGGGTGCGCTTTTGATACTTTTTTTGGTGCGCTTATGAAATGTTTAAATGCTTTTTTCATGCAGCCACCCTTCACGTAAACATCAAAGATAATTCTTCAATACTTCGGAATAATAATTGAAATGAATTCAAAAATCCAATAACAATTCATGAGTTTGTTTATATTCATACGGCAAAATTTTGGTTCATTTCAAATCAATTGTGATTTAATCAGACTGGAAATCATAAAGTATAATTTTAGTAAACATATTATCTGAAATTAAACATGATTAAATTGTACTTAAACAGAACAGTACATATTGTATTCCGTTAAACGACTCTTGCAAGTAAAATATGGGTTTATAAATAAAATATTTGGCCGGAAAAGTAGAAGGTTATTTGTTCTGTTGAAGAGCTTACGACGATATTTATCTTTGTAATTGTATTCTATTAACGTTGATGAATTATAAACATGTACTGTTCCAGTATTTATCCAGAAATATATACGGGTTTCGATTATTGACCATTTTCCAGGAATTGTAAGCAGTTAAATTAGAATAATTTAAGCGGTGTTCCCTTCCATAATCCTTTGGTTTGACGCACCGTTCAATTGGAATGGACTGACAATCGTAACATAAATCTTATAAACGGATATTGCATAAAACTCTAAACTTCGATCTTCAAATTTAGCTACGAATAAAACCATATTTATGCATTTTTTCACGGAACGGTTTCTTTTATAGCCTATGAACATCATTATGTTTTATACGATTGCTACCAGATTCATAAAACATAAACAAACTACATTTGAGTCGGCCTTCAATTTGCTAAATGTTATTTACAGCATATTACGAACAATGGTACATTTTATACAACTGTACAAATTATTGAGTAGGTACACTGTACAAGCTGTAAGTTTATTATTTTTTAAATTGGAATGTATTACTTTATATTTATTACCCATTACTGGTGCTTGTACTGCTTTATAACATACATCACAACAAATATAACTTCGCGGTCACTCTAGATGGTGTGGTGAAGGTATCACAAAAGCCATTTTTAAGTAAATAAAAATATCCACATATTATTATTCATTATTTACTAAGTAGGAGGAGTGAATTACAGCGAAAGTGAAAATTAGTGTTTCACAAGACACGATTTCTTGTCTTGTTTTGTTGTTTCTTGTCTTGTCTAGAAAAACAAGCAGGAAATTTAAGTATGTCTTGTCTTTCATTATACTTTTATATAAAAATCTTGTCTTGTTTGTCATTTTCATGTACATTTCTTGTCTTGCAGATTAAAACATAGTTCTTGAATTCCCTATCCGCAAATGATTTTGAATATATAATTAATCTTCGTATAATATGTACATTTTTTTATTAATAAACAAAAAATTGTACCTATAACTGCACTACTATAAATATTTTTTAGCACAACAGCGACATCTGTATAAGCAGAAAAGTTTTTTCTAAAGATCCTTGGTTATAAGAAAGCATTTTGTGCGTTAACTCTTGGTTATATGATTTTGCATAAATAATTAAATTGATAAGCCAATAATTATTACTATTTTATATTATTTTTAAAATCAGTGACACATTTATGGGCAGATTAGCCGCAAGCTCCGCCTCAGTTCATATTTCGTCATAGATTATAATGTACTTAAATACCTTGCAGCTTAAATTATTAATTTGGATTTGTTTTTTTTTGTATTCAACTTCCTTGTTAAAGCAGGTTATCCAGCAAACATATTTTTTCTTTAAACGTCATAAAAGTGGCATTTTTTGTGATTTGATTCACAATGTAGAAATTTAATTTCCACGTCGTCGGAGGAGAAATAGCTCTACTTCTAGGCCGCCGGAGTAAAATCAGCGAATAAAAAATAACTTGTAGAATAGAAACTTGTATTATCGCCCTAAATGAAACGTTAAAACTAGGTACCTACGAAGTTACTAAAAGCCATCAACAATTAATGACAAATTTCAATTGATAACCTATAAACTGAACGTCAAGTAGTAAATTATTTTTTTAAATATCTACATACGTTTGAATAAAAAAATTAATGAGTCTTTCGGAGTAAAAATACCACCCAATGTATCACTTTTACTGTTAATAACATAAACTTCTATTTATTCCTTATTCCGTATTACATCCTTTTGGCTTAATAAAAAAATACCTATTAATAACTGCTACAAAACACATTCTAATACATTATTTCAACCCTTTCAATTTACATTTACAAAAAGTTATTATAATGTAATATATCCGTTTTTACATTTAATTAATAAATTTCCATTAGTGCATTTGGTTAACTAAAATAAAATAGATCCAAAATATAAATGTAACAATCACGTGTTGAAGTGTCAAATTCTTGTATTTATGTAGTGTAAACGTTGCTACAGCATTCACTCGTAGTTATTAACTAGAATAGAGTAAAGTAACTAAGGTACGAACGTTATTAGTTCATTATATAACAAAACATTAATTACTATATTACCTTAAATACAATTTACCTTCAATCGAACTAATATACAAGTTGTGTATCACGTATCAGAACACTGTAACAACAACCTGTAATTATAAACAAAATATATTACACAACATTCCTTCAATTACAATCAACTTGCAATACTCCCATTCGCATCAAAATATAATCAGAGCTTCCCTCGGGTGTATGTGTAACAAAACATTGTAATTCTCTGTCTATTAATTTTCCAAATATTACAAACACTCGTTCCAATATGGTAGGCAGAGAATAAATTGCACGAATTTGTTGCCTTCATTTTTTTTTGGAAATTAATCAAATAGGGTCATTATATTTTTTACTATTTTAAAAACTATGTAAATGGTAGTGTATCAATTACAAATTTAATACAATAAAATAAAAACAAAATCAATGAGACATTCAATTTTAAAATAAATTCGTGCATATATAATTTATTAGCCGTATTTATATATGTAACCAACAATACATGACTGTATTTAATGTCATGTGGCAACATACTTTCCAGGCTTACTTCAGTGTTTTCATTTATCTAACACAATCATGTCCCGATTCGAACTCTAAATCTGAGGTTTAAATAGGTACCAGCTTCGTCAATCTTTATCCAAATAAAAATACTGTTGTGTCCGAGTGATTTGAAACCCATTATTAGTTATACGAAGTAAAGGAAGTATAGTAATTGAGAAAAATTTCGGTTTTCAGATTTCAACGGAAATATTCATTTAGACTATCTCTGAATCTATTTTAACTAGTTTTGGCTTGACGTCTGTAAATACATACTTGCTTAACTCAAAAATGATTTTTGATTCCAATCGGTCTGTTTACAAGGGCACTTTACTTTGGACAGAAACTTTATAAAAATAATAATTTAGTTTTCTTTTAATTTTGTAGGAAACAGTTGATTTGAAATGATCTTACTTTCAAGTAAAACGAGTTTTTTCCAAATTTATAAAAATTTCAAAAAGAATCAGATACCTTTTAAACCATAACTAAAAAATGTTGGATAAAATTTTGTATAGCTAATGTTTTAATTTGTACTTAATACTTTCTTGCGACTTATTTACAATGTAACCCACTTGTACCATAAGTAATTATAAAATATTGAATAAAACAACTTTTTTAGTTTTAGTTCTGTTCATAAACCCAACGTTTCAACAGCATAAACCTGCTGCCTTCTAATTAATTAAATAAATAATTACAGAACTATTCATTTATAAAATATTGTTTAAAGGTAGGTAGGTAGGCACATTTTAATAAAATCAAAATGGAAAATAGGTACATATATATTTAAACAACAGTTACAAAAAATAAAATTTAGTTCTTATCCTCTTTCCAAACATGGTGCGATAGTATGAGATTTGTATGAATATAATTAATAAAAAACTACATGAAGCAAGTTAATTTAAATTAATTAATTAATGTTTAAATATTATATAAAGTGTATTATTAATACATGAATTGTATTTTGAGGAATTAGTTGTTGTTGTGTGGTGCTACTGGTACGAAGTGATAGTGAAATAAGGATTGTTTGTATAATTGTGGTGCATTACTTGTGCGTGTGATCGTACTTCATTGTCCATGTGAGTATGATTTTTTATAATAGTTACTACATTTAATAGATTCACAAGCGCTCATATTTTACAATTTAAATAACTTGGATGACAACTTTATTTATATCGTTTTTCTGTTTAAAAACAATTTTGCTATAGTGACGCTAAAGTTGATTTATATAACCATTACAGATCTTGAACAAAAAAAATTGATTTAGTTCTGAAAAATATTTTTTCTACTTTCGTTTATTAAGAGACTCTTTATTTCACTAATTTCAGTTACGTTATTGATTCCATTATTTCACTAATAAAATAATGAATTCATTATTTCATGCCAAATCAAATTGGAAAGTAGGCCTATATACAAACATTAATAGCATTTACAAAAATAAAATATCTTGTTCTTACTATCCCTACAGGTATTGAGAATATAGTTATTACATTTATTAAATACACAATGACTGGTACTTTACATTTCAAAACGGTACATAACAACTTAATTTATACCGTTTATCTTTTTATAATCAACAATTTTGTTGTAATAACTTATCAATGCACAAAAGGAGGCAAAGGAGCCCTTATAGTATTGTCTTTTTTGTTTGTTTTGCAAATGTCAAAAAAATTATAATTTCAAATACATTTTTGTGCTTATTCAAACGGAAGTAAAAAAAATTGTATGAAACACGTAAGCAAATTGTGTGGTTATTGAACTTTTGCTCTGCGTAGAATAACCACACCTGTTTCCTTATTTATTACATAAACAGCTATTATATTTGTATTAACCGAGAAAAGTTCTAATACTATTTACTAGTTTACAATACATGAGTAGGTTTTATGTCACGAGTCAACATAATACTAGTGATGTTTTTGAATGATTTTGTTTGTAGAGATTATTTGAGAGGTATTTATTTTACACGTGTGCCAACAGAAGTTGTAATAAATGTGGTAGTATGTGGCTGATATTTTCTCTATTTCCGAGTAAATCTCCAATTTCGCCGGCAAACATAAATAATTGTGTGAAATGAAATAGAGCGATTCGCACTAATCTTAGCACTTAACCTTATTTCTTTTATTTGGTTTCTTCGATAATGATTTATTGAGGCGACGTGTGGTACATATCTTAAATTTTCAGCAAAAAGACCGCACCATTTTTATTTTCCGCGTCTCTTTCAACAAAAAACGTGATTTATATCTTGTAATTGACGGATTGATTTTATCGCAATACCCATCGTTTTATAATTTATGAAGGAGATAGGTGTCTCCCTTACGTTTCTTAACAAAAAATATTTCTCAAATTTTCTTACTCATTATACGTCACATCTCAATAGGGACCTGAATTATTGTTGAAATATTACCATTTTGCAGAAAAATATGAAAATATACAACAATTAAATAGAATTAGTGAAAATATTGCATGTAAATATTATTTCGTTCGCGAGCTATATGAGATGAAATTTTGTTGCGATGTCCTGTGATGTCACCTTCATTAGCAATTTCTTTGGTTCCCTGATTTTAAAAAGACAATCGCGCGTCCACATTTCTTCGAACTTGCGGACAGGAAATATTCATGCGACCTGGCATTGTCAAAATATTAATATATGTTCCTGTTTTTGTTATGAAAAATAAATTTTATTTATGCCTAATAATAATATTTTCAATCATATACATACAAATTTGTATATGTACATAGATTAGTTATACGAATATGAAAATAATATATAACCTGTACAACTATTAGTTTATTCATGGTGGAAATATACAAGGTGAATGCATTAGCCGCTGCGCAGAGTTGACCAATCACAGCTGTCCCTAATTGTACACAGTTCGCGGGGTTCATTCAAATGACTAAAGAAACAATTCCTAGCAATGCAATAGAAAAAATGATTTTAATATAAGTAATATAACATATATTATTTTTTGAATTTGTAATGTAATGATTATATAGATTTATAAACGTTATAACATCAAAACATATGTAATAAATTCGTGTAATAACGAAATCAAGAATTGTTTAGAAAATTGTTTGATTAGAAAATTTTTGGCGTTACAAAAGCCGTAACCGAACTTACCTCGACTAACACTAATGTATTTTTTCCACCTTTTTGTATTTTACAATAAAAATAATAAATTTGACAAATGCATGTCAAATCGTCACACAGCCACACAGACAGACATACATACATCGGAGTAAATATATTATTATAGAGGCCCTAATTTCTTGTCATCTATTGAAAAGTTATCTTCAAGAATTTTGACCAAAAACAGTACCTTATAAGCGGGAGGTAAAAATATAAACATTCTACTCTTTAGTGCATTTTAATAAAGTTAAAGAATAAACTCAAATACTGTAAAGTAATTGTAGTGTAATTTTATTATACTTGCAAAATATTCTTTTTTAATTTTGGTATTTTATTTTAAAAAGTATTTAATAAGTTATATTAATATATAGATACAATCGTTCATTGATTGATCTTCGCATTAATTTAATTGAATAATTTCCGTTATTACCTGAATTTATTACATATGTCTTGATGTTATAATATATATATATATATATATATATATATATATATAAATCTATATAATTATTATATTATACATTCAAATATGAAAATATGTTATATACCTTATATTATAAACATTTTTTCTATTGCATTGATTGGAATTATTTCTTTCGTCATTTGAATGAACCCCGCGAACTGTGTACATTTAGGGACATCTCTCATTGGCCCAGCGAATCCCCTTCTATTAACAGCATGCGCGTCGATTCACCTTTTATATTTCCACCATGAGTTTATTCATCAGTGGCGAAGAAAGATGACGTAAGAACCCAAAATTTTCATTTTAAAATTTGGTATCTTGCTTACCATAACATATTTTTCAGTCGCGTTTTCACTACTACTGAGCTTATTTCACTGTTCTTTCAGAAAATAAAATAAAAGAATGATTCAGGATTAAAAATATATATCTAATAAAAATATATGACTTAAGGATATGTTGTTTAATGATGATTAACATACATTTTAATTGTTTGACTTACTTTAATTTTTTAGTAGTTATTAACATACTTAGTATTGTTATAAGACTCATAATCGCTAAAGATGATTGAAATCCAAACTCGTGGACCGTAGAGTGAGGATTTTAAAGGATTTATTTAATAGTTTTATCAATTTCAGAAAATGGAGACGTTATTAATAAATATTATTTTATAAAATTTTTTATTGTCAACAACATTTTTATTATTAAGTTTGTACGGGTTCATGGCACCGGATACAGTCATAGTGTCTTATGCAATTTTGGCATGTCAAACTTGGGATTTGTTATTTAATATGAAACATAGGGAACGAATTTGACAGAAGCGTAGGCGTCAACGACGTGTGGGCTTCGGGTTTCGAGCCTTCACATGGAAAAATCTGAATGGACTTTTTTAATACCAACAAAAAATTAATTGATTTTTAAATATTTTTAAATACAATTACATTTTTATAAAATTTTCAACTTATATTATCTTTACGTAGATTGAAATCTTATATAAGATCAACTATATCTGCCAAGAAAGGTTGAACAGCATAGTAATTTTAAATGAACATAACATGATATTGCAAAAGAACATATAAAATGTGCAGCGGTTCGTCAAAATACTGTTGTACGAGGTGTGTTCAAAAAATATCGCGAATTTTGTGTTTTTTCAAAAATTATTTATTTATTCATGAATATCTATTTTGTCCCCTTCAAAGTAATCCCCATGAGATATTATACACTTGTGCCAACGGTTTTTCCAATCTTCAAAGCACTTCAAAAAATCATTTTTTTATCTTGTTCAGCTCCTCCTTCGATGCCGTCTTTATCTCGTCAAGCTTAGCGTAACGTCGTCCTTTCATGGGCCTCTTCAGTTTAGGGAACAAGAAAAAGTCACAGGGGGCCAGATCTGGGGAATACGGTGGCTGCGGCATCATTATTGTGTTGTTTTTGGCTAAAAAGTCACGCACAAGCAACGATGTGTGAGCAGGGGCGTTATGGTGGTGCAAAAGCCAATTTTTTTTCTTCCACAAATCCGGGCGTTTCTGGCGGATTGCTTCGCGCAAATTGCGCATAACTTGCAGGTAATATTCCTTATTGACCGTTCT
Organism: Stenolophus ochropezus; assembly: GCA_035578165.1. Lineage (NCBI taxonomy): Eukaryota > Metazoa > Arthropoda > Insecta > Coleoptera > Carabidae > Stenolophus > Stenolophus ochropezus. The sequence goes on along the minus strand of JAQOWZ010000002.1, from coordinate 46,017,719 downwards.
ACCCTGTGGCAAGAACCCATGATGCACCACGCCCCTGCAATCGAAGAAAACTGTCAGCAAAACTTTCACATTCGACCGAACTTGGCGCGCTTTTTTCGGTCTTGGTTCGTGCGGCAGCTTCCATTGAGATGATTGAGCTTTGGTTTCCATGTCATAACCATAAACCCACGATTCGTCACCAGTTATGACCCTCTGGAGCAAATTTGGGTCGTCGCGGACAGAGTCCAACATCTCATTAGCAATGTTCATGCGATGCTGTTTTTGGTCGCAATTGAGCAATTTTGGTACAAATTTCGCGGCGACCCGTCTCATGCCCAAATCATTGATAAAAATCGAATGGCACGAGCCAATCGATATGTTTAGGTCCTCAGTAACTTCTCTAACGGTGATTCGACGATTGAAGTGCTCGGGCGTCCGGCACGCTTTTCGTCGTTCACATCTTCTCGGCCTTCTGAGAACATTTTGTACCACCGATAAACGTTGCTTTGGTCCAAGGTAGCTTCTCCGTATGCCACAATCAACATTCGGAATGCATCCGCGCACTTAATTTCGTTTTTCACACAAAATTTTATACAGGTTCTTTGTTCCATTTTTTTGAATAGGTAAAAATCGAAGACGATCCAAAACACGTGCAAGCAAAGCAGCTGTCAACAATTAAGTGAACATTCAAAATGGCCGAGCTTGTCGACATAAGTGAGAGACATGAGTACCAACATAAAGCCACAAAAAGATCGAAATTCGAATATACGTAACCCGCGAAAATTCAAAATTCGCGATATTTTTTGAACACACCTCGTAAATATTGAAAGAAGCTTTCAGAACTCATAATTAATCAAAAGACAATATTTGGGTTTAAAGTTCTGTAAAATTTTATTAATTTACAACGTTTCGACAGCTCAGTGCTGCCTTCGTCAGGTAAATAACAAACTAAATTTTTAGTTTTGTTATTTATGGTTGTTATATTTAATTCAGTACGAAATTAAGTCCCATGTCAGCCAGGCTTTAATCGTAATGAGTGCATAAAAGTCATTTACACATGAGTATCATACTATCTTTTATCTACGAACAAATTAGAAAAAATAAATAAAAATGTAAAACTGCCAATTTGAAGTTATGTTGTTGGCTATCTGAGATACTTCCGGAGATGTACAAATTTCTTCTTCATCCATTTCCATTATAAAATCAATTCTGATCAGAATTACGAAACCTATATAATATATATCAATCATTAAAACTACATTAAAGTATGTAATTCATTTTCTTACCGATATGATTTAAAAAATGCCCATTACAGTAAAGATTCGTTGGCGGCAAAACAATATACTGGGTTGTGTTCAGTATTTCCATATAATTAATATAAATTTATTTACATTAGTATTCCTCAGTGCAATTTTATCATGTTATCAATATGAAAAACAAAACTATCTTACTTATTTCTTACATTTAACAAATGTATTGTACAAAATCTTAATGTACGATAATTTGTAATATCATTGAATAATTTATAATATCATTGAATAAGTTAATATATATAGATATTATTGTAATCAGTGGTAATACATTGTTTAAGATACTGTATCGTTGGTAGCACTAACAAGTGTTGTACATGCCATTGTGTCAAAAATAAGTTTTTCATTTGTTTAGGCAAATCGTTTAATAATGAAAGTTCCTTTAATTTGCATTGTACTTTTACACACGCTTTGGTTTGTTTCACATACCATTTCATAAATGACACACTTCACTTATAATAACTTGCATATTAATGTGTTCATTATAGGGTGAGAATAGATAAATAATAATTACAATAAATATACAAAAATTCACCAATGACCCAATCTGCTATAAAACTCTTGAACTACATTCGATATTTGAGCAATTTTAATCATTTGAGTAATGTTTCGGATTTGAACTCTAGGAGGCGACAGGCTTGCCAATCTTTTCCTTTTATCACCAATATAAACTATTTTACTTTGCTAATAATTTAAACTATATCGTACAAATAAACAGTTCGTCTGACTTAGTTTTCAGCTTAGTTTTGTATTTATGAACAAAGGATAAATTTCCTCAAACCAGTAAAAATAATTTATTAAAAACTTTGAATATTATCTTACGATTTCTTATAAATAATTTTTAATGTATGTATATTATGGTATTTAGAATATATTTCTGTTTAAATATAGTTAGTTAATTCTAGTGAGAATATGTGAGACGAGATATGATGAACAGTGCATCCATCAGCATTATAAAACATTCAGAGCATTATCAGCACTTAAGAGAGCAAAAAAGTGTGCCTGAATCCGGGCCTGTCGGTTCAATTATAACGAAATTACATCGGTCGTCCACATATCCGCCATGACGAGATCAGCAGTTCGACGCATCAAACGTGCGCCCATTAAAATTTCATTAATGGCGCATTGTTCGCACGTCGCCGCTCCGGAGGTCTCCGGAGGTGTCCGGGTCCCGGAGGACTCCGGGCGTCACTCAGCGGCTTAGCGGGCCCGGCCATTACCCGCAGCGGTCACTCATTACGGTCGCCTATATTTAAATTTTAATTCGCCAATTTTCTCGACAGGTTGCCAATATCAATTATTTGTTACAACTCTCTCATATTGTTTTAAATTTAGTTAGATAGTTAAATAAAATAAAATATAAATTTTATGTTTAGTTTAGGAACAACCATGCACAGAATTTTTTAAAAATAATTATACTTATAGGTAATTTAAAAAAAGGATATTTGAATTATGTCTGAAGTGTATACTCTAGGTTACATTTCATAAAATATAGTTATTAATTATTAAACATATAAAATCAGGATAAATTATATTTGAAATATACCTTAAGGGTATGTTTCCAATTGATTACAAACACACTTTTGTATTGTTAATGAGCTTTAAAGAAATAACAGTATATTGTGCAACAAGTGCAGAAAGTTGCCTATTTTTTACATGGTGTGAAAATTTCGACACGAGTCGAGTGCTGAAATTACAGAAGGTGGGAAATAGATATATACTTTTTTATGACCATACTACTAAACGTTAATATGGCACAGGGTATAGGTAAAATCACAAAAAGTATCTTCATGCATATGTAGTGTTAGCAATTACTGTGAAAAATTATATTTCTCACACTGTACATGTGCAATGTTGGCAAATAATGTAGGAACAGATTTCTCATACTTTAACCCACGATTGTGGGAAATACGCAACTTTGAAGGTTTATATAGTATGAGAAAAATGCTAGTTTCCATAGTGGTCATAGAAAAATATTATTACATACATAAAATGTATTTTTTCTACGACCATTATGGAAAGTGGGACTTTTCTAACACTTCAAAGTTGCGTATTTCCCACAGACTTGGGTTAATGTATGAGAAATCATTTCTTACAGTATTTGCCAAAATTGCTCAGGTGCAATGTGGGAAATATCATTTCTCACAGTAATTGCCAACACTGAGCATGCGTACACTTTGTGGGGCTATCTGCGCCATATTGTTTTTGATGTTAAATAGGTTTTGTGCATTTATTTCTGTTCTGTAACGTTTAGAAGTGAGGTTGTAGAAAAAGTATAGTGTGCCACTCGTACAGAATCACCTACTTCCTACCATGTTTGAATCCTGCACTCGACTATGCCTCGTGCCGAAACTGTCACACATCGCGGGAAATAGGCAACCGAGTAGGGGACTTCCTGCACTTGTTACACAACATACTATTGTTATTACTAGTTCTATTTATAAACTGTATATTTCTTATTTTTGTTATTAATATTTTATAATATTTTAATTACCTTTAATATTACCTATATTTACACATTTAATAAAATGTTCTTAATATAAAAATGGAAATAAGAAAATATTTTTCGTAAAAAGCAGCTAGCTTTATTATTTTATTTTAAAATGCATATTTATAGTTTTTTGCATTTGCAAGTACATTTTAGAAAGATTTAAATTTATATTGCATGCATATTTTGATACATTTTACTTTATATAATCCAGTCTTTTCACATGACTATAAACATATTCTTGTATTGGGGATCATATTTTCAATTGCATTACATGGTTTTTCTTTTAATTCAAATATGATTATTTCATACACGTCATTTTCATTCAATTAGAATGCTTCATTTCAAGGCAGTTCCCAGTTTTTAGTAAAAAAAAAAATAGTAAACATACAGCAGCAATCGCGATAGTTATATTTTGCTGATATGTAAATTTTATGTTTGGATTGTTGTCATTTGTGAAATAATCAAGCGAATATAATTCGAGCTATGAATTTAATTGCTAAAATTTACTAATCAACCTGGGTTAAAATTGATTCTTAAATCATCCAGTTTCTCAGTAGTGATCTAAACATCATTTTTGACACTCGTTCTTATGTTACTATGCAAAAACTATTCGAAAATTCTTGCCATAAATTCGTGGCTTTTGTTATAGTACTTATGACAAAATCTAGATTAAAAGTTTACCTGAAGAGTATGTTACCACATGACTATAAACACATTCCTGTATTGCAACATTTGAGCTTTTTTGAGTAAAATATTTTTTTACCATTTAAAGGAATTTGCTTGCCTACTCATTTTGTGAGTGTTAGGTAGAATTAAATTATTCTTGAATTCGCGAATTAAAGCTAATTTGAGAGGAAAAATGATCCGCAAAACAAATGAAAATAAAAATGTTGTAAATGGTAGCTGTTGGTAGCGATTTAGGGAATTAAATTACCAAAGCTTTTTGCTAGGATTACAGGGGAAAATACTTTTATCGTTTCATCTCTCCAGGGTGAGCGGCTGAAATATTTTCCTACATTGATTCACGTATTTTCAAAGTCACATTTCGGTTATCGTACACAGGACGTTCCAAAATGTCCACAAAACGAACACAACACATTGACATTTATGTATCAATTCTTGTAGTTCAAAAATATAAACAAACTTCCTGACCTTTAAACAAAGCAATTCAATATTTTTAATTTAAATATTTAATTTATTCATATATATTCATTTCACATAAAATCTGACTAACTAAAACACGGGCATATCTATATAACAAATTAAAATCATCTGCAAATTTGAACCTCCGTTTTCCAAATAAACTGTCTTTTCCAAAACATTCATCATCTACTCGTATGTTTCAAAGGTCAATTTAATTTCATTTCAATATTCCTCATGACCTGAAGGGTTATAACTTGCCAACCTTTAAATTAAAATATAAAGAAATTTTGAAAAATTAGTTATGTATGTATTTAATTTAAATTAATTTAATTTATGGGATTTAAATTACACTTTAGGCTTAATATAAATTGAATTGCAATGTTTATTTATTTAAAAAAGTATTATTATTATTATTAATGTTATGGTTTATTACTTATTTATTTTAATTTTACACTGAAGGATTCGTTGCCACTTATACTACTGATGAGTGGAACTGCTTCACAGTGTAAATTGTGATTGCTACTTTCCAATATGTGTGATTTTAAATTGAGACTGTAACAGTGTTGAGAAAATCTGGGTTTTTTTCTAAAAAGACCAGCTCATCTATTTTTTATTTCTAGGGTATATTTGGAAATACCGTATACCGGGTGTTTTTTGTCAAGGTGCACATAAGAGATTATCATGGGAAATCAGTTTTTTTGCGGGCTATTGCCCCCCGTGTTAATTGATAATAAAGGTTGTGGTTTCAATGGAAAAATAAAAAAAAAATCTGCATTAAATGACATTGTCGTATTTTAATCGTGTAAATTAATTTTTAAATTTATTCAATATCTTAATAAGTTATAGTCGTTTGACTTTCTATCTTTCAGAAAGTGTTTCAAAGAAAAACGCAAAAAACTAATTTATTACGCTAATCTCCTATGTGCACTTTAAAAAAAAAACGGTATGTTAATGTTGAGAATTTGAGTGGATATGGTTTTATTTAAGGAGACATAATATAAATACGAAAGATAAAGACTGAATAATTAATTAAGTTTAACCCATTATTATACAGGTGTCCGTTTTAAGAGGCTAACCATTAGGATTTCGAAAACCTTAAGAGATACGAAGTCGGTTAAATTGGGGCAAAATTGTATTAGTTTGCCATTTTAATCATGTATGTGTTTTCTTAAAAAAAAACAAAGGTCACTAGGTATGTATGTGAAAAAAAAACTAATTTTGGCAAATTTATTTTTGTCTTATAACTTTCTTGTTTCAATTCATACGAGTTTTTAATTTGCACATTCTGAAGACACTTTTATATTGGGAATATACAGCGGTTGAAGCTCGAACACTATTCGAGAAATTCATACTAACTTTCAATTTTCATATGAGGCTCAAAATGATCTTTAGTACTGTTAAATACAGAATAGAGGGAGTTTGGGAGTTGTAATTTAAAATTCAATACGGAAATCAATAAACTGCGTTACTATTCCAAATTGTTACTTTGTGAAATATTTAATGTTTTCAATAGCGAATAGTGACTGATCCCAAATTACAGGTTTAAGAAATATTGGGTAGCAATAACGACCTGTGATTTTTCAAAATCAGTGACAGTGACATCAGAGTTCGTGAAGTATCATTCATCACTACAGATGTCTATAAACACTTTCATGTATTGCATTTTAAAATGTACATGTACGTATCATTATTTTAATGTAAATAGTATATTGTGAATCGAGTAGAAAAGTGATATATTCCCGGTCGATGGTGGAAATTGCGGGACGAGCCGTAGGCAATACTAACATCAGGATCTTTTCCTACGTGATACACATACTATATTTTTCCATTGGTTTATAATGTTTGTATTCAATAATTAGTTATCTTATTTTTCATTTATAAATGTTAGACAACCAACAAGACATAAGATTATTACGTACTGTATGATGTACGAAAATACTTTGTCGTAGGCCAGAATGGTACTCATTTCATGCAAAAATGATAATCTGTTCGGCTCATGCTGCAAATCTTATGAGTATGAAATGGACATTCCAAGCGAGTTGTACACTCCGACCACGATATTATTTCTCCTAATTTATTTAAAATTTAATAATAAAGATGTGTTCATTTCACTACTTCATAGCAAATAGCTACAAAACAAAAATTATACAATACTATTTTTGACAGAACTGTTAGATATGAATTTTTATCTCAACGTTGTCTATGGTTACCGTGAGATATGAGTATATGTTTTTGTAATCTTACAATAAAATCTGTTGATTCGCGTCACCTAAGCAACGTCGGGAATCTCAGCTTCCTACGTCTCCCCCAGATTAGCGCGCGGGAAATTTTGGAAAAAAAACAATCTTATTTCTAGAACATTTATTAAGAAAAACTACATTTACAGTAAAAAGGAATAATGTCTCAAACATTCTTTTGTCTAATAAAAATAAAAGTAATGTGATATTGAATGAAATTTAATTTAGAATAATTATATTTATAGTTATTTATTATTTATAGTACATTTTGTATACAATGTTAGCAACAACTGCTATCATGTTGACAGGTTGACAGCACTTGGTAGAATTGAAAAACATAAGCACAAAACAGGATGTGTATATAATAAATTAAGAAAATTGTAGAAAAATAAAAAGTAATTACTGATTTTTTTCGTATAAAAATATTGTACAAACCTTTTGCATGAACATTTTTTTCCGGATTCGGTTTATACTCTACCGGATAATGGCATTCCCATATTTGATATATAAATAACTATTACTATATACTATGTACTCGCAGCAATTACAAACATACAACAAGAAAATATCTTAACGCACTAAAAACATTTCGCGCATAAAATACAAAATATTTTTTCTGCAACTAAATTGGATCAATAATTATAATATTTTTATTTATTTATATAAATTGAGTGAATAAATGTTTTCTATCACCGTGTTATTTTTCGTATTTTTTATAGTTGTAGGAAAAAAAATATTCCCGTTCTGTTATTTTCCGTAGCAACTACAATAAAATACAAGAAATTGCACTTTCTGATTCGAAAACACAACGAAATTGTCAGCTTTTGTCCGATCAAAAAAAAAAATTATTGTAAAAAATAGCGCTCATCACTTTTTACCCGCCTAGACAGAGTAGTGCTTCAATTAATGTAAATAGATTTTTAGTTTTTATAGGTACGCTTTATTTGCTTAATAAAAAAACGTCAACTTATTTTAACCTCTCATAGATAGAACTTCTGATTTCGGATTTCTCTTTGTGCTGAACAAAACAAAAGAGTTGTGGATTGTTTTTCAACGAGTCACATATGCAAAACAAAATAACAACAACTACATCATTTAACGCATCGAGAACTCTAGTAGTTAAAATTGATTAAAAAAAACTATGAACGATAATTTTGTTTCATAAATATCACATTTCAAAAAATCTGTGTATATATTAATTAAAAGAAAAATCGCATTTGAAATAATAATCAAAGTTGGTTTTAAAATATTTAATTACAATGTAACATTTTAATTAGTAAAATATTTTTGCATAAAAATTTGGTACATAAATACAACAAATTGGAATTTAAATATTTGATAAAAACAAAATTAGAATTAATATTAGCAACTGCAACAAAACCGCAGCAAAAAGGGTTGTAATTTTGGAGTTTAAAGTAGGTGCATTTACCAAGTGGAATTACAAAGCTTGGTGTACATTCATTGTTAACTTGTGTGTACAACAACAAAGTGACCGTCTAAAACATCTTGCTTTGTTGGACAAGTTCCTCAAGTTACTGTTCTTGTTCTGCTACCGAATCTGCAGACCTATTGCATATTCAACGCTATAATTCGCAACAACAAGTTTCATCGATGTGCATTCTTGGAAAAACAGACATCAAAAACCTCAAATAACTACGCAAAAAATATCGGTGTAAAACCATCCTAAAATAAAGAGCTTTTGTAAAAAATGTAGCACTAAAATGTAAGAAAAACAGCAAAGCTTAAGATTCCTTCGGAATATATTTAGATATTTAATAGAGCAATGTATAGTTAGTTATAAATGTTAGATATTTCTGGACGATAGTAAACAATTGTGAGACTAAACGTCTTGGAAATTCTCTTTTCCTACTAATTATATATTCAGTGCCGACAACATGAGATGAGCTACCGAAAAATGTAATGAAATTATTGCATGTGTTATTGAGGCATATAAAGAAGCAAAATGTAACAGAATAAAGTTTCCTCTAGCATAAAACATTCATTATTTTGTACTGAGCTTTTATCCAATAAAATAGTTTTTTGTATCACTAGTCTATATAGAAACAAAACTTTTGGGTGAACGAGTTAATTTTGATAAGCCGAGCTGAAAGTGAGGCCTGCAAATAATGTGAGATCTTGTAAAACAGTTCCTGAGAGTGTGATACACAAGATTTTTGTCACTTTAGTTTATTAAAGAAATATTATGACTACTTAAAATTTTATACACGTTTTTAAGTTAGTAATATTTTTGATTCACGTGGATGTATGAACAATTCACTTGTTTTATTCAAGAAGTTTAGTGACATTTGTTCTAAACTAAAAAATTAAACGAACGTGAATTGATATTTTTCAGCAATTAATGGAATAATAATCAAACAACACGAATATAATATGAATAATAAATCAAAAATAGTTGTTTAAATTAACTTTTTATATTTGCAATGAAATAAAATTAAAAAGCTATTTATTTTAGTTCAAAATTTGATTTTTACAATATTCAGTGGAAGATCTAAATTATATGAATGTTAAAAATCAGTAAAAAATTACTACATTTAAAAATAAAAAATATTAATTTTAACGTTTTTGTTGCATGTAATATGAATTTAATTTAATAAAAAAATATTTAAAAAAAATTATTACCGCCATATACTCTTGACCATACTTCAATGAATGCTTCGTGCATGCGTGTACATAATCAAAGTATTTTATTTGTATATTGCCAAATATCACTACAAATCTTCCTCTGTTTCATTTGGAAATGCTGATAATCATCTATAAATATTACTAATTTCACGGAAGTAGTGGAGTTTTCTTTGGAACTGAATAATGTACTTAATTGTTTTTATGAATTGGAACTGGAGTTGGTTTCAAATTTCAAGATGTTATCAAAGGGGATAACTAATCCGGGTTAGTGTTATTGGTTAACGTAAGTAAAAAACAACGTTTGTACGCATTTCTTATAACCAAATATTCGGTATTAAAACAAAATATTAAGCTTGATATTAAGTCAAATCCAACCAGACTTATAGTTATGTAGGTTATATGAATTTTCCCATAAGCTTGCCTATCTATATATTTTTCAGTCATTGGTATAATTTAATAATTTATATTTACAGTATCTATATATTTATAATCTAAAAGGGGTAGATTATGATGTAAGACACTAAATTTTCAGATATATTTTGCCAAACGCGCATAAATCACAGTTTCATAACATTACAAAATGTAGAACAATAATATATTTGAATTACACCTGATGGCCAAATGACTATAAACCCACTCACGTGTTGTGGATTAAGTACATTAAGTATATTATACCATTGACTGATATTACATATGTTTCAATGAACGATTATACTTATTTTAATAATTAATATCTCTCTAAAATCTGGATGAAATATATTTCAAGTACGTCTGAAGGGTATGTTACCACCTGATTCTGATTATAAATACAATCATATATTGGGAGCATGGAATGATTATAGTAGTTATAAATATGCAATTAATTTTCCTTGCTAATCAAATATGATATTCCCGCTAGTCCGATAGTTGGATGTTAAAGTTCCAAGAGCCATCAAAGAGTGAAATGGCAGAGTTGGGGAAGACATGAGGACCACAACCCTGGAAGGAGCATGCTGCAAATGATGATGCTAGTTTATTAGGGTACCACAACATCCGGATAGGATATTGAAATTTTCAAATTAATTCAAAGTTTCCCCAAGTTTTATTTGTAATTAGACGGAAGGATTTTATGAATTAAATATTAAATTTAGTATGTCGTCTGCTGATGAAAGATAATTAACTTGAATTATGCTGTATAAAATCGGAATAAAATTTAATGAAAGCATTCTGGTGGATTATTTGAGTTTGACTACCCTAATAACAGTAATGTTACATTTGAGATGTAATTAATAATATAATTAATACATCGTATGTAATTTGAAACTTTATTGCTGAAGATATTGTAATTAAGAAAATATTATTTGTGTAATCCAACACGTCAATAATACCAATTGTAACAATATTTCTAAATAATAATCATTAATAAAATATACGTAGATCAATTTAAATATGTATAATTATATTAGGTGCATTTTATTTTTATATTTAAAGTGAAGTGAAGGAAGAAAGAGAAGGAGTGACAGTAATAAATGTGGTCACAATTCTCGAGTGTGACTTTTTAACATATGAGTACGAATTGGAGTACCTAGAGTAAGATTTTACCATTTTTACAGTGATTTCTGTATGTGTTTGTGGGTCTATGACAAACAAATACTAAAGTGACGACAATATATGAATAAAGTGAGTATATGTGAAATCTTTGTAAAGGTACAAAACTACATTCAGATTCCAATTCATTGACTGTCTCCAAATCTAGCAGTTGATTCCTTAGAATTTGGTATCTTGCATAAATTCGTTATTTTGTAAAATACTTTTGGATTCGCATAATAATAACAATATACAAATATAAATTTTGCAGATCACACGTTTATTATTTTATTTCATTTTTTTCTTAACAATATTTCCAAATATGTGATTTAGTAATTAATGGTAATTTAAAAATGTAAATTACAGATAAACTAAGGTAAATGATTTCGTAATTACCGCGTAAATTACGACTAACATCAGTGATCGTAGATGATTTTTAGTAACTTTATTCCTAGGTTATCAAGTTTTATAGACATTTAAAGCGATATTATAGGTTTCTATTGTACAAGTTATGTTTTATTCGTTGATTCTATATAGTTTTTATGTATATTTATTTCTTTTACTTTTACTCCGGCGACGTAAAAATAAAAGTTTCTATTCTGGCGACGAAGAAATTAAACTTCAACCTTGTTAATTATGTCACAAAAGATGTCACTTTTATTTTTATGACATGTGAAGAAAGAAAGCATTTTTGGTATTTGATATGTAAAATTTTTATTTGTAAATCTCTGCTTCGCCTATCTTCAGAGCCCCGAGCCGCCACTGTTTTTAAAGTCAATAATGAAACAATTTTGGCTGACAGCAAAATATAACCTAATTCTTCAAGTGACATTAAAACATCAGCAAATCTGCAAGCACAATCTCGGTCAGGCAGATTCCGTAAGGCAGGGATTTTTTACAAAAAGAACGATCACAATAATTGAATTAGCAGATGCATGTGATGTGATAATCTTTAAAAAATGCATCTCTTGCAAACCACATTCTAGCTAGCGTGGAAACTGTCTGTATTAAACTAATACTGCAATGCGTTTTGAATATCGCAAATTTAAATTGTAAAATAAAAAACTTTCTTTGGATTGAGCACTTTTGTGTGAATTTTAAAACCATGCTTATATTTTAGTGGTAGACAAACGTTCGGACAACTTGTCATCCGATGCCCATTTTTGGAAATGATAATTAAATTTTAAATGAAATTCCTTTGTGTCATTAGACACGTTTTCATGAAATAGTCATGTGGTAAGTGGTTATTGAATTCGACAATACCAAAATGTCAAAAGTGCATCGTGTTTGGCAATTGATTCGATTAGTGAAAATTCACGCATTGGTCGTTTTAAAAACCACTTAGTTTTCATATTTGAAATTTAATTATGTTTTATATTACAAAACAATTTTAATTGTGCAAAAAGTTGTAGATTATTTGCGTAATAAATTAATAAAATAATAAAGCTTTTCGATAAAATTTTTGTAATGAACCTGTTTAGTGTGATAATTATAAACCTTGAGATTATTTGGTTTTGAAATAGCTCACAAAAGAAAATATTATTCATGTATTCTTCAGATATTAATTTGTTGGAAATCTAAAACATTTACAAGTAGTAAAGTTGATAGATGCCAATGTCACTTCTCGTTGAAACTATTTAAAATAATTGAAAAAAATACTCGGTCAGTTTCAAAATCTTTAATATCGAGAGATACAATACGTATTTCTTGTATTTAACTGACGATGGCCTAATACGTATTGTATCTCTCGATATTAAAGATTTTGAAACTGACAGTATTTTTTTCAATTATTTTAAATAGTTTATTTACAAGTAGGTACCTACCACAGTGCAGATTTTTACAAAAAAATTCAAAATATAGACAATACCATCTGAAAAAGGTAAAATATACTAATAACACTTTCTTTTCATTTCTGGCTCTTAGTACCTAAATTTTAAGAAAGCAATATACCTCACCTCTTTATTTTCGCGGTCAATTTAAAATGCCCTAGTAACGGTTACCAAGGTGGTAGTCATATTCTTGTTTTGAGACATGGGCTATGTCATCTCTAAACAGGTCCATTGCATTACTGTTTCAGTTATACTCATGTTGTTTATGTAATATAAGTACAGATTATTGGCTTCTAAAACATTGAAATCAATATATCAACCAGAATTTATAAGGGCAATATGGATTATATTATATTATATATGCGAACCAATAACCTACTGTGTACCCTTAAAATAAAGTTCTGTAAATAACAAAATTTAGATTGTTGCTCTTCATTTTTAAATTGGGTATGACACAATTTAAACCAATCAACTTAAGCGATTGTCTTGTGATGAGCTGTCATTTGTTTTCATATCAAATTTCAAACTGATGCCGTTATAAATTTTACAAATTTTCTAATCAAGAAAGTAATTGACCTATTAATAAATTTGATAGGTACCAAGTATCACTTTCGTGTATTAGTCTTTACTTATTTATTAATTAATTTTTACAGTGAAAGTCATATAACACCGTCGCTTACAACAAAAGTTGCTTATAACGACAAAAATACTAAATATTGGGAGGTCTTCGGTTTGAATTAATTGTAAAATAATTCGTATTTAGTTTTGACGGTTTTACTAACGAAGTGTTCCATATGCCACATAACGTTTGAAATTATGAATCTTTTACTGCAACGACTGGCCACAAGAATAGAATTTTACGGCTTTATTTGATATTCAAAATACATACTTGACTTGGACTTGGTTTCAAGTCAAGTAGAATCCTTATAAAAAGTCAAGTCAAGTAGTAATATTTCAAGTACTTGTAAAATGAAGTGCATCAAGACTTTATTTTTTATCTACTTTATTACGTACATAGATACAAGAATTCACGACAAGATTTTTAACTTTTATTTACAAAACCATAAATATTTCTAATCTGCAACTTGTTATCAAGAAATAATAAAAAGATAAGAAAATACAGGAGTATTTACATTAGTTTCCTTAAAAAGTAGTGCTGTTGATAAAATTTTAATTTTCTTATTTCGAATTTAGTATTTAGAATTTCAAATTGATGAATTTTGTTTTCTATTTTTTTTTTTCCTTTGGCTTATTTGTATAAATATAGTAACATCGAAAATCGAAAAGGAAGTGTTTCTTTGGGGAACCTGATATGTTAACTAAAAATCATAAATTACTAAAATAAATACTAGTATAATAAAATAAATTAAGTATGTATTATACAATTTCTTTGTTATTCTATTCTTCTTATTTTACAATTAGAAAAAAAATCTTATCTATGTACTTAATTTATTTTTCTCTATTTTTTATTACCTACTTCCTTTTTGAATTTCGAATTTTTGAATCTCGCATTTCGAATTTCGAATTTTAACGTGAATTCGAAATTTCCGATCTATTAAAAAATTGCCTGGTTTCTCTTTGCAAGATAGTACAAAACTGCAGTAAAAATATGGTTATGCGGCAAACTTATGCGTGCTATTATAAAATAATAAAATAAATACTTAATTAATAATGTTATTTATGTCTTTTTATTTTTAACAGTTCACGGCACTCTAGTAAGTGATAAATGCAATGTAATGATATATCCTTCATCATCATCATCAATCCGTACAACGGGTGGCCAACGACCATCTACACCGTTCTAGGGACTTCGCCCTCTTCGGTGAAAAATGTCAAATATCCCTCGAGTTCTTTCTCACTTTATCAGATATTTTCCATTTTCCCCTCTCTTCATTCTAGTTGTAATGGTAAATTTGAAATTCTTTCTCTTTATCAAATAATATCAAGTAGTGAATTCAAGAAAAGCTTGATTTTCAAGTCAAGTGAAAGTAATTCCTGAAAACATCAAGATAGTGGCATTAATGAAACCCTACACAAGACCGTTGTGACTTGGGTTTTGTATTTCTGCATAATAGATATTAATTTATTTTTCTACAAATATATTTTTTTATAAATTTTTGTTTTATTCATAATACATGTGTGTATTATAAAATTATTAACCCAGTCAAGTAAGGACAATCCTGCGGAATGAATCTGAATAAGCTGAGTATTTGCACATATTTGTTTTGACATTCTAAAGACGGGCTGAAAATTCGGCAATGAGATAACTTAAGCAAATCAAGATATTAAAGGTCAAAGGTTACGAAAATCGTATACCTGAAGAATGTATTTCAACAGTATAAATCCATCGTTTGAAACAATCATCAACATGTGCTCTTCTCTTTCTCCGCACTATGTATCTAAAACTGTTAATCATGCGAAAGAAATGCATACCGTGAGAATTTTTATCATATTTATGATTACGACGACTTGTCTCATTTAAAATTAAACATAGGGAACGAATTTGACCTTTGTTTTTTTGGTTATTTAATAGAATAGTAAAGTGGTCTGCTAGATCATTCGATCTTGCACATCTAAATTCTTTTTATTGATGACTTTTAAAATCAGAAGTTGATACTGTGAGAAATCTTCAAAGTTTATATCAATTACAAGGTCAAATTCAAAACATTTTTCAAGATATTATAATTGCACAAATATAATCATATATGTAATTCAAAAGCTTTATAGCAGATTTATAGACCAATTCTGAACAAATCTGTAAATTTTACAGATCTGTAAATCTGGAAATAATGAACAAAATCGCAACGAAACCAGTCGCTCTTATGCATAATTTTACATTAATCAACAAAAATTGATGCGTTTTTTTCAGTTTTTTACAGATTTACAGATCTGTTCAGAATTGGTCCATTAGTCATTTCTTAATAGATAATGGATGAATTTTTGAAAATTTATTGTAATTATTGTTTAATGTTCGTTATTATACTTACTTGTTTGTTAGTTGGTTTATTAGATCTTTAGATAAGGATAAACGAATTTAAATAAAACATCTTCAGACTCTGAAGTTTTAACTGAAAATCAGTTTACATCAAGGTGCTGATAACATACAAAACATACAATCAAATAAACCGTCTTTACATTGTATACAACATTCCATGTAAAAACTGTAAGACAATGCAAAGATCGAACATTGCATACAGAATTCAATGTAAAGACTATAGCAATGCTTTTATCGGATAAACCAAAAGATACCTCCACACTAGATTAAAGGAACAACAAAGGAACGCAGTAAAATCAAATTTTAAAGACTTTTGTTAACTGACAAACCGACATTCAGAATCTTAGCTCCATTTATTCTGGGATTTTGAGAAAATATTATGGACAATTGTTACAATAGTTTATTCCCTGTACAGTTACATTACCTGTGATATTTAATTAGCTTTACATTAGTCTCTGGCCCTTGATTGGTTAGTGGAAGGCACGGCGGAAGGTTTTTACAATTTTAGACTGTTACTCAAGTAGAAACTATTTGTAGTTGATAACTGTTAAGTAACATGTAATTTTTTTGCAGTTCTAGTTATACAGAGGAATCAACAAACTGTTAACGCACAGACCGTCATTTAGAATTTAACTCCATTTATTCTGGGATATTGAGAAAACATTATGGAATGTCTTAATCCTTTCTTCTCTGGCACTTGATTGGCTAGTGGTAGGTTTTTACAATTTTCGACTGTTACTCAAATATATAACAACTAGGTTGATAATTGTAAAGTAACATGTACGTATATGTGTTTTATCTGTGTTTGACGAAAGATTTCTATAAAATAATTTACATGCTTTATTGATAATATTTTAAAACCATTTATGTAAGTCTCTTACCTAGTTGAATGTATGTTTGTATATTTGATTGTATGTTTGGAGAAAAAAGACTACAACTCCAAAAAAGACCTTCTTTTATAAACATCGAGTCGATAAAACCAATCCTGCTTTATAAAATTACACTCATATTGCCTCTAAACAAAGCAACTTTTGAAAGACCATCTGTGTTAAAAGGAGAATAAAAAACAAATGAGAACTACTACTACTATTTGGCAGAATTTATTATTTTGAATTAAAAAAAAACTGTTTATTTATTTGTTTATAAATTGAACAAATAATCTTGTAAATTAACTTTTTATATTTTAAGGTAATGACTTTAGTACCCCTCAAATTTAAAGTCTAACCACGCCTATGGCTAATCTGTGTTACAGCAGATATTGTAATGGAGTAATATATCAGGTATATTTGATGTGCAGGTGTCAATGATATCGTTTCAATTTAAATATGTGAATATATATTTTTGATAAATTCTGTTTATATTTGTATTTACATTTGAGTGATGTGTGTATATTATTATTCAAAATCCATATATGATATTCCTAAGTGTATTAGAGTAAAACCATATCATCCGAAGACATACGCTATAAAATAAATCAGTACACGATTCGAGCATTTGACGGTGACAGGTGTATTATGTATCCCGTCAGAAAGGGCGTTATTCCCACACATACACACGCACACACGGACATGTATTCACATATGGCTGCTTGCAGGTGCCCTGGTCATTGTTCTGATGGATTATGCCCCTTCCTGCCCGGATCGCAGAGGTGAGGTTATTTATGCTAATTTCGTAAGGGTCTCGCCGAAATTGGGTCGGAATGAAAAGGGTAATTAAATGTGGTATAAATGACAATTAAGGTATTATTGTTATGCTATACTAATATCTCAATTATTTTATATTAGTTTACTATATTTTCGTATACGTCAAGATAATAATAGAAAACAAATAAATAAAAATAAATACTCTAGGCCAGTAATTCTCAAACTTTAAATGTGGTATAAATGACAATTAACATATTATTGTTAAGCTATAGTAATAACCTCATTAATACTATATTTTTTTACTATATTTCCACATATGCCAAGATAATAATAGTAAAACAAATAACGTATATGATAGGTCAGTAGTTCTCAAAATTTTTGATGTGAAGACACTAAATCGATTATGTAAAATTTCCGGCACCTCCATCATGTGCATGAAATTTTAAAGACATTTTATTAATCTTAGGAAAACGTGTTTTCTAATTAAAATATAAGCTTCCAATGAGAACAAAAGGTACACAAAAATAGTGTGATGCATAATGTACATTTTGGACAAACATACTGGCATTTCATGTTTACTTCAATCTTTCCCTCATTTTAGTTTTAATATTAACGAACATAGAAATTCTTAGGTCACATTCAAATAAGAAAGAAATATAAAATTGAATTGAAAATTGAAGTGCTCTGGCTCTTATGTTGGGATATCCATTCTGAATAAATATCCAAAAAGATTCTGATGAAAATTCAGAAATTTTAATTTGCAACGTAGTCAATACTATCTATCAATAGATTTATCTGGAAAGTATGTATTTCTAAATTTGTGTTTCCAGTGTTAACAAGTATTCATAAATCAACTTAATTATAATTTCTTTTGTTTCGGGTGTTCTTGTAAACATTTCCATCTAGCCTCTATTTTTCAAAATTCTATCTTTTCTTTTATCGGACGATTTTAACAAATTTTAACTTTATTCAATTCTTCAAACACGTCGGTTACATTTACAAATAAGTAAACCAAAATTCATATTTCAACAATTCACAAAAATTCAAATTTGTCTTCGTGTTCAAAAAAGTAAGTAGGTAGTGTTATTTTAGTTCAGAAACATTAAAATACTTTTGTTGAAAATAAGAACCTACAATTTAAAAAGAATAATAACTATTACAAAAAATATTAACCTAATTTGATACAATTAGTTACAAAAGAAAATAAACATAGACAATATAAAATGAATGCATGTATGTGAAAACTATAGTCAAGTATTACGAAACCACATTCAGATTCGAATTCATTTACTGTCTCCAGATCTATCTAAACCATTTGGCTTCTTAGAATCTTACGCAAATTCGTCATTTTGCAAAATTCTTTTGGATTCGCATAATTTTAAATGGCAATGGCAATAACAATTATTAACTTTGCAGATCTTTTGTTTTTTGTTATGAATATTTTCAAAATATGTGATTTGGTAATTAATGGTAATTTAAAATTGTAAATTACGGATAAATTATGTAATACGTAATTTACCGCATGAATTACCACTAACATCACTGTTCAATACTCATTCATCGAAAACCATTTGACATCAGTATGAAGTTGAAATGCTCAGATCCAAGAATTTTCAAAATATACTAGATGCTAAATTTCGCAACACGTCCGCGGCACCCCTACAAGTAATTAAAGGTACCACAAGGTGCCGCGGCACCCATTTTGAGAACCACTGCTCTAGGCAAATTAATGCGAAAACCAAAAAGCGACAATCGCGTCCCGCTGTAGCCGCGGAAGTTCAAATATATTCTGAAATTTGTTGATGCGAGTAAAATTATTGATATGTCCGTACGGTAAATAAGGGTTGCATTAGTTGTACAGTGTGTGCATGAAACGCGGAACATACGACTTTAGCATGAGATTTAAAAAATTGCAGATACTCTCTTCCTGATAGATTTAGAGCAGAACTACAAGAGTACGAAGTTGTTCAAAATTAAATTCTACAACAGTTAAGATTATAATTGTTGCAACGGCACGCCTGCAGTACGAGATTTATAAAAGAACTTTTCCTTGTTTAAGAAGAATAAATACTTATTTAAGAAACAGTATGACCCATGAAAGGCATGCAAAATTAACTAGGGTAATTGGAAAAAAATTTTAACTTGGATAAAGAAATAAACACATTTGCTTCAAGACAGTCTAGACGTGTAATTCTAAATTGATTGCCATTTAAAGTATTGTTCCTTTGTCGGGTGTCTTTTTAATTAAGATTTTAAAAGTTGTATATAAAGTCATTTTCTTTTATTTTTTATTAAATAACCTTTTCAAACAAAATAAATATTTATGTCCGTAATTGTAATTTCTGTGTTTTAGTAATTATTGGTTTTTTAATACTTTGAGTGCCTAATAGTCTATTTAAAAATCCACTTGAAATTTACTTTTACTTTATTTAGTATTAATGTTTCTGAGATATTTCCAATCACAGTTAAAAATTATCTACTAGATTATTTTAGTTTTAATTAAAAAAAATTGTTTCTATACTCGAAGTATCTTAAAAATATCCATTTTTGCGTTAAAAATGTTTGATACAGAACATAGTCTATATTAATAAACTTCAAAGCATTGATTCCAAATATTCAAGTAGATTTGAATTATCTCTTTTTGTATCTGAAATATTTGACCTCAAACTTGCACCTCAAAATGTGAGCTTTTAAGTATATCCAAAATATTTGTACAGATACAATCACAAAATTTTTACAAATTCGTTGTTGGAACGATTAGTTGAAAAATGAGAAAAATAGGAAATAAAACGGAATTTCATATTTTCGGTCGTATTTTTTTTTATTTTCTAGATTTAATTAAACATGCTGATTTCAAATTTTCGAATAGAATCAATTATTCTCGTGACATTTGCCTGAAAATTTGTTATTCGTCTCAAAATTTGAAGCCAGCACATCAAGGATTCTTTAGAAAAAAAAAAAAAATTAGAAACATGTTTTTAAAAATTTAAAATTTTCCTACAAAATTGAATAATTTTCAATTTTATAATGTATCAAAAATTTGTAATAAATATTATTGTTATAACAAATTACAATTATAATTTATTTACTATCTATATGTGTCAATTTCTTAATCAGTTGTATCAACATTAATGTGAACCATGCACCATTATTAAATCATTCATATTTACTCTCGAATTGAATGGTGTTGATTGTTTACTTGCGCATCAAATAACATTGTAGTATTTACCCTGATAAGTGATAACAATATAGTATTATAATTAATTATAGATCTTTCTAATACTGCAGTGTTATCCATTGAAAATTCTTTAATATATTGCAGACTAATAAAACATTGAATAAATTCTATTTTACAAGAATATTTCAATGACCAGTGGTTCTCAAACTATGGGGGACCAACTTGGTTATTTTAAATGTGACCATTATATTTTTGTTTGCATATTCGATAGAGAATTAGGATTTAAATTGCTGTGATCGATGTATAAATGACAGTGGAGGACAATTTGAGTAGAATTTGTAAATTAATGTGTTTGTTGATTTTTTTTTCAATAGAGTTCTGTACCATTATAGAAATATTACCATTTTGCAGAAGAATATGAAAATATACAACAATTAAAGAGTATTAGTGAAAATATTTCATTTAAATATTATTTGTTGACGAGCTATAAGAGATAAAATTTTGTTGCGATGTCCTGTCGTGTCCATAAGTCTCTGGCAATTTCATTGGTTGCCTGATTTTAAAAGGACAATCATGCGTCCGTATTTCTTAAAACTTGCGGAGGGGAGACATGCATGCGGCCTAGCAGTGTCAAAATGTCATTGAATGTTCTTTTTTTGTTACGAAAAATTAGTTTTATTTATGCCTAATAATATTAGTTTCATTCATGTACAATTTTATATAAACATAGTTTAGCTATACGGACATGAAAATAACTAATACACTGTACAACTAACAGTTTGTTTATCACTGGCGAGGCCAACATTTTTACTTTAAAAATTGATATCTCGCTTATCACGACATATTTTTCAGTCGCGTTTTCACTATTATGATTATTTCACTCTGTTCTTTCAGAAAATAAAATAAAAGAAATTATACAGGACCCCCATTATTATTTTTCAAATTCACTTTTATTATCCATGGTACACTTATTTTAACTTTCTAACTATATTTAAATAAAACTGGTATATCTAAACAAGCATTTTTCTCAATAAAAATATCTAAGACTGCAAATATTATGTCATTGAATTCAGAATAAAATTATCTGTCGAATAAGCAAATAAAATATATATGATCCCATTTAAAATAATGTTTTTTGGTCCACATTGTTTGAAAACTACATATTATGAGGTTAAAAAATAATAATTTTATGTACAACTGCACGTTAAAGTTTGATTCATATCATAGTTTTGCGGCCATAAAGTACCTCTTTATAGTACTAGTAAAATAAAATAATTTTCAGAAGTTCTTTCAACATTCTTACTAGAACACCATTTCCGGTTCGCATTGTATGTCTCTTCGTATATATGCTTGCTTGAGGAAATAGAGAATTTTTATTATTTTTTCATTAATAGAACTCAGACCGCCACGCTTGCATCTTGCTTCAAACAAAATTTTGACATTGACACCGGATCAAACATTTTACTTTTTTTCTAAGAGAAACCGATTTTCGCAGTCGTACTTAAAGTTTTGTATGCAATTCGTACACAATTAGGCTTTATTGACTCGCCCTATTTATTTACCTCGTTCGCTTCGCTCACTCTGTCATAAACTGTAGGACTCACCAATAAAGACCTACATTATGTACTTATTACATAAATAGCTATTATTTCATTAAAATTGTTATGTAAATAAAAATTGTTTCTAATTTAACTAATTCATTCTCGAGATAACAATATAGCACTTAAAATAAACTATATTATTTCCAAGTACCCATTACTGGGTGTGCCAGATTTGTTTTATAACATCTATACTATAGTAACATGTCTACCAAATACAGAATTCCATCAATCTAGCCTTTCAAACTAATCCGCATTAATATTAAATAAAATTTATCCTACATCATTCGTAATCCTTACACATAGCTTCTCTATCCGCCTACACAGATATATAAGCTAAGAGTAAGTGTTATCTCTACATTTCTGCCTCCTACATATTCTGCTTTAGTTTGTCATAGTTACTTCATTTATAATTACTACATTTATTACTTTACTATCAAAATTTAGTATCAAATATCCTTATAAATTGTCATCCAGATTATCATTCATTTAGTTTATAAAGAAAAACTATTTTTTTATTTAGTTGTTTTAAAATCACTTCATTTATCGTATTATCAAAATATTTTTTAAAATATTCTAATAAATTATTATCCAGATTATTATTAATTTAGTTTAAAAAGATTTATGTCTGTAACAAAATTAACTTTTAAAATTTATAGTTCTTTTTAATACCAAGAGTATATTTATCATATTATTATACGTACATATTACAGATATTAAGGATACAAGTTTGATATAGCGTTCATAATCTCGAGGCGATGAGCCGATTGTTTTAATCATGCAAGTTTCATTTGGAGATTATATAAAATGTGTAACCTTTAATATTTTATCTACGATAGTATAGGTAATATTTTTTTAAAATACATTTTACGCACAACTGTATCGTAATTGTTTATTTACAATTTGGTGACCACGGCGGAAACTTTTACTTTACTGCCTTGTTCGGTAAAACGGAGAGAAACGCCCGCCAGACAGAAAATAAAAACACAAAAACAAATACAAGATTTGTAATACATTGTATTCGTTTTCATACTTCTCCTTCGATTTACCAACGCATTATATGACTAAAGTTTTATTAGCTTCTAGCAAATTCATTACAGAAAAACCTCCATGCTTGACATTTGACATTTTTGTAGACATTTAACATTTTTATTTATTTACAACTTGCTTAAGTTGTTTACAAAAAAAAACAAAAAATTACAATCAACAACGGGTGCCGGTTTTTCAAAATTTTTAATAATGACCAATAATTAATTAAAATATAAAATTGTTACCTAAAAGTAATACTAAACATTTATAATATTTTTTTTTTGTTTTCTGAATTTTTTGGTAAAGTGATTTGCACAGGATACCGATAACGAAAAAAATACAACTTTTAAGTTTTTAGCGTTAAATTGTATTTATGCACCCCAAAAATTTTGATTTTTGAAAATAGTTCACATTGATATAGACGCCGATGTGCTGAATTCAAATTTATAAACATAATTTAATTATCTCATTCTGTTTACGTATTACTTAAAGAAATGTTTCTGCGCATATACTCTCTTTGGAACGTTTTGGTGAAAAATGAGAAAAACCAAAAAACCTATATTTCATGTTTCATTCGGAATCTTTTGTTTACTTTCAAAGTTAGTCAAAAAAAAGGTTTTTCACGCATAGCCCTTTAATGGGTCGAGATGCGATATCGGTGATCTGATCAATCGATTCTTGTGCGCAAAGTTTTATAAGCGATCTTATTCCAAGAAAAAAATGTGAAATTTTTAGTTTTAAATTTGAAATTTTAAGTTTTATGTTTTAAGTTTAAATGTTGAAATTTACAGTTTTTCAATGTTGAAATTTCAAGGAAGAAAAATGAAATATTAACATAAAAATACTTTGCGTATTATGGCGCCTTCTAGGCTTCCGTATCTCCTTTTGCGACTATCCTCACCCTTTTACGATATACTCTCCATAATAGCTTATTGAAAGTAGAGATGTTACTATGCCCCACCCTGTATTTTTATTATCTATACCAGCCAGGTATTGGTAATTAGTCGTAAGTGATATATTTATTTATTATAAACGATGATAAATAATTACAGCGTTTTACAATTCTTAATGTTCGGCTGATCATGTTGGCAACTACATTTACCATCCTTAATGCAAACAGACAGTGCTAGCAGCGCTAGTGATATGTATATTGAATAATCAAATAGCAGTGTGAATTTAGCTCCAAACAGTACAGATACAGTTCGAGATGTCGGCGATATATTTAAATTAATATTTAATTGTAACGAACATGAATAATTGAATGCGACTCATATGCCTTAATACAATAATCCGAAGCTGGAGCTATTTGCAGCTAACATCTGGATGTAACTACATATTCATAATTAAAAATTATTTAATAATATTACAGTTCTTGACTGTATTAAAAAAAGTTTAGTGGATATTTACTTAAAAATATTTTGTAATGAATTACTTTTTAAATATGAAAACATTTAAATATTTACTTATGTACCAGCGCAATTAGATGTTTATTCCCCAAGTGCATACAATACTTTGTATTAAAATTTCTTAATAAATAATAAATAAGAAATTTTAAATATTTTCTATGTGGTTTATGAACATCATTCCTCGTATTCTCCTCATTAATAAACATACTAGTATGATGTAGTATTATATTACATGTTAAGAGTTGTAAGATACATATTACGCGAAGTGGAAAAGTTACACAAGGGCCGCGAAGTTAGTAATTCTACATGTGTGTAATTGCTTTACAACTCAAATTATATATTGTAACGTTTATTTATTTAGGTGAAGTGTAAAAATAATTGAAACATAAATATTTATATAATTAAGTTTAATAAACGAAATAAGAATAATAAAAGATAATAAAATAAGTAACACTATAAATAAACAAATATATACACTGATTTAAGAGTAATAATTATTAATAAAGACTTAAACACGAAAAACATTTACTTAAACACTTAATACTACGCAATATTTATTTATACAATATTTATATCTCCAGCTATTTATTTATATCACCAACTATTTATTCAGAACACCAATTATTTATTCATGTCACCAACTATTTATTTATTTCTACTTTACAAGTGGCTGACATGCACTGACCAACACTGACTTTCTTCAGTGACTCTCTGCTCTGCACACACTTCCTTGGCTGCCCGACGCTACCCTTTTATACCTGCGGGTAGCTAATCTTGAACATTCTAGAACTTTCTGGACTCTATAAAATTCTCGAAATTCGCAATTACCTGACCAGATAGGTCAGCCGTGATGACTCATTTGCGGTGAGTCTCGATCGTTGACAGTATTATACTTTTTCTACAATTATTTGACTCTTTTTCGACCACACCACAGAATACAATAATGCGAGAATTGACATTGACACATAACTAATAAATAGCGCTAACTACAAAATATGGAAACAACTATGTCAAACTGTCAACCCCAAAATAATAAATTGAAACTATTTACAACTTAAAAAAACATTGCAATGTTCAACATTTCTTGTATATTTCTTAATTAGTCGTAATTTATTAAATTAATTATAATTAATTTTATCTTATTCATTCTGCTAATATAATTACGATAAATCAAAAAATCTCTACCTATGCGATGGTGTACTTTATACAAGGACTTCAGTAATGTGACCTTAGATAACTTATAAGTTGTACAATAATGGTTATTTCCATTAATAGTCGTAGAAAAATATTTTACAGTTTTTATTTTAGATCAATAATAATCATAATAGTTCTTTGTGTATTAAGATTGTAAAGTGGATCATGGATCATCATTATTCGTGCTGGTAAATAGAACGAGAACAATAATTGTACTCTAAACCAATGTCTATGTCAAACTTTTTTACATTACAGCAAATTAGGCGAAGAGAATTTATTTTGTGGCATCCAGGCACCCTAAATCATAATACAATTAAATTTACTTTATTAGTACGCATAAAAAACGCATATGATAACATAAAATAATATTGTTCTATAAACATAATACTCGTAATTTAATAATATTAATAATGATAAGTGGAATTGATTTTGAGAACAAATTTTGTCATAACGCAACTCTAAATTAGATAAAAAAATTCTTCATTTATCACCTGCAACCTGCAAGCGTCCCAGTTTTATTTTTTCAAACTTAAGTCCAAAGAGAAAAAGATTTAGTAGCGAAATCTAAAATACTGATAATTTTAGCACAGATATAAAGTTTACGCAGTGAACGCTCCATAGTATATCCGCAATAGCGATATCTGTCGAGACCTCAAGGTTGGTAGTATTAATACGGTGATTAAAAGCTCTACAACTAAACATGAAGCAAGACTTCACCATTACACTAACGTCGAAGCAATCCAACTCCTAAAATAACGATGGCTTGAAAAGAAGAAAACCTTTTGAGTTAGTGTAGCAACATAAATAGTGAGAAATGTAAATGAAAGTGAAAAAAATGCAGTGCTATAGTCAGGATTCTTCACAAAAAATACAACCCACCTGGGTTTTTTAAAAAAAAAAACAGTCTTTTTTTGGGTTTTATTAAAAACGTCAAAATATATGAATTATATACAATATTTATTTTGAATTATTTTAGATATCAATAGTTCCCATTAATTTCTGAAAATTAATTATTCAATTATTTTAACACAAAATATGAATACCTATTAATACGGTTACATATATTTTGTTCTGTTTTCTTTTACGACGTGTATCGTGTGGGTTTTTTGGGTTTTTTTAATTGAGTTTTTTTGGGTTCGGGAAAATTGCAACAACCCTGGCTATAGTGTAATGTAGTAAACCAGGGAAAACTAGGAAACACCACTGGGTGTACCCAAGAAACTATAATTTAACTAGTTTTAGATTAGCATTAAATTAATGGTTAGTCTGTAAGACAAGTATTAATATGTACAGTCACCACCAGCCCATATAGGAGTGACGTCACTCGATCATCATGTGAATGTTCGTATTAGTTAATATTATGCTTCAAAGATTATTAAATATAATTATATTTCATTCAAAATATTTAAATTTTAATACTTATTAGTAGTAAGAAGTAACAGAAATATAATTATATTAAAAAATCAATAGAATAGGATATTAAAAAAATATATAATGTAAAACAAAATTAATAACCAAACTGTCACATTAACATAAATAGTTTAAAAAACTCAAAAATATTTAATATTAACTACTGACACGTGCTGTTAATAATATTTCTCGGCATTTTTACTAAAATAAATAAAAATTTGTATATTTTAGGTATAAATATTGTTATTATTAATTAAAAGAAATAGACATTAACCTTAAAAACAAATAAGCCCTGTTCCTTAAACAAACTTCAAGTCATAGACTTATACGACTGTAATGAGTAAGACAAAGACAAATAATACTTTGAATGTGCATGATAAAAATCTTCGAAGTAACGTCACTCGTATATGGACTGGTGGCGACTATATCTTAGAATAAAAAAAAATATGAAGTTAGTGAACAGGATCGTTTTTCAAGTCTATTGAATTCTTTTCTTCTGTTAATATTAATAGCATATATACTCCTATATTTGACAATCAAGGATTGAAATATTACTTATGTTTTTAAATCTTGACACACCTAGAATTTCTTGCGTTGTTAGTTAGTTAGTTATCTCACACACGACTTTGTAATTCCACAAGTACTTAATTGCTTTACAACTTGAATTACGTACTATACTTTTTGTACGACCATTATATATTCTTTTTTCTACGACCACCAGGAAAATTTTATATTTTTGCTCTCTTTTGTCATCGTAAAATTAATTATTACTGAGGAACGAGCAAAAAAATACTTCTCCATAGCAACGAGCGCTAAAGTACTTAATTTGCTCACTTAGATTATTTATTTACTCATATCGTCATGGTTACAGCAACACAAAACAGGAAATTGGTTAAGATTGAATTGAACTTACTAAATAGGTATTATTATTTTTTTATTTCGTTAGTAAAGTCGTAGAAAAAATTATGTGTGTATCTGTAGCGTAAAGTATCTTTATTGCTCTAGCTCGATTGTTTCAATTTACAGGCACGAGCAATAAAGATTCACTTTACGCTCTTGATACACAACGAACTATTTCGATTACACCATGATCACGTACTACATTGAAATATTTAACACTTCAGTAAATAACGGCTAGGCTAACTAAAGAGCATTAAAACAACTATGTCAAATTGTTAACCTTTAAAATTATTTCTTCATTAATCGTATATAATTTATTTTTCCTTTATTTGAATTGCTAAAATAAATTCGTTAAATCAAATATTTCGTAATTGTACGACCCTGCGATCAGCGTACTTTACGCTTGGCAGTTCGTAAATTGACTCTTAAGTAACTTGTAGGTTGCACTACAATGGCTATTTACAATAATGGTTCCAAAAAAAGTATTTTTAATTGTTTAAGTACTTATTAACTTTACCATGACAAATGAGAGCTTAAATGTAAACTTGTCGTGGAAGTTACAGAAATACAGAATTTATTGGCACTCATGTATATCTAAAAATATAATTTGTATCAATAGCGTGCGGTCATATATGAAGATGGGGAACCTGTTGCAAAAAAATTATAAATAAATACTGGAAATTACAAAAGTAAACGTGTAGGTACATAAAATAAAAATTTTATTATGAAAATGTCGAACAATTTTTTTGTTGTAGTATTACTATTTTAATTTCAATATAGTTTTTTCATTTTTTATAATATTTTATTTGTCATTATATGGCCTTCAGCCAAAACTTCTTTTAAATAAATTTTCAATTTCACAGTTACATACTGTAACGCTAGCAAACAGATAAGGTCTAAAATTAAAAATTAAACTATGAAAACTTGGCCAAACTAAATTTGTGGTGGAAATTAATACCTGGTACATAATATATTAAGATCCATATATACACTTTGAATTATTGTACAATAATTATATGCTGTTAAACATAAAAATATAAAATATTATTTATTAAATCAAGAGCATGTAATCGGTTAAAAAAACCGGTGGCGGTAACCGATATTTTGAACGATAATTGCGAACTTTAACCGATATTTTTAAAGCCAAAAATACCGGTAATAGATAATAAAAAAACCGATTTTAGCGAACATTAACCTTTATTTTAATATAATTTAGCTCGAAACAATTTTAATATTTTTCATATCTGTGTTATCTATGAATTTACATTATATTGGACAGTCATAAAAGTGTATACACAGATGGTACAAAATTTTTCTAAAAATATTCTCTAAATATAATTTTCAGCATATTGGATTATTCTCAGGAAAACCTTACAATCGCCATAGATATTCTCAGGATATTTACAGATGTATAATGTCCCACTAAACAATGTTCTATATATATTCTCGTTTTATCCTTATTTACATTCTCAGAATGTTCTATAATTGTTACCATAATATATTATAATCATTATTCCTAGAATACCCTACAAATAATAATAACAATTAATAATGATAATAATAACAATAAATGATAATAATAACAATTAATAATACTAGAATATTTGATATTTCATAGAATATACCTATTGTAGTATATGTATATTCATATTCGATATACAGGATGACTCAGTGAAAATTATCAGCGCAATTTTTGGCCACTTAACATTAATTTTGCAAAAAACGCTCGAACACGTCAATTTTAATATAAAGGGGGACACCTAAATGGAATTGTACCAATGGCATAACTTCAACCCTAAAATGGGTGTGGACTGCACCTCAAAAATTTTAAATGGAAAAGGGTGTCAAACATGACAGTTCGAAAGGCCTTTCAATTCTCTTTTCAACAGTTTTTTTATTTTTCAAATCCGATCATTAGTTCCAGAGAAATATCGTTTAAAATAAATTTTATCAGGTGTTCAACATTGCCATCAAGTAGGCTAAAACAAACGAATATACAATATAATTCGTTGAGCTAAATATGGTCCTTAGAAATTTTGGCGTTCGTCTTTGATTATTTTTTTTAAGTCTTTTAGTACATATGATTTGTAATAAAATATAAATTTGAATTAATTCAAAGTACTTTAAAATATGAAAATAACCGGACAATATGTATTTAGATTTAGAACAAGGGAAGTAATGCATCGAAAGCTTCCATGGACTGCACGCCATTGATTTGAATTGACCATAAATGTATGAAAATAATTATAATAATAAATGCAATTAAATAATTGAAGAACGACATGACATGAAGTAAACTATTAATGTGAAAAATGATGGAACTTTAATGTTATTTTTTCTATTAGATGTAATCTACTACTAGACGATTATTCAGTTGCATGTGTAACAAATTATTTTCAATGTAATATCCTAATTCCTGGTAAAAAATTGTTCAATTCGATACAATAGCGGTGATTCATAATTTCAAACTTTGCAATAATCTGCACCTTTCACATAAATTAAATTTCGATTTTACTGAAAATAGGACTAAATATAGGAACGGAGAAAAATATTTATGAACTTACAATGCTGGAGATGTATTAAAAATGAGAACAGAAATATTGTGTAATGCATAGTTTTAAATATTTAAAATGTAGGCATGATATATTGCAAATAAAATTTTTAGAGGTTTGTATACAACAGTTTTATAATATTCACTCAAAATTTATTTCTAAAAGAAATATATTCTCTTACATTTCAAAGTAAATTAAACAAAAAATAACAAATTATTGTAAAAATTCTCGGCGTTATAAGTTCAAAATAATATGTCAATAAAGTCGTTTTACCGAAGAAGTTGAACAGATTTAGTAGTTCTTGAAATTATTGCCACATTGTAACATTATCCACATGCTTTTTCCCCAATTTTCGTAAACATGGGATGTTAGTGTTACATAACAATTGCCCAATAAATGATATAAACCAATGATTAAAAAAAAAACAATGCTAGCCTGCATTATTTAGCTAGCAAGGAGAGAGTACCACTGAGGCCATATTATATGAAAAATAAATGCTAAAGAAATTGACTGAGCTTGATTAGAACTATTTATTCAAAATTGTGCTAGATATTAAAGAAACATATTTTTTCAACATTTTGACGACTAGAGTATTTTATGCTTTTTTTTAACAGTTTAGACGTCCTACTTGTGTATTGTTATGTATTTTGTTATTATTTTATAGGGGAATCTTGGGGGCTCGTGTGAGCCCTTTGTTAAATTATTTTATAATTTGCGAACCACTTGTTCTTGGTAACTTTTTTTTCAAAAAGAATAATACATTTAAATTTTTTCGTAACACAGTTTTTAATCGACGATGTCATGAATCTTCTAGCAATTTCCTTGTAGTGGTACTTTTAGTATTACTTTCTTACTTTTTACAAACGACATTTTCTTTCTTTATTTTATGTAATTGCATTTTTTTTGTATGAAATATACCATTTGATTTAATTTTTGTTTTCATTTGTCAGTCGTAGTGAGCCATTGCTAGAGTACTAGTTCATTCTCGACCTCGAGGAAAAAAAAGAATGAACCCTTGTTAAAAATTTTATAGCTCCACCACTGTGTATACCTAAGAACAAAAAATGTTTAAAAAAAAAATTCTATGAATGGTATATGGTGATACCGAAACTGGCAAATATACCCATGTATATTTTTTATTTTTTTATTAAAATTTCATATCTTAATTATCTATGATATGATGATGATGAGAGTTTCAGAAAGAATGTAGCATTTGTTACTATTAGTACGAAGCGCTTGACAATTTTGTTAAATAAAGGCTAATAATTTACATGTACGCTTCACTGTTTTTGTTATTTGATCTCTTTGTTTTTGAAAATCATATAACTGGCTAATTGTATTATTCAATAAATTAAATTAAGGCGGTAATTATTGTTAGTACTACAATAAACGTATGTATGTTTCACAAAATGTTGAATCGTAAAGATCAGACTATTAGAAGTGGTGCAAGAGAAATTATTGCACGTGACATTGGGACAAGTAAAAAAGAAGCAAAATGAAACAGATTAAAATTTTCTCTAATGTAGAAATATTTATTACTTTGTACTATTGTAACGAGGGAGACTCACCGCAGATGGTTCATCACGGCTGACCTATCAGGTCAGGTAGTCGCGTTAAAGACCAAGTGGGATAGGAGCGACGCCGCTATTTTTCAGGAATTTTATAGTGTTCGAAAAGCTCTGGAATATTCGGGAGATTAATTGCCGACCTGTATATAAGGGTCGCGTCGGGAGGCTCAAGGAAATCAGTATCGGTCAGAGTGTGGATAGTCCCTTAAGTCAGTCAGTTTTGATCAGTGCATGTCAGCGGCATGTAAATTAGAAATAAATAAATAGTTTGTGATTTAAATAAATAATTGGGGACAGTATGATATTAATACGAGTGGTAAAATATTTAGTGGAAATAAATTTCGTGTAAATAAATAATGCGTAATGCTAAATGTTCCAATAAATAATCATAGGGTTTAAGTCTTTATCAGTAATTGTTATTCTTAAAATAGTGTTTATATTTGTTTATAGTTATTTTTATTTTCTTTTATTATTCATATTTCGTTTATTAAACTTAGTTATATACATATTCGTGCTTCAAATATATTTACACTTCACCTAAATAAATAAACGTTACCCTATGTTTTTATCAGATAAAAAATTATGCGCCGCCTATGTTTAATGACGTATTCGATAAACCTCTCATATGTCGCACAGTTCAACTTTCCTTGCTACAACTATACTTAATATATACATTTCATGAATATAAAAATGGAAATTAGAAAATGATTTTAACGAAAAACATCTGGCATTATTTTTTTGATTATTTTTATTTTAAACAGCATTTTTAGTTTTTTTTTGCATACATCATGCATATTTTGATGATTTGTTAGCACATATTGCATGCAAATTTTGAAACTTTTTTACTGCGTAATCTGCATTTTATTTATAATTTATTTATAAATTTGGATTTATAATACTTAATTCCAACAAATGTAACCCGGAAAAATTGAGAGAAACATTTTTCCACAAGAAAAATACTAGGAAGTCAATCGATTAAACTTAAATCAAGTGATTTGAGAAAATAGCACTGCAATCACAGTTGACAAATTTCCTCATTGTGTTTCCAAATTTCAATAATAATTTCAATTCGTTTTAAATCGTTTCTAGAATTTTAATCCGACATTTTTCACTTTAGAGCTTTCAATTTCCTGCTTTCTGGTGTATAAAGCCTTATATGTGGAGAAGACATATATTTCAAATTAATAATTAAGTTTGAGGTACTCTTTTCGAATTGTTGTGCCAATGATATTAAAAATTAAGAATCAACTTTTGCTTAAAAAGCGATATGGGTATCCCCTGTCAAAATGTCAGGCCGTGAAAGTTTAAAAATTTTTTGCTACTACGTGAAAATTTTATATTTAAATTTTGCTACGTTTCTTTTTTCTTGAATATAAAAGTTTTAAAGTTGTATAACATATATTTGAAATAAGTTCAGAATTTCATTTGCCGGAAATTATAAATAATTATTTTGTAATTAAATATAAAACAAAATTGCAGAAAAGAAACGTTGTGAGATTTTGCATAAATTTCCAATAATCAAACTTTAAATTATAATTAATGAATTTTAACTATTTGTTTCAAAAATATATTTTCGATACTTTTTATTGTAGTAAATTTATATTATATACATTGTATGGATTTTAAATCACAATTCTTTTGTGTTTACAGAAATGTCAATTGCATAAAACAAGCGACAAACAGAAAAGAAATATAGCATAATTCATTTATCACCTGACGTATCAATCAACTTTAACATTGATTTATCTTCCACAATGCATGTCATTAGTAAATAGTTCGGTTTGTTTTTTTACGTTGAATACTGTCCAAATAAATGGATGCAAAATAATGTCTCTTGCAGGAATAATTATTGTGCATTTATTTAAATTTTGCTGTCATTTCTATAAAGTACTATTAATAACAACTCTAATAATTATTATTCAAATTATATTGGAATTACACCTAAAGAGTATGTTGCCACATGACTATAAACACACGCATGTATTGTGGGTCATGTTCATTAAAATAATAAATATATCTAAGAAATCTACATAATTTCTTTTTATTTATAGGTATATACGAAAACCAATACTTAAAATAAAAAATAATACAAATAAAAATAATATAATGACATAATGTAGCATTTCAATAAAACGAGAAAAACAAACTATAATTTACAAAGAATAATAAAAAAATCTGATGTGTCCAACACAATACCTCCCGCCACTGTAGTAATATATTCTATATAAGTTTTTCAATACATTTAATTTGTAGTTTTAAAATTAGTGTGTTATTGCAGTTAAGAATATTTTTAATTCATTTCATACCTAAAATTTCCTTTATAAAATTTCTATGATTAATATGACAGCTATTTTTGACGTTACTAAAACTGGAACCGAACTTACTTTGATTCATGCATGCAAATACATTCCTAATACATTTCTTCCATCTTTTTAAATTTTACAATAAAATTACTTCCTTTTTTATTTATTTTATCTTTTACATTTACTTACATCAAATTTGACATCACATGTCAAATTTTGTGAACATATAAATAACTCATCTGTTTTATCGAAATTCCTCAGCCTAAACGATATGTAAAATTATTATAATTTATATATTTTTTTCTATCTAGCTAGAAGTTATATATAAACGTAATTATGCAGATCGATAGAAAATCGATATCGTTGAATTCAGAAAAAAATGCTCTATCGAATAACCTAAAAATAAAAATATATTCCCATTTAAAATAAGAAAGTTGTGGCCCGTATTTTGAGAACCACTGGTCGAAAAAAAATTTTTTTTTGCTCATTGTATTAGTCTTGTAAAATGGTGGTTCTTTGCTAATTTAACCAACCTCGTAGCTCTTAAAGTTCTCGAGATAGCAATGGTGGCACGCTTAAATGGAACACCTGTATATATTGATAGGCGGGAGGTAAAAAGAGTAATTCAAAGTAATTGTCATTAATTTCCTTTTAAAAGAATTTAAATTATAGGTTGACATTATTTATTAGTTTATTGAGGATTTATTCTGTATTTAAATCAATATATTATTATTAAAGATACAAGTTTAACATAGTTCATAATGAACCCCGTGTTTTATTCACGCCATGGGTGCCTACTTTTCAAAATTTCCTTGGGGCAAAATTTGTTATAATAGCCAAAATTAATAAAAACCGGTAACCGATATTGCTACCTTTAAACGATATTTTTCAGGCCAAAAATATCGGTAACCATTACACCAAAAAAAAAACCGGTTTTAGCGAACATTAACCGTTATTTTGATATCATTTAGTGAGAAAAAAATTCATATTTTTATATCTGTGTTATCTATTTGTATTTGAATATAAGTCATGACAGTTTTTACAATTAACATTTTATTGGGGTCATAAAAGTAGGACGTTTCTTTGTCACTATAGGGAAGTCTACAATTGAAAAGTGTCCTGCGTTTTTTTGAAGGTATTACGGAAATTTTTGTTCATATTCGTTAATTAAATTGCATTCTTATATTTGTTATATTTTTTTAAGATTGTAATTTTTTATTATTTTTTAAAATTAATTATTATAATAATTAATTACTTATTTTTTAACCGATATATTAGCCGGTTTAAACCGGTTTAAGAATTAAAACCGTTATTATTATAACGTTTTCTATAAGGGTTAATCGTAAACCAGTATTTTTTTCGGTTACATGTCCTGCTAGAAAGGGATAAAGGGGAAACTAAAATCTTGATTTTTAATGAAAAATATTTGAACTATGTAACTATTTCTGTATGTCCTCACATAACATCGCTCAGTAAATGATGTAAACTTATATTTAAAATATTAAAATTCAAGGCTTTATTAATGTGTAAATTTAATGCTACACTAAAGAAAATGTCTCCTTGTTGGTGAAACTTTAATATATTGATATCCTTGAGTAAATTAACACAAATAATAGCTTTAGAATGTGCTTCCATTTCAGTAGGTTAAGAATCAGTACATTCTGAAGAACTTGGTCTAATTTTAAGGTACAAAAACCACAAGAAAATACAGAGCTTCAGTGCTCTAGAATGTGCTCTGTTTTAAGCAGGCCAAGAATCAGAGTATTCTGTATACTCGTACTTACTCTAATTTTTAATGTACTAAAACCAGTGTGAAACCGGAGCTTCATTGCTTTAGAATGTACTCTGGTTTAGAATTAAAACGTACACTTTAGAATGCTCTTGATTGAAACCAAAGCACTATACTCAGCAGCCAAAACTGCTCCAGAATATGGTCTTTTTGTAGCAGGCCAAGAATTAGAGCAAAGGCTTCAAAATGTTCTAGTTCCTGATCCACTAAAACCAGAGCAGCTAAATCTGCTCCAGAATGTGCTTTGATTTCAATAGACCTAGAATTAGAGCAAACACTTCTGAGTGTTCTAATTTCTGACCCACTTAAAACAGAGCATAATCCAGAGTAGCATGCTCTAGTTCCTGACCCACTGAAACCAGAGCAACTTAATCTGCTCCAGAATGGGCTCTGGTTTCAGTAGATCTGGAATTAGAGCAAATACTTCTGAGTGCTCCAATTCCAGACCAACTGAAAAGAGAGCATAATCCAGAGTAGCTGAATCTGCTTCCAGCAGACCTAGAATTTGAGCAAACAATTCTGAGTGTTCTAATTATTGACCCACGTAACAGGTCTAGAAATAGAGCACACACTAAAGCGTGTTCCAAATCCCAACCTGCTAAACTATTTACATTCAGGGCACCAGAAGCTAGACTGAGTACTAGGGTCTCAGGTCTCTTGGTATATCCTAAGCTGCGCATTATTACAGGTCATATGGTTTCCTATTGGCTGATATACAGCCTATAATTGTCGCTGAAATAATGAGAATTTTAAATTAAAAATTTGTATACATTGGTACTTTGATGCGAGGAATTAACTTGTAATATGTGTAAGGATGTAATTCACACCCATTTTAGTTACTAAAAAATGAATGGACGTACAATAATTCTTTAAAATAATATCAATCACTATAAAGTCAAGTTTTCTAATAATTTTTATAAATTATAAAAACCTATTTACCTAATTGATTTTTTAATAAATATAACTGGAATATTAATTATATAATTGCAATTATTAACATTACATATATATATATATATATATATATATATATATATATATATATATATATATATATATATATATACAGGGTGAATACTGAAAACCTTGACATAGGGAAATAACATGGGAAAACAGTTTTTTGCTGTTTCCATCTGTCCCGCTAAATAAAATCGGGTGTATATGGTATCGTTAGTTAGATTACTTAATTTTGCATCTAATAAAACTAAATGTTGTGTAATAAGGCCTTTTCTAACTGAAATATTTGATAAAATAAATTGTATTTTGAAGGTTATCCTTCATATTTTCGAATAAGAAACGTCAAAAATAAAATGCTCCATAGCCGAGTGGATACGAGGTCTGTTTCATAACATAAATAATCTACAAGACCTGGTTCGAGACCACCTCAGCCCTACTTTTTTTTAATTAAATTATGCTTAAAATATCTTTATTACATCAGACTATTTTAATAAAATAGCAATATTCATATTTTTATAAATAAAAAAATCCAAATATTTAATAGAATTATTATTTGCTGTCTGTCAAACTTAACAATTAATTCGAATTTAGTTTTTGGTGTATAATTTTGTATTTCATGTTTCGAAACATGATATTTTAAGTATAATTTAATTTAAAAAAAAGTAGGGCTGAGGTGGTCTCGAACCAGGTCTTGTAGACGAGCTTGTAGATTAATTATGTTATGAAACAGCGCTCGTATCCACTCGGCTATGGAGCATTTTGTTTTTGACGTTTCTTATTCGAAAATATGAAGGACAACCTTCAAAATACAATTTATTTTATCAAATATTTCAGTTAGAAAAGGCCATATTACACAATATTTGGTTTTATTAGATGCAAAATTAAATAATCTAACTAACGATACCATATACACCCGATTTTATTTAGCGGGACAGATGGAAACAGCAAAAAACTGTTTTCCCATGTTATTTCCCTATGTCAAGGTTTTCAGTATTCACCCTGTATATATATATATATATATATATATATATATATATATATATATATATATATATATGCCACGTGACTGTAAACAAATAAACTCGTGTATAGAAGGTCACATCCTCCAATAAATATTATTATATAAAGGAATGTTCCATTTCTATTTCGCAATAGAAATGGTAGTAGTAGAGCCATTTTATTTTTATTGTACAATTGTAAAGCGTTCATAGGATTAGCTTGTGAAATGTAGATTGAATCTCAATAGGTAGCTTTCCTTTATATACTTAAGAGACGTATTGCTCACACACACAAACATACAGATACTGTAGTTCTAATTTCAGCCACTGAATTTAATCTCTGAAACAAGGTTAAGCAATTTTAGTGCTGGAACAGTAATGTAAATATAATTTCGTTTAAAATATAAAGTAGTTTGTAAATTCACAAAAGTTTTAATCGAACTAAATATGAAATAAATAAATATATCACCGAGGGTTGTTACCCATTCTTAGGTGAGCCAATTTGCTTTATCGTAGATGTTGGTAATGATATATTTATATAGGATGATCAATCGGAAGTTATAGTCACGTAGTTCTCAAATTTTATTGGGGGCTCATAAAATAATCGGAGGAATAATATTGTGTCACTTCCGGTTTTAGCGGAAATGTGTACAACTTTTATTCTAGCATAGGGAATCAGTATTTTTATATTTTTTTTTCAAAATGTACATAAAATTAGCTTTACAAGAATACCAAAATATGATTGTTTTACTTCAACCATTTCAAAATGGCGACACATTATTTTAAAAATATTTACTAATAAACATTCATAAAAGATACACTATAGACAGCTATTTGAGATTTTGTTACCTGAAACCAAACAAATAATGTAAAAAAATATTAGATCTACCTTTACTGACGATGAATTGGCAGAATTTGTTATATGTGACAAATTGTGCAGAAAATGACGGCGGCCATTTTGAGTATTTTTAATTTTAATTTTGTTTATTATTTTTAGTGTTTGTGTATTGTGTTGAATGTTATAAGGTATTTTGAACATATTTTTTTCGTTAATTACCTATAGTTGTAAGTACATAAATATGAAAATAAATTGTCGCCATTTTGAAATGGTTGAAGTAAAACTATGATATTTTAAGATTATTAAGATTATTAAGATCATTTAAGATCAAAGATGTACACACTTCCGATAAAACCGGAAGTGACACAAAATTCTTACTAAGATCTTTTTATCCCTTTGAGTTAATTAGTTTAATTTTGTTCCGTCACATTTTTCTGTATCTTTCATAATAAACGAAATATTCTGGGTGCCGGCCTTTCGCCAAACACTCTGTGTATCACTTTTTACTAGGTAGGTACGCAATATACTATTTTGCAGGATCAATCTTTTTTGCCTACTTACCAGGTCATGTACTTTGTCAGTTTCAATGACAGTATGTAGCTTTTACTGGTAGATACGTTTAACAAAATGATGAATTCGTATTTAGTACAAATGCACAGTTATGATTTAGTCATTAATTGCTATTAAATTTTAAGTGCAATTACTAATACTACAATTATAGATATATACTGGTTCCTTTCGAATTATTTTCATATATAATAGGTACCGCAAGTAACTAGAATTTTTCCGGAAATTTGTTATCGTCATGTTCATGATTGATTTTTGCGTCTAAAGCAACAAACAAGAGTTAGCTAGGCAAAAATTACTAGTAAATTTCTAGTTATGAATGGGATTGGGCATGACAATTAATTAACGAATTTGTCGCAATTTTGATGGACGTTGTATCTAAGCAACGTCTAGTTAGTTATATAATTTCCACGGCAATAATCAGTAACAGATAGTTGTCAGTGAAGTATGAATATGATTGGTTAAATTCACCAAAATACTGTGATTTAATTGGATGACAATTTTGAATGGAATTGTGTGCAGTAATGTATTAAGTGCACTAAAAATGATCGAAAATTCTGCAAGAAAATATGTGTTGTCTTGAAACTGGTGAATTTGTTTTGATAGGAATTTGAGAAAAATTTGCTATCAAAATAAAAGAACGCAATTTGTTAGAGACAAAACGGTTTAAATGCTGATTTTTTTAGATCATTTTTAATGCACAAAATATATTAATTAAACTATTTCCAAACCAATCTGTCAAACTTACTTTATTTATGAATCTGTTTCATATCTGTTTATGTACATTACAAATCCTTGAAATAACGTAACCCTACTTTTTAATAAAAGTTTACTGTAAATTTTCTTGTGAAAATTCAGTTAAACACATTTTTCTACTTCCGTTTAAGATACTAGTGAAAAAATGATATCATTATTTTACACGAAATCAAATTGGAAAATAACCATATATAAAAACATTAACTGCTACAAAAATAGTTCTTATAACCTTTGCAAATATTAATAATATTTATAGGTATTACATTTATTAGATTCACAGAGACTCGTATTTCATAGTTAAAAAAATTTAGCTATTTTTATATCGTTTATCTGTTTATAACCAACAATTTTGATGTAGTTTCTTAGTAACGTATAAAATTCATAATTTCAAATTCATTTTCGTACTTGAAACGGAAATAGAAAAAATAGTAAGAAACACTTTAGAAAACTGGGTGGTTATTTAACTTCTGCTCTTACAAAACTCGCCTTCGTCTCATTTTGTAATTGTACCATAAATATTTTACAATTTTGACTGTCACTTGGGATTTTAAATGTCAGTGTCAAATCAGTGCAATTGTCGCTGTAAGTTTCTGAAAATTTTCACATACAATGTAATTTTCGTTGGAAGTACGTTTTGATTAGTCGACGTTTTTAAAATCTTGATATTTCAATGGTTATTTAATAGCAGGGCATGTAACCGGTTAAAAAAACCGGTTAATAAAAACCGGTAACCGATATTTTCAACGAAAATTGCGAACTTTAACCGTAATTTTAACCGATATTTTTCAGTCCGAAAATACCGGTAACCGTTAACCAAAAAAAAATAAACCGGTTTTAGCGAACATTAACCTTTATTTAATATCATTTAGCGAGAAAAAAAAAATATTTTTTTATATCTGTGTTTTCTATTTGTAATTGAACATGAGTCATGACAGTTTTTACAATTAACATTTTATTGGAGAGTCATAAATGTAGGTAGTCTCTTTGGCCGCTAAGGTTACTTAAAAAGTCCCAAATAAATACAGCCTTTGTCAACACAGGCAAGTTTAAAATTGAAAAGTGACCTGCGTTTTTCTGAAGATATTACGGGAATTTTTGTGAATGTTCATTAATTAAATTGCTTTTTTTTTAATTGTTATATTTTTCTTAAATTTTTTTGACACCCTTTTCCATTTAAAATTAGGTGCAACCCCCATTTTAGGGTTGAAATGCCATAGGAAATCCATTCAAGTGTCCCCCTTTATACTAAAATTGCCGTGTTCAAGCGTTTTTTGCTTTAAGTGTCCAGAAATTGCGCTGATAATTTTCATTGGACCACTCATAATCCGTCTGAAGGTCGATGACTAAAACTCGTTTTTTCTAGGAGCAGATGACTCTAACAGCTTTTCTCTAGTGACTAGACCTGGCTCGTCTAGTGCAGATCTATTGACTATGACTGAACTAGACTACGAGAGTCTCAGGAAAAAATATGATTTAAGAGTTAGAGCAGCCAGTCCTCCTCTAAGAAGCGAAGTTATTGTCACAGACGTAAATGACAATGCCCCTGTTTTAAAAGACTTTCAGGTAAGAATTTGAATCCGTGTGGCGGTCGTAAAATAAAAAAAATGTTCCTGGCTATTTTTATTTACTTTTTATATATCTATATCACTTTTTGAATATCTAAAATAGATCTGAATTCTTGTGGTGGTCAAAACATTTTTTGGAAATGAGTTTTGTCTTTACATGCTTGTAACTCGTAAATTAGTTGAGATATATATTTTTTATATTTTTTTCTTGCATTTTTATGGCACAGCCGATGAAATATATAAAAAATTGTACAATTTGGCACTTACAATTTTCAAATTTTAAGTTTATGGCCGCGTATCTCATAAACAAGTTGAGCTATAACGAAAATTCTTACACCAATCGATTCCTTGGAGATTTCTCTATAATATTCATGTTTTATATTTTTTCTTGCATTTTTATGGCTCAGCCAATGCAATATATAAAGAATGGTATAATGTGTCACATAAAAATCTAATCAATTTGGAATATGGGACGACATAAGAGCTTTACTGTCGATATTAAGGAATGTTCTGTCATAATATTCATTTTCTTGACATAAAGCAGTCCACAAATATTCTTTAGAGATAAAATCACCTTCTAAATTTTGTTTCTGAAATATTTTAACACTTAAAATATTTTTTTCGTAAATTGACAACTATTTGAGTCGGTCTGTAAGTCTGTGATTAAAAGATTTAAATCTGATAAGATAATTTTTCAATTAGTTTGACAAATTATGAATTATAAACCTACTAAAAAAATACAGAAGATCTAGTACAATGTTAAATTACCTCAATTTGAGTCAAAAATTTTGATTTTTTAAAAGTCTATATTGATATTCCACAATGTTAAACCCAATGAAACTGATTTAATTTATTCCAAAACAATTTGAGACAATGTGAAACCTTACACAACTGTCTAAAATTAATCCCAATTGACTTGGAACAGTGTTGACCCTTA
Source organism: Stenolophus ochropezus (assembly GCA_035578165.1). Lineage (NCBI taxonomy): Eukaryota > Metazoa > Arthropoda > Insecta > Coleoptera > Carabidae > Stenolophus > Stenolophus ochropezus. The sequence goes on along the minus strand of JAQOWZ010000002.1, from coordinate 45,974,338 downwards.
TATAACGATGTTAAACCCTAAATAATTATATTAACTTTGTCCCAAACAGTTTGAAACAATGTTAAACCTTCCACAACATTCTGAAATTAATCCCAAACAATGTGGAACAGTGTTAAACCTTATAGAACTATGTAGAACATTGTTAAATTAGTATAACTTTCTTAACTTAATCCCAATTAACTTGGAACAGTGTTGAACCTTATATAACAATGTGAAACCCTAAATAATTATATTAACTTTGTCCCAAACAATTTGGAATTCTGAAATTAATCTCAAACAAATTGGAACAGTGTTGACCCTTATATAACAATGTTAAACCGTAAACAATTGTCGTAACTTTGTCCCAAACAATTTGGAACAATGTTAAACCTTCCAAAACTGCCTGAAATTAATCTCATACAATTTGGGATAATGTGTAACCTTGTAGAACTATCTAGAACATTGTTAAACCCTGTACAACTGTCTCATCTGAATCCCAATTATCTTGGAACAGTGTTGAACCTGATATATCTATGTTACACCCTAAACAAGTTTCTAACTTTGTCCCAAACAATTTGGAACAAAGTGAAACATAGTGCAACTGTTTCTACTTACTCTAGAACACTTGGAACATCTTTCTGCCTTCTACAACTGTCTTTTTAAGTCTTCCTAGTAATTTCCAATAATAGTTATACATTAAAACTTACAATTTATAGTTTTTCACTCAAAATTTTTTCATATACAGCCAAAAAAATCCAAAAAGACCCATTTTTAGGTCCAAAATTTTGATTTTTGAAATAATTCCAAATTGATAGTCGCCGATGCGCTGATTTCAAATTTTCAAACCGAATTCAATTATCTCTTTCCGTTCCTGAGATATTTGACCTCAAAGTTGCACCTCAAAAAAGTGGGTTTTTTGGATATATCTCTAAAACGGGTAGAGACACAATCTCAACGACTATACCAGTGGATTCTACAGGCAAAGTTACATAAAGAAATGTTTTCTCCGCATATACGTTCTTTGGAACGATTTTGTGAAAAATGAGAAAAACGAAAAAAACCGGAATTTCAGTTTTTCACTTGGGAACTTTTTGTCACCAAATCTTTTCATTTTCTATACTTAAGTAAATACTGATGCTCTGATTCCAAATTTTCAAACCGATTTCAATTATCTCTTACCGTTCTGGAGATATTTGCGTTCAAAGTCAGACCTGAAAAAAATTGTTTTTCAGGAATAGTCCTGAAATGGGTCGAGATACGACCTCGGCGACCTCACCAATTGATTCTGCGGGCAAAATTTCATAAGTATACCAATTTTCAGATATTTATTCAGGCGGATACAATTTTTAGAGCGAAAAAACGAAAATCGCAAAAATTGAAAAATCGCCTGATGAACCCCTTACGATTTTTTCCGATTTTTGGCCATTTTCGTTTTTTCGCTGTAAAAATTGTATCCATTAGAATATATTATTAGAATTTTCAGATTTATATTCTAATGGATACAATTTTTACAGCGAAAAAACGAAAATGGCCAAAAATCGGAAAAAATCGTAAGGGGTTCATCAGGCGATTTTTCAATTTTTGCGATTTTCGTTTTTTCGCTCTAAAAATTGTATCCGCCTGAATAAATATCTGAAAATTGGTACAAAAATGTAATTTTATCCGTAGAATCGATTAGTGAGGTCGCCGAGGTCGTATCTAAACCCATTTCAGGACTATTCCTGAAAAACTGAATTTTTCAGGTCCAACTTTGAATGAAAATATCTCGAGAACGGTAAGAGATAATTGAAATCGGTTTGAAAATTTGAAATCAGCACATTCTTCTTTACTTAAGTACAGAATATAAAAAAATTTTGGAGACAAAAAGTTTCCGAGCGAAAAAGTGAAATTCCGGTTTTTTCGATTTTCTCATTTTTCACCAAATCGTTCCAAAGAACGTATATGCGGAGAAAACATTTCTTTATGTAACTTTCCGCGTAGAATCGACTGGTATAATCGTTGAGAAAGTATCTCTACCCATTTTAGAGATATGGTCAAAAAACACCCTTTTTTGAGGTCCAACTTTGAGAGCAAATATCTCAGGAATGGAAAGAGATAATTGAATTCGGTTTGAAAATTTGAAATCAGCGCATCGACGACTATCAAGTTAGACTAATTCCAAAAATCAAAATTTTGGACCCAAAAATGGGCATTTTTAAATTTTTTTGGCTGTATATGAAAAATTTTAGAGTGAAAAACAATAAATTGTAACTTTTCATGTATGTCTATTATTGGAAATTACTAGGAAGACTTAAAAAGAAAGTTTTAGAAGGCAGAAAGATGTTCCAAGTGTTCTGAAATAAGTAGAGAGACTTGCACTATGTTTCACTTTGTTCCAAATTGTTTGGGACAAAGTTAAGGCACTTGTTTAGGGTGTAACATAAATGTACTAGGTTCAACACTGTTCCAAGATAATTGGGAGTAAGATGAGACAGTTCTACAGGGTTTAACAATGTTCTAGATTGTTCAACAAGGTTTAACTTGTATTCGGAAAGAAGGTGGTTGGTTATTCCTGTGTTTGTACTGCTGGTTTTACCGGTTCAAATTGTGACATAACTTTAATTAAAGACGCATGTAAAAGAGATATTTGTAAGAGTGGTTCAACTTGCACTCCCCTTAAAAAAGGAGGGTTTATTTGTGAAGACTGTTATCCCAATAATGGGTATGAACATTATACAGAATTATGTGAGCTTAAAAAAAAAGCTCGTTTCTTACTTTTCCAAGTTTGAAACAGAGACATCGTCTACATTTGACTAAGTACTAAACTAAAAGCTTTTTTGAATTTTTTTAATGGATTTCTCTAAGTTTTTTTTATAAGACACATTTTTTATATTTTTACTTTAACTTGTACGGAACAGGTTTACCAAAATAAAACAACGTGCAAAATTAATAAAATTAAGTTTTATAAGCCTGTAACTTAAAAACTGTTAAAGATATAGTCTTAAAATCAGAGCATGTAACCGGTTAATAAAAACCGGTAACCGATATTTTCAACGAAAATTGCGAACTTTAACCGTAATTTTAACCGATATTTTTCAGGCCGAAAATACCGGTAACCGTTAACCAAAAAAAATTAAACCGGTTTTAGCGAACTTTAACCTTTATTTTAATATCATTTAGCGTCAAAAAAATTTAATATTTTTTTTTATATCTGTGTTTTCTATTTGTGTTTGAACATGAGTCATGACAGATTTTACAATTAACATTTTATTGGAGAGTCATAAATGTAGGTAGTTTCTTTGGCCGTTAAAGTTACTTAAAAAGTCCCAAATATATACGGTCTTTGTCAACACAGGCAAATTTAAAATTGAAAAGTGACCTGCGTTTTTCTGAAGATATTACGGGAATTTTTGTGAATATTCATTAATTAATTTGCTTTTTTTTAATTGTTATATTTTTCTCAGATGGTATTTTTTATTATTTTTTTAAATTAATTATTGTGTAATTTTTTTTAATCAAATTTTTATAATTAATTTCTTTTAATTAATTTAATTATTTTTTTAACCGATATATTAACCGGTTTAAACCGGTTTCTAATTTTCAAAAACCGGTTTTCGAACTAAAACCGTTATTATTATAACGTTCTCTATAAGGGTTAACCGTTAACCAGTATTTTTTTCGGTTACATGCCCTGTTTAATAGTAAAGCAAATAAGCGCAGTTATTTTTTACACAAATGACAAGACTTAGAAAAACTGCAAAATGCAACGAATTTTAGTTTCTGAATTTTATTTCACTTCATTTTGGAATGTTTATCTGTTGTTAAGGGAAATTTAATTTTAATAGTACAAAAAGAGTATAAGACATTTGTTTTCGATCTGTAAAATGTCCTTAACGTTCTTAATACTTAATATACTATTATAATATAAAATTATATCTATTAACATACCTAGGATAGTTACAAGTATCATAACAGCCACAGACGCTAGTTGAATTCCGAGCTCGGAGAGCGAGGATTTTAAGGCATCTAAGGCCTGATATGATTCATAATATCCGGTGAGGAATTCTATAACTCATAGCAACTACAAATAACACCTGCACTTGTTAAAATATCAATTACAAACGTTAAATGTCCCCATGGCCGAAATTCAAATTTGCAATAAATTTAATACATTTCTACATTAGTGTAGACTTATAGAATGTTCTTTATACATGTATGAGTACGTATGAACCATAAATAACCATTACTGTTATAGAATAGCAAGTACACTTTGTAAATGATGGCAATCAAAGTTATAGAATCCCACTCTACGGTTAATATTAATTACCATACTGACTTGTCAAATTACATGGTAATATAATTATGACTTACTACTACCCTACTTACTTTTATCTATACCAACAATAGCTTAATATCCTGAAACCGGTAAATATATTTTGAATTACTTTTTACCTTCCGCCTATCAATATATGTATAGATAAGGGAGGTATTGTTTTTGGTCAGATTTCTCGAGTGTGAGTTTTCAATCTATGAGCACGAATTAGGGTCTCTAGAATACGATTTGCTATTTTTACCAGGATTTCTGTATGTCCGTGTGTGTGTATGTGTATGTCGTCTATGACGATTTTTCGTCCACGATAACTCCAATATGATACATCTAAAAATATATTAAGACTTCTATTGAAATATGATGAACTGATTAGATTTTGACTACAATTGGTTAACCGGAAGTAGTATTTTACTTAAAGCTTTAAATAGTTTTTCCAAAAAAATACCTCTGAATGCCATTTTTTTTGCAAATTACGTTATTATTAGATATAAAGATTTTTTAATTTTCTACCGATCTGCATAATTACGTTTATATATAACTTGTAGCTAGATAGAAAAAAAATATATAAATTATAATATTTTTACATATCGTTTAGGCCGAGGAATTTCGATAAAACAGAGGAGTTATTCATATGTTGACAAAATTTGACATATGATGTCAAATTTGATGTAAGTAAAATAAGTAAAAATAAAGTAATTTTATTGTAAAATTTAAAATGATAGAAGAAATATATTAGGAATGTATTTGCATGCGTGAATCAAAGTAAGTTCGGTTCCGGTTTTAGTAACGTCAAAAATAACTGTTGTATTGGTCATACAAATTTTATGAAGGAAATTTTAGGTATGAAATGAATTAAAAATATTCTGAATTGCAATAACAAACTAATTTTAAAACAACAAATTAAATGTATTGAATAACTTATATAGAATATACAGTATTACTACAGTGGCGGGAGGTACTGTGTTGGACACATCAGATTTTTAAACTTAAAAATGAGTAATATTATAATAAATATTCATGGAATTGATTATTTAAAATGTATCGGTACACCCAGTAATGGGAAATAAGCTCCGAAGCTTTTCCCGTAATTGTCTCCATTTAATTATTTGTTCCTTACAACTCGTAAATCTTTGGAAATAAAGTAGAATTGTATTGCGTTATTTCGTATTTGAAATTGTGCAGGTTGTCAGCATAAATTACAATTTGCGAGTTGTGTACAGTACGCTCAAAAAAAGCATTTGTGTCTAAATTACATTAGGTCTTTTTATTATTAGTAATTGAAGTTGTCAGTAATCTCTTTTCATTCGTAGTACCTATTCACAGAATTAAATACGAGCTTCCCATTGCTTTCAGCTTTATTACAAAAAGACTTAAATATTTCATAAAAAATACTAATATGTAGGTACAGTATCGAGAATGTTTCAGGCAGGTATATTATTAATATAAATAATTAGGTCAAAATTAGATATTCTGGGGAAAGATATGCTGAGAAATATTTGCTATAAAACACCGATATATTTTGGTTAAGAAAATGTTGATGTGATAATAATAAATTAAAACACAAGGTTACATGTAGTTTTTTATTAATGTGACGATTCTATCGTCCTTTCGAACATAATTAGGTTTTATATTGGTATACAAATTTTAGAAATGAAAAAGAGGATAATGGATTACATCAGTTTAATCATTGACAATATTTTTTTAAATAAACGGGTTTCACTATTTCTACGAAATTTATTTTAAAACCGTTTTCTGATTAATATACAATTAAATTTCATGTTTAATTCATTCTCATGTTCTTTAATTCTTAATTTAAAAAAATACAAATAATTATAAATACATAAATCTATGTAAATTAAATAATGAAACTCTAAAGTACTAGAGTATAGAGTTATATCATTCAGTACGAGAATTTTTCTCAATATGCTACTAAACGCAGTTAATACGGCGTCAAAGTTTAGGTAGCGGCAAATTTTGTAAATATAAAAATTACTGCAAGCAAAACTACAATAACTTTTAAAATAAAAATTCTATTTTTTTTACATAAAAATCTGTTTCATTTGCTTTTTTCTGATCTGAATTGTTTTTAATTTAATTCTAAATAGAAAACTATTAATAAAACGATCTTGAATTTTTCTACAAGTTGATGTGATCTACATCTACAGGGAGAAAAAAATTTTTTATTGTAAAAATGTACGGTTCAAATAGGTAGAATTAAAGCACGGGATTTTAAGATGCCATTTAAACTAAAACGCAGAAATTTAGTAGACAATTGAAACATTCAGTTTCGTTTATGAAAACAATATGGGAACTTTTACTTTCGAGGTTCAGTTTAACAGCAAAAAACTACAAAACATTGATGTGAAAGTTATTGATCTTTATGATGCGTTGATCAAATTTGTAAAAAATATGCGAAATGAATTTGATTTTTACGAAAAAGGTATCAAGCAAATGTTATCCAAAAAAGAGTATCAGTCTGTAAAGTTTCGAAAAATAAAAGGAAAGTTCGTAATGATGAGACTCGAGACGAGGAGATAGAATTCAGTTGTACTTTGTCCAGTGGCGTAGCTAGAAGGGGGCAAAGGGGGACGTATGTCCTCGGGCGCAGCATCTAGGGGCGCCAAACAGATGTTACATAATCACAAATGAATTTCAATATGAAATGTTTGTTTGTTTTAAATTCACTTCCAGCGTCATTTTCGGTTTCATTCTGAAATGTAATGTTCGTATATTCGTAGGTTAATGCTTGGGACAAATTTAAATTCCTTTGTTTCTTAATTCTTTTATTTAATTATGTTTAAAGAATCATTCTTGCCTTAATTATTTTACTTTTTCATCTTCATATCTACCCTAAAAATAAGCTACGAAATGCAGATTTTTATGTTCTGAAACTTAAAATTTCTGGGAAAGTATGATATTTTATGATATAATTTAGTTATGTGACGAATAGCAGTTCAGCGGAATAACCGAATGACGAAATTTTAACTGAATATTCGGCCGAATATTTGGCATAGCCGAATAATATATTTTTGTACAATCTGAAAACGTGATTCGTGGTCCTCGTTGCGGAAAAGGATATATTTTCTCGTTTGATTTTTATTACATTTAATTATTCTAGTTTCAAGAAATTTGCCGTCAAACTATACAACTACATCAATTTTTTACTCTTATTGTAGATACTTTTATAATAACTAACCGTATATAGGTATATCCTTTGTTTAAAACAAATTATTTATATAATTATATATTTTAACAAAAGAAAACAGCGTTTTACTTCATTTATTTCTTGTAACTGAATATTTCGTATTAAAATATGCCGAATAGGCCGAATACCGAATAGTGAAAATATGACCAAATAGGCTGAATACCGAATAATTATTCGGCTTCGGTCCCATCTCTAATATAATTAGATGTATGATCCAAATTATAACCTCAAATAAGATATAACTAACTTATTATTATTGACGAAATAGTATTATTTTTTCTATTACTGTCTGACTTATATTTTTTATTAATTTATTCATGGATTTTGAGAAACATTATAGACAATTGTTACAACAGTTTATTCCCTGTGTAGTTACATTATTTGTGATATTTAAATCTGTGATAATTAATTAGCTTTGCCAGCCAGTACGGTTGACTGGTCGTGGTGTGTTTTGTCTGATTGTGTAGATAAGTAACATACCCCGCCCAGTCCAATTGGATGGGTTACCGCACAACGGCTCGGTGTGTGCTGACCTTGCAGAGACTGTAGGCTGACAACCTGCATCACTAAAATGTAGGTAAACCTGTCATGAAACAAGTGCCTCAGGTACTTGAGGCCCTGTTCCACATAGGAATGCTGTGCCATAGATGGATGGAATTTAATTAGCTTTACATTAGTTGTGTAATATTGTTATCCTGTTCTGGTCCTTGATTGGTTAGCGGTAGGTTTTGTCTATGTTCGAGGAACGATTTCTGTAAATAATGTTATACTTGATAATATTTTAATACCATTTATGTAAACCTGTTACCTAAGTTGATTGTATGTATGTTTATTTGATTATATGTTTGGTATTTTATCAGCACCTTGATGAAGATTGCTTTACAGTCGAAATTTGGTATATTAATGGATTCAATTAAATGACTGCAACTTCAAAAAAGACCTTCCTTTTACTAGCATTCAGTCGATAAAACCTATTCTGCATATAGTTTAATAGTCGATATGTAAGCAGAACATTGCTAGGTAAATTTCTGTTGCGAGACAAACACTTAAATACAAACATAATATATAAATGAATTTATTTGATTTTTCATTAGAATATATTGTATTTATAATTCTATACACGAATATTATTAGAACATTAATAACGAAAGTAATAGTCTTGTAAATCATTCTAAATATGACAATATTTATTTATAGCACCATATAACCTGTCATTGTTAATTGATAACATAATAGTTCTGCATCCACCTACAAACTATCAATAGCATCCCACACATGTTTTGTGAATGAACTATATCCACCTTACATTCAATTACACGAGCATAAATGTCTATTTATATAAATTTATGTATTTGGGTACGCAAGTCATATAATTGAAATTAATTTCAAAAATATGTAACATGTATAATGTTGACATAGTACACGAGTATATTATTATTAGCGATGTTTGTTGTGGGTGGGTTGCCGAAGTGCGTTGGTTTTAATTATGCACGCGCGAAACCAAATTGGTATTGACTGCGTATAAGATGGTGCGAACTTTCAAATAGTGTTTAATTAAAGCAGAAGGAAGATCAAATAATAGCAATTAAATTCAGAATGCCTTTCTGCTACATTATATTGTGGTTTATATACACAATATAACAAGAATCATATTAAATATCATTAAAATATTATTTAAAAAATACGATACTGTGACATTAAACAGACTTATATATTGTTAGTCACGTTAAATAATTTTATGTTTTAATACTGAAATTAGAATAAAACAACTATTTTAGTTATAGTTTTGTAAATTTATTTAACCCAACGTTTCGGCAGCATACACTGCTACCTTCTTTAGGAGACAAGGGCCGATTTTTCAAAATTTATTTGGGAGCATAATTTTTAATAATGACCAAAATCAAAATATAAAATTGTTACCAAAAAGAAATAATAAAAAGGATTGAATGTAATCTAAAAAAAAAACTATTTTCAATGAAAAAAGTTATTTTGTGCTCTGGGATTAGAGTAAACGCTTTAAAATGATTTAATTCCTGGTTCACTGAAATCAGAGTGTAATTCATAGTAGAAAAATCTGCTCTAAAAGATGCTCTGGTTTCGGCAGACCTAGAATTAGAGCAAATACTTCAAGTTCTCTGATTCCTGACCCACTGAAACCAGAGCACAATCTAGAGAAGCCAAATCTGCCCTGGTTTCAGCAGACTTAGAATTAAAGTAACCATTTCTAAGTGCTCTAATTTCTGACACACTGAAATCAGAGTACAATCCAGAGCAGCCAAATCTGCTGCGGAATGTGGTCTGGTTTCAGCAGGCCAAGAATTGGAGCACACGCCGAAGTGTGTTCCAATTCCCAGCCGGCTGAGCTAGACCACCTTCAGAGCATGAGATGCCCAAGAAGGCGGTCTATCCAGACCATCAGGCGGATAGGAGGCCCAAGGTCTCACTGCCTCCCCAGCGCCCTGCCGAGCGGGACTGAGTGCTAGCGTCTCAGGATCTCCGGTATATCCTGGGACGCGTCTTATTACCGGTCATGTAGATAGCCTATGGGCTGAAATTCAATCTTTTATTGTGGGTGTACTAGAAATAATTTTAAAATGAATACTCGTATTTGTATACATAGGTTTTTGATGCGAGTATTTCACTGGTAATATTTTAAAGGGTGTAATTAACACCCGTTTAAGGTTAGTAGTCAATTATTAAACAATTAAAAGGAGGCACAATAATTCTTTAAAATAATAAAAATTCAGGATTTTATTTCTGATGTAAAAATATGGTACGTTTCAGAGTAATGACAAATATAACAAAGCAAGTAACTAAGAAACGAAGTACAACATATTTGTTGTACATATTGTTCTGAAAAATATTTTATTAACTGAAATTAGAATTTAATGTTCCTGGTTTGTTTTTTTGGTACGTGTATATTTTGGGGTTTTGTATGTACATATATTTATTGTATCTCAAGTGTTTTTATTCAAAAATATAATGTTATGAATTATAATTTATTTATTTAATGAAGCAAAATATGAATACGGAAGAGGTAGATTGAATAATTAAGTTTGTTTGACTCTTTATTATACATGTATAAAGTGAAGTAATTTTTATTTAAATGTATGCAAACTAAATAATTTTCTTTTAGTTGAACATGTATTTTTTTGTATTTACACCCATTGTAGTCTCTAATTTTATATTCTATTTTTCTTTATTTTAATAAAATTTAAAAGAAAATGTATATTATTCAGATGTAATTACATTTCTTTTACTAGGGGAGCCCGGTACTGGAAATTCCTATTTTGAAAAAACTGATAAAAATTGAATCAAAACGAAGTCCAATTTTTGGGACTAATATATAACGATAATAAAAAACTTATTCTAGTTTCAGACAAAATATTAATTGTTGCTAAATTTTTGAATGGTTTTTTGTGCATAATCATTTGTTATGGAAAATTTATCCCATCATGGGACTGGTTGTTCCGACGTTGAAACAAGGTATTCCGGTCAACTTTCCTCTAGCACTTTCAGTGCCTATAAACTAGATTTTATAAATAAAAAAGTTAGTTTTATAAATGTTTCGGTTATGTATTAAACCAGACTAGCGTACAATTAAAGTAACATTTAGTATTACAACGAATTTATGCGTATTAACCTCAAAAATGAACAAATCAACATCATTTAACGGAAATATTATTTCTGTACATTTTATTTTTTATTTTGTAATGAAAATAAGATCAACAACATCGATTAGAGATATTTGAAATTTAGTATTCTGCTTAATTATGATCATATAATTAAATTGGACAAAAAAAAATCTTGTTAATTATCGTAAGATAATTAAATTTACAATTTGGGCAAATGTAAGATTCAATATTCATTCAATGTATTTTTCTCAAGGTAATAAATTGGACTAATATTACTCATATTGTTTTCCTAAATCTAAACTATATTCATAAATAATTAATGTAAACAACAAGTAATATGTTATTTTAAGTAATTAAAAATATATACCTTAGCTGAGTTACAAATTTTTAAAACTTATGCCATTCCTTCGCCTTAATAAGCATTTATTTTTTGGCATTGTATGTATGTCTTGTTTTTTTATTTTTTTTATCAACGCGTCTTAGAAGATCTATTGTGACAAATTTGTGCTCTATTATTAAAAAAAGACTGAGGAAAATAGACGGCAATACCAAAAAAAAACTAGTGAACTGTTTTCCATATGGGAAGGATATAAAAAGATATTTAAAAACTTAGTAATGTAACATTTAAAAAAAATTGCTCAAAACAAACATTTAATTAGAACACGTCTTTAAGTGCAGAGTATTAATTTTAAGTGGTAAATACATTTTTGCTATCTCGAGAACTATAAGGAATACAGTGTTGGTTAAATTAACAAACAATTTCCACTTCAGTTAGAAACTAGTTAAATGAACTGAACAAAACATTTTTTTCTATCAGAGGTTCTTAAATTATAAGAACCATCTTTTTATCTTAAATATATTATATATTTTTACAAATAATGCAAAATTATTTAAGTGAACTTTTTTGTTTAAATATGTTTACCTAAATGGTGCCATGCAGAAAATTGTAATAAAACGCACAATTTATTGGCACAGTATTATAATTTTTTTCAAAGTTATAATGCTATGTATAAAAAAATTAGCTATGTTAAAATTAGATATGCTAAGAAAAAATATTGAATACTGGTAAATAATTCCATTACTATGCATTTAATTATTTGTTGTAGTAATTAATTCGCTTTCTATGTTATTTTATGTTTTGCAGAGTTAATAATAATATATCTTTTTTATATGAATTTTTAAAAAATTCGGTAGAAATAGCATGTAATAGGTTTAAACATATATAGAATTCTCTGTAAAATAATAGATGCCAAGTTTTTTATAATAGATACACAGTAGAACAATAGATGGTAGGTTTATAATAATAGATGCACCGTTGAATAAATAAATGCTTACATTCCAATTACAGATTTATTATATTTTCCATAAATAATTGGAATTTATATTGCAAAGTCTGTTAATTTAGCGAAATGAATTTTTTTGTTTCTTTTTATTTCTTTTAGTATTTGTTACTTTAGTCAGGTTTTGTTAGGTTAGGTTTCTAAATCATGTTTTACTTTCTTTTCAAAATATTACTATTTTTACTATGTGAATAAAATATTCGTCAAGCGTTCATTATTTGTATAGAGCGAAATTATTAAAATTTCATTATTATCCAGTGATACTTCTAAGGTGCGTCAAATTTATCTACTTGGCAAAAACATTAAAGTACTTAGAATGTTATATTATTATACATTGCACATTTTGAATATATACTTGTAAAATCTACTTTGCAAATTAATATTATACATAGCAATTTAATTTATTTACTTTACAAAACACTATAAAAATCTTAACAAATAATTACAAGCCGTAATAAAATTATCAGTATTTGTATTGTTTTTACAATTGTTTATATCATTTGGCAAATTTCTTGTTTATTTCTATGTTATAAAGCTAAAATAAATAATTTTTTACATAATATGTACATAAATAAAATATAAGTACGAATTTTACATTTTAAGAATATAAATAAGTAATTTTGGAGTTTTCTTAAAAAATTGTTATATGATGTTAGGAAATCAGAAAAAACTCCGTCGAATGAAGTAATAAAAAATATTTGCCAATTAAATTTTAAAAATTGGTCCTATATTTTGAGAACCACCAAAAAAAAATCTGTTTAGTATTTTAAAATAGTCTCTTAATACAGAAATTGTTTGCTGTTTTAATCAACTCTGAATCTCTTATGCTTTTCGAGATAGTAATAGTGCATCACTTAAAATGAACATCGTTATCCATGAAAGCCTGATGACTATACACTTACTTACTATGGGTCACGATTTAAAATGTTTTCAGTACCATCATTTCTTACACAATAAAATATAGATATAGTAATAATATATTTATATAATTCATTCAAATTATACTTGAGTATTATTCATTGATTTGTGCCGTGTATGAAAGAAATTTACTGTAACAAAAAGTTTAAAAAACATATTCATTTGTTATTTTTCTATGACATTAAAAAACTGGAAATCAATTTGTTTGGTTAGGTAGCACGAAGTTTCTAAGTAAACCTTGAAAATGATTTAATAAATGGTAGTTTTTCATGTACAAAACTCACTTTGTAAAAAGACATTTTGTAAATATTAAAAAAAGTTACTTTGGACTGATGGTCACAAGATAATAAAACAGGAATTAAGGATAATCTATCTTTTTTGCATGTTAATATTTGAAACTATGTATTTCTTTCTTACTATACTACAAATGTATAAAGTTTATTTATTTATTATTTTTCCGACAAAATTTAATTCATAATAATATAATAAAATTAAAAATGAAGTAATAGTAATTTCCTTCATTAGTAGTAATATTGATATTGATACAAGTCATACCAATAATTATTTTGACAAACATCAAATAAACTGTATTATAAATATTTGAAAATAATTTAACGTTAAGAAGAAATATATATTAACTTTGAAAAATATATTAATAGGCAGGTCTGTATATTTTTGCGTACCTCTGTTTTTGCAACTAGTTCGTGGTTCCATTAACTACTTTGCGGAATTAAACAGACAAAATATCGAATAAATCAAAATGTTTTACATATTTACTGAATTTTTTTTGTATCTATTAAAATAGTTGTTTCAATAATTCATTGGTATATTCTATAACAGAACTAGTTTGTATTATTAATTATTTGATATTTGCTCTTTTTACTCCCTTGTACAAAGTAAAGGAAGTATTGTAATCGCGAAAAAATTTGAATTTTCCGATTTCAACGGAAATTTCCATTTTGGCCATCCCTGAATCTAATTTAATTAGTTTCGGCGTGACGTCTGTACATACGTATCTCGCATAACTCAAAAATGATTAGCCGTAAAATTTTAAAATTTTGTATATAGGACTGCTATATTTTGTTTAGTTGTGCATCTTTATTTTTTATTGCAATTTGCAATGCCAAAAAGACACTTTGCTCATAGTATGTTTTTCTGTATTTTTCGCATACCACAAAAATGATTAGTCGTAGAATGTTGAAATATTATTTGTATTGTTACTATAATACCAGTTATGCAGCTCTATTTTTGCATCCAGTTGACCTTTCCAAAGGGAAGTTTACATTTGACATAAATTTAATAAAAATAATAATCTAGTTGACAACTGTCGGAATATATTTCGTGAGAAATGTGTGCGATATAAATGAAAACCATATCTCTTTGCAAGTTTTTGAGCTATTAAAATAATTTTGTGTAATGCAATAAGAAATAATGATAAACATTTTTATAAAATTTTCAAACGATGATCCATTTCGAACGGAAGTTCGAAGATATGAATGGAATGGAAATTAAAGAATGATTTGTTGTAGAATGATCTTAAATAAGTTTAAATGAAGTGCAGCAAAAAAATTGTATAATTTATTGAACAAGGAAGTCATGTGGTGTCCACATCAGATTTTTTTTTATAATATTTGATAGAAACGCCCGATATAAAAACAAATACAAACAGACTTACCGTTATGTAGGTGAAACTAATTTTTCCGTAAGATTACCTATCTATAAATTTTTCAGTAACATTTAATGTAGTTTTCAACATCTAAAGTTATTGGAGATTATTACAAATGTAATGTTAAAACAAAGTTTGTTCCTATAATATGGAATATTTTTTATTAAATTTTTATTGTTGTAAACAATTTAAAAATATATTTGAAATAATAATATTTATTATTAAATAGGTATAGTATGGCATACAAATTTTCATGTAATAAATAAAATTTTCATATGAGGAAATGAATTAATGAAGTATTTTCTACCTATGAATACCCCGGAAGAACTTTTTCATTTGCTTAAAAGTTAGAGAATGATGCTTTTGGCACACGCAAAACTCAAACCACTGTTCAATTAGTAAATATTTTATTTTAAGACATTCATTGGCAATAAGTTTGCTTAATGAGCCTATAAAATAAAATTATTACCACCATTCAAAAGTTTCCAAATTAATTAACAAAATTACGCCGAATAATTTTTGACATCTATCTTTAAAAGAGGAAATTACACATATTTAATTACCCAACCCCGTGGAGTGAGGGTAGTAATGTGGCTTGGCAATCAAACCATCAAGTTCGATTCCAGTTGTTACATTCGGTTATTATTCATACAAGAATCATCAAATATAATAAATTTTCATACATTGCTTTGAAGAATATTTTTTATTCGTATTTATTAAATAAATAAAAGATTTATTGACATTTATCAAATTCTAACAAATTTTATAAATTAATAAATATGTAGCATTATAAATATGGTATGATATACACTAAAAGAATATGAAATATATAATATTAAATTTGAATTAAAATTAGATATTATTATTAAAAAATAATTATAAGAAACAAAAATATGTGTAGCACAAAGTTTTAAAAATAAAGTAGTATTCTCGTATAATATATATTTTAATTATTTTTATTTCAAAAGAAATTTTGTGCTCACAATGGAATATTATTATTTGAATTACTACTTTTAATAAAATGTAAAAATTATTTACAGTTTACTAACTCTTTAAAAACTTTCTAAACTTTTATAAAAGTTAAGGAAAATAATTTTGTTTTTATTTGTATGCTGAACAGATATTGATTGTATGAAAATAAAATTATAAGTTTTGTTTAAAAAAATAGGTATATATTTTTAAATAATAGTATAACATTTATTTAAATAATTTTTAAAGTACTCAAAAAGAAATAAAAAAATATAATAAATATTTGATTCTAAAAAATTTTTTACTTGTATTTTTTTGTGCATAAATATTTTTAATTTTTACCAAAAATATATTTTTTTTTAAATAATTAAATGTAAATTTTTGTGACTTACCTGAAATCCTCATAAGACTTCCATTTTTGACCGCACCGCAAAATTAGAAATCGCGAAACTTTTCCGAGCGCGCGAGTGTCTCTGACGTCACATCCGTCCGGAGCCGCGTGCGATTTGCCGGAAACTGTTGCAGGATTAGCAGGAGCACAGCAGGAAGTGTTCGGTTGTCCTCGGCCGCCGTCGTGTCATTCCGCGCCGTCATACAGTATCATATGTGAAGTGACAGATTGCAGAAGGAATTAAGAAACTTTTGGGTACTTCTGGTTGAGATATTTTGAGGATTAACCCAAATTAAAGTTTAGTTATGATGGGGGCGTAGTTTTAAATTTAAGGGGGGTTTAATTAAAACTGAATTGGATTTTTTGGCTGTTTGTAATTTATTTCGCGTATTTGAGAAATGTAATTTAATACCTTGTTTTCTGAAATCAAAGTAATTTATTACTTGTATTTTCAGTGGAAGAATCGAATTGGGTATCACGTTATTTCTTATATTTCCTTTCGTTTTGTTCTCGCGTTCTTATAATTCTTTATTACGTATTTTATAAAGAATTTATAGGAATAACAATTATTAAAGATATATTACAGTACAAAAATATCACGAACCACAATAAATGAGTGTGTTTATAGTCTTGTGGCAACATAACCTTCAGATATTTTTTAAAACTTTGTCTATAATAGTAAGGATACGTTTACGTCGATCCTGAAAATATAAATGTCTGCTTGTTAATTTCTGGACGAAAACTATAACTTTTATGAAGCTAATTAATTTTCGTCCACATTTCTCGTAAGCAATGTCAATTAGGAATTTATCTTTGTACTGAATGCAGGTACTGGTAGTTAATTGGTTAGTACTCTTCGAACTCACTGGTAGAGTGTGACATCTGGGGTTCAAATCCCAGTGACGATAAACCTGTAACCAAAAATAAATACTGCTATGTCCGAATGGTTCGGAACCCACTATAAGCTGTACGTCCCCTTATAATAAAAAATACTAAATAGTATCTAATATACAAAAAGTATATTTATTTAATTTAATGCCAAATAAAAAAAATGCATATTTTGCATATAATGATACTTTACAGCATATTTTAAATTTTTTAAGTTTTTTAACATTACGTTACAATAAATATAATTTTGATCGAAATTTTAACAAATAAGCCTTTTTATAAAATATACACATTGAAACCATTATAATCATATTTAATTTCTCGGCAGAACAAAAATAGTGTTTATTTCAGTGTTTTAGAATTCAAATTCTAAAAAAATAGAATTATTTCAAGAAAGAGCTTGAGCTTTTTGTAAATTTGAGTATATGTGATATTTACACATTTCATGAAATGTTATAAATTTAACACTGCACATAAAAATTTAAATAAGAAAATAATTTTAGTAGTAACGCACCAGACATTATTATTTTTTGCATATGTCATGCATATTTTGATGACTTTTTAATGCATATTGCATGCATATTTTGACACTTTTTTTAGTGCATATAATAAACTCGTTAGACATCATCGTACCCTCCCAAGAACTTTATTATTTATTTATTTCAAAACTATACATAATTAATAATTAAAAAAAATCGAGTATATTATTTTTTGGGAAGCAATCATGTAGACTATTTCTCGCAGTTGATCTTCACGTCATCAATTTCTACTGTAAAAATATTAAAGTTTTATTTTGCATCTTTGTCGTATACGCATGGCATACGTGTATCTTTTATTCGCTATCTCATTATCCTACGTATTACAGAGGGGTACATGTGCTATCTGTGATGAAATAGAAATAATAATGTAACCGTGGTAACGGATATTTTCAAATATTTAAAAAAATTGAATATGTCATTCATATCACTTATTAAAGTGATTCTAACGTTGACAATTTGTGCTTCGTTGTGCGTTGGTAAATAGTTCCGTTTGTATATTCTACCACTCTTCTTGTAGGTTTCATCCATTTTTATATTTCTGTACAATAATGTCAGCTTTGACATTTATTATTTCGGAAATCACACGATTTCACCCGACAAAATAATATCATCAATGCCCCTTCTACCCTAACGAATTGAATCACATGGTTACAGGTTATAGTTGACGTGAGGATCAACAGCGGGAAATAGAGTATATATCAATTTATTTATGGTACAAGTGTGTTACTTTACAAATAAGTCACAAAATGTTTAGCTCACGGTGCCATACAACATTTTTTCCAACATATTTTAATCATTGATATAAAATATATAAATCACACTATAATGTTAATTGCCATTGAGAGAATATAAATTCCTAATATTAATATTTTAATATTTTCCATTATTTTATTATGTATACATAGATGTAACTAGTTGTTTGAAGACTTGGTTCGAATGCAGGAATCAAAAAACCTTCTGACATCCTACTGCCAATACGATTACACGCGGGTGACATGTGCCTATGGCTCGTGACACAAACTTCATTTTCGCGAATAGTGACTATCAAAATCCCTTGTATATTAATATACAAGTTTAGTTTAATTATTTTTTATGAATTTTGTATTACAAATTTAAGAAAAATAGAGTTATTTTAACGTTATAATAACGAAATAAAAATAACGTTATATAACATTGTGTATTTTTTAAGTTATATTATGTTATATAACGCATTATTTTTTTATATCGTTATAAAATAACGTAACCTTATGTTAACGTTATTCCATTCCTGTTTAAGACCTACTTTATTTGTCCAAAAACATCACAGTTATAGCGTTATAATTACACTGTATTGGATGAAGGTGACTTTGGCAACATCAATTTGTTCTTCATTGTGTGTTATTAGTTTCGTTAGCTTTATCTTCAACTTCACACACACATATTCACATATTTCAAAAACTGAACAGCTAATATTTGATTCATATTCCAAAACTTTTGTAGACAATTTTTAATTTTCTTCTATTGCATGTAGTAAATTATTTTTATTTTCTTCATTTCTCGCAGTTTTTATTCTTGATTTTTTTTTAAATTATATATCTAAATATCCATCCTCTAAATATTGTAAATATTCTCAAAACTTTAGAAGGATTTAATCTAGGAAACCGGTCAAGATACACTCAAACCAATTACACAGTAAAGGAAAAAGTTTTCTATTCTTTTAAAGTTTTTATTGAATATTTATACACGAAATAAAGTTTGTATTATAACTTACAATATTAATAAATAAAATAATGTATTGACTAAATTTAAAAAAAATAAAATTAAGAAAAAAAAATTATAATAACTAAGTACCCCAATTTAGTCTCCGTACACTTGAAAATTATGTAGAATCAATGATTTTTTGAACCACCATTGTTTAGAATTACTTCCCTTAAACGATTTGTCTTACTTCCCACTAATTTTTTTGGAGTTTGGGAGTCAATTTTACCCCATTATTTTACCATAAATGTAGTAGTTCTTTTTATGCTTTAAGCGTTTTGTTTTACATATTTTTTTTATATAAATCACAGAGATGTTCAATGGGATTAATATCTGGAGACTGTAAAGGCGTTTTTAATTGTTGTCTACAATTTTACAATAAATATTCTAGCAGTTTACGAGTCGTATGTTTGGGGTCATAATCTTGAGGAAAGATTTAAGAATCCCTGAAACCCATTTTTAGCACGTTTTCAAATTCTCTTTTAAAATATTCAAATAACTCACTTTCCTATTTATAATTTTTTTTTCAATAAAATTAAGTTTACCACCCCTTCTGCACTCATAAGCACAGATCCTCCTTCATATTTCACTGTTGGACACTTTTTTTTGTTTTCATTTGTTCATTCTTTCTTTTTCAAAACAATAATTCGTCCATCTGATCAAAAAGATTTAATTTGGTTCATTTGAAACAATTTCTGAGTTCCAGAAGGTTTCAGAGTGATTTACATAGTTCTATAACAAAGTCTAAAGATGTGTGTACGGAGACTAGTTGGTTTGAGTGTATAAATTAGCAAACGTATATGAAAAATATAATATAAAACCATCTGTGGCATAACATTCCTAGATGGAACAGGCTCTCAAGAGTCAATAAAGAATCTGGGGTTCTTATTTCATGGTACGTTTTACTTGAATTTTAGTGGTGTAGACTGGTAAAAGCCTTGTCTAGAAATTTCAAGATAAGACATGCCTTTCTTATTCTAGGTCTAGACTTTTGAGTGGGCGATACCCCTCAAGATTAACAATATCTAAGTTGTAGAAAATATGAATTTTGTACTCCACAACATTATTCGGTAAATACAAACTTTCAACAATAATTGAAAGTATTCCTATGAATCCAGATTAATAAAGTTTATTTATACCTACTCAATAAATCAATAAGTGTAATGATTAATAAATACAACAGATTATAATTCCAATTATTTTCTCATTTTAAAACTTCTATTCTAGCAATATTTTTATAATTCGATAAAATTATTGTATTAAAAAATACACTGCAAGTTTGATAAACTAATATAATAAGTGTTCAAAAGAAGATAACAAAATCCTTTCAAAAACTATAAATAGATAAGATATAAGAAAAACATAAAATTAAAAAAAGTCATTTTTTGTTATAAGATGATCATTGGTATGCGTAAATAAGTCTGTGATTGTGAAATCGAAAGAAAACACTGTCGAAGTATTATCTCTGTCCTTGTCTAAAGTGCATAACCAAGTTAATCTAGATCAGTGGCGGTTCGTCGGGGGAGAAAGGTGAGGTAGCGCCTCGCCGTACAAAATAAGGAATGGAGAATTTTGCTTTATATTTTTAAATTTCAATATATTAAAAATTATAAATATATGTTCACAAATCTAATTTACAAATTACCTATGTTTTTCTATCCTTTATACTGTCTAATAAAGCATTCGTATGCCCAGCGCAGTGCCGACTATAGAAGTGCAGAGGCAAAAAATTTCTTGCCTCAAACTTTATCAATGAATGTGTATGACCAGTGCTAGTTAGCCTGTTACAGTGGCTCGAGACACTGAGAAATTGTCCCGAGACATTGTAGAAATTTTATTGCCATAAGGTTACAGAAGAATACAAAATTTTCTTGAATTAAAAATGGGTTTATTGAACAATAATTGTCTGCTTCATCAGTAAAAAATTAAAAATATACGTTTTCAATTATTAATTAAAATATTTCTACATCATGATATTTCTAATCACAGTTAAACATGAAAAGTAACAATATTTAGTGATTTTTTAGTCCAAATTTTGATTTTTTTGAAAATAGTGTATATTTATAGACTTTATTGATTTAAAATTTACAATTTAATTATGTCTTTCTATTTTCGTTCTTGCTATTTTTGCACTTAAATTTACATCTCAAAAAGAGTGTATTTTGGGTATGTATATCGCTAAAATGGGTAGATATACAATCTGAAGTAATTATACTTGGTTCTAAGGGGAAAGTTACATAAAGAAATATTTTTCTGCATATACGTTTTGAAACGATTTGGTGAAAATGAGAAACACGAAATAACCGCAATTTCAGTTTTTTTCTACTATTTACCAACGATGTAACGATACTTACAAAATAATAATTAATAAAGCTCTAAGCAATTCTAAAAAACTGATACAAACACTTTTTTTGTTCTGAGGAGGAATTAAATATGATTGTAATAGTTTCAATGTGTACATTTTATATATAGTCTCATTTGTTAAACGTTTAATCAAAATTATATTTGTTATAATATACTGTTTTCAAAGAGATAAACAAATACGTTAAAGATTAATTTTTATTTTTTAAAAAAGTATTAAAATATACACTAGCATGCAAAAAAATTCAAAATATGCAGTAAAGTAGCATTAAATGCAAAATATGCATTATTTCATTTTTAGATTTGGCATTAACTTTTGATGCAACGTAAACATATAAAAAGAGTATGTTTATATGTCTAATAAAAACGACAGATGCAATTGCATAGTATCCGCTTTTTGTAGATAACATCAGAAACAACTTTTTAATCTAGACTTAGACTTGGTTAAACTTGTCTCGAAATTTCAAGACAAGACAAGATTATCAATATATTGTCTAGACAGCAACACTAAGATTCTCCAAGGGATCTACAGCTTCTGAACCACTCGGACATCACTCTCCGCTCAAATTGAGCCCAAGCGCTAAGCAAGTGAGCCTCTGTTGCTCACATCCTATAATACAAAAACCATTTATTATAGCGGTGTATATTGAAAGATTTAAAGCAATAGTACAAATATTGTAATTAGTAATTTTAATTACAAAGATAGTTCCAGCGTGGTTTGCTAATTAAAGTTGGGTGAAGGTACAGCATAAACCCAGCACATTGTAATGCCGTATGAAATCTTTAGTATCCCGCCATGCAGTAGTTGGTAATACCGGTTCGTCATTCAACTAAGTTAGGTAGTCTGGCAAACTTTGTGTATGTTCTACGTATGTCAATTAGTGTTATGCGTGTTTAATTAATAATATGTTTTCTTGAACTTTACCCCCCTTCAAATTTCTATACAAATCAATACAAACAGTGGGACTAGCATCATAAACACTATCTGACATTTCCATAAATATTCATAAAAGTATTATATACAGTACGGAATAAAGTGTTTAAATATATGTATAATTACAGAAATAGAATTGTAGAACAAAGAAAAGGGAAATAATTAATGTAAAAGTATATCTAAAACACCTACGTATATGTAAATAAAAGCCTTATAAAATACATTGTATTAATAATTAAGCCCGTATCAGTTGCCAACCGTGTTTAAATAAATAATTGGATGGAGTCCAATTATTGCCTTAGGTCATGTTTATACTATTTTTTGCACGATTAAAATTAAATTTCCATCAATCTCAGTAAAAAAAATCAGATGTGGACATCATATTACTTTCTTCTACTCTAAATTATATATAATTTTTTGCTGCATTTCATTTAAACTTATTTCACTTGAAAGTGAGATCATTCTATGGCCAATCCTTCTTCATCTTCAACTCGTTTCATATCTTTGAACGTCCCTTCGAAATAAATCATGTTTTTATAATTTTATTAATTTTTTTATCACTATTCCTATTGCATTATACAATAGTGTTTTACGAAACAAGTGGAGAAAGTTGTCTATTTCCCATGAGATGGGAAAGTTTCGGCAGGAGACGAAGTCGAGTACTGGAATCACAGAACGAGTGGCACACTATACTTTTTCTACGAACTCATTGCTAAACTTTACAGAACAGAACTGCGAAACTGCCACTTTCCATAGTGATTGAAGAAAAAACTATTTTATTCATTCAAAAACTTGCAATGAAAGATATATTATTTCATATATTTTGTACATATTTCCTACGAAATATATTGTGATAGTTGTCAATGTCTGTATATTAACAAGAAAACAAATGTTTCCTACAAAAATTAAAAGTCAACTAAATTATTATTTTTATTAAGTATTAAGTAAATGGTGTTTTTGAAGAGTCCGATTAGAACCAAAAATAGAGGTGTATAATTAGAGGTTATAGTAGTTTTATAAATAATTTCAACATTCTACGGCTAATCGTTTTTGAGTTATGAGAAAACTTCAACAACAAACACTACAATCAAAGTGCCCTTTTGGCACTACCGATTACAATAGAAAAGGGAGATTTACAGCTAGATCTTATACCAGTCCCATAAACAAAATTTCAAAATTTTAGGGCTAATCATTTTTGAGTTATGCGAGAAACATACGTACGTATATAGGTAAGTATAGACATCAAGTCTAAACTAGTCAAAATGGATTCAGGGATAGTTTTCATGGTATTTTTTAGGAATGACGAAACCTGAAAATTTTGGTACCCGGGTACCCGATGTGAATACCCGGGTAGTACCGGATACTCGATAATTACCCGTTACCCGATAATTACCCGATACCCGAAAATAATCTGATACCCAATAAATACGTGATACCGTTAAAATATCCGTTATCTTTCATATTCATTTTTTTAATCCAAATTTTTGTTATTTGAATGTAAATTTAATAAATGAACAAAAAAATATTATTTTCTGGTATGGAAGTAAAAAAAAAACATTATTATTTTATATAATATACGAGTATATCAGCAGTATAAAATTACAAAATTAAAACTTATTACGGAAGTACATTTGATTTAAGTACTTAGGAATATCTCATATTTCTATTCGCACATATCAGCATCAGGGGCGGACCGTGAACTTTGGGGGCCCTGGGCGTATACTGTTTGGGGGCCCCACCTTAAGTTTTTTTTGATAATAAATATGTAAGGCAACAGACGTAGAACTTTTTTTATTTTATATTCTAAATTAACATTAACAAAAAACAAAAATAACACTTATTCTTATAAATAATAATAATTTAAATACATATATGGGCAAATTCATAAAAATGATAAAACTAATCCTCAATTTTTGATTAGTGAATTCTATTTTATTCAGGTATTTAAAATGTAGACTAAAAAGAAAGTGACGTCGAAATTTATTTAAGCATCCTTGCAGAGAATGCTAATGTCTGTGGGGTTATTCTGATTGTCCAAAGAAGGGGGCCCTTTGTATCGCGGGGCCCTGGGCTGCAGCCCATAAAGCCCATGCCTAAATCCGCCCCTGATCAGCATGGATGATGTATCTGCATTCAGACTTGATCTTCGTTTTGTTACAATGTTCCGGCAGTTGAAAATTGTCTTTAACTGGCAACAACAGATTTTAGGTAATGGGTAGATTTCGGGTACCGGGTAATAAATGGGTAACGGGTAATAAACGGGTAACGGGTACATTTCGGGTAATCGGGTACTATTTTTGATACCCAGGTACATTATTATCGGGTAGGTTCCGGGTACCCGCCCCACTAAACAACAACCATCGCTGCGAGGTCGCAAAATGTCCCAAAAACATCTCACTTGTTGCTATAATTCGTTTCGTTAGGGAGATGTTACATAGTAAGAGATTTTGAGACATCGAAAAATTGTAATTATATGGACATCTTATCCGTTACATCATATTTGTTGGAAATTGTAACATTACATAAATGTTGCTTTTGCGATATTTTTTTATTCTAGCAAATGAGATTTCAAAGATGTATATAATTAGATGGAGCTTAACAATATCTTTTTCTGAAATTTATAATTTATGAAATAATAAATTAAATACCATTTATATTATACAAAATAATATGAAAATATTTAATTTTGTTCAACATGCGCTTGCGCAAAAAATGCAATGAGTCCCCTCATGGAGCCTCCGCTCCAGCAAGGGTAGTGTTAACAAACAAAATGGTCGTGTTCTTGTGAAGTGATGTGCTCTTCAAATTAAAAGTAAGTATAATGTATTTAGCTATATTATAGTTTAGTAAATCACAAATCTTATTTGCAGCTATAAATTTATCATGTTGTTATTTGCAAATCTAACAACGTAGGTAATTGTTATTATTGGTTTAACACATTTGGCAGTCATATTATTTGTCTACAAATTTATGTATATTGCATATATGATGTTATTATTACGAAAATATGGTGAATTTCAGATGTCCCAATCCTCAAAGTTACCAGAAAGCGAAGATAAAATATTCAACAAGTCAAATAAAGGATCACTGCAGAAGCCGAATCAAGACGATAATCAACCTAGAAACCGTACCCCTACGCCGGATAATATAGTAAGTATATTCAGTATGTTGTCATTTATAAAGTTTCTTCATTTTATAATACAGATATGTTGTAAAAGCTTTTTGTTTATATGATTATAAATTTAAGTAAACAATTTGTTACAGATTCGGTAAAATTGAATTTTCCTACATTAAGAGACATAGAATTTGAGGAGACAGTAAAGACCTGGTTCCGTCATGCCAACCACAGAAATTTCAGAGAGAAGGTGAATATAATTTCATAAATATATATTTACATTATTCAAAATAATATTAAATGTTTATATTTTAAATTAAAGTTCATAGCATATTCTATAAAAATACAGCTTATTCCCACCAGCAATAAATTGAGTTCAGTTTTTTAAAAATCACTTAATAAAATAGAAGAACTGTAAATAATGAAATAATAATTTGTTCCAGAAATAAATTTACCACCTTCTTGTGCACCGCAATCCTTAGTGGTTTATCAGTTACCAAAACTTTATTGTATGTTATGTAAAACAATAAAATGTTGTAAAATGTGAAATATTAAAATAAATGTTCTTTTTCAATGAAATCTGTTTTAATTTCTGACAAAAAAATTGATTCTATCTTTTTTTAATAATTTTTCACATATCTTGTTGATATGACATAAACGAAAAAAATTAACAATAAAAATAACAACATAAATTTAAAAACAAAACAGGTATTTGAGAAGTACGTATAACGTTACAAATAATATCTAAGTTACATCCCAATGAAATTACCTACATCCATAAGAGGTTAACACTCACATTTTAATATGTCTGCGCTATATCACAAAATATGCTGCTAACATCACAACGATAATAATTTTGTGACATCTATGGGGCTTTGTAATACTGATATCACAACATTGATACAATTCTAACATCTATGGGATGTTGTGATATTAGTCGGACATTAGCAGTCACATAGCAATCAATGTGATGTTAAATGAAGAAAAATGATAAAGTCACAGTTGTGATTTGAACATTGCAGCGATGTATATGAGATTAAATTTTGTTTAGTGGGCGGGTACCCATCGTCATTCCTAGTATTTTTCAGACAAACATTCCATTTTGCAATTTTTCAAAGTCTTCTCTAATGTGATTGTAGTTTTGTGTAAGATATAACTGCGAAAATAATTTGGTAGGTATCATTATAAATCATTGTAGGATTTGTAATTGCATTTTTAATTTTAATAGCAGTAAATTAATGTACTAAATCATTTCTGTGCATTTGTAATTAGCAAAACAGTGGGAAATGTCATTTATACATAAATTGAAATACAATGGACATAAAATGATATTTGTGGTACCCCTAAACGAACAGATATAACATTAGATATTAAAACCATACTAAACTACTTGTCACCTGTTGATTATATAGAAATCTATTCGTATCGTAACAGACTAGGAAGAAGATGTCGATGAATGGTCTTGCTAAAATTATGTTAATAACTAGAAACTTAATAAAAAAAATTTAAATGTAAAGTCGGCTTCCCTAAATTGATCCTTACGTTTTTAATTTCTGCTAGAAATATCTTTGTCGTTGACATATTTGTAGATAAGACTTTTATTCGCTATCTCATTATATTTTTCGTTCAGAGGGGTATACAGGGTAAATACTAGAAATCTTGACGTAAGGAATTAATATGGGAAAATATTTTTTGCTATTTTCATCTGTCCCGCTAAATATAAAAGGGTGTAGGTGTAGGTGGTATCGTTGATTAGATTAGACTAATATCAAAATGCTGTAATATGACATCTTTTTGTTGTAATATTTAGTAAATAAAATTTTACATTATGACAGTTTGCAATTAACATTTATGAAATAATAAATATTCTACGATAGATAAGGTTATGGCTTCATAAAAATTTATTGCGTAGTCTGGGTTCGATTCCTCATCGACTGTAATTTTTTTTTAAAGAAACAGTTTATTAGATTTTACCTTAAATTATTATTTATTATTAGAAGTTCATATAAATATATTAAATTTTTTAATCAGAGGAAAAGTGACAGAAAATTGAAGCATTTTTTGCTGTCATGTATTCCAACTGTCCACCTCAACCTCCTTATCAAATTTGGAATGATTTAAAAATTTCACTCTTCAGTTTGTATAACGTAGATATTCCTTTCATCGCCAATGAATTAATTGGAGCGTTATTTCTATTCAAAGAACTGTTATAACCAAAATAGTTGAGATGATTGAATTTGTTGTAATCAAACAAGAGATTTGATTATTTTTAGGAGTTTTTTCTACAATAATAATAAATGAAATTGTTATTGACTTTGTAATAATCAACTGCTATTATTGGTGCAACAAAAAATTTGATTACTGTAAGTGATGTTGACACTAGGTTGTGAATTAACATTAATATGATCCGTTTGTTGTAATCAAATAAATTTTTATTTCTTTGTACGAAGTAAAGGAAGTATTGTAAATTTGTAATAGTAAAAACATTTGCTTTTCAGATTACAACGGATATATGCATTTTGACAATCCCTGAATCAATTTTACTAGTTTTGGCATGACGTCTGTACGTACGTACGTCCTATTAGTTATATAGGATTCTATCCATCTTAACAGAGAAAGATGATAAAGTCGATCAAAATTAATGACGTGCCAGTTTTAAATGTACATTTTTACTTTCTCATACGAAGTAAAAATCGCGAAAAAAATCAGTTTTTCAGACTTCAACGGAGGTATTCATTTTGATTATCCCTGAATCCATTTTGTATGTATGTAAAAATCGGTAGTGCCAAAAGGATTTTTTGAATTTTTCGAAAAACTCAAAAGAGATTAAACGAGGAATGTTGTAATTTTGTATGTGGGTCTGTTATAATACCTAGATGTGCATCTCTCTTTCTATTGAAATCGGCATTGGCACAAGGGATAACAACTTTTTTGCAAATGAAATATTATTGTGTACAATTAATTAATTAAAAATATAAAATCATATGTTTTCTATATTATAAATATAATATTTATCTTAATTTATAACAAATTCATAATTCAATTCAATTGTAACAATATGAAATTGATATTTATTGTGTACATACATAAATATAATATAAAGGATAATTATTTAAATACAACTCGGCGTAATTTGAATTTCGCGAAATTAGAAGCAAGTTTATCGAAATTCAAATCCTTGTTACATCAACTTCAATATTTCCATATCTGCTATAATAAACAGTTTAATCTGTTTTCAGCGATTGAAGATCGCAAATAACTCTTTAATCGTCTAAGCGCAGAAAACAAACGTCCTGCTGAAAAATTACACTCGACGGTATACGTAGAAAGTTTCGGAGAGCAATTTATTTTATTTACACTTTTATTAATATATATCATTATCTGTGTGTTGACTACTGAGGCGGGAAAATGAATAATTACTACTTACAGTATTAGTACAATTCCTTTTAGAGTATTCGATAATTATTTTATAATATTTTCACTGTCAATTATAGTAATTGTAATATGACTCTCAAATAAAAACCATTTATTTTCATAGATAAACAGATTAACCGCAATTGTATAATTAATTGTAATAGTTAAATGGGGCCAGAAAGTAACAAATTTGAACTACAAAATTTTAGATAATGACATAATATTAAATTAGTATTTACACAATACTCGTATATTCATAATTAATAAAGATATTTCATAAAAATACTTCAGATCTTATGAAAACACCATTTCCAGTTGCACGATTAGCACCAAAAACGAATCAGATCTAATCTAATCTAAGACCCTAATTCGTACTCATATGTTGAAAACTCATACTCGAGAAATTTGACCAAAAATCACAGAATAGTTACATACAGAAGCGACACTCCGTGTCGGTACCTTTCATATTCCCCTATTCAGTTCTAAGGCCTTGAAGCATTGTGTAGACCTTTAAATTTGTTCCCTTCCCCTATCTCTCACTAAGATGTGAGGAAACTTTCCGATTTTAAACAATGAGACCTTTAAGTTTGTTCACTTTCCCCATCTCTCTCTAATTTTCGTTCCTCTGTCTTATTGTCGCTTCTGTATAAACCTATTCTGTGCAAAAACAATAACTCCCTTATCTATATATTTTATAGGCAGGAGGTAAAAATGAATGATGTACATTTTTTTTATTTGTAAAACAAAATAAGCTGAAGAAAATTCGTTCAGGTGTGTGATCAATGATACAGTAGAAGTAATTGGAAGTTAGGAGTGAATTCCGCTTGTTTTCTACATTTTAGGTATATTTCATTTTTCAGCCGTGACGTGCAGTTCCAGCGTCCGGTATATTGGTTTTGCAGTAAACTGGAGAGTCATTAACTTTTGTTTATTTCACTGTTGGCGCGTTAAGGCAGTAACGGCTTTACGGCCCTTGTCTGCAGGCGAGTCACTCAATATTTAATTTCGCTTTATGACAACTATCCCTCTATTGCCGGAAAATCACAAGATTTGGTTTTTACTGCAATAGACGGTGTTTGATGTTTCAAATTGTGTTTCTGTTTCTCTTGTTCGCTTACAATGTAGGGCGAATGTAATGTAACACAGTTATAAACCAGTACATCGCAAATTAACTTGCGGATGATGTTGCTAATAATTAACGAAAAAAGAGCAGATACAGAACTACATATAATGTAGGCTCTATCGACATTTATTTTTAAAATATTTGTTGTGGTCAATAAATATTTTTGTAACTGAGAAACTGCTTTAACACAGTAGATTTATAACTTTTAGAATCGTATGACGATTCAACATTTAATAATGAAGAATCAAATTTTTGTCCTAAAATATTTTACATTCTCCCTTTTTCTTTTTTTCTTTCTTTACATTTTTTTTCCTTTTCTATTTTCCCCTTATCTCTCCCTTTTTAGCATACTGTTATTTCTTCTTTTTGTCTTTCCTTTGTACTTTCCCTTTTTTTGTATTGTGGTTACTTTTCATTTTTATCCTGTATGATTATATTTTCTGTTTTACTTTCTTTGATTTTTTTCCTCTCTTTCATTTTTGTACTTTTTTTTTCATTTTTCCCTTCTATATTTTGTCATCCGATATACTTTTCTCTCTTCTTTTATTATATCTTATCTGTATCTTCTCAAGCTTTCTTTCATCTCGTATTTGCATATTTCTTTCATATCTAGTTTGTATTTTTTTTTTTGTTTTAATTTCTTCTTTACTTTTTATTCTTAACTCTCATTGTTTATTTATTCTTTGTTTCTTTTTTCTTTTCTTTGTCTAATGTTTCTTCACCTTGTTTCTATATATATTTATCTCTTTCTCTAAAAATTAATTCTTTGCAGTACCTTTTAGTGGTGTGGAGTCCATAAGTACAAGGTGTGCAGTGCACACTCTGTAAAAATGACAAAATAAAGATTATATTACTTAAGACTCATGTACAAATCAAGTTTTGTTTTAGTTTTATGTTTTCCGTGTTTGTTTTAACAACCTTATAGTCATATTATCTTAGACAGCCATTCAGAAATCAGTATTTAGTTTTGGTTTTAACACAGAAGACTGCACACTCCTACCTTATGTTTTGTGTAGAAATCGATCAACAGAAACAAGTTATGTTTAGAACTTTCAAATGTGTGATTTTTATTTATTATGAACATTATGAAAATTGATAGCTATCATTTTATAATATAATGGTTGCAACGCTTAAAAAAAATGTCAAATTAGCATTTGCTTTTCGCGTAGGAAAGTCACCTGTAGCATTGTGGACAGTTCTGTCAAAAAATTAATGGAGTTTCCTCATACAAATCAGTGTCACATGTGATTACGATTACTGATGGCTTCTAGTATTACCGATTCCGTTAAAAGGATTTTTCTCATCTATCAATAATACTAACTAAAACTTTACAAAAACACGATTTGTGAATGCTTCTCTAAAATGCTATAAAACGTAAAACATAAAACTAACACTAATTCTGATTTGTGAATGAGCCTTTACTCTTAGTTATATTTTCTTAATTTAATTTTGTCATAAAAACATGATTATTTTATTGAGGGAGAAATATTAACGCGTTGAACACGCTGAACGCGAGCGCGTAGGACAAGTGCACTCAACCCTTATGCACGGTTAACGCAGTTCATTCGTACAGGCAAGGTACCATCCCACACAATTACGCAGAGAGAGATAGAGTACTACAGAAACTTATGAAATCTAATCGCCGCGTCACTGTCCTTCGCGTGCACTGGAAATTATGCATTTTCGTAGAGTTAAATGATTCTGGCTTATATTTTTCAATTTATATCTACATTTTATTATCAGTTTTAGGTAAATATAATACATTTTTTAGGCGCGTTATTTCTTTAAAAAAAATAAATAATTAAAGCTATGTGGCTATCACCTAAAATTTAATTTGTCACAAAAAATAAGTAATAAAAAACAAGAATGTATGCGTCATTTTAAAAGTTCTATACATGAAAAAATTAAAAGGTTGTGTTTTATTGGCCATGTTTATCTTTTGTTACAATTGACAAAGACAAAAATAAGTATATAGGGATTCTACATGGCCATGATGATAAACCTACAAATAATATTTTTTTTCTTAATTTTATGAGAGAATTTTTTTTTTCAAAAAAATATGATAAATTCACGATTGTCACACCGTCACCAAGAAAATTTCGCATCCTTTAAGCCAATAAGATACTATATTTTACAAGTGAGTTTTATTAAATAAAAATTTTTGGACCTTTTAAGAATGTCTACAAACATATTATTTATATATCTGTCAATGTTATTTTTATTTTGGAAATAGTCATCCGAATATACCATTCGTGGTTTTCAATGTCAATGGCACTCGATAAATTGCTTAGAAACCAGCTTTCTTAACAATATAAAAAAATTCATCAAAAATTAACCACTTATGATATATTTGTAAATATTTTAATGCTTAATTCACCCACCCTAGTATGACTGCACACCCATCACAAAATAGCACCGCACGTCACTGGTATCTCTAGTACTCGGAATAAGACACTTAAAAGGATCTTAAAATCAGTAAGAAATAGTATAATTCATAATTTTTGATTAACCTAAAATAAAACTATTTTTAAAAAATATCAGGTCATATTTTTTGAATAAGTATAAAAACAGAGATATCATATTTTATTTTATAACTATAAGATTTCAAATCAGATTTTAGTCGTTCTCATAAATGTTTTATGAGTAAAGATAATAATCTGTAGAAGCTTGATGTTTCATATTTTGGAAGATGTACGATATCCTCTTAGATTGATCTTTGTATTGGTCCCTACAGAACAGAATGAGCGATTCTATCTGGCAATTTTGTTTTTCCCGCTTTATTCCCCAATTAATTTGAGCTGTGATTCCCGATCATGTTTACCAATTACCCCATCTGGTAAATTATCGAGCTGGGCTCCAAACACGCTCCGGGACCCTTAGGCTCTTTACCTCGTTTGCTTAACATTTTTTTGTATAGTCTATTCAAAAATCACAACGGAGGACAAAGAGATACATTCATTGTATATATACCCTTCAGGTATACTAAAATATATCGTAATCGTTTTGTAAATACTATATTCTGTCCTCGTATTAATAGGTATATTATTTCTATAATTCTATTATAATTTATTTTATTCTGATTTAATAAATAATAGTATATTGTACAACAAGCTTGGAATGGTACACATTTCATACGAGTATGATAGTTTATAGCATGATCCTAGTTTTGTAAATACTACATTCTGTTCTGGTATCAATATATTATTCTATAGTTCTATTATAGTTCTAGAGTTTATTTTATTTGAAGAAACAGGAATTATCAGTTTTAGGAATCCTTTTTATTTAAACGTTGATTTTTGTCCAATAAAGAAACAATTAGGTTCTCTAAAAAAATCAATAACGTTTAAATAAAAAGGATTCTTAAGACCCATTATTTCGCTTCCTACAAATAACTTCAGGATCCAAAACATAACCTCAAAGAATTTTTTTTTAATTAATAAATAATAGCATATTGTACAAATCATACGAGTATGAAATGGAGATTCCAAGTGACACAAAAATCTATATCCAGATATGTAATATCTTGTATTCATTTTCATACCTATCTTTCGATATACCAGGACATTATTCTACTGAAACTGAAGTTTTATCAACTTCTAGCAAAATGAATGAAGCTTCTTGCTTGATATTTCGTATTTTTATTTATTTCCAACATGCTTACGTTGTTTACACATAAATTACTAAATTACCAATGCAACGCATCTTCTTAATGTTTTTGGCATGTTATCTTATAATTGAAAAATACATTCCATTTGACAGCAGTAGTGCGTAAAATGTTGTACGTAGCTCGGACCGAAAGAGATGTACGCGTATGGAGAAATAAAAGCCCTCCGTTACCCGCCGTGCTTTAAATTTAGTTCACAAGCGTAAACCTTCTCTTTCTGCCCTGTATAAGTAAATAACTATAATTACTTTCACAGGTCACAAGAAAAATACATATTCTGAATCATTAATTATAGTGACAAGATACCACTTTTGGACGATCAATGCCTTGCCAAGAAAGACTTGCTATACGTCGTTAATACCCGAAATGACAAGATAGCTTATATTTTTCGTACTTCCTTGCAGGTACCCTCACTCAAATAGACATGCAGATCCATCTGATTACATTAGATGCGCACAAGTGGATTCTTTTTTAGGTTGATGCAGCATGGTCTTCGGGCAACTAGCTTTCTATCGGAGAAATAATTGTAGTCAGTCGGAAATAAAGAACAATAATTTTTACAGAAGGCATTCCATTTTTAAAATTCATGTAACATATTAAAGCCTATACATTCTTCTTTAACATGTGTAAGAAGAATAGAATAGTACACAGTGTAATTTTTAGTAATATAAATAAATATTCAAAATTATCATCATATTATACAGCTTTTTTCTTACATGCTTATTAATATGTACTTAATATTACTCTCAAACTATATAACCAAAAAAAATTATTTGTGCATATAATATAGTACAGTACAATTTTAGATAATACCTACATTCATAATTGAATATTTTATTTGACATAATTACAAAATAAAGTCTATTCATTTACGTGAAATTAGAATATGTTGTATAAAACAAGAAATCTACGAATATTTTATAAATTTCACAAAAGAAAACGAAACTGTTTTAAAAATATTCATAATTTACACGAGCAGCGCATTTGAAAAGTTACTATATAATTTTAAAATATTATTATATTCGTATATGTAAGTTACGTATATTTTATCACTTTTATGTTCAAGTATTATTAAAAATGTGCATATTAATCAAATATTCATGTAAAAGCGATATAACTAGCAATACATGGAATGCTGTCTTTTTATTTTTATCCGTATATAAACAATACTATGACACTTTTTTACTTACATAATGTTTGTATATTCCTTTTCTAAGAATATATTCTTATAGTTATTATAATATTCTAAAATTTGAAAATAATAGTACAACATGTTAGTAATTAGTTAAATTTTTTCATATTCGAATTCGTATCAAACAATGCCTTTTTTATATATTTATTTAATTATTTTTTAAATGGCTTTAATTGAAAAATACTATGACTACGTAGTGCGTTGTTCAAAATATTTATAAATATAAACCTTTTTCGTTTTTAATTGTTTGTGTCAAAGCATTCTTATTTTTATCAAATTTAAATTGAAATATAATAATTTTTCATTTGCATTATTCTCAATATTTTTGTTATGTAAGAATATAATTATATCATTGCATTTAAAAAATTATTTCCTTTTTGAAATTGTAAAAAAAATATATATTTTCCTATTTGAAAAACAAAAATAAAATTACAACAATACTTTAACAAAATAAAATAAAAATTAATGATTTTATATAAGATACATAATGCTGAAAAGTTTTATTTGAAAAAATTATTTATAGTATTTTTTAATTTAGGAAATATCGCATGGACACTTAAAACTAAACCACCCGGTATACGAATTTAATATGTTTTTCATAATTACCCTACTAAAGGACATACACTTTCTGTAACACTCCATTGTAAATGGTAAACAAATATTAAATATTATCAGGAATTTACGACTTATGTTGCT
Organism: Stenolophus ochropezus; assembly: GCA_035578165.1. Taxonomy (NCBI): domain Eukaryota; kingdom Metazoa; phylum Arthropoda; class Insecta; order Coleoptera; family Carabidae; genus Stenolophus; species Stenolophus ochropezus. Next base: position 45,938,263 of record JAQOWZ010000002.1, on the reverse strand, counting down.
ATTGAAGTAAGTTATACTTTTGAACTTTTAATTTAAAACGTATATTTGTGCTTGCAGAATTTGTCATATTTAAAAAAAAAATACCTTCCTGGAACACTATCCTTGACATCCAAGCATAAATATCTGACACCACAGGATCGCGCAAAAACCGTTTGACCTTGAACGTAAGAATTCAGTCTCTGTGAGCGTAGCCTAGCTCGCGATAGTAATCCCTACGGTCCATTTGGCTAAGGGTCCCACAATCACAGTAACCATCACATCGGCGCATCGGCGCACCTCTTGCTATCCAATATCCCTCCGCGTATCAGGAGATCAGCCATCAGCCTACTCCCGGCAGGGCTGCTCACTTCCACCAGAGCCGCAGGACCAATAGCTAAAAGCTATTTCATTTTATTTTTGCGTTAGGGTTTTGGTTTGTTTTTTAAACTGGTGGGGGCGTGAGAACGGAAATGTGCCACGTACAGAGCGGGACTTCATAAATTACATTGAAGAAAATACGTGTCATTATCCTTACACGAAATTGTCACTAACGGCCGGGTTTTCAATGTCCTGATAAGTGTCTGATATGTCTCTGTTAAATTAATTCTCATGATAACAACCAGGGTTGGCCTATGATTTAAATCAACTGATTTTTTAAATAAAAATCATTGATAAAAAAGTACAAATTGTAATGAAAATGTATTTATTTGTTAAAAAATTATTAATAACAACCAAAATAAGTTCTGTATTTAATAATGTCTTAAATTTAATGAAATTTTTTCACTTTAATTGTTATAATAGAAAATAGAAAAATTACTCTTCCTAGATTTATTCAGATGAATAGTTTTAGTTTTATAAAAGATTTCGATTTTGTTTATGAAATACTACATTAATATTGCTTTTAAAACAATCAAAAAATGCTGTAACACTTAGATATCTTTAAAAATTAAAAAAAAAAATCATGATTTATTTGATTTTTAAAAAAAATTATTTTTGATTTTTTTAAATAAATCTTGATTTTTACAAACCCTGATAACAACTAATTACGGTTTTTCAATATTTTCTTAGTGTTACCAAGACGATAAACTCTTAGATGACAGGAAGATAAACTCTCTGTTAATAATTGCCTTATAAATTTCGAATTTTAATATTTGATAAATTTAATTTATGGCTTGATTTACTATATTTATTACTTTATTAATTAATAAAATATACATACAATTATAACCTGCGGGTTTCAATCGGTTCACTTATCAATATTTTCAAAAACAAGCTCGAATAAAGGAAAACGTTGCTGAGAATTTTTCATGTAAGCAATGTTAGAGAAATAGGAGAAACTGATATAAAAGCACAGTATAGGTTTATACAGAAACGACAGTAAGACAGAGAAATGAAAATTAGAGAGAGATGGGTAAAGTGAACAAATTTAAAGGGCTCATTGTTTAAAATCGGAAAGTTTCCTCACATCTTAGTGAGAGATAGGGGAAGGAAACAAATATAAAGGTCTACACAATGCTTCAAGGTCATAGAACTGAATAGGGGAACATGAAATGTATCGACACGGAGTGTCGCTTCTGTATGTAACTATTTTGTGATAATAGGCTATGTAAGCATCTGTGTTTTACGAACACAGTGCCATCTGACGTCATGCGCTATAAGTTTTTCGGGGAGACTGCCGGACATAATATACAGTTTCATAGGGAAAACATTAAATTTATTCTTTCATAATGTCATTTATTATATTGGTACTGTGGATTCCAAAGTGTCGACATAACTATATTTCGTAAGAAAAGTATATCGAAAGGTCGCAAACTGTTTAACAGCAATCATGTAGGGCATATCAACGAAGAAATTATAGTTTCGGGAAGAATCTAGCGAGGTACAATTATGCAAGAAACCCCGGGCGGTATTAGTTCTATGTACCAATTATACAAACTATATAATCCCGCGATTAAAGTATAAATGAAAAAAATTATCAATAAATTAAATCGAATATTACTTTTTGTCTAAAGAATTATTACAATCAAAATAGTTGAGCTAATCAACGAAAAGTATTATTAATTTCATTACTTTTAGCAGTTTTTTTTTTCAGAGTAATAATAAATTAAAATATTATTGACTGTATAGTAATCAACTGCAATTATTACGGAAATAAAATTTCAATTATCTACTTATTAAAGATTTTGACAGAAGACGAAAAATTTGGAATTAACATAAAATATGATCTGTTTGTTGTAATCATATACACAGACTATGCAATGACTTCTATTATATTTAGCAGGACAGATAATAATAGCGACAAAATTATTAAAAAAAAAATAAACAGTTCATTTTGAAAAATAAAAAATTAAAAAAGTATAAATATATTTATTTTAGTTGGATGATAATAGACATATAATAAGTTGCACGTGCTCACCATACTGCAATTATAATGTTGGAAAATGCAGCAAGGTGTCACTAATATCAATGCTTACATAGACTATGGAAATAGTTTTCAGAGAAAACCAGATGTATTAAGAAGTAGATCTGATAATCGTGAAACCGGATTTGTTGTTTTCATGAAGACCTGAAGTGTTTTTCTTAAATATCTTAATTAAGTACCTATGAATACAAGAGAATTTTTGTAAATAATAATTTAAAATTACATCATTAGCTACAATTTTATAGTACAAATTTGTTTCTACCTAGTTCCATTTAACTATTACAAGTAATTAATGATTCGGTAAATTTGTTACTATCGCGGTTAATCTGTTTACCTACGGAAATATTTTTATTTGACATTAACAATTATTATAATTGACAGGATTGACATATCAACCGGAGAATCGGTATAGAATATTAAGTATTAAGAACGGTAAACATTTCGATGGAAGGCAATTATTGTCACAGGTCAGAATTCCTTACCGTTCGTTATGCTTATACAATGTTTTGGACAATGCCTCAACATCAGTAAAAAAAATCTAAATTGAAGTAAATTAAATTTCAAGCATGAATAACGAAAATCCATTTCCAGGATATTGTTCAAACATTCGATACTTTTTTGCAATTATTTAAAATATTTTCATTTGTCTTGTTTTTGTGAAAGAAATAACTGCGATATTAATTCGGTAGGGCTTTATCAATAATTGCAATATTATTAACTGCACTTTTTACATTAATATAGCATTAAAGAATTGTACTACATCATTTATATACATATGTACAAATATAAATTTACTTACCGTTTTTCTTGACACAGCACACAGTAAAAGCAACAAACTGCCTTGGAAACACAATAAATAAAAAAAATAATGTGAAACTTTGCAAAAAATAAATAATATAGCAATGATTTATTTAAAAACAATTTTTGTTTAATAATTTAAACAAATTGTCTTTTCCACGTATGCATTTTGAAATTGTATAAATTTTTGAAATAAATTAATTATTTTTATTTCCAGGTATGTTTTTCTATCTACTTGTTTCCAACAACCATTCTTCAAAGGGTAAGTAATAGTCTATATATTTATTTATAGTTTTCCAATTAAAAATATGTTAATTTGAAAATAATCATCTTGTCTTTCCACATCTGCTTATTTTCCATACAGGAAACAATATACATATGGAATAAATAAAACAAAATCAAAAATAATAAATGAAATTTAAATTGAATATGTTTTCATATCAGTACATGAACAATGGAAATGTGCAAATGTGCATTAAAAACAACTAAAACAATTGAAATAGTGCACAACACATAAAAAATAAAATAGTTTACGTATCATTCTATGTTTTTAAATTCTTTTATAGCATGCGTTTTAATTAAAGTTAAATGTTTATTTAAATATTTTTATTATTTTTATGATCTGAAGTAATTATAGAGTAAATATTATACACAGATTCTTGAAATGAGGTTTTCATTAATTTTTATTAGTAATATAAGAAGAGCCGTGAATTTATTGGTAAACTTTACGAATAGTTGTTGCGTAGTAACAGACAAACTAGTTTTTAAAAGTTGTCATTACTTCGCGGGAATTATGAGTATATTTTTAATTTTACCGATTAAATTCCTAGTTTGAATTATATTTGTTTGGTTAAGTAAAAAAAAATATGTATTGATTATATAATGTATGTCAATTTTATGTTATCGTTAATATATAATCTCTGTGAAATGTACTCATTTTTATTGTCCTGATTCCGAATTATGTTTTTTTTTTTAATTCAAATTAGAGAACAATTTATTGAATATCTTAAATTTGGTTATTCAGCTTGATATGATGTATGATATACTGATATACAACTACAAAGAGAAAAAATGGGCGGTTCAAATAAACAAACAGGGTTATAAGATACCATTTAAACTAAAAAATATAAATTTATTAATAATTATTGAAGACTGAAAAATGAAAATAATATGGGAATTTTTACTTTCGAGGTTCCATTTAGCAGGAAAATACTTCAGAAAATCGATGTGAGCCTTGTTGAAGTTATTGATCTTGAGTTTGTTAAAAATATGAGAAATAATTTTAATACTTACATAAGAAGAGAAAAGGATGCAAAGATAAGAATCGAGACGGTAAGATAGAATACAGTGGCCCTTCGTCTTGCTATAATTTTTTTATTTATTATACTACGAGATAGCAATAGTGTACAACTTAAAATGAATAATCTATATTTGAAAACCCCCTCCGAAAAAAATATCTGGGTGCGCCCCTAATAATCAAATAAAAATATTACACAATTAAAAATAATAATCGAGTAATAAATTAATAAATAATAATAAGGAAGCACAATGGTGAAAAAGAAGTGCTGTCCTAAAATTCAGTTTCAGCGTTGATCGAAAAATATATTTAATTTTGTCTATTTAATACAGCAAAGTAGTTCATGGAACTAGAGGGCTCTGTCAAAGTGATTCCACAACTGCAGTACATAAAAATATACAGGCTTGCATATCTATATATTTTTCAACCTACGCTTTAAGTTTTAAATTTATAATATTTGAAGGTTACGTTTAAGGAGTAAATAAAAAATAACTTAAATACAATTTTATTGGATAAAATACCTACATTATAATCAATCTACAGTAAACTAACATATATTTACATATATATTGGTTTTTTCTTGACATAATAGCATATATTATATAGATATCTTCTCTTTATGTTATCAACATTTACTTTAGTTTACATTGAAACATACATTTTGGGACTGATAGCTCAATTTGTATGATTGACAAATGAAATCATAACCTAGAGACAATCCTTTCTATTTCAGAACTTTTAAATGAAATCATAGTAATATGAATTAAGTACTTGTAATAAATAAATGAAGAATTTTCTGTACATAGAAACTGAGCTAATAAACATGTTTTACTGCTAAACTACGTAAAGTTCGTTAATCTAAAGGTTTTACCTTAAATTGAGGATAGCACATAAATATGTTATTTTAGATACGTTAGTTACGAGTAGGCACTACAGTTTCTTTTTAATACGATATCAAACATATAACTTAATTTTTAATGACTTAATTTGCATTCAAAATATGTACAATACAAATTCAGTGAAATATATCTATTATTATTTTAACATTATTTTCATTTTCTTCATCATTTTAATGCTTTTAATATTAGTTTTACAAATTTATTTTGTTATTAATATGAAAATGCAACTGTTGCTTAGTTACATTTTTAGTACTAAAATAGCTATTTATGCTACTAGTGTGTAAAGTGTTTTTAGTCGAATGTGGAAATTATAATACGAGATAAAAAATACTATGTTACACACGTGTTACATACAACATTTTTCCTATAACCGAAATATTAATAAAAATTAATTACAACAAATAAATAAAACGCACTACGGCATGAAAAGTAGCCGTTGCTAAACAAAATAAACATTTCCATTACTAGGACGTGAAAAGTGACTTTTTATAAACTCTAAAGGATGCATAAAGTATGTACTTTATACCTGGTAGTAGGAAAAGTACTTTTGACATAACTAAAACAACTCGAAAATTGTGAAATAAAAAATTAAATTTAATATTTTTGCAACATGTTTATGTTTTTAAATATATTCAGTTTCTGCATCAGAAATAGAAAATTTTAATATTTCTAGTGATTAAAAACAATTTTACTGACTTTTATCGATTACATATTATTATTAATATGTTTTTCATATTGTATCAATTTTGAATGCAATAAACTGATAAAAATAATATTACAATTAATATTAACAATTTCTAATAGCCAATTTAAAAATTTATTAGTGTGCAATCATATGTAAATAATATTTTTAAGACATTTATTCTGGCCTAAATATTTACATTTTATGATTTATACAATGACTATAACTGAAAAGTATTTAAACTTTCCTTGTTTGTCATTATAGTCAATGTATAAGGAGGCTACTATAATATTCTGCTCATGTAAAATATTAATAACGTTCACTATAAAAAATACATCAATTGAAACACCTATTTTATTTCTAAAAATTTTATATCAAGAATTCACCTTCTTGATATAAAATTCGTAACACCCTTATATTGATTTATACATAGCTCATCTCTATCTTAAATTATAATAATTGATAATTAATCTTACAAATACTTAGTCTAGGTATATTCAACGTCACAAATTATAAAATAAGGTCGGGTCATACATGTACCATAGAGGCTACATACAAACTGACATTGAAAGCAACATTGTAAATGAATTGCTTTATCTCTAACTCATGGTAAATGCAGTAAGGCTTTACAGTGCAAAGGAATCATTGTCGAGCAATTAATGTTTGAAATGTTTCAAGATATTGACAATATACAGATAAAATTGTTAATTTACTTTTAAAGTTTAGTTTGCACTTGGATTTCTACATTTATTTAAAAATATTGTGACAAATATTTTGTCGTTTACGACATTGTCGAACTGTATTATTTTTATAATAAATATAGATACACCAAATGAGTTTTTTAATAATATATCAAATGCCGACTACGAATTTTCTTATTGTTATTTAGTTTACATTATTTTATTATTAACACAAATGGTATTTGCACCTATATTTTAACTGTATCTTTCCTTTATTTTATTAACCGTATAAAAAAAATTTCAATAAAAAATATTTGCAAAAAAAATGTTATATTTTGAAATACAATATACCTGTGATACACAGTGTGTTTGTTTTATGAGGTACACTATTGCCTATATTTAGAACTATAAGATATACATAATTGGTTAAATTAGCAAATAATTTCTATATGAATATATTATTTTAAAAATCTTAACAAAAAAAATTCGATCAGTGATTATCAAAATATAGCACCCAACATTTTTATTTAAAATGCATCATATATTTTATGAAGTCATTCGAGAAAGAATTTTTTTATTTCAATGATTGCAATATTCATACTTCACACATATACACATCATTTTTTTTTTAAATGCTATGTTAATTATTTATAATTGTTATTTATATATGCTAACACAAGAAGTGTATTGATATTGTTTTAACAATTTTTCATATCATGTATCAATCTCCTTGATTACTTATTACTTTGTTATAAAATCACAATAAATACTTTTTCACATAATAAAAATTACCAACACTGACATGTTTCCTTCATGGCACTCTGTGTAAACGTTTTTAAATAAAGACAATAAATAATTATTTTAGCATTCTTCTATAAAAATTATATGTAAAGGTATGAAAACAGAAAATAATCTCTATAAAATGACGTAAAAAAAAATATTTCTCATTAAAATTAAAATGTTGGGTCTCATATTTCGAGAACCACTGATCATTTTTTTTTGTTTCGGTCATTACAATAGTTTTTTAATATTGTTGCTAATTTAACATACTCTGTATTTCTTGTAGTTCTCGAGGTAGTAATAATGTACCACTTAATATGAACACCTGTATAGTCGACATGTTTTTTAAATTAAAACATTATAAATTTATTCTTTCATAATTTTTAATAATATATTGAAATGATTACTGGGGCATACAATTTATACCAAAAATATTACAATTTTATAAAAAAGAACGAAAAAAGTTATGTATGAGTTTTCATTACATGTAGTATTAAATATATTTTAAAATTGCTTTATAATATTAATATTATCAATCACGAAAGTACCATGTTTCTGGCAGATATCGGTAATGCTAGTTTCGTAGAGGGCGTTTATCTAGCTGCAGTGGAAAATGCACCACAAAGACATGAAGTCTCAGAACCATAGCTTGTCAACATTTTAATTAAAAGTAAATTAACAATAGTTTTGACTGTATATTGTTGGATATAAAATATTTTTAATGTATTTGAAACATACATAAAAATAATTATGTACAATTCATGTGAATGTTGTAACCAAAATATTTTCAACATTTCTTAAACTTGTTAATGTCCTTAACCCATTAAGCGATTTACCAATTCTAGTCTAAGTTATAAATACCTAACCACTAGTTGACTACATATCAAAAATAAATAAAACTATGAACTAATGCTTGAAATATTGACCATCACATTTGAATCGCATTATCACCATTTCAGTCAGATTAGATATTCGATTTAGAAACGGAAAGTCTGATTGAAAGAGTGATCAAGTTAGCTTTCTATCGCTGAAACACCTGAAGCCGAGCCTAAACAAACAGTTGACAATCTAAGACCATATTTGGCACAGGTTACTTGAAACTATATTCAAATCTTAAATGTATCAAATGTGCGTGCGAAATCACAAGTCTAAAACTTAAGTCTCACCACAATACTACTTTATAACAATGTTTGAAGGTATCACAAAAATCTTTCTTTTCAACTGGTAGCAGTATTCCAGATTATTCCATATTGTACAAACAACATTTCTTAATGCCTTCCCATCATAAAAAGATTTATCAAAGATTTATTTCGTTAATACAAAATTTATTACTACCTTTCATAGATACTATTTTTTTTGTAAAACCAAACTAAACTTACATTAAAAAAACTAAAAACATTTATATTATACTTTGTTTATATAATTATTATAATATATTTCAAATTCGAGTACATAAGAATTAAAGATACATATTATAAAATGTGACCCACAATACACGTGTGTTTTTATAGTCATGTGGCAACATACCCTTTAAACATACTTCAAATATACTTCGTCCAGACTCTATAGAGATAATATTTATTAAATTTTATGATATATAATGTTATATTAAGAAAAATAATGTACCCTTACATACATTTTATGGGCTGTTATTATTTTTTAAATATATTTACTGAACAAAGTTTTATAAAAAATAAATTTTATGATATATATTTTTAAATAACTTAATAAGTACTTTAAATATACTTTGTCCAATTTTGATGATAAATGTGACCAACAATATTTGCATGTGGTAACATACCTTTCAGATTTACTTCAAATTTTTCGTTCACATTTTACTCAATTAATAATTATAAAATCTTTTACCGGCAGATTCATAAACATTATTAATCAAAATTAAAAAAAGTTAGTTAGTAGTAGGTTTTATTCTATAAAAATTTTAAATAACCTAAAATGTACTAAAAAGTTTTTTGCTAATGTAATAGTATTGTTAAACATTTTCATACAACTTTAAAAGTGTTTTTTATTTTAATTATAACATTAGTAAGTAACTTGTTTTATGAATCTGCCTAGTAACATACAAATTTAAATAAATGACCCACTCTTTTTATTATCATGTGGCAACATACTTCAAATATATTTTGTCCAGATTTCATGGTCTGATTTTATATTTTTTGTGACCCACAATACATTAATGTGTTTACAGTCATGTGAAACATACCCTTTCGGCGTAGTTTGATAAAACTTTAACAATTGTTATAATATACTCTGTCCATATTATTTGTACAATATGTAACATTCTGAAATCATTAAAATTTGTCCAATTTAAATGAAATATGTATGCACAGCCAGTACCTACATTAGTTATGATATTTCAACCATCAATGATAGTTGAAAGAAATACAATTTAGTAATTTCGACATTTTAAGACGAATTACAATATTGATTATGCATCTTGTTCCGTAATACTGACTTGACTGATAATTTAGGTTATTTAAAACTTATAGTGCTGTGTTCTTAGCAAAATTAGAAAATATTATTTTAGCGTATTCATCGAAAATAAAAAAATTGCAGTATTATTTATTTAGTTATTCATTTATTATTGTCGATAGGTATAGTTCGTTCAATAATAACACATCCTGAAATATATCGTGTAACAATTTTTATTGTTTGTTCCATATATTTTAAATTTACTGTAAAACTTATAAATGCGTATTAATAAAATAATTTTTGTATTATTTTATGTAGATAATTATTATTGAACGTACCATATTAATTTTATTTACTTAAAATATTGAAATTAGTTTAGAATATGAATTACAGTCAAAAGCATTTGATTGCAAAATATTTGTTCTCGTATACTAATTATCAAAAGCACAACTTTTTTGACTATCAGAGTACTATTCCTCACATTTATTTATTTGGTACAATTACGTATTTGTTTTATAAATTTATATAAAAATATTTAAATGAGATCATATTTATGATATGCCAAATAAAATATTTTTGATTGTAAATTATTATAGCTTATTTATTATGAATAAATTAATGATGATATGTGATTATGTGTACGTATGTATATGATTTTTGTACTGATATTATATAGGTTATTATTCTTATAACTAAAATTCGTAGCTATAATATGTATTAATTTAAAATATTGTAGATAAAATTATTTATACTAGGCAATTGAAAATTAGTGTTTGAATTTTCGAAAAAATAAATAGCCGTTATTTCCTCATTTAAGATCGTTATGGCCGTATTTATTTAGGACTTTTAAGTAACCTAGTTGGTTAATTTTGTTTAAAGCGAAAACTTAAATAAATAATTATTATTTATCGCTTAAAATTTTCACCAAATGTGAAATTTGATTGTTTATTTGGTACCAACACGGGTGTAAGTTCAGGATCAGTTTAGGGTTGTATTAAAATTTCCCAAATAAATACGGCCTATATAATGAAACGGGACAATATTCTTAGGTATATAATATTTCAAGTTTAATATTTATCAATTACAATAAATGATAATTTTTATGTGAACACATTGTCTACAACAAATTATTGAAAATGTAGAGCCAAAGAGCTCATTATATTTTAGATTAAACAATTGTAATGGAGAATCATCAAATGTAATTCAGATTTGCAAGTCTTTATTAAGAATGCATTAAATGTAATTTTAAAATATTGACTAATCTAAATTACATTTTATGCATTCCGTTTTACAATTGACTATTTTAAATTACATTTGTTGCATTATGGACTACAATTATGAAAATTCTGCTAATAATTTTGAATTGCCTGTATTATATTAAAGTATTTTACATTATTAGCAATGTTAGACAGTTTTTACTGCTGATAGGAGGAAATGACACGAGGCCTTTGAAAGAACCTGTCACCTCCTTGAAGCAGTAAAAGTAAAACTGTTACCTTGCGTTTATTGTTCATTAGTTTATTTGTTATTCACTTGTAAATAAAGGTAAAATTGTAATCAAATCCTGTCATTTACTAATGTTCTGTGAAAAAAAAAAACATAAATTTCAATAATGTAAAATGCAACAAAACTGACAGCTAACTTATAAATTTTACAGGTTAGTGAGTGAGTAACAAATATTTTTTTATCGGTTTCACGATATTAAGCTTTTGTTTTAGACAAAAGCAGGTAACTAAGTCATGCTTATATACTCTGTAATTTTGACAAGTCAGTATGGTAATAATATTTACCATACAGATTTGATCAAAAGAAGGTTAGACACAAAACAATTTTATAAAATAATATTTATTAATAAGGTGAAACCGGTTAACTATTGAACAAACCACGGGTGTTATGAATCATCGAGGCCTTAGATATCTTAAAATCCTCGCTCTCCGAGCTCAGAATTCAATTGACATCTGCGACGGTTATGATATTCATAACTATCCTAGGTATGTCAATAGCTATAAATGTAGATGTTAGTTGTATTATATTTGAAATATGATTATATGAACAGTTGTTTATCTTAAGCTTATTAAGATGCGTGATAGTACCCTGTAATCAAAAAAGCGAATATGAAAGCATAGTTAGCACCAAACGTCTAGCTCTAGCTAAGAACGAAGAAGGTGAACAGCTAAACTAACATTTTCTAATCCCACGGGACAGAGTGGAGGTTACACTTACTCGCTAGGTTCATGTCGGTGGATACACACCAGAGCCTTACTCCGGCTTTAACCGGTGCCATTGCACTATGGTTTGTCGCGGTTTCGTGATCATGTCTTGCCAGTGCTTGGTCTCTGAGGCTCCTGAACCGTTCTTACCTGAAAGCACACATATTGTGAAAAAACATTCCATCCAAATGAAATATCGTACTTTTTCCTATAGCACGTAAGGGGATGTCCGGGGTTTTCAGAATACGCATGTTAAAAAATTACAAATTATTATATAACTTTTCCAATTTGCTGAAATTTGTAACAAATAACAATTAACAATAAAAATAATTTTTCTTCTAACCGATCAAAATCATTTCGGTTAAATACTAAAATACGTATATTCAAAAATCAAAATTGTTACTGTTTTTTTTTTGTACAATATGTTCGCTAAATTTTGTATTTACGTTATTATTATAGTGATTTTCCAATTTGTTGAAATTTGTAACAAATAACAATTAATTAACAATAAAAATAATTTTTCTTCTAACCGATCAAAATCATTTCTGTTAAATACTAAAATACGTACATTCAAAAATCAAAATTGTTTCTGTTTTGTTTTGTACAATATATTCGCTAAATTTTGTATTTACGTATTTCTCTTAACACTGATCAAAATGATTTCGGTTAAATATGAATTCTTCTAGTTATTGGAAATTTCAGTACAAAATTTCAGTAACCATATTCTTATTACTTTAAACTTTTAAATAGATAAGGTAAGGTGGGGCAAGTGCATTTCCGAGCTAAGTGCAGTAATGATTATTATAATTAATATGTTATAAATTATATGAGGTTGCAATCTGTGAAGAGGAAGTTAAAATACGTACCCTCAAAGTGTATCGTTAATTAATTAATTTATTTTTATTAATAATTTTATTTTCTTGCAATAGATTTTCTGATTAATTTTCCAAAATATACTTGTTGCTGATTGTTGTGATGAAAATTTTCAAGGGGCAAGTGCGGCCCTCTTCGATTTCAAATTTAAGTAAAAATCTTATCTAAACGATCTAAGTTGATCAAAAATAAATCACTGTAGTTAGTAATATGTATCCCAAACTAGATATCATATTACGTAAGGAAATTCATTTATTACAATCAGGACATGTAACCGGTTAATAAAAATCGGTAACCGATATTTGAAATTTACTAACTTTAACCATAATTTTACCTGATGTTTTTAAGGTAACCGTTAAGCAAAAAATAAATAAACCGGTTTTAGCGAACATTAACCTTTGTTTTAATTATATAATTTCGCGCGGAAAAATGTAAATATTTTTTTATATCTGTTATATTTTTATCTGAATATGACGATATGTCATGACATACAATTTACATTTTATTGGAGAGTCATAAAAACAATCTCTTCTCAGCTTTAGGCATAAAATTTACTTAAAAAGGACTTACATTTCTCTGAATGTATTATAGGATTATTTGTGAGTATTCCTGTTTAATTTTAGTCGTTTTTATTGATCCATAATATTATTTTTTTATTAACCGATAAAAACCTGTTTTCGAACTAAGACCGTTATCTTTATAACGTTCTCAATACGGGTCAACCGTTAAACAGTATTTTTTTCGGTTACATGCCCTGATTATAATAATTTACAGAAGTACTACGAACACAGTTTCTCAAATATTTGAGTAGCACTTGCTGCACCTCATCTTACAAAAATTTATTATAAAAAATTGTAGCCGTGTTTACCAGAGCTGAACATCTTACTTGTACTAATATTAATAATTTTTTAGAGAAAGTAGTTAAAAAATATGTTTCGCGCCTCCGATATAACTAGTTTTTCTGCTAGGCCGGCAAAATAAAGAAATGCCAACTTAAATACTTTAGCATTATATTCTGTCCAAAATAATTTTAATTTTGTTTTATTGAAAATGTAAAACGTTAACTAAAACCACTATTTTTATGTACTATTTATTTTACGTGTTGTACGATTACAATTACGTTAGTTGTTGAAAAATATCAATTCACATAAAATAAGTGAATTATTTTTAATCATATAAGCCGAAAATGTTACCAACATATAAAGTTATAGTGTGTACAGTTTATATTTAATAATATTTCTTGAATAAATTAAAAATGTCATCGGTGCAAAAGATCTTGTATCACTCGCCCAGAAATCCTTTTGCAAAATCTCGCATTTGCAGATTTCGCATTCAGTTCAGACTATCAAAATAAACTCGCTCTCGCTAAAGTTCAGTTTCTGGACTAGTGATACAAATAACTATTATAGTAATAAGGGATGAATAAAAAAAACTAAGAATTTTTTTTACGTTAAGTTTGTTTCTAAGTTTCGATGAACTATAATGTTCTATTTATATTAGTAATTAGAGTGTTAAGAACATGAACTACCGATTTAGTAAGTAAAATAAATATTTCATTCACCTACACTTATTGCTGGGTGTGCAAATCTGCTTTTATTGCAGATATCAGTAATTATGTATTTTTACCTAAAAGGGTATTTATTAGACTCTAGACGGCGTGGAAAGTACACAACAAAGTCCAATTTTTATGAGTTAAATTGTAAAGAATTTTACTGAAAATTGGACTGACAGTACATAACAGTAAAAATACTAATTTACGTAAAAGTATTCAATCTGAAGTGTATATTTTAATATTTTAACTCCAAATTAGTTACTTTATCTTCATCTGTGGCACAACACTTCTAGATGGAACAGGGCCTCAAGTACCTTAAAATACTTATTTTGTATATTTCGATCCAGTCGGATACTGTCGTATTTTTATTTGGATAAAGATTGGCAAAACTGAGATTTAAACAGCGGAGCGCGCTATCGAAGTGTGCCACCACTGCTTGTATACTTAAGTATATTTTTTTGTTAAGTAGTGTTCAGCTCTGTAAAATATTAAAAACAATCTAAATGAAAAACACGTGTAAACGATTTAAACAACAGTTTATTAGTGTTTAACCAAATTTTTTATGATATTTACCTTGTTATAAGAAATCATAAAAACTAGTTGGAACGTACCAGCAAGAAGGATGCGTCCAATGAGCTCGTTGCGGCCAATGTTATCAAAGTCCATGACCATGACGTCGAGCGAGCACTCTCGGATCTTCTCCCACGGCACAGTGAACGAGAACGACTCGTTGAACACCGGGTTCAGCGTGCATTTGAAGATGGGCGTCTTGCGTTTCTCAATGCGTTTGTCACCGAACTGCAGCCATACCTTCACGTACGGATCTACGAAAATCATAACATCAACAAACATGGCAACAGTGTCAAAGGGGCAACAAAATAAACAACAAGGAAAAAGGTACAATGAATATAGGTATTTGTCCAACTAGAGAGGAAAGCGTATCTTTTTACCATACGAGTTCGAGTTTGACTCAGGAGCATAGCGAGTTGGGCATTCGAGCAAGAGTAGAAGAAGTGCTTTTCTTTCGTGTTATATAGTGTAAGAAAAGTTTCCATAGTAATCGTAGAAAAAGCAATTTGTCGTGAAAAAAAGAAATTAACAATAATAATTCAATGATACACCAGAGGAAAAGGAATAACTTCCTTGGTAGATTCTTAAGAAAATCTATTACTGAGTGTGTCAATCGATTTATCGTAGATATTAGAAATGATATAAAAAATACATTATTTCCCATAAAAATAATGAAAAAGAAATGACCACGGGCGTTGTTACGATTTTAAAACAGGGGGGTGCACATTTTCAGCTTCCAAGCACCTCATATTTAGTTAAAAACTAACGACATTATATAGTTTTGTTCCAGCACCATAATTAAAGAAAATATTTATATATAAAAATAATGTAACTCTAATACAGAGTAGCCCGAATTTTAACCAGTTTAACAACGCCACTGATCTATTCCTTACTTTTGTTTAAATGTGAAAAATAATGTTTTACGTGTTTTACAAATTTTCAATTCCCCAACGTTTCCGTTTTAATTTAAAACATTATCAAGATCTGTAAGAAAAAAGCAATGTATATGTTTTTTACACAATAATTGAATAGTTCATATTCTATGATTTTTTTTGTAGAACTGACCGAAATATTTAATATGTAACTTCCAGGAATTATTAAATTTATTTTTCGATAAAACTATTAAATCTTGAGCCAATATATCTCAATTTATGTATTGTTTTCAATATTACCAATTACTAGGTGTTAAGCAGAAAGGGCTTTCTCAACTATGTCAATAATTATTAATTACAAATGTGATAATAATATATAAGAAAATGATAGACGAAAATAAAGTATTCCTATTTATTACTATTATATTTCAATAAGGAACAATATTTCAAATTAAATTAGTTAAATCGAACCTATTCTCAACTAATTCAAACTATAAAGATTGGAAGATTGTAGTTTTTGCTTGGAATGTTCATCCATAGAAAACCTTACTGATATAGATTCTTTCACAGTTCCGTTAATGCCCGCAAATTAGGCGTAATTTGCAAAAGCGATAAATTATCGGAATGAAAGGGTGAAGTTGTAAAACAAAAGTATTGATAAATGGGAATATGAGAGAAAATAACCGGTTGTCACTCCTTGCATGTTACGGATTACCGCCATTACATCCGCCTGGATTTAATTCCGGAATAAAAGGGGGTTTAATGAACTGTGAGAAAAAATGTAACGCCATTTATTATATTATTTATAGACGACATATTTATCATCGTTTTAAATTCATCAAGATCTCAGTCGCTATTAAACAGAATATAAATTAAAGATTTTATATATGGATGTAGTTAATCAGTTAAAGTATTATTCTAATTTCCTGAAATTCTTCTAAATTATTTGCATGAGAGATTTTTAATTTTGAACCTTTTAATTTTCAAAGCAGCTTTAATAAATTCAAGAGCTTTTTCATTAGGATTATATACAGTGTACTACATTGTTCAAACAATTTTTCTTCGGAGCTATTTAATTCTTGTCTGTTGAAAATAAAACTAATATAATGTAAACAAAAACAATAAATAAAAATAAAAATCTTTTGAGTAGACGTTCCTTCTATTATTATAAGTTTAATATAGTTCTTCACATATTTTTTATAATACAATATAAAAATTTCATAATTATCCTTCTAAATTATATACTTCAAGTAAATGTTTTAAATTTATGTTATGTTTAAAACTATTATGAAATTTTGTAGAACAATAATATTTATTTTAGAAATTACAAAATAAAAATAAAAAAGTAAAATACCGGTTGAATGATTCCTGGCTAAAATTTATGTATTACAATGAGCAAGATAAGTCATCACGGCTGACCTCTCTAGTCAGATAGTCGTGTTAAGGGCTTTTGTAATTGCTATATCAATTTTATTTTCGAAACTTAGCATCGACTTTTAATGCCAACAATTTATGTTATTTACTACTTCGAAGTGATACTTTTCTATTAACCGGCGTTTAAAGTAACCAGCACTTTACCCAGATGTAAAAAATCGGCACTTAATCTTGTTTCTAATATGCACGTGGACATATTTTTGTAAACAATTGTGAGTTTGAGGGCTGAAACTTTTATTGATTTCAAAGAAAAATTGTATCACTCAACTACGTTTTGTTATTAGTTGCTCTGTTTAGCGCTTTTTATTTTGTTATTCAGACCGTAACTAGGGCGTGGCAAAGGTAGCGCACGCCACAGGCGCAAAATTCTTAGGGGCGCAAAATTTTAATCAAGCACATATATGGTATTTATATGATATATTTATAAAATCTATTTTTTTTTTAATATTGAAAAATAATTATCTATAAATAGCTGCCACAAATTTACAAGTTTCTAGATTCTCTTGAGAGCGACACTCTTTTAACAAATTGTTTATTTAAATCTTAGCTCCGCTAATCTACTGAATAAAGAAGATTGACAAAAATTATGATGATGTTATTTTATTAATGTTGCATTCAGAATATCTCAAATTGCCTTAAGCCTTGTAAAAACAGATGTATGAGATACGTCAAACTTCTGTCTTTACGCGTTAATTTCAACCTTCTTCCGCTGTTGCGTGCACACATTATTTTTGTATCAAATTTCTAGTTTTGCGTTTAAAATCTATTTGAAGTACGGTGCGACTTGACTTCTATCAATAAGACGTAGAAAAAAGTAAAACAAAGGCAAATAAGATACCAAATACCGCGTACGAACATCATATGCAGGGTCCTTTCAAATAAAATTAAGTACCTGAATAATCAATAAAAATAATCTAGAATAAAATTTTAATATCTGGTGCATACATTTTTTGGATTAGTGTATATTCAGAATAAAATATTTTTTTTTATCAGAAATAGATTATCACAAGCGCTCAAACCCCTAGTTACGGCTCTGTTATTATTTGCTCTGTTTAATAGAAAATGAAATTGTGGGCCCCTTAAATTTGAGGGCCTGATGTTCGGCCCTGAAGGCGGTAAGGATTGAGACAGTTAGTTGAAGCAGGAAGCGACTTACCAGACTTGCCGTTAATATCCTTGGCCTTGAGGTTGCGGGCCTTGAGCAAGGTGAGCGTGAGTATGCTGTTGCTGGGGTGGTAGCAGAGCGAGGTGAGCAGCTCGCCGCACTTGTCCTTGGCGGGCGGCTTGAGCGCCTTCCAGAACGACGGCTTCTCGGACAGGTCCACCTGGCACAGCGGCAGGAACACCTCGCCGATGCTGTCGTCGCGCGAGAAGCGGTCGTAGTCGAACACGTGCAGGTGCAGCACCCGCGACTGCAGCTTCTGGATGGGGAAGCCCTCGAAGTAGAACGTCTCGTTCCAGCGCGGGTTCAGCGTGCGCCGCTTGATCTTCGTCTCCAGCCGGTGCTTCTTGTCCGGCAGGAGGGTTACGCGTACGTACGGGTCGCTCGTGCCGCTCAGGTCTTTCGCTGGCAGTTCTTTACCCTACGAACATCCACAACGTTCATATACATTCCTCTTACAATAATAATCATTAAGTAAATTCTCAATTGAAGTTAATGTTCATTAGAAAAATATGCAGACACACGGACATTACTTGAAATTTCATACACATGAGCAAATGCAATGTACCCTTGACAAAAAAGAAGATAGAGAGTCATTAAAGACATCGTAGTAGTTTCTAGATTAATGCCCGTATTCATAAAACGCATTATAACGATTCGTTACAGAACGAATTGTTAAAATTTAACGAACGTTAAATATTTAACTATATTTACAAACAATAAATGTCAAATATAACGATTTGTTTAAATTAAATGATTGTTAAAATATCTAGTAACTTTTTGCGTTGAAAGCTAATTTCATGTTACAAATTTAACGTCAAAAAGAAATATATCAAAATGTCAATTATTAAGAAAAGGGTAAAAGTTAGAAATTTTACCGAAAATGGTATACAACTCTTCTTAAATATATTGGAAAAGAAAAATTATTTAAAAGTAATAGAAAATAAGAAGAACAATGTTAAAGAAAAAAATGGTGCGTGTGAAAAAATTACAACCGAATTTAATTGTATTGCTGGTGGTACCCGACCTACATCACAATTAAAGACTTTTTATGACAATTTAAAAAGAAAAGATAATTCTGATGACATGGTAATAATCAAGATTAGAAAATCTGTATCTCTGCTTGAATTCCAAATTATGGAATATTTCTATTGGATTATTCCGATTTCTAAATAATCGTGGTCTGGGCATTGCCAACAATATGTTTTCTATAAGATTTTCGTCAGATGACGAAAATGATGATGAAGAAGATATTGACGTTTCAGAAGACGAAGACATTGCTAAAATTATATATTATGTTGATTACACCTACGTATTTAATTACATTCGTATAATATAAGAAAAAAAATATTTACTATTATCATAAAACTTATGTGACTTGACAGATGACAATTATATAACGGTTTGTTATATTTTTAATGAAAGAAAATGTAGTCATTAAATATAACGAACAATTTAATGAATGTCATTGAAAACGAATGTTTATGAATATGAATATTCAATTTAATGTTTCGTTTAAAGGATAACGAAGCGTTATAAATATGACAAACGTTTATGAATATGGGCATTAGAATATTATCCATGCCACTATACTTCATTGACAATCGTCAACCCAAATAAGAATCATTTAACTAGATATCAACAATAACCTCAACATTAACAACCCCAACTGTCATTCGAGTTGCGATGATAACCGAATGCTTCCGATCATCGGTTTTTAAACTTCATCGGCACTTTCCACGTTATGAAGTTTGAAATGATCATTACCTAAATGATCATATGACACACGGCAACTAAATTAAGTATTAACTGTTAATGATCATTAACTCTCGTCGTGTGTCACGGATTAGTCAATAGTCTTCTTCAGGGTTAAAAATAGTCTGTTTTAAGAGGCTAACTATTGCGATCTCGACCGTAAGAGATACGAAGTCTGTTAAATTGGGACAAATCACTAGATATGAGCAAAAAACTGATTCTGGCCAATTTACTTTTTGACTTATTGTTTCAATTGCTACAAGTTTCTAGTTCGTACATTCTACAGACTACTTTTTACGAGGAATTGAGAGCGGTCTTCAAATTTTTTTTTTAGCTCTAACACTTTTAGAGGAATTCATACTAACTTTCAATTTTCATAAATAAATAAACTAAGATATTACAAAATTATTGATTTGATCATTGATATTTGATAGTGTATATTGAAAACAAAGTCGATAATTTTTTGTTTCAAACAAAATTTTGATTAATCAATTCAATTAGTTAGGAGTTTAATTAATATGCTGCTCACTAAATAACCAGATTACTTTAGAAACATATCTTCAGCTTTATCCAGAAAGTCTACAATTGCAACCGACGTATTTGCTTTTGTTTTGTAAAAAATTTAAGTGAATATTGAATAGAAATGTTTCAATTTTGTTTCTAAAGCAAACTTGATCGAAATGAGTAAAAACTATAATTTTTTAGTTTATTTTCATTTTAATGTACATGTGTTTTATATCATTAAAAAGAGAAAAGAATCTCTATTTAACAGTACTAAAGAGAATTTTGAATTGAAAAAATTGTTTTATTAATCTTTTCTCGACCGTGAATAGAAGTTGGTTTATATGATATCAGAATAACTACAGAAATAGAAATGTCATATTATTTCCCACGGAACTAATATACATTAATTCCAGTTATTGTAACTTTCACAAAAAAATGCAACAAAAAGAAAGGAAACAAAGGTAACTATATATTTTACTTTGATGTAGCAAATCACTGTATTAATATTTTATTTGAATAGTTGTTTTAAATAAAAGGTAGTGAAGAAAATTGTATATCATGAGACTGAAGCATGTTTTTCCCTTGTTGTGTAGTCCTCGGCTTCGACTCTTGCCACAAATTTACTCATAGTGAAAAAAACTTCTATCTTTTGATAATGTCTTTTTTATGATTTTTTTTAACTAATGCTTCTATCTCCTATAAAATATATTTATTTAATTCTATATATATTCATAAAAAAACCTTATGAAGGTATTACTTTTCAACCTAGGTACCAATATCATAATATTTATTTATTAAACAACAAAATTCATTGAGTTACGAAATTTAGTAAAATTGCTTTTTTTAAGTAGACATATTATTAAATGTGACTCGCAATACATTTGTGTATATATACTCATGTGGGAACATATCCTTCCGGTATAATTTAAAATATACTTCATCCAGATTTCATACACACGGTAATATTAAAATAATATTTTGTAGAACAATACACTGTTTGAAAAAGTAAATATAGGTCATTTGTGTTTTGGGGATTTTTTTATTTATGAACTGCAACTATTGAAATTGAAATAGCAATTTTTAAAATATCTATTAATTTGATACATGTGACCCACATTACTTGAATGAGTCATTGTCTGGTGGCAACATACCATTCACAGGTACTTCAAATATCAGAAAGAAATTGTGTATTTAAGTTATATTTTATAAATCTTTATTATATTTCCCAAAGTATGTATTAAAATAAAATAGGAAAAATAAATGAAAATATTAAAACTCTATACATATAAATATTTGATGTGAAAATTAAATTCAGAAATAAAACTATTGAATGCTATAAACGTAGATGGAAATATATTTTCAATTTTCTATACAAGAATCTATAATAGAATCTGCTATTGAAATAATAGTTGGATCTAGATTAAAATATTTACGTATTCAAAATTCGTACAAAATAAATTCCAAAAGTAGCGTTATTATATAAGTCTGCTTTATTCCATAAAAAAGATGTTCGCATGTTGAAGAAGGTATTAAATTTAATGTCAGTCATAACTTCGGTCTTTAAAGAAAGTATTCTTAAGAACAGAGATTCATCTGATAAAAAGGGATACGTTGAAAAATCCAGAAAAACACAAGATGGTAAATTTATTATAACTGCAACAGAAAATTTTAAATGGAACAAATACTATTTTTTCAGATTTAAATAATTGTCATATGTATTTGAATAAATCTTCAAAGCCCGTTCTGTCAAATATTATCTTATTTATTATTATGAGTTCTGAAAGCTTCTTCCAATATTATTATTATGTTTCATCAAATTTTACATTTTATAATATTAAACAACTGATATATATAATATTATATACGTTCTTGTAATAAAATTATTTTATAAAATAAATCTTTTACAATTATCATAAATTTATCTTCCAGACATTCTGAAGATTAAGCACACAATTTTTTAATTAAAACATTTAAAATTTGAATTATTACAAGATATTTATATTCTTGAGAATAAAATTTAATATAGGTATATGAAGTTTAATATTTATAACACTAGTGTGCATTTTCATAGCAATATTTCAACAGAATACGAAAATGCCGGTTTGAAAACAAATATATTTGAAATCTATGTCCAATACCTAACCTACTAACATTTTCGTTCGATCATTCTGTTCCATAGGGATTTATTTCTTCTCTAATAATAATTTTTCACATGACCTACATTTCTCCATGAACACAGAAACTTGAAGTGTTTGATTTTGAAATTTTCAGCGGATCTCAGCGAAAAAGCAAAATGATTTTGTCAAAATAACAAAGATTAAATTAATAAATTCATGGCTTTTTACCTGTTACTCAGTGTACCTGATATGCTTTATAGAATATAACAGTAATTGTGGGCGCGGTTTTTTTTATTGGCAAGGCAAAATTGCGATGCATCGCATATCTGCTTTTAATGATCATAGCTGTTATTAAACTCTAGACATATCGATGACTATTAAACATCATCGATGGTCATCGATGAAACTTTCATATACAAACAGAATGAACCTGTCATAGTTGAAAATAGACGATCGCTAATACGTAAAAAGCAAAAGAGGTAATCGAAATGAAACAAACTTTACAAAATAAAATAAAACTTATAGAAAAAATGTAATGATGTTTATATTTAGAAAAGTGAGAAGAAAAAATGCTACTAAAAACGGTACATATTAATGATATTAATAATTAAATTAAAGTGAAACACAATCGTTCATATTTAGCTTTTGTCTTTATTTATATCCTTCTTTAAGTCTTCTTTAGCTAGAGACGGTCTCACAGGCATAGCCAGCGAGGGGGTTTTGGAGGTGAAAATTCTCTCTCCCTAGAGATTAATTAATTAATTAATTCAGAGATTATTATATTTGGACAACAATATAATATGAAAATAGCGATTTTTATTACAAAAAGTATCTTATTGTACTTAAATTATTAGGAATTATCTTTATCTATTTCTGCAAGGAGAATTTTTTTTTCCCCAAATGAAAAACCTGGCTACGCCTATAGACGGTTTCTTTGTTTAATAACGTGTTAATTATAGCCATATTCAGCAACCTTCTCTAAGCTTTCTTTAACAAAAAATAGTCTTTTTCTAAACTACATTTGGCAACATATATTTCTTATTTGCTTATTATACACCAAATAGTTCCAGAATATTTACTATGTCTTTAATATCAGACACAAATTCGCTCTTTTTATAACTAAACAAGAGTTTAAAGACTGTCTCTGTCATCTAGCTAATTTAAAAAATGTTGCTTCATTATCATTAATCACGCCAGGTGAATATGAAATCTTAGTGAAGCGTCTTTAAATTACATAATCAAGCTTACTTAACGTTAGAGACGAGAGTAGAATATGGGTCAATGTTTTTAAAGAAATATCAATTTATTTAAAATAATTGTAGTTCATTTTTTTTTCAACAAACATTGGCTACTACTCGACTTGAATATGTTTACTTAAAACAAGAAATTTGTATTCGATCGGATGAACTGTGAAACTATCAATTCTAATATTATTAATAAATTTTTGTTTTATAAAAGGAAAAAAATAGTGCTTAAAAATTAAAATTTATCTGAGAAAATCAGAGAGGTTGTGTGGTAATTAGTAAGATAAATTCCAAAGACAAGAGCGCCGTAATTGAAGGGGCGACGAAATCAAATTTGAATGACCATACCATATTTTATATTTTGTATCAAGGGCGCAAAATAGGTTATTGATAAATAAAACACTATTGTTTTCTGAAACTTTATCTAATTTAAAAGCGATGTATAGTTTAAGAAAACCTTAATTGTTATTTGTTAATTCGTAAAATATATTTTAATATACTCAATTAATCGAGTTCGCTAATAATCTTAATATTAATAACGTGAGACTGTTCATCTGGCAGTTTGATCATACTAAGTTTTATTAGTTTGCTTTTCTAAAAAGTATTTTTGTTTATTAAAAAAGCTTATTATATTGGGGAGAAGAAGCAGTCGCCCTGGTCATATAGATAAAAGAAAAACAACTACACTAAAAGCACCTCATAATTAAAAAGTAAAATACTAAACTCTTGTTATATTATTTTTTCGCCCCACCATTCACGTCAGTATATTCTGCTAACATTAATTATTTGGTTACCATTATTAACAGAGCGTTACTGTACTTTTCCAAGCTTTCTCTCAACTCTTATTTATTCATACAAGTATATTCTGTTTTATTTCTTGTTTTTATTTTCTTTACTTGTAATTTCTTTTTTATTTTTAATTTTCATAACTCTTTTTCAACGATTTTTTACTCCTTGTTTAATTTTTTTTCTTTCTTTCACATATTTTATTATTTTTTTTATTTCTCTTTTTATTTGTCTTTCTCTAAAATTACAGAATCAGTTCTTTTCAATATTTTTAGTTGGTACGTGGAATACCTGGCACTTAAAAGGATCTTAAAATTAACAAAATAATATAATTCATGATTTTTCATTCGCATAAAAAATAAATACTTTTCCGCATCACCGTTCTTGTAAGTAATCATTACTTCCATATCAACATACATAACTCGTAAGTTACTGATAACATTTCTTATTTGTTTACCATTGTCAACTTTGTCCTTATTTGAAGTTAATTATTATTGGTGGCGCGAAAAATATAATATGTGACTCGGAATGTAAATACCTGTTACAACTATTTTTGAACGGTAACATGAACTTCGACTTGGCAAGCTTCGCTTCAGTTCATACCTTCTTGAAGGTTATAACGTACTTAAATTACATGCAAATTAAATAACTATACTTCAAGTTCTTTATTTCTCAATTTGAAGCACATTTACTTGAAAAGTTCAGCTCTATTTTAGTATAAATGCGGTGCTATGGAATTAATAAATTTAAATGATTGTAAAAGTTATACATCTTGAAACTGTAACCTTTAGAGATAACAGAACATTTTCCTGCTACATTTTCCTGCTGGGGTCCAGTACAAAGGCACGGTATAAAAGTGATTAATTCAGTAATTAAATTATTTTGAGGATTATGTGCGTTGTTTCACAGACAAAGATAATTAAATTGCCTCTGCGATAGCAATCCGCTTAGAGTGCTTCGGCCGCAACGTTTGGGAGCCACTGGGAAGCTTAATGTTTACTTTTTACGGCAGGATTCCCTTGTTTTCATTACAGAGGATATTTTTCCTGATTTGCTTCATGAAGTCTTATAGAACGTTAAGAAAATATTACTGGAAAGAAATCACCTCGAAATATGTTATTTTAATGATTTATTTTATTATTTCTATATTACGACCTGCTATATTTATTATTATTTTTACTTAAAATAATTTTCCTTGCAACTGGGCATTGTGTACATATTTCACACATTCTTTAAAGTTTTTGAAGGGGCTCTTTTCACACACAAATGTATAAAAAAAGTAAATAAGCGTTGCTAGGCAACATACATTAGATATTCAGTTAATTTACCGGTCAAATAAATAAGTAAATAATAATGAATGTTATAATATTTATTAGGAAATATGAATGTACACTATAGATCAATAATAACTGTGATATTTTTAATTAAAAGAATAACTACTAACGCAATTCTTGAAATATTAATATTAAATTTTGATATGAGTTCTAATAAGTATGACATTACTTTTTAAATTGTCATTCATGTTATGGTAATAGTTAGTGATGAGCGAAATTGCTATTTTTGAATCACAGTGTGACTGTGATCACAGTTCACTGTATGGTTAAAATCGGAAATTTTCGTTACCAATCGAAATTGTATAGTGAAGAGTGAAATTGTTACTCTGAATCACAACTTCACAGTTAATTTGTGATTGCTACTTTCGTATCTGTGAATTTAAACCGTGACTGCACAGTTTACTGTACGGTTAAGGTCGGGAATTTTCGTTAATAATCGGAATTGTTTAGTGTCACTGATAAGCCGAACTGACTTTTGTATTACATTGTGTTTTGTGATTGCAACTTTCATATCCATGATTTAAAGTGTTCTTGTGATCACAGTTATTGTACGGTTAAATTCGTTACTAATTGGAATTGTTGCTTCGTAAAACATTAAACGTATAAAACAACAAACAGTGACTGTGATCACAAATCACAGGTTTAAAAAATATTAAGTAGTAATTACGACCTGTGATTTTTCAATATTAATGAGTACATCACAGTTATTGAAATATCGCTCATCACTAGTAACAGTACCGTACCCACAATTCATGGCACAATTATCAATGTTTTTATTTTGTTTTTAATTATTATTTCGGGTGTATAGTATTGTGTTTTTTTATTTCGTTCTATTACATCCGCATTTAACTACGCCTCAGCACTCGACTAAAAACACCTACTTCACAGACTTATTACATAAATAACTATTTTTTTTTGTTTATTAAGGTACCCAAAGACTAGCAACATGTACGTCATACATGTTTGTCATATATTAGTGACCTACATATACAACAACAGTTTTTACCCCCAAAACTAAGCACTAGCTTTTCAAGCAAGTTAGTTTAGAAGTGCGCGTCAGAGCAAGGACGAATTTAATTAAAAATAAATAAATAAATTAGTTAAAAAGTCTGAAATTGGAACAACATGGGTGAAAGATTGGTATTTAAAACACTCAAAATATACACATATTAATCTTTTACAAGAATTACCTCTAGAACTTGATGACTAGCGAAATTACCTGAGGATTTGATGAAAAAATTTGTATAATTTTAGTAAAGTTAGTATCCCCAGTAATTGAAAAACAGTTTGTTTGTTGCATGATGTTCAATTTCCTGTAGTTTTTTTTAGTAAAACTCTATAAGCTTTGTCTTTTTATTTCTATCTTTAAAATCTCGACTTTTAGATTTCCATAAATATGGATAACTTTTCTAAAGTTGAATAAAGTCTTCCATAAATGCTTTCAAGAAGTGTCTTAAATCAGACAATTTTAAATTTAAATAATATTCGCAAACAAATTCAACCTAAAATATGTACTTGTATATACGTAATACATTGAACTCAAAATTTACGCGAATGAAGCGTGATACGTGCCCACACATCGACAATCGATCAAATCGGGAAACTTATGCGACGCACATGATTTTTCGACTACAGACTGCCAAACATCAACGCACAACCACATATACATGTATGCTAATAGTGATGAGTCACTAGGAATTACCCGTCAGGAATATTTTTATTTCCCGGGAAAATTCCCGGTAATTTCCCTAAACACGTTTCCTGGTGAAAAATCGAAAATTTGATTTTGGAAATTTCCGGAAATATATGGGAAAATTCCCGGAAACATGTAGGGAAATTTCCGGAAATAAGGGAAATTCCCGATAATAAATTTAACGGAGACGCAGTTTTACCGACGTGATCTAACCAGTCCCGACTAATTTCTTACAATGTTAATATTCTAATAACTTTGTAACTATGAGTGGAAAACGGAAAAAAAATAATTCTTAATAATTTTACTACAGCAATATCACCATTTGTAATATTTTTAGTGTTAGTAAAAATTAGGACATAATCGGTAATTAATTTTCTCTAATTTTTATGAAATAATGATTTTTTTGAGTAAATTTATCATTAATTTTTCCCCAGATATCTCCCGGAAAATATCCCCAGAAAATTCCCCAAAATCTTCCCGGGAAGTATCCCGCGAAATTTTCCGAAATATTAGTTCCCGGGAATTTGCCCATCACTAAGTTTAGCCATCTTTATAAGCTATAGAGACAATAAGGTGACAGTCATTTTTTAAATTTTTAATTGCAAGTAAATGATACGACTTGAGTTTCTTAATTTAATGATAGTAAATTGTATGTCGTAGGAGAAATAAATTTGTCGGATTAAATATCTAAATTGAAGCAGTGTTAAATACAAATACAAGTATTTAACCCGTATTTCAGACAGAGGAATTTGCATTGTAAAAGAGACGCATAAATTCTAATTTGCTTATAAATTACGCGTATTTCAAACGACTCACGCGATATCTGAAAATAAATAATTGCTGTAATTTACTGCTAAAGTATTGTAATTACCGAATACACATCCCTGAATACATAAAATGTGTCAGCAGGATAAATAACATCATTTATATAGCAAATTCTTTTGACAAATTTTTGTTGTTTTCCATGAAAATTATTTTTTAATATCAATAACAATGACCTTTACATATGTATTAATTGGTTATGATATATTGTGAAAATATAAAATAAAATTATTATGTTAACACTTTTGTTATCAGGGTGTTTACTGTAAGTGGTATACTATTGTTATCTCGAAAACTATAAGAGTTAAGAAATTAGTTAAATCTGCAAACAATTTCTATTTTACAAGACTATTTCAATGAGCAAAATTAGTTCCTTTCAACCAGTGATTCTTCAATTATTGGGACTAACTTTTTAATTTTAAACGGGACTATTTATTTTGTATATGCTTATTTGATAGAGAATTTTATTCTAAATTCAGTGATATAACATTTGCAAACTCTAAAACACAGTTGTCATATAATTCACGACATTATTTATTACCTACTACATTTTTATTTTAATTCATTTCATGATTTTGTTTATTTTACGTTTTATCGTCGTGTTTTGAAGCCTTTTTGCCTGATTTTAAGTTGTTAAACAAGGTTTATGATGCAGGTATATTAAAATATTTTATTATAAACCAAGGTTGAGAAGACTATTATTATTCACCTAGCGCCAAGGTTGTAAACAGAAGTGCAAGCTTAAAATTTTTATATTGACAATCACAAACATTTTGACATGAATATCTATTTCTTTTTTAATAAAAATAATGTAGAC
The DNA here is from genome assembly GCA_035578165.1 of Stenolophus ochropezus. Taxonomy (NCBI): domain Eukaryota; kingdom Metazoa; phylum Arthropoda; class Insecta; order Coleoptera; family Carabidae; genus Stenolophus; species Stenolophus ochropezus. The sequence goes on along the minus strand of JAQOWZ010000002.1, from coordinate 45,908,551 downwards.
TGCACTTGTTTTTTATATCTGACCTTATAGTTAACCCCACTTTTAATTCTTGATTTGTTTTTATTAGATTTATTTATTTAAATTAGACGGCAAATTTAAATAATGAATCCATAAGTTTTTGAGTTAATGAATTAAATAATATTTAAATGTGGAGGCTTGACATTTTTTGAAAAATAACAGTTGCATTATTGATCTACGTACTATAGTTACCAAATAGTGTTAGTGACAATAATTTCTCATGTCAAATAAGGAAAATAAACTTTATACAACAGCCATTGAAACAGGTAACTTGATAATCGCATAGAAACGTCTTTCTGACCAGTTTTTTGTTTATAGCTATAAACATACATATAGAATAATAAAGAGTATCATAACCGCCGCAGATATCAATTGAATTCCGAGCTTGGAAAGCGAGGATTTTAAGACATCTAAGGCCTGGTATGATTCAAAACAACAGTGGTTTATTCAGTAGTTTACCGGTTTCACGTTATTAATAAATATTATTTTATAAAATTTTCTTGTGAATAAAGTTTTCCTGATCAAGTCTGTATGGATTGATATGATTATCACATGTTATTTTGACAAGTCTGTGCGGTTATTCAATAAGCTATTATTGCTATTATTCATTAGAATGAAGTTTGCCAACACGAGCGAAAGCATAACATAACTTGAAAAATATGTGTTTATTGTAATTAAATGTTATCACACTTTGATAGACAAATAACAATAGCTCGCGGCCCTGTTTCAAAGCATAATTAACAGAAAGGAAATTCTTTCTAGTGTTATTTCCCTACAGTTTAAGCTTAAAAAGAAAAGAAATGTATAAAAAATTACAAAAATAGTGTAACTGTGGCTTTTTATGTAGAAAAAAATTACTTAATAGTTATTTTTGAGTTTTTAGTACGTGAGAATGTTACTTTTTTGACGAGGCTTGCCTAGTTAAAAAAGCCATTCAAGCGTACTGAAATACAAACAAAAATTTTTCTACAACAAGTTGCCCAGAATTTTAATTAAAATGAAGAAAAAAATAATAAAATTATGCTGGTATCTTACGAAAATATCATAGTTACTTTTATAACTAAAGAAAAATGAAAGTAGTTTATAAATATTAAATTGTTAATTTATACCCGCGAAAAAAAGTTTTTCGAAACCGTGAAAGAATTTTTTTCTCCGTTTTGTATGTTTGTCGTAGTAATATATTAAAAACAACACATGAAAAAATTCCATACTAAACACCTAAAAATTAATGCACAAATTTCAACATTTTTGTCAGATACAGAATAAACAGAAAAAGTAATTTTCTGTTTATTTTGTTGATAAGTAAGATTTAAATTTGACATAGTGATTGTATAATATTATTCCATCGAACTGGCAATATTATTCAATTAGCAACAATAACAATGGTCATTAATTGCTAAGAAACGATTGAATTATGAGAATTATTATACGAGAATCTTTCATGAAATATTTTATTTACATTCTGAGTAATTAATCTTGGTAACGTAGGAATGTTAAATATTTTACTGGAGTATTTTATATTCACTGCAACAATTTAATAATAAAAGTAAAACGTTGAATAATTTTCCGGTGAGTTTTCTCCATTTTTAACTTGATATTTCTCAGACATGACGAAATGAAAATAATATAAATAAAAGTCATTTGCCTACGTGCCCAGACTATCGGATTGTTCAGTCGGTGTTTCATGACTGTCGTACAAAGTGGAGACAATTGCTAAATTGACGTAAATTCGCACTGCCACTGATTCTAAAAAGAGAAAACTACTCGCAGGAAATTCTCAACAGTTCTTACATAAAAATAATCTACAATTTCACACGGAACGTAGAAGCGTAGCGCTATACTTCAACTTTAAGTTATTTCACCAAACATTAAATTCAAAAAGTTATTATATTCATTACTTATAATACTGCAAACTTTGTTGAGACTCTCAGTGCAATTTGATATTAATTAAAAAAATATTTAAATGCGTCGGAGGTTCAAGATGTGTCAGTGAAGGAAAAAGATATGTTAATGCAGTATAAGTAATATTGTAATTTCTGAAATCACAATGTTTGCTAAATACGTGCTTTATTTGTTTATTAAAAAATGTTTACAGACAGTCAAGCAAGAAATCATTTTTTAATTTTTTTTTTTTGAAATTGATTACTAATAATTAGCTAATAAAATGAATAGTAATTAGTTTGTAGTACTAGATCCCAAAAAAAAATCTCTACTAAAATAATCCTTGGCATCAAAGTATAACGAAATAATCTTCATGTATTTAGATCCTTTGTATCTTATTTTTAGTTTTATTATGCAAGCTTTCCACTGTCTATTTTTTCCGGTTTTCCAAATGATTTGTAATTAGTAACAGTTTCTTTGTCATTTTTCGGAAAGCTGTGAAAATTTATATTTGGATTTTTCCTTAACAAGGAAGTACATCCAGGTGCAGAACTATATATATATATATATATATATATATATATATATATATATATATATATATATATATATATATTGCATAATTTTAAACAAAATAACGAAAAATTAATTTACGCTAACAAAACCTAACAGTTTTTTCGTCATCTGTCATACACAAGCCTGTGTCTTGTGTGCCATTTAGAAAAAACCTTTAGTCAAAATTCTTTGTTTTGTGTCATATGCCTCGATATATGTATACTTATGCTTAAACATTTTTGCATCTCTAGTAATGGTTATGAAGCCTTGAAAATATTTTTTTTTGTGTAGTCCATATTTTTATATTATTATATTTCGCTCTCTTTCTGTTAGTATTTCGGGTTAAAATGTCAACGAAATAAAAACAAATATCTGAAGAAATATCGCGAAGAATTTAAATGTTAACATCTTTGTATTAATAAAATTAGTCTATCTTTAAAATAATCAATATTGAAATAATTAAGTCAAAGATTCACACGCTGTTAATCGAATTTTCTACTTAGTTTAGTAAGTATAAATATACCAAATATTATGCCTAATGAAATGATTAATTTTAATCATAAATGAGACACAATTCTTTTTTAATTATTTCAGGTACTGCAAAGGACCATTTTTATAATCAGTTTTATTTTAAAGCAGTTTTTTTATAAAAAAAATATAGGTACATAATTTATAAAATAAACAAATTAATATCGAAATTATTGCATTTAATAAATACATAATGTTACCTAGGTACATTAATAGTTTATAGTACAATAATGGTAATAGTATCCGATCATTGCATTGAGTATGGTAGGGCAAAGGATATCGAGATGATAAGTCCATCTGTTTCTAAACAATTTTATTTCCACTTTAGCGGTATAAGTCATGAGCGTAGTTAGAACTAGGGAAGACACATTCAGGTTGTGAGACATAGCACTTTAATATGGGATATCAAAAAATTGCGGATACTTTCACTCTTCTGATAGATTTAGAACAAAACTACACGAATACAAAGTTTAATCTTTAAAATCTTTTATCAATAAAAATCCTCTGATCTATCTCTCCTCAGCATAGGTGGTCCACCATTTATCCTCAGAGCAGAGGTTCAATAGAATTAAATTACTTATGACTATTTATAAGTAAAACCACATTTTTAGGTTATGTCAAATTTTATGCACATTTTTATAAAGTATGTAAGGTACAATTTTTTTTGGAATTTTTTTTATATATTTTGGATTATTCAGTGTTAGCTACATTAATTTTCAAGCGGCTATGAGATAATCACTCTAACGTACTTTTAAGACAAAAAAGTCCATCTCTGCTTCCTGTCCATCTCTCCCCCACTTACTCTATTTTTATCTAAGATTGGCGAACCTGGGATTTAAACCCAAGATCTCACACTTCACTCAAGTCGAGTCACAGTATAAACTATATTTTAATATAAAGTATTTTTATGAGCACTGTTAATGTCTGCGCATAGGTTTTATTGGCCAGTAGTGAGTTTTCCTGTGACACCTGTATTTTTGCCCGTCAGCCGGAGAATCAAACGTCCGGTTTGCGTATCGATCCGGACCGGGTCAGGTGAAATTAACTGTGACTAACACAATTACGGGATGATTCTGTGTGCCGTGAACCACGACGTGTCTCCCCGGGTCATCTGGCCAACTGAGCGGACGAGCACGTGACCGGAACGCCGGGAGACAACGACTGATGCGTTATTTCAATTTTTATACTATATACACAGAATAGTTACATGCAGGTATATTAAAATATTTTATTATAAACCAAAGTTGAGAAGACTATTATTATTCACCTAGCGTCAAGGTTGTAAACAGAAGTGCAAAGCTTAAATTTTTTATACCTATTGATAATCACAAACATTTTGACAGGAGTATCTATTTATTTCTTAATAAAAATGATGTAGGCTGCACATGCTTTTTATATCTGACGTTAAAGCACAAAATAGTTACACACAGAAGCGACACTCCGTGTCGGTAACTTTCATATTCCCCTATTCAGTTCTATGACCTTGAAGCATTGTGTAGACCTTTAAATTTGTGCTCTTCCCCTATCTCTCTCTAATGAGGAAACTTTCCGATTTTAAACAATGGACCCTTTAAATTTATGCACATTCTCCATCTCTCTCTAATTTTCGCTTCTCTGCTGTCTTACTGTCACTTCTGTATAAATCTATTCTGTGCTACATATTTAAATAAAAAAACTAACGCTTTTTTGCTTTTCATTTAGAGCACTTCGATGGTCCTTCAAAGTTAAAGCTAAATATATAAGAACCACCATATTCAAGGAACTCATCAAATACTAATACTGTTAAAGGGTATCACACACTCCTTGGCACCGATCGGCACAGACCTGATCGGCAAAAATAAGTTTTCATAGTGGCGTACACTAGACGCTTCGGCAGTGCGGCGATGCTGCCGAATGTCTCGGCATTATCTGCAGTCGACACGTGTACGATTGAAAACGACAGGATCGGCATTATATCTTTACTCGAGATAACCGAAAAAAAAATTTATATAGGAAATCAGTCTATTTTCATTTGTATTAAGAACTAAATTATATTTTTAAACCATGACTGCCGACGAAGAAAAACTTATTGATTTAGTTAATTCTAATTATTCAAATTATAAAGTGAAAGAAAACTGTTTCTTTTTTCCATTTTTTTTCTTCTTTTTTCCCTTTCTTTTATTTCAGCTTCTTTGCAAACTAGAGTTACTCTTTCTACCTCTGACAAATTAATATTTTTAAATTTTTTTTCGCTGTTTATCAACCGTCTGGTATACTTTTCTGTGTGCGCCGCCGTTCTGTACATAACAGTATGCGAGGATAGCCTTTAAAGGCTCATTGTAAACTCCGAAATTTAAGGGCATAATCTATCTATGTAATTGTCGTTCGCACTTTTTTAATATCTTATTTTTAGTATATTTTAGATATGTTATTAAAAAATGTCTTTAAAATAATCGAACTGTTTTTCATATTTAATTTTTCCATAAAATGTAATTTGAATTTTGATTTTTATTTGTTTTTTAACAATTTTTTCTTCTTTTCGTCTAATAAGAGACTATTTATTTTACTAATTTCAGTTAAGTTATTATCTACATTATTTCAATAGTGACACAATAAGGTCATTATTTCACTCGAAATCAAAATCGAATTTATGCTTATATAGAAATATTAATAGCTAAAAAAATAGAATATCTAGTTTTTATTCTCTTTTCAAATACTATATATTACATTTATTAGATTCACGTAGTGATTCAAATTTCTCAATTCAGAAAACGTAAATGACAACTTTAGTTTTTGTTGTTTATCTGTCTCTACCCAATATTTTGTTATAGTAACTTAGTAACTTCCTATGTAGGAAGAGCAACCAAAATAAGAATATATAGATTAGTTATTCGATAGACAATCTTGTATGGATGTGAATTATGGGTGCTAAGTAAAACCAATGAAAAGAAACTAGACGTTTGGGAAAAAATAGTATTGAGGAGAATTTTTGGAGGGGTTAAAGAAGAAGACGGGACGAGGAGAAGAAGAACCAACTGTGAAATACAAGATATGTACACAAAGCACAAAGAGTAAGATGGTTAGGACATGTTGCACAGATGTTGGAGAATAGAGCTACCAAACGAGTGTTATTAGGGGGTGAAGGAGGATGGAAAAGGCGAGGGAGACCGAAGAAAAAATTTTTAAATGCAGAAACGAAGATCTTCGGGAACAAAGTGTGATAAATTGGACTGAGACAGCTCAGTAACACACAAAATTAAGGAATTCTTGACATTATCCTTTTTCTTTACTTTATAAATATTCCTAAATTCAAATACATTTTTGTACTTATTCAAACGGAAGTAGAAAAAATATTGTATGAAACACTTAAGGAAACTGGATGGTTATTGAACTTTTGCTCTTACTAAACTCGCCTGCGTTCCTTTTTGTAATTTTCACATACGTTAAATAACTACTTTTCTTTCTTTACTTATTACATAAACTATCGAAAATATTCTACTTCCGTAATTGTACATAAAAAATATACATGTTGAAAAAAAAAAATAATTGCGTATAATATCATGACACTAATTTAATGAGTTTGTTAATTTCGTAGTCTACTTAACATTGTTTTAAGACATACACTTTTAAATGGAATTGTTAAGTGAGTTTTTGAAACTGGGAATGAGCTTCTATAGAGAATATACATAAACCGATTGATTATTACTTAAAATTAATTCATAGTACCTTTGGAGAAATATGCCATTACCTTGATGATTGTTTGACGGTATAATAAAATTGATTACAACATTTATATCGCACAATCTTGGAGTAATTACTGGTAGATGAATTATTGCGTTATCCTGCTGAATATGCAAATAGCTAGTAATTGGATTTCATTACTCCACATAAGATATCCATTTGTAACTTAATAGTTATGGATTCATGGAAATTGGTTGCTTATAGCAAACCACCTGCTGTCATGTACTTCTTCCAGATTTATATCTACAATAAATATTCAACTTATTACCCAGTACAAAACCAGAACATTACTTTATATATTTCATTTTATTATTTCTGAATGTCATGTTTGATTTATTTTTAATTGTGTTTTATTTCCATAATAAAAATGTTATTATTTCATATAACATCTGAACGAAATTGAAGTACACCTGAAAGGTATGTTGCCACATGACTATAAATACCCTCAAGTATTGTGGGTCACATTTTAAAAAATTCCCATTAAACTGTGACAAGTAAGTTTAATCTTAAAGTAGTTTATTAATTTATTAGGTTATAAAGAAAACCCGAGCACAATATCCAACTAAAAACTAAAGCAGATGCGGACCATATTTCCATGTTTTAATTAAGTTAGAAGAAACTGCACCTGTATCTATCTTTAAAAAACATGCATGTATGTCATGTTAATATATGGATAAATACATTGTTTTATATGACAAATATGTGACCTGCATATAAAATAATATTTAAATTAAATATACCAGAGTTATTTTACACAGTGTAAAACATTGTGGTTTTACTGAAGGTTTTGCCACATGTCTATAAACCCACTCATGTATTGTGGGTGATATTATTTTAATATTAATTATAATAATTATTTTCTGTATAAAAAAGCTATACAAGGTGTTCCACAACTTAGGACAAAAAAATAAAGGGTATATACTGTACGACCTGCTGATCATGAAACAAAAAGATTTTTTTTTAATTCGCAAAGTTAAAGGTAACTTACTGGAAGTAAACATTTTTTGGACTACTGGAGTAGCTATTAATTAGACCATATTAGACTTTTATTAGTATTAGATATTACATAAAGAATTATATATATATATATATATATATATATATATATATATATATATATATTATAATCAGCACGTCGTACAGTATATACCCTTTATTTTTTTGTGCTAAGTTGAGGAACACCTGTATATGACACATGCTAAAATGAAGAAAAGAAAATACTGGTTAACTTTTTTCGACATACATTTGAAAAGTTTGTTGCCACATGACTACAACTCACTCTTTTATTATGGGTCAGTTTCTAGAAATATGATACTCAAATGTAATTACCTATATTCTAATTTTAGTTTATCTGAAGGGTATGTTGCTACATGATTTCAAACACATTTAGATATGCCTTGTGGTTTGGCTTTGTAATATGATATAGTTGTTACAATCCGCCTACATTGCCATATGGCTATAAATACATTCATGTATTGTTGGTCACACTTTCACATATACCTACTACGACATACTTAATACATTTTTTTACGACAACTAAAGTAAATAGCCATTATTGTTTTATTGTTCATCTTGTAGGTTATCATATTACGGAAGGCCATGTATAAAGTTCGTGATCGCACAATTGGGGAATTTTTGATTTATGGAAATTATGTTAGTAGTATATTAATAAGACAAAATGAATTATAATTATTTTCAAATGATCATTGAAGAAGTACACAAGAAATGTTCTGCATAGTATTGTTTTATTGGGTTGTAAATAGTTTTAGATTTTTATGGTGATAGTTTTAGTTGTGTTATGTAGTTGGTATACTATTTTCTAGTGATATATAATATACTGAAATAATTGTCGTAGAAGAAGTATAATATACAACTCGAGTTGCAGAGCAATTACGCACTTGTGGAATTACAAACTCTTGTATAACTTTTCCACTTCACGCGTAATATGCATCATACAACTCTTAATACGTAATATACTATTTTGTACTCAGTTTTGATCACCTAGCAATAGTGAGTATCCATTTCTTTTTCACATGTTTAAATTCTTGTCTAAATCTTATTCATGATGTTCATGTGCTTATTAGAAAATTTTATTTTGTTGTAATGTCTTGTAATAAGTTCTTCATTATTACTGTATTTAATATGGAGGAACATATCCCTAAATTACGTACCGCAACCCTAAATATTACGTAACGAAGTACTTATTATTATTAATTTATAATTAATGAAATAAGTGTCAAATGCATTAGTTTTTTATGTTGTTGCCTAGAAAATATAATGTGCAACTTGTCGAAAAAGCTCTTATCCACGCTGTAAAAATTATGCTCATATGGATATGAATGCTTCTCTGGACTCTCTCTACTCCCTCTTAATTCCCTCCCCCCTTGAAGTGTTATGTAAAACTGAACTTTTACAAACAAAAAGTTATATATTACTCTCATCTGATATTATAGATTTAAAGAGAATACAACTTTCTGGAGTTGGGTCAATTTATTTGGAAGTACTACGTCTCCTTTCAGTTTTGAATCCTCTTGGGGGTTTCTATCCCATTATAGATTTGGCTAAACATCTAGATTCATTCGATAAAATTGCATTTTGCTTACTTGGTACATAAATAACTATTATTTTTTTTAATAATTGTTGGTCACATATTCAAATATGATACACTAGTATTAAAAATAAATATATTAATGATATCGTAAATATAACTGAAGGGTATGTTGCCACATTGCTATAAACTCATTCATGTATTGTTGATCACAGATTACTTATATTTACTTATTGTATAATTTCAAATGTTTGATATTAATTTTAAATAAAAATATTACAAATAATTTTTATATAGTGTGTTTGGCGAAAGGCCGGCACCTAAAATATTTCGTTTATTTTGAGAGATACAAGAAAATGTTAAGGAGCAAAGCTAAACTAGACAAAGGGACTCATAAAATGATCCTAGTACAAATTTTGTGTCACTTCCGGTTTTAGCGGAAATGGCTCCAATTTTAATTCTAGCATAGAGAATCGGTATTTTTATATTTTTTTACGGAATGTACATAAAATTAGCTTTGCAATGATACCAAAATATCATAGTTATACTTCAACCATTTCAAAATGGCGACAATTTATTTTCATATTTATGTACTTACAACTATAGGTAATTAACGAAAAAAAAAAATATGTTTAAAATACCTTATAACAATCAACACAATACAAAAACTTTTACTAAAAATAACATACAAAATTAAAAATAAAAATATTCAAAATGGCGGCCGTCATTTTCTGCACAATTTGTCATATATAACAAATTTTGCCACTATCGCCATCGCCAGGAAAGGTAGATCTAATATTTTTTGACATTATTTGTTTGGTTTCAGGTAACAAATCTCAAATAGCTGGCTATGATCAATTTTTTTATAAATTTTTATTAGTAAATATTTTAAAAATAAAGTGTCGCCATTTTGAAATGGTTGCAGTAAAACAATGATACTTTGGTATCATTATAAAACTAATTTTATGTACATTTCGAAAAAAAATATAAAAATACCGATTCCCTATGCTAGAATTAAAGTTGGACACATTTCCGCTAAAACCGGAAGTGACACAAAATTGTTACTACGGCCATTTTATGAGTCCCTTTGTCTAGTTTAACTTTGCTCCTTAACATTTTCTTGTATCTTTCAAAATGAACGAAATATTCTGGGTGCCGGCCTTCCGCCAAACACCCTGTATACGACTACGTCGACCTAAATACCTAAATATTACAATTGAAATATTACTTCCCCTGTACTGCAAAACGACTTTATAAACTATTGTCTACGAGTATATTTCCCACCTAGACATATCTCCTCACCTGTATTATTCGTAAGATGAGCGTGGTATTCTGGAAGTCGTACTCAAGCGAGAAGTGAATCTGTCCCACGTTCTCCGACGGCTCGGAGTTGTCAATGTACATGTCCACCAGCGATATGGAGCGGTTCTGCAGGAACGCCATCTGCGACACATACCAGCACAGTTAGTAAACAGCTAGGTGCGTTGAAATAGTGCTTCTTGCTAGTGACACACTAGTGAAGCTAACGTCTATGCCTATATAGTGATTTGCAAATCTATAGGAATTGGTTTTCTAAGAAAAAAGTGAATATATACATTGTGATTATTGTTGTAAAATAAATTATTATTTATATAGTTCATATTTCATAAAAGTTACCCACAATGTGTTTAAAGCTAAGTAGGTGTACGTCAAATAAATTTAATCCAACAAAGTACACCTGAAGGGTATGTTGCCACATGACTGTAAACACATGCATGTATTGTGGTACACTTTTTATAAATATGTATGTTAAAAATAATAATTTATTATTGCTTATAAAAATAAAACTAACAAAGCTATTATTTTGTTAATTATTAAAAAGGGAAAATGTAATAAATATTGCAAAAATTGTAAAAAGTAATAATTTTCTAGAAAGCACATGCAAATTGTATTAAAATTTATAAAATATAAAACTCTATTTTCATTTTAGTATATAAAACAATATGTTGTCTACCAATACTTTGTTTTTAAATTAAACATTATCTATAAAATGAAGTTTGTATTATATTCGAAATAATGATTGAAAACTTCATATATTTTATTTATTTATTTTTCAAAATGGGATTTCTATATTTGTAACAATGTATGAATGAAAAGTTTATGTGATTCGATATTCTATTCAAGGCACTCGAATAACGATTGTAACATTTAACTATAAAATATGAGCGTCTCGTCCTGATTCCTGACTTTTCACACCAGTAGAACATCCATCAATCCTTAAATCCTCACTTCCAGATCCTATCAGATCCTAAATCCTTCTTCAGGTATATCTTCTGATATTCACTCAACACACACACAGTTGTACCAGAATTGTGGAAAAACATTCATACCTTTTGTTAACAAATGTTGTTTATAAAAGACAGTGAAAGTGTATCATATTTTATATTGAATTTTTAATTTTAAATAATCTGCAAGGGTATGTTGCCACATGACTTTAAACACACTTGTGTTTTGCTGGTCACATTTTGAAAATATAATGTATGTACAAAAAACGCGAAACATTGCGGTTCCTTTCCTCGTGATATATTTAGAGCAAAACTACAAGTGTACAAAGTTGTTCAAAATTAAATTCTACTTCAGATAAGATCATAATTCCAACAGCACGTCTGCATTGCGAGTTATATTAAATATAAAATTTTCGTCCAAAATCAGACAGCCATGAAAATAAAAGAAAATATATGTGTGAAAGTTTATTATTGTTTCCGTGTCATTATATAGTTAATGTAATTTGATATTAATTACTAAATCTAAACTTAATTAATATTGACAAGAAATAACGCCGCACTTGTTGAATGATAAAATAGGTTCACGGCGTTCTCGGCGGAATTTGACAGGAATAAATTAATAATTCATGTGTGAAATTTTGTTGTTAATTTTATATAAATCCAATATTTCGAAACATAATTTTGTCAGAAATAAAATAAGTTTTAACTTTGAAATTTAATTTGACTAAATTTGATAGAAACATAACATTAGTCTGAAGTATATTTTTTTTTACAAAATTTATCGCATGGTTTTTATAATTACAATTGTTAATAAAATGTTATTTTAAGAAAAACGTTTTAATATAGACTCACATGGCCGAAAGATTAATTCGAATATACAATAGGTATAATATAAAAATACAGACAATAAGTATTATAATAAGTGATACTTCATTAAACTGTCACCTATGTTCTTTTAGCTAGATTTTTTAATTTAAGGATAGAATTTGCTTGATAGATGCGCAGAATTTGACATTTGTTTTTTATTTATTTATGGAAACTGATATTTTCAAAAAAGTGTATTGCCCACATATGAATTTTATTATTTAGTTAAAAATTATCTTCAAATATACAACTGGATTTGTGATTTTACATAGCTTCCAAATATGTTTAAATATAAATGCTGTTCAATTTAAAATAAGAAAGTGTGGCACTGTCGCTTGAGAACCACTGGTCTAAAAATTATGTTTGACTCATTGTAATTGTCTTGTAAAATCGAAATTGTTAATTTAACCAACCTCGTAACCCTTATAGTTCGCGAGATAGCAATACTGGACAAAATAAAATGAACACCTGTATATTTCCTTTTATTTCCACGGCTGTCTGATTTTTAACGGAAATGTTACATTTTATATTTAATATATCCTGTACTGCACACGTGCTGTTGTGTCAATTTTGATCTTATTTGATATATAATTTAATTTTGAACAATTTTATACTTTCGTAGGTTTGCTCTACATCTATCAAAAACAAAGTATCCACAATTTATTGAAATCCCATACTACAGTCCTATATCCGCGTTTCGTTGCACACACTGTATAATATATTCCCATCTGGTATTGTAAGACTATGCCTGAAGGTTATGTTGCCACATGACAATAAACACACTCGTGTACTGTTGGTCACATAATAACATGGAACGACATGTGCTGCAGTCTATTTAAATATTTTTTATACAATGTTTGAATATGTATTAGAACTTTGAAATGTTATAAACATTTAGACTCACTGTTCCAAGTTCAAAGCAGGCTTTGGCTGCAGACTGTCAACTGTCATTTTTCAGACAAGGTATCTTGATGGAAGCTATCCAGCCGAAAAAGCACGAAGCTACCCGGGGTCGCTTCGCGAGCTAATTTTACAATTAAGGCCGTAATGAACGCGGATTTATTTAATAGCGATTAGACGGTAATTAGGGAGGTGGCAGCTAATTTCGATCGGGGATATATTTAATTGGGAGGAAATTTACTTAGTTAATTTCATTGGGAACTGATTTCTTCATTAGTTGTCTTAAGATTAAGACCAAAATAGACACCATGACCTACCTAACCATTATTTCTAACCAATAAATTTAATTTTTAATTTCGGGGGATTACTTTAGTGGCGTTTTTAGGGGCAGTGTCCCTTTAACATTAATATTAATTTAAGGTAACAGGTATGTAATAACTAGTATCTGACCAAAACACGATTTTCAGCCTAAACCGAAACCGTAACCGAATAACAGGGCTCCTTCTCTAGTTTCGGCCGAAAATTTAACCAAAACCGAAACTTATATATTTAAGTTAAAATTTTATTGAAGTTCAATTTATTAGAAAATCACTTTATTTTTATAGAGATAACTGCTCATATTACGAACGCACTTTTATAACAAAAGTGCCTTTAGGAAGCGAGCTTTTCATTACAATCTAATTAGGCTAGACGTCACATTTAACAAACGCGATCTATAAAAATGAGCTTGTAATACACTAATAATTATAGAATAAATAGATAGTTTTTCAAGAAGTATTTGTCCAAAGGAAAAAAATTGAAATAACGTACAAAAAACGATTAATTACCAAACAAAAAAGAGTTTCGAACAAACTCGACAGCGCCCGACACAACACGAACACTAGTTTCGTTCGGACCAAACCGAAACTGCGACTGAAGCAGCATTTTTGGTCGAATTACAAAATTTCGGTTGGATATTAATTATAACCTTCGACTCCGCAAACTTCACCTCAGTTCATATTATCGTATGAAAATAGTTCTAAGTACTTACATTTCGAGTCGCTTATTACACATTCTCCTATCCTTTTTCACTAGTAGGTGCGATTATGGAAGTATGATTTTTATTTACACTATAAAAAGTTACTAGATGTTAATTAAATAATTCATAAAGGTAGTCTTGTTTTTAACTTCTTATGTATGATTGATATAAAAATCTGATGTGGACTCCACATGACTTCTTTGTACGCTCAATTATACATTATTTTCTGCATTACATTTAAACTTATGTCACTTGAAAATGAGATTATTCTACGAACTTCCCTTCGAAATGTATCATGTTTTAAAAATTGCTAGATAAAAAGCAAGGTACAATATAAATAGAACGAGTATGTACTTATCAATAAGGAAGCAATAACACTGAAGCTCGCTCTTGAATTTTTTTGAAAAGAAAATAGTTGAAGGCTTCAGAAACCTGATATTTAAATCGTTGTCTATCGGGAATTTCAAGAACAGAGCACTTACTTTAAAGAAAAGACAAATAATCGACGTCAAAGGAATCAGTTTTGAAGTGAATGCCAAGAGAACAGTTGAAAATACATTGTTTGTCCTTCATACCTAAAAATTAGTAGATGCTACAATCTCCACCCAATGTCTCACATTTATGAAAGCTTGTGAATTACATAATTAAAGTGTACTGAATATATTTTAAAAGTTAGATTGGAAATACATCTGCTTGTTTTTTAGATACCTACATATATTTTAAAAAAAATTACATCAATTTTTGCTATTTTTGTATACCAGGTTTTTACTTTTTACTTCTACGCCATTTTTCATGTCTTCTGTATTTAGCAAGTTGAAATTAAGGTATTTACATATTTCCTCTTTAAATTCATAACAGTTTTTTTCGTCCAATCTGAATTTTTCGTGATCTGAATAAATTCAATAACAATACATTAAAAACGGCGAACCTTAACGACTTCACTTTTAAATTCCTTGTACCAAAATACATATTTATACCACTTTTTTTTCAGCCAAAAATTCCTACTACTACATTTTTTATTAGAGATATTTAAATTAACTAAAAATGGAAAAAATCTACGCTCTAGATTTTTCACGAGTTTTGGCTATTTTCAGGCACTTCTAAAAACTGTATACATTGTTAAAAAATATGAAATATGGTGTTCTGATAAAAAAAATTCCAAAAATATTAAAGTTTAGAAAATGAAAAATTTTTGCAATTTTGCGGACAAACAGATTCTAAGCGATAATAAGAAATTTTGATTTTTTCGTTTTTTTTTTCATTCTCCAACATGTGAAGAATTTCTGAATATAACTCTTCTGTAGAATCTAATGATAAATTCGTTGAGATTATATCTCTACCCATTTTTGAAATAAACTAGTTTTGAGTTGCAACTTTAAGAGAAAAAATCACTGAAACTATATATTCAAATTCTGTTTGAAAATTTGGAATCAGCACATCGATTTTAATATGCACTATTGTTTAAATAAAAATATTTAACTAAAAAATAGGTATTTTTTTAATATTTCAGGTGTGTAAATAGGATATAATAACAGTGCTTAAAATTTAAAAATTAGAGGCGCATTTACAATATTGATAAATATTACACAACATAAAGTTATAGTAAATTTTGAAAAACTAAACAGATATTTTATTTTACATTAATTATGTTATTTTAACATTTGTTTTAATTAAATAAAAACAGGACAAAGAATTAAAAAAAGATAATGGCAAAAATTAATTCACTTTTCTCATATTTGCCACTTCAGTTAGGCGAGGGTTTGAGTACTCTTCATTCTAGTGTTCTCGAATATTAATTGAATGAAAGCGACTATTTTTATTGTCTGCTCTATTTCCGTGCTCTAGTTACACCAAAACTCATTACATAAAGATACAATATTTGTATTTAAATTAATTAAAACTTATTGATTTTCTGTTTTGTCGTTAATCAGATGACATATGCAATTACATATTTATTTCGTGACAAATTTTCATCCCAGTACGCTCCATTTCACATGGATAATTATAATTGCAGTCTTTTTGTTGTGAACTAGTGAAAAATTGTTGTAATTTAGATTTTATCTGCTGGAAAATCTGTAATTACATGGTAATTAATTGAAAGTATATTAATTAATGTATACAAAAAATAATCATTTAAAATCTAACAGATTTTATTTAATCAATTTTCAATTTAATGTGAAAAATGGTTGTGAAATTTATTCAGAATATAGAAAATTGCATTGTCAAGCATAAGATGAATTTCAGAACGACGTACTTCATATATTCAATTGTCATATCATGTGTGTGAAATGTCAGAATGAAATAAAATTTCAATTTATATTTTCCATATTATTAACTTGTTCATATTTGTATTATTATTACAATTTTAATAGAAATAGCACACAAAAGTTAATAACCTTACAAAATATCACTTTTTATTTCTTCTAATAAATATAAACTGGAATTTTCCATTTCGAAATTTTTCTGTTATTAATTATAGGTACCTGTATTAATGCATATAGGAGTAATATTTATTTTTTTAAATGAACATCGTATATAATTTTGAAATAATGAATTTTTTGTAGTCACATTGCGAAGAAAAATGTTTTTGGAGCACTGCTGTTTTATAGTATTAAATGAATTTATGAATTAAACTGCGCCTTAGTGTTAACAAAATTTAATATTTTTATAAAAATTTAATTATTTAGATTCATTGTTTCAATTTATTAATTTGACAGTATATTACACACCTTGGATAAGAAAACAATCATTATTGATCTAGCGCCAAGATAGTATCCCGAGGTACGAAACAGCAGAGGCATACAAGGCGCTGGTCAATAATGATCTTTTCAACTGTGGTATATACATACGGGTTGTATAAATTAAGTAATAAGACTGGAAACGTAGCGTTCGTTCTAGTAATGTTTGGGACGTGGAATTTGTAGAGAAGACAAGTGAACATGTTTTATGCCTTTAGTACGAGTTTGAACCCGCTGTCCGTAGCGATTTTTTTTTTGTTAAACAGTTTTTTTTTACTGCGTTTTAAAAATGAGTAACGTCAATTTTAAACAACGATGTGCTATTTACAAAACTTACGCAGATCTACGAAACAGTGTTATTTCAAGGGGCTAGGTTTTTCGGTGGTTTTAGTCAATTTCAAAAGGAAAATCATCTTCAAGAACTCATAAATATGTCGACAGAATATGGGATCGTGTGTATTCAAATCATCGGTTGACAGTATTGAATGATTGTAGAAGAGTTAAACTTGACTCACACCACCGTTCATCAGATTTTGACTAATTTATTAAGGATGAGAAAAATCTGCGCAAAAATTGTTTAAGAAAAAATGAGATTTTGGCCAGTAAAAACATTCCTGTAGCTTCTCTGCCTCCTTATTAGCCTGACTTGAGTTCTTGTGACTTTTTCCTCTTCCCGAGATTGAAAAATCAAATCATGGGAACTTATTTTGGGACATTTCAAAACATTTGAACGGCTGAAGGTTCAGTAACCGAGTTCCAGCACTGCCATGATAATAGGAAGAACCGTCTCCAGTATAGTGTGGCTTCCCAAGGAAGTCATTTTGAGGGAGACAATATTGAATTGTAATTCTATTCGAACAATTAAAAAAAGCAGTCTTATTACTGAATTTAAACACATCGTTTATAATGTTCTTCACTACTAGTAGATACTTTAATCCTACATAATTTTTTTTATATAGATAATAAGAAACAATTTGACAAGATTATTTACTTGTTTCATAACATTTACAAAAAAAGTAAACTACATTTATTTATTTTTATTGTTGGATTAGCAGCTTCAATTGTTTACTATTATATTCAAATAACTATATTAAATTGTAACAATATTAATAGTAATTTGCACCTATACATGGGAGACATATTCACATCAAACTAAAAAATAGATGGCAAATTTAAATTATAAATTTCCACTTTTCTTGAGTTTAATGAGACAAATAATATTTGAATTTGAAAGTTTGAGTTTCTTTGAAAAGTAACTGAGCATTATTGACTTAGGTAAATAATAAATTATGATCGGCGTAGGTTACCATTGTTACCAAGTAAACTGTAATAAAAAACAATTTTTCATGTCAAATGACGGTAAGTAATGGTATGTGTCTAGACTAGTAGAGAAAAAAAAACCAATATTTCACTTAAATAAGAAGCATGATTTTGTAAAATCACATTTGAATTTTTGCTTACATGAAACTTATAAGGAGCTTACAGTCTGAATTCAGAATATTGCCAATATTGCATTTACGAGTAGTTTCTTTTATTGCGCAACGTCGGAAATTGCATTGTTTGAGGCATAATTACACTGCATTTGCATAGAGCAAGGTATAGAGGTCGGGTTCTTGAAATCCGTTTAATTACTTAAGCGCAAGGAGAAGCACAATGATCCTCTTATTGTTGTTATTAGCGCAGCTAGAGGTAGTGTACATACAGTACCTTATATTACGCTAAACGTATTATTGCTAGGATTAATCATTAATTATATTTTGATACATGTTTTTGTATTTATAATAAAATAACTGCATTTTTATCAAAATGCTCAAATGCATCATTCAACAAAATTCTAATTAATTAAATAACCTGATGGTTATGATGCCACATCTTGGTCTTGGTCTTGATCAAATGAACGAGGTATGTAAATTAAGTAATAAGAAAGACTGATTGTCTCCCTCAAAATAACTTCCTGGAAACGATTCTTTCTACCCTCATGGCAGTACTAGTATTCGGATACTGGAATCAGTGACTATAAATGTGTTACCTTGAGGTGATTTTTTAATCTCGGAAAGAGGAAAAAGTCACAAGAACTAAAGTCAGTCAAATAAGGAGGTTTAGGAACCACAGGAATGTGGAATGAATTAGTCAAAATCTGATGAACGGTGGTGTGAGTCAAATTTAACTCTACCTCAATCATTCGGTACTGTCAACCGACGATCTGAACGCACAAAATCCCAGATTCAGTCAAAATTTACATCAGTTCTTGAAGATGAAGACCTTGCGCTGATTTTCCTTCTGAAAATGAATTTCAATCAAATTTAACTTTTTTTCTTTATCATTCAGTAATTTCAACCGACGATCCCATTTTCATAAGTTATTGATGGCGAAGGCCTTCCGCTGCGGATTTCATCTTCAAATCACTCTTGACACTTGAAAATGCCTGAAACCACCAAGAAACCTGGCCCTTGAAATAACCTGGCCCTTGAAATAACTATTTCCGCCATTTCCGCAGATTTGCTTAAGTTTTGTAAAAGTTTCTATTGCATTGTGCCCAAATCTGAAGCAAAACTTGATAGCACACCGTTGTTTGAAATTGACGTTACTCATTTTTAGAAAGCAATACAAAAAAACTGTTTCACGAAAGAAAAATTCTACGGATCATCAAATGACTAGCGAGTTCAAACTCATATTGAAGGTATACAACATGTTCACCTGCCTCCTTTCAAGTCCCGCGTCCCAAGAGTTATCAAATTAAATGCTATGTTGTCAGTGTTATTACTTAATTTACATACCTCGTATGTTATAAATGTATCTCTCATAACTTTATACCCATTGTTGGGTCTATCAGATCTGCTTTACAATGATATGTTTATATCGTAGAGGGCGTTTATTGGATGTCACCTCTTGGACACTCTAGCTGGAAAGTGCACCACGTGTTGTCGTTAAAGTGTAAAGTGCTTGGAAGGTGACCTCTAGTAAATGGTTCCTACGGGATGTAGTTATTTAAGTTACAAGGAATGTAAGTATGTCTTTATTTCTAAGGAATTTCTAATAGGCTGAAGCGTATGCCGATGCCGAGTTCCTAATAACTTTCAAGGATATTAAGGTGAATGTACATTCCGCGTTGCTTTTGCTTATTATATTTTTCGGGCTACTGAAGAAATAGGCTTAAATTTTTAAAAGTATATTAATTTTTTACCATATTTTTTCAATCTTGTTTCTGCGTAAATTGTGGTTTTAGTCAAGCGAATTAATCTTACAGCAGATTTTATGTAAGTAAATTACTATGATTGTGAAAGAATTCTGCTATCATGTTCTTCATCATACAATCATCCATTACACTATTCTCTCATTGTTTGCTACATTTCTTGCTTCGTTTACATTTAAGCTAACACACAAGGAACTACAGCCAGTACATAACCTTCAATCATTTCCATTCTCTACAACGTATATCATTAATTTTATCTGACACTCGCTTACTACAACATCAACAACAACTACACGGATCATACAATAGAAATAGATAATTTGTTTAGTATTTTCATTAATAATATGAAATTTAGAAGAAAATATCGATAAGGATAGTTCGTTTCTAATAGACATTTTAACTCGAAAAAACATTGGGATTTATGTAGTTGTTTATGTAACAAGTGTGTAAGGTAGTTGTTTTTTTTAGATGAGTGCGATATTTAAAGTTTGAGGAGTAGCTGATTGCGGAAATTATAACACGAGATTAAAAACACTATGTTATAGCTACGAGTAGCATACATTTTTCCTACAACCGAAATATAAGTAAAAATGAATTAAAAAAAAATAAAGAACATTGATAACTGTGCTGTGAATTTTGTGTAAGGTAAGGTACGAAAAATTAGAATAGTATTTAATCTGTTAAAATATATAACGCTTATATGATTTATAATCTACATTAATATTTCTTAATAAAATTTATTACATTTATTATTATTTCTCTAAATCTATTTACATTTCACGCAATAGTGCATAAAAAGTACTTTTATTCACAACCACTATTGTAATATGTCAATTCCTAACCTGTCAAAGGTTGGAAACGTATGTCATTTTTAACTGCAATGACAATCTCACGGGTGGGAAATACTTTAAAATCCCTTGGGGGGGAAGTGTTTACTATGGTTGCCTAGTAATACTGTCATAAATCTCTAAAAGTAAGGTGATCAGTGCTGTCAAACATATTAAAATAAATTTAAACATTTGTTTTCATAGACTACTACCGTACATTAATTTAGTTTATTGGCAAAAGGCGATATACGAGTAGAAGTTAATTTGGATAATTGTGAATAAAATAGTATACCTACATAGTTCGGTGGGAGTTTCATTACAGCCTTGCGCTATATCTGAGCCTCGAGGCTTCGCCTCTCGGTCATATAATAAGCCCTCGGCTGTAATGAAACATTTCCCACCTCACATGTAATATACTATTCAAACACTAGAGCGTGAAAACTGATTATTTACAAACTTAGAGAAGTACTTAAAAAATGTACTTTTTGTTGTAGGAAAAATATGTTTTAAATCGTAAATGATAAATTTATTTGTATTAATAATAAGAATTGTTTATTTCAAATTTTCTTTAGATTATTATCAATTTTTATTAATTTATTATAACAACTATTTTTATATAAAAGTATTAAAAAATGTATTGTGTACTAAATATTTATATTTAAGAGGAAATAGTTTCAATGAATCCCAATGTTATTTTAAATATAAGTACACTATTTTATATACCTATATAATAAAACAAAACATGCTTCCTAAATACAGTTAGAAGATAAATACTATATACTACAAGATTACACAATAAAATATAAGTAAAAATATATGTATGTTATATATGGTGCTTTTAATATACATATAATGCATTTCATTTTAATACGTATGTATTTTATCTACTGTCATAATTTTAGTAATTAAAAATATATACCGTATGTCCCAAAAATGTGTTGTCATAGGCATTTAACATGGGAAACAGTTTTTGGTAAATAAAAACTGCTTTCCGGCTAATAACTATGTTTAACTGTTTATTTTTTCAGGCCTATGAAAACACTTCATGGGGTCACACGGTAGATATCTATAGATATTTTCAAAATCATATCCATTGATTTATAATAAATTATTAAAAGAAACGCATTATAGTTAGTTGTAAACAAATAGTTGTTGTAGTGAACCAATAATAATACAGGTCTTAACAGTAAAAAAATAAGAAATGTATTATCATGAACTCCAAACAACTATCAGGTTACATTTAATGTTAGTGTATCTACTTATTTATATATTTAAAAAATGTAAGAATACAATAATAATATATGAAGGAGCTTTTATTTATAAACACTTTATATAATGAAGCTTTAGGTTTAGGAGCAGTTAGGATGAACATTGATTTATCTCCAGTGAATTTTTAATGATGTTATTTAAGGGCCGGAACACCCGTCTGATTTATACAGAGAAGTGTAAATAGTACAATCGATAGAGCTATTTTAAGCTGCTCCTCCATATAATGATAAAGCTCGAACAAAGACCAAACGCAGTTGCATCTGACGAGAGGTATAATTGATGTGATGGTGACATTACGTTAATTAAAGACATTCATAAGCTTTGTTTGCATTATGCACCTTATTACAAAAAAATTCTCAACACGTTGTTTTCTGACATTATTTTTAATATAGCACTTTAAGTAAAACAATTTTAAATAACATTTTTTGTGACCCACAATGTTAAAAACCATTATAAATTTTTACAGATTAAACTTAATAATTAAACATTTACACGAGTTTATTATCTTTTGGTAAAATAGATTAACGAGAAGTGATACTTTTAATTTGTTGAAAATATGCAAATAATAAACATGTTATAATGTGCGTTCATATTGAGATTATTGTGAAATGTAATTGCGTATCGAAAAAGCCTTCTTTTCGATAAGCAATTTTTGTTTTAGAAGATGACATTTATCTACTTATTTTTTCTATGTTCATAAATCACTATTGGCACTTTTATATAATTGAATAAATGTCAATCCGTGGAACCAACAGCATTTTTTTATATTTTAGTATATGAAAGACGCAAAACATAAAAAATAGTATAAATGATTAAATTTATAAGATTTTGTTTCGAAGGATTCATTTTTAATACTCTTTTTATGATATTTGAAACTGAATCTATTTGAAACAATTTTTTAAAAACACAATAAACAAACTGTGTCCACCTATCAGCGATAAAAACAAGAATCAAATCCCAATCTTTGTTTTTCCAAAACCTGTTACTGTTCCTGTTCGCAAAATACAAAATGCGATTTGATTTGTCATTCGACGAAATCAGCTTAGAATGTTTATAAGCGTATCAGAACAGTAAATTTAAAAATTTCGGTACAATTGTTCATACAACAGGAAGATTTTCGGATTAATAATATAAAATGTTTGATGAAACTCGTTTAACAATATCTACATAATAATTTTCAGAAAACTTGAAGGGTATGATACTACGTTTTATCAAAAATTATTATTACTATAACTCTTTCAAAAAGATCACAGATATAAATGTTACATTAAATACAAAATTAGAAAAAATATTAATTTTTATTTTTCTATAGTCGCCGTCAAATCAAATAGGAGTGACGTCACTCGATTGTCATTTGAATTTTCGTTGTTTCAGAGTTGGTACTACTAGTATTAAATATAATTATATTTAATTTGAAATATATAAATTTCAATTATTATTAGTAGTAATATTTTACAGAAATAACTAAATTTAAAAATTAATCAAATAGTTTTCTCAACACAAATATTTCCAATGTCCAGATTTCATTGGCCATCATTGGGATCTTGGAAACTTTAACAGCTACGACTCCGGTTAAATGGGAATTATTGTGCGTATCTGAGGGGCAATTTTAACGGTGTCCTTGTTATCGCAAAATTACCCATAGGTTATGAGAAAACGGCGGAAAACTGATTTTGGTCCATTTCTTCTTCCACAAATAATTAATAAATTGTTTATTCGAATTATTGTGTTATTAACAACCTTTCACGAATTATTTATCATAATCTCTTTATAAAATTAAATAAAATAGTACAAGTTTAATATCATTGAAAAGAAAAAAAAATAACAATTTTTGGGCAAAATTGTGTCTCTGAATTTTTTTGCATATATCACTGACTAAACAAAAAGTATTCAATATTTTTATTTGGAACATTACCCCAGATATTCAACTGTTTAGAAATTATTTGTGGAAGAAGAAACGGACCAAAATTAATTTTCTGTGGGAAATTTTGAGAAAAAAAGGACACTGTTAAAATCACCCCTCATAAGTGTACAATAACTCCCATTTAAGTCGTACCTGTTACAGCTTCCGAGATTCCAATGATGGCCGATGAACACTGTATTTAAAATGAACTGCTGACACGTGCTGTTAATTATATTTCTCGGCATTTGTACAAAAATAGTAAAAATTATTATATTTTAGGCATAAATATTGCTATTATTAATTGAAACAAATAAACATAACTTTAAAAACAAATAATCCCCGCCCCTTAGACAAAGTGCAAATCATAGACTTACCTACATGCCTGTAATAAGTAAGACAAAGACAAATAATACTTCGAAGTGACGTCACTCCTATATGGGTTGGAGGCGAATGTAATTGTTTGAAAGTATACCTAAAAGGCATGTTGCCACAATACTACAAGTATACTTATTAATTATGAATGATATTTTACACAGAATTTGTTACCATTTCTTAATTTTTTTATCAGAATAATTTGCTTGAAGAATATATTGTCACAAAACTATAAATGCATTGACATATGGTTACTTACATTTTTACATCAGATTCTTAATTTAATGTTTTGTTATTATTATAATTTTGAGTTGAATTATTTGAAGTATGGCACATTATTTATCAACATTAACATATTGCCAAAACCATAACAACTAAAACTTTTCCTTAGTTACCAAAAGATAATTTTGAATTTTATCTAGTTCTAAATAAAATAAGAAAAAAAAAATGGAAACAACCGAGTATTTTTAATGTTATTTTATTTTTAACTAGAACAAACAGTTTTCCATTATGTTTATTACCTATGGTTTATTTTTTATAAGAACGATTTGCTGGGGAGCTATGCTCTTATATTTGACCTTGTTTTCTGATTGGATATTACTCCAATATTAACCAATCAAAAAACAATACCCAACTGCTCCTATCTTCCCAGTATATCGTTCTTATAAAAAATAGACTATAAATCTGTTTCAATAAATATATTAGATTTAGAAAAAATATTGTTTGTATTTTGTGCAATGTTTTTAGTGTTTTTTGACTTGGCTTACGCACTAAAAACGCAAGTTTCGCACATTAAATACAAAAACAACAAATTTTATAAAATTTTATTTTTCAGGAAAATCCTGATTGTAGATCAGATTATTATCCATAGAAAAATTGGTTGAAATAAGTTTTGTTTGCCTGATGGGTATATTGCCACATCACTATAAACTCATTCGTGTATTGTGGGTCACATTTTCACCAAAATAAATTATCTCTTTACATTACTTGTAGTATACCTGACAGGCACATTGAACATAATTTATTTATCAGGAAACCCTGATTGTGGATCAGACTATTATCCAAATAAAATTTGGTTGAAATAAGTTTTGTATGCCTGATGGGTATGTTGCCACATGACTATAAACTCATTCATGTATTGTGGGTCACATTTTACCCCTAAATAAGTTATGTCTTAATATTGCTTGCGTTTGGTCTCCTTGTTGTAAACAGAACAGTGAAGTATAGAAGGCATGCTTACCGAAGGATCTTGGCCCTGCAGTTGGCAGAGAGGCACACGGACACGACACACAGACAACAGTTAACAGTGAACATGTGACATGAGCTGCAGAGAGTGGAGCGGCACTTACCGAGGGGTGGTCGCCCTTGACATTCTGCAGGGCTTTGTTGGCGGGCGCGGTGGGGGTTCGAGCCTCTGGGGGCAGGGCGCCCGAGCTGCTGCCGGCCGGGGACTTGGCTTGCGGGCTGCCGGTCGTCCTGGAATGAGCAACTGGTGTAGCGAATCTGGGATATGCAGTGTACAAAGTGTTTATAAAATTATTTAGTACAAGGACTTCAGGTTAAGGAGGTGGAAATCTTTCTCTAAATTGTACTGTGAGTATTTTTTTATGTGAAATTTGGGACAGCAAATTTATTAGTCTGTCTCATTTAAAATGAAACCTAAGGAATGATTTTGATATTTGTGCTTTTAAATGTAATAAATCGTTAGTAATTTTAGAAGAGTAGAGTAGAGAAGAGTAGAGTTTATTTAACTGTTTTACAATAATACATTGTTTACAGCAAGTCATTTCACAAGTGTAAAACTATCAAAGAATTAAGAAAATATAAATATAATGTTTAATATCCCTAAATTTTGAGTAAATATTATGTCCAGTCTTCGTCAATAAAATTATGATTTAGAAATTCCAGCTGTGTATAAAGAAAGAAGAAATAGTATAATAGTAGAATATCCCTGCTAGATCACTCATTCTTACACATTTTAATTCTTTTTACTGGGATTTTTTAAATCAAAAGTACTAGTGTATAAGCGAATCCGGGACACAAATTCAATATACACAGTGTTCTTTACACTAACTAATCTTTTTTTAAATGTTTCATTACAAGGACTTCAGATTAAGGAGGTGGAAATTTTTCTCCAAATAGTGCGGTGAGTATTTTTTAATGTGAAACATGGCATTTATCATATCGTTGATACGAACTGACATTGACATTAATTGACAGCAATATGTTTGTCTGTGTCATTTAAAATTAAACATAAGGAATAAATTTCACATTTGTAATTTTAGAAGAAATAATATAATAGTAGAATATCCTTGCTAGATCACTCGATCTTATACATTTAGATTATTTTTACTGGGATTTTTTAAATCAAAAGTTTATAATGGAAAATGTATGTAGATCAATTGTAAGTTCAAATTCAAAATATTCGTGAAAATTATCCCCAGTTGTTCAAATAACGAATATGAGTTTTTAACGGACGGAATTTTGAAAATGTTCTAATTATTGTTGAATTTTTTTTGTTATATTTGTTAGTTGGTTTATTTGTTCGTTATTTTCTAATTTCTTGCAATATTTAAATGTAATACAACTGTCAAATTCATTCTTCCTTGAGTTTTAATGGACGGAATTTTGAAAATGTATTTTTATTATTGTTTAATTGTTTTTTATTATGTTTGTTAGTTGGTTTATTTGTTCATTATTTTCTATTTTCTTGCAATATTTAAGTGTAATACATTTGTCAAATTCATTCTGTATGTTTCATTTTAAATGAGACTAGCAAATACATTGCTATAAATCAATATTAATGTCAGGTCGTATCATGGATATGATAAATTCCAGGTTTTACGTTAAAAAATACTCACGGTGTATTGTGATATTAAGAGAAATAGTGATACTTTGTGTGGCGAGCGTGGAAGTTTGCCCAATTTGAGCAATTATATGCGAAACACACAGTCACTTTTACTCTAAATAACATATTCTGTTTTCTTTTCATAGACAGTTATTTTAAAAAAATAATTTGTACTACTTGATGTTCAATTTGTTTTTAGTAACTTTTTTCTTGGGTTTTTTTTATAGTGATATTTAGGATAATATTGTTTTCTATTGTACAAGTAAAACAATTCTACTCCGGCGGCATAGAAATTAAACTTGAACCTTGTAAATCACGTCATAAAATGTTGCTTTTGTGACGTTGGAAGAAAAAAAATATTAGAGTCCTGTATCATATAAATTTCACAACAATTAAACTTGAACCTTATGAATCACGTCACAAAAGGTTACTTTTATGACGTTTAAAGAAAAAAAAATATTAAAGTAAGTCATCTACAAGGTGTTTGACGAAAGGCCGGCGCCGAGTATATTTCCTTTAATTTGAAAGATATAAAAAAATATTAAGGAATAATAGGGGGTCATAAAATGATCGTAGTAAGAATTTTGCGTTACTCCCGGTTTTAGCGAAAATTTGTACAGCTTTAATTCTAGGATCAGGCGGTGTTTTTATATATTTTTTTCAAAAGTAACACAAAATTCTTAATACGATCATTTTATGAGTCCCTTTGCTTAATTTTGCTCCTTAATATTTTTTTGTATCTCTTAAAATAAAGGAAATATTCTGGGTGACAAAGACCCTATACTCGTATCATGAAATCTGGACGAAATATATTTGAAGTATGTCTGAAGTGTATTTTGCTACATGATTATAAAAACATTAATTTACTGTGTTCAGTAGACATTTGTTTATATAATACGATGTATACGCGATAAAAATTTGAAACCATAAACCTTAGGAATTAATAAACTTCACATATATTGTGGTTGGTTTGTTGGTTATTGTTCATAAGTTAGGACATATTTAAGAAAAACGTTTTTGCGCATGTATTCGTTTATTTTATAAATAAAAAAATAAGTTTACATTATATGTAATAGCAATTTTTATTACTTTTATTCTTTCTAATTTAGTAAGTATTAACCGTATCAATACACTTTGTGATGGCCTCTGTACCCGTATGGTGGAGCACAGTGAAACGGAATTTTTTGCTCCAAAAAAGATTATAAAAATATATTTACTATTTATAATATTTATGCTAAGACATGTCTTTTCATTTTGGAATAACAAAACAATTACAATATTATGTGACACATCCAAAATATATTTGTTTTTCTGAAAAGTGTCTACTGAGTCCCACTCTCCCTTACATTATTTTAAGTAAAGTATATTATAAATTTTAATTTATTTATTGATTATAAAGTTGAAAGTAAATATTTGCGAAGATATTTATCTTTGTAAGTCCAAAAAAGCTTCCCAGACTTTCAAATTAAATGTCGCATAAAAGTGAAGCAATTTATGG
Organism: Stenolophus ochropezus; assembly: GCA_035578165.1. Lineage (NCBI taxonomy): Eukaryota > Metazoa > Arthropoda > Insecta > Coleoptera > Carabidae > Stenolophus > Stenolophus ochropezus. The sequence goes on along the minus strand of JAQOWZ010000002.1, from coordinate 45,879,607 downwards.
CCATTTTTCTCAAATCCTACCTCGTAAATTCCCTCTTAAAAATCCTCCCTAGTAAAATTCAAACCTCAACAAAATTTCCTCCCGAAATTTCCTCCCGTTGCATACAGTGCCCCTAATAATTACTAGGCATTTATTTTTAGCACGTCATTTGTAACTTTCATAGCCTACTATTAGCGATAATGGTCGATGCGAGAACAAAAAACGATCGCCTGGAGTGTCCTCACTAAAGACGGGAAAAATTAATCAATAAGGAATTTTAATTAAATCGAAGAGGACATTTTATCCCCGTCATTCGGGACATGCGCTGGTTTCGAACTTGGATGTTACAGTTTTGGTTTTATTCTGAAATATTTTCAGGAATTTATCCGCTACACCACTGAAAACTATGCAGTTTTTAAGGGTAACAATGTAATAAAAATACTGTGGAGTTCAACCAAAATATTTTGTGATTTTTTTCAACTAAATAATTTACCGTACATTTCAATGTACAGAAGAATTTTTAATAAACAATCATTGTTTTTATTTTGCACGAATTGTTTTACAGTGTAAATAAAAAGAGCAATATTTTTATATTTAATAAAGAATATATAACGTTTTCAATATTGGAATTTTTATTATTTGTTATGGGTTAACTATCGCAGATATAAATTGTTTTGACAATAATATTATATTAAGATTATTCAAATTTAAATGTTTAATAGATATATTATAGATGAAGTAAATATTTATTTTATTTAAAATACCTTTGAAGCTTTTTTTTGTATTTATATCCTTCCAAAATATAGTTGAAGCTAGTTTAGTTTACACTTCAATATAAAATAATTTTAACAAATTAACTATGAAAGAACTATTTATATATAAATGATGCTTTTTGTAATACTTATAATATGTTCCGAAACTTAACTAAAGTGATTACGGTTAGTTTTAAGTAACTAGAGTAATCAGATACATGTGGTGATTAGTGTGGTTAGTTGGGCAGCTGTTTAACACGAAACACCGTAATTCAAATTATTTGTTTGGTTTTTTTTTTTTAATATGAATGTAACAATTAATTTGTTTGTTTCACAATTACCTTATATTTGTCTTATGTTTATGAAATATAAAAATTAATGGATAATAAAACTCTTCAAACAATCTGTATTGTATTTACGGTAACGTTTTCCATATTTTAAGTTTAATACATTAACGATTCACAATTAACTGCCAAACAATGTAGCAGCAATTGACAACTGGCAGATCCGTGACGTCCGCAGCATTCCGAAAGACACCAGAAAGTAACCACGTCCTTAGTGACATTATTTTGTTAAGTTTTGGAACATACTATTAATGCCGAAATATGTAATGTAGATAGGGACAACTTGACATAGGCAATTATCATGAGTAACCTACAAATGAAAATGAGTACGATTTATTTTGTCAATTTTATTATCGAAATAGGGGCATGGGCATAGCCAACATTGATGTTAGGGTATAGTCATGAGTAAAAAAAAGAAAAAGCATTAACACTGTCAATAAATAATTTACGGTGTTCGCAATATTTTTATACCCAGATTCATAACAGGGATTAGCCACTAACCTGGGTTGGTTAACATGTCAAACTACCTCCAGTCTCAATTCGTAAAGAGAATTAAGTATATTGTTTAGTTTCAAAAAGAACTCCACAAGTTTGTTGGAATTCAGGGAGGTATGTGGTGATATTTAACATTTCACGGATGTAACAAGGGATATAACTAATCCGGTTTAGTGGCTAATCTTTTATATGAATCTGGGTGTTAGATATTATATAAAATATATAATTTCACACAGTAAGTATAGCTTCATTACTAAATGTTTTTAGTTATAGAAAATATAATAATTTGTATAAAATATAATTGTTGGTAGGTGTGTGATTTGGGATCAATGAATAAAATAGAAATTATGTATTCTATTAAGTGGACGTTCGACACTAGTCAGCGGCATCAACAGCTCCTATAATGCAATTTACAAATGGAAATACAGTTTAAAAATATTTTAAATATAAAATAATTTTTACACGGGCCGAAAATATAAAAAAAATATCATGAAGGATTAGTGTTAGTTACAAGTTAACTTAACTATTTAAACTGTATTTCCATTAGTAAACTGCATTAGGTATAGGAGCTGATGATGACGCTGACCAGCGTCGAAACGTCCTCATAATAAAATACAAAATTATATAACATAATTTTTATTTTCTTCATTGATCTTAAGCCACAAAAACCTACCAACAATATACGCGTTGGATCACATTACATACAACATATAAATTATGTAGATAAGATAAGATAATCATTCGATTGTTTGTAACGGAACAACGGAAGAATACTTTAAACTATTACCCTTTCAGTTAATAATTGTTAACTTACAAATTGATAAAATTATTTCTTGTTTTCAAAATGAAGAAAAAATATTTGTCAGTATATGAGTATTATATTGTAATTGAAAATAGAATTATTATGTATTTAAACATTAATTTATTGAAAAACATTATCCTAATAACAACTAACTCTTAACTTGAAGAATTTCTTATAGATAATTCTTGGGGGGAACAGCCAAGGGGGCTGTCTGGCTACGCCCATGTAAACGGCATTCGCGTTAGTGAAATAAATTTTAAAGCTGTGTTATTTTAGTTTTAATGAATCTTTTCTAAAATGAAATGGCAAACAAGTCCATTACCATGAAGCGTTTCCGTGCATTACTTCTGATTGTATTTTAATGTAATCCTTCGTCCGGATATGGGTCAGTTTTTCCCGCAGTTGTTTAGATGGTAGGTGGGTGGCATCCGGTCGCCTGGAATCCTTGTAATCGCGTCGGACAGACAAGGAACGTGATTCGTCAATGTCGCGAGTAATATTTCGCGGGATGCATTAACGGAATTGTTTCGGTGATGACTCCGACAAATGGGATGAACTTAGCACATGAATGCTGGAGTTATTGTTGTATCGCCAATGCCACCTGAGCAAACCAAATGTGAAAAAATCACTAGAACCTACGACAAGTATAACATTGTCAATGAAAGGCAGTAAATAGACCAGGATGTCTATTCTTTAATTTATAACACTAGTGATACGCGTTCAAAAGTGTTATAATCTGACTACCATCTAGCGGTTTTTGAGTGCAACAGGGCAATACTGACGTTTGGTTTGTGCGCTTAGCGGTATTGTTTGAAATTTGAGTGGTGACATTTTGGGAAAAGAAATAACAAACAAATTACTAAAAAGAATCTTGAAATTATGCAAGTGTGACGCAAGTTGTGCCAGGGACTAGCGCCAACTTAAAAATTATTAACAAACAAATTACTTTAAAGAAATTTATATCCATTGCAAATGAAAATTTAAGTTAAATATAGTTTAATGATGTAAAAATTAGTATAAAACGTTAAATATTTATAAGAGAAATTCGAAAATTAAAAAAGTAGGCGTGCTCCTGTGACTGTGACGTAGAAATCCGAACGGACTCCGGAATCTAATTTCACTGAAATGTTACCACCTCTACTTCTGCCTAATTTCTGTCCCATATAAAACACTATATATAGTTATAGTTATTTTTCTCTAAGCTTTCGTTCGGGTAATGACGTCACGATAAATCTTTATTCATTTATTTCTCTTGTTTATTAAGTATTTTCAAAAATAAAAAATACGTGTTTAATATTTTTATTTATAATAAATATTGCAGTTAAAATGTAAGAAAATATATAAATTCTAGGACAAAATAACTGCAGCAATTTCTGAAGAAACCAGAGAAGGAGAGCATGTGGCAAGATGAAAAATTTAATTTTAACATAACAATGTGTACAGTTCCAAACGCAATAATAATTAAAACCGTAAATATTATATAGAGTGGTGACTTCTCTAATTATTTCAGGTAAAAAATTTCCAATAACAATTGCAAAATATAAAATTCTGCATTTGAACCAATAAGAAAAAGTAATGTCATCCATTTCAGAATATTAAACCTTTGTTTACTTAGACAAAAGTAAGTTAGTAACTAATTTATAACTATATTTGTACATTAATATTATTACCGTACAAACTAGTCCAAATAACATGAGACAATTGGATAATATAGTTGTAACCATGGGGTCATATCAACTAAAACAAACTTGATCAATAAAAGGTTATTGACATGGGAATTTTACAAAATTATTAAATTCTTGATTTTAAACTAGTGAATAAACCACGAATGTTATGCTCTATACCTGGCCTTAGATGTCTTAAAATATTCGCTCTATGTGCTCGGAATTCAATTGACATTTGTGACGGTTTTGATATTCATAAAAATCGTAGGTTTATTATAAGCTATAACGTGCCTTGTAACTTCAGAAATGAGGTATGAGAATGAGGTAAATCATTCCAAAAATAGCGGAATATACGAATGTATACCGGTTTATCCGTCGGTTAGTTATTCCGCATAAGTTTAGTTTTATTATTGTTTGTATCACTGTTGAAGTGAATAATATAACATAAATAAGTTTAGAATTTTAAAAGTAAAAAGAAAACAAAATATCTATATTTTTAGCGTACCTTGACAGATAAACTGTAGCACTTGTTAAATTTTGTTTCAATTCCATGGCTACCGCTATTTTAGGAATGATTTACGATATTTTCATAACGAATTTCTGAGGTTACAAGGAATGTAAAATTAATATTGCTTATTGATTCAAATGCCGATTTTTATTGAAGCATTTTTACCTAATATAATTAAAGAAGCAGTAAATTACGAAAATATGATTTTACAAACTAAATCCTTATGTTCGAGTGTTCTGGTCAATATTACTAGAAAGTATCATAATATCGTAGCGTACGGGTTTTATTGATGTTTCATGTTTATTTATTTTAAATTAATATCAAGTAAACAACATGTAAAATATTGACTAAGATCAAGAATGAATCAATAGAGATTTTCTAACTTTGTAAACCTTTAAATTTCTATTGTCAAAATGCTTGTTTCAGCCGAAAAGTTATAAATGTATTTTGTGACAAAAACAGAAAATAAAAGTTAATTTGAGGATATTATATTATAGTCGAACTAAAAACATTTAAAGCTCAATAAAAATTCCTAATAATTTTTATTGATTTATTTACCTTACTATATACACACGTGATAGATTCCGGCCGAGTCTAGTTACGCCTATGATAAGGGAGCTGAAAAGGAATATGTTTTTATACGGGCAAAGTTATAAATTTATCAATTTTCAAATAAGACTGTTCGAAGAGAAAAATCAAAAAACAAATAAATATTTTATTTGACTTAGACAAATTATGTTACATTTTATCTGAAATGATACGTCAGTTTCAGCTAAGATGCAACATTTTCAAATCTGACATTTTGCATCACTCTCGTCTGCATTTTGTTGCAAAAAAATAATTCAATAATTATTTGAATAGTTAAAATACGAGAGCAAGAATGTGGGACAAGAAATAGATAAATTGAAGCAAATTCTGAGGCAACGTACTAGAAAAATTTACAAAGAAATTATCACAGTTTATTTTGAGGGAAATTATTAGGTCGGTTACTTGAAAATAAAACAAATATTAGAGTAAGACAAAAATAAATTAGAGTAATACAAAAATAAAAATATGACAGATGCGGATCCAGAAAATCTCTTAGGGAGGTACGAATTACTTTTTTTAGGTAATCATAAACAATAAAATATATAATAATAAACAAGAACAAAATTATTAATTAATACAAAATCGTTGAATTAGAAAATTTTATTATCCGACTAAATTTTCTGGTTTTCGTCGATGTGAATAATATAGTTATCATATATTTTTTTTAATGAAATCAATACGTAAATATAGATTTCGATTATTTATTGATATATTATTTCGAAATGTTTATAGAGTCATTTAATATAATATTTAAAAAGTGTTAAAAGAAAAATGAAATTTAATTAATATTTTAAAATTCTTCTTATGTGTGTAGTGTTTTAAAAGCATAAACGGTTTTATATTTTTTTTGAATTTTAAATTTTCGAGGCCTTTAATATTCTCTGGTAAAATATTTTATAAATCTAAATATAACTTTTACTATATTATTATTTACTAAAATTATCAATTCTTTAATTTAGCTTTGTTTAGAAGTAGATTATTTCATGAAAATCTCAGTTCTGCATTTTCTAGAATAGCTTTTCAAATCTCTGCCTCTCTATAATGTTTAGTCTTATTAGGTCACATGTTAGGACAAATGGAAAAATTACACCAATACTATTACTATAATGTTATTGTTAAATCTATTGTTTTTTTACTGAAATCGATAAGTAGAATTTTTAGATAATACTTAAATTATTTGAAAGTGTCTATCATCTATCAACAAATAATTATAAAAAATCTAAAATCAGTACATTCAGTACAATGTATGTTGTAAATTGTTTACTAGTATAAGTGTATGAAAATCAGTAGTATTGTACAGACAAAACCACTACGAATGGTCACTTGAGAATCAGGCCAAAACTTTTTTTGGGTATAACTACTTATCCTAATGAAAATGCTAAAGGACAAGACCCAAAAGTATTTTTTCCAATATTTAATTTCTTCTCAAATACGGAGGCCAAGTTGCCCCAACTGACCATCGCCATTTCTTTTATTTATTTTTAATTTCGTAAGCAATGATTTTTTAAACTTCACCTAATTCTGAGATGAATAATAAATTAAAATGCATTATGTAGAAAATAAGTACAATTAATGTACTAAAATTCTAAAATCTAATTTAATTTTCTATTTATTTTTTTGTTACAGGATACGGCTTCACCAAACAACATATTCCGTTTATGGATTGGTGAGTCAACTTTCACATAAATAATTGATTTTATTGAGTGTAAATTGTGAAATAAAAATATCAACAAAGAAAGCAAGAGCTTAACAAATTCTCTGCGAAACTGTAAATGAATTACTGACGAAGCCACAACAGAGTGTTGTACGTAATTCCATCTTTGTTCTGTTTTTATTATTGCTCTAATTAAATTTTAATTACTCTGTAATAGTCACTCGGCAAGTGAATTTGAATTGTGCTTTTCTGACGACTTCAGAACCACAACAAAATTTAATTAACTACCTCAGACAATTACTTCGCATATATTTTCTTCCACTGCATCAATAAATTCAAAACATGTTTGCTGTTTTTTCCCAGAATCCCAAAATGTTTTTATCGTTAATGAACACTACATCAAAATATTTTTCAACCACAAATAACAAAAACAAAAATCATTAAATTAGTTCCATATTCTTAGATGAAATTAGATCACAATTACCTCAAAAATAATATTTTGTAAGTAATTTAATTTTATTCACATATTGTGAAATAAATTGTAATTTATGATTAATAAAATTTTATTTTAAGTTTCAAAGGAAATTTGAAGAATCAACATTCCAAACTTTTAAAAGCTTAAAAATGTTTATTTCCACAATAAAATGAAATATATTGTCAATAGTACGCTTTGAAAAATTTCAAAGAAAATTGATTAATTTACGCGAAATGAGTCAGAAGAATGAATGAGCATTATTGAAAAATACTACTTTCATAATTAAATGTTTTAGCGAGAATTGGTTTATTGAATTCTAAATACCAGTAGACTAAAAAATATCACATTCCATGAACTGTAAGTTTCTTTATAACGAATTAATTTTGGAAAATATGAATACAGCAATTATTGAATATTATAGAATATAGAATAATTTTGGGTAGTAAATTTATTAGAAATTGAATTAAATGCAATAAATTCTAAGGTGAATATATCGTGTGTCCCAAGGTGTTGTCATAGGAATTTAGCATGGGAAAATAGGTTTTGGTAAACAAAAACTGTCCGGCTAATAACTAAGTCACCATATCGACCAAGACTTAATGTATTCCTACGTACCTATTATTTAATACAGATGACTTTTTTTAATAGCATAATTTATCAAAATTTACATAAAAGAATTTTTTGCGTGATGTTTTATTGCTCTCTCTCTATACACAAAGTACCTGCTATCAATTCGTGATTATGGAGTTATAATAATGGCCTATTTAATCGTTGGTTTTCGATTCAATTCTAAGTCATGATTTAAATCAACTTATTTTTTTAATAAAAATCATTTGATCAAAGATAAAAAAAAATACAAATTATAAAGAAAATTTAACTGTATACTTATAAATTGTTAATAATAACCAAAATATATTGTGTATATAATAATATCTTAAAATTAAATCATATTTTATTACTTTAATTGTCATATAACAGAAGAAAAATATTTAGTATTTAAATGTGTAACTAAAAGTAAAAATTTTGCTTTATATCTTGATTCATTTTAATTATTTCTCAATAAATACTTTTTACAAAATAATTTTTAAATTAAAAAACAAAAAACATAAAAAAGAAACTCCCACAATCGGAATCGAACTGAGGATCTTCCATTCCGTAGATCATTGCTCTAAACTTATAACCATGAAATGACAGCGTAAAGAGTAATAAAAGCATCACGTGAAATAATTAATACTTTTTTGTAAATTTTGTTGAATTGTTTTATAAAATGAATTAAAAAATGTAGGAATACATGTAGTATCACCCTATGCAATATTGTCACTTAGTTTTAACCGAAAAATTTCTATTTATCAAAATTTGTTTTCCCATGTTACATGCACTTCTCTGGGAAACACGGTATAGTAATAATTTCCAACAAAATTTATGACTAATATTAGAACAAAATTATAGTCTAATAATAAATCAACAATGCTCTTACTTGTAGTTTTATAAAGACCAGTTACAATTTAATAAAGACCATTTCTTATATTCTTAAATTCCATAAAATATTTATCAATATTACTTATTATGCAATGTATGTTGTAATTTTTCAAATATACCATGTTCTAAAAAATAGATTTATACTTACTCTAGTTGAGCTCTGCGTTGAAGAAAGTCAGGAATATCCAAGAAGAGAACATGAAACAAAAGAAAAATATATTAGTTACATATTTCCCTGTATACATACTAGTCTGTGTTTATTATTATAAATTCAACAAATTTTATTGATCCTTCAAAATTAGGGCACTTAATTGTGAATGCATTGAAATATTCAATACCTCGAGGTAATATTAAATTAAATATTAAAAATTATTGTCACTTACACCGTGTATTACAATACACAAATACATATTATAGAAAAAGGAATAGAAAATTAGGATGGCACTGAAAATTTCACTGAAACATTCTGTACCTAAGGTGCGATCTAATATAAAAGTGCATAAAGAACCACGTTCACCGGCACCTTGTATAGTGGGCACTATGTTTACAGCCCATGTTAGTACACGCACTGGAGACATGTAGACGTGGTGAGTCCGGATTAAGGAGCTCGCAAATCGGATCGGGAAGATAAACTGAATCAGTTTCGGCATGTGACAGTATTTGGAACGGTACGCGACCTGCGCAGAACAAATGTGCAAAAATCCATTTCCGTTATTTGCGCGCCTCATGTGTTATGTGAAAGTAAAATTAGATCGAATAAATTATTGATTTACACCTGAATATTTGCTAATTTGTCCTTGGGAATCCTGTAGATAAATGCGATGTCATTTTGCCAAGGTTAACCTACAATAAACTCTTTCATAAAACCTTTTCTTACGTTTGTAAAAAAGGTCTAGGGACAGTGTAAACATTCCTTTACTGATCTTTTAAGCTACCTTCAATCCGATTGCAATATTTACGCAATATGTCACTGTATGTATTTGTAACATGACTTAATCTATATTTAACTGTTTAATCACTTTTCAGTACATACGTATGCAAAGGAGGTCTATAAATCGCTTTATCAAGATTTTAACGATTGAGAACGTTTTCAGCTTTCTACATTTTGATTTTATCGTTTTCGGTGTATTGCACTAAATGTAACATAATCTAACCTATATTAAATTATTTCTCCTTAACTTACCCTACTATATAAAAGACAAACTATTCTTTATGAAAAACTTATATTAAACTGTTATTTCGAAACTTCCACTATCTACATAAGGGGAGAATTAGAGGGATCGTGCTATAAACTTCTATAACATCATATAACTGAGTGCATAAGCAATTATACTCTGTAGGTAGTTAAGTATTAATACAATGAAAACCTAACCGTAACAACAACAACAACAACAACAACAGATACTGGCTTATACTTGAATATTCGTGCCTTAGAATATACTATTATATTAAAAACATTAGTTTATAATGTTTTTCTTTTTCTGCAATTTTTTTGGAAACAAATTTCTTTGTTTTTTAATTCTTCAAAAACGTTTCTTCTAATTTTTATTCCCTTTCCAATTCACAAACTTTACAATACAGTCACGTGTGTTCCAAGGTTTTCTCTTCTCTATACATTTACATATATACCATGTGTTCTAAGAAAGTTTTGTCGTAGCCTTTAATATGGGAAAACGGTTTTTGGTAAATAAAAACTGTCCAGGAAATGGAAAGGAAAGGAAGATCGGAAGAACCATTTTTGCAGGAGATGGAAAATGGGGAAATTTGCAGAAAAGCGCGAATAATTATTAAATAAATACAATGTAACCGTAACCTAGATAAGAAATGAATAAGGAATATTCTTAAAAGACACAATTGGATTTTAATTATAAATACTTTTAAGACCTCTGATTTAAACATTTCACGATTATACTGAGCGAAGTGTGAGATCTTAGGTTCAATTCCCAGCGTTGCAAACTATTAAACAAATAATAAATAACGCTCTGTCCTATAAGCTTTACGTGCTTTGCAGAGGGTTTAAGGTTGAGGCTGACAACCTATACCACCAAAATGCAAGTAAAAATGTCATGGTTCACTTCTCAATTTCATCTTCGGAAAAAGTCTTTTAAGGTTGTAGCGCCACTTCTGCTGTTTTACTTTCAACTTTGGCCAGAAGTCTTCGAAGGTTGTAGCGTCAATGATGAAGATGATAATGCTGATGACGTATGTTTGTACGTTTGTGTGTGTGTGTGCATTTTGGCTGTAATAGTTCCTCTGCTAGTAGTACTTTACTTGAAGCTTTAAGCTTCTTTTGTACTGAAACCAAAGTCGTAGCATTGCCTGCTCTACTAATTTTTGTGCCTGCTCTAAAACCTAGACGACTGTTATGTTTATCTACATATCATTCGTAGCAGGATGAATGTAACAAAATATAATATTGTAATACAATGTGGGTAAAAAAAATTTAAAATACAACAATTTGATTTAATTTTTGTTATAATAACAAACAATTGGCCTGAACTACAGTACTCGTACATGACGTGACCGTGCCAACCGGTGGTACAAGAGGTGCTTTGCACCAGGGCGGCCAAATCTAAAAGAAATTAAATGTTGATGAAGAAGAAATATCGAATAAAAGAAACAGAATGAAGAACACAAATCTTACAGGATATTTAACATCTTATAAAACTGGAGGAAGATAAGAAGATGTAGATCAAAACAACCAACATTTGAGAGCAAGATTTTATCAAACTCTTTATTTGTTATGAAATTCGTACAATATGATAAACTCTTAATTGCAGTTTCCAGTGCCGAAAAGAAAAATATTAATTTAGAAATAGTCGATTATTTGCGAAATTTTGGTATTAAACTGCCATCATCAGAACAAATAACAATAGCCAACAAAATCAAACAGAATAAAAAATAACGATAATCGAAATTTGTCTGTTTTTGATGAAATTTATAATCAGAAAGTAATAATCAGCCTTCAGAGAAACTAATCATTTACAGGCAACAGCTAGGCTGCAGTACTCTACTAGCGAATCAGCTTTTTCTGTTTTGACAAGGATTAACCGCCAAAAGCGATTCTCTATGTATCGTCAATAAATGTCTAATTTCATATTTTTTGTGTTCGATCAAAATCGCACAAAAACTCTAGACTTGCACTTCATTTTGAGAAAATTAACTGATCAAAACAACCCACCACTATAAGTATTTTAATCTTCTAGTACTGCATATTTTAGAAAGTAGCAAAATGTATTTATTTTTTGTTTAATTTACAATAAATTTATAAAATTTCAGATTGCCCTAAACATACCATCTGGCTACGGCCCTGAGTAAAACTTATAATCATCGTTCAAGCTTTGCAATTTTAATAATTTTTACATAACGTATTATTTAAATTTCTAGTAATTTACTTGCACAATCTATGAATACATTAATATGCTCTGAATAACTTGTATGAAGAAATTAATGTATGTCAGTATGTACCCATTCAACAAAGATTATGAATATTTTAACTTGAATAATAGCTTGCAAACACGAAATGCATTCCCTTTAAACATTTGTTCATACATATAAAACACAGCCATTACATTCTAATTTTATTTTCCACAACATACAATACATAAGTGTGTTTATATTTATGTGGCAACATAACAAACAATTCAGGTGTACTTTAAATATATTTCGTCTACATTTCATACGGATAATAATTTTATGTATAGTCACGGGTGCATCACTTGCAGAAGCTTTAGGCTGGTAACCTATTGCACCAAAATAAAAGTAAAAATTATCATAGAATCATAGAAGTTAACTTCTCAATTGCACCTGCGACAAAAAGTCCCTTAAGGCTGTTTTATGATGGATTTAATTTACGTATTTTCAATTTATAGAATCACAAGAAAGCATTAAACTGACGTTTATAAAATAAAAATAATCAGACATCAAATTTATTTTGTACCAAAACAAATTCACTCATTTTAGAAAAAAATCAAAATTTTAATTTAAAATAAGTAAATGAAATCCATCCTAAACCAGCCTTCAATGTTGAAGCACCAATAATGATGATGAATTATGTTATACAAGGTGTTTCTATACCTCTGCATAAAACTTTAATTACATATATAGTTTGACATACTGATTATAGAACGAAAAGAATTTTTTTAAATTCTTGAAAATAATGGTTTGATATTACATTTAAGAATGTATTAGATACCTATATAATAACGAATTAATAAATTATTATTTATAGGCTGTGTTTATACTTTTATTTAATTAAAATTAAGTAGATATTTATGATTTTAGATTGCGTAATGTTACTTATGCATTTGAGAATGAAAAAAGCATTTTGTAAATGTATCAAACATTTTTTCGAAATCTACGTTCGACAATTAATAAAAATACAAAAAGAAAATTTTGACTTTTATTTAAAAAAACGGTCAAGGTTGATTGAATTACGTTCGAAATCACTCTACCCTCAGTCAAGAAGTTACCATCACCTAAATAAATATTATTCATTACTAAAAGTTTTATATGGTTGTCTGGTACACTCAATATGAGATACATTTTTTATAAATGTTTGTAACAGTAATGAATGTAACGAATGTATAGAGACAGTAAACATTGTATCTCGTTAGAGACGTTTACCTAATGAAGATATATACTTAGTTAATTTAAAATTCCATTAATTTGGCACTATTTATCACAAAGTTGAGCGTTGGCAAGTTGGATGGATTCTTCTTGCGAAACAAGAAACAAAGACTCAAACAGGATAATCCGGTTCGATTAGTCTTGGCAGGATTAGTGCGGTAAGCCGTCCTGCGGACTTTATAACCTGCAGGCGCACACCGGGTTAATCCTGCCGCGGCCAGGATTCCTGTTTCCTGCACTTATTTATTGCCACGTAAAAGTGTCGCCGTTATGAAATATCTTCTCGTAAAACTACACAAATTGCTAAAGTTATAAATAGCTATTATTATATTAAAAACAAAATGTTAATTTCTTTACTTACTTCATACATGGGAAAATCTATTTTAACGTAGAGCATCGTTAATCTACGCTGCAATAAATTGATCAGGAAGACATAAAAGATCAAAATCTAGATCTGAAATTTGGTAATAAGATAGTGGCATAATTAAAAGGGGACAGGGGTCCTTTTGTTTTGTCTTAAAGATTTAAAAAAAAATATTTAAAAACAACATCAACAAAAAAAATACTAATGAATAACGAAACAATGAACTGTAATATACTCGTACGTAAATAAAGAGCCAAATATTGATAAATACTTACTATTGCTTGAAAATTTAAAATGAACGATAAACGGTTGAATGATATATCAAATAATTTAACAAATATTGCAGTTTCAGCTCTCATAAGGCCGTTTTAGACTGGCCTATAAATTATAGTAATAAGATCTTAACCCTTTTTGGTACAATTTTAATTAGGTAGTATCAAACAGCAAATTGGTTGCAATATTGCATACGATCGTAAAAAAACAGAACACGTTTTATTTTTTATACAATCTGCTAATTTTGCTATGAGCAAGCGTAAATATGAGTTTTGTGATCGTACGCGTTTCTAACGTTTATTTGTTTTTATTGTATGTGGTGTGGTTATAGAAAAGTTAGTGTTACTACTAGTAAAGCTGTAAGTATTGCAAACTTGAACTGAAAAAGAAATTTATGGTTAATTTTGCTTGTCATTTGCTAGGCAATCTTAAAATTTCGAGCTCTGCTTAGAAGTAGGTTGTTGCAAATAAAAAGACATATCTTAAATGATATTAGTACAATGGAATTTTTAAACGAAATTAATGTAAATTGCCATTTTTTTATTAATACCAGCATCCTCAGTTCCTTTTGAAAGACAATTTTCCAGGGCTGCTCTAACTACTACAAAAACTCGCAATAATTTATTAAAAGTCTCTTGTTTATTTGTATTTTCTTACCTTTATATTATTTTTTGTTATCAATGTGCAAATTATTTATGATTTGGTTGTGAAAAGAAAAGTATATACATGAAAAATGTCATTGTGATTTCTTTAAACTACATAATAAAATCGATGAAAAATCAAGTAGTCTTAAAGAACTACTTGATTTTTCAAGTATTTGAAATATTACTACTTGACTTGATTTGAAATTCGGCTACTATTACTTGACTTGAGTTTGACTTAATTTCAAATCAAGTTAATTTCAGGTCAAGCCGTGAAACCCTAAGTACTGGGTGTCAAGTGACGAGAGAAGGTGTCTTTACGAAAGGGAAGAGGAATCTGTAAAGCATTTAAAGACATCAAGCAGGGAAGTTTGGACAGAAACAAGAGAAGAAGAAGTTCTACTAGACGATTTGGACAAGATTGGATGAAAGAATTTACTAAAAATAGGAAGATTAATGTGTACTGTGTACTATAATTAAAGATTATAAGATGGTTGGCAAGAATAAGTAATTAATTAAAAAATTAGCGAATAAATAAAAAAGAAATTGAAGTAGAAGCATCAACGTATAAGACACCTTTATGTAACAATGGTATTGAAATCACGGACCGGAACAAAAGGACGAGACTTAGTACTGCAAGTGATGCGGTACGTAGATTCGCTTCCCGGAGTGTAAATTGGAGGGAGTTAGTGAGGAATTCCGTGTAATTCCAGACGATGGCGATCAGTCTGGATCAGATAACAACTTTCCACACACTTCACTCAACTACAGCCAAGTGACAAACTAAAGCCGATGGACCGTAGTAGCCGCTAATGGCTTCAGGTTCATTACTGTCGCAAGAGGAAGTGGATTCAAGACGCTCCACCAAGTCATAACTATTATATGAAAAGAAAAAGAAAATTTCTGATATTAATACAAGACTGATAACTATGTACTCTGCCAATGGATCTGTCATATTTAAAGACTAGAATATGCTCCACTTTTTCTAATTAGTTACCTAATTTTTGAGTCATGTATTTTCTCTTGAAAGAAGAATAAATTTTAATTTTGTTCCTTGCTCGGTTATTAAAACTAATCTGTAGATATAAATTTTGTGCCCTTTTACTAATCGCCACATATAATAATAGAGGTAAAGTAATAATACCTTTTTTGATACTTCAAAATTTTTACAGATGTTCTCATCTAAAATTCTACAACTTTTACAGAACTTTATATTCAAGAATCTGACATTAATGGCATCAGTTGATCAAGTTTGGGTAAATAATAACAAAGTTTTTTCTAAAAGAACCCTGAAAGGTATTCATTTAACAAAAACTCTTTATGGGAGAAAGTGATTAAAACAATACTTTTTTTAGTCGTATAGATCAGGTAATAACCATAACCTCAACAATACTAATACTCCTGTAAAAAGAAACTTAGTTTTATTGAAAAATAATGAAATTTAAATAATAATAAGGTTTTATTAAGCTTATAGTGTGCGTAGGTTTAAATTCTGAGTCAAATTTGGGAATATTAAAAAAAATATTTTAGAAATTTTAATTTTTAGTTATACATGACTATAACATGAGATTTCAAAAAATTGCGGATACTCTCTCTCTCCTGATAGATTTAAAGCAAAACTACACGAGTTCAAGTTGTTCAAATTTAAATTCTGCTTTAAGAAAGATCACAATTGATGGAACAGCATGTTTGCAGTACGAGATTTATTAAATATAAAATGTCACACAATTCGTTAAAATTAGACAGCCATGGAAATAAAACAAAATATCTATGTGACAGTTTAGTGAAATATTACTTATTATAGTTCTTATTGACTGTGTTTTCATAATATTATTCTTGAATAAAATATAAAATTATCTATAATGACATATCATTAACTGTCACAATTGGCACATAAATATTTTATTTTATTTCAATGGCTATCTGATTTATGACGAAAATGTTATGTTTTATGTTAAATAAATCTCGTACTGCAGATTTGCTGTTGTATCAATTATGATCTTATCTGGTGTAGGATTTAATTTTAAACAACTTCGTACTATAGTAGTTTTGTTCTAGGTCTATTAGGAGAGCGATAATATGCACTTTTCTCATACTAAATGGAGCATTAAAGTTGCGTACTTCCCATAATCGTGAGTTAAAGTGTGATATGTAATATTCTTCATGTTAAATAGCTTTCGTGCGTACATTTCTGTTCTAGAACATATAATAGTGTGCAAAATCACGTATATCCCGCGAAATGTAAAGGTTTCGGCATGAGACGAAGTCGAGTGCTGGAATAACACAAGGTCTTTCTGCACTTGTTGCACAATATACTATTTTGGCCTCCTAAAGTGTAAACATAACAATCACACATCAATGATGTCTACAGTACTTGCAATTTTATAAATGCGGTGCGGTAAATTAAGTTGATATTTTTTAGCTTTTAGAAGTCATTAAGAGAAAAAACTTTTTGAAATGTCTAGAAAAAACGCTACCTACCGTAATTTATCGTTTAATAAATTTTGGAGAAATATAAATTTTTGATTAATTTGACTGATTTTGACTTTTTATTGTTTATCAAAGCGTCTTTTTTCAGTACCTACTATATTTTTAAAAACAATTTAATTATTGGACCCTATTGCTTTATGTTAACAAACTTTTTTTTAGAAAATACATATGTTGGTTAAAAAATATATTACTTTAATGCATGCGTTAAGAACATCGCTTGATTTTATTAAAGCACTCCGGTTCGCGTCATGCTTTAATATCAAACCTTGCGTTGTAAAATACAACATGCTGCACTTATAATTTACTTATTTATTTTTTATTCAAACGGGATAACTCCAATTACAGAATAAATTCGTAAAAATAAAATATAGCTTGATAATACTGGAAGAATATATCAATTTTTGAATTAACTGGATAAAAGAAAATATAATAAAAACTAAGAAAGAAGAAAAATATACATAAGAAGTTATAGAATAATAAACAAGCACCAGAGCTATGTAATTGCTGATAGTTTTGAAATTACTCAAAGCAACGGAAAAGTCTAATTCAGCACAAAATATATTGTACGTACCATACACAGGGAAATTTTGATAATAATAGTAAATATCAATTGTTAGTAGATACATATCTATCTAAGACAAAATTAAAATAAAATATTAGTTTATTATTAACATTATGTACATAAATTTCATAACTTTCCTATTAATATTTTTTTCTGGCAGATGTTACAGTTTATGGATTAATAAATATAAGAACAAATTCGTGTTGTTATCGATTGTCTCGCTTCTTCGGCAGCCTATAAAACTTTATCATCTCGTATTCCTGAGTTATTTTCCCGTAACTTTTTTTTCAAGTCACGCCACGAACCCCTATCATCCTGTGGTGCCATCTATCTGTATTCATTGTTATTCACTCAGTGCGCCATTTTTGTTTGCATGGCCAACCAAATCGAAGTTAGAGGATTCGGTTGTTTCGAACTCCTGCGATATATCACTGAAAACTTTTGAAACATTTCTTCCCGCAAATTGATACACTTTGTTTCGTTGTATTAATATTTATGACCGAGAGTTGAAGTATTTGTTAAATGTCAGAATATGTTCCGATATAAATAGATGTTATTAAATTTCTTTAGCTATAAATCGTGATTGAAATTCGGTCAATTTACTTCAGCATTGGGAAATATCCTTCAATCACGCAAATAGCTCGGCATTTGTTATAATTTCGTTCCACAAAAAACTTAAGTTTTTACTTTACAGAACTTTAAATATGCACGCTTCGTCCAGTTTTTTTAACTTATACTTTTTCATTATCATAAAAATATTACAATAAAATGTTTTATTATCTAAATTACAGAATTCAGATATGAGATCAAATTAGATAAAAATTTATTATGAACAATGTTTTCTCTTATGGTACCGACAATCAGATTTTTTATTTGACATAATAATTTTTTTAATCAAGTTTTTCATAAATTATCCTTACGTAAATAATAATTGACGTCAGTTCCATATGGCAATGGCAATCTAGATACAAATATTTAATTAATAATGTATCATTGTATTTACTTATTATTAATTTTGTTATATTTAGTGTAAAAGTTTGAAAAAATATCAACAATATTATCGTAGATTGGATAATGAACAACATACATTTCTCGTCTCCTCTTTAAATATAAAAATATATTCTGATATATATTAATGTTTACTGGATTAATTTCTAAGACAGTAGACGAAGTTTAATTTATATTTTATTTTTTTTACACGTTCGGGCATTAAAAACTTTTATTCCTTGGGTTTCTAAGGCAAAAAGTTAAATTCACAATTTACAGATCAGTAAGTGATTCTAACCGACCGGAGAATCTGTAAGTCATATTGCAAAATGAAACGAATGTTTGAAAAATACTATGGAAATAGACTTTAGTAATTCATGAATAAATTTTAATATACCTCTTGTGGGTATTTTTTTCTGATATTAAGGGAAATTAAATTTTGATCGTACAAAAAAATGTATAAGCATTACCAGTGTTACGGAATTCCGACATTCGGATATCCGTTTTTATTAATATACGTTATCTTTCAACTCGGATAAACCGTGTATCTAGGTAATCCGGGTGAAACAGTTAACCGGATGGAACCGGTATCCGGATGAAACCAGTATCCATGTTAAATTGGTATCCAAACAAAATCCTTTATACACTCTGTTCATGTTAAGAGAAGATGTCTAGTCGAACCAAGCCAGTTTCACACATACGAAATTTAGATTGCGGCGCAATTAAATGATTACCACTTTCAATAGTTTTCCCTCATGCGTCATGCATTTCTATGAAAATTCTCATATTTGTCAGTCATTGAGACAATAAATGTCAAATATTTAATATGAAACTATTGCTTGCTACCTTTTATAGTTAATAATTTCCATAAGTACTTACTATACCTTATTATTTGG
Source organism: Stenolophus ochropezus (assembly GCA_035578165.1). NCBI lineage: Eukaryota > Metazoa > Arthropoda > Insecta > Coleoptera > Carabidae > Stenolophus > Stenolophus ochropezus. The sequence continues at coordinate 45,860,025 of JAQOWZ010000002.1, read as the reverse complement.
ATGAAGATTGTCAATGGAGAGTTATAAACTAATATCAGTCCTTCTAGTAAGGTAATTAAAATGAGCAATAAAAAGTTTTACAAATAAATAAATCTGAACTATCAAGTATTTTAATATTATTTGAAGTTGATTTCATAATTGGCATTCGTGCAGGAAATGTAAGAAAAATTTCAGGTCGTAAGTGTGTAACTGTGGAAAATTATATTCCACGAGAAGGCAACATTTATTGTCTTTAATAGTCTACTATTGTCACATCATATTTTAACTTAAAGCACAGAAGTAAGTTTTATCGAGTAGACAGTAGCGTACTACAGAGTCTAACATGTTTGATGCTCGTAGAATGACCCTCCTGTGAAATGATATTTGTAGTTTGTAGTATCGAACTCACAATCCCAGTGTAGTTACTCGTATATGAAGATAGTTTTTCAGAAATGGCAGTATTCCACAAAAGCATTTAGAATGACTCTCTTGCCGAATGATATTTGTAGTTTATAGTATCGAACTAACATTCCCTGATGTGCAGTTACTATATGGAAGATAGCTCGGAAGATAGTTTTTCCGAAATGGCAGTATTCTACAAAAGCATTTAGCAACAAAGCTAGTGCCGAGTAACTAAGCCACACGTTATTATTTCAGTCCACAAAACAGCAACTATTTATAAAGTTTCCGAGATAAGTTTGAATCCAGCTGCATGGAGTTGGCAGGCCTGGCAGCGCAGTCTTCCCGCGCCGGAAGTTGGTAGGCCTGATAATGGCGGCGGGAACAATGGCCGCGCGCGCATTGTTTGAGAAGCGCTGATTGCAAACACGCCGTAGCTATATTTTGCTCTGCTTGTCAATGGAGTGAAATGTGTAAATAGAAATTTAATCAAATGACAGTCGAGACAGAGGTGTCTGGAGAACGATCTAAGGGAGTAATTATAGCTGTGTAAATACTACTCTGTTGCTATTCCACAGGGCTACCTTTCAGGTTAATTGGTTTCGTTAATTTATCAAAAATCTTACTGAACTCGCAATCACAGTAACACACTTTTCATTTTAAATTCATATCTTTTTAAAGATTACACGATTTTTTATTTTATTTTGTAAAACACCCAATAGTCAACGACTAATAAATTAAAAAAAAAAAATATCATGACTTAGCTATCAACTCAATCAGTGAAACAAATACTAAATTTCAAAGAAGCAGTAGTTCTTAATCAGATAAGATTTTTATCGTAATGCTATAATGTCATTCTTATTACTGTTTTTCCCAAACGCAACCATTAGAGACTAGACTGCTAATGAAGCGAACAGAAGTGATGATAAATTACTTCAAGCAAGAGATTAATGCTTATTTACATTTATTATTAATAGATAGAAATTTTATATCCCCATTTAAGCAAAATAGCTCAACGATATTTGTTATCTTCTGCAAGTTCATGTTAAAGTGAACACACATTTTCAAAAATACTAGTAATTTATAAAAACAACACTCAAGATTGACTCCAGTAACTGCAGAAAAATTATTGTTTATACATGATGATGCCAAAATGTAATGTTAAATATGGAATGAAATACCTTTTTTCCTACAACTGTCAAAAAATATTAACATTTGTGCATTAATTTTTAGATGTAAAGTATGTCATGTTTTTAATACATTACAGCAACAACCATGCAAAACTGTCAAAAAAAATTCGCGTCTCCGTCCGATTACAGCTAGTATTACAGATCTCAAAATCGTCCAGAACCTCTGTTTAGTTTCCGGACTAGTGATACAAATAATTATTTTTTCACGATTTTATAAAACTTTTTTTTACATTTATAAATTAAAAATTTAATGTTATAAAAGTAACTATGATATTTTCGTAAGATACCTACAAAAATTTTATTCTTGATTTCAATTATAATTTCTGGACAAATCTATGTGGAAAAAATATTGTTTGTATTTCTAGCGTGAACTGTGTTTTTAGTACGTGTAAAAGTAAAATTCTCACGTACTAAAAACTCTTTCACGCTTTTAATACAAAAATAACTATTTATGCCTTCATAAAGTAATATTTTATTTTGTAATTTTGAAGAAATAAATAAATCGATACAGGAAATTAGAATTTTTAATTATACCGCATTAAAAATCTTCTAACATATTCAGCCGGATTTTTCATATGATCTTGCCGGAACCGGATTTTTCATTAACTGGAGAGATTCAGTATTATGGCCGAATTTCTGCGTCATCACTAATTATTTTACTAGGGGGAAGCGGAAGAAGAATGGTGTGCGACTCCGGAACGATTTTTCTTTCGAATTGTAATAATCCGTTCAGAAATGTAAAAGAAATGAAGTTTAAATTGACGTCACCACAGATTTTCCATATGGTCAAAAAATACAGTGATATTCCATTTTTTTTAAGTCATTCTTTATTGTTGATCTTAAAACGAGTCTGTATGATTTTTTCAGATTTTTTAGAGGTCAACGGATTTTTAGAAATTGTCTCAGATCACCGAAAATCGCGAAAAATATCATATTTTTAGTGAAAATAACTTTTTCAAAACGGCTAATTTGCATGAGTAGCTCTCTTTCAGTGAGCTATTTTTTCCACTTAAACGATTGCAAATATTTTCAGTTGTTTGGCCCACAACTCAATTTAAGTAAATCTGAAATTTCGTAATTATTTTCCTTAATATGCTGGTGTTTAAGTTTTATTTTGAAAAAATACTTTTACTAATAATAATAAATAATAACCTGAAATGACTAAATGATTTATAAACTTACCCAGAACACGAAAATCGGCGACTGAATTTATTGTTCAAATTTTGTATTGTATCTCCACGATTCTACAGAAACAAATAATCCGATTATAACAAGTATACCAATATGAAAAATAAATTCATTCGACGATATTCATGTTCTGTTATTTTTATAGATCATTTAGTAATTTCAGACAACAAAAAGAAAATTTAATTTTTGAAAAAAATACAGCATATTAAGGACAATAATTTCGAAATTTCAAATTTACTTTAAGCAAAATCGCTCTGGAGCCGCAAAACCATTCATATTCCGCTACCTCAAGTAATCTTGAAATCCCGAATACAATATCTCCCTAATCTGTAGTAGGCGGGAGGCAAAAATTAGATATTCCACTAAAGTTTTATTGGAAAAAACTTATCCATTAAAATTCTACTCCATGCTTTTCATAAGATAAAATAAGAATTTGTGTAGGTTGTAGAATATAAAAACATATGAGTGGAACTTCTGTATCCAACTTTATTCCTATTCATATGTGGTAGTTTTCTATTATTTTAACAAAACACAAACAAGCATTAAAACTTTAAGCGACAAGAAGTTACGTCGTGTGCAGCACGGAGGAAATATTTGGGCTAATTTACTTTGCGAGTTACTTCGTCGAGTACACAAAACTATAACAATTGAAAAACTGTGGTGGACGGGAAGTTTCCGGCGCCGAAATGTCGATGTGTTCTGCGTAGGTGGTGTTTTCAGCAAACACTCACAAATATATTGTAAATGTTGTGAGATATGCAAATTTTATTACGTTTTTCTATTACAGTTTTTTTAATAAACCGTTTTTATATGCCAGGCTATATAATTTTATTCAGGGCATTTATTAGGATTTATAAAAATTTCTAACTAAAAATATAAACTTAAATAAATGAATATTGGCTTAGTTAAATATGTCAAATAAACGCTCTAAAGGATATAAAATCAATGGAGCTCAAAAGCTCAAAATTGCTGATGGATTCGAATTATATAGTAAAATAAAAATATATACAATGATGTTAAATAGACATTTTGTAAATATATAATTAAAATAATGTATTTCATTGATAAATGTATTATTTCCTAATATATTCCGTTCACGTTAAGAATACAGGTTGTCCGTTTTAAGAGGCTAACCATTGGGATCTCAACAGTAAGAGATCAAGGGTGGGATTCTGTAACTAAGTCCGTTATGGTTTGAGTGCGTTAAATAACCGATGGAAATAATAGACATAAACATTAAATTTTGTAGTTATCAAATATTTAATTTCAGATGAAATAAGTATCATACCATCCACATTAAACAGAAAATACAATTTTATTAATTATTTACGTAACTTCGAAGTGGACAAACTGATGTTCTTTGACAGATACTATTTATCTTTTGTTATGATAACGGACTCAAATAACGCAATTAACTGTTATTTGAGTGCGTTATGTTGTTACAGAATCCCACCTAAGGTCAGTTCAACTGGGGAAAAATTGTCGCATTAGTTGGACATTTTAATGATATGTTAGTTTTCCCAAAAAAATACATAGGTCAGTAGATATGAACAAAAAAACTGATTTTGGCCAATTTAATTTTTGACATATCTTTTTGTTTCAATTCATTGAAGTTTTTAGTTTGCACATTCTACAGACCCTTTCTTACGGAAAAGTTACAGCGGTCCTCAAAATTTTTGGTAGCTTGAGTACTTTTCGAGAAATTTATGGCAACTTTCAATTTTCATATGTGGCTCAAAGTTGTCTTTACTGTTAAATAGAGATTTTTTTCTCATTCCTACGATATAAAACACATGTACATTAAAATGAAAATAAACTAAGAAAATAAGAGAATTATTGATTTTATTTAATTTCGGCCAAGTGTGCTTTGGAAATAAAATAAAAAATAAACAAATTTTTAACAATTCAATTCAAGAAATTCAAAAATTCTCCAGAGAAGCGAATACATCGAATGCGGTTGTAGCTTTTCTGAATAAAGCTGAAAATATGTTTCTAAAGTAATCTGCTTATTGCTATGAGCATCATATTAAATTCCTAACTAATTGAATTCATTAGTCAAAATTTTGCTTGAAACAAAAGATTTTTGATTTTGCTTACAAAGCACACATGACCGAAATGAATAAAATCAATAATTCTCTAATTTCTTAATTTATCTTCATTTTTAATTTAAACATAAAAATATCAGTATTCATTTAGGATTACATCTAAATTAAAACATTCATATCTCCGAAACGGTTCATTTTTGGACACAAGTATAATACTTTCGATTTAATTTAGCTTGTCTTATAAATTTTGAACACTTATTTTTTAACACTCTGTATAATTCGAGCTATTTATTTACTAATACTTCCTGTGAAGTAAGGACAATTATTTTATTATTCTAATTATTATTTGAAATCATATATGAATTATACGGCCTTGTAAGTAATTGCATTTTATACCTACTTTTATCATTCATTAAATATTGAATATTTGCAATCTTCTTAACGTGAACGGAATATAAATACAAAAATAAATGTTTCATGTTTGCAACAAAATAAGTTTTTACTTTTTAAATGTGACCAACTTTTCATATATGTGTTTATAGTCATGCGGCAAAAAACCCTTTCAGGCATACTTTACATATATTTTGTTCAAATATCCTTTTAATTTAATAAATATAAAATATTAAAGAAGTTTAAGTTACATCATATAGACAAGTACAATAAAATACAAAGTTTACGATATAATTAATATATTTAAATCAAGAATTTATATATGAATATTTATAAAATTACGATCCAGAGAACATGAGTGTGTTTATAGTCCTGTGGGAATGTACTTTTCAAACAGATTATATTTCGAATTAAAAGCGAGAATTATATTTTTTAAATGTGTCCCACAATACATGATTGTGTTTAGTCATGTGGCAATAAAGCTTTCAGTGTATTTAAAAGTTCAAATATATTTTGTCCAAAATTCGCTTTATAAAAGTAAAATTTGAATAATATATTGTTTTAAATAAATTATTAATGCTTGAATATTTTATGTGTAATAATAAACAATTTAAAAATAAAATTACTACAATGTACTTTGGAAATTACCATATGAAGCGAATTATAATAACGTCTACGACAGTGTAATAACAAAGCTTCGCCATAACTTCCTGAAATAATGCGTAAACCCAACCCTTGAATTCCCCTAACAATAATAATCCTACGATTCAAAACTCTTGAAACAATATGGCGGCACTGAACAAATACGTCGCTAGAATAAACAAACAACACTTGTTTTCCCGCTAATCCATATTTGCGCGTCTCTGTGACATTGAATTGTTGAATGTTTTATATCTGATCCTCATCTATCAGTTAATTAATATGACTTGTAATAACGTGTTGCATTTGTCTATAATTTTATTGAAGTCATATGTCAATGTAGCCATTCCATAATTGTAGTAAATATACGTCATCAGTAAATTAATGACGTACTCTTCACCTAATTTACATGAAACGGGTCAGGATAGTTTCATTACAATTAAACTAGTGCGTGATAAATAGGCGTTGCTAACCAACATTTATAATTTATTTTTTTTTATTTTGAAATTAATTTTTATTAATATTTCGGTTGTAGGAAAAATGTTTTTTATCTCGTGCTATTATAGCATATTCTAAGTTTTTTTCATTTTTTTAATATTTTAATCTGTACATAAAAATATTAGGTCCGGCGTATTTGTTATTATCGCCGAAAAACTTCTAACACGCCTGAAAAAAATTCTTAAATTTCAATAAATTACACCCAACAAAATTAACGGTGCTGATGACGTCAGTTGGTACCGCTGAACCAACAGCCGATGTTAGGCGATGGCGCGTTCGAGCAGCCAATAGCATTTGCTAGTGCCCATCACGTCACAAAAATGGCTGATACTGAATTTTACGCACTCGAATTAAATGCATTAAAGTTTCATTTTGATATTAGGGTAATTAAAATGAGAAAATCAAAGATTATATTCACCTTATTATTACTCATACATGATGTCCTGATATCCAATAAGTATTTTTTTAAAACCCCTAGGGCTTGGAAGACCCTATTTCCATTCGTTTAAAATTCGACTAAAAACATTTACTTTACACACTTGTTGCAAAATAACTATTATTCCTAGTTACTATAAGACATAAGTGATTTATAACATTTGTTTATCTTTTTTTTAGTTTCGTGAAGTATAAACATAAAAATCACATTGTTAACGTCGACGGTAATTCCAATTTTACACATCGTAGTGCGATAAACTTATCTTGATATTTTTTTAGCTTTTAAAGATTATTAAGAACGAAAGTTACATTGTAATAATAAAGAATACCTATAACAACGCTTGTTGCCGCAATTTATTTGTCAATAAATTTTTGAAGAAATACAAATTTTTGATTATATTGACTTATGCAGCTCGCTTATTTGAATCTGAAGGTCCATTCACAATGGACTTAATCATAACACTGACATAAAAGAAACGTAATTCGCAAAGTTTAAATAGTATCAATAAATGGAAGACATAATGCCTAACGTAAAGTTGAATTCGGTTCATCTTTATGATTATGGTATGTGTAAAAACCAGTGACATTTGAAAGTTGAAATGTGGTAAGTTGTCAAATGAAATTTAAGAATAATATATGTATGATAATCAACAAGTATATATTTATTTTATGATTAACTTCATTTCAGTTCATTACAAAAATAAGAAATAAAGTAAATGAATTATAATTTATTTATTTTATAGGTTATTTTTCGATGATTCCAATAATTGTCTGAGATCGAAATTCTTTACCGTTCGTAATGCTTACGCAACATCAATAAGAAAGTATCCAAAATGATGAGTATTAAAATTCATTCATGTAAAACTAAAGTCCATTTCCATAGTATTTTTCAAACATTCGTTTCATTTTGCAATCTATTATTTATGTATTTTTGTGTAAGAAATAACTGCCAAAATAATTTGTAAATTTAATATTTGTAGTATTAATTACTGCTCTTTTATTTTTAATACCAATGAATTAATTTAATAAATCATTTCTGTGCATTTGTTTATTTGTACTAACCATTAATCTTCTTACCATTCAAGAACAGTACCTATAGTTTTGTTAGACGTAGTAACTGTCTTGAAAACCCAATGCCCGATCGTGCAAAATTGTAAATTAAGTATAAAGAACGGTAAGGCATTCTACCAATCGAAGACAATAAATTGTTATTATTATTATTATTATTATTGTACAAGATTGATATTTCTTACCGATCATAATGCGTATACTTTTTCTGCACGATAAAAATTAAATTTGTTGGAACATCAGTAAAAAAAATATCCAAAATGAGGTGCATTAAAATTAATATGAAGAAACTGCAAAAGTAATTCGATAAGTATAATTATTTATCAATAACTGTAGTATCAGTAACTGCAATTTTAATTTTAATAACAATAAATCATTTCTGTGCATTTTTAATAAATTTTCATTTACTTACCGTTTTGTATGACGTAGTAATGATTTTGAATGTCCGATCGAGCAAAAATAACTTTAGGACTTATTTCACCTTCTTATGAAAGTAGTTAGATATATGCATATTTTGCAAAACTAGATGTTTTTTTACCGTTTACCTGGAAATCGGTAAATAGGTAAAATACCAATGATCAAAATTAAAAGACATTTTTTGTCAAATAAAAGTTTTCAAATATTCGTTATTGCGTCGATCGAGAAAAAAATTTAATAAGCATTGCGGGCACTAAATATATTTAACAGTTTGGTTTTGATTTCCAAATCTTCCACCAGTAGAATAACTATACCCTCAAATACTCAAATTAATAATTTTGTTAGGTTTTTAAAGGAGATGACACGGATACTGTTTTATTATGGACAGATTATATTATAATGTAGTGTACAAACAAAATAGAAATGTAACATAGACAGTTTTATCTATTTGACTAGAATAATAACAACGATGAAGCTTATATATAAACAAGTGGACAGTTATCTCTGCAACATGGTCACAAATCAAGGCTACCAACAATACGACCCAAATTCACTAAATGCATCCCTTTCGGCAGTAAATAATTTACTGTTGTCCCGCTACCGCCAATTTTTAAATAATTTATCGGTTGATTTCGGCATTGTCCGGTATCGCTCGGTCGTGGACGGTTTAATTTCCGGTGGATGAGAGCGAGCATTGTGACGTCATGGGGAGAATTAAACTAGAAGGGGGCAGAGTAATGAGTATTGACTGTGACAACTTCACGCCCAAAATTTATTAGATTCTGTATCTCAAATATCATTCATATATGGAACTTGACACCAGTTTTTTTTTATTCATATGCATATAAACCTCATACAGCTGCCCTAAAAACACAAAATTGGTATTAAAATGGAAAAAAATATCAATATTTTCGACGTTGTTATAGATTTGACCCATTTTTTCAAATGTACTAATTTAAAATTTTAAAACTGAAGTGAAATATATCTTCTCGTTCATAAGATATTTACCTTGAGAATTTTGGTCCAAACATACATTTTTGGGCTTTCAACTAACAGATGGTAAAGATACAGATTCGGCGACTTCACTATTGGATTTTAAGAATTAAAAATACATATAGATAACAAATTTCATAATATTTTAACGACAGTTCTACAATTTCTACAAAGAATATATTTTTTATAAGAATGTTTAATAAAAATTATATCAGTTGGAATATTTAGAAAATTAGTATATTTATGTTTTTCGTCACAAGGACTTTATAGGAGGATTCGTCGAGGCTGTACCTCCCGCTAGTTTTGAGATATAAGGGAGGGTCTGTTTTGAGAAATAAAATTTGAAAAACAAATAATTTTAAAAAAATGTATGTTGACATTTTGAAAGGTGTTAATATTAAATTTTCAAACAGAAAGTCTATATATGGCTTCGTTCTAGAGATATTTATTCGAAAATTAAAATATTTATTCAACAAAAAAATTTTTTACATTACAATTATTACAAAACTGGTATGCATGCTTACATTTTAGGTATATACATATTTTAAAATAGAATATTGAAAAATATACTTCAAAATTTTAATACTAATAAAAAACCAGCTCCTTGTATTCCTCGGTTGTTTCGCATCTCGGGATACAAACTGGTGCTAAGTCAATAAAACTCTTCACAATCGTGGTAAGTATATACGAGTATATTATTTTTTTTTTACTACTAGCACTTAAAATCCAAACCTATTTAAATATTTTTATATTGATTGTTTATTAACATTGCTTTAGATTCTTGGTTTATTTATTTTTAGACAGTAAATTTATATTGTGAATCTATAGTGTCAAACGTACTCATTATCAGCTAAAATTATTAATTTTACAAAGTTACTAAATAAAATTGTAACAAAATCTCTATAAACTACCGTAAAAAAGAATATCTTGAATTTACACCCCAATAAAATTGATACTGATAACTTTGTAGGTGCATTAATTTTGTTAATGTTCCTGAGGCTACAATTGATCACGTCATAAACTTGGGTAAGATGTGTGATCATTCTCATTACCATAAGAAAAAAGAAAGAGGACACAAATTTAAATTTAAACAAGCAGAAATTTTAGAATTTTATAAAATTTCTATAATAATAGATTATTAAAAGAAACCTTTGTGTATAAATTTAATTAAGAATCAAAATGTAAATCAACAAAATGATTATAAAAACAATTTAAATTTATTTAAAGCAATTTCAATAATTTTCTTAATTCTCTTAATTACATTCAATTCATATTCATTACTTCTTTTTGCATATGGTTTATCTCCTTTTTTAGGATTTTTTTATTTATTTATTCGTATTGGTACTTTTCAGTGTCTCTTAGTTTTTATTTCTCACGTTGCTTCTTCACAGTAATGTCGACTTCCACAACAATGACACGTCTTACTCAAGTTTATTATGTGATTCAGTGGCGTAGCTACATGTTGCTCTTAGTGGGAATTCTACCAATGGTTTAGTTTAGACCTTATTTTATTGGAATGGTTGCCCTGGTTCGTATATTTTTTTTCAAGGTATAATTATTTTCATTTAGCAAGGGATACTAATCCCAAAACAACCCCTTATCTACGCCACTGACGGACATTAAAAAAATTAATGTACCTACAATGTTAACAATATAAAATTTATTGCGGTGAGAATTTAACACAATCTTTGGTAAGGTAGTTTAGTGAATTTGTCACAATTTTGTGTAATAACTTGCCCAAAATAATAAATAAATGTTATTAAAACAAAATCAACATTTTGTTTACACCACGGATTCCTAAGACCATTTTCAAAATTTTCATAGGTAATACAATAAGACCCATGAATTTATCGGAAAAATTTACGAATAGTTGTTGCGTAGTAACAGACAAACGAGTGTCAAAAATGACATTTAGATCAACACAGCCAAGCTGGAGTGATTTAAGAGTCATTTTTGACCCGAGTTGTGGTTAGGTCGTAGGAATTATGAGTAAATTTTACCAATTAAATTCATAGCTGGAGTTATATTTGCTTCATTATTTCACGAATGACAACAGTTCAAACATAAAATTTTTGATATCAACAAAATGTAACCAAGACTATGACACTGTGGTTTTATCAAATTTCTTCACTGAAAAACTACATATAGCCATCAAATGAAGCATTCTGATTGGGTGAAAATTACGTGTGTCCAATAATCAAAGTTAAACAACATTGTGTCCAGACTGAACCTACAAATGAATCAAATAATATTTGAACTTAAAGTTTTGAGTTCCTATAAAAAGTGATAGTAAATAGTAAACAGTAGTGAAAAACAATTTCTCATGTGAAATAAAGATAAATATTAGTAGAAATTCTAGACTAATAGTGAAAAAAAAATCTTTAAGGAGCAATGGCGTGAGGTGAGAAGTAATGTGCTGGCCACAATTTTTTTTTAAAATAAGGTAAGAAAAGTGAGCATATAGAAGGGTAAGAAGAAATAAAGATGAGAATGTTACCTGCTGCTGTAGTACTCGAAGAAAGCTACCAATATCTCCAAAGACCGGGTAACAGCAGCCCACATGGCTCATGGCCAGCTGTCGGAGTCACGTATGCGCGCGCATCAGGCTCAGTGACGTCACGGGCGCGGGTTCAAACTCGGCGCGCGCCCGTCGCGTCCACGGCACTCTTTGTGATACTAATTGTAAGGCATTCTCGACGATGACATTGTCACTTGCGTATAAAAATACTAGGAAAAATATAGCTTTGTGAATATAAAAATCTTCCTATTCACGTACACGGTGAGTTCATTATGTCAACTGCAATAAAACCAAAGCTGATGATGTGCTTAAATTAAAATGCAGCAATTATAACTACGGGATGGAAAATATAGATGTGTGCGAGCAAACCATTCCAAATGTGACAAAAACAAAATTAAGTTAATTTTAAAAATATAACAGTACCAATCATAATAAAAAGCAGGGGTATTTATAATAATTTATAAATTATATTCAATATATTTAAAGTATAAAATATTGCAGCATATACTATATATAAACCTAATGTTATTAACTAATATTGATCAACATATGAAAAGAGCAATTATTATTTTTATATGTTTTATAACAATATATAACTATAAATATCACTTTCAGGGTATCAGGATTTCCAAAAGAATGATAGAATAGAGTACTTGACAACAATGTAGAAATATAGAACTATGTTTTATTGAAAGTTTATGATGCAAAATGTATATATTATTTTTATATTTCATAAATACTATTCCTAGAAATAAATCAACAAAATCATTACTATCTTAGGAATTTTTTGTATATATTAGACTAGTTTAAATAGTTTTCTTATAATAAAATACTATATTTTATGGAAAAAAAAAATTTTATAAACACTTTTAAAAATATTCTCAAATACCCTATTAGCAATATACATATTTCAAGAAATATATGTACCTATATACTCTAAATTATTTATTGTACTATTCTTTAATAACAAGCTTATTATCAGAAAGTAAACAAATTAATAATAGTAGGAGTCCCGCATTAATTTTATTACACTACATATATTTATTAAAAACTGACAATCATTTGTTTTCTTCGGACATCGCCAGAGTGTAATAATATCCGAAAGGACGATACGATTATCACTATTATATTTTAATAAATGTGAATAAACAACCCGTCAGTTCAAATTTCCATTTTTTTTTATAACAACTCAATAAAGAAAAATGAAGAAATAATTTTATTAAAAATTGTAACAATCGTTTTGTCCTTTTCGATTCCGCTTGAGTAGGTATATTAATATCCGAAATTACGAAACATTCGTCACCAAATGTGCATCAATTAATTGAAAGACAGGCGTAGAAAATGTTGCAGAATATTTAGCGTTTTGTTTGTAAACACAAAAAAACATTTTGTTTTCGTTGTCAAAAATAACTCAATTGTTATTTTTACTTATATGTAAAAGCAACACTGTAGAAACGTAAAATGTCCCGAGATATAACAAAGTACCGTAATCATCTGTCATTTTTGGGCAAACCAACCCGTAAAATTTAAAATATTAACCTTCTTATCATTTTTACTTCCTGTACGAAATAAAGGAAAATTTTCAGTTTTCCGATTTCAACGGAAATGTCCATTTTGACTATCTTTAAATCCATTTGACTAGTGTCGACGTGATGTTTGTATAACATAGCATCTAGTTGTGCATATCCCTTTTTTATTACAATGGGCAGTGCCAAAAGGGCACTTTGCTCGTAGTGATTTTTTGAATTTTTCGCATAACTTATAAATGTTATAATATTTAGTTATGCGCCTCCATTTTTGGTTCTAATCCGTCTTTTCAAAAGGGCACTTTACTTTCGGGAAAAATTTAATAATGCTTTTTTTGTTAATAAATTGACGATGATAACCGTCACTATATACCTCGTGAAAAATATAGTAAAAAAAAAACTGAAAAAAGATTTTGACCGATTAAAATAATTTTGTGTAGTTAATTCAATAAGGTATAATGATGAACACGTAATAAAAATTTTAAAAGATGATCCATTTCGAAAGGAAAGTTCAAAGAAATGAAACGAATGGAAGTTGAAGAATGATTAGACGTGCCTTAGTATGATTCCACTTTCAAATGAAATAGGTTTAAATGAAGTACATCAAAAATGTGTATAATTTAGCGTACAAGGAAGTCATGTAGTATCCACATAAGATTTTTTCTATTTCTTTACTAATTTTACAGTTCAATATACAACAATCGAGTATTTTTTTGTAATCTTTCAAACTTTATCACATGTAGAATTGAAAACGCCAGGTAGATTACTTTTCTCGTATGTCAAATTACTGTCAATTTACGTGGCTAAGTTCTTATATTACTGTCATTTTTTGACAAATATATAGTTATCTCTCTTTAATTTATGGACTCTACCGATAGCGGTACTTTGTTTATCATTGATTTCTTGCTGATTTTTCTTAAATTATAGATGAAAACAAGAAAAATATTCGTATATCTACAAACATATTAAAAAAATAATAGGTAATTAAAAAATTTCTTTCTGCAACTGCCAAAAATTTTGACATTTTTGCATTAATTTTTAGGTGTAAAGTATCTTACTTTTTCATTTGTTACGTTTTTAATACATTACCATGACAACTATGCAAAACCGTGAAAACAATTTTTTTCACGATTTTAAAAACTTTTGTTCACGGTTATAAATAACTATTTAATTTTTGTAAAGAATTTTCATTTTCCTTTACTTATAAAAGTAATTATGATAGTTTCGTAAGATAAGCATAATTTGATTTTTTTTTATTTTAACCATAATTGTGTTTATAATACGTTTGAATAACTTTTTTGACTCAGCAAATCTCGTCAAAAAGTAACATTCTTACATACCAAAAACACCTTGACGTTCTTAATACAAAAATAACTATTTTGTTTTTTTTTCTGTGGGCTTTTTTCCGTTTGTATGTTATGGGAAAGTGAATAAATATGGCATGTTCTGGGCGGCGTAAAGGCGCGTGTACACATGCCGTAATCGCGCGATCAAAGCTTCGGCATTTTGTATTCCAGGGCTTTCAGCCGTCATCTAACTATCTTATCGTCCGGGCTGCGATCAATGATTCCTTTTGAAGTGCCACGTGATCGCTCGCTACCAGAGGCAAAGCAGACGTCCAATGGACACTAATACATCATTATAAGATCCGAGCTCATCCCTATGTCAGATAAAAATAGATACAGCCGCGGTTAAATATCGTTACATCTCGGCAGAAAAAAATCAAACTCGTCTGGGGGTATGTTGCCACATGGCTAAAAACGCAATCATGTAATGTGGGTCACATTCTACTTACAACTCATAATAGAAATAGTAATAATCGGAATGAATTCTGATATAATTTTTTTATATTTTTTCAATAAAAGTAAACTTAAAGAATATGTAGCTACTCATATCTATAAACACACTACAAACTCATTTATTGTAGGTAATATTATCGATAGTAATACCACTAGAGGTGTCACTTGGTAGGATATTTTTTTTATTTATATGAACACTTGGTTGCTTAACAATTTGTTGAAAAGATTTTGACAGAATAAATCTTTGAAACAAATTGCCACCAATAACCAAGTGTGAATATTTATAAATAAATTTTCCACGCTGAAAATCTGACCTTGAGTGTTATTTGTCAAAATAATTCCACGATTGGTGGTATTAAAGTAAAAAGACATAGCAAAAATATTGAAAACAATGCGTTACCATGAGGAAGGTAAAGAAAAAATATCCAATTATCCACTAGCATTTTCTATTCCTTCCTAGTAGTAGAATTATCATATATTTTAATATATACTTCTCGTATATACCATAACTAAAACTAGCGCCGTTTCATAAACCGATTCTTACAATATAACTATGTACGGCGTGTGTAAATTAAGTAATAAGACTGGCAACGTAGCGTTCGATCTGGTTCACTAAACTTGAGTTCTTTTGACTTTTTCGTCTTCCCGAGATTGAAAAATCATCTCGAGGTAACACATTTTGTAAAATTTCAAAACATTTACACGGCTGTAACCGAACAGCTGTAGGTGATTCCAGTATCCGAGTTCCAACATTGCCATGATTATATAGGAAAAACTTTCTCCAGCACTGTGTGACTTCGCAAGAAAGTTATTTTGAGTAAAACAATATGGAATTGTAATTGTAATTATCAATCTTAAATCACTTTATTTAAAGCAGTGATTTAAATCATATTGATTTTTTTAATCATTGATTTAAATCACTTCTTCAGCAATTGTTATTTAACATAACATATTTACGAAAATGCGAGAATACTTTCAAGAATTACTGCAAGTCAGTTTTAATTTCATCGGTAAAACGACTTTACTGGTATATTATTTCGTATTTATAAAGCATAAAATTTTTGCACTAATGTGTTTTAATTTTGAAATATTAATTTCATGTATTTATATTTGAGTCAAATTCACTATTGTCACGGTTTCTTACTGATGCTTTTTTTTTAATATTTTCAAAAGATGTTAACCTTTACAGTAAACTTTTTATAAAAATTAAATATTTCTACTTTCATTTAAGAAGATTCTGACTGCATAAATTTTGCTTAATGTGTTTTGAAGAGTCAAAGTTGCGCGAGATAATGAACAAATAATGCAGCATCATAACACTGACCATACTGATCATCTCTTTTAATTGGCGGGCGCATTTTTATAAATTTTACTTCCATAGAACAAATCATTGTGGACACAATTCTACTTCTATTTTTCTGACTGTTATAAAGATTGGATAAAAATATGGCTGGAAAGTATGTAGCCTCATCAAGACTATAAACACGTTCATTTATTGTGGGTCACATTTTCTGAAAATGAGATTTCACCTAGAAGTTGAATACGGTAATTTTAGACAAACGAGCTATAAATCAATTACTCTTGATAGAAAGTAATTACGCTTAAGAAGTTTCACAATTTCATTACAGATGATTGACACTCAAAAATAAAGCTGCAGTATTGAGGCAATAAAGAAAATTAAAAGCGTATTAAAAATTAAAGAGAACTTGGGACGAAGAAGATAAATAATGTGGAAAACTCTAATGTAATTTAGTAATGCATAATAAAAAGATCTTGTTGATTATTACATTATGCTTTCACGAGGAATTCATTTGAGAAATTTCATGTTTTTCATGTTTTCCACTGTTTCATTAATTATTACACCTAGAAATTTGCTTACTTCAACTTTAATTGTAATTAAATTAAAATATATATTCTATGTTATTACTGCTTTATTTTATATGAAGTATGCCTGAAGGATATGTTAGCACATTTCTACAGAGCCGTAACTAGGGTTTTGAGCGCCAGTGGCAAAAATTTTATTTGCGCCCCTACAAGTCAAGAAAATTTAAATGAAAATCAACTTCTGATAAATAATTATTTTATTCTGAATATACATTGATTCGAAAAATTAACGCACCCGATATTAAAATTTAAAATTCTCGATAAATTTCATTGATATTTCAGGCACTTAAATTTATGTTGAAAGAAACTTGCATTTGTGTTCTTAACAGGGTATATTGAATCTCATTTGCCTTTATTTTACTTTGTTAATCTTTACTAAAAGATGAGGAATATATTTAGTTGAAATTTTGATTTAATGCGTTAATTGTGGTCTGAATTTTTCTACGCCCTACTGATAGAAGTCAAGCCGAACTGTACTTCAAACACAAATCAAACGCAAAATTAGAAAATTAAAAAAAAATAATGTATGCTAGCAGCACTTGAAAATGGTTGAAATTACCGCAGAAGGATAGAAGTTTGGCGTATCCTATATACCGGTTCTTCAAATAATTTAGAGGTATAGAGAGTCTAATAGTTATTCCAGAAAACCTGGACAAAGCCAAAATTGTGCAAAAACCCTTAGCCAATACCGTTTCTTAAAAATTTCTTCCTTAAGACTATGTGCTACATTCCGAATTCAACATTCAGAAAATAACATCATCATAATTTAATTTGTTAGCTATTTTTCAGTGAAATTTTAGTTATATTTGTCAGTCTTTCTTATCCAGTAGATGACCGAAAGAAAGGTTGAACAATATCCGATTTGTAAAAAGAGCGTTCACAAATTAATTTAAAAAACAGGTTATATTTGATCTAAAACCATATAAATAATTAAAATTTTGCGCCCCTAAGAATATTGCGCCCGTGGCGTGCGCCACCTTTGCCACGCCCTAGTTACGGTACAGCATTTCTATAAACACATCCTTGTATTGTCATATTTATTCATGCATATGTTAATTATTTTATTGATTATTATTTCCTGGAAATTTGTATTAGAAGTACAAATGAATATCGGAGTAAACACATTTGTTTCTTGCCATGTTTCATTTGCGTCAGGACAAGGAGTTAGACCCAAATTTTTTTTTCTTTTTATTTTTCTTTTTAAGTTGTTCACCATTGCTATCTCGAAAACTATAAGATCTGTGAAATCAGTTAAAATAGAAAACAATTTCTATCTTGCAAGACTATATCAATAAGCATAATTTTTTTTTCAATTAATGATTTCCAAAGTATGAGTTCCAACTTTGATATTTTAAATGGGACCATATATTTTTTTGTACTTATTCGATAGAGCATTTTATTCTGAATTCAATGATAAAATGTTTGCAAATTCTTAATGAAATTTTTTATTTTGAAAAAAATGTATGTTAAATTATGTATATACAGGGTGGTGACTCGAACACCCGAACATAGAAATTTAACTGTAAAATCATATTTTCCAAATTCTCTGCTTCCCTAATTATTTGACGCAAAAAAGTATCAAATAATAGTTGTAGAACATAAAATTTTGTTTCTGAATTAGGGCTCGAAAAAAAGTAGATAGATTGATTTTTGAGAAGCATAGTATCGATTAATTGAATTTAGACTTTTGATAATATAATTTTATCGTCGACTTTTTCCATTAATTAGACTTTGTTGACTTTTGTGTTTAAATAACTATATGGACTTTTAGATTTCAATTTCGACTATAATTTCGTTTTTTCGATTACCTGAAACTTTAAAATCTTTTTAAATTGTTTTGCCCTTAAACTTTTATAATATTTTTTTTTATATTTCATACAAAATGAATTTTCAGCTTCATAATAGGAAAAAATATTACAAGACTAAATCAGAGATTGCAACAATGATTATATATTATAGAAAGCGATATTTGAAACTTTCTTATGCAAAGTTTACAACCTTTTATGGTGGGTTGGGTAGCTTAGTGGTCAGGTGTCAAAAATTATTCGATATTAAAATTATACAAAGTACATTTAAAATGCATTTTTATTTGAATACTTTAATCCAGATTTAAAATATAATTAGGAAACATCTTGAACGCAAATTTTGATTTTTGACTTTTTTAAAATAGTTGACAATTTTTAAAAAATTTGGAAATCCACTTTCTGTGTTAGTCTGCCAATCCCCAGTCCTACAGCAGACATACATGTTATTAAGAATTTTGATAAAAGGATTATCCAGTTACTACATTAGATTTTGTGCCACCTTGATGATGAAAACAACAGTTGTTATTGTTATTTGCGAGATAACTTCGATGT
Source organism: Stenolophus ochropezus (assembly GCA_035578165.1). Taxonomy (NCBI): domain Eukaryota; kingdom Metazoa; phylum Arthropoda; class Insecta; order Coleoptera; family Carabidae; genus Stenolophus; species Stenolophus ochropezus. The sequence goes on along the minus strand of JAQOWZ010000002.1, from coordinate 45,840,700 downwards.
TAATTCAAACATACATATTAATAGAGCCTCGTCAGACAAGATCCTCAAACCCTTGTATCTGACGACCTGAAGCTTGTGTAATAATTCACCCAGTCGTTGATTTTTGACTTTTTTAAAATAGTTAAAAAATTTTAAAAAATTTGGAAATCCACTTTTATTTTAGTCTGCCAATCCCCAGTCCTACGACAGACATAACATGTTATTAAGAAATTTGATAAAAGGATTATCCAGTTACTACATTAAATTTTGTGCCGCCTTGATAATGAGAACAACAGTTGATATTGTTATTTGCGAGATAACTTCGATGTTAATTCGTACATACATATTAATAGAGCCTCGTCAGACAAGATCCTCAAACCCTTGTATCTGACGACCTGAAGCTTGTGTAATAATTCACCCAGTCGTAGCAACTTTTCCCGGCCGGTTATTTCCCCAAACAAATGAGATTTTCACCTCGAATATTTCACGGCGCGAAGAGGACATTACGCCGACGGCTGCTTCCTGAGCGACATATTATTTCAAGGCACACTTGATACCGGGCTCTAGGCACGTACTCGTTGCTAGGTAGCGATTTTTATTGCCCAAGTTTGGGAATTAGGTTAGCATAGGTTATGGAGGTAAAACGAGAAGTGCAGATGTTTGCGAGCTAACAGCAGATTTTTCAATTGAAAACTCTTACTTGATTAATAAACTAGTTCTACTTTTATTGCTGATGCAGCAAAGTGCATGAAAATCATTTTTAAGAACAGAAATTGCGTTCCTTTAATATGCGTCCCATAAATAATGAGGTAAGGTGGGAATATTTCCATCGAGGAATATCTCCCGCTTGTCAATATTTAGATAAAGGAGGTTATTGTTCTTGGTAAAAAATAGTTTTTTATGGACTAGGTCAATTATTTCTTGTTACAAATTGTATTAGTATAAATCTTTGTATTAGTGAGATAACTAGAACTTAGTATAGTCCGATAACTGAGAGAAGAAGCCACCGCCGTAGTATGAGCAGTTACAACTTCTAAATTTATTAAAAAATTGTATTTGTTATAAAAAAGTATAATAGTCCAAACATCATTTTACATAATAATAATAAAAGAAATTTAATTTAGAAAAAATAAATTTATTGCATTCGGTATACAATGTTGGCGACAATTGCTGTCATTTTGACAGGTTGACAGCACTTGGTTTTTATTGAAACACATAACCACAAAACAATGTATGTGTATAAAAATTAAAAATATTTGTACAGAAATAAAAACAAATTAGTGATTTTTAGATTTTCGTACAAAGTATTATACAAATCTCTTTCGTGAAGTTTTTTTCCCAGATTCGTTCAATTGCAGCTCGCGCAACAAAACACTCCCCTGGAAAATAACGTTCCACACTTGATACGTAAATAACCATTGTGATTGTCATAACAACTGCTCTATAATGATTGGTTATGACTGACATACCTGTAGGTTTGTTCTAACTAGATATTCCTTACGGTTTGTGATTAGTTCATGTATCGTAGTTTGGTGCGGACTATGGATAGTCCGGACCATGTTTTTGTTGAAACGAATTACGGACTGATTCTGTACTGTCAATTGTGTTAGGCTAGTTTTAATTCTAACTTCAAATATGTGTATAGTTAATTGGAACAAACTTTATGCTTTGGTTTTTGGTTTGGTTAGGTTAGAAAAAAAAGATATTTATTTTTGGGGCGAGAATTGATAAACAATGTCGATAATTTTATGAAGAAAGAGGCTGAAGAAGGGATTACTATCTCAGTAGAAAATCAAAGGTTTATATATCTTTCTTAATTAGTAACTGTTCAATAATATATTGTTAAAGTTTTAACATAATATTGTGTTACGGAATACATTATTTTATTTTCTCTTCAGAAAAAAAAAACTTTGGTTGCGATTGGAGTTTCTAGATCTACATACCAAACAATTTCGAAGGAATATCAAAGAAGTTAATGGTCTGGTCCTACTACTTAAATGGTACCCCACTAGGTTTTAACTAACAGTGACATAATTAGGCTACGTCATCAATTTCGCGCATGTTATCTATGGCCCTATTTATTTGGGAAATTTTAATCCATAACTGATCCTGAACTTACCCGTGTTGGTACCAAATAAACAATGAAATTTTACAGTTGGTGAAAATTTTAAGCGGTAAAGTTGTTATTTGTTGAAGTTATTTATTTAAGTTTTCCGTTTTAATCTATAAAGATACAACTTCTATCAAGATATAGAAAGAGAAAGCAAAGTGTAAACAAAGAAAGAAAACAGATTCAACTCAACAACACAGCAAAATAGCTGGGTGAGTTTGGTCAGATTGAGATCAGTTCTGGGTTACTTTAAACGTACCAAGTAAACAGAATTAACCTATACCAGGTTACTTACAAGATCCAAATAAATACGGCCTATGACGATAATGTCTACTTCTCTCAGTAATCGGAAGAACAACTGATCAAGAAAACTTTGTCATCTCTTTTATTAACTTGAGGTTAATCTAGATATCATCCATTTATTTCGCTAATTTAAATTTGAAACCATAACGGACAATATAGAGAAAAGAAAAAGATAAATAAATAACAAGTTTTTGATGTGTAGCACACGAAAAAGTTTTAATTCCAGCCTCCATCAATATATCCATGAAATCGTTTTAGAATCTGGCGTCTTCCAATTTCTCTGTGGCAGGTTTGGATATGATTGGAGCAGTGATATGGGTTGAAAGGGAGGACGACATTTGATCCTGAGGGTGGAAGCCTTTCTGCACCCTTCCATTTCTCTTATTCATGTCACTGTCCGTTTAACCACTAACCACATATTGCAATCCGGGCTACTTTTATATGCAAAAAAGCTCATCATTATAATTGCTATAAAAACATCAATACAAAAACACCTCTTTATTTACATTTAAACAAAAAAACACACTTATTATATATTTATAAATTCATTTGCGTTACTTTTGTTATTTGCGGACGACAAGTTATTTAGTGAAACAAAAGAGGGTTTTACTGCATTAAATATGTCATAAGATGATCTATCAAATTAGAACGACATGAAACCATTAAGGCTTCACACTTCCAAATGTAAAATTGAGTGAGTCTAGGTCACGGACATCTTTAATTTTCTTTATTCGGCTATGATAAAGTTAACGAATCGAACAATGTTGCCAAACAATTTGAGAAGTGCCGAGATTTCTAGAGAGAGTTTTTTCCGGAGATATACTCCGTGTGTTAAAATGGAAGAAAGACGTTTCGAACGTCCCAATTACTATTTTGTAAAGAATAAAACTGTTCATAAATTTAAATTTAAATAATTATTTCCAAAAATAAATCATGGCTACCAGTATTTACTTAGGATTACATCTGAATTAAAATTCCTATATTTCTGAAAAGGTACATTTTTAGACACTTGTTGTATATACATTTCGATTTATTTTGACTTCTTCTCCATGTCATATAAATCTTGAACCCTTATTTTTTAACATCCTTTATGTAAAGTTAAAGATGTTCGTGACCTAGACTCACTCATAATTTTACATTTGGAAGTTTGAAGCCTTAATGGTTTTATGTCGCTTTAATTTGATAAATCATATTATGACTTATTTAATGCAGTAAAACCCTTTCCCGTTTTTGTTTCGAATGAATTTATATATTTAAAATAAGTGCATTTTTGTGAAAATGTAAGTAAAGTATCTCTTCCAGAAACAAATGGACCTTTCATTTTAATAAAGTGTGGATAAATTAGGAAAACAAGTCGTCAATAAGACATTTGAGTGCTATTTTCAATGCTATTCCCTCTAATATTGATGTTTTTGTTGTCTCTAAATAAATAATTAACACTTTAGGAAAAGTTTTACCCACTAGCTTAAATTTTAAGCTATTCTTAAACAAAAAAAATTTTACTGATATGTTGAATAGTCCTTTTGAAATTGTAGTCAGAAATAATATTGTTTATTTAAAAGAAACTGAATTTAAGTAACATAAGCATCATTATGTGATGTTCCAAAACAAAATTTAATTGTTCTACGAAATAATTATAGTTTTAATATAGAGTTTACCCATGTGGTGTTATTTTTATCTTCGTGCTAACATAAGTTTTGTAATCCAACTTCCAAAAACATTCTGATATATGAGCAACTGGAGCTAAACACCAAACGTAACGTAGACAGTTGTGTGGGAAAATAAATAGCAAGAAAACGCGGAAGGAAGACAAACAACGTTAGTCATTGTGTGAACTATTCTCATCAAGATTATCTCATGTCAAGCTTGTTTTTCTTGTCACCTTTTTCTCTTTTCTTCTGCCAAATACTCACGAAACACAAAATGTTTAGACGAGGGATAAGAGAAACTTAAAACTACACAAGTAAAACAATTGTCATTTCTTATAAATCATTCGCAATGTGCTATAGTTATCTAAGCTACAAGGCATGTAAGTATATTATAACCTTCAAGGTATGAACTGAGGTGGAGCTTGTGGAGCTTCGGTTCAGTTATCGTACGAGAATAAATACATTTTGCGACACCTACAGCTATTAACTTCAAATAATGTTAAAATATTTGTAAAACATGGGTACAGTTCACAGTTACTTATTTGTAACTTTTTATAGTTAATTTTTTCGTTGCTCAAATTTAGGATTTCATCAAGTCAAGTAGCTTGATGTTTTATTTTGAATTACTTGAGACAACCTAAACATCAAGCTTTTCTTAAATTGAGTACTTCACTTGATTTTCTATCTTAGTTACTTGACTTGATATCAAGTAATTTCGAGCTACTTGATGTTACTTGATAAACAGATAACATTTTAAATTTATTACTAGAATTAGAATTTAGTGAGGGGAAAATGTAAAATAACTGATGTGAAGTGAGCGAGAACTCGGATTACCTACGAATATTTTATTACATCGTAGTTATCACTTATTATATTAATGTACACTCCACCATTTTGATTCCAAAAATTGATAGAAATAATTGTAAATAAAAAACGTATCGTAAAGGATATAGTAATTACGCATAGTCATGCTTTTACTGCAATTTTTATTATGCGACAAAGAGTAACATTTTTTTTATTTATACCAGCATCCTCAACTCCTGTTGAAAGATAATTTTCCAGAGTTGCTCCAACTACTACAAAAACTCTCAATAGTTTAGATGTTAACTTTATGAAAAACCTCATGTTTATTTGTATTTTCTTATCTTTACATTATTTTTGGTAACAAGATACAAATTACAATTATTTATGATTTGGTTGTGTAAAGAAAAGCCTTTATTAAATATCTCATTGAGATTTTTTAAACTACATAATATAATTTAATATTATTTTTATTGTAAACAGTATCTTCTAAAGTAAATATAATTTTAAATTGGATATGAGAAACATATCGATATGTGTGGTGCATTAAGGGGTTGAGAAATAAAAAAATGATGAAAAAGAATTGCAATATTGTAGAAGGGAATTGCCATTCCCGTATGATATTTTCATCGAAGATTCAGTTTCTCGTTTTGGTTGCAATTTGAATAATTCCCTTCGTGTTTGCAGGTCGGAATTACCTGAGATATCTGTCAGGATATCTGAAAATATTAGGGAAAATAGTGTTTTGGGATCTGACATCGCAATTTTCGTTAGCGCCAGTCTATCTGTTTATGTAAATTTCCAAAATGCAAAAAATACAGACGACTGAAATTCAATTTCTTTAACAATCTGAATCTGGCGGAATTTACATTTTGCGTTCGGAACGCATTATGCGAATTTGCCTTCCACTTCCCTATATACGAAAAGTAGTTATTAATACATTAAGTCATCATTGTTGGGGTATTTGTTAACGTCCCGGCTTTTCAATTCAAGTATTATGGGTTTGAATCCCTTCATTCGATTGCTTATTATTCAGAAGTTGAGCGGTCGTCAAACATTAGAGAAAAAAGGTTGTGTAATAACCTCGCATTGTAGCTGTTGATTTTTGAATTTTATTTGGTAGTAGAATAGTCTTGATTTCAGGTAATATATGGAGAAAGACGTATTCTTTTCGTCTTCGAGCTTGTTTTCGGAAAAGTTACAGGATCACTGGATACCAACAGTTGGGTATTTTAGCGTACGTGAAGAAACTGGTAAATATAGAATTTTAATAGGACCTCTAGGATTTGAAATATCTCTTTCTTGTTTCGACCATCGACTGTTGCTGATGTCTTGACTCAACGTCAGACCTACCTTAGTATTTCTGAGTGGAATAGCCAAATAGTTGTTTTACTACGTATAAAGGCTCTTTCATCGTGCTCTAAAATTGTAAGTGGTCAATCGTTGTAGTCTTTGTGAATTCGAACGTAATTGTAAATCGATGTAAAAAAGGTTTTAAAAATTGATTGTACATTAGGGAATAAAAATTTAACATTTACAAAAAGTTCAAATATGCGTTGTTGTTTACTTTAAAATTATAAATATTTTTGATTGCGGTTGATTATTAAAATTTATATAATTTTGTTACCCTTAAAACATCTACTTGTTTGATTCAGCCCAGGACATTTCAATCGCTATCTTTGTTACGTGAAAGCCAACGCCTAGTTTAAATTCTATTGTTTTAATGAGATTTCCTTGCACTAATTTGACAGTCTGCTTCTATCACGGCATAGTTTTAAATAAAGTGGTGGGAGCGACTATCTTTACTCTTGTCTTTTAGTCTCAAATAAAGTTTTTCGTTAATAATAATAAAAATAATAATCACATTTGTTATACAAAATAATCTAAGCAAAATTAACTGGTAACAATATAAAATATGATATACAAATTAAATAATTTACAGGACATTAGTTGTTCTATAAAATGAAAGGTCATATTTTTACGGTGGATTTTAAGTATTTTGATATGTACCAGATTTTTTCTTTGATGAAATGAATTTATTTATATATTGGGTTCTGATTAAATCGTAATTATCTGAAAAGTTCCAGAATTTTAAAAGGAATATCATTAGTTAAATAATTCTGTCTTGTTATATATGTCTGAAAATAAGAATTATAGGATGAATGCAGTATTCTGCTATACATTTGTTTTAATTTCAGAGAAAAATAGAAAATAGGTCGACTTAGTTAAAAATTCCCAAAAAACATGTTGAAACGTCAAAACAATCGCATATGTACAAATTTACACTGTTGTCAAACATATTTTTTCCTAATTTGTTACTACCATCACTCTTATTTATTATCGACATCGGTAACATTTAAAGTGTAGCTATTGTCTTACCAACACTTGTTATAAGTATATAAAGCAATTTACCAATACTCGCTTCAAACATAGTCGATAGTTAAAATTAAGCTACATCGATTAATATAAGCTATGAGTTACATGATAGAGCCGATAAAGTGCTAAATTTCTTTTCAGGCGATCGTACATGTTACATTTGAAATATTGTAGTAGTTGCAATAGAATATGACAGCTTTGGTAATAGGTGAGAAGAAGCTACCCTAGTGGCTTTTCATTATTTCCGAAGAAGCGTCAGCCTGTGCGTGGTTGGAATAAATTCCCGTAAAGCAAATAAACGAAATTTTTTACACCATCCCTTCAATTCAACAATATTCCAGTACGCGTCAAGTAGAATAAAGAATCTGTACAGAACATCAAACGTTAGACGTCATAGTGCTTTATACCCTGAAACGTGTTTGTAATACAATAGCACAGGCGCCAACCGAACAGAATAAAATAACTGAATCAAAGGTACGTAGCTGGCTTACGACCGCTACAATGCTAAATTACTGAACATCGCAAGTGCAAATGCACGAGACAAAGATGAACACGGTGCAAATAGGGGTTTGTGTCACGAAGTATGATGACAGTGTCTATCTCCTTTTACTCTGTTTTTGTTAGGTGTGTACAAGACATGTATGTATGAAGCTCATTTATATTAGCACGAAGTACACAACCAGAAATGCAACAAATATAGCTGTAAAATATTGGTGGTTTTTTGAACGAAAAGTTATACTATTTAGCTTAGATCAGGTATAACAGAGAGATATGCCACACTCCTATAGCTACGTAGGTACTACTGAGCAAGCAAAAGACGTATGGTAGAGAATCGCCTAACAGTCAGCTGCGTGAGAACAATCCGCCAGCTGAGTAGTGCACACTTACAGTTAGACGAACGAAATATTGGTCATAGTGTTTTGTCACCTATCCTCATTATTTGTTTCGTTGAGTTTTCCATATAACTACTCCACTGGTCCACTGTTCTCAAACAGCTGGCTGCAAGCGATTTTAAACCTTAGATCTTTCGACAATATATTTGGGCAATGCCATATCTCTATGTTATACCTCATCTAAGCTATTTAGCAAAGCATTGATGTTTTGTGTTGTGACCAGTGACGTCGCCAGCTAGTTTTATTTGGGTGGGCAAGAAAAAATTCTTTCGCCTACTGCCCTCGTACATATATTCTTTATTTGTTTTTATTAAATATAGTAGCACGTTTTGTACTAAATTTATATCAATTATGTAATTTTTAGCCGAAGGTTCAATATTATCATAATTTTTTTTTTTACTTTTATGATGCAATGAAATTTAGGTAATTAAATAATGCGAGCAAACCGGTAATTAACTTCATTTATAATGTGTGTTATCCTTAAAATCCTACCTATGTATCTTCACTATCTATCACTTCGCCCGTATAAAATCCTTCAATTTTGATAGAAGCTTTATTTTCCACTTCTTTTCCATTGCAATTTCTGCTTGTCTCATTACAGGTAGTTACTGCTTTGTGATTTATCAGATCTTAGTCAGATTTCCCCTTTTATTAAATTCAAAATTATTTTAAATGAGGCAATTGAGTGGGCACCTGGGTAGGCACAGCTGCTTTCAGGAAGGACAAGTGACCACCCTGGTCCACCCCTCATGTTCGGATATGTAAGTTATATCCACACCACAGAATAGTTATATACAGAAGCGACACTCCGTGTCGGTACCTTTCATGTTACCCTATTCAGTTCTATGATCTTGAAGCATTGTGTAGACCTTTAAATTTGTAACCTTCCCCTATCTCTATCTAAGATATGAGGAAACTTTCCGATTTTAAACAATGAGCCCTTTAAATTTGTGCACATTCCCCATCTCTCTCTAATTCTCGTTTCTTTGTCTTACTGTCGCTTCTGTATAAATCTATTATGTGTCAATGTGTCCACACCATGTAGGATATGAAATTCACTGCCAACATCAAATCCTGGCTAAATATGTCAAATATATTCTCATTGCTTGAAATGAATTAAGTAAACACATAATTAATTATAATTAAGTCTTAAATAATATTAATGACATTATTTAATCTTGAAAAGAACAATTATTTTTCTCCATATCTACTTTACGTTGGTAACATTGGTTGATAAACGTCAAAAAATAACTGACATAACCGTATTTTGTTTGCGACGAAAACATCTAATTCTACTGTAAGTGATTGTTTGATATTTGGTCGTAGAAAAAATTGACTGTGCAACTCGAGTGGAATGCCTACATCGCACGCGAACGTTTGAGGCACGAACCCAAGGTGCGATATAGGCATCATATCCACTCTCGTTCTACAAGGAACCTAAGCAACGTCGGGAAAGAAAAAAATAGAATATGAAACTCGTGACGAAAGGATCATTTTAGAATTCGTTGTTGACCCTTATTCTAAAAACTTGTCTTAGTAATTAATAGATTTCCAATTTATTTTTGTAAGCATATTTGTTCTTACATATTTTTTAATTGCTATTTTTTTTAATTATCAACATTCTCTTCCTGTTCCTCTTTCACCTTTGTTTTGTTTGTTGTCTTCTGTTTTTCTTATTACAGAATCTGTTGCCATTCTACTTATGTATTTATAAAAATAATCTATGATTCATATTGTATCTTATATACCACTTGTTTTTATTGTTTATTTTATCAATTTATATTGTTTCATTAGTAATTCTGAGAATATTCATTTCAACTTATTAGATCTAAGAACAATTATTTTCAAAATAATGATGGTAAATTATTATTTATAATCACATACCCTTCAGGTACATTTTTAAAACATTAATAATTATCAACATAGTTATACAGGGTGTTTGAAGTCTTGTGATTTAATTTTTAAGGGGTGATTAACCACCTTAAAAGAAGGTGATTAAACCTAAAACGCCTTAACAAAAGTTGAATAATAAGAGAGATATGATTTTTTTAACAATTTATCAATTAACAATTTATAACGATTAACATTTTATTTTATTTACATCAGTTGTTCGAAGTTATCGCCCTGTTGTTGAACGCAAAGTCTCGCTCGACGTATCCATGAATCGGCATAACTTGCAAGTCCTAGGCCTTCCAACAATGACAACAGATGAAATAGCTTGACAGATGGGAACAATTAGTGGCATCGGCCTACTTAATAAAAAATTCGTGGATACGTGGAAACGGGAAAAGTTAACGGCATAAATAACTGTCATAACACAGATTTTCGATAAACGTTTGGGCGAGACTTTGCGTTCAACAACAGGGCGATAACTTCGAACAACTGATGTAAATAAAATAAAATGTTAATCGTTATAAATTGTTAATTGATAAATTGTTAAAAAAATCATATCTCTCTTATTATTCAACTTTTGTTAAAGCGTTTTAGGTTTAATCACCTTCTTTTAAGGTGGTTAATCACCCCTTAAAAATTAAATCACAAGACTTCAAACACCCTGTATATTTTGCAGATTAGTTTGCTAACAAAGGTAATATAGTAGTGAAATATTGTTCCTTATAAAATTAAAGATGTAATCTCTGTATAATACTGGTCATACTTTATAATTTTCTAGAACATGTACAACCTAGTTGACGATATGCAAATATATGCATAAATTTGCATGTGTGATAAATATTTAAAAACATAGATCCTACTAAATGTGTAACATACCTATATGATTATGTGCCATTTAAATTTTGAAATTTAACCACACGTTAAGACATTAATCTGTTTTTAGTAAATTAGTAAAAATATGTCACCTAAATGGGAAAATCAGAGTAGCTGTGATCATAAATTCAAAAGCTAAAAGCAAAATGTTGTTTGGGCAATTAATTTGGGAAATACTCGTGGTTATGTGGCAAAACTCTGTTGCCATTTTGGGGTCTTATACTGCATAAAAACTTTTATTAAAATATTTGTTAATGATATACATATAACGTGAATTAAATAATTAAAAATAAAAAGTAATATTTATGATAAAGTTTAAAGGACGCGACAAGCTACTTTAATAACTTTTAATAAGTATATCATATGAAACAAATAAAAACAATTTCATTGTAAATAAAATTTGTATGGTAACAAAGTATTACAATGTACTCGTATGCATGCACATTTACTGATGGCTATATTGCATATAAAAGCACTCTTTATGTCCAAGGCCGTCTTACGATATTATAAAATCTTCAATAGGACGACCAAGCGAGTACAGAACAATAATTTTATACTCACTGGTCCTTGGGGAAATTATAGCTTCACATACGATTTTTTCACAATAAAAATATTGAAAATACTTTACCAGTCTTATATGTTTCTCAGATCGAGAATTGAAACATTTTGTACTATAATAGAAATATTATTAATAGTAAAATAAAATTTTAATATTTTTAAAACTGCTTCAAAAATTACTCTTTTATAGTTCATTTAAATTTTATCTGAAATTGAAATTTTCATAAGTAATATAATAAAAGTCATGAATTTATTGGAAAAATTTACGAATATTTGTTGCGTAGTAACAGACAAACGAGTGTCAAAAATGACATTTAGATCACGGCAGAAAAGCTGGAGAAATTTAAGTCATTTTTGACCCGAGTTGTCGTTACTTCATAGGAATTATAAGAAAATTTTACCTATTAAATTCATAGCTCGAATTATATGTGCTTGTTTATTTCACGGATGACAACAGTTCAAACAGAAAATTTTTGATATCAACAAAATGTAACCATGACTACGATACTGTGGTTTTATCAAATTTCTTCACTGAAAAACTATCTACGGCCATCAAATGAAGCATTCTGATTGAGTGAAAATGACAAATGTGAAATAATCATAAGTTATATAATAAGAGCCATGTATTTATTGAAAAAAATTGCGAATATTTTTACGTAGTATCAGACAAACGAGTGTCAAAAATGACATTTAGATGACGTCAACGAAGGCTGCAGTGTTTTAAATTTAAGAGTCATTTTTGATCCGAGTTGTCATTATTTCGCACGAATTCTAAGTAAATTTTACCAATTAAATTCATAACTCGAATTATATTTATTTAATTATTTCACGAATTTCACAAAATGTAACCATTACCTACTATGATACTGGGGTTTTATCAAATTACTAAAAAGCTACCTTCGGTCATCAAATGAAGCATTCTTATTACATGAAAATGACATGAGTTAGTAGAATTATTAACTAGTTATTGGAATTTATCATAGTAAAATACATATTTTTTCAATTTAATTATAAAATGTTTATTTTACTAAGTATTTGGTAAATGACGTTTCTTCAAATATTTCCTCTGTAATTCTTATTTTCTCGAGTTTTTTCAATGAAAATTTGTAGTTAAAACATCTGCAACCTATCGGTTAATCGGCTGAACTATTTAGCATATTGAATAAAGCTAACAAGCACGATTATCCCCTATAACTTTCACTTTATCAGCTTACTGTCATCAGCATTAAAACTAACGACATACTGAGTTTATTATCAAATTAAATGCTGAATATGAATAAATATTTCAATAAAAATCTGCAAATTTGGCGATGCATAAATTTGTAAATTATTATTTTACTTTCTTGTACGAAGTAAAAGAAGTATTGTAAAAAAAAATCTGTTTTTAAATTTCAACGGAAATACCCGTTTTGACTATCCCTGAATTTATTTTGACTAGTTTTGGCATGACGTCTTCCCATACGTATGTATCTCGCATATCGCAAAAATGATTAGCCGTAAAATGTTGAAATTTCGTTTATGGGACTGCTATAACATCTATAGCCTTTTCCCTTTTTTCTTGCAATCGGCAGTACGGCAGTGCTAAAACGGCAAGCGGTAGTGATTTTTTGAATTTTTCTTATATCGTAGAACCAACCTCTATCTTTGGTTCGAATCGGCCTTTTCAAAAAGGCACTTTACTTTTGGCAGAAACTTTTACAAATAATAATTTATTTGGCTTTTAATATTTGTACCATACATTTCATTTCTTGTTAAAAAATCGACTATATGGTTGACAACGTAGACAACTATCAAAATATATTTCATGAGAAATAGGTAGGAAATAAATGAAACTGTATCTCTTTCTTTGAAAGATTTTGAGCGATTAAAATAATTCTGTGTAATGCAATAAGGAATAGTGATAAACATTTTAATAAAATTTTACAAAAGATGATCCATTCCGAACGGAAATTCGAAGAACAATTTTTCCTTCATGGGCCCTATTTGAGTTCATGCGCCCCGTAAGAATTTACTTATACATATATGTGTTCTTTGTTTTTCTTATGCACGGATTAATTGCTGTCAGATCAAAAATTAAGAGTTTAAAAAATATTAATTATTTTCATCTTAAATTTAATTAATTTATTATAAATACTACATCTTTCTAAAATTTGAACTTTACTTACTGAACACATAAATAATGGCATTTCGTATTGATATATAAAATATACTTCTCAAAAAATATTTAACAACACTATATTTGTCCACCGTCTAATCAGAGAAACAAAATTTCCCTACAAATTTTGCAAAAATTTTACCACCTGTGTAGTATGGTACAATACAATAACATATTTAATTATACAAATATTCTATTAGAGATAATAATTTAAATATATATGTATAAACATGTGGGAATATTCTCCATTAATTATATTATTATTTTAATAAATTTGTTGAATTTATTGACAAATGAATTTAATATTCTATAAATAAATCAATTAAAACAAATGTTCAAATTACAACAAACACGTGTTATTGTCCATAACTCAGTCTAAAATAAACTGTCATAGATAAATGGTCCCTTAAACCTTAAAATAAGTAGAGCATAATATAGTGCAAAGATTATAATGATTGTTGACAGTTCATGGCATTATATTCAAATTTGCTGACAGCAGAGCATTAGCATTTATAAGTAATTAAGATTAATGCTGGATAGAATTGTGTTGGCAGAAATGTTTTCTGATATTTGAATCGTTTAAAATGATTAATATATAATCATATCAACATTCTAATTAATTTACAATTGTTATTATACTCCATATAATTATATGATTTTAATTATCTGACATAAAATTTTACAAATAGAACTGACATAAACAATTATTATACATTATAATAACATAATAATAATGTTCAGTTGCACTGATTATAGTTAAATAATTAAATTCTTTACTATTGGTCAAATTGACAATAAAAAATCTAAGCGAAATGCCAAACAGCTCATTAAATAGTACCTAGTGTTAGAATTTCGATATCTACGTTTTTTACTTCCTTGTGCAAAGTAAAGGAAGCAATCGCGAAAAATTTCGATTTTCAGGTTTCAACGGAAATATCCATTTTGACCATCTCTGAATCTATTTTTGTATATGGGACTGCTATAAAATCTAGTTGCACACCTCCAATTGTTATTGCAATTGGCACTGTCAAAAGAGCACTTTTCTCCTAGTTTTTCGCATAACTTATTAACAATTAGCCGTAGAATGTTAAAATTTTATTTACGGAATTGCCGTAATATCTAGTTATGCACCACTATTTCTTGTTTCACTTTTAATAATTTACTTGGCTTTAAATTTTTATAGGATACATTTGATTTCTTGTTAATAATTTCACATTGACAACTGTTAGAATATATTCCTGAGAAATATGTACGAAATAAATGTAAACAATATATCTTTCTTTACAACTTTTGGAGCGATTAAAATAATTTTGTGTAGTACAACAACGAATAGTGATAAACATTTTAATAAAATTTTCAAAAGATGATCCATTTCGAAGGGAAGTTCGAAGTTCGAATATATGAAAGGAATAGAAGCTGTAGAATGGTTAGCGATTGGATGATCTCACTTTCAAAGGAAATAAATTTAAATGACGTGCAGCAAAAATGTGTATAATTTAGCGTATAAGAAAGTAATGTGGTGTTCACATCCGATTTTTTTGAATTTAATTTAATTATAGGCTGTGCAAATAGACATAAATTACATATTTAATGTATAACAATATTTATTTAGGTATATAAGATTGGCAATAGCGATTTTTCAGTCAAGTTGACATTTAAAAAATGTTGCATTTTAGAGATTTTAAGACCTCTAAGGCCTAGTATGATTCGTAACATCCGTGGTTTGTTTAATAGTTTATCGGTTTCACATTATTAATAATATTATCTTGTGAGTAACGTTTTCGTGATCAAGTTTGTATGGATTGATATGATATGACAATTGTCCCTTGTTATTTTGACAATTTTGTGCAGTAAATTTTAATTACCATACTGACTTGCCTAATTACATGGTATACAATTATGACTTAGATACCCTGCTTAGTTTTGTTTATGTAAACAATAGCTTAATATCCTGAAACCAGGATAATTAATTTTTGTTACAATTTGAAAAAAGCTATGTGTAGTAGTCATAAAACAATATCACAAGGTAAATTTCATTTGTTAATTACGTATTTATAAATATAACCTCAAATATTGTTCGGTTGTATACATGTACTATATTTTTAGCAATGTATTTTGTTAATTAAAAAATATAGAGGGTAGATATCATCTACTTTTAATTAATTAATCATGAATTCATTCATTTTTGAAATTGTAGCCGTAAAAATTTAATTAGTACTATACACCCAGTGGTAATTATTAATATTTATAGAATACCAAAATAAAATGGAGAGGAAAAATAAGCAAAAGTATATATAGATCATACAGGAAGTTTGTTATTAATTATAAGTTTTTACATTGAAAATTAATTTAAAGTTTAAAGAGAGTGTAATAATATGAAAATTATTAGGTTCAGTAGTTACTTACGCTAATAAAAAATATAAATAGATTATAACATGCAAGGTAAAATAGAAATTATTTGCTGATTTAACCGACTTCGTAGCTCTTATAGTTCTCGAGATAGCAATTGTTGTCCATTTAAAATGAATGCGTTGTATATGAAATTAGTATGATTTTCATAATTACCCTACTAGTAGGACATTTATTTTCTGTAATAATTTACTACTAATATTATAAAAGAAACAAGGAAATTTTTGTATAAGAAACGTAATGATTTCGTATGAATTTGTTATGTTTTATATACAATTTTTGGTATTTATTCACCTGGAAGTAATTTTGATACATGAGATCCAGTTTTAATCCTCTTACGTTAATACGAAAGAGATTTATTGCTAAAATAAAATTTATATATTTGTTCGTAATTGCAATACACTTACAGAGAATTAATTCTGTTTCAGAATCCAAAGCATTAAACATAAGGTAAGGGTTCCGCCATTTTCAAATCGTACTCAATCTATTTCCTGTGTATCTGTCGCGTGATTACGAAATAAATAGTAGATCTCGAGTTTTTCCATTCGCACTGTATGAGGGTGTGACATTGTATAGATTGATGATCTTTTACTGCTCTTTGATTTTTCAAAGGAAAAAGTGTTGAAGCACGACGATTTTCCTAAAGGCTATCATTTGTATTCTTTATCTCCGAAAAATAAATCTCAATTACAGATCGATAGAAAGAAGATTAGTTTTTTAAAAAAGAGGTTCATTCTATAAGAGGGGGTTTTACGAGAGCACAATTTTTAAAGAAAATTGAAAATTAATTAACAAACTTTATAGACTATTTCCTTCACAATCTAATAACTAATGAAATATCAGGATTCAAAAAATGAAAAATACTTACAGTAAGTATTCCACTCATAATTTGTCATCCAATTAAACTACAGTATTTTGGTAAATTGGACCAATCAGATTCAAAACTCACTGACAATTGTCAGTTATTAGCAATTGCCGCGGAATTTACACGACTAAATATGCGTTGCTTAGATACAACGTCTGTCAAAATTGTGACACGTAATTAATTGAAAAAATAAATATATTTCGAGGAATTGCCATGCGGAATATCATTCGTAACTAGAATTTTACTTATAATTTTTGCCAAACTCACTCCTGCTTGTTGCTTTTAAAGATCGTCACTCGTACTGCGCACTCGTTTCGATTTTCGTCGCAACAATCAGTCGTGACCATAACGACAAAAATTTCAAGTAAGTGGTTACTAATGGCAGTCAAAATTTTAAATGTGTTTTTTTCATTTTTTAGTAACTAGAAACAGTTCTGCGAAATGAAAAAGACTGAAATACCTACTTACTTTTTCATGATTACTTGAATTAAAATATAAATTTCTTAGTGTAAGCGTAGAATGTAACACAAGGAAATTAATAGTATTTTTTTATTAAAAAGTAGGGTTATTTTATATCGCTAAGGTTTTTTTATAGGATTAGGATTTATAAACAAAGTTCGTTTGATAGATTGTTCTGGAAATAATAATAGTATACTACTTATTTTTTATACTTTGCGTCACTTATTTTATAAAAATATCAAAAATTAAAATTACAAAATTAATTAAGTGTAATTTGGGGTTTTATGTTAAATATACTAACCCCGCTAAGTGAAGGTTGGATACTTACACATTTATAATATTGTGCAATAATAAATAAAATGTATACGTTAAGACTTACGAAATTTTAATGTCTTTTTAAATTAGCTTTGTTTATTTGGTGTTCATATTTATAATAATTCCAAATTGTATTAAAATTCAAAATATTTGAGGTTATCAATTTAACATTTACCGTTGGACGCAATACCAATTTTGCAAAAAACATACCAAAAATAGTTTAATAATATTCGATATTATTAAACCGTTTTCAATATAATAATAAAGCAATTGTTAACGCAAAGTATATAAATATATTTTGTATATTAATAATGTTCTGAAAATTCAGCATTTCAAATCAGTGTTTCTTTCAGGATTCAGGCATACTACTACTGTCTATCTAATGTGCAGAATGCTACGTCATAAAAATCATATTAATTTATTACCCGTGTACATATTTTTTTGCAAAATGAAAAAAATGTATATAATATTTTTATTTTATGATTAACCAAAGAATATAAAATTAAAAAACAACAATAGTCCATATTAGGATTATTAGGTTATTATTTGAGTCAAGATATTACAAGAAATGTTCAACATCTGGTGTTACATTATTGTTTTTATATTTTCATATTTATATGTAAAAGAAATATGTTTCATAAATAATAATAATTATTATTATATATATATATATATATATATATATATATATATATATATATATATATATATACCGGGTGTCCCAGCTCGACCGACACATGGGAGTTTTACATGGGAAATCAGTTAATTATGAATAGTATCTCCCCAATGCAAGATATTAACTTGAAATTTTGTATACTTATCGGAGAATATTAATTCTATGGATCACACTTATTTGAAATATGTAATTTCGTCTCTAAGACGAGATTTATTAAATTATAAAATCTAACATTTTCGTTCAAAATCAGTCAGCCATGGAAATAAAAGAAAATATCTATGTGACAGTTCTGACAGTTAATGACATGCCATGGTAGATATTTATATTTTTGTAATATTGGTATATTATTTAACAAAAAGAAACTAAATTCAACTAAAATAATATTAAAATACAGGGAATAAGAATTAAAATCAGTGATACTTCACTAAACTGTCAGTTAAATATTTTCTTTTATTTCCATGGCTGTCTGATTTTGAACGAAAATATTAGATTTTAAATTTAATAAATCTCGCCCTGCAGACGAAATTGCATATTTCAAATAAGTGTAATCCATAGAATTAATATTCTCCTATAAGTATACAAAATTTGAAGTTAATATCTTGCACTGGGGAGATACTATTCATAATTAACTGATTTCCCATGTAAAACTCCCATGTGTCGGTCGAGCTGGGACACCCGGTATATATATATATATATATATATATATATATATATATATATATATATATACAATAATGCTTTTATATACAGTAATATTAAAATATGAATAAAATTTATAAAAACCCAGATTTATTGAACATCCCGTATAGTTTACTAAACTTTTAAAATATAAATTAAAATTTGCAAGAGTGCATAACTTTTTGTGCTCAACTATCTTATCTTCTCTTTAATATTAACAAGATACTTCCTACCTGAGGTTCATTTACTAGTACGCTGTAAAGGAAAGTTTTACAAAATTTTTATGCACTGTAAATGAAACGGGTGAATGTCAAATGAACTAGAACTTGTATGTTAATTATGTGAACAAGGATACCATGTACAGATGATTGCATTATGTGAACAGCGTGTCGTTCTAAAGTTCAGCTTAAAGCAGCATGCACAGCTTTTTCTCATCGCGAACGAGAGCTTTTGTCTCTGTAGAGCTTTTATTATTTAATTTGCCACGTAGTACAGAATTGTAAGGAGTAAGTTTTATATTTTAACACTAAATAAACTAGTGGTTTTATAAATCAAATCTATGTGATTAGGTAATTATTTCTTAGTACAATAGAACTTGTAGTTCACTCTTTACATCAGATATCAGTAACAAAATTGTTATTTATGCAACTAGTGTGTAAAGTAAGTGTTTTTTAGTCGAGTGCTGTTTAACACATGAAGCGTAGCCGAATGCTGAAATTATAGTACGAGATAAAAAAAACACTTTGTTACACAAGTGTTACATAAACATTTTTCCTACAACCGATATATTAGTAAAAATTAATTTCAAAAGTAAACTAAACCATTGTTATATGTGTTTATTTATATCGCTTTTATGTTTATAAACAACAATCTTGTTAAAGTATTGGTATTGTCTTTTTTATTTATTTTTTAAATGTCATAAAAGGTCAAAAGTTCATCATTTTAAATATGTACATTTCTCTACTTATTCAAACAAAAATCGAAAAAATATTGAATGAAACACATAAGGAAACTGCATGGTTATTTTTGCTTCTATGAACCACGTTTTCGCCTCATTTTGTAATTTTTGCATGCGTAAATCAACCACCTTTGTTTCCTAGTACATAAATAGCTGATATCATTAGAATTCCGAACTCGTAGAGCAAGGATTTTAAGACATCTAAGACCTTGTATGATTCATATCATCTGTGGTTTGTTCAATTGTTTACCGGTTTCAGAAAATGAAGTTATTAATAAATATTATTTTAAAAGTTTCTATTGTCAATAATGTTTTCATAATAAAGTTTATAACGGGTTGATATGATGCCATAGTTATAGTTATACCTATAATCTAATTGTCTCATATTATTTTAACTCAGTCAATACGGTAATACAGATACATTTATGACTTAGTTACCAGATTACTTTCGTCTGTGTAAACAAAGACTTCATATGTTAAAACCGGTAAAATTAAAAAACTATTAGCTTTTTAAAATCTCATCTAAATGATTAAACAGTTATTTGTTTAAGTAAAATCTATACATTATAGTACACTCTCCACATCAGATACCAGTGCCAGAATAGTGATGTAATATATAATACTTTTTTATTTTAAAGTTTGGATAAGTTTTGGTGAATTTACAAGACAGAAAATAATATCATTTTACTTTTTGTTTTTCAAGTAAAAATTTACAGATCATGTGAGTTTTATGTTACAGCATTCTTTTATGCTCAAAGTTAGTGAGACTGTAAACCTGAATTTAAAACGACAAAACTGCGTACCGCTGAAATGTTTTTAAATTCACCCCTAACGCTTGTTGTTGTGCTGCAATTTAAACTGGAAAATAAGTTTTGTATATTAAATTTTCTAGTACTCTACTTTTCCGGACTTAATGTAAAAGTACACCTGATGGGAATGTTGCCACATGACTATAAACACACTCATGTGTTGTGGATCACATTATCTTATTAATAATATAAATATATCAACCGTCCGCTATGTCGCAAAAATAGGTAATTTATACCATACAACTCATTTACCATATTTATGAAATAGATAATTAAGAATTTGACTCGACGTGAATCAAACTCAATATTTTACAACCATAGACATTTTATGTACAACATCACATATAATATTACATTATCGTAAGTACTTTTTATACAGGACCGGATGTATGTTGGTGCGGGCCTCTGGGCAAAAGTTTGGTGGGGGCATTTTTTCAACATGGAATAAAATTGAAAATCTATATTTTATAGATTTTTTTTAATAAATTATTAATTTAACAAATACTTGAATAATTTTTCATAACATTTATCACTCTGATTTACAGTCGAAACGTTGGTGTATTAGTGAATTTTATGAAATGACTGCTACTCCAAAAGCTTTTTCCTAGTTACTAATTATCCAGTCGAATAATACCAATTCTGTATTGATAAAAAAATAGTTTTATAAAATAAGCTATTTCTCCTTACGATAATACTCTAAAAATATCATTGTTGATGCTCAAAAATATTAGATGATGTTTTAGGCCTTGTTCGATCATAACAGTTCTCGGCCTATTCTTTATTATTTTTAATTTTGAGAATGATTTTTCAGCGATGCATTTTGTTATCATGAAAACAAGATAAATTCTCAATTTGACTCCACGTTAGGAAAAGGATCCTGCACTTTTTTTCTATTATTAAATTATACATACACTATTATTTTATTCTATTAAAAATTGAGTCATTCCGTTGTACATTAGTAAATTCACCAGTACATAAATTTTTTCATGTTGGATCTTTCTTACTTTTCAGTAATGTAAATTGTTGACAAAATTGTTAAATTGGTGGGGGCCCCTGGACTATAACCCAGTCCGCTTACCCTTAAATCCAGGTCAGTTTTTATATATTAATGTAATGTAGGTACTCATACAGATTGTCAGATTTTCAAAATTCGAAGTCGGAACAATTCCACAAATGTTCGTCAAAAATTATCAGTAATATCATGCACAGCATAATTATTATAAAAAGTGGACGCACGTATTCTATAAATGCTAAATAATTGTAAATATAGCGTAATATATTTTTTCAGAGTTTAATAAATAATCTACAATTTTTTTTATTTTGCCTTTTGAATCCGTTGCTTGTGTTAAGGAAGTCACAGTCAGTGATACATTATAACTTAAAGATTTGTTTTTAATTTATTAAAGAATCATATGTAGACGAAATATACCTATACTTCTTTTCTGATTCATGTTTTAACTAATTAAATAAAAATAATGAGTGAGATTTAGAGTTTTGTTAAGTATATTTAAGGTAAAAATTTGAAAAATGTGCATACCTCATTGTACCGTTTATAAAAATAACAAAAACAAAGTCTGCAATTGTTCGTCGCACTGCTGACTAATTTTGCATTTCGGCAATCATCAAAATGACTACAACTCGAGCAAGCGAAAACGAATTCACACATTTACATGTCTAGAATTGACGGGTATTTGTACTTTTAATTTATATACATTTTTTGCAAGAGATTTTTGTTCAAGCGGAATTTTCGAAGGCAAAGCGAAACGCGGGATTTTTGTACCAAATTGGAACATTCCTGCCGAAATCAGGATGTTTAGCAACCCTGGTAGGTACTCAATAACATGTATAGTTTAAAAATATCTTAAAATTCTCGGTAAAGTTATGTCCACGTTCTACACATGAGTGATTTTGCATCATAGAAGGTGAGTTCTAGGAACTGAAATATGTCATCTTGCTTTATGAATAGAGTGACATTTTCAAAATTTGAATAGAATATATGATCATTTATAAATATATCATTTATCATCACAGCTAACACGACGAAGAAAGATTAGAAATTAATTTACTTCTCAATATTTAAAATTTTTAGTAATTTAGTTTTATCAGGGGTAGAGCTTAATTATTCTTCTGACAAAATGATGTCTTGAACAAGTCTTTTTCATAATAATTTTTTTTATTTTCCTAATAATATTTAAAAAAACCAATATTTTATTTTGAATCGTTGATAACAAAATGATTTGAAGATTGTTTTTAGATGTTTAAAGAAAAGAATTAACATTTTCCTTAAAATCAGACATACAAAAATTATTATCTTTTAAACTTCATCCACGGACATACTGTACGTATAGCACTAAAAAATATAGGTACAGTTTTTGTTTTTAATAATGTATTCCAGAAATTTTCTATTAAGGATACGAAGTGTTAAATTATTTGAAAGGGGTACGTCTGAGTTGAAAGTTTGGGAAACACTGCGGTAGAGAAAATTTATTGCCTTTGATACTTAAATAGCGTACATAAAATACAAACTTTGTAAATATACATCTTCTCAAATTAAATAGGGGATCGTTTCTGGAAATCAGTCACATATTTTTTTTTCAAATCCGACCGTTTCCAACTTTTATGGGTTTTCTGCATAGAAACATTTTAAAAATTTCATCTCCAGAAGAGAACTAAAGTGAGGTCGAAACGATCGAGTTCGAAAAAAAAATGTAGCTGATTTCGAGAAACTATTTCCTATTTAATAATTACTCAGCCAAGAAACATTATCTCATAATGAGAGAAAGTATTCATTTGATTTTAAAAACAATACTAATACTAACAATTTGTTAACTTGTTTTTTTCTGTGGCATATTATTACATTACATTACTCTCTAGGAGCCATATTATGGCTCCGAGTCAAATATAGACATTTTTCAAACGAATCATGTATTAATTTTTTTCTGATACTTTTGATATTCATAAAAAATCATTTTAAATTTAGAAAGTAAATCAGATTGTGTATAAGTATTTAGTAGTGTGCATCTTTTGTTTCTAAGATGATAGAAAAAAATTGTGAATAAACAAAAACTAAACTATCAGGTTTGCATTTTGATGCGTGCGCGTATAGTAATTTGCATTGTCTTGCGACAAATCACAGCGACGAGGATTCTGTAGACACAAAATAAGCGGCAGCAGAAGTTGTAGCAGATCTACTGCCCAAGAAATAAAAAATGAAGTACAATAAAAATGTTTAAAAATTTTCATGACTAGTCAGGGAAATGAAACTTTCGCGCCGAATTTTAGAAAAATAGCACTTTCGCTTCCGTTTCAAAAAACCATATTTAAATAAAAATAAGACAAAAGTAATTATGCATGTTTTTTAAAAATATATAATATGAGTTATAAATATGTTATATGGTTAAAATAAAAAAAAATCTCTTTCAAATGACGTAATGCTGCCATTTAAAATGAAAAATTGAATGCCATACTTGGAGAACCATTGGCCGATTTTTTTTTGTGTAATTCATGAAAATAGTATCTTGAAAAAAAAATTGTTTGTTAATTTAATCAACTCTATCTCTTATAATTCTCGAAATAGTAATAAGTGTACCAATTAAAACGAATATTTTGTATACGCCCGTTAAAACTGAACCACAATTTTAGAAGTATTTGTTGTGGCGCGTATCAGCGTAAGGAAAAAGTGTGTGGAAATATCTGAGGGTTGCCTAGCAACAACTGGCTTAACGCTTTCGGCTGTTTGTTCTGTACTGAGCACATTTCCCGAGACTAAACAATGCTGCAATGAATTCTCCCAATACAAACTTAACAAACAAAGCGAAAATGCTGTCAAGCTGTTTTATTGTCATGTTCTCTAGCTCGCTACATACAGAACGTAATCAGCGCAAAAATTGTTCCAGACGTTTGGAAAAATAGTACAAAACAAACGTCAGAATTGTAATACATTGGAATATTGATTTCTACTTACAAAATATTAAAGATATATAATTGTTATTAAGACATTCATAGTTGAAAATATGAAAAAATAAACAAGATGATTTATAACGACTGTATCAAACTCTAACAGTTTGATAATTGTTAAAGAGGTCATTTCGTGTAAAATTGTCATATGAACATAGGTCCTATTCTATCTAATTATGTATCCACAAGAAATTAAAATTTTATTTTTTTCTACGAACATTAAGTTATTTACTTATTGTATGTTTGTTATTGGTACGGATATATTGTATATATTATAAACATATTTTTATATCCAACGACAACCACAGATAACCTGAAATATAATTCATATCTAACAGTTCTATCAAAAACTAATTGTTCCAAATAATATGCCACCTCATATTTTTTTCTCAAAATTTCCGTTAATAAATTTACAAACTTTACTTCCCTAGCTTCTATAATATCTGGGATTGTTAGATTTTGAATTTCTTCGTTATCAATTTTCATTTTTGTCTTGAAATTTGTAAAATAATATTGTTTAATTTTTGTTTTGTAGCTAGTTGCTAGGATATTGTCATACTGAAATAGTGGAATGAAGACATCTATATTAATAAAATATACCGTAGAAAAACAAAATAAAACCATCGATAAGCAAATAATATTATTTTATATTAAATTGTATAAAGTAAGCCGAATACATATGTAACGCCGATTAATCAACGACTGGTAAATGCGAATCATGTCAATATTATTTTAATTTAAAGCTGATATAATTCTTTCCACCAATTATTTCCGCACTATATACGACCTGATTCAAATGTTCCCATAAATAATAATCCAAAGGATTTAAGTCTGAGAATCTTGCTGATTGTTTATAATAAAAAATTGTAAACAATATTCGAATAATTATTCGTTTTTGTTTCTTTTAAATTTATGACACTTGAAAACTCGCAAGTAAAATGAAAATGATTTAAGAAAAAAGATAAATATAATAAAATAAATAGTTCAATAAAAAAATCTTTTTGTAACCTAAAATTACTAAATGACATTTTATTTTTATAAATTAGTTAGTTTCAAAAATTTCAATCGCAGAAAATTGTTATGCAGTTATGAAAATTGAAGTAGATTTACCAGGGAATTTGAATTTCAATAAACTTGTTTCTAATTTTGCAAAATTCAGAGTATTTAAATAATTATACATTTTGCGTATAAGTTATAAAATACCATAATATTTCAACCGTTTGCGCATAGCTGCACTTATTGTTTTATTTTGTTTTTCTACGGTAATTTGTAAACTCGTAAATTTGATATACCACTTATAAAATATTAATTTCTTCTTCCAAGAAATTATTAAGTTTGATACAATAATTTTAAATTACACTGTTTAATGTAGGTATAGCTACATATAATACATAATATTGAAAACAGTTTTCTTTTTATTATTTAGTACTTATTATTGTCATGTGCTTTTGAGGCATGCTTTAAATACAAATATTCTCTGTACTTCATAATATTAAATTACATTACATATGGTCAACAATGAGTTTATTTTGTATAGCAACAACCCTGTAATGGTACACCTGAATTCAAAATTAATTGAAATG
Organism: Stenolophus ochropezus; assembly: GCA_035578165.1. Taxonomy (NCBI): domain Eukaryota; kingdom Metazoa; phylum Arthropoda; class Insecta; order Coleoptera; family Carabidae; genus Stenolophus; species Stenolophus ochropezus. Next base: position 45,814,401 of record JAQOWZ010000002.1, on the reverse strand, counting down.
TTTATACAAATACTTATAAATTTATATAAATATTTGAAATGAATATCACGATATAATAATTTTTGCATTGTTCACTTCAATTTGTCTGGTATAATTTTTCCGGAACGAGGTTATGTATAGCCACGTCGCATCTAGGAAGCATATCCATGAAGGGATGACGGCTCCCGAGCAGTTATTAAATATTTATCAAGTTGTCAGCATGTGCCACCCAAATTTGAACCCTGACAGTGCTGTTTCAGATTTTTCAAATTTATATGACGTTACGAAACTTTTTATTGTCAAAATTTTGTCTAATTTATTTTAAAAATTTAACATATTTATAAACTTTCATTGTGTTTATTTTTAGATCATTGTAAATAATATTGTATTTTTGATATAGCATAAAGTGTTTATTATGATCCTAAGCATCTTAGATTGTAGATCAAATTTATTTTAGAAATTTAACAAATTTATAAACATTTATTGTGTTTATTTGTAGATCATTGTAATAACATTGTATTTTTCATAAACCCTTGAGTGTTTGTTACGATTCTAGGCATCTTAGATTGTAGATCAGTAGAAGAAATAATAAAAAAGTTCAGTGAAAAGTATCTTAAAAGCTTAGATCATATATCACTAGATACAGACTTACCTTTATTGTACGTGTTAAATTTGTCGACAAACATAGAAGGATGGATATACTATTTCCATCTCGTTTTGGAGACGGAAGTATAAATTAAATGTCAAATACTTTCAACATAGTTTGGAATAATTACGAAACCAGTTATGAGTTGTGTAGAAATTCAACCCAACGTGCTTTTCTGAAAGAACCTTTCGGTTAGCTAAACGGGAGAATTTGTAACTCCAACATGCTACTTTAAAAAGTAAATAATAAAAGTATTTATCATACTTACGCATGAAATGACAATTTTGATTTCTTTGTATATCAATTCGAACAATGTAACTGTTAATCATTTTCTTAGAATAAATTCTGACATATATAAATGACGATGACATAAAAAAATGTTTGATATGCAGTGTCACTAACACCTGCAATAATAGATGTTTATGTTTGAGTTGGTAATGCAAGCAAGTTATGCATATGCATTGAATACTTCCGCTCCATATAACAAAAAGCGGAATATGTTTTGTCCTATGTTTAACCAAAATCTGACCTGTTTTATATATCTAGTGACACATGATCTACAATACGCAGTGACATCTGTAGACTGAAAAGACATCACAAGCTAGTTTTACCATACATTTGTATAAATTGTTTTTAATTATTTATTTTGGATAGGTTGATGATTTGAATATCCGAACATAGGAATTTAACTATAAGAGATTAACATAATATAAACATATTTTCTTAATTACGTGTTTCCCTAATTATAATTCAAAACTTTAAAAACAGTTAGAGAGCATAACATTTTGCACCTGAATCAATGAGAAAAAACAGCAGACCAAACACGAAATATTTCATATTGAATTAGTTGTCTAGCAACTTGCCTAGCAACCGATGCAAAATGAAATTCAGTACAAAATGTAGCTTCTTATGATTCAATTTACACTCTTGATATGAAAATTTGCGATGTTGTATAAAAAATAATATTGCTACATTTTTAAAATATTTTGATAAAAATGAGTATGAAAATCTATTTCTCCTTGCAAAAATAGATAAATAATATATTGTTTTCACATAAATAAAATATTATTCACGTACTTTGTATCATCGAAAAACTAGAAAACTTAAGAAGTAGTAAAGACAATATTTATTTTGTTTTATAATACAATAATACAATATAGTGCAATAAAAATTGTTATTTTTTTTATTATAAATATCTACATTAGAGAAAAAAATATTTACGGGGATGGTTAATGAGATATAATAAAATATCTTCAATAGATACAACAATATCTCTATGAATATTTAGTACGGCCAATCTATTTAATAGCTAGTTGCTCCTAAAATTCCTCTTCCTGGCTACGCCTATGAGATCGATTATAGGTATACAATGTTTGCATAATTTTGAGAGCAGATGAATCACTTTTTAACAATGCGATGATCAAATTAAGATTTTCTTTTGCATCTATTACAAATTAGAAACTAAAGAAATTTTATTTTCGAAAAATAAGTTTATATTTATCGGATTTTCAGTACTGATGGGTAGGCAGAGCTTACCTTGCTTATCCTAACCGCGCGGCACTGGTTGTCATAATCGTAATATAGTTAGAGAAACTTGAAGGGGTCTGTTGTTACAGGACTATAAATACATTTATGTAATGTGGGTCACATTTTCGATTAATAACAATTTAGTTATAATATGCAAGGGAATATTTAGAGCATACAATTTTTATCTCTTCGTCATTAAGAGTTCATTACGTACAGAGGAAAATAATGCTGAACACGTTGACCGCAATACAAAATTTCTAAAATCCTTTCAAAGTAAGTGAATTATCCACAAAGCGATGCTAACCAGGATATAATTACAGGAATATCAAAGGCACGTAAAGCGCATATTACACGTGTGGCTGTGACCACGATACCCGATACACATCCGCATATTCGGGGCTATCTTTGTCCTAGTTCACGTAGAGGGTGGAATATGGCCAACTCGCGAATTTGCCAAATGTAATCTGGAGGGTTCAGCGAGCTGAAATATCTAAGTGTAGCAGAGGACAGACTTAGGGTGTCCTTCTTAAAGGTGTGAGAAATAAACTAACAATATTATTATACTGCATCATAAAGCATATATCTTGTTTTACAACTAAAAAGCTAGCGATAATACAAGATTAACATCAGTAGTTCATTAAATTTCGCTTATGTCTATGTTATTGAATTTGTGATTCTAACCCAACTTCATGATGATAAAACGTCACATCAAATATACAAAATTCTGTAAAAACTACAATAACAATTATTCCTTTTCTTATATTCGTAATTATATATGGTGGTTTTAAAGTTAATGTTATGAATTTAAGAGTAAGTAGTATCATATGTGTACAGTGAAACAGAAATAATTTTTGTTTAAATTCGAAAAACGAATTAATATTTCGTTAAAAATATGGTTCGCAAAAGTACATTCAAAGTTATTTGTATAAGATATTATTCTTAATAATTATATTAAATAGTATTTTAAACGAAAATAATTGTGTAATAGATGAATAATGTGATCTAGTGGTACCAAAAATTTTAGTTTCATGAAAACTACCTTTAAATATTACTCATGTTATAGGTATATTTGTGCCACGTTCCATAACTAATATTGTAGTTTATTATTTTTATAAAATGAATAAAATATATACTACATTTATATAATTTATTTATAGTACATCTAAAGAAATATGTCGTGATTTAAATATACACCAGCAAAAGTATAAAAATTTATAAAAAAAAAAAATTCTGACACCTTTTCAGTGTGTTTTTGAACCGGAAAATGCATTATTCCGGTGTTTTCGTGCAGTTTCTTGGCTACGGAAAAAACAGTCCGGGAATATTTTTTCCGACCGGTAAGTCCCGTACACTAAGCAATCTATTGTTTTCCGTAAATAAAAATATAATCATATTTATTTTAATATTGTTGAATATAAACCGATCGAAAAAAAAAATAGTATGTGTACCACGTAGGAAAAGTTTTTTTCCAGAATCTTGGTGATACTGGCGTCTCCTATGATGCCTCCCGCAATTTCCACCATTGTTCGGGAATATAATACTTTTCCTATTAGATACACAATATACTATTAAAGCTAGATTATTATAATAAAAAACCTGTCTCTCTAGAAAATTTATATTTTTCACAAAATATTCAGCTGTTTATTATTCTTTTGTTAGCTAAGTTTTTATCCTTGCACTTGTTTTATCGAAAGCTTATGCTTATCTTATTTTGAGTGATATAATACTTGAGTTTATAGTCATCTCGTCATCTGGCAACGTACATTTCAGACAGACTGCAAGTGAATTTATAATCTCAAAAAATAAATAGATTTTATAAATTTCACAGAATAATTTTTGTATTTTTATTATTTTTTATTAGCAAACTTTTATAAGCTGCACTTTTTATCAAAAATTGAACTTTGTTTTAGATAATCCACAGTACATGCGAATGTTTATAATTATGTGGCAACTTACCCTCAGGCATATTATGAATGAATTTATAATCCATAGAAAATTAGAATTTATATTTTTCAAACAATAATCTAATAATGTTTATTATTTTTTATTAGGAAGCTTTTATGAGCTACACATTTTTAATCAGAAACTTCTCCTTTTTTGTGACCCACAATACATGAGTGTGTTAAAGTCATGTGGCAACATACCTTCCAGGCATACCGCAAATGCATTTATAAATTAGAATTTATATTTTTCCTCCAGTTAATCTAAGTATGTTTATAATTTTTTATAGCAAGCTTTTGTCAGCAGCACTTGTTTTATCGGAAGCTAAAGCTTAAAGCTCAACTCCCCAACTTATTTTTAATGAAAGTTGATCTACACAGATGAAGGGAAAGCACGTATGTACAGTCCGGACGATTCACGTAACAAACTTTTAATTATATTTCTACTTTACTTAAAGCTTCTGCAAGCTTTGCAAGAGCTTCGTAAGCTAATCATCTTCATAGACACAAAGTTGCATGGGTACGTTTCCTCCACATCAAAGGGATCAGCAAGGGACGCATTGCTGGCTACAAGCCCTTTATTTATTTTCCCATATTTGCATATAAAGATATGCTGATAGCTCTATAAAATAATTACTGTCTTCTATAATAACAGGAGAATAAAATCAATGAAAATTCATTGAATTAAGCACGTTATTTTCACCTTGTACTTATATTGAAAAAGACGGGTTGTGAGATTGTACAACTAATAGCTGACCATATAAATAACATATTTAGAAAATCTATTTGTAAGGGATGTGAAAATTTGAAATTTTAAGGCAAATATCTGAAGAACGGTATGAGATAATTCAATTATTGATATTTATCGATATAGACTATTTTGTAATACAAAAAAATTTTGATCGAAAAATAGTTAGGTTTGGATTAGGTATTTAAAAACACAATTTTACGTTAAAAACTTGAAAATTTTAGTTTTTTAAATTCATCTTATTGAAATATTAATTGAAATCGTTAACTTTTAATGTCTTACTGACTGAATGATTGTGTACCGGACATAGATTATACATCATATTTTTTTAAAGTTATCTGTATTTTCAAAATAACTTGTCTGAAAACGAGCCTGCAATTATTAAAAGCTAAAATGGAATGTAAAACAAAAAACAACTACGTTCTGTGTTCATATTTCCTGTTACGGTATACCACAAAATGAAAACTAAAAAGCTTTAGAAAAAAATAATAGCCGTGGTTGAAAATTTGGATAGTATAGATTACAGTTTTGTCTAAAAAATAAACATTGATCAATTACAATTTTATTTAATACGTTTAAAGTTACAATATATTTATTTGAATTATGCCTACAGGATTTTTTATATTTCCACATAACTACATAAAAATTCACTCATTGTTGGTCTTGGTCACCTTTTTAAACATTATTTAAAAATAAAAAGTGAAATGAACTTAAAGTAAAATTATTTTTTAATTATGCCTGAAGGTATGTTGCCACATGTACAGACTCATGTACTGTGGGGCACACTTTTGTAATAAACGGAGCCATTTAAACAAACACATCGTTTTTGTTATTTATCTTCTCTGTTGACTAGTTTCAAAATTGGTTCTGGTAATAAATAGTTCAAAAAAGTTATGAATTTCAAAATATCGATTATTGTTATACTGCTTTCTAAAACAGTAACGTGCAGTCCATGGAAGCTTTGGAAGCTGCGCTTCCCTTGTATCTTCTAAATATAAATACATATTGTGCGGTTGTTTTCATATTTTAATGTACTTTGGATTACTTAAAATTTTAAATTTTGTTACAAATCATACCTATGTATTAAAATACATTAAAAAGCTCAACGGATTATATTTTATATTCGAATATAATTTCGTATATGCCTACTCCCAATGGAAGCGCTGTGCAAGGTAGTTATTCAACGAAAATAATGAATCGTGTAAAATAGGCAAATTATAGACATTCGCGCCAGGATCGTTTCAAGGTGCATTGACGCCGAGGAGCCAGAAAAAAATACCGCCCCCTAAAGTGCTAATTTTGCAATATTTGAATTTTTTATACATAAAAGATTATTTGTCAATTATATTTCATATCAGTCTGGTTTAAATGCAAACGATCTTGTTTCATTTTTTGTTAGTCCAAAATATTATAAAATTATTTATAAATTAAATCAGCTTTGAATCGTTGCTTGGTTTAAATGGAAAAATTGCAAAACAGTGTACGGACCAACTTCCTATAATAAAATATGTTGACAAAAATAAATAATAAAACTGCGATATTTACGAACAGAAAATAAGATCCACTATGTTGCGTTTCAAATTGAGGCACAATAAAAACTATTTATCTATTAAACATAAAAGAGAACAAAAAGAGAATACGGACTTGAAATGAACGACATTCAACAATACACTTTGTCTAAATTAAAATAAGAGATAAATTATTTCTTCATTACAGAAATTGTTTTGCAATTTGCAAATTGAATAAATTTATGAAATGTTACCACAACAATAAAATAAAAACAGTAAAATTATTTTATATTATTTGCCGTCCTTGAAAATCTACCGCTGGGGTTCTGGGAACCCCTAACACCCCCGCTTGGAACGGCCATGATTCGCGCATGTGCTTTAGAGAGCACCAACCCACATGCAGTTGAGCTCGTGGATGCTACACTACAAAATATCGCATAGCGCTTCCAATGATTCTTTTCATTAGCCACTCGTAACTCGTAAGGAGTTATTTAGATTGTTTTTTGATTTAGCGAAGAATATTTCATATTTTTATGTTTAACAGGAAATAATTATTGTATAATATTCAAAAATATATTCGTGAAACATAAAATATTTTGTGCCAGGAATTGATATCCATCACAAATTTAATTTTTAATTTTAATAAGTACTTATATGATGGCTAGCGTTTCAGAATGTAACTGTAAAATTGAAAATTTTGTTAGTTTATAAGAGAATTTTTGGCTCAAGAACATAAAATGAAAAATAAAATATTATAAAAAGTGAAAAAAGCGAAATTAAAATAGTAATATTGCAATAAAAAAAATGTTGGACATTTTTACAATAATATTTTTGTTTCATCAAAGGTATATATTTTAGTGTTAAAATAAATAAATAATTTATTTTTGTAATTTCCAGCATTTATTTATAATTTTTATGAAACAGCTTCCCTATCATCAAATGTCACCGCACGCCACTGTTTGAAAGTTTACTTGGGACGGCCGTAAACCATCAACCCTTGACAGGGAATGTTCGCTCATTCCTGCTAGAAGCGCAACTTTCTCTTTTTCTGGAAATCTCAGGGTTTTGCGAGTGCACCCTGTTAGAGGCTTTTGGTGTTTAGTCTATCTACACGCGGGAAGAGATCAGTAAAAGGGAGTCAGTCATGTAGATACTAGATAGTAATTAATTAATCTCACATATGACCATTAATTACTTGTTCTGTGTATTTGTATCATCCAATTTGTAATTCTATTTTATTATAATATATTGTGTTACTAAGTTGCTAAATTTAGTTTGGGTATTCTAATTATAAAAATAACCTGGGGGCAGCATAAAAATCTACGTTATTGTCAATAATCGGAGTTGCATAAAAATCAAATTAAGAGAAATAAAATACTACAGTGAAATTCATTTTTAACGATATCGGTTATAAAGACAAACTGGTTACAACGTTCAAATTATGACTACTTGTTTGAATGCCCGTATACGTTAATGTTATTTTACTATTATCGATTATAGCGACTTCCGGCTATAGCGTCGAAGTTTTTGTATCCCTTCGATATCGTTATAACCGGATTTTACTCGTACTATAACACATTTCAAAGTAAATTAAACAAAAAATCATACATTATTGCAAAAATTTTCTGCGTTATACATACAAAGTAATATATCAGTAAAATTGTTTTACCGACGAAGTTAAATAGAAGGAAGGGGCCTATTCTGTAATTCAAACAAACATTACAAGTGATGTTTTGATATTTTCTTCAGTGGTACCTATTTTCATTGGAGAAAGAAAATAGCAACTGGTTAAAAATTAACCACTGAGTTACAGAATAGAGGGGTTAGTAAGTTCTTGAAAATATTGCCACATGGTAATATTATCCACATGCTTTTCCTCCAATTTTCGTAAACCTGGGATGTTAAATAACAATTGCAGGACAAGTTATTTAAATTAATGATTTTATTTTCTAAATCAATGTAATTTAAATCAAGTAATTTAAATCAATGCCTCCGTGCAAATAATCACATCAAAATACTATATAAATACATATCAGTAATTAAAATCTAAAACACATAGCCAAATTATTATTATTATGCTTTTTGTTTTTCGTATAGTATAAATATACTTCCCAAAAACTTTCAGTTTGTATATGCAACATATTTTTTAAGGCTTCAACTTGACATTAAGCTGTTTGGCAAATTTGTAGTGTCTACAAACTACAAAGCTCTGAAAGTTTACCTGAAGATTTTGAATTTAGTATTCCATGTAGTACATGTAGCTTATATTTTTTTAAATGTTGCTGATTTCTTTTCCAATATTTTCAAAGTTTTACAGCACAAATATTTTAAATGAAATTTTTAAAGGTCAGGGAAATGCCACATTAAATTTATCACTACAATTTAAATTACAACACAATGCAAGTAAAACTTTTAATAAATTATTATCATATTTATTTTGAACTTTGCTCTTTTCATATGTCTGCATCACTAAAGATCTTATTATAAATAATATCTAGATAATAAAATTTATAGTTTGATATAAAAATGACAGTAAATTTAATATAAACAATGTTAGTCAAGGTGCGAAAGATGATAAAATATGGAGTAAGGTGCATAAAATTATAATAGAAAAATAAAAATATAATGTCTCGCATAATGTCAAGGTAGGATATGAAATATATTAGAGTTATAAAATTATAGATCTTATAATATTTAAAGTCTTTTTATGTTTTTTAACTGCATTTCATCATGAGTATATTATTTATATTTATTATGTCAAAACAAATGGTTTATGAAAAAATATATACATATAGTCAAACCGGAAAAGAGAAGACTCACGTCATCAATGACGTCATCGATTTTTAATCTTTACTATTATTTATATACATGTATACATCGGCCTGAAATGTGTTCAAAAAATTTGTTTATATAGTTATAATTTAAAGACTTCCAAAGGTAAGCACATATTTTAAAATAATCTTGATTTATAAAAAAATACTTTTTGTACATATTTTACATATTTACAAAGAAACTATTGTATGATAATCTAGTTATGTTGACAAGTCTCTAAGAAGTATCGTGTTGAAAGAAATATTTAACAATTTAGTGCACACCAATTATTTTAAATTATGTATGTATAGGTACGGATTATATTGTCTTGTAAGTAGTGGCATTTTATAAATTCATGATACATTTGATTAAATTTTTGATAAAATTACTTGATTACTAGAATTTTTGGACTTAAAAAATTTCACTGATGTTTTGGAATGAAATAAAATTATTTACTACACGAAAACTTTTACAAAAACAAAGTATTCCACTCATTCATTCATTTTCGTTAGAAATATAAAATAAGAATCCCTTTCTAAAATCAAATATTGACCGAGAAATACGTATTTTGACATTTCCTGTTTTCCAAATGAATGACAATATATTGTGAATCTACATTTTACAAAGAAATAGAGGAAAACAAGTCGATTAAATCATGTTTAACATTTACTTCAAAGTATGAAGTAAATATTTATATATAAATAGTTAATTATTTATTATTTACACATGTAATATGTGATGATTATCAGTCCAGGTATACGTAACGTAATATTTTTTAAATTAATTGAAGCTATTTTTAAAATAATTATTATTTTAAAAAGAGAAAACATAATATATCCTTTCATATATAAATAAAAATTGTTCCGGAACGTATTATTTATTTAATAAATCTGCTGTTCAAAACCAGTCAACAATATCTTCTTGAATGTTCGTTACGTTGTTACAATTAATTTATAAATAAATAAATTTAAATATTTCACAACAATGAATATTTTGTTTCCTACATTATTAGAAAATAAGATTTCTTTTCATATAAACATATTGTGTACATGACGTCATATAAAATGATGACATATTTGATAACGTGAGTCTTCTTTTCAGGTTTGACTACAGCAAAAAAAAATTTAAGAAGTGAAGAGACGACATCGACGTGTGAAAAGCATTACAAAATGAAATAAAGTTGTAAAAATAACCAAGTGATGTCAATATTTAGAAAAGCGAGAAGTAAAAATATTACTAAAAAAATGTTACATATTATTGATATTTACAAATGAAACAAAAATGTTTTTAATGACATTTTCAATTTATTTAAAATAATTGCAATGTATTTTTTTCAAGACATGTTGGTTACAACTGATTTTTTGTTATTCAAATTTAAACCAATTACGTATTTGTAGAGAGCAGCAGATTTAGAATAGATTAATGCACATATAAACGTGGTACATCGTGACGTCATAGTCTAGTTACAAATATTGATGACGTCTCTTCACTCTTTAATTTTTTACTATATTTTTAATAACTTTTAATGTTTATTAAAATTTAACTACATGTACTCGTGTAATATTTTCGCGATTTATAAGCGAAACCTTTTTAATATTTTATCAACCACTGGAGAAGCTTCGCTGAATATTTAACAAAATGTTAACTTTTAGACCCGGAAATTAGTTCGCATAAAACCAACATTCTTTACAAACATCCCTCTACATAATTTTTAATGTTTGTTTTATATAAATATTTTTTTAACACAATACAATTCAACTTAATAATCGATGAGGTGTTCATTAATTTCAGTGTTAATCAACAATGGTTTCAGCTGTTTCAAACACATTTGTTATTGCTGAAAGACTGAAACATTATTCATTGTCAAACATTGTATTTGTACAGTACTTTTACTGAAAGTGGTAACTTGTTACACATATTATTTCTTATTTTTAATAAAAATAATGTTTTTTTGTATATTTAATAAATATTATATTTTTATGCATTTTATTCATGTACTTTTTATATTCTTATTTTTAAAATGCTCGAATTCAATTAATTTTATGTTTAAATTTTAAAACTTAATTTACATATTTGAATAGGTGTATAAAAATATAAAACTAAAGTAATTTTAAAATATTATAAATAGCTAATTTCTTATTTTTATACAGGTTTTATTTTAAAAATTTATGTTGGCAATAACTACACTGAAATTTTTAAAACACATAATTTTGTTTATTATTACTATAAATCCAAAAACTTAACATTAAAAAAAAATATAATTGGATTTAAAATGTTTTGTATTTATTTACTCTATATAAATTGTTACAATATAATTGTTATTTACATAAATAATTTTACAAATATTAAAATTCAAATGTTAAAAAATTTTGTTGCACTAATTTAGAATATTTGTTTTAATAATTAATTAGTACTTTTTTATTTAATTTTAAATAACAATATAGTTATAGTACTACTATATTAATACAAATAAATTAGGACACAATAATGTATTTCATAACATTTTTTTTTATCTTTTTATTTAAAAATACTACAAATATGTGCTAAAATAATTGTAGCAAAATTTAGCAAATGTAGAATCTGTTTTATTTATTATTTTTTACTTACAAAATAAATAACTCAAGATTGAGTAATACTATATATTTACTACAATAGAAAGTGAGATTTATTTAAGTTAGTACTAGAATAAATAAAAAATAAATTTTTGGTTAATTTAAGCACCAAATAGTAGTTTTTGTATATATTTGTTTATATTTTTATATCAAACTAACCTAAGTTTAATAGACAATGTATATTTGCATATAATATAAAATGAGATATACCTATTTGAATTCGCATAACAATAATAGTTAAAGTAGCACCAAGTGTAAGCGAGTGATATAACAAGCGGTTACGATCTGTCCGTGTGGTCGCACTACACTCACGGGCACTCACAGCGTCACTCAGCGGCGCGGCGCCGGAGCGTCAGGCGGCCACTTGTAGCTCGTAGTACGGCGGCCGCGGCGTCGCAGGCCTGGGAGAGGGTAGCAGTCGATATCGCCATGGCAACCGGGGGGTGGCGTGGCACATGGGCAGCGCCGGCTGGAAGGTGAAAGTGGATACCCACAACCTGCAGGAAGTCGGAGCTTCGGGGATGGAAGATAGTACAGGCGTTCACAATACGGCAATTGTAATTGCCACTTTAGGGGGAGTGGAGCTTGGGATGTAGAAATACATACAAGCGTTCACAGTTGTCTAATTACGCACAGAGGATACCTAAAACCTGCTCCAGGAAGCCAGAGCTTCGGGGATGGGATATAGTACAAGCGTTCACAACTGTGGAATTATACACGGCAATTGTAATTGCCACTTTAGGGGGAGTAGAGCTTGAGATGAAGAAACTCGTATAAGCGTTCACAGTTGTTTAATTACACACAAACTGTTCCAGGAAGCCAGAGCTTGGGGTGTGGGAAATAGTACAAGCGTTCACAAGGAAATAGTACAAGCGTTCACAATACGGCAAATGTAATTGCCACTTTAGGAGAGGGAGTCTTCAGCTTGGGATGTAGAAATCCGTATAAGCGTTCACAGTTGTCTAATTACGCACAGCAATTCCAATTCAGACTTTGAGTGACGGACTAGTATTTAGCTTGAGATACAGAAATGAATACAAGTGTTCACAACAACGGAATTATACACGGCAATTGTAATTGCCACTTTAGGAGGAGTAGAGCTTGGGATGTAGAAACTCGTATAAGCGTTCACAGTTGTCTAATTACGCACAGCGGATACCCACAAACTGCTCCAGGAAGCCAGAGCTTCGGGGATGGGATGTAGTACAAGCGTTCACAACTACGGAATTATACACGGCACTTGTAATTGCCACTTTAGAAGGAGTGGAGCTTGGGATATAGAAACTTGTATAAGCGTTTACAGTTGTCTAATTACACACAACCTGCTCCAGGAAGCCAGAGCTTCGGGGATGGGATATGGTACAAGCGTTCACAACTACGGAATTATACATGGCAACTGTAATTGCCACTTTAGGGGGAGTGGGGCTTGGGATGTAGAAACTCGTATAAGCGTTCACAGTTGTCTAATTACACACAACCTGCTCCAGGAAGCCAGAGCTTCGGGGATGGGATAAGGTGCAAGTGTGCACAACTGTTGAATTATACACGGCAATTGTAATTGCCACTTTAGGGGGAGTGGAGCTTGGGATATAGAAACTCGTATAAGCGTTCACAGTTGTAAAATTATGCACAACCTGCTCCAGGAAGCCGGAGCTTCGGGGATGGGAAATAGTACTAGCGTTCACAATACGGCAATTGTAATTGCCACTTTAGGAGAGAGAGTCTTCAGCTTGGGATGAAGAAATCCGTATAAGCGTTCACAGTTGTCTAATTATGCACAGCAATTCCAATTTAGACTTTGAGTGACCTGCTAGTATTTAGCTTGAGATACAGAAATGAATACAAGTGTTCACAACTACGAAATTATACACGGCAATTGTAATTGCCACTTTAGGAGGAGTAGAGCTTAGGATGTAGAAATTAATACAAGCGTTCACAGTTGTCTAATTACGCACAGCATATACCCACAACCTGCTCCAGTAAGCCAGAGCCTCGGGGATGGGAAATAGTACAAGCGTTCACAACTGTGGAATTATACATTGCAATTGTAATTGCCACTTTAGGGGGAGTGGAGCTTGGGATGTAGAAACTCGTATAAACGTTCACAGTTGTCTAATTACACACAACCTGCTCCAGGAAGCCAGAGCTTCGGGGATGGGAAATAGTACAAGCGTTTACAACTGTGGAATTATACATTGCAATTGTAATTGCCAATTTAGGGGAGTAGAGCTTGGGATGAAGAAATTCGTATAAGCGTTCACGGACGTCTAATTATGCGCAGCAATTCCAATTCAGACTTTGGCGGGCAAATCTTCAGCTTGGGATAAACGAATGTATACATGCGTTCACATCGAGGCGTATACATTTTATCCTCCATACATGTTATACCTCTCGACATTGTATCTTGCACACATTCAATCTTACACACCTTTTATCGTACACACTTTTAATCCGCGAAAAAAGTTATCTTACACAAATTCATTCATCTTCCAAATCATTTTATCATCCTCACATTTTATCTTTTATACATTTTATCATCAGAAACATTTAACACTGAATATTTTATGTAATTATAAATGTGTTAATTGCATGAATAAAAGGTACTATTATAATATTTTAAAGATGAAATGTGCACAAGATAAAATGTACGTAAGATAACTTTTCTTTGCGGATTAAAAGTGTGCACGATAAAAGGTGTGCAAGAATGTTTGAAAGATACAATGTATAGCAATATAGCATGTGTGGAGGATAAAATGTATACGCCCCCCCCCCCCCATCACTTTTGGAGGGGCAGTCTTCAGCTTGGGATGTAGGAACTCGTATAAGCGTTCACACTTGTTTAATTACACATAACAATTCCAAATCAGACTTTGAGTGACGGGCTAATATTTAGCTTGAGATACAGAAATGAATACAAGTGTTCACAGCTGCGAAATTATAAAGAGCAAATTGCAATTGCCAGTTTGCAGGTGGACAAGTCTTCAGCTTGAGATATAGAAACTAATATAAGCGTTCCCAGCTGTGTAATTACACATAGAAATTTAATTTCAGACTTCTGGTGATGGACGAGTCTTCAGATTGAGATACAAAAGTGAATACAAGTATTCACAACTTCTTAATTATACACAGCAATGTCAATTCAGTATTTGTATGGTAGATGAGTATTCACTTTGAGATACAGGAAGTGTTCACACAGAAATTTCATTTCTTATTGCAAAGTGTTAATTTTCATTTTGCGAAACAAGAATGTATATAAACGATCAAACTTGTGTAATTACACACAGAAATGACGAAATGAGTAACATTATTTCACTTCTTATTTTCAAATAGACTTTGATGTTCTACTTGCATAACTAATTATCGGTTCCTCAGATATACAATGAACAAATTTAATTCTCGTAATACATGTATGTGTTTACAGTCATGTGTCAACCTGTGAACATATCTTCTACTAATTATTTCTCTAAATTATAATATTTCCATGTTAATATATACTTGTTAGTTTGATGCTATTCTAGAAAACAAATATATTACTCTATAATTAAACTAATAAGATACATTCGAGTAAATGGAGTGCTCGTATTTTGTAATTTGTAGTTCCGATTATTAATGTACTTGGAATGTACAATTACCGTCTTTTGCAAATAAATTGTTCCATTATTTATACGAGACAATATTAGTGATTATGTTATTTATAACTTTTGCTAAAATTAGAACGTTAGATCAAAGGCTGAATTTTTATATGGTTCAAGGAATTTAATCTTAGCTGATATAATTACAAAAATTATAAATTTTTCTACACTATTTTATGAAACTTAATATACAAGCTCTTTGGCGTTCTTAGCTAGCACATAAATTACGATGATAATGACTTTTGACACCATGTATTAATATTAATGTTTAACTTGACCTTAACCTTATTTACATTATTAAAGTAACAATATTTTAGAAAAGCTTAAGGTTTCATTCATTAACATTACAGTGTCAGGTTAATTAATCATTGTTTCTACGATGCTACATGACCATAAGATGTTTCGAGAATTGGTGGTCACGTTCTTCTTTGAATATTTATATTTAAAAATACAGCTCTATTTATAGAAAAATTACGACGAACTAACATCTCGGTACTATAGATCGGCTCAAATAGAAATGGACCTGTCAATTATTCCAGCGCATCTAATGCAACAAACAAGTTAAAGGAGACGTCAACGTATATATCGTTTTTTCCAATGGTGTACATTATGCTGTATAGTCTTTTTCACGTACGAGTGATCGTACGTCATACCTAGTAATAAAATTGTAGCCAAAACAGAAATGTTACTATCCCTAGCATACCGTATACCCAGTAAAATACACGGAATTTAGTGTCTTTTACTAATCAATAGTTGGTAATCCTGTACAATGTTGCCATTCTCGAAATGTCAAAAAATAATATATTTTGTGCACAGAATATGGTTAATTCTGTAATAAGGTATTTTGAACAAGAACGTGACAATCAAGGCCCAACCATACCATTGGCAGCTGTAAAAGAAGTAATTAAAATAATTATAAATATTACATATCTGTAAATGTACAAGATAATTGTTTTTGAAGCGTGCGACAGCTGTATTAGGAATCAGTACGAAGATTCAAAGGGAAAAGATGACCATATTTAATTTATTTTATATAAATAATTGAGAAGATCATATATACATACACACATGATATAGGTACTATGCAACCATCAACACTTGAATGTACCCTACAAATACTTGGCAACGTTGCATCAGGGAACATTATGACGTACGATCACTTTTACGTGAAAAAGAGTATATAAAGATACTGCTACCGTCGTAGACTTGTCTCGCCTACCAGTGGTCCACCTGTACAGGACAGGGTTATAGTAGCTTTAGTACCCAAATCAACGAAGTGAAACGAACTTTAACGTATGTACTTATTCATAGTGTGTTTAACTTTAGTCTAGGATTAAAGCAGAACTAACTTCGAACTATATTTAGTCCTGACCCTACCTAAGTTTATCGATAGATTAACTTGACTTTTTTTGTTACAAATATCATTTTTATGATTTCTGGTTCAGTGTTTGGTGTTTATATCGTCAAATAATAAACAAAAGGTATTAAATTATTAATCATTCTATTAATATGCAACGTGTTCGAGACGTACTTGTACATTGAGGAAGAAAACCAAAAATATATTGGGATCATCCATTCGACAAGTATGATGAGAGATTTTTTTTTTAAATATTGGTTAGTATTTAGTTAGTAATGCTAAATGTTTATTTTATATATTTTTTAATTATTAGATTTGAGAAAGATTGGAAAATAATAGTTAGAGAGGTAGACTACTTTCCTCAGAAATCCAAATATTATGTATAATAAAATATTTGGCTAATGGAAATTATCAAAGTTAAACCGATACCTATGTATTGCAGTACAGTTCACACCTTTATATTTTAAAGTATTTGTATATTGTTTAATTTGCTCTATCAAAAAAATTTCGTGGACCCGATACCTTCTCGTTTAGTCTTTTTTTCTTAAACCTATGTAATGAAATAATATTTATTTATTAGTACTTAATAATTATGATAGTTAAAATGTTACTGCTCACATTGAGTGGAAGTAACGCTCTACTTGTTGATTGATAAAATAAGGTTCACGGATTTCTCGGTGGGATTTGGCAGGATTTATATTAATAATCCATGTTGTTGTTAATTTTTAATTAAATTCAATATTTCGTAACATACTTTGTTACTTCATCAGGGATAAAATAAGATTAACTTCGAATTTCGTACAACCATAATTTTAGTCTGAAGTATAATTTTTTTACTCAATTTGTTCTATTGTTTTTCATTACAATTATTAATAAAATGTTATTATAAGTTAATTTTTTTTATATGTATAATTTAGAGTCACTGACAGAGTAATTCGAATTTACTAATAGATAGTAAATCGAATTAAAACCATGTTACAAACAGTGTAAAAAAATTATACTTCCGACTAATGTTATGTTTCTATCAAATTTTGTCAATTTAAAATATAAAGTTAAATCTTATTTTAACCCTGATGAAGTAACAAAATATGTTACGAAATATTAGATTTAAATAAAAATTAACAACAACTTGAATTATTAAAATATTTCCTGCCAAATTCCGTCGAAAAATCCGTGAACCTTATTTCATGTTACTGCTTATGTCTAATAACAGAAATAGACCATGTCCAAGTAGAATGAAGGTATTAATGGCGTTTTAATTATTACCAGACTAAATTAAAATAAACTCTATTTATGAATACATACGTAGAATTACTTATTTTTTTTTTACGAATAAAACTATTCTGAAAAGTATGTTGCCACATGAGGATAAACACTCCCATGTAGTCTGTGTCACATTTTCTTACTTTTCACGTTTGTGTCTGGGTTGCGGAATCCAAGCACGGGAGACGTTCGGCGTCGCGGCGTGACGGCTACCGGCCCGACGCTTTCACGCGCATCGCGCCCGGAAAGCGCCAGCGGTTCCGGAACACGAGCCGCCCGGAATCAGACTCCGGAGTAACAGGTTGGACACAAAACACCGACATGGAAATGCCACTACACCAATACTCCGCAATGACAATCACCGGATTTATTCAGCAGCTTACAAACGGGGAAAGAAATAGTGGAGCTTTAGAGTTTGATCTGAAAACTTTAGTTGTCTTGCGGTTAATGATGAATTGACTTGGGTGATGATAAGGATAATACAAAATGCACGATTAAGCTCAAGTTATATTATTTAAACTAAAAGATAATAAATATTGAATAGGCCGTCCCTAAATTACGTAACGCATAATTGGGCATTTTTTGAAACCCCCTCTCTCCCTTGTAACGCAGACATGAACCTCAGCTAAATATTATGTAACACACAGTATTGAAAAATAAATGAATAAATAAAAACAATTCTACTTCCGTCTGCATTAGTACATGTAAATGTATTTGAAATTATGAATTTTTGACGTATAAACAAAAAAGACAATGTCAAAGACTACTTAATTTGAGGTACTACAACAAAATTGTTAGTTATAAACAGGTAAACAAAATAATATAAAATTAATCATTTAAATTTTTCATATTATAAAATACAAGTCTCTATAAATCTAATAAATTTAATTACCATATTATAAATATATGCAAAATTAATAAGAACTAAATATTCTTTTTCTATAGCTCTTAATAATAATGGAATCAATAATTAAATGGAAGTAGAAAAATACATTTTTCTACTACCATTTAATAACAAACTATTTATTTCCCTAATTTAAGTTAGGTTATGGATTTCATTATTTCACGCGAAATCAAATTAAGAAGTAAACATACATATGTATATAGAAACGTTAACAACTACAAAAATAAAATATTTAGTTCTTATTAACTTCACAAATATTTATAACATAATTATTAAACTTTCGTTCGTAGAGACTTTTACAATTCAAAAAACTTAAAGGACAACTTTATATTATATCGTTTATCTGGTTATAACCTATAATTTGTTTTTGGTATTGTCATATTTGTTTATTTTGAAATGTCATTATCAAGAAATGTCAACACTTATAATTTCAAACATATTTTTATATTTATTCAATAGGAAGTAGAAAAAATATTGTATGAAACAAGTCAGGTTATTTAACTTCTGCTCTTACAAAATTCACCTTCGTCACGTTTTGTAATTTTCCCATTCGTTAAATAACCACCTGTTTTTCTTTACTAATTACACAAATAGCTATTATATAAATAAAATTATTACATATGTATAATAATAATTTGTATAAATATTGTTCACATTATTATATAAATTAATCCAAAGTTTGAAAATAATTTTTGAATTATATTTTTTTGTTATGTAATGCACAAATTGCGTAATTTAACAACAATCTTATAAAAATAATAATTTTTCTTAATTATTAAAAAAGTAAACTAAATTAAAATAATACGTTATAAAAAAAATGTTACATTATGTGATTAACTCATTTGGTTGACCACCGCGATCATATTTTATAAAAACTAATCTGTTTTTGGACAATCTCTCACGAATCCAGAATGAAAGCAATAAATTTTAATCTGTATTACCAAAAACTAGCACTTGTTGATTCTGGATGCAATATTCATTGTCCCAACGCTTAAGTCTACAGTAACATATGGAAAACATACCATATTGTTACAGTAAAGCTTTTACTACTCAGATGAGATTAGTTTAATTGGATTCATTCAGATAGATCAGTTGGATCAATTCAATTATTCAATGCAAATGAGATGCCTTTGGATCACTTTAGCTTAAGTAGCGGTTATAATTTTAATTTCATTATTAATAATTTAATTTTGTCAATCATCTCCGATGATAATTTTCAAACATAAATAATGTAAATTTACACATTATAAATTTTCTTTTACACTATTCAAAAGTACAGCAAACAGAACTGATCGTTTTAATCTACCTTGCCTAGCGAATTACTTGGGATCAGTACATTCAGTAGAGGGGGTAAACTGAATCAGTCAAATGGAATAAAAATAAGTGATCCGGATTCAAAAGTGTAAAAGTGTAGGCTTTAGGTTAACAACTACCCCACCAAAAATATAAGTAAAAAAGTCATCGAACAAGTAAAACTCTCCTAGGTTTGGAGTACCAATGGTTTTTACCTACTATTTGACAGTAAGTTATTTTCTCTTAAACTAAATATCTAGATATAGATAGATAAAGCTAATGTTTAGCGTAAAGACATGTAATATGTTACAATATTACAACCATGTGTGAAATCTCATGTAATGCCACGTGCTACATTATTAATTATAGTACATACATTCAACAACTAATTATTATATAATAACATGTACTGTACGTATATCTGTTCATCGAACTGTTATAAATTTGACCCACAATACATGAGGGTGATTGTCGCCATGTTGCAACATACCATTCAGGCAAATTTCAAATATACTTCGTTCAAATTTTAACATAAATAGGGAGAAGAAATATCATATAGGATATTTAAAAATGTAACTCTAAGGCTCGGTTGCAGAAAGCGTGATTAACTAATCACCTGGTTAACTTGACGTTTTAACCATGGTAACGTATTAAAAATACATTGCTGTCAAAAATTTAACCGGTGATTAAAGTTAACTTTCACCCCAATTCTGTAAAGAAGTTGCTAGCTCTTAGTAACGTTACTAAAAATTTTAACCAATAGAAATATTTGTAAAAGCTGTCATTTACATATTTTATTTAGTGTCTACTGTTTTTATTGGCTAATGATGGTAGTTACGTTGCTAAGAGCTAGTAACTTTCTTACAGAATTGGTGTGATTGTTTTATGCAACCGGGCCTAAGTATACAAAAGGGTTTATCATAAAATGCTCTTTATCCAAGTTAAACTGAAAATAATATTAAATATTTAAGGACACTTCAATTGTACTTCAAATATTTTGTCTCCAATTTATATAAAAAATGTTACAACGTACCGTTCAGGTATGCTTCAAGTTGCACTATGGCTAGATATTTTTTGTTGAAAATTTTATTGTATGAAATGGTAAAAAAAATAATTTTGCTTTAATTCGAGGGTGGAATGGGTTTCTGGGTCCGCTCCTTAAACCCGACACTGCAAAGTTGTTTTGGGTTAAATTATCTAAATTTTCTTGAAAATGAAATAATTAAATTTAATAATAATGAAACAACAGCAAATCTTCCGTTTCAGTATAAGCAAACTTCTGTCCGCAACGAGATTGTATAAATAGTTATTATTGTATTAAGTGCACGAAGATTGTGTTTTTAGTGCGTGAGATGTCACTTTTTTTGACATGGCAAGCTTCGTCAAAAAGATCAATCGAAGGCATTAAAAACATTTCGCACACAAAACACAAATAATTTTTTTTTGCTATACATATTGAAAGTAAGGTTTTTCTGCGTGTAAGTGCATAAGAAAGTAGACATTGCCTTGTCGGTCTAGACCCACAATATCTCACTGTTCCCTAGGGAAGAAAAAATGCTTAGTTATAGCCCGAAATATAATTAAACTTTTCACTACGGTTTGTAAAGTATTTTATTCACATTTTAAAATTAAAAATCTTACATAATAAACAAATGTTTTGGTGTTGATCATTCAGGGTTTCTGGACGATTCTGAGTTCTGTAATAGTAGTCATAATAGGATAATAAAATTAAATATTAACCGAATATTTGTTATTCGATTTATCAAATGAACTGTATTGGTCACAACACTATTGTTTATAGACAAATGAGAACATACCATTCGGGTGTATATTTATAAACTTATGTATAGAGTATTAAATATAGATAACAATTTGAATACGAATTGTATAAATTGTACGCATAACAATTCATCAACAATATTCCGTTAAACAAAAGACCATCTAGCATCTAACACTCCTCTCTCAGAACAACAAGATTTCCCCTTGATTCCGTGGTGATTGTGCCGGGTTACCTGCTGCTGCTGGGTACCCGGCCTGTCTCTTTGGCTATAATCACTAATTTATCACTTCACGCCTATGGCTCCTGCGCTGCTATCAATCTCCGTCCGCTTACATCAATGCCGCGGCCCGGTTTACACGGGTAATCACTACATACGCGAGAATGATTTGCGGGGGTTCTGCACGTGTAAACCAACCTCGCTGATTCAGGGGATGGGGAACACAGGGAATAATGGGAACATGTTTTCATCTCTTTATAATTACTAATAAAAACAAACAATTGATCTTGCTAAAAGATAACAAAATATTAATAATGTGACCAGCTACACAAGTGTTCTTTTTCACTACTAGCCTAGACTTCCTCTATTATTAAACTTGATTTGACATTACTACTTACTTAGGCCGATAATAAATTATTACTAAGTAAAGGTAGTGTTCTATTGTCAAATAAAGGTAAATAATAATTGGTGGCTAGACTAGTAGTGCAAAAAATATTTTTTTCACTAGTAGCCTAGACTCCCAGTATGATTAATCTTTATTTGACATGAGAAATTGTTTTTCACTACTGTTTACTAGGTAACCATGGTCATATAGGTCTACTATAAATTATTATTAAACATGGTCTATAGTAAAAACTGTCACTTTTTAAAGAAACTCCAAATCCAAATATTGTATGAATCATTTAACTCAAAAAAGTGTAAAGTATATATTCACAATTTAAATATGCCGTCTACGTTAAGTAAGGAAATCAAATAAAACACTGAAACAACAAATATAAAAACAAAGACATCCTACTTTATTTTTGTGAATATTGAGAAACAAGTTAATTTTCTTGTCAAAATGTTTGTTATTGTCAATATATTTTTTTTAGGAGATAGTCTTCACAACCTTTGTGTATAATATATTATTTTCTAGTACTAGCTTGGTCACTCATTATTATTTACTTTTATTTGACATGAGAAATTATTTTTCACTATCGTTTTCTTGGCAACCAATTAAAATTTACCGCTTAAGTACATTGACAAACTGGCACGTCAGATATAAAAAAAAGCCTACTTTATTTTTTTGAATATTAAGAAACATGTAAAAACAACTTTTTTAGTTTTTGGTATGCAAAGTTTATTTAACGTTGAAGAATGGATGTTTCATTCGTAAATATAATAAGAAATTGTTTTATTTGATGTGCTTTTCTTACTTTTTTTTAATACTTAAAATACAGACAATAAGAATTTTAATCAGTGAAACTTCACATACATATTTTCTTTTATTTCCACAACTGCCTGATTTTGAATAAATGTGTTACATTTTATATTTAATATATCTCGTATTACAGTCGTGCTGTTGCATCAATTGAGATCTTATATATAATATAGAATTTAATTTTAAACAACTTTGTACTCTTGTAGTTTTGCTCTAGATCTTTCAGAAGAGAGAGTATCCGCATGTTAAAGTTCTATGTACCGCGTTTCGTTGCACACCTTATATACTATGGTTAAGAAGACCATTATTGACAAGGGCCGTGTATACCTCGGTTCCTTTACACATCCGGATATAATCTTTGCACTAGGTCTTGTCAACCTTGGTTTACAATATACTATTGTAGTCGTGTGACATTATACTCTTCGATATGTTTACTTTAAATATATTGGAATTGTATATCAGAATCAGACTGAGATAATTCAAGAATAACTTGTTTTTTTATTTATTGTTTTAATATTTTTCACTAATAGTATATTAAAGAACGAATGTCATAATTGTCATTTTATTTTGTGAGAAGGAAGTTTGGGTAACGACGCGTAGCGTTCGCAGACGTAAACCTACTTTTTCGGCCCTCTATACGTAAATAATTATGACATGAATTTTGTAAAGTACGTAATGGAATTGTACATAAAAGAATAGAAGTCCCTAGTTGCGTTTAATTTTAAATTTGTTCACTGTCTGGTGGAAAGGAAATAAAGAGAGGTTAAGTTGATCAGCACGAGAGCTGCAGGGAAGTTTAATCTATTTGAAATACGCGCCACAAATACCACGGAGTCATTTCAGAATTAAGTTAAGTGTTAAATAAAATTAATGCCTTCGTAATTACATTGCTTGTCAAAACAGAAGCGTTTTTATTAAATCTTCAGGGAAGCACGTTTTCTACCCTTCATCTCTAGTTAACCTTTAACGTACAAAAAATCTTCTATCAATCATTTGTGCTGATTTTTTGTGGCAATAAAATTTTAGAAGAAAGAAATAAATACAAATATGTTTGCTCTTAAACCTATTCAAACACAAACATGTTGGAAATGTAAAATTTAAATGTTATTTTTTAATTTGTTTCTACATTAATCAAATTTTACTAAGATAATAAGCTTTTTATTCAACTATTGTTAAAAGTAGTATTATAAATAAAATATATTTTTGTAACACCAATTAAAATGTTGATATTTTGAAACTGTTACTACAACTGTAAAGTTATTGTTTTTTAAAGGTTATTCAAAACATTTTTATTTTTGCACAGCGTGAAAATAAAATTTTTTTTTTACACAGTTTACAAAAATTATTAAATTTTCGTGTTATTTATTATTTATTGTGATATGCATAGTACTGTTATTTATATTAATAACAGATATGAATTTTTGAACTTCTTACTCCAATTCATAAAGCATTGTTACTTGTGTTATTCGTATTCCTAGAAATTTTTCTGAAAGCAAATTTCCAGTTTCAACAATAGATCTTTTTACTTCGTGTACCTTGTAATATATCGCCGTCACTCTTACTTGAATTCATTTTTACTACAAAAAAAACAAGAATTTTTCTTTAGAATGGACAACAATTGTAATATGATTTTTTAATATAAATACAAATCACATCTATTGTCAAATAGCTTTAATAAAGAAATTCATAATAAATATGTTACAAAAAACAGTATATGATATATGATACATATGCGTTATGTGTCTTTTTTTACAAATTTCTGTTATATATCCATATACATACAGGTATTTTGAATTTTGATAAATTTTATTTGGGCTCCTTCCTAAATTCGCTCGTACTGTAAATCTGAGCCACCTGTATAAGAATGACCTACGAATAGGTATCGTACTAGTATATATAATATAAATATTTTCCATGATAATTCAACTTCCATATAAGTAAGCCGTTACGAAAAATTTAATCGTTTTGACAGCTGTTAAAAAGGAAGTTAAGTTTTTGCAAGTGATAAAATGTTATTCACCTTTTTCCTAGCAACCAATTAGTTATTTGCATTATTTTCGACAAATAATTTCGTCGAATTGCAGTAAAGAATTTCATTTTCGAATAAATTTTTGTTTGACAATTCGACCTTGTAACCTGACAACAATTTGACTCGAAAACTGTTTAAAAATAAAAGCACTTCACGGTGTCGTGAAATAAAAATAGAAAGCTCTTGTCTAATTAAAGTTGAAAACATTTCTAAACGATATAAAGCTTCAAGTACCTAAGATATTTGTTTTGTTTTATAATTATTAGCTTTTCGTACATGATAAGATTTCCTTATTGTGTATGTATTGGAATACAATATGAGTAAAAATAACCGAAATTCAGGAAATAAGGTTTCAGGATTTGATACTTTTGGAAATCGCAGATTCATTAAAAATAACATCTTTGATGTTTTGGGCCACCATTGTTATTTCTTCCTGTGTTTTTATCTGGGTTTGTTTGTATTTGCTCCATTGTTTTACTTTTTGTTGACTGTTCGCTCTTTTGTCGTGATTGTGTCAAATATAAAATCGGTGATTTATTTGTAAAACCGTTGGATGAAGAAGCCAGGAGAATTTTTCTCTCCGCTGATTCTGATTATTTTTGACATTTTAATTACGTAGATGTCAGTAGTGACGAATTGCTAAACTTGATCGGTTTTTAAATTAAACATAAATTGCAATTTGCATATTCGTGGTCAAATTTAATTGAATTGCAATAATAGTTTTATTTATTTACGCAAAATAATCAAAAATTCAATTGGTTCATTTGGAAACTGTTAATGAATTCATTTGATTAAATATTCTAAACGATTAGCATATTGAAAGCCTATGCTAGAATTTCTAACATTGTGTATGCATTGTATATTGTATTCAGTCCTTTGAAATTAATGATTTAAATAGGTAATATAGTTCATAGTTCGTAGTAAAATAATCTAATCAATCCGATTGTACAAATTTAATGACGACGTCTATGGGTGTGTATGTTTCTTATATAAAATCTATCAAGCAAAAAACTATGAACACAATATTAAATATTTTGTTATACAAGGAATAATTTATTAGATATTGCAATTTAGTCAAAACCCCGGTTCGGAAAAGAATATCACCTGTACATCAGAAAGAGAAGAGATATAGGTAACCGAGAAATGAAAGCAACGAGCCATTAGTAAAAGTAGTCTGCTGACAGTTTTTTTTTTTTTTTAATAAAATCATTGAATAATTCTCGTCCTAAATTGTCTACATGCAATACAAATTTTATATATCTTGAAGAGCAAAAATATATATAAACTAGTACTGAATGCAAAAGGGTGACCAGACGTCCTCATTTCCGAAGACGTGTCCTCTTTTTCAAGGCGTCCTTGGAGTACTTCATATTTTGTCCTTTATTGTCCTTGTTTGGGTTTTACGGCAAAAATTATGCTCAGTATACAAAT
Organism: Stenolophus ochropezus; assembly: GCA_035578165.1. Classification (NCBI taxonomy): domain Eukaryota; kingdom Metazoa; phylum Arthropoda; class Insecta; order Coleoptera; family Carabidae; genus Stenolophus; species Stenolophus ochropezus. The sequence goes on along the minus strand of JAQOWZ010000002.1, from coordinate 45,787,523 downwards.
TAGGTTATTTCGGTAATATCGGGAAGAAAACACGAGCAGAAACTATAAGCGCTCGTTAAAGGAGTTAAAATAACCAACCAGCTATACGCTTGAGATCCATGCTGTAAATTATCAAACGTACAACTTAACCGAATATTTGTAGCACTCTAGCAGTGGTACCGCACAAAGTTAGAAAACATTCGGAGTAAAAGAGAGTCTGTACGTGCGGTGAAGAAAAGTCCGTAGAGTAAGCATAATAAATACATGTTAAATAGCAATATCTACAATTATATAAAATAATATTCAGAATGGTATCGTCATGGCGAGGAACATTTGTTTATTTATTTGGAAAAATATTTAAATGTTACATGCTATGAGCGCCCATACAATTTACCTTCAAAGTCTTCTACTATTGACTGTACTTTTGATGTTTTTTTTCTATTTTATTATTATTGTATTCAATTTTCGTTTTGTGAAATAAATAAAGTTGAAAAAATTTAATATAAATGTCCTCGTTTTGTCCTCTATTAGAAAATGATTAGCTCCAGTAAATCAGAGACAATATGGTCACCATATGCAAGATATAATTATATTATACACCAACACGCCTTGAATTTAATAAGTCAAATACTATTTGGTATCTTTAAAAAGTGACAGACAATAATAATTTATTTCCCTTAGTTACTAAATATACGTTAAAGAAAAACAATTTCTCATGTGAAATAAAGGTTGTAGGTGTCTAGGCTAGTATAGAAATGGCAAGGAGGGGTACATGGGTATTAATCCACCCCCCGCACCAATGAGAACAAATTTTATATTATTATTCACATTAGAACGTGAAGTAAAAAAATATTAAACTTCGATTTATAATTATTTTCTTTTAATTTATTAGTGGTATTGTAAAACGGAAAGAAATATATATTTTTAAAATTTATTGAATTATTATTTTTCCGAAAAAGTAACCCATCCCCTTTTCAATTGAAATTTCTAGCTACGCCACAGGTGAAAAATTGTATATTATACACCACGGTGTTATTGACTATGTAGCAAGTTATATCCCCAGGTGCAAAGCAAGAAAGCAACTGAGGGACACATAAGGTCGGATTTAATAAGATTTAGAAAAAAAAAATTCGTAAGCCGTACGTTACACTTTGTATATGGCTGTTTTAAAGTGTATTGTTTGGAATATCTAATTAATATTTCCTAGCATAATCCGTTAATATAAAACATTTTTAAATTTTCTCATGAATTTGCGTTAATACTTTGCACGTATACATAGTTTTACTTATAGTTCTATATATTTAATTTTAATACAACATGAGTTATTTACAAAATATAAAAAACGCAGTTGTAAATATAAAGTCATTTTAAAAGTTACAATAATAAATATGCGATTTTTTACCGTAAAATGCGAAAATAAGGTATAAAAGAAATATAAAAGGAACTCCAAATTAAAACCAAATAATAGTAGGATGTGTATTGTACACATTAGATTTTTTATTCATTGCATTGTTCAACAATAAAAAACTTTGGTTGCTAAAAGGTTAATGAATTGTAAACAATAAAATAATAGATATAAATACATCAACCTACGCATCAGAATCAGAAGTTCATGTGTGGGAAGTATAAATTCAAAACATGAACTCATCAGTTTCCAAATGTTTACAGAGCTGTAGTTTATTTAGTTTGAAAAAGTACAATGGTTGAGGGAAGCCTTTTTCTCTGTGATATATTTTCTGACATCGCGTGCTCAATATGTAAAATTCAACCTGTTGCAAAGCAATATTTCACCCCTACTTCGGACATTAATTAAGTGTGGTATTACGAGATGACAGTTACAAGATTCCTCACATGATGAATGGTCTGCCCGTATATTGACGGATGCTAAACGATGTTTGATATCTGCTACAAGATGCGAGCGATATTTGTTCGCGATCGGGATATTGAGAGATTGCATCAGATGCAGATATTACGAGGAAAATATGTAAAGTACGGGAGATCCGGTATGAAAATTTAAAGAACGTTAGGTCGGATTTCACGTTCTGACATTGTTTGAAAATTTTACTAGTTTTATTGTTTCATTTTTATTTTATTACAAAGAATTCTGCAGCTGTATCCGGAGTATATTTAATTCATATTTTGTTTCTTTATTAATTTATTATTTTATCATTTGCTTTTTAACAATATTAGCAAATAATGCTTGAAGTACATGTTGCTACATGACCATAAATTAATAAGTAGATTGTGGGTTACATTTCATATGCATCGTCGTCTTAATTATAAAATCTATACTATAATACAAAGCTAGTTTGAATATACATCAGAAAGGTTTGTTATCACATGACTATACTAATTATTTATATATTAAGGAAATAATCTTGATTATGCTTCTGGTACATACAACGTTTTATTTCATTCTGGCACTTGAAATGAAAAAAATCTGTACGTATATATTCCATGCTGTAGTTTCTTTATAGATTTTAGGCATTGTTAGATTGTTTGTTTTTAAAAAAATTAAATATAATCGAAATTATTTAGATATATAAGGAACGTCACGTTCTGATTTTTCTTACAAAATATTAATGGAATTTGTGGCTACACAGACCAAGCTGGCTTCTGAAAAGTTTAAAAATTTATGTGAAAAGGAATTTGAAGAGCTCTGTGAATGCTAAATACTTACTTAATCAAAATTAAAATTTATTATATTGTTTGACATTTATTCAATAACCACAATTTTAATTTGTTTGAGTAACTATTGGTTAGCAATTTTATACGCTCTCGGGCGATAAAAGTCAAATTACGCCCACATTTGAGGGAGTGTAAACAAGTTTATGATTCCAAAATGAAATAAATACTGTTATGTACTGTGGGTTACAGTTTTATATATGTATAAAGGCTAACCATTGGGATCTCGAGAACTGTAAGAGATATAAAGTCGATTAAAACGTTTTTGTTTTCCCAATAAAGTGCATGAGTCGATATGAGCAAAAAATTGATTTTGGCCAATTTACTTTGTGACATAACTTTCTTGTTTCAATTCATACGTGTCTCTAGTTTGAACATTCTACTTTCAATTTTCATATGGTGCTCAAAGTTGTCTTTCCAATGATATGAAACACATGCACATTAAAATGAAATAAACTAAGTAATTAGAAAATAATTGATTTTATTCATTTCGCTTATGTGTGCTTTGGAAACAAAATTGAAAATATTTTACTTCAAACAAAATTTAGACTAAGGAATTCAATTAGTTAGGAGTTTAATATGCTGCTCTCCGAAATAATCAGATTACTGCATATCTTCAGCTTTACCTAGAATATAATATGTTTTAAAACCATTTTTGTAAGTCTGTTACCTGAGTCGAATGTATGTATGTTTATCTGATCGTATGTTTTGTATTTTATCAGCACTGCGATGAAGACTGAATTACAGTCGAAATGTTGGTGTATCAGTGGATTATATTAAATGACTTATTTGCTTTAATTTTATATAAATTTGTTTGAAATAATAGATTTTCGATTTTGTTTCCAAAGCACACTTGACCGAAATGAATAATATCAATAATTTTCTAATTTCTTAGATTATTTTATTTTAATGCACCTACATTTGTTTTGTATCATTTGAGCCCCTTATAAAAATTAAAAATTAAAATGAATTTCTTCAAAAAATTTTGAGGCTCGCTGTTGATTCCTCGTAAAAATGTGTCTTTAGAATGTGTAAAAGCATCACTGAAATGGCCAACTAATGCTGCTATTTTGCCCCAATTTAACCGAGTCCGTATCTCTTACGCTTTTATGGTTCTTGAGATTCCAATGGTCAGCCTCATAAAACGGACACCCTATATACATTTTTACCTATAGTCTGTAGTTAACTGCTACTACTATAACAGCAACAAGTGTATAAAGTAGGTGTATTTTAGTTGAGTGTGACAGAAATTATGGCAGGAGATAAAAAACATTACGGTACCGAAATATTAATAGAAATTAACTTAAAAATAAATAAATAGCAACGAATGACATTATTAATAATTAGGCTATATTAGAACACATCTCAAACAAATGTAAATGTTTTATGAATTAGTTTATTACTTAAACGGGCAACAAAAATAATTACTTATTTTGTTTATATTTAGTGAACTTGTACATTAATATTTCTTATTATTACCTTGTTATCTACACACTGGTAAATTATTGAATATATAGGTATGTACCTCGCCTAGCAACGTACATTTATTTTTACACACTAGTGCTTGAAATGTATTTTTTTAACACTAGGGCATGAAGAGTGAATCTTATAACCGAGTAGAAAAATAGATTTTAACTTTGTAAAATCTATAAGAAATATAATAAAACCATAGAACTATAATGTAGGTCATAGTTTTTAGTGAAATAATTTTCAATTTTAGATATATTTAATTTAAAAATAGTCCGTTAAATAGTTAAAGCCTAAAGTTTTATGGGTAGTAATAATAAAAGTTTTCCAAAAGACATAAAATCCACACACGTCTGATAATATCTCAGGATAAATGCAACCCTGTCTTGTATTTTAACTTTTCAAATAAAATTGTTGAATAATCCTTTTAACTGCTGTCCCAAAGTTATTCTAAATGTTAAAATTCTGATGGAAAAGTTTTTGCATCAACCAGCATTTAGAATTATAAGTTTTCCAATGTTGTAGCAGTAGGGAAATGTACTCAGCTGAAAAGTCATTTTCAGTCTTTTGTTTTAAAAGTTTCTTTTGTTATTGGGAGACAGTAGCGCTAATTATATGAAGTGGTTATTTTGGTAACACCCAGAGACAAAAATAAATATTTGGTGGCCTTCATTAACAAAGTACTCCCCTTTTTATGTTTTTTTTTTATAAATTCAAAAAAATACTTCTAAATATTAAACTATATTTGTTACTTAATGTATAGCTATTATTGTTGCGGTAACAAGAGCACCACAGGGATTATTTACATACGAGGAATATGGAGAAGAATTAATGTTTAATCATACATAATCTAATATTCCAATTCAACACTTCTGATTGCAATTATTGATTAATAATTTTCATGTATTGCTAATATCTATTATTCTATTATATGTAAATTGTATAGTTTTATATTATCCAAATTATAAATATGTATGAAAGGTTTATCATACACAAAATCAATAAAAACTGCATAATTTAATAATTAAAAGTACTGTAACTAATATTATAATTGCAAATGAATTTTTTATGAGCAATAAATGCTACAAGTTCTTAAAGTAATATATTCTGTATTTGCGTGCAACACAGTAAACTGTTTCGTAGATGTGAAAATAACAAAATAATATTAAGATACAACTTTACGATTGTTGAAACTGGTTGTATAAATACAGAATTTAGTGTTTATTTTGATAACAGATTTAATAAATATTAAGACAACCTATTTCATAATTTTATTAAGTCTCTATTATAAATATATATATTTTTTGTTCGTGTACACTTTTCTTGAGTTTGTGATACAAAGTATAGTCTCTATAATAAATATATAATTTTTTTGTTTTTACTCATCGTGTAAACTTTTCTTGAGTTTGTGATACAAAGTATAGTTTGCTTTGGGGGCGTGACTTTTTTTTTTTAAATAGACATAGTTCGTATTACTGACCTAGCTCAATAATAAATAATTTCCAACTAAACGGTAGTGTTCTCATGTTAAAGAAAGGTAAAAATTATTTAGTGTCTAAATTAGCAGTGCAAAAGATATTTTTTTCACTACTAGCCTAGACTTTCATTATTGTTAATCTTTATTTGACATGAGAAATTGTTTTTCACTGCCGCTTATTTTGTAACCACGGTCAACAATAAATTATTTTTCACCATGGTCGATAATGAAAATTGTCACTGTTTAATGAAACTCAAATATCCAAATCCAAATATTATTTGAGTCATTTAACTCAAGAAAAGTGTAAAGTATGGACTCACAATTTAAATATGCCATATAATTTAAATAAGTAAATCAAATGAAAAAAATAAAAATAAAATAAAAAGTGAGGGTGACAAACTGAAACATCAAATAAAAAAACAAAGACAGTCTACTTTATTTTTGCGTATATTAAGAAACAAGGAATATTCATGTCAAAATCATTGTTATTATCATATGTAAACTAGAATTTTACTTGAAATATTTGTTGTTATGGTCACGACAGATAGTTGTGACGAAAATCGAAACAAGTGCGTCATCAGCACGAGTGACGATTTTCCAAAGCAACAAACAGAAGTGAGTTAGGGAAAAATTACAAGTAAAATTCCTCGTAAAATTCTAATTGCGAATGGCATTCGACATGACAATTCCTTGAAATATATATATATATATATTTTTCAATTAATTACTTGTCACAATTATATCTAAGCAACGCCTATTTAGTCGTGTAAATTCCGCGACAATTGTCAGTGAGATTTGAATCTGATTGGTTCAATTCACCAAAATTCTGTGATTTAATTGGATGACAAATTATGAGTGAAATTGTCAATATAATTTTTTTAAGTAGAATTGGAAGTTAAATGCTAGTAATGAAAAAATAATATATATATATATATATATATATATATATATATATATATATATATATGTATATACCACGGCTGCGAAGAACATTATTGACGTAACTACTCCAAGTCTTCTCAACCCTAGTGTATAATATACTTTGCCACACGTTGCCCGGGAAACATTAGTTTTGTTTAGAGAAGACATGTTTTGTGCATTGAAAACAATGAAGAAAGGTCATGTTTATTGGACAGTTGTAGGAAAAAGGATATTAAATATAAGAAAAGAGAGTTTCTGAATTATAATAAATAAAGACTAAATTATTGTGTATCCGGAAGAATAAAAAGCTATTTCAGGAATTTTGCTATATACCTAACCTTTCCTCCATATTTATGAGAGATAAAAAGAAATTTAAAATTGAGTTTCTTTTCCTGGGTTCCTCCTAAAATATCTGCTCATGTATTCAAAAAGTAGAAGGCTATAAAATAAATAAATATCGAAGGAAACTGCCCCATTAAATACGCTTTTCTATATATCTTTAACTCTTTAAACATTGAGGCAAATTTGGCTGAATATAATCGCGACATAACCTCCCAATTTAACTTTTAAGGAGCTCATGAATTTTTTACGTGAACGAATTACAGAAGGCTGTGGCAAAAATAAGAAATTTTTCATGAATAAATAATAAGCTGACGGGTCCTTTTGAATAAAAAAGGACTCCACTTATGACAGGCTGCTTGTAAGGGTTAAAGGGGGTCGTACGGAACAATTTCAGACGTTTTTATACAAGGGTTCCCATTAGAATGCTAGTTTTTGTGGATTTTGAGATTTATTACCACCACGAATATTTTCCCTTATAAGGAAAGGATACAGATATATGAAATATTGAACAGGACATTTGTGACACAAATAATACAAAGACACTTGTAGTTAGAGTGACCAGACATTTCTGATTAGGCGAGACAGTCCTAGATTTTAGTGTTGCTGAGAGACGAGATTAATTTTGAGTCTCATCTCGTCTCGCCTACATTTGATCTCGTCTTGCCTATAGTTCATCGAGATAAGGTCGAGACAAAAAGGCATAAACGAGAAGTGTTGAATTTCTCGATTATGATTATAAATGATTTCGATATATTAAATATTCAAACCACATGATATATTGTATTTTAATGCATTATATAATATATACAATTTTTATTACATGGAGATCAAAATTATATTATTTATTTCGGAGAAGTAATAAATAACATAATAGAACATTTATATATCTAGTCGTCTCTGTATTTAATGGGTTTTATAAATATCAGGCCAGCTTTAAAAAACGTTCTACTCACGGTTGTATTGATTTAAATTAGTGATTTAAATCAGATTTAAATAGGATTAATTAAAAATTTAAATGTGATAAACGGGAAATTTTAAAGCTGTTGTTTTGAATATCCGTAGGATAGGAAAATGAAATTATTATTAATAGTTATGTAATTAACAGCCTTTTTTCTTACTAATATTTATAACAACAGTTTTTGATTGTATATAAATGCAGTTAAATAGCCCAATGATTCAGTCAATCACTCGGACATTCGATTGTTGATCAGTCAGTCATTCGATTGTTGAAACAGTCGTCTCATTGAACATAGTAGCCATTAAGATAGTAAGTAATGTTTAGCTTGTTAGTATTATTTTATTTTTTTATTAATAACTAATATCAAAACAAATTATAATCTTTATAAATTAATATTTTGTCTCTAATTTTCCTGTTACACAAATCACTTCTTCTGAAATTGTTATTAAATATTCCAAATTTACTAAAATTGGGGGATAAAGCGTGTGGGTAAAGTTGCTATGTGGGAATACTTTCAAGAAATACTAAATCTGTTCAACGTCGGTAAAACAATTTACTGTTATTTTATTTTAAATTGATAACGCAGAAATGTTTTACACGAATATGTGATTTTTGTTAAATTTACTTTAAAATGTCTTACAGTAAAAATCGGTTATAATGGCATCGAAGGTATCCCAAAATTTTCGTCGCTGTAGTCAAAAGTCGCTATAAAGAATAAAAGTAAAAAGAAAGATTTCAAAAAAGTGGTCACAATTTCGACTTTATAAGCAATATCGTTATAAACGGTTTTTCTTTTCATAATAAATGTTATTTTGTACAACATGTTTTTGAAATTATTCTATACGTTTTTAAAAAGATTTAAATAAAAATATGATTTATTTGACTTTTTTTTAAATCTTATTTTTTTGCAACCCTGCATAAAACATAAACGAAATATTAATATTGTGTATAGTATTTATAAACATTGAATAATTGTAATATCATTTTTTAAACTTTGGGTAATAACAGTTCGTTTTTTTGTCGTGATTTATTTTATGCAATTAAATTAATCTTAATTTTTTCACTGTTATAATTGTGTTTTTCTCTTTATTTTTTATTAATTTAATTTGAAATCTATAAATATTTACATAAATAAATCAAAGATAATAAGAAATTTTAAAGAAGATTCACAATTCTGCGAAATACAATCATTATATTTTAATTGATATAATAAGAGAACAATAAAAAATATTTTTTGTTATGTAATGTTTTTGCCGTAAAATGTATTGTAAACAAACTTAGAAACTAAATTTATTGTAAAATTAAGGTTTATTTTGGGTTTCAAAGTGCATTGGTATACAAAAAATCTGGTCACTCCTAGTTATAGTTAATGTGAGGACTGTACCCCAATGGACCACTTCTTAATCTAAATCAATACTCAAATATCTATTGTTTATTTATTAAGCTTTGGGACTACAGGATTAGTTATGTACCAAATAGATTTTGAATCCATTAATCTGATCATATGTGTATATATGTTTAATTAATGCGTAGTAATTGAACTCGATCTTAGTAGCTTCTGTACAAAATAATAATAAATAAAATATGATGCATGGAGTGTAATAAGTATGTTGTCATATGACTATAAACAAACTCTTGTATTGTTACTTATATTTTTTTTCATAAATTTAAATATTTATTATATTAACTTGTTTAGCTTCTCCATTATAAAACATGTTAGTACTTGCAAGTTCTCGTAATGCATTCTCTTCTGTGCGGTTTACCACAAAATACATCAAGAAACAAATTTATAGAACACGTACGTAAGTTTACAACAGGGTAACTAAACGCTACATTGTAAGTAAATTTCCTAAATTAGCTTTAGATTAAATTTCAAACTTTAAACCAAATAGATTTATAATTAAGGGATAATTCATTACACAAATTACATCAGGATGGATGTCATAATATTTATGTTATAGTTTTAATTCAAATAGTTACAATTGATATAGGTAATATTAATTAAATATAAGTCTTGTTTGCGTTCATTGTACTCTGCATTAATACACGCTTATATTTGTTTTACTACATAAATATTTAAATATAATTTATTATATTGACACCTATGCATATTTATAGTATCACAAATATATTATAATTAATTTTACAAAAAACGTTGAAATATGCCTGAAGGGTATGTTGCCACATGTCTTTAAACACATTCATGTATTGTGGGTCACATTCGAAATTAATCTCGCTTTCGTTGTGGCTCCTCTTGAGACGCGATCACTGTTTCTGTCTACAGTCTATATTATTTGCTGTTTACTTACTTTTAACTTTTCTTACTTGATTCAAAGTCAAAGTGAAGAAGCCTTTCTTTAGAAATGATTTATTTTTGTTATCAAAAGAATGCGTAGAAAATATGAATTTAACAAGCTGATAAGCTTTATTGCAGTTGTGTTTATCCTAGGCAAGCAGAAATTTTTCTGCTTTCAGCGAAGCTTAGCAAATGATTCCGATCTTCCTAATTTACGCAACTGAATATAAGACACGAGCACGCTGCTGTCGTTTAAATTTATCATTATTCATGACGTCTATTTAAAGTTTCCGATCTTTTCTGGACCACGGTCACTGAAGTGATTGGGCTTGCTTGTGAACTAAAAGTTTAGTGAGGTAGGATAAAGGTTTTAATCCTTGTCTTTTTAATAACTAATATCTTTAAATTAATTTTTATTAGGCGATAGAAACTGAATAAAAACTTATTGATATGGCATTCATTTATCAGAATATGGACATCATCAACCAAGTTATACTTTATTTGAACAACTGCAAATGCAACGGTTAAAGTTTCAAAAGCAGTTCGTTCGTATGTTTGCTTTGACCACGTGCAAATAGACCAATCAGAAAGCTCTTGATACTGAACACGCTGTGAACCAAAGCAGCACAGTCGTACACACAAATTGATGAAGTTTGAAGCAGGAGAATTTTTGCCTCTGCATTTCTGTAGTCGCACTACACGTACGAATGCTTTATTCGACAGTATATGTAGAATAGGAAAACAATGGGAATTTGAAAACTAGATCTTGAAATTTTAAAATACAATGTAAAATTCTCCTCTCATTTTGTATGGTGAGGCACATTTCACATTGGCCAAAGTTAAAGAAATTTGACAATGCAGAAAATAACTTCATATTCATTGTCTTATATTAAAAAAGATAAAAAGAACTCATGGGTAAGCAGAGCTGACCATGCTTACCCTGATTGCGAGCTATTGCGAGACAACCGAGACCACATTGCTCGAGATTAAATCGATTTTCGTCTAAACGTGTCGTGTGGCAATGCTATTACAAAATATACTCGTAGTTATATTCTCCTTTACCCTTCTATTGTACTGACGCATCGATGGTGCCAGAATATTCGAGAGTTTAATTGCTCGGATATATAAACCCAAGCAGAAAAGACCGCCAGGACAGTCTGATATTAATACGATTATGAATATAAATAGTAGGTGATATAAATATCATGTAAATAAATAGTACATAGTATTAAGTATTTTATCCAACACCGTGTAATTATAAATACCTATAAGTATGCTGTTTTTAGATAAATAAAGTAGGTCATAAGTCATTAGTGAGCTAAATATATTAGCTCACTGTTTTTCGGTTCGTGTCATAGTAACTACGTTATAAAACCTTCTCTACACTATTTTGTTCCTAAATGTCATTTCGAAATTCCATCTGTCAAAAATCTTATATGTATTTTATATCAATAATTAAAATGTGTTGGTTAAAATGTTGTATGGCACACGTGTGTTAATTACCTAAGTCACTTGAAAAAATACCACACTCGGTCTAACGGCCTCGTGAGCTAAACTTTTCCCACGTGACTTATCTGTAATGTAACACACTTGTACTATAAATAACTATTATTCAGTGTTACTTATTTTTATTATCTTTTTATAATTTATTATTCGTTAATTCAACTAAGTTATACAAATATTTATGTTTCAATTATTTTTATTACACTTGACCCAAATAAATAAACGTTACAGTATGTTGCCACGTGATTCTAAACACTTTAATTATTGAGGGTCACAGAAGACATTAACAATTTTATCTCCTCAGCAAAACCTTCTCCCAATCAGGTCGTCACGTAATGCTAATTACCACTGATTGTGAGCCACTGGTCAGGATACGTGACTGGCAATACTTCCAGGGTTACCACTACAAATGTTTCCACTAACACATTCACCTGTCTTGCAACAATGAATTTTTCCGGCGTCAAGTATGCCATGATTAATTATTCCTTTGTTTGAGATTTAATGAGAAATTTATTTATGGTGGGGGGATTATTGGAGTATAAATCTCATTTTAAAACGTTTAAGGGATGCTTATGTTGTGGCATGTTGGGTTTTTAATATTGGAGGCGTCTTGCTTGTAATTTATTTTGATAAATGAATTAGGGTTATATATAAATTAATATATGTGTATTGTGCAGCAACATTAATTTGACGTATAATTTATGCTCTTGACATTTAAACATATATTTGAAAATATAAATTTAAACCCCGTTGCATTGCTGGGTGTACTGGATCTACTGAATAGATAATAATAATGATATATTTATACCGCTTATCAGGGGTACTTTAGCTGACATAGAGAGTGCACCACAGGGGCTATTTTCATGAGAAATATATCGTCAGGAACTTGATTCGGGACTCACGCTTAGGTTCTTAGAACCACAACCGATCTGGATTCAATCAGCCTTGTGCTTTTAAAAATTTATAAATACGATAACAAGGTGTGCAACGAAATGCGGAACAACAAAAGAACAAAGTTGTATAAAAATCAATTCATATTTATTGCCAAATTGTCGAAATTGTGTTGGTTCCCTAGTTTTGAAATTCGCTTGCGATACCATAAAGGAGAATTTCTATTAAAAATCAAAACTTTTGATAAAAAGTGTTCGAAAATTAGTGCATTATGAAAAGTTTTGAGGTACGTTATATTAGTTATTTACGTTTACAGAGCAGAAAGAGAAGCGGACGAAATTTATTTGTCCATGGGCGTAACTCTCTTTCGGCCTGAGGTACGTTTAACATTTTACGCACTACTGCTATCAAATGGAGTGTAATCTTTAATTATAAAATGTCAAGCCAAAAACATTAAGGAGATTCGTTGCATTGGTATCCTGCAGTTTTTGTATAAACAACGTAAACAAGTTGAATAGAAATAAAAATGTCAAAAAATATAGGTGTATTTTTCATTGAAAATAATTGTAGTTACGTAAAGAATACGTATTTATACTTAAAAATAAATCATATGTCAATTTAAAGAACGCGCCAAAACAAAATTGATTATAGCGTTATTGTTTAAATCAGTTAAAATTGACTTGTATAATACTGGCTATTTTCATTCGTAATATAACAAAAAATCTGATTACTTGATAACAAACTTTCTTCTGGCTCACAACCTAAATGTTGCCAAGACAAAAAAATTAATGGCCTCGATTTATATTATGTCTATGTCCCGCTACAGTCCTTGATTTTGTCCTTCTATCTGTGCGCAAACATGTCTCTACTGCCTTGGTCGCTGTTTTGCATCTTAGGGCAATTTGGCCAGAGTTCCACCTTGGCCTGCATCCCAATCTAATTTAGGCGTTAATCCCCAAAGCAGTACATCACAAGATAAGTTCATATTACACTATAATTATCCTTTGTTTAGCCCCTCAGTCTTGTTGTTTGAGCAGCACTGGTCCACCGCAAACAGCACTCGGGCTTAATCTGCACGAAGAGTGCCAGAAGGGCTTTAATATTTCACACCAGCAGTAGGAAAACGGTGGGCTGGCCACTGACAGCGAATCAATATTCGATTTACAAATTTCACTGAGCGCTTACAAAATTGGGCTGTTTTTCACACGTTTTACGGGGGCCGGGAAACGGTTTATAGCTGGAAAATTCCTCACAAGTTAATGGAAATGCTGCTTAAACCAAAATACTCCGCGTACATTTTTAAAATACACAACATTCATTTATTCTACCCTCTACATCCATAAAAATATATTTTATTACTCCAAAGAATGTATTTGTTACAAAATCAATGAAAGTATATTCAGTTACTTTTAAATTAATTAAATTTTATTTATATATTTATTTATTGATATACGTTAGGCGACCCAACGATGCAAAATCAATAATAGGTTCGCGCATATTGATATTATTATTATTATTAATTATAATAAAGTATAAGTACAAAAATATAAATAAAATAAAGGCATCTTCATATAATGAGAAGTGAATATGTTTGAAGCACGATACACTGTCATTGATAAATAACTTAAATAACAGAGGTCCCAGATATGATCCCTGCGGAACTCCTGATTTTACTTTTATTGGACGTTATCTAAACCCATTGCAGAATACTAATTATCATCGGTTAGATATATATGATTCTATCCATCTTAATAGTCATGGATTCCTAATAACGGAAGTTTCTTTACCAGGATACAATACATATTTCGGCTTCTAATGCTATATACATATGTCTAATAAGAAATTTTAATCAAATAAAAATAAACCTGGCAATAATTTAAATGTGAAACATTTATGGAAAAAGGGAATAAAAATAAACTTCTTAGAATCGTTGGAAATCTAAAGACCACTCAATGAAAAGAAAATTCTAATGAACAAATATCTTGCTCTATTCAAAGCTCCTTTGATCTGTCTACTTTAATCCCTTTTACTGTGTTTTCTACAATTGTCCTTTTTATGTACATATGTACAGAATGTTCGTTGTAAACAGGGACACGAACCGTAACGAAACCGTAATCGAAAATCGCACCGATATTTGACTTTTTATGAAACCGTAACCGAAAATCGAAACCTATAATTAATTTCTTCAAATATGGAAACCGAAAACCGACACGGAAAATAAATTTATTTTGTAACCGAAAACGGAACCAAAAAATATCGGTACTAAAACCAGTATAAATATAAATACTGTACTAAATTAAAAAAATAATCACAAATTTTACGTATTTTTGTAAAATGAAATTAATGTAAAATAACTAGTTATATATTAAACAGCAATTTTCATTTTTAGGTCACAAGTTAAAATTAAAATAACTAGTATTTTTACTTAAAACTTCTTATAATTTTAATTAAAACCGATAAAAACCGAAACGGATATTTATTTGTTTATTTTAGTCGAAACAAAACCAATATAATATTTTTAAAAAACCGTTACCGATAACCAAAACCGAATTTTTATTAATGTAAACACCGTTAGTTGTAACCGAACCCCAAAATTTTCGGTTCGATTCCCTGATTATAAGTGATACAATATTGCTATCTCGAGAACTATAGGAGTTACAAAGTCGATTAATTTATCAAACAATTTTATTTTACAATCCTATTTCAAAAAACATAAAATTATTTATTAACCAGTGATACTCAAACTATGGGGACGAACTTTGTTCTTTTAAATGGGGCTATATACTCTTTATTTATTTATTTGATAGAGAATTTTATTCTGAATTCTGTGATTTTATAATATGTACATACACTAAAATAAGATTTTATTTTGTGAATAATGCATTTTTAGTTTATTTAAATATTTATTAAAATAAGCATACTCGACAAACCAGAATTAACAATTCATTATATAAAATGCACACTAAATAATTGTTTTGTTATTTAGTTTTTTGGTAATATGTAAATTAACTAAATTTATTCTTAAGAAAAAAATAACAACATTTCAAATTGTACATTGTAAATTCATCTTATCCATTAAAAATTAATCTAATTTGAAGGATGTATCTTTAGGGAAATACACGAGGATCTAAGATAATACATAATGCAAACTACATTCAATTATATATTCCATAATCCTTGAATCCTTAGAATACCAATCTAATATTTCAAATTTAAATGTCAGTAATTATCATAATAAACAAATATTTTATTTAAAGTATGCTTATAGGACGGACAGCGGTAGGTTATTTGTTTAGCGCACTCCGTTTCAAATAGACCGGAGTGAGTGATCTGGGGTTCAAATCCCAGCTTCGCCAATTTAAAATTTAAAAAAACCGTTGTGTGTAAGTGGTTCGGAATCCACTATAAGCTGTACGTCCTTTATACACTGACAAGATACAATTAAAAATAATCAAATGTTACATGACGAAACACTTTTCTGCATTGTGGGTCACATTTGGAAATATATATTTCTGCGACTATTATGATATTTGCTTCTTGTATGTTTGTTATTGCTACGGATACATAGTTTTTGTAAACACAATTTTTACGACATGCATAAGCTATTCTTTCTTCTTGTGATATAGTGAGGAAAATTACTTTTCCCTCTCTAGAGAGAAAAATGTACAGTGTTACCAGTAGTATAACATGGATATTATTATAGAAAATATTGGAAAAATTCATTATTATATACATATTTAAAAATGACGTTCTTTAAATACAATCATGGTAATTATATCTGGTTCCCTTCTTTCTTCACATTATTTCACAATTTAACAACTTTTACTTGACTTGGCATATTGGCAATACTGAACAATTGCACTGCTAAACGTCAAACTTTACATAACTTAATTTTCTAACTTATGTTGCTGCACCTTTTCGTCCGAATATATTGATTTTTGAAACCATTTGAAACATAACACTGATGAATAACTACTTCATATTTCACGGTAACCATAGAAAACGTAAAAGATATAAATTCATATCCAACAGTTCTGTCAAAAATATTATTGTTTAATTTTTGTTTTGTAGCTAGTTGCCAGGAATTAGTGATATGAAGACTTCTTTATTATTAAAATATAAATAAGTAGGAAATCATATCGAGGTTGTAGAAAAGGTATAGTGTACAAATCATTTGGAATGTCCATTTTATACTAGTATGAAATAAATACCGTTGCATGCGTGTTGTACAATATACTATGTATTGGATATCGTTTAATGTAAGGAATGTTTTATTTTCAGCAGTAACCAATAATACATTGCATTTGTTTATTTACCATTTTCAGATCTGTATCTACTTCAGAGAGTTCATTCATATGACATTAAAATAGTTAGGTATTTATTTACCAATATAATGTCACATTTGATACTTTCGAAATAAATAATAATGTGAATCATATTTTATAGTCATTTAATCTACATGGAATGTAAAAATATTCTAATTTTCAAGGAGATAAGAATTGAAGCGGAGTTTCTGGAGCTGAAATTCATGTAACTGAACAAAAATAGTTGTAATATACTTATATTCCGAGTCGTTTAATATATTTTATGCGCCACCATCAGCAATTAACTTTAACTAATATTGAAGTATTTGTAAAATGTGAACCATTTATCAACTTAGGAGTGGGATTCCATAAGTTCGGTTGCTTGTTATGATATCAATTGTAAATATCAACTACAAAGTGAACTTACAATTCTATAACAGCAACAGCCATTATTTTTGGTTTATAAGTATCTAGACATAATAAAAACACAAACAAGTCTACACTCATGTAAGAATGTCTTAAATTCAGTGCAAATAATATTTTCCCCTATGCTGACATTTGCCGTTTGTCATTTGTAAATGACATAATAACAAGTGCCATTGTTGTTGTTACGAGTTATAGAATCCCACTCTAGATTTATTTATTTGCTACTTTTTTTTAATAAATTTAGAGTTAGTTCTATAACATTCCATTGACAATGGTAATAAAGAAATAAATGTTATCAGAAACAGACGACTTATGTTGCTATGGAAGTAAGTTATGTTTACGTCAACGGTGGTGCGAAAAAAATCTTTATTGTGTTTTAATTTGTTTGTTGCTTCTTGAACTCTTTATAATTTTCCCTGAGGTATCTTCCATCAATTTAAAAGTCTAGACTTTTGATCTAGACAGACAACTACTTGGTACAAAAGATCAATATAGGCGTTAAAAAATTAAGTAAGAATATTTAGATAATAAATGTTTCATATATTTTAATACAATATTAGTAATACTACGGTGCAATTATTTAAAATACGTTAATTCGTTTTAAATACTTGAAATGTGAAAACCATACTATGAATGTTACTGAAGAAAATGAGTAATTCTATTATGCAGTAAACTCGTAGAATTTCTCTTGATCTCAGTCGTATTTCTTTGTGTATTCAAATGAAATTAAGTGTGTAATTCCAGAGGACAAAGACGACTCAAACAATTACAGACTTTTTAGTGCCGAGAAATTAACTTTATAGTGAGACTTCCGTTTACATAATGCTCTATTGATTCTACAACTACATTTCTTTATTTAAATAAACTGTGATTGGAAAATTTTAATTGTTTTAAAGTTAAAACTTTTCAAATAAAAGTTTTCCTGTAGCGACAATGTCATTCAAAATCATTTTTAGTTATTGTTACGTTTTGTGGAAAATAAACTATTACTTGGTTTAAAGCACTTGTACATACATGTAAACCAAAAAAAAATATGTCCTACATAAAAATACTAATCGAATTTATTAATCATTATAAGATTAATTTGTACCTTGAGATGATATCTAATATAATTTTACCGTTTTCAAGATATTAAGCCTTTGTGCACATATATAAAAATAAGTTGGTAATTAAAAAATAATTGTATCAGTGCAGTAATATTATAACCATACTGTCTTGTCAAAATTGCATAAGACAATATAATTGTAAAAATTACTGTAATGTCAACCCCTGCAGACTTAGTCACAAAAACTTTATTGATAATAGTATTAAAAAAAAATATTAATAAGGTCTTCATTTTTTAAAACCAATAAACTATTGAACAAATCACGAAAGTTTTAATACTCGCTCTAAGACATCGGATTTCAAACCGATATCTGCGACTGTTACGATACTCATTTCAGCAACATTTCTAGATGGAATAGAACCTCAAGTATCTAAGATACTTGCTTCGTGACAAGGTTTTCTTGTATTTTAGTGGTGTTTGTTGTCAGCCTAGGACATTTGTTACCTAAAGCTTATAGTGGGTTCCGAACAACTCAAACACTGCGGTATGTTTATTTATTAATTTGGTATATCAAATTTGAGCAAAATCTGTATAAAAGTTTGAACTATATTTTTTGTAAATATATTAGATACACAAAATGTGAACCCCCATATCTCACTATTCGAGTAGGACTGCACTAACCAATTATAAGAACTTTTCTACAAAGTTATTGTCACTGCGTCCTGTAAGATTTATGTGACACATTCCTTATTTAGTTTTCAGGAAATCATTTCAGATATTTAATGCAGCCAATTGGATTTCCCAAGTGGACATATATAGAGTGGCTAATCATTTTTGAGTTACGCGAGATATATACGTACGTACAGTCGTCTTGCAGAAACTAGTTAAAATGGATTTATTAAAGTCACAATAGATATTTCTATTGTATTCTGAAAACCGAAATGTTTCACTATTACTATACTTTTTTTACTTCGTATAAGGAAGTAAAAATGAAGAAAAGCCCCAATATAGCTCCAGGAGTCAAATTTGATGAGTCTGTGTTGTACCGATTGGGCATTCGTACAGTATGTGTTTCGATGATTCTTCGTCCTCTTTAAAGTCGACAGATGTCATTTTCAGCTTTACCAATTTGGTGTAAATGATATTTCAAAGGATAATACCAGTAAGAATTCCTGTCATGTACCTGTGGTACTTGAGTTCTTATCTTACGTTATTGATTATTTTGTGTAAATTTTTGTTAACTGATGTAGTATTATTATTATTGCTGCTGGCAGCGTTTCATAGAGAAAAGCATCACCTGAACCTTTGAAAATTTGAGCGTTAACCGTGGATTTTCGTCATATTCTTAACGCCAACATATAATAAAAGAACTTCGTACAAGAAAGTAAAAATGAAGGAAAACCACAATATAGCTCCAGGAGTCAAATTGATTAAGTCTCTGTGTAGTAACGATTGGGCATTCGCACATTATGTGTTTCGATAATTCTTCGTCCTCTTCAAAGTCGACAGATGTCATTTTCAGCTTTACCAATTTTGTACAAATAATATTTCAAAGGATAATGCCAGTAAGAATTCCTGTCATGTACCTGTGGTACTTGAGTCGTTGGTTGAAAAAAAATATAAAAGATAGGCAAGCCTGTATGTTTTTGCGTACCGCTGTTTTGGAATCAGATTCAACAGAGCCATCTCGTTCATGATTCCATGAACTACTTTGCGGAATTAAACATACAATAATATCAGATAAATAAAGATGTTTTACATATTTACTGAATTTTTTGGTATCTATTTAAAGGGTTCTTTCAATAATTCATTGGTATATTTTAAAATAGAATTAATTTGTATTATTAATTATTTGAGGTTTGCTATACTCCGTTTTTAAACTATAGACAGCACTAGACGAAGTCACATTTACACCACAGCATTAGTGAAATATTAGTAGTTCTGAAATAAACTGGTTTTAATCGTCAAATATCACAAAAAGAGAAATGAAACGTAAAACACGTGTAAATTCAACAAGTTATTTGACAATTACTGAGAGTTTGACGTTTCAATTACGTTTGAGACGGTTAACTTGAAATTTTGTCTGGTTAAATGCAGCTTCATGAAATGGCACAACAACCAATCATAGGCTTTGATTTTCTCACTAGAATTTCTAGTTACTGTCTATAGTTTAAAAACAGAGTATAGTTTTTTTTATAATATTTGACAGAAACGCCAGATATTAACCCAAATGCAACCAGACACAGTTATGTAGGTGAAAAGAATTTTCTCTTAGGATTGCCTATCTATATATTTTTCAATCAACGCTTGAGTTCTTATTTTTCGTTATTGATTATCGTTCGTACGAATTTATCATTATTTTGTGTAAATTTTGTAATACTGATGTATTATTATTGCTATTATTGTTGCTGGCAGCGTTTCATAGAGAAAGAGTGTCACCTGAACCTTTGAAAACTTGACAAAAGAGCGTTAACCGTGGATTTTGGTCATATCCCCAACGCCAACATATAATAACAGAACTTCGTACATGAAAGTAAAAATGAAGGAAAACCCCAATATAGCTCCAGGAGTCAAATTGGTTCAGTCTCTGTGTTGTAACGATTGGGCATTCGCATAGTATGTTTCGATGATTTTTCGTCCTCTTCAAAGTCGACAGATGTCATTTTCAGTACCTGTGCTACTTGAATTCTTATTTTTTTGTTATTGGTTATCATTGATATGAATTTATCACTATTTTGTGTAAATTTTTATAGAGAAAAAGCGTCACCTAAAGTAACATTAGCACACCTAACTTAATATAGATGGATTACTGTACGACTTGAAAATAACAAGATGGGGATGCTAATGTTACTTTGGGATTTCCAAATTTAGTACCTAGAACAAACAGTGTATATACTCCATAGCGGAATGCATAAAGGTCACATTTCTTTCAATTCTTTCACTCTGGGAAAAACTTGGAATAGATACCACAACTACAAAACAATTTAAACGTCAACTCGAGATCTCTTGTCAGACTATACTTGTGTTCTTATTTTTTGTTATTGATTATCATTGGTATGAATTTATCGCTATTTTGTGTAAATTTTTGTTATACTGATGTACTATTATTATTGCTGCTGGCAGCGTTTCATAGAGAAAAACCATCACCTTCACCTTTGAAAACTTGACAAAAGAGCGTTAACCGTGTATTTTGGTCATATCCCCAGCGCCAACATATAATAAAAGAATGAATTACCCACAATGGCGTGAAGTATAATTAGCGCCCCTGAAGAGCAGCGGGTGGATGACCGAGGCGGAGATAACGCCGTAACGACCGGCTGCACCCGAGTCGGACCACGGCCACTGGCGCAAGATGTGAAACAACGCGCGAGGAATTTCATTTATAACCAAATGCGATGATGGAATGAGGCCACAAACTGTAAATAAAACATGGGGCGACTATCGGGATTATTACTTGCTGGACACGAAAACCAGAGAATAACAATCCTCAACAACCAACATACAGATCCATTGATCTGTGGTCTAATGCAGTGGTTCCTAAAGGACGAAGTCCGAAGTGAAGGGTTTGCATGGTAAGCAAATGTGCAAAAATCCTTTTTTATATGCCTAAGCAAATATAAAAGAAAAATAATAGTTCACTGCGCTTTACAAAGTTGATTAAAAATAGACTTCGTCATGTTAGTTTTGCTTTCTCAAATGATTGTATTCATATAGAGATCTGTCAAACCTATAGTTGTGAATCTGTTATAGTACATCCTTTTCTCAAAGATAATCACTACAATGCAAAATTAAAACTAATGGGCCAATTCTGAACAAATCTGTAAGTCTTACAGATATGTAAATATGTAAAAAACTGACAAAAACGCATTAATTTTTGTTGATTAATGTAAAATTTTGCATAAGAGCGACTGGTTTCGTTGCGATTTTGTTCATTATTTACATATTTACAGATCTGTAAGACTTACAGATTTGTTCAGAATTGGCCTATAAAGTTAGGTTCACAGCTCTAACATAAACATTTTTTTAGTCGTTGTCATTGATCTTTCATTTTTGGCGTAGCCAGAAAAATATCATAATTCACAGTTCTAACACAAGCATTCGTCGCAGTGAATTTTTTAAGAGTATATTGTGCAACAAATGCAGAAAGTCGTCAGTTTCCCTCGAGTTGTGAAAATTTCGACCCGAGATGAAGTCTAGTGTTGGAATCACACAAGGTGGGAAATAGGTGATTCTCCACGAGTGGGCTCACTGTACTTTTTCTAAGATCATACTGCTAAACGTTAGAGAACAAAAATACCTGTACAAAAGCTATTTGGCATAAAGAACAATATAAAATTATAAGGAGTACTTTCACGCATGCGCGGTGTTTACTAGAGAAATAATATTTTTCACATTGCACATGCGCAGTGTTGGAAAATACGGTGGGAAATGATTTCTCAGACCTTAACCCACGATTGTGGAAATACGCAACTTTGAAGCTTTATATATGCGAGAAAAGTGCCACTTTCCATAGTAATCGAACAAAAAATAATATTTATTTTAACGTTAAACCAGTAAAGTATTGAACAAACCACGGATATTATGTATTACACTAGGCATAAGATGTCTTAAAATCCTCGCTCTCCGAGCTTGGAATTTAATTGACATCTGCGGCGGTTATGATACTCTAGGAATGTTAATAGCTATTATTACATTTTAGAGAAATGACACGTTCATGGATTTATAACAATATTATGAATATAATAACATTATAATTTATTTAATGCATAAAAATTCAAAATGCTACCAAAAATATAGAGGTGAACATCTATTATATTTCAAATATGGCAATTTTAATTTTAAAATACTTATTTATATTGATAAAATACAAATATTATTATTAAATAGGGACATGTCCTGCTCATGAAAAAGAAGAGCCTAGTCTCTTTCCAACCGAACTACATCGAGCTACTATATGGAGTATATGAAGTTTGCAAACTTTACGCCTTTGCGCAGCGACTACGTTTACGTTGAGAAACAAAGTTACGAGGTTTAAATGCTCAGCCATATTCACATTTGACATATATTTATTCTTACGTCGAAAAACTAAAACTATGAGTACGTTAGCTGTGAATGTACCTTAACATATTTTTTTCTTTTATAATATTTAAATAACCATTATTTCATTTTAAACCGTTTATGGTAAAATTATTTGAAGATTGTTTTTTCGGTATTTAAAGTCAAGCAGAAACTTATAAAGAATAACATTTTCTCTAACATTAGAAATAAAAAAATCTTATCTTTTAAACCCTATTCGAGATTACACTGTATATTACAAAAAATTTATTTGTTCAGTTTTTGTTTTTAGTAGTATATTTCACAAAATTTCTGTTAAGTTTACTAAACAAAATGACAACCTGAGTTTAAGTCCCGCTGGGACAATTTTTTTACCATGTATTAATCACATAAAAATAACTTTCAATAGGTGGAATGATTAGATCTGAAAACCTAAAATCAATTCCCGCAGAGTGTAATTATATAATCTAATTAATCTCCACATAAAATGATCTATGTAGTGCACTCTACACGCTAGCTAGAATGTCTGGCAGGTGACGTCTAGTAAATGTTTTCTACTCTGCGAATATATCATTCATTATTGATGTCTGCTATAAAAACATACTCTTTGGTAAAAAATATCTAATCTATTTCCAACATAAAATGGTCTACGTCCGATAGGTGAAGTAATTGTCCTCTACTCAGTAGAGTGTACTCTATCGATATATCATTCATTACTGATACTTTCTATAAAATAAATTGAACAACTTTATATAGTTTTATTTCCTTTTTATCATTATTATTATTAGCTTTTGGTTATATTATAATTTTATTATTATTATTATTAGATATTAGATTACAAATATATTTTTATAGATATTAATTACTTAAACAAATGAAAGTTGTCTATTCCAAAATTAATATATAAAATGTTTTTATAAATGTACGTACAAATATTCAAAACACTAATGTATAACTTGATGATGATTATAAAAGGTGACTTCTAAAAAATATCATTTGTGGTAAAAAGGTTATTACTAAAAATATATGGTACCTCATATTTGCAAAACACAATGGATATTATTAATTTTATTTCTGAAATATTTTTTACAAAAGTTCGGGCCATATTTGTTTTATGCCTGAAAGGTATTTTATTTTATATATTTTTTCTACGACTACTAATGTAAGTAGCCATTCTATCTTATTGTATAAGTTATCTAAGAGACACATTACGCAAAGGCCATAATAATCAAATGACCAACTAGTAAAACTACGAAATACATAGTTGTAAAACTAGTACGGCAAAATGGTTTTATTAGCTAGGAAGAGAACATAATGCTCCTAATAATTACGTTGTAGTTATTTTTATCTCACAATCCGCAACATCCAATTCTCTTTTTGTTGTTTTTAAAATTAAAAAGTGTAAGATTTATGATACAAAAGGAAAAGCATCCCTCTGTTGGGCGCAGCAGTGTGCTTGTTTATTGAATGGTTTCGAATTACGCTTTTCTTATTTTTTTCTTTGATTATTTTCCTTCGCACCTGTTGGCAATTGCAAAGACGGCAAACTCGGCAGGAACATTGTGGGTTTTATTGTAGTCATATATATCCCTCCCCTTGGGGATGTTTCACAGAAACAATTCCACACTTTCTTCTTCTTTTTATTTTTTCATACACGGGTTTACACCTGGTTAATCCTTGACAAATGGACCGTAGTTACCATCAAAGTCTTTTATGAGACTTCTCTTTTCCTCATTAGAGAATTTTATTCTCTCATATACCTTCCTTGTAATTTTAAATTTCTTATTATTAATCAAATACAGGGTGCCTCAATGAAAATGTTTAGCGCATTTGCAAAAAACGCTCGAACACGTTAATTTTAATATAAAGGGGGACATCGAATGGATTAATACCAATAATATAACTTCAACCCTAAAATGGGGGTGGACTGCATTTTAAAAATTTTAAATGGAAAAGAGTGTCAAACATGGCACTGTTCGAAACTCTTTCAATTCTCTTTTCAACAGTTTTTTTTTATTTTTCAAATCCGATCATTAGTTCCGGAGAAATATCGTTTAAAACAAATTTTATCAGGTGGCCAAAATTGCGCTGATAATTTTCCTTGGGCCACCCTCTATAATTATTAACATGTGATAGACCGGGGCTGATATTTCTCAAAGTAAGTTGTTCCGATGAATATTTCTGCGGGACGAAAAGCCATATCTATATGAGTAAAATGATTGAAAATCATAAAACAAATGCATTTTAGTTGCTTTAACAAAACTACAAATATTTTTAATCGATCTTATAGATCTCATTTCAAGTACAAAATAATTTTCAAATGTAATTTGTTTGTCAGAAAACTTTAATATATTGTACCATTGTACCAATACAGTAAGTGGAAATAATTTATTACCGATGTAACAATTTGTTATTCCCAATAGCAACGATGATAACGATTGTAACAATGTAAATATGATATGAACAAAATATGTAGCACTGATTAGTAAAAAATGTGTTCTAAACGCTGGGAAAATTGCTAAGATGAACTCTTTAACAATGCGGTTAATAAATACTAAAATATAAATAAACACTAAAATGTAGTATATGGAGATATTTTAGTGAGTTTTTAGTAATCATTGTATTCTCATAAGTAATATAATAAGAGCCATGAGTTTTTTGACAAAGTTACGTATAGTATAGTATAATATTCTGATGATGGTGTAAAAACCGAAATGTATACATTAATACTTATTAATATAAATTTATTGAAACATCACCGAGTGCTATTAATTCAATTTTATTATTAATATGTTTCAACGAGAGCCAACACACGCGTCTATCAATACTACGTATAGTTGTTGCTTAGTAACAAACGAGTGTTAAAAATTACATTTTTGACCTGAGTTACTTTGCTAGAATTATGAGTAAATTTTACCAATTAAATTCAGAGCTCGAATTATATTTGCTTGATTATTTCACGAACGACACCAGTTCAAACATAAAATGTTTGATATCAACAAAATGTAACTATGACTATGATATTGTGGTTTTATCAAATTTCTTCACTGAAAAACTACCTACGATCATTCAATTAATTATTCTCATTGAGTTAAAATGACGTGTTTGGAATAATTTACCTAAATATAACTCGTGCTATGTTTAAAAATCGATAATATTTAGAAAATGTCATTCATGTTCATCCCAAGCTATGGAAAATGCAACTCCTGCTTCGCAGTCGTTGCGTTTTCGTCGTTAGAATTAACATTCGTGACATTTTAAAAATAAGCGTAATAAACTCACCACTTATTATATTACTCTTGATAATATCTTTCATTCTTTTTGTGAGTATTTGGAATGTATAGAAATAATATTTTCGTTAAATTTATGTCGATTTCTCTGCTTTTGAGATTAATAAGCATAAGATTGATAGAAGCCTCTGTTGGCTCTGGTTGAAACATCTTAGTTAATAATAATTAAGGATGAAATACTCGGTGAACGTTTCAAGCACATTAATTAACAATTATTTATGAGCATCAGAATTCTGATGATGGTGTAGAAACCGAAATTTTAATAAATAATAAGAAAGAAAAAAGTCTTACCATCAGGTAACAGAAAAATATCGCATCGAAAGACTGATGTAAGTTTTCAAAAATATACGTTATTTACTATTTCGATGCGATATTTCTCTATTAACCTATGGCTAAGGTAACCGGCACTTTAACCAGAGGTGGAAAATCCGGCCCTCAATCTACAAAAAGATTTGCGTCGTAGTGTATATAAGTCCAAAAGATTGCATTTTTATTTCTTTTTCTTTTATCAAAATTTGAACTTTCAGCCCCTGTCTAACCTATAAAGAATGTCTATTTTTCGAGCCTATCCATTGTCGGTTAAATTAGGTCAAAATTGTTGTATTACTAGAAAAGAAAAACATATTTTGGTCAATTACTTTTTTTTTTCAATTCATACAAGTTTCTAATTTTCTCATTCTGTCATAGTTTTTATGAGGAATTTTCTATGGTCTTCAATATTTTTATAGCTCGTACATTTATCGTGAAAGTCAAACTAAATTTTAATTCTCAAAATTGTTTTTAATACTATCAAATTGAGATTTTTTCTCTTTCCAGTGATGTTAAATACTCCTACATTAAAACGAAAATTAACAAAGGAATTAGAAAATTATTGGTTTTATTCATTTCATTCAAGTGAGCTTTGAAATTAAAATCAAAAATCTTACGTTTCAAACAAAATTTTAAAAGTTTCATTTAAATTTCTAAAAAGAAAAGAAAATAAATGGGTCCGGTTGTCGCCTTTCTATGTATTCATTTCGGTCAAGTGTGCTTTGAAATTTAATTTCAAAATTCTTATGTTTCAAACAAAATTATAAAAGTACAGTACAATATTCTTTTAAACTAAATAATTAAAATTCGTCTGGTGAAGTT
Source organism: Stenolophus ochropezus (assembly GCA_035578165.1). Classification (NCBI taxonomy): domain Eukaryota; kingdom Metazoa; phylum Arthropoda; class Insecta; order Coleoptera; family Carabidae; genus Stenolophus; species Stenolophus ochropezus. The sequence continues at coordinate 45,759,753 of JAQOWZ010000002.1, read as the reverse complement.
GTTATTTGCAACATTGAAAATATATTTCTAAAGTAATCTACCTCTTTCAATACGAAGCATAAGAAATTTCTAACATACTCCGCTTTTTATTTGAAAATTTTCTCAGTTAAATTCACAGTTAACCACTAATTAATTTGAACTGCCAAAACTTTAACAAAAGATTCATCATCGAAATGGCCAACTAAAGCGATAACTTTGCCTCATTTAATCGACATCGTATCCTTTACGGTTCTCGAGATCCCAATTATTAGGGTCGAAACGTGGACATCCTGAATATAACAAATAATGGTAATAAAAAGGAAAGGTGTCCTTTTAAGAGGAATATTTTATTTATAATTACCCCTAAATCCTGATTAGGGAGATAAATTTTCATAAAGAAGTAAAGTTGTTTTATAAACCTTCTATCCCGGTATCCCGAAGGACTACAATTCCCCTGCGTCTCAGGATAATACCACCTCGCCTTCTTCAACAGTGTTGCGACTTATTCTACCCGAAAATATATTAAAATTTTATGCACAACAATTAGTCGAGGTTTCGCTCTAAAAGAATTAAAACAAAAACAAAAACCAGAATGTTTCCACCGCATTAGATTTAAAAGAGAAATATGGAAATATGCATATGAGAAACCTTTATAAAAGTACTTTCGTATATTAAAGTTTTCAGACATTAAAGAGGAGAAATATGAACAGGTATTGATTAAAATATGGCTGGAAGAATGTTCCGGATCAAGTGAACTTTAACATATCTATGATTTCGTAATCTGTTGATATTAATTTTCAAACGAAAATATTGCTCACGTATTTGTTTATGTTATAGAAATGCAATAGAAGAAGAATAATAAATCAATAAAAATATATCCGATCAAAAAAAAGTGACAAAGTTTTGAGTTGTGTTCATTCCGAAAAATGCGTTATTCCCTTAAGGCAGTTTTACACTAGCCTATATATGGGACAATAAATAGTAAAAGAAATGGTACAATATCTTGTACCAAAAATTGTTAGATTTTGACAAAGTTTTGTATAATACTAATGTAATTTCATGTACAATATATTGGCTCTGATTCTGCGTACTTTCCTTGAATATGTCAATATGACAAGCAAAATTTACCATAAATTTCTTTTGCATTTAAAGTTTGCAATACTTATAACTTTACCAGTAGCAACACAAAATATTCTACAACCGCACTAGATACAATAAAAACAAATAAACGTTAGAGACTCGTGAGATCACAAAATCCATATATGCGCATGATCATAGTCAAATTGGCTGACAGATTGTATGAAAAATAGAATGTGTTCTGTTTTTTCAACACATGTACGATCGTAAACAATATTTCAACCAAGTTGTTGTTTGATACTAACCAATTTAAATTGTACCAAAAGTGGTACAATATCTTGTACAATGTATTGACTAGTCTAAAACGGCCTTTACATGATATAATTATACTTCGCATACATAAGAAATTCTATTAAGTAAAATATGTAAGGCCAGAACACATTTTCTTTGTCATATTCGACGAAAATGTTCAAAGCACATGCCTGTTTGCTTGTATAAATGTCTACTATTACGTAGTAATCATAAGACTTATATGTTAACATTACCACATATTTTATTATTTCGTGTATTATTGATGTTAAGGAACAATTTCGATTGCTAAGTTTTGTGATTTTGTCCCACATTACGAACACAATTTTCATTGCAAATTTGTTTAGAAATACTGAGAAAACCCTTTCAGTTATTAAAATGTTTTCATTTGTAGAAATTCCATACAAAATTTCGGCTAAATATTTTTTGCATAGTAACAATTAATGTTTAGAAGTTCACGCCAACAAATTATACCTTTGTGTTTATTTCGTAACTTTTGACAAGGGTTGAAGCTTTAAAACATAATTCAACCGTTTTACAATAACAATGACCAAAATTCTAACCCTGTTAATTTACAATGTTGTATTTAGAGTCGGGTAAATTTTAGCCAATATAAAAGTGAGTGATACGAATTACACAGTGTCTCGCAGAAGGTCAATTTGTCAAGGATTAACAAGTGAAGAAACGTGAGCGAAAGAATAAAAAACCAAAGGTTAGGAAAGGTTAAAGGTTGATGGGAAGTGCACATAAAGGATCAGGAACTTCCGAATCACTAAATTAGCTAACAGACGTTTTTATCTTTAATATATTATTCGACCATAAGTACACCACTTCTGAAGGATATGTTGCCACATGATTTTAAACATACTTTTGTATTGTAAATACATTTATATATTAGTAGTACATTATTCTAAAAAATAGTATATTATTATAAGAACTTTTTAAAACGATGTATTGATCCAGAAGTAAGAATAATACAACGTATAAAACGAGTAAAATATAGATACTACTTTTTATATTTTACGTATATTTTTATTTTATAAAAATCTTAAAGTTTAAATTACGAAACAAATATATTATAATCTAATTATTTATGTGAAATATGGAATATGGTATGGTATCCCTGTTGAATAAAGTTGGATACTTTTAACCGTCAAACTGCATTTTTGTTGATTTACAAATAGGCCCGGTTACATAAAGCGTGATTAACAATGTATTTTAATACGTTACCATAGTAAAAATGTCATGTTACCATTTGATAATTTCATAATAGCCTACATTATTAAACCATTTTCGATATAACAATGGAAAAATTATTACCGCAAAGTATAAAAATATGTATTTCGTTCTATATTATTTAAAACATATTAATAAAAGTTGACTGTATTTTAATAAAAAAGAGCTATTATTCTATAAAACATTTTTAAATATATTTTTAATAATATATTTTAGGTAAAGAACTGCAGTACTTGATATGTAATATATAAATACCATTTTTATGAAATCAGGATAAAAATATTTATATAAAAGTAGCCATACTCTTATATTGTGGGTACTACTATTATACTTATTTTATTAATTATTATTCCTTAAAAAATAATTCTGAAGGATATGTTGCCACATAACTATAAACACATCCATGTGCTGTTGGTCACATTTTTACGAGACTATAAAAATATTAATGCTTTACGTGGTTAACATCTTCTATTTATTACTTTATTATATATTTTAATAATTAGTTATCTTAGAAAAACTGATTGAAGTATATTTAAAGAACGCCTACAGAATATGTTGCCACATGACTATAAATACACTTATGTATTGTAGGTCTACATTTTCTATCACATTATTCTAAGAATAAAAATATGTAAATTTATTTGCAATCTTTAAACAAATTGAATTTCAGCAGATAAATGTTAAATCCAAGAAGCATTGTTGCTAATTTGTTTTGATAATTTTTGGCATGGCCTCGCGCGACATCTGTCGAGATAATCCGTCCCTGCTGCATATTCCGCGGTGATTGTGTTTGTGGCGCTCTTCATTCCAACTTCCGTGGCCGCGAATCAAATTGAGATTTACGGTTTTTGTGCGGCAGGCGGCCTTGGAAGTTTCCTCGCCCATGTTTACTAATTGATTTATTTCGCGGCGAACTTAAAACTCTAATATTGGACGAGTTTAATTTTTTGCCTGATGAAAGGCATATTTTATGCTGAGATTATTTGATTGTGATTTAAATAGCTAATTTCGACCTCGGGAAGTTTTACTTCTGCGTATCCAATTGTAATTGTATGGAGACTCTTTACACAATAACTTGACAAAAATAATAATGAATGTATTGTTTTGTACTATTGAAATTATTCATTATTATTTATTTGATGATATTGAGCGCTCCGAGACACACTGAGTGGAGTGTGAGGATCAGGGGTTCAAATTCCGGCGTCGAGATTTAAATGGGTTGTAATGTTTTGTATACTATAGTACTTTTCATTCAAAGTAAATAACTTAAATTGCTATGTAAAATATTAATTTGCGAAGTAGATTTCACAAGTACCTATATATTCAAGATATACAATGTATAAAAATAACATTCTAAGTATTTTAATATTTTTACTAAGTAAAAAAATTCGACGCTTTGTAGAAGTATCACTGTATAATATATAATAAATTTTTTAAAGTATTTTAATAATTTTGCTCTATACAATTAATGGATGCTTAACTTGACGAGTATTCTATTCGCAGGGTAAAAATGGGAATAGCTATTTTTAAAAGAAAGTAAACCTAACATAACATAACATATCCATACCAAATCTAACATAACCTAACCTAAACTAACCAATAGTGAATGAAATAATAACAAAAGGTTTGTATTTCGCCAACTTAACAAACTTCGCAATATAAATTCCTATGTTTCCTATTTATGGGAAATATCATAATTCATAAATATATTTTCTATTTAGCATTTATTTATTCAACTGTGCCTCTATTGTTATAAATCTAGAGTCTATTATTTTACTGTGCAGCTATTATACAAACTTGACGTCTATTATTTTACAGAACATTCTGTATATAAACCTACAGGCTGAAATTTCTACGGAACATATTAAAAAATTTTAATAAGAGAAATTATTATTGACTCGTCAAAACATAAAATATCATAGAAAGTGTATTAATTACTATGACAAATATTTAAATACAGAGTTATTGAATTATGAAGATTCATTTTTTTAATTAGCATATCTGTGCGGAATGGTTTGGAAGCCAGCTTTGCTTACCCATGAGTTCTGGCAATACTGTTTAATTTCTTCTTTTTAAGTATAAGCCAATTAACATAAAATTATTTTCTGTAGAATCAAATTTCATTATCTTCTAATTTTTATTAAATGTAACAGAATGCGTAAATTTGATTATCGCATTAAAGTGAGCAAAGAAAAAAACTACTATTAGGTACTATAAATTATTTATTTCTACCTAAAGTAAATATATAATATCAGAAGATATTGTATTGAAGATCTATTCATTTCTTTCTGAATTCTCAAAGATTTGCTTCCTTATATCACGATATTCAAACTGTAAATCTGTAAATGGATATAACATTCACATCAATTGGCATGTATGCCACAAATCACAATAATGCTTCCATATTTCAACAATGGCAACATGCACAACGTAATGTGTTAGCTTACTAACAATACATAAATATGCAACTAGATTCGTATCTGTTTATCATACATTGGCAGCCATGCCCCAGAAAGCCCAGGCAACACCTGACTGCGATTTATATCTTTGTTTTCCTTCGAGTGCTGATTTTTCAGTCGCGAACTTTTCTAATTTATTACTCTTTATTTCAAACTGAAAATGGTGCCACTCGAATATTTCAGCTGAAACCATTAATTGAATAATAATAACAGGATAAGTAGGTATGCCTGAAGGGTATGTTTAGTGATTCTGTGAGACGAGACGAGATTTTTATTTCTCGTATCATCTCGTTTTAAATGTAAAGTATTTTACCTCTTCTCATTTATTTCTCGTCTCGAATATTATTATCTTGTCTCGGACAGTGTTTCCATAGCTAGGTAAATTTTCCTAGATCTAGGGAAATTGAACATTCTTTTGGGAAATTTGGAAGAAAATATATATTTATTATTAGTATAAATATGTAAATACAATATAATTACCTGCTTCACCTACATTTTGTTTTTGCGTATCAGATAGTCATATAAAAATGCACTACAATGGTGAAAATTCATGTTTTTGATTTTGTTTTTTATGGTGCACTGTTACTACTGTAAGATGGCTTATGGAATTTTTAAGTTATCAATTTAAATATGTCAGTTGTTGATGGTTTTTAGTAACTCCATTCTTGGTTGTCTAATTTTATAGTTACATTTAGGACGATATTGCAGGTTTCCATTGTACAAGTTATTTCTTATAGGTATGCTGATTCTACGCAGTAGCTATATTCTACTTTTAATTTTTACCTACAAAAATGCCACATTTATGACGTTTTAAGAAATTAATTCTAAAAAAATTATTGAAATTCGAAAATCTCGATTTTATTTATCTCGTCTCGAAGCATTTTTTAAAAAATCGGTCTCGTTTTGCCGGATACGAGATATTTTCAGACGAGACAAGTGGGATTCTAGAAATATTCACTAGGTTTATTGTCACATGTCTTTTATACTTTTGTATTGTTGGTCGCATTTTATTATAAATACCATTTCATTTATGGTAAAAATATATAAGAAATATAAAATAAATACAAAATCAAAACCTAAATAAAAATCTTTAAAATTGCTCTGTGGTATGTATACAAATTATTTTCTTTGATTTTTGGTTCGGGTTATATTAATTTAGAATACTATATGCATGCACAAGAAATAAAAAGGTCATATAAATAGGAAGAAATGTACAACCCGTGATCATAAATTGTAAAGTTACGAGTAGTTTTATAATGTCAGTTTCAGAATGCCAAACAAGCATAAATCCAGCACTTTGCAGAAACCATATGCAAATTTATGTGGTGAAATAGTAAATATGTATGTGAATGTAGTAAACATTTATACATAATTCAAATTTTCAACTATAAAAAATTATAACCATTTTATAGCACATATATGTTGCATCATCATTTATCAAATCATTTAGAATTCAATTGCTGTTGCTAAGTTTTATTAAAAATAATATGTATTGCAGTAAAAAAGCAAGTAAAATTATTTGAAAACTATTCTTTCTAGAAATATAAAAAAAATATTATACAGCGTAAAATTGCTGCCCCAACGCACGAGCGAGTTGGGGCTTATGACAATTAGCCGTTGAATCCGCTTAACTATAAAAAAAATAAAATCTAAAATTCCATTTCTATTAATTATGAAAAGCGTTATACATAGTAATAAATTTCAAGTAATTTATATAGAAAACTGTTGCTCTACGCTGAGCGTTCCCTAGGTCTCCGGTAATGTAATAATAATTATCTCTTTCTTTCTCTGTCATACCGTATGTTTCAACATATGTTGTCAATGTTACTTGAACTTGTCATCATAATTTATTAATTTAAAAACAATGTAAAGTAGAATACGTACCGAACAATAAAAAATCAGTATATTTCCTATTATAAATTACAACATATTTTCGATTTTTAATATTTTAATTGCAAAAATTTTGTTAATATTTAATTGGTTTACCAAAGCTTTTGTACACAGTTACTATTAATTTTAAATGTTGCCCTTTTCTTATATTGTATATCTAAACATTTGGTCTAAGACAGATAAGATATAAATTAGCAAATATATCGCAAACATTTCTCAAAGTCAAATTGAAATTGAACTATATAACCATTAGATTTTTTTTCTTCATTAATAAACATCTTTAAATAAACACAAGTTGATTTCATATTGACAATCTATGTTGCATTTTATTTCGAATAGTACGGCGATATATATAACTAGTAGTGATAATGATATCTTCAAAAGAAAAATATCAATAATTTCAAATATAGAAAAATGTAGTAAGTAGATAATGAAAAAAATTAGTATTGTTTGTTAAAACAGGAACATATTTTCTATTCTATTTATATTTTACAATAAAATTAAATGTACCACTCTTCTTCATTGCAAGTACCAAGAAAAACAGTTTAGTAAGCTTTATTCCCAGAATTAATAAAAATATAGTTTCGTGTTAAAAATGTTATTATTATAAGAAATATAAATTTAAAAAAATCTAAATTGAGATAAATATACTGATATTTAATATTGAAAGATTGGTACACCGTAGTAAAACCACCGCCCATCCGGTAGGAATTACGGATAATTAAAAATATTTTAGAAGATTAGAACTATTAAAAAAATAAAATATAAACATATAAACATGAAATAGGTACCCCCTACCACCTCAGTGTATTGAAATGATGCCGAATCTTGGAGTTCAATTGATCAAAATTCGGAAAGAACATAGCTTAATTCGGGTGTCGTGTCATCTAGAAATATCTATCATTTTGTAATATGTGCAGGCTAGTATAAAAGAGTTATATTTTTAATGTAATTATTTATTAATAAAGAGAGAAATATTTTTTTCATTAGTGACCTTTTTGTTGTTGAAAACCATTTGCTAAATCTTCACTTGAACTTTGGAGATTGGTATTTCGTGCAGTTTAAGCTCAAGCAAACGCTACTAACTTCATCAGTCGGTTTCGTATTATTTATCGACGAAAATCCTTATTTTCACAAAAATACGTAGAAGAACAAGAGAAGAATGTACATAAACGAAACGTGTCACCAAAAATGTCTTCGTATGTCACCTTTGACATGCGTGACTTAGGTTCGCCAACACAGGTGTATTACGTAATGGAAATTTAATTAAAAGTTGTACTGTATTCATAAGTTTAAGTTAATTTATTTTTGCTCTCCCGGTCTTCAAAAGCAAATTGTCTAAAAGAACCACTGATTGCATCTTTGCTGAAACTCGCGGACTCATGGTATAATAAATCTATCTCGATACTAAAAGAAAAATGTAGAATTCGATTTCCGTAAACATAAACAAAACTGTTGTGTCCAACAGAAAATTTATCTAAACAACTTCCTTTTAAGAATGATGTTTAATAACTAACTATTTGTTCTTATTTTTCCCATATAGTGCGTTGTAAGGTTAAAACTGTTATGAGAAATGAGCGTTTAATTTTGATAACAATGTTTATTCGGCCATTTACAAAACTACACATTATCTGCATACCGTTTTCGCAAGTTGATAACACATTTGCAGTTATTGAATGCGATAAGCGACCGTTCGAATGCTCTATAGAATCTATTGCAATATCTTTCAATAGCTGTGTTCGGGTCCCAGTAGAAACTATAATTTCCGCTGGCTTTGTCAATGACTACACAAAATGTTCGCAAAAAATTTTAACAATGAAGAAAAGCGTAAAAGCTTTTGTCAAATGTTATCTCTCAAGTTTAACCGGAAATGTGATTTATATTTCTGTCCAAAACATTTGAATAAATTTTTCCGATAAGGATTATTATTTTCACAAAATGTATAAAACAAAAAATATGTATTTGTTTAAATTCACCTACAAATAAAGTAGTAATGTTAGTAGTTCTCATTTGTTTAGTATTTAAATGATCTTTACAATTCAATTTGATCTATATAGAAAAATAACAAATGATCTGCAAAAAAACACTTTAATTAATCAAACGTTGGCAGTCTTTTCCGAGTGCTGGTCAAATTCAACCAAAATATATTAAGAGAATGTTTTATAGGTCAGTGATTATTTTCATTGTAAGTTTTTAGTGTATAATAATCAGGGTTGCATTGATTTAAATCACTTGCTTTGCAATTGATATTAATCATTTCAGATTTACGAAAATGGGGGAAAAAGCTTATAGGTAATGTTACCATACCATGTGGGAATGCTTTCAAGAACTACTAAATTTGTTTAATTTTGTCAGTACTGGTATATTATTTTGAATTTACAACGCTGATTTTTTTTTTGCAATAATGTGTGATTTTTTGATAAATTTATTTTTAAATGTGTTACAGTATAATCCGGTTATAACGAAGTACGAGTATTTGGGCTTTCAAACAAATGGTCATAATTTTAATGTTATAAACATTATTTCAATAATGATAACATTTATTTGGTCAAAGTCGCTGTATTCGCCTTTTTTTAGTACAGCTCGGTAATGAAATCAAAATATTATCAAAATATCTTATTATTTATATTTATATTTTCTTAAAGTGTTCGTTTCATGGTTATGTTTTTATCGATTATTTTCATATATTTTATTTTTTTTAAATTAAAATAGTGTAGATCCTAGATACACCAAATGGACAAAATGTTGGTCAAATGTGAAATTTTTTAAAAACACTTGTTAATGTTAGGCTTGTTTAAATTCAAGTATTAGCGATGATTAGAACGACACAGGCGTTTGCAATGAAGGGAGTCATATGAGAATCTCCGAATTGCTTTGTACATATACTTTCAGTTTTATCTTCCCTCATTCGCATTAATTCGTTATGTCAAAGTTCGAAAGTCTTCTGCATAAACAAATTATTTGAAATTATATAATATGTAGGGATTTCAGGGTATTTTTAGATATTTATAATACGTTAATTTTAATTTCAAAATGAAGGAAGAAACTCGAAATGTTTTAATTGCTAAAACATTTACCCTGTTAATAAATTGTATGAACATATTAATAAATATGAAGTGAATTTAGTAATTCCCGTTTTCGACATTAGCACTTGATGAAATTACACCACCCACACAAGCGGTAGTCGTAGCCACGTGCTTTTATTGAAATTCATAAGTTATTTGTCACAATTTAAAATTCAAATTTGAAAATATCTCTACGCGTAGCGAAACTGATTTCATTTGCTTCAATATTTTACTCGTCATGCATTCCAGGGCCGTACAATGAAAATTTACGGCCGATATGAATATCGCAATTTCGCCAGGTAGATTCTGATATATCTTTTGTGCTGTGAAGCTGAGTTATGAGGAAACAGTTCAGGGGAATTCGGGACTCAAATTAAAATTTCTACGACAAAACGGTCGATAATGGAGCTTTTTATACCGAATTCAATAGAAACACAAAAATGAAAAACATGTTGAATTACATATTTACAGCATAATAGAATGTTATTGTTACAACACTAGTACTTAATTTATGTATTATAAATATGACCCACAATACATGAGTGTGTTTATACAGAGTACCCCAAATAACATGTTAAGCATGGGGATCTCGAGAACGGTAGTAGATTCGAGATCGGTTAAATTCGACCAAAGTTGCCGCATTAATAGATCATTTTAACGATGTCTTTGTTTTTCTGAAATATGAATAGGTTACTAGATATGAACGAAAATGTTAATTGTACTGTTTTTAATTTTTGCTCATAACTTTCAAAATTAACAGATTAAATGATTTTGGTGTGCACCTTCTTTAGACACTTTTTTAAAATGAATTTTTTATCGCTTAGAGTTTTCAAGTTATCGGTGTCAACTTATGTTTTTTATATGGAGCTTATAGTAAGTTGTGATAATTTTGAATAGAGCTTTTTTTTGCTATTCAACCATATAAAAAGTCTTATTTTATTTTAGTAAATAAAAGCTATGAACATTCGGCTGTTATATTACAATCAATAGTCGTTTTGATTATATTATTAAAAATTATCATAAGTAATATAATAGGAGCCATGAATTTATTGGAAAAATTTACGAATAGTTTTGGCGTAGTAACAAACAAACGAGTGTCAAAAATGACATTTCGATGACGAAAGCGAATCTGGAGTGATTTAAGAGTCACTTTTGACCCGAATTGTCGTTGGCTCGTATTGTATTACTTATGACTATTTTTAATATTACCTACGATTAATAAAATAAATTCATAGCTCGAATTATATTTGCTTGATTATTTCACGAACGACAACAGTTCAAACATAAAATTTTTGATATCAACAAAATGTAACCATGACTATGATAGGTACTGTGGTTTTATCAAATTTCTTTACTGAAATCTAAAATCTGCTTACGGCCACCATATGAATCATTCTGATTGGGAGAAAATGACGTATGTGGAATAATCATTTAATAATCACATCAATAAAACTTTTCTAGAAATAAAGATTTAAATCTTAAAAGCTTCATTAATATTTATCACTTAGGTATATATTTTCAAAATAACTCAAATATATTTCTATTTTTATAAAAAATATAGGTTATAAATACAAATATTGAATAATATTTTTGAAATTGGATTTAATTTGCATATGAAATGATCCTTTATCTTAACCACCGTTGGTAAAAGAACAAACTTTGCAATCTCCCAACAAGTCTACATATTGTATCGGTAACGCTAACGGGCAGCGGTAACGCCTGTCTGGAGAAGCGGGAAACTTGTGGAAAACACTCACAGGAAAATGGAAAAACCTGGTTGCCAAACAGCCCCTGGCTGAAGTTTGTCTGAAATATGCATTTCTCGCCCTGGGTAAATACACCCGTACGGGCGTCTGGGTTAGGGATGATAATAAGGGTTGCTATGAAAACAAATGGAACATCATTACTATCATATCTACTACATAGTTTCAAAAATATTACAATTTAATGATTTGTTAAATTTATATATTTAGTTTCAAATTGAAACATATGTACATATTATTTAATTTTGTAAAATTCCAATAGAAAAATAATAATTAATAATTTTTTGTGATATATCTAGCAGCACAATAGATGAATAACAAACAGAATTAATGTTTTTCTCTGTTGAATACTATTTTTTTTATCGTAATTTATAAATATTGGATATTTTATATTAATTTCTTCATTGGTCTGTTTTTAACTTTAAAATTAATTTTTATAAGTAATAAAGAGAACCAAGAAATTATCAGCTATTATATCACTAGGTCATTGATAATTACGCAGTAATTTTATAACAGTTGCCGAAAGCATGATGCTTAGTAGCCGCCTGAAACCGAAGGCGGAGGGCTGTTATTTACAAGCAGGGATGGAAAACATAACATAACGATACTCGATAATGTTATACTAACGTTACGAACCCGTAACGAAACAAATAACGATACACTATAACGTTATTTGCCGTTGAGAGAATACAAATTCCTAATTTACCCATATTTTAATATTTTTCGTACAGCAGGTAAATACAGTATAAGGTATTAATATTTTAAATATATTTTTTTAGTTTACATTCTTTTGTGATTTTTTACAAATTTGAGAAAAAATTACGTTATTTCAACGCTGTAATAACGAAATAAAAATAACATTATTATAACATTATGTTATTGATTTTTTTTATGTAATATAACGAATTTAATTTTTTTATAATATTATGAAATAACCTAACCTTATGTTAAAGTTATCCTGTCCCTGTCTACAAGCAACATGGTTGAGGAAGTTGTCATAAAATTATATCATAAGTTATTTATCAATGTTCGAGATATACATATTCGGTGAGATATTTTTTTGCGATTTTTTTCATTGCCATAACCTAAATATGACATTTTGAAGGTAAAACAATGAAATAATGAATAATTTTTGACAGATGTCTTTTCAGTGTCTGTGTGTTTTGATAGGTTAGTTTTGCACACATGATCAGAACCACACGGATTCGATTGGATATTTTTATAGGCTAAAAATATTCATTTAAAGATATTTACTTATAAAAAAAATAGTTATTTGCTTATTTGGTACAAATTTGGTTATAGTTTCAGAAATATTTTAGTGTTTACACAGTTTCCGAAATATTTACAAAATTTAGTGATGGATGTTTAGATATTCAACAGAAGAAAAGGACAAGATTAAGAATTGCGGGAAATAAAGAAAATAATATCAGTTTACTACGTGCAATTGAATAATCAATTGTCTACAAAAGTTGTATTATTAAAGAGGAAAATACATATGGAATAATTTATAATTGTAAATATATGCTACTTCACGTTATTTAGAAATCAATAAACTATAATGACAAGTTCATTTGACCTATGTTGCATATTATCTGGAACAGTACGCTGGTATAAATAACTGGTATCTATTTCCAAATATACCTATATTACAGGCTAAAAATTGTCAGTAAAATTTATGAATAGTTGTTGCGTAGTAACACGCAAACAAGTGTCAAAAATGATACTTACGAATCATTTTTGACCCGAGTTGTCGTTACTTCGCAAATTTTACTGATTGAATTTATAACTCAAATTATTTTTGTTGATAATTTCATAATTATTTATTATACTACAGTTACGAAACTACTAAGATTTTATCAAATTTTGCACTGAAAAATTGCGAATGAAACATTCTGATTTGGTGATAATTACGTTTGAGGAATAACCAATTTAATATATTTTGTAAAGATAAAAAAAAATCGTGATATAATTAATATTCTTCCTTTGTAATTTGTGCTCACTTTTTTAAAATTAATTACTTATTTATAAATACTGAATATTTTATAATAATTTTTAGTACATTATCATGTAAATAACCCTAAAATTAAATTTCATAGTAAATTAAAAACCTTTCTTTCTGAAAACTCCTGTTCTTTTACCATATTGGTGATTAAAGGTGTTGTTCACCTAATTCGCTATATGTAATTGTTCGATATGCTATTAAATTTTCTGGCCTTTTTTTAACATCCTGTAATAAAAATTAAATTCGTCATAAAATATAATATGACATATTAATTTCATATATAAATACATGAAACATATCAAATTTCCCTGTCCAAAATTATTTATTTTATTATTTAAATTACAAATATTCATATACATACTGGTATTTGTAATATTTAAAATTTATATTAGTTGAAAAGTATTTAGCTAATAATTTTTATTTGAATTACACTTAAAGGGTATATTGCCAGAGATTGCGGGTCACTCAAAAATATTACTTCTAATACAAATTTAGTATCATTTCCTGGAATAATTAGCTCGATATTGTAATTATTTTAATTAATATTATCAATTTATGAAAATTTGCTTTATTTATGTATAACATATGGGATACAAAAATAATTACATATCATTTGTGATTATTGATGAGTATTTAATACAGAATTAAATAATATAATAAATATTGGGAATTAAAACTCAATATTAATAAATCAAAACTTTAAATTATTCATATCACAAAAATGATTTATTGATTTGAACAGCAATAAATTATATACCTATATTATGGTTAAAAAAGTATAATTTATTTTACTTTTTTTGCAATAAGTGTAGGTATATTTTTTATTTTTAAGAATAATTAAAAGAAAAAAATATTTGATAATAAAATAATGGTGAGTAACTATTTTTTTAAATTTCTTATTACGAAGTGCACTACATACATGATCAAAATTATCACGATCCAAGATTACTAACAAGAAATTATTCAAATTTATGGTAAATGTTGCGCACTACAATTCACATTGTTGGGTCATTTGACGTATTAGAGAGATGATTTATATCGCTATCAATGCAAATTTGCAGCAGTGTTTACTAAGTTGATTAAAAAATGCACAATTTATTCAAAATGTTGTAGCAATAAAAAATAATCCAAGGCAACATTGTAACGAACAATAAAACCGTAAGATATAAAATTTGAACATTATAAATTATAATATTAAATGAATAAGTTTTAATATTATAAATAAATTATGGCCAGCAAATTATTTTTTAACTATTTTTTTGTAAATAGCACATTGAACAATATGGCCAATGCTTTAATTTTTAAAAATAATTTAAAAAATATTTTGTTGCCATATGATAATCATTCTTTCAAATTTTATTATGGTAAAATGTTCATCATCAATACATCTCAGGTCAATTAAATACCAGAAGTATGCCTGGGTATTGTTGACCTAATAAATATACGAAGTTAAAATTATCCGCGATTACATTAAATGTGCAATGTAATATTGCGTATTAATACCTAACTTTTAATTTTTGTCATTTATTTAAAACAAAATCCAGCAGGCATCTAAAAACAATGAAACAAAATTTCAAAAAGCAAAGCCATCTACAATCTACAAAACGAAACAAAATAAACAAAACAAAACTGGGAATAAACAACTTACAACAAAATGCGCAGTGCACCTTCTAACCCATACATCTCATCCAATTATTTAAATATTTTTAAAATCAAAGATGCGCACGTCTAACCATTTATTATCAACCTCACAACCACTTGGTTACACCGTCCGACCAACACTAGTTGCGGAACGCAGTTGACTTTCAAACGAAAACAAGAGCTTTCGCATGGAGCCATCTCTGCTCCGAGCTGACAACTACGCGGAGCTTTCGGAACGTAAGTCTCGGATTGAAAGAGCAGCGGCGAGGAATCGCCATCTTGGATTTTGAAGAGGATTTATGTTATGTGCGCTTTTAAAAATAAAATATAATCATAAGTAACATAACGAGACATGAATTTATCGGAAAACTGTACGAATAGTTGTTGCGTAGTAACAGACAAACGAATGTCATTTAGATCATTTAAGAATTATAATTGACTGGAGTTGTCATTCTTCGTAGGAATTAGTAAATATAGCGAATAAAATAATTTGCTTGGTTATTTCACGTATAAATTTATAAATCTATCAAAATTCAAGGTTCTACCTAGTTACCAAGAATTATTTCGACAAAACACTGTCACGAAGAATATTTCGCATCCTTTAAGCCAGTGGTTCTCAAAGTGGGTGCCGTACCATCTTGAGCAGTTTTTCATAAATTGTAGGGGTGCCGCACGTGTTGTGTGAAATTTAGCATCGTAGGTATTTTAACAATTCTAGAATCTGAGAATTGTAACCTTCTACTTCATACTGATGTCAAACGGTTGTACAAAGATTAAGTATTGAATCGTTTTTAAGAATGAAAAGTAAAATTACCTACTGACTTTTTTGAACAAGAAAACAAACTTGAATTTTGTGAATTGTTGAAAAATGTATTTAAAGAACTGAATAAAGTAAATTCTAGCATACAAAAAATAAGAGATGACAAAATAGAATTTTTAAAATTGAGGTAAGTTGGAAATGTTTACAAGAACACCTAAAACACTTGTTAATACTAAGAATACAGATTTGCTACTATTTTTCAGATATATCTATTGAGAGTTTTGACTATACGTTGCGCATGAAATATTCTGAATTTTAATTAGAATCCTTTTGGAAATTTATTCAGAATAAATATCGCAATATATTAGGCGTTTTAAGAGTACCTAGAAGCATATTGTTTATATGTCTGTCAAAGTTAAGTTTTGTTCAATTTGTATTTTGAAAATAATCGATAGTAATACCACTAGAGGTTTGATTTGTCCAGATATTTTTTATTTATATGAACACTTGGTTGCTTGACAATGTGTTGAAAATATTTTTACGATTTTGACAGGACAAATCTTTAAAACAAATTGCTATCAAGAAACCAAATGTGAATATTTATAAATAAAATAATATTCCGCGCTAAAAATCAAATCTCCAGTGGTATTTGTCAAGATAATGCCACGATTAAATTGAATCGATTGTGCAGAATTTAAATCAAAATTTCGTATCTTAAGAAATCTGTAAATTGATTCGAAATAGAATTTTTGCTTTTCCTGATGTTTGTCGGAACCATATTTTCTATTTCACTTAAAATTTTATCTTTAGAAATATGTTCAAATCGAGATTCCATTTTTTCTTCAAGTATTAAATTGATTGAAAATAATTTTATTTATTTGTCATATGAAAAATGCTGAAAAGAATGCGTTACAATGTAAACTGAATGAGTTTGTTTTGATATACTTTTTCGGTCGAATTACTATCAAAATAAACGAACGCAGTTTCTTAAAAGCAACACTGTTTAAATGCTAAATTTTCAGATTACTTTTAATGCATAATAGTTATTTATGATACTAGTGTGTGAAGGAATACTTTTAGGCATGAATTACGGAGTTTAAGGCACGAGCGAAAGCGAGTGTCTTAACCGTAATGAGTGCATAAAAGTACTTCACACATGAGTGTCATACAATATTTTATCTACGAACCAATTAGAAAAATAAATAGAATTGTAATAATTTATTATATTTATATAATATGACAGGTAGACAGGTGATGGTAGGTTGCGTTCAGTATACTTCTGAGATGACACCGATGCAATGTCACCAATTTGAGATAAAACTCTTACATAAAATCCAAATACGATAATTTGTACTATATTTTTCTGCGATACTATAGCGTTAGCAGTACTAACCGGTGTTTTACATTACCATTCTTTCAAAAACATGTTTTTCATTTGTTAAAAGAAATGTTATAATAATGAAAGTCCCATTTAATTTACATTGTTCTTTTAGGCATGATTTAGTTTCATTATTAAACGATTTCATTAATGACACACTTCACATGCAATAACTTGCAAAATAATGGAATCATTATAGGGTGAGAGTAGATAAAATATATTTTCATATATTTCAAAAACAATATGTCAAACCAACTTAGTTTCTAAATCTGTTTCACATCTGTTTCTGTATATTACAAACCTTTGACATAAAGTAAACCTACTTTTTAATGAAAATGTAATGTAAATTTCTTTGTGTCACATTCCACTTTTATATCAAAATTTGTAATTTTATACAAGTTATCATTAAAAAGTAAGTAACTCAGTCTTTTTCATTTTTTGGAACTGTTTATAATTACTAAAAAATGAAAAGTCCAATTAACCATATTTACAATTTTGATTGTCATTTGGAATTTTAAAGTTCAATGTCAAACCAGTGCAATTGTCGCTGGAAATTTCTAAAAAAATTCACCTACTATGCAATTTTCGCTGTCGGTATGTTCTAATTGGACCAAAATTTCAAATCTTGATATGTCATTGGTTATTAAATAATGAAGTAAATAGTCATCCAAATACCATTCGTAGTTAAATTTTATCCTAACAAATTTTCCTATTGCTTTACTTGAGCTTGTTGCTTCTAATGACATTGATCAAAAATCGCTTGCTTGACAGTTCGTGATTTTTTTATCAATACCCCGATAAATTGCTAGGCAACCAGCTCTCGTAATAATCTAAATAATTTTTCAGGAAAAATTAACCACTTAAGATATTATATATGATTATTTCACGAATGACAACAGTTCAAACATAAAATTTTTCATATCAATAAAATATTACAAAGATATGCTACTGTGGTTTTATTATTTTTTTTTTCACTAAAAAATCTACTTTTATCCACTGAAGAATTCTGATTGGGTAAATAAAAGTTTGGAATAATCATGAAAAAATAAACAAAAATAAATTATTCTGTTTACATAATTTTTAAGAATTTACTTTTTTGTTAATTCAAAACCAATTCATTTTCTAATTAATTCTTTTAATGTCCTGTTCTGAATTGAGCCAATCTTTATATAAATAAAATTATCACTACATTCGAGTAATTTGGAATCCACTGCAGATTCCTTGCCTAGACTGACAACTTACACCATTAAATTACAAATAATACAAACAAACAGAATAGGCCTGTAAATGTACGATAAAATATGTTAGAAAAATAAAATTTAATTTGCCTTTATTTCAGCAAAGACCAACAAAAGTGTTATAATTTTATGACGGAAAAATTTACATATTGTAATATCCTGCCCAAATTACTTTGTTATTTAAATTTTCGTAAATTACTTTTGAAAAATGTGGTTTCAAAACGTATAATAATTTGTCAACATTAATTGTCACCTATATTTTTAATATATAATTTATATGTAAATGTGACCCGTAATATATATGTTTGTGGATATGTGTCAACATACCGTTCAATCACTACATATTTTTTTTTCCTTTTTTAATTCATTGTTAATTATTTATTTATTACAATATAGCAACGATCAGATATTTAAAATAGATTAGTAATATATTTAATAAATATGAATGAACAATATATATTGTTCTATCAACTTTTAAAGACATAATTAATTATTTAAGAATGTAGTATATAGTATTTCTTAAGTGTTAGGAGTAACTGACTGGCATGCCTGTGCCTGTCTCCTTGTTGAAGCAGTTAAAACTGTTACCTTCTGCACAGCGTACAATAGTTTATTTGTTATTCACTTGTAAATAAAATTAAAATTATAACTAAATCCTACAACATACTAATATTGTGTCAAAAATTGTAAGACAATTAAAAGACACAACCTTCAATAATATAAACAATGCAACTACTAACTTGCAAATTTTTTGGCTTGCGTCTCGTTTTGTAATTTTCGCATGCGTTATATAGTCACTTTGGTTTCCTTACGTGTTTCATATTAGCTTTATGTAAGTAAGAAATCAACGGTGGTTATTTATCAGGTTGGAAAATTACAGAACAAAACGAAGGCGAGTTTTGTAAGAGAAGAAGTGAAATAACCCCCTAGTTTCTTTTTGTTTTTCATACAAAAAAAATCTATTTTCGTTAGAATAAGTACAAAAATGGATTTAAAATTATAAATTTTCGACACTTTGATGATATTTGCAAAATAAAACCAATAAACAAAAAAAAAACAATATTCAAGGACTGCCTAATTTTTTGCATTACTAAGTTATTACAAGAAATTTGTTGGTTATAAACAATTACACGTTATAAAATTCGAGTCTCTATGAATTTAAGAAATATGATAGCTATATTGTTAATATTTGTAAAGATCATAAGAACTTAATATTCTATCATTGTACCTAATTTAATGTTTCTGTACATATATGCCTATACTTTCCAATTTGATTTCTCTTGAAATAATGATATCATTATTTCACTAGTGCAATACCGTTATTGCAATTAATAATCTAATTGAAATTAAGGAAATAAAGAGTCTCTTATTAACCGGAAGTAGAAGAAATATTTTTTCTACAACTATCAAAATAATGTTAATATTTTTATATAATAACAATACATAAATTAGGTAAATTTTGCACAGTTGTTATGTTACCTTAACACAATTTATATAGATAAATAAAAATATTATAATTAATGGTGCAAATTAGTTGTAAAAAAATATTGTTTGTATTTTGTGCGCGAAATATTTTTAGTGCGTTCGATTGACACTAAAAACTGAAACTTTTTAAAAATACAAAAAAAATGTTTATTTTTTCGATGACATTTACAAAATAAACAGAAAAGGCCATATCAAGGAATCCTTAATTTTCTGTTTTACTTATAAACAGATGAACGATATAAGTAAAGTTGTCATTCGAGTTATTTGCATAATGGCATATTAGTTGCTGTGAATCTAATAATTGTAATAACTGTGTTATTAATATTTGCCAAGACATAAGAACTAAATCCTCTATTTTTGAAACAGTTGTTGTTCCTATATAAGTCTACTTTTCATTTTGATTAATATATGTTGTAGTATATTATCATAAGTAATATAATAAGAGCGAAGAATTTATTGGAAAAAAATACAAATAGTTGTTGCATAGTAACAGACAAACGAGTGTCAAAAATGACATTTAGATCACGACAGCGAAGCTTTGGGTTGTATATAAGAGTCATTTTTGACCCGAGTTGTCACTTCGCAGGAATTACGAGTAAATTTAGCTACTAAATAACTCGAATTATATTTGCTTGATTATTTAATGAATGACAAAAAAAAATCCAAATAGACATTCTTATTCTTTTTGTATTCTCTGGAACACTTTGATCAATAGTGGTATTAATTTCATTAATAGAAATATTTTCGAATTCCATTCTCAATCAATTTCTGCACGTATCACTGTTTAAACGTAAAAAATTTCATATCAACAAAATGTAACCATGACGACGCTAGTGTGATTTTATCAAATTTCTTCACTAAAATACGGCTTACCCGCATCAAATGAATATTGGGTGAAAATGACATGTATGAAATAATCAAAGATAAAAAAAAAAACAAATATTAACTTAATCGTTCCGTGTATGTTTCACTACCTATCGTATTTATTCGTGTGCACTCTGTACGATATTTCTTTGGGTAAACCCTTAACTGGTAGTTGGACTGTTAGCTATCTTGCAGTTAACGAAAATTTATCTCACTGGTAACTTTTAACCGTAAGTGGAACAACGCAAACTGAGGTTATCAACAAAATAAATTTTAACAGAGTATTTAACTAGAGATGGAACAACCGGCCCTTAAAATGAAATAAAGATTTTATTATTTAATAAATCTCTTATTAAACGGATGTAGTAAAAATTATTTTCTTGGCAATTATTTTACTTAAGTAGTTAACTATTCTCACGCTACTAAACTGAACTACTGAGCAAATACTTCAACTAAGAGAATGACACGTTCATCACGTAATAAGATTCGTTAGGACAATATCACTGTATTCCGCGTGTATCTGTTACTGCAACTTTGCAATCCAATCAGAATGTTAATCTTCTTATTTGTATTTTCTCAGTGATCGTTTCATGTTTATATTATATAATATATTTTAAATACCTATTATATTTTTTTGTTAATTAAATACATATATACTAATAACTGCTATATGCTGGAAGATTAAAAATGATTTGCAGAACTCATGTGCAATGTTCCTTCTAATTTTTTTGTTTACTGTGGCGGATACAGCATCTTTGTTTGAAGTCAATTTTGTTTTAATAAATACTCTTGAAAATTACATATTTACGCATTTTAATAACACACAAACAAGAATAGTTATTTACATAACTCAGAAAAATGTACGTTTCTGTCGAAGAACCATATTAAAATTCGAGGCACTTTATGCTGAGTATTTTACGACTCCAAGTCAAGTATAGCCATTTTTCAGAATGATGTTTTTTTTTTTTGTTAAACCTTTAAATATAATAAATCATAAATGATGAACAAATCCATTGTGCGCAAAATATAAAAACGGTTGCGCAACTTTAGAAAAATTAGTACTTTTAGAGGGAACTATGCTCATGTTCTTTAATTAATAAAAATTTCAAATAAATGCCGGTTTATCAGTGAGTAATAGAGAAGATTAAACATTGTGTGAATAGTTAATTTTTTGTTTTAACAATTCGAGAATGCAAAAGCATTTTGCAATCAAGAATCAAACAACAATTTTTCGAAAACTTTGTCCCAAAATTAGTAAAATGCAATGAGAAAATTATGACATTTATCAAATCAGATATTTTCTGACTAACAGTTGACAACTAGTTGACAGCAAAAAAACATATTATATAAATTTTTAATTTTCAAGTGAAATATTTCAATCCGTCGTTGTTCAATAATGTTCAACTGATATCAAAAAGGGACGAAGACCATAAAATGTCAGATTTAATTAAATTGTGAATTTTTATTTTACCAAACAAAAAATGCTGGATATACCTAATAGTTATTAACATACCTTTTAAGACATCTAAGGACTGGTATAATTCATAACATCCTTGGTTTATTAAACAGTTTATCGAATTCACGTTATTATTATTAATAAATATTATTTTATATATTCTCTGGTGAGCAACGTTTTCGTGATCAAGTTTGTATGGGTTGATATGACGTCATGTTATTGCCCCATGTTATTTTTACAAGTCAGTAATAATATTACCGTACAGATACAATTAGGATTTAATTGCCAGCTTACTTTTATCAAAGGCTTAATATCTTGATACCGGTAAAAGGCTTTTGCATTTTGTTTTTAAAACAATCATTTCGTGTGATGGTAGTAGTCATATAAGTTGTAAATATTAACCTTTCATGACAGTTTCTGAAAAAAAATAATTTAAGATACCTATGTATATTAATTTTGATTTCCTATATTATTAAAGGAAAGGGTAATGTTTGGAATTTTATTAATTAACATTTATGTTAGTCCACCTTTAATTAGGAATTAATTCGCGTACATTCTCCGGATTTGTGAAATTCTGCATATCTAGTGTATACATTCCCGATTCGATAAAGTCGCTGAAGCTATATATCATCACTTGGATAAAGTTTTGCTAACTAATGCATAGGCACTTTCGCCAAACTTGCAATATTAATTTATGACTGTGACAGAAGTTTCCATAATGTACATCTACTATCCTCATCAAATTCCAAACTCAAACACCTGTATTCTCATTTTTCCAGACCTTCAAATATGTTATTCATATTGAAAATTTTATAGGTCGTGTAAATCAAATTTGTATTCAATCTGTCTTCCTGACGTTTTATGTTTCCTATTTCTTACAATGAAAAAAGATCCACTTGTCAAAATTGCTTTTTGGTGATTTGTAACTTGAAACTTATTAGGCGTTTATTTTATTCTCAATTTCAATTTACAAATTCGTATTTATAAAATGGAAAAGAAACAAAACAATATTAATTGTAAGTAGATTGTTTAAGAAAATAATTAGAAGTTTATACCGGAAGTTTCTGCGAAAATGTAATATTTTCTAATCTGTCATTAGATATAACTACGGATACCAGTTTATATACTACAATACTCAGCCGGATAAAAATTCAATATTAAAAGTACTTATAATTTACTGATTTATAAATAAAGAAAGTAACAAGTATCAATAAAAAATCAATATATTTACAATAATAATTTACAATACTACATACTAATTTCAAAAATTGCACTGCTAATATTTAATGGAATTGCCAAACTTTTGTCTACAGTTGTTTATTTTCTTTTATTCCAAGTACTAAACTATTATTGAATGGATAAACTTAAAATATGTTTGAATGTTAAGTTTCTTTTCATCACATTAATATTTTTAGGTTAGATTAGGTTAGTGGTTTAGTTAGTTTTAAACAGATTGTAATTAATTACGCAAAAAGAGTTCATTTATACGCACAGAACATGTTATTTTAATCACTTTTATAAAATCGGAATTTATATTTGTTGTATTTTTTTTTTGAGCAGTACAATAATAAAAACAGCTAATTTAGCTCATAGTTTTACAATTCATGTATTTCTTGTTCTGCATATTTATAACCAAATGAAATTTCCCTTTTTTTGGTGTTTTAAGTTGGTATACTCTGATCCTACTATATCTTTTTTTTAATCCGGTTTTTCTGCATCCACTTGAATTGGTTATAAAGCCGAGTTTATCTTTTTCATTTCGAGCAGTTTATTCTCGTCTTTTTTATGATTTATATCTAAAAAATACATCACTTTTAAAATAACGGTAGATGATTTGGTCTAGGACGATAAAGATATAAATTAGCAAATAGATCAAAAATATTTCTCAAACTCAAATTGTCTCATGTTATTTTTATAAACAAAAGGTTAATATCCTGAAACCGTCAAAAGATGTTTACTAATGAAAAAAATATGTGAATGGTTACTTGGTACATTTCTAAGTTGATGATGTGATGCGACAATTGTCCCATGTTGTTTTTATAAACAAAAGCTTAATATACTGAAACCGGAAAAAGATGTTTACTAATGAAAAAAATGTGTGAATAGTGAATTATACCCAGAAATGTACCAAGTATAACTATTCAACATGTTTTTTCATTAGTAAACATCTTTTGCCGGTTTCAGGATATTAAGCTTTCGTTTATAAAAACAACATGGGACAATTGTCATATCATATCATCCCATACAGACTTGATCTTGAAAGCGTTACTCACAAGAAAATTTTATAAAATAACAAACCACAGATGTTACAAATCATACCTGTACTTTAGATGTCTTAAAATTCTTGCTTTGCGAGCTCGGAATCCTAGGTACATTAATAGCTATAAATTATGACAAATTCATTTGATATTGACAATATATTTACTTTTAGTCATACACATTTTTCGTGAGATTTAACTATTTTTAATAACTATTTTTTGTTGGAATCATAAATTTCTATACAATTTAAATCAAAATTAAAAATACTTCGTAAAATAGATCCTACAACCGTGTTACAAAATAATGAGTTATGCTTGTCTGTCCACTGAATTTCCACTAAAGAAAAAATACGTTACACATGGGCATTGTGGTCCGGAATAAAAAAATATATTCACGTATTTTCAATATATCTAAATATAGTTTTAGAAATTCTTTGTCCATTTTTGTTATAAATCAAGTACTATGCGCTGTTGGAATAAATTACAAAATTTAATTATTGTCAAAGATCTCAATAAAATTCCATTACGTAGCGAGTTATGAAAATATATAAATCCGAAACAAATAGATGTCCCGAGACTTAGTTTTGGGACACCGGAACATACAATCTAAATCAGGACAATCCCGGATTTCGGGGATGTTTGAGAGCCCTACCTATGTTGCATTTTATCTGGAACATTACGATGGTATGCATTACTAGTATTCAAAGTAATGACTAATGAGAGATAGAAAATATTGCATCTTAGCTGAAACTCATAGTAAATTTGTGGTAAAAATATATAAATCAGGGACAATTAGATGTGCCAAGACCTTATGTCCGAAGACCTTGCTTTGGGACACCGGAACATACCCTTCCAAATCGGGACAATCCCGGATTTCCGGGATGCTTGAGAGCCCTACCTATGTTGCATTTTATCTGGGACATTACACTTGTATTTTTAACTAGTATCCATAGTAATGACCAATGAGAGATAAAAAATATTGCATCTTAGCTGAGACTCACAGTAAATTTGTGGTAGAAAGCAATATGTAATTTGAAGAAGATTGCATCTTAATTGGGTGTGAATGTAGGTCAATATGCAGCAAGGCATAGAAGGAAAAGTTCGTTGGAAGCTTTTGTGCTGAAGGAAAGTATTCGTCGCAATTAGCAAGTCGGCAAGTCAATTTAGACGTATGTTAATAGCCGGCAATTCGATGGAAATTAAATTAGCATGGCCGCCAGGTTAATTATGTTATTCTGTAGTGTTCCAAGTGCGTACTTCAAGTATGGCGTTTAACGGAAAACTAAACTAATTCATTTACCGCCAAATTACTTCAATTACATTCAATAAAGTTAAATACGGGCACCACAGGATTCCGCAGACCCGGGATTTCTAAGGAAAATCTCAACAAGAAAAATAATAAGAATTTGTTTTATACATTACTTTTCTCTATTAAAAGTTTAATTTCCTGTTTCTTACTCACACAGATATTTGTTTCATATCTTTACTTCCTACATTATTATATATTATAAAATATATATTTGCATTCGGTTTTTTTAGTTATTATTAAATTTAGTGCCGATCATTTCGTCCTCCTTTTAATGAAAGACTCTTTATTTCCCTAATTTCAGTTAGGTTATTGATTCCATTATTTTACTAGTGAAATAATGAGATCGTTATTTCACGCGAAATCAAATTGATAAATATGCATATATAGAAACATTAACAGCTACAAAAGTAGAATATTTTGTTCTTATTATCTTTACAAACATTGACAATATAGTTGATTTCATTTATTAGATTCACAGTGACCCGTATTGTACAATTCAAAAAACTTAAATGACAATTTATTCTGTATCATTTATATGTTTATAACCAACAATTTTGTTGTTTTAAAATACATTTTTGTAACTTATTCAGATGGAAGTACAAAAAATATTGTATGAAACACATAAGCAAACAGGCTGATTATTATTTAACTTCTGTTCTTACAATACTCGTCTTCAGCTGGTTTTGTAATTTTCGCATGAGTTAAATAATCACCTTTGTTTTCTTATTTATTACATAAATAACTATTATTTATTAATTTATTAGGTTTATAGGATAAATCCCAATTATAAAGCAACATTACTTACAAACAAACAACATCTCATGAATGTATAAGTAGCAGTACAAACAAAATTTTAAGATAATATGTATGAACAAGAACAAGTAAAATAAAATATGTACATTACAAAGAACATAACCTATTATTCTTATTTGTTACTGTTATTATTATAAATCAGCAACATTTAGTAAGAAATACTTCATTCATCCTTTCTTAAATACTGGAAAGATATTGTAAAGTGTATTAAGATTATACTTATTTTTTTTTTAATTTATTGAAACGCGTAATTTGTCTTTGGCATAGAAGAGTACCTATAGGTAAATATAAATTTCTTTCTTGATTGCAAAATGTATAAATTGAATTAAATAGCATATAGTCTCTGGAAATTAGCCATTTTTATTGTTCAACCCAGACAATTTCGATATAACATGAGGCTACTTCAGGAGATGAAATTTATAATGCTATGTATACTTATTTCACAAATAAATTTAAACATTGAACGAGTTATAAAAGACACTATTTTATTAAATTTGAATTTAAGAATGTCTTTGTAATAAAATCAAAAAATATACACAAAATGAACTATTATAAATTTCATTTTCAACAAAATTGGCTGATTTCAAGAAACAATCTTCTATTTAATAAACATCCCAGTCAAGAAACATCCCATAAAAGTAGGAAAAGTAGAATCATAAATCATGTCATGCAAATTTGAATGCATTTTCCTATGATCGTCCAAAAACAGAATTCCAAATTCAAGTACATGTTGAATAACGACGCATTTTACATCTACATGTTCATTGGTCATGTTTTTACAGCTTTCCTAACTTCAATCACTTCAATCTTACTCCCTTTTTTCCATGAACCCTAAAATAAGTGATCTAGTTCAGCCGGTAGGGGATTGGAGCACGCTTCAAGCTTGAGCTCTAATTCTTGGCCTGCTAAAACCGGAGCACATTCTGGCTGCTCTGGATTGTGTTCTGGTTTCAGTGGGTCAGGAGAGCAAACACTTTTGATTGCTCTAATTGAGGTCTGCTATAACCAGAGCACATTCTGGAGCAGTTATGATTGTTCTAGATTGTGCTCTGGTTTCAGTGGGTCAAGAATTAGAGCACTCAGAAGTGTTTGTTCTAATTCTAGGTCTGCTAAAACCAGAGAACATTTTAAAACAGTTTTGGCTTCTTTGGATTGTGCTCTGGTTTGAATAAGTCAAGAAGTAGAGCGTTTTAAAGTATTTGTCTAGAATTTCTTTTTTGTTATAATTTAACTGTTTATTATAAACCGAAACGTTAACAACATCTTGAGTTTTATTTGATATACAACCTTGTCCAATTTTCGACTAATACCTTCTTTTGTTCTATTCTCTATGTAAAGGATTTTAAAATCCCTCCCAAAATATTTTTCTAATTACAACTACAATAACAACAGAAAGGACGACGCTTATACAGCATATATAATATTCACACAGATAAGCATATACAGAGATATCGACCACAAGCCCCGGAACATTAAAGAATCCTCCCGGAATCAATTTTATCCGCAAGGGCTTTCCAATTTCCACTGATCTGCGACCTATTCACAGTGGAACGTGACATATGCATATTCACTGATTTCCCGATAATGAAGTAATGCAAAAGAAGATGAGAGCCAATCGCTTCAACCTGAGAGATATTCTTAAGGCGAAAAGGAGGAAATGAAGTATTACGCCACGAAATATTGAAGGAATCTTCGACAAATAGTTATTTACGTTGCAAGGAATTTGGAAAATAGTATAGAGGTGATTTTTCGCTACAAGTAGTTAAGTAAAATATTTAAGGAGTGAATAGTAGTCATTAATATTTGTAATTAGATTATGAAGTCACGAAGTACAACATTTACATACAGGGTGTCCGTTTTAACAGGCTAATCATTGGGATCTCGATAACCCTAAGTGATGCGAAATCTGTTAAAATGGAGCAAAGTTGCCGTATTAGTTGGCCATTTCAATGACGTTTTTGTTTTCCCAAAAAAATTAACTACATATGAACAAAAAACTGATTTAAGCCAATTTTCTTTTTCACTTATATCTTTTTTATTTAAATTCATACAAGAGTCTAGTTTACACATTCTACAGACACTTTTTTAAGAGAAATTGAAAGGGTCCTCAAAATTTTGATAGCTCGAATATTTTTCAGGAAATTCATTGTAACTTTCAATTTTCATATGGGGATCAAATTTATCTTTAGTACTGTTAAATAGAGATTTTTTTCTCTCTTTGCAATGACACAATACACATGTGCATTCAAATGAAAATAAATTAAAAAATTAGAATATTATTGATTTTATTTATTTCGATCAAGTATGCTTTGGAAACAAAATCGAAAATCTTTTGTTTTACGATTCTCGAGATTCCAATGGTTAGCCTCTTAAAACAAACCCCCCGTGTGCGACCGATCGTCGTGACATACAAACCACAACATATTAAAGTCAAGTATATTACAAAAAATAAAATACAATTATTTCAAATATATTGACATTTTATTAAAAATTGTTTCACTTTAAACTAATTGGTAATATCGTTAATATGTACTTTTTTTGTAGAAACAATTATTTCTTCTCATTTTTCTAAATATAAACATCACTCGATTATTTTTATATATTTTATTTTATTTGTGAAGTTTTTATCAGGTCTATGACGTCTCTTTACTCTTTAACGTTTCTTTTTTATTGTAGTTAATTATCGTTTGATATTTTCACGACAAAATTGACGAGTAGTAGTAAGTTTAATTATATCTAACCATCCCACAGAGATAATTTTTGTCTGTCTTTGTCAATGTTTATTACCTAAAAATTTTAAGGAACACAAATTTCTTGTGCAATGGAATAAACAGTGAATACTAAAACAAAATAAATCTTAATTATAATCCTTATGAGTACGTTTGTTACCTTGAGCGTCTTAGTACCTTTCAATCAGTGTTCAGGGCTAGTAATGTGTTAATACCAAAACAAATCAATTCAATTCAATATTCACCTAAGTTTCTACAAAACAGAAGCAAATACGTTGGGTGCGGTTGTAGCGTTTCTACATAACGTTGAAAATAGGTTTCTAAAGTAATCAGCTTATTTCGATGAGTAGCATATTAAACTCCTAGCTTATTGACTTGATTAGTCAAAATTTTGTTTGAAAAAAAAAAAAATTCGATTTTATTTCTAAAGTGCACTTTACCGAAATGAATAAAATCAATAATTTTCGAATTTCTTAGTTTATTTTCACTTTAATGTATATGTGTTTTATATCATTGGAAACTTTGAGCCCCATATGAAAATTTGAAGTTCGTATGAATTTCTCGAAAAATGTTGGAGCCCTAAAGAAGACACAAGTGTGTCGAATCGTCGGCTTTTTGTCTAAATACCCGAATATTACTATCCTCATCATCCTCTAAAGTCGAATATTCATCTCCATCATGAAACAACAAAGTTATATCAAAAAGTAAATTGGCCAAAATCAGTTTTTTTGCTTACATCTAGTGACCTATACATTTTTGGGGAAACCAAAAACATGGTTGAAATCGCCAACTAATGTGGCAACTTTGCCCCAATTTAACAGACACCGTATCTCTTACGGTTCTCGAGATCCCAATGCTTAGCATCTTAAAATGGACATCCTGTATAGGTTTAAATCATCATTTAAATCGCTACTTTTGTAAGAAAGTTTCACAGAAATTTGGAATTCCTATGTGAAAATTTCCATGTTTCAGTGTTTGTTACAAGGTGCATTGATTAAGATACATTAATATCAATTTCATCTATGGTAATATGGAACTAACTGCAAATCATAATTAACATGGTTAACTGCAGTTCTTGTCGCAAAAATCGCCTTAGGTGTTCCAATTTGTTATAAGTTAAGTACTGTTTGATTTGTAAGAAAGAAAACAGTCTATTTATTCTTACTGTACTGTAATAAAAGCAACCTTTTGGTTGAACAAAAATGCCAACATTCCGACAAAAGGCAAAGTTTCGCGCTGAAGAATTCGATTCGTGATTTTAATAATTGCCAAAGCAATTCGCAAGTTTGGAACTTGCAAATTACGCTTTAGTCTGAAAAGCTCCGATGAATAATTCCCGTATATGCAGCCCGTTGCGGTGAAATCTAATTTTGCCTCTAGTAGCTCTCGCGCCAACTACGAGTGCTCCATACACGTGGAGTCAATGTAAATACGGAATGTTTGTGGTAATTAAGCTAAGAATATACTGACGTCTTGGTTTGTAACTCTAGGCACCTTCGCTAACTTCACACTCTACGGTAATTGTTGTTGTTTATTTACTGAAATTAGGCGTTCATATTTTGTTTTTTGAGAGGTTTGTGGTCTATACTCCCTTTTTAAACTATAGACAGCACTAGACGAAGTCACATTTACGCCACAGCGTTATTGAAATACTAGTAGTTATGAAAAGAACTGGTTTCCTCGTGAAATATCACAAAAAGAGAAATGAAACAAAAAACATGTGCAAATTCAATAAGTGATTTGAAACTACTGAGAGTTTGAAGTTTCAATTACGTTTGAGGAGGTTATCTTTAAATTTTGTCTGGTTAAACGCGGCTTCATGAAATGGCGCAGAACTAGTAGTTCTTAATACTTTTACTAAGGGTGATTTTGATCTAGTTGTATTAGGACAAGAATTAATGTTCTTTAAAGTTTTATTTTAGAATTTATTATTAGTTTGTTTAATTGGGTCAGCCACTTAATTAGGCCAAAATCGGTTAGTCCCAACATATTCTATTTAATCAGAATTGCAGTTATAATTGTAAATAAAATAAAAAGGTGGCAAAGAAAAATAAAATGAAAATAATTATAGTTTTTTAGTTGTCCTATAAAATTAAAATGTTGTACTAGTATAAACTAAAAAAAGACATTAAAAAAACATCAGATATGAACTAGCTTTTATATCTTCACAGCTCAGTAAATAAATATTTTCATTTTATTTTACGTGATATATTTGAAAGTGGTATTTGCTTCATAAAATAACCTTGTTTTGTGGACATCAATTTAATGAGTTTTTGATTTAACTGAAAACATTGCCGGTCCCTTTTCAACCCTGTTATTTTAAAATGCTTTAACCAGTACCTATTTATATTTTGTTATTAATTCCCTGGCAATAGAGTGTTAATGTAATTTTTTATAATTTCGTTTTAGAATGATATTTATTTTCGATTCTTATTTTAATAATGAAATGTATCTTTTGAAAACATTTAAACACTAATGCGCAAAAGTAATTATTTGGTGTTTGAAATTAGAATAATTTAAGAAATTAATAAATATTTATGGTACATGATGCTAAATTATTAAATTAAACATTATTTGGAAATGTACTGATCGATATTTTTTATCTTCGAGGACTTGAATATGTGTTTTAGTTAATTCTATACTCACACTATTATTTGTTGATTGTTTCTGCTTCTTGATATTGTCTATGTTTTCTTTTTCCACTAGAATCTTCGTTTTAATTTCCTTTTTATTTTGTATAGAATTCTGAAAACCTTGACATGGGGAATTAACATGGAAAAACAGTGGATAAGACGATGGATTCATAATATAAATTAACTACATGATCCTGGTTCGAGACCGCCGCGATTCGTTTTTTTTTTTTAAATTTAATGTCGTTTTATAGCCTGAACCTCTTGCAACTGTATTAAAATTTAATTATTTCATTAAAATACACTGATATACCTAATAAGAATATTTTAAATATAATTTAATTTAAAAAAATTAACTGAGGCGGTCTCGAATTAGGACTATGTAGTTAATTCATATTATTAAACCATCGTCTTATCCACTTGGCTACGGAGCTTCTTGTTTTAATGTTTTTTTTTAGAATAATATGAAGGGTAACTGTTAAAATTCGATTTATTTTATCAAATATCTATGTTAAAAAAAAGTCATATTACACAACATTTGGTATTATTAGACGCAAAATTAAAGAATCTAACCAATGATACCACATAGCACATACGCCCTATTTTATTTAGCAGGACAGTAAACAGTGTAAACTGTAAAAAAACTGTTTTCCCATGTCAATTCCCTATGTCAATGATTTCAGTATTCACCCTTTATATGCCTCCACAATAGAACTAGAATGTCAACCCTTATGTCTTTTGAGACTTTTGCTCCAGCATCAACCAAGAAGGTAGATGAGCATCGCCAAAAACTGTGGCCAGTATATTCACTTGCATTGAGAACAGAAAATCAGTGATCTTTTTTGGTATAAGCTCCAATAGGACTGATACCTATTGGTTGTACACTACACTTTGAGTTTCTATAGAAAACAAAAACATCTCGGATGGTTAATATTGAAAAGATGTAGATTGGTATATTTGCGACAAATTTCCACAAAATTTATGCCATTAATATTATCTCCGGTAACTACAAATTATCTTGAAACATTTGTTTTTGTTATAGAAATGATAATTTTAAGCAAAGATGATAAATCCTCAATGTCATCAACTTTCAAATAAGTTAGTTCCTCCTTTCTGTAGGCTCCATACATACCAATAATCAAAACTACTTTCATTAAGAAATATATTTCATCGTCTGTCATTTTCAGAAATCTTTCAACTTCTTCTTTTGTAAATATTTTGGACTTTTTAGGTCTATTGCCATTTTATTTCCTTTTAAGGAATACAATTACATTCGTATATTTACTGATATCCGCCTTTTTATTCAGATAAGTTTTAGTGTGTAACATTGATTAGTTATTCCATAAAGTATGTTTCAATTTCGAAAGAAATTCAGAAAAATAAGCCAAAATCACTTTTTTTGTAATGTAGAAACTTTTTTCTGTTCACACCAATTTCCAAATTTGTTGTAACAAATTTTGTAAAGTTTCCTGGACTTTTCAGGAATCAACGTAGACATAGTAAACTCTACTCATTTTCGATGCCTGAATCATTCATTTTTAACTTCTGTATAAACAACTTCATTGCAACTGTAGCATCTATTATTTCTACAACAACCAGGATTACTAACCTACTACATATTTTGAAAATTTATTTAATATCATGTCACATGAAATATTAGTTGTTTGCAATTATGAAGTGAAATTATAAAAAAAATGTATGTAATACTTACGCTCGTGAGAACAAATTTCACGTCGCGTGCCTAAAACACGATCATTTTACAACTTATTACATAAATATCTATTATAAACTGTCTGCTATCTTTTATGTAAATATTTCTTCTACACATGTAGGGCAAGAAAAAGATATGATAATATATTAATACATACAAATAATATTCAATTTGTGGGAATATTCGTTTCAGTGACCCTGTGAAATTGATTCCAACATCGATTTATAAAAATTGACCAGACGTAGTAGTAAAAATGACAGATTATCCTCCAGGGAACTGCGATGATGTATTGACCGGGTTTTATAAATCATGTTCTCGATACTCCGGAATATATGTTTCTCTAATGACCGCCGGAAGTGCGAAATGCAGTCCTGGAATTTTTCCGGTGACACACTCCGGGTGATTGATAATAAGAGACAGAAAGCTCTGAATTATTCCAATGCCTTCGCAAATTCTAGAATCTAGATGAATAACAATCACTTCTAGTAGAGATGTATGACTGCAATAAAAATGATCTCAGCTTATTTTTGATTGCTGTTTTTTGCTTCCTTTTACGAAGTAAAGGAAGTATTGTAATCGTGAAAAGTTTTGAGTATTCAGATTTGAAGGGAAATATTCATTTTGACCATCCCTAAATCAATTTCGACTAGTTTTGCTATTACGCCAGAAGGATTGAAATTTTGTATTTGAAAATGCTTCTTCTTATGCACCTCCCTTTTTTGATGTAATCGGGGCACTTAGTCGAAGGATTTTATTGAATTTTTCGCATAAACACAAAAACGATTATTCGTACATTGTCGAAATTTTGTATGAACTGTTATAACATCTGGTTGTGCACTTCTCTTTTTTATTGCAGGGCATTGTCAAAAGGGCACTATACTCGGAGGATTTTTTGAATTTTTCGCATAACTCAAAAACGATTAGCCTTAAAATGATTTCGTTTTCAAATGAAATAAAATTAAATGAAGTGCAGAAAAAAATGAGTATAATTTAATAGGTGTGCAAGGAACTCATGGGGTGTCCACACCAGATTTTTTAATAATTTTTTGCATAATTCAAAAACGATTAGCCGTAGAATGTTAAAATTTTATATGTGCGACTAGTTGTGCACCTCTTTTTATTATTACAATCGACAGTGCCAAAAGGGCATAATGCTGGGTTTTTTTGAATCTTTCGCATAAATCAAAAACGGTTAGCCGTAATAGAATGATCTCACTTTCGAATGAAATGTGTATTATTTAAAAGACGTATAAGGAAGTTATGTCATGTCCACCTCAGATTTTTTTGAAATAGGAAGAATGCCAGAATAAATAATTGGAAAAGCAGTAAATTTCCATTCAAAATTCAAGCTGAAATGTTGTAGTAATGAAAAACAAAAATGCAATAAACCTTTCAAAGAAAATTCAATTAAACTAAAAGCAGAGAACGAAAAGATGTCTTATCACTAAAACAATTCCACATCGGAAAAATAAACAAAAACACATCATTTCATTACCAGTAACAAAAGACGAAGCAGATAGTCAAATGTTTTCAATATCCGGTTTGAAATGAAACGCACGAGGCTCGAAGAAAACATAAAACACGGCCTGCTCAGAGTACATGACTTAGGGCTACGCGCTACATTCTTTTGTTTCATGGGTCACCGGTGCAGACAGTTGAATGCGGGCTGTAATCAATATTTTGTTTTTCCTGCTGTTTACATATTTAGGTAAATATGTTTTTTACGATTTGTATTTGTTTATGTCTGAATTTGGGATGGTATATTAATTCGAAAAAATAAATATTCATTATTTTCACACAAATTTGAATTTACATGACATTTAAAATCAAAACACAAATATGAAATGATACCACTGTCGGTATTGTTATTCATTTTTAAACAATTATCTGAAATGTCAACATATATCATATTTTCATTATCATGAACGAGAATAAACCTCTAGATATTATTTCCGAAAATAAGCTCTATAGCTTCTGTTTTTGTTGATATATTTATGACACATGATACTGATCATACGTAATACCAGTAGTAACTAGGATTTTACTTGAAATTTTTGTCGTTATGATCACGACCGAGTGTTGCACGAGTGACGATTTCCCAAAGCAACATATATTTTTTTAATTAATTACTTGTCACAATTTTGACGGATGTAGTATCTAAGAAACTCCTATTTAGTCGTGTAAATTCCGCAGCAATTATCAGTAACGGACAATTGTCAATGAGATATGAATCTGCTTGGTTCAATTCACCAAAATACTGTGATTTAATTAGATAATTAACAAATGATGAGTGGAATTGTTAACATTATAAAATAAGGGAAAAGGATCAAATTAGTGCTGTTTATTTTATTGTACGGCAATTTTCTATCTGTTAATTATTTTATGAAGCTGATGATAGACCACACGGTCTGAAACATTCGAAAATAACATATTTGCATGGAATTATTCGATCATTAATGCCTTCCTTTTCCACGATTCATTAAATATAATATAACTTGATAATTCGAAAATTAGAAAAATAGATTCTTCAGTATTTTA
This sequence comes from Stenolophus ochropezus, assembly GCA_035578165.1. Lineage (NCBI taxonomy): Eukaryota > Metazoa > Arthropoda > Insecta > Coleoptera > Carabidae > Stenolophus > Stenolophus ochropezus. The sequence continues at coordinate 45,723,163 of JAQOWZ010000002.1, read as the reverse complement.
TCAAACTTGTTGTCATTTGGCAATAATCCCACAATACTATAAAGTGGGAATAATATATTGTCGCGATAATATTTTGTTATTTCCAATAGTACCGCTATACCGGGTGTCCCAGCTCGACCGACACATGGGACTTTTACATGGGAAATCAGTTAATTATGAATAGTATCTCCCCAGTGCAAGATATTAACTTGAAATTTTGTATACTTATCGGAGAATATTAATTCTATGGATCACACTTATTTGAAATGTGCAATTTCGTCTGCAGGGCGAGATTTTTTAAATTTAAAATCTAATATTTTCGTTGAAAATCAGACAGCTATGGAAATAAAAGAAAATATCTATGTGACAGTTAATGACATGCCATTGTAGATATTTATATTTTTGTAATATTGGTATATTATTTAACAAAAAGAAACTAAATTGAACTTAAATAATATTAAAATACAGGGAATAAGAATTAAAATCAGTGGTAATTCATTAAACTGTCAGATAAATATTTTCTTTTATTTCCATGGCTGTCTGATTTTGAACGAAAATATTAGATTTTAAATTTAATAAATCTCGCCCTGCAGACGAAATTGCATATTTCAGATAAGTGTGATCCATAGAATTAATATTCTCCGATAAGTATACAAAATTTGACGTTAATATCTTGCACTGGGGAGATACTATTCATAATTAACTGATTTCCCATGTAAAACCCCCATGTGTCGGTCGAGCTGGGACACCCGGTATATGATATAAAAACAGAAATTATGTGACCGATTGGCAAAAATTAACAATGCGATTACATACAATACCCCAAATAACAACAAAAGAAATTATATGGAGCCAATTTATTAATCATTGTATTGTCTTCCTGAATATAATTCGCAATTCGCTTAAATACAGGTAATATTTAGAAAATGACACTCATGTTAATCCCAATCTTTGGAAAATGCAACTCCTGCTTCGCAATCGTTGATTTTCGACAATGGAATTAATTCCTGACATTTTGATAATATTATCGACAATAAGCTCACAATTTATTGTATTACCTTGTTAATAATTTTTATAATGTAGAAAAGTCTGAAAAATGTGACTCATAATATACATATTTCAACATATTGTAAAAATTAAAATATAATTTTTTTATTGTAATACGTAGTAGGTATATGTTAATACTTAATAGTTTTCTATGGTTAAATGTTAAATGTAAAAAAATTGTTTTAAGAAAGACATGTTTTTGACATTATTAGCAGTAATTTTACTACTTCGCAGTTTTTCGCCATTTCATTCCTCTGTCAGTTTTCCACCCCTATTTCCATGTAACATGACACGTGTGTCTTTCACAAGTAACAAACGACTATATCATATGACAATCCCTTGTCAACGTCTTGAAACAGTTGAAAGTAATCAGACGTGTATTCAGCGCTCTTGTGTCGGACACAAAAACCCGTAATGAAAGCGACACTAGCGCTGTGCTGTGGTTAATCACAGAACTCGTTAAGCTCGCTTTGCATCCCCACCATACGATGTTCTGTTGTTACCAAGGCCATCTTGTCACATGGCAAAAATTACACATACCAAAAAAAAATCAATATTTAAATATTAATAAATATATAAAATCATACAATACCAATATGTGCCCCATTTTGAAAGATGTACATTTAATCTTGAAGGATCTTTGTTGAAACTTACCTGAAACAAAAAAAAATACAAATTAGTAATTAATTCATGCAAGAAAAACGTGTATTTGTTTTTAAGAATCAGTCTTGATTCTAAGTTTCAAACCGCCTAGCCCACCTAGTGGCGAAAGTTCCAAGTACAAACAGCGCCACAGTGTAAAGCTCTACAAGTTGTAAAGCTGGAAAGCTCTGTACACGAACGCCGCCCTGCGGTTGGTAGCTGAACCAACATGACAAGAGCTTTATCGATTTTACAAGGAACAAACTTTTGTGCTTGCGGAAACTTTGCAAGTTACGTAAGTTGCGAATTGTGTCACTGGGTTACGGAGGTAATCAAGATTAATCAACAGCTTTTTAAATTATTATTATGCTTGTTATAATTTGAGCTTTTAGAGTATGCCTGAAGGGTATGTGGCCACATGACAGTAAACACTCTCATGTATTGTTGGTCACATTTCATTGAATTCATTTGTGAAGCTTTATAATTTTTATCTATCAATATCTAGATAAAAAATATAATATACCTTAAAAAAGTATTGCTAAATTACTATAAACACACTCATATATTGAGTCACATTTTCTAATAAACTTTTTACTTATTATTTATATTATTAAATCTCTATAAAATATTAAATTTAACAGTAAGTTTCACTATAATTTTAATAATTTCACATTATTTTCGTCTATATAATTAATAATATTACCAATTTATTTCTAAATTTTCATAAATACCTCAAGAAAAAGTGCCTTTAACAGCCTTGCCTATTTACTCAGACTGTTATAATACGCATTATTTATCTTCCATTATTTGTGATCGAAGAACAGAAAAAATCAATAAATTCTCTTCAAAAATCTCTAAAAAGAAGAAATTTAATCATTTTTGGCCTACAAGAATCCGAATCCAATAACCAAGAGCTTGAAAACATAGTGGCAAACACTATTTGCGATAAACTAAATATTAATTTAAGAAACGAAGATATAGACTGTATTTACCGCTTGGGTAAGGCAGCTTTAAACAAACCACGGCCAGTTCTGGTAACTCTAATGTCCATAAAAACCAGAAACTTGATTTTAGCAAATAATAAAAAGCTCAAAAACACGAGCATTTTTATTAACCCAGATCTTACTGCAGTGTTGGTTTTACCAGCAGGCTGAGTAGGCTGAAGCCTAGGGCGGCAGATTTTAGGGGCGGCAAATTTGAGGAATTTTTTTTTGCCTTACAGAAATTAAAAATATTTATATGTATATACCTAAATGTTATTAGGTCCACACAAACAATTCAACATGTAATATGTTTCACCGATTAGATATTTTTTTTTACAATTTGCATACTCGCGTTTGGTCACGGCGCGGGAACGAATAACATAACCGTCCGCAAAGTATTTCTATGTTGGTATATAAGTCACAGAAATTCACTATTTAACATCTTAGCGTATTTTTCTCCCTCCAGTTAGTAGCGATTGATTTAGAATATGTTATCTTATAGACAGTGGAGCTTCTCAGTTTTCCCTTATTCATGTTCAAAAATAATATGCGCATGTGCTTGACACACTTGTCATAAATTTAAATTTAAAATAAAATAACAGAGCATTGTTATTTTAAAATTATTTTTATATTTTACTTATTATTTATTAAATCATTTGCGAAAATTTAAAAATAATATTTGGCCGCTCACGTGCAAGGGCACGCCTTGAACTTGAAATAAAGAGTTTCACTAATTAACATATGTTCTTAATTATATATCTTAATAGATAAATATAGATTGTTTTACAAAATATTAAATGATTTGTATTTAATCATAAGTAATATAATAAGAGCCATTAATTTATTGGAAAAATTTACGAATAGTTGTTGCATAGTAACAGACAGTCGTTACTTCGCAGGAATTATGAGTTATTTATTCCAATTAAATTCATAGTTCGAATTATATTTACTTGATTATTTCACGGATGGCAATACTTCAAACGTAAAATTTTTATTATCAATAAAATGTAACCATGACTATGATACTGTGGTTTTATCAAATTTCTTCACTAAAAACTACCTGAGGCTATCGAAAGAAGCATTCTGATTGGGTGAAAATGACGTGTGTGGAATAATCACTATTACTACTAGTAGTAATAGAAATAGCATCATTATTATTATTAGTATCCATAACTCATGTTTTCACTTTTGCACTTTTTCATGCAAGGTATTCAGAACTTCAAGAGACTTGATGAGCTGGATGCTTTTGTCTGTGAATATATTTTGACGATTCATTGTGCCTTTTAGCAAAACTACTTAAGAACTAAAAAAGCAAATACTCAGCCTGTTAGTCACAAATTTTTATAATTTTTGGCGGTATTTAACTTACACTTGTAGTCAGTAGGGGCGGCAAAATTTGAGTAGCCTTCTGGCGGCAAATGTATAAATCCGCCACTGTCTTACTGCCAAGGAGCAGACTGATCGCCGTGAATTAGTTACAAAACTGAAGACGTTAAAAGTTAGTGGAATAAATGCCAAAATTCAAGGAAATCGAATTGTCGTAATAGAAGATAACCTAAAAAGGCTACGCCAACCTTCCGATGATAGTCCTTCCAATGAGCGTCAACATGAGAAAATTATGAAGCCAGACAACCTGTCTTTTCACTCAGGCCAGTGCTCTCCATCAACACCCTGACCTCAGACGCATCATCAAGCCAGCCCCCAAGGAAATGCCTTTCAAATAATCCGTATGATTTCAAACCTTTAATTATTAATTTTTGGAACATTAATGGTTTAAATAACATTTACAATTTAGACACTGAATCTCAAAATTTGTTGCTAAATGGAACAGTGTTGTGCCTTTGTGAGACCTGGTGCTACAATGACCTTCCATCTCTGCCTAAAGCTTTTAATAAATACTCAAATATCTTTTTTTCCAAAGCTATAAAAGAAAAATCTTTGGGCAGAGCTAGTGGTGGTCTGCTAATAATGATTGATGAAAATACTAATTATAAAACTAAATTAATCGATTCTTCCAATTTATGGCTTATAGTTGAAATGAGTAGTCACAATTACAAGCTAATAATCTTTTTTGTTTATTTTAAACCTAATTTAGATATTCTAGTTATAGAATTGTTACATGATATGTTATTATTTATTTCAGAAACATTTAAATTTCATCAGGTTTTGGTAATCGGCGATTTTAACGCCCACATTGGCCAACTTAATCAAATCAATTTAGATATACTGCAGTCGTCAAGTGTTACGGAAAATAGAAATTCTCTTCATACCTTAACTAATGAGCGTGGAATAAAGCTAGTTCAAATGATGGAAGCCATGGGTTTTTATGTCTTAAATGGCAGAACAAAAGGCGACACTCCAGGTAAGTACACTTATATTTCAAAATCGGGCAAAAGCACTATAGATTTAGCGTGGTCGAACATTGAGTTCTTTGAAAATATTTCATCATTCATGACTTACCCAACACTAAGCAATTCTGGGCATAGTATTTGTGTAATCGAACTATTTTTGAAACACTTTGTACAAAAGGAAATAGCATCCAACGGCGGTGACCAAAATTATCATATTTCATTTAAATTTACAGAAAATCAAGCTGCTGCATATAGACATAACTTAGACAATCAAGCTTCAATATACTTTGCCAGTAATAACAGTGATGATTTAGCTAATAACTTGGAATATTGTATCAAAAGAGCGGCAAGTGCATCTGGTATGTTAAAAGTAAAAAATAACTTCAAAAATAAAACTACAACTGCAGTTCATAAGCCGTGGTTTAATTATGACTGTATTACTCTTAAGAAAAAATGTAAACAGGCTTTGAAATGTTATCACTCATCTTATTCTGATCGTAATTTACTAATTTACTTACAGTTCAAAAAAGAATACTTAAAATCCATAAAAAAAGCCAAGTCATCTTATTATAAGGTAATTAAGAATAATTTAAGTAATGTAAGGAATGCATCAGAATTTTGGTGTACGATTAAGAAACTTAAACGTAAGGGTAATAATTACGCAAACAGCATCACTTTAGAAGAATGGGAAAAATTTTACTTATCGATTTACCCCCAAATCCTTTCTAAACCAATAAACTTTTTTGATAATCTACATCCCTATTTTGATACTCCAATTACTTTTGAGGAGTTGCAATTAAGTGTTCATAAATGCAAAGCAAACAAAGCGCCAGGTAGTGACGAATTATCAAATGAATTTTATAAAAATTTAACACCGAAATGGGAACATTATTTACATAATTTGTTTAACAACATCTTAAATGAAGAATCTATGCCTAGATCATGGTCAAAAATTTATACATTTTTAATTTACAAGAAAGGTGATAAGAATGATCCTCTGAATTATCGCGGCATTGCTTTAACAAATTCCATAAGTAAAATTTTTACCCAAATTATTTACTCCAGAATTCAGGTATGGTGTGAGAATTTTGTCATTTTAAATGAAAATCAGTCAGGCTTTCGCAAGAATAGAGGCACGCGTGACAACATTTTTGCTTTAACAGCAATAACTCATTTACAATTAAGACTTAGGAAAATCAATGTTTTTGCTATTTTCATTGATTTTCGTCGTGCTTTTGACACGGTCAACCATGAAATCTTATGGCACAAATTATATCAAGAAGGTTTATCCTCTAAAATAATCAGAATGTTATCTAATTTCTACAACAGTGCCCAACTTCAAATAAAAATCGGCAACACTTTATCGCCTCCAATTAATATCTCCCAAGGAGTGTTGCAGGGTGAAATTCTCTCACCACTCCTATTTACACTATTCTTAAATGATATTTGGAACTTCTTTAAAAACTCTGGAACCAGAGGGCTAAATATTGATGGGTTTTATGATCTAACTTTACTTGCCTATGCAGACGATCTAGTGCTTCTTTGTCATTCTCCAGCTGATGTAAAAGAAAAATTAAATATATTAAATCAGTATTGTACAAAAAATAAATTAGAAGTAAACATTAATAAAACTAAAATTATTAATTTTCATAAAGGGCGTGGTAAGGACTTTTCAAACGCTTTTTTTTTAATGGTTCACCCATTGAAATTGTCTCACAATTCAATTACTTAGGAACTTGGTTTTCCTCGTCAGGTAAATTTACAATAGCAATTAATGAAAATTATAAAAAGGCGGTGATAGCAATGAATAATGTCAAGCACATTTTGTGTAAGGGTAAGTCTGAAGGATGGAATGAAAAAATGAAATTATTGGATTCGGTAGTATGCGCTACAGCTTTGTATGGTGCAGAGATATGGGGCCCATGGAATTCCAATTCTATTGAAAAGTGTCAACTACAATTCATCAAAAATATTTTGAGGTTAGCTAAAAATACTCCTAATTATTATATAAGGCTTGAGGTAGGTTTGCCACATTTGGCTGCTGCAGTATGGAAAAGAATTCTAGGTTGGTGGTGTTGTATCTTAAAAATGGCCGACGACAGGTTGCCGCGAATTTTATATAATCGGTTACTACAACTTGATGAATACGAAAGCAATAAATTGATGTTTAACTGGGTCTCACAAGTTAAACTTTTTTTAATAAATCAAAATTGTGAAGAAGCGTGTGTAGCACAATGTATTAGTACTAAAGAAATAGACGAGATTATTTCTTCCTATAAATTAAAACTTTTTGATGCCGATTTAGAGAGACTTAACAAATCAACGTTTAATTCACACTATAAACTAATTAAAATGGACTCTCAAAGAGAAAATTATTTAGATTTTAAACAATCAATTGTGAAGACTCAAATTATAAGCCAATTAAGACTTGCAAATAAATCTATTTTTAGAATCATGTTCAAAAATATTAAATATGAAGTTTCCTCGACGGAACAATGTTCTATTTGTAATATGCAAGTGGAAGAAAGTATCTTCCATTTTTTTGTACAGTGTCCAATTTATAATGCTGTCAGAAATGCGTATCTGAAAAACTTTAACGTAAGCACCATGAACGAACTTCAATTCTATTATTTCCTAAGAGATTTTAATACATATAAAATTAACTGTGTATTTTATTTTACTATTAACGCTTTAAAAACGCGTAGTTTTTTTCGAAATGAATAATTATACTTATAGGTAGGTAGGTGTGTAGGAATTTAAAGGTTTGTTCACTATATCTGTTCCTGTTAGTTGTATTATTGCAAGTAGAAGAAAGCATCCTCAACTTTTTTTTTTTTTTGGTACAATGTCCAATTTAAAATAACTAAAATTAACTGTGTATTCTATTTTAATGTTTACGCTTTAAAAACGCGTAGTTTTTTTTTTATATTCTTTTTTTTGAAATGTATAATTATACTTATATGTATGTATGTATATAGGGATTTAAGGATATGTTTGCTATATCTGGTCTTGTTGTTTTTTTTTTTATTTTATTATTATTATTTATACTACGCTATTCCCGTAGTTTGTTAATGCATTATATTAATCTTATGCTATTTCTGATATGTGCTCTATTATAAGTTAATCGAATCATAGCGCATCTTTTCAATTTGCTCATGTATTCTGGTTGTCAATCTATTTGTATAGAAAATTGTAATTTTCTTATAACAAATAAATATTATTATTATTATAATACGCATTATTTATCTTCCATGCGTAAATACCTAATTAATTAATTTTGAAAGCTAAATAATATATGTATTTTATTCAAAAACACTCATGTATTGTTGGTCACGTTTTCCGATATAAGTACTTCCTACATTTTATTTTTATTAAAGAGTTTAGTAAAAATTTGTAATCGCAACAATTTATTCGAACAATATTATAATTTCTTGCAAAGTTACATTGCTAAGTATAAAAATATTGCTATGTTTCAACACAGATATGCTAAGTAAAATAAATAATTCTATTATTATGAATTTAAATATTTATCATAATAATTAATTCGCTTTCTATTATTACTTTGTTTTGCCAGTCAATAATACTTTCCCTTAGTAAACAATTTTAAAAAGTTTAGTAGAAATAACTAGCAATATGTTTATTATAGAAAGCTCAGTAAAATAATAGACGCCAAATTTCTATAATAGATGCACACATTATAGACGCTAATTTTATAATAATAAATGCACAGTTGAATATATTTATGATATTTTCCATAAATAAGAGAAATTTATGTTGCGAAGTTTGTTTATTTGGCGAAATAAAAGCTTTTCCTTTTTTTTATTTTTCTTATTATTGGTTAGTTTAGGTTAAATTTGGTTAGATTAGGTTAGGTTTGGTTAGGTTAGGTATCTAAATCATACTTTATTTTCTTTTAAAAATAGTTATTGCCATTTTTACCATGTAAATAAAATATTCGTCAAGCATCCATTAATTGTATAGAATAAAATTATTAAAATATCTTGAAAAATTTCATTATTATGCAGTAATACCTCTACCGAGCGTCAATTTTTCTACTTGGCAAAAAGTATTAAAATACTTGCATTATATTACAATCCATATCTTGAATATATACTTGTAAAATCTAATTAGTAAATTAATATTATACTACAGCAATTTAATTTATTTACTGTGAAAAATAACTACAAAATATTTAGCAAATAATTATAAACCATTTCTAAGTATTTGCAATATAAAATTCTTCAATTATTGTTCCACAACATATTGTCATTGTCATGAGAAAAAGGAAACAAGAGAATTTGAATGTATGTGCGTGTTAATCTTTTCCATATAAATTTAAGGTATAATACTTTCAATAAAAAATATACTATATTTCCAAGAAACATTAAATCGTTCTAATTATTTATATTTGACTCTAAATTCATAGGTTTTGGGTAGATATTTGTCAATTTCAATTTAATTCTGTGGTAGTTTAACTTTTTTCAACTATTAATTAATTATATTTTCTTGCAAAACGTAAATATATTGAATAAAACTCTTTTTTAAAACTATACTTTTCTTGAATGAAAAATGAAAATGAATTTTGAAAAATCTAATTTTTTTTTTCAACATGCGTATTGTTGTTGACTGTTGAGTCTATTTTCTAATATACATCTTAAATATAATTTTTGCTATTAATTCAGCAAAATATGTAGTTTAGAATATAAAACATCGACTGAGAATCTAATAATTTTTAAATATCTATAAAATAAAATCCTACAATGATTGTTCCACAACAGTTTGGATGCCACTGTGTGTAGTGTATGTCGTACGTATGAAGGTACACTGGTCATTTGTTTGTATTTCATAGCTTTCTTCAACACGGCTGTTTCTATAGACCTGACAAGCACAATAACTCATGAAATGAGACCTTCTGTCAACAGGGATGCAAGGACGAAAACATTCATGACACGACATTGTATCTCATACTTTGTGTTGCAGTCTTGTTTTTATAAACACCCAACAATATACAACAATGATAACTTAAATAATTATATTATATTAATCATTTTATTTTTAAAAATGTTACCAAGAATAAAAAAAGCTTTTTAAAAATAAGGATAATAACTTAAAATATCTTCTTACTCTTTAGTCACTTTGTTAGCACAGTCTTATCTTTTTTGTTCATTAATAACAAAGAAAAATTTGTGTGTCTAGACTCAAGATGACGTAAATTCTTATTTTTATTATACCTCTCAGCAGGAAAGGGTAATTTAAGTAGCAAATACCCTACTTTTGACATTTTGATATTAACTAAGCATAAATTATTACGCCATAAATTCTCATTGTCATGGAATTATGACAAACGCGTGGCAATAAAAGCTGCTTAAATGAAATACGGAAAGATAAATAGTGGACAAATGTATAGGGTCGTTTTGCCCTACAAATTACGAAAGAAATCGAAGAGTTATGTCTCGCACATTTAGACATCTGTTTAAAATAAAATGTAGGCAGTTAAGCCTCACATTTTTGCTTAATTCTGAATTACTCTTTATATTTTAAAACCTCAGAGTTTCCAGAAAAAAATACGTATATCTGAAAAGTATGTCGCCACATGATTATAAACCAGGGCATGTAACCGGTTAAAAAAGTCGGTTATTAAAAATCGGTAACTGATATATTGAATAAAATTTGCGAATTTTAACAGTAATTTTAACTAATATTTTTAAGGCCGAAAATACCGGTAACCGTATACAAAAAAAAGTATCGGTTTTAGCGAACATTAACCTTTATTTTAATAATATCATTCAGCGCGAAATTTTTAAAAATATTTTTCAATATCTGTTATATTTGTATTTAAATATGACTATATGATAATTTCTACAATTTACATTTTATTGGAGATTCATAAAAATAGGTATTCTCTTTGTCAGCATCAAGTTTTCAATAGAAAAATGACTTACATTTTTCTGAATGTATTATAGGAATTTTGTGAATACTTGAATTTGATTTTCTATGCAGCACGAAATATAATCGCTTTTCGTTGGTCCATAATATTATGTTGTTTAATTAATTTTTTAAATATTTTTTTATTAATCGATATATTAACCGGTATTAATCGGTTTCCAATTTTTAAAAACCGGTTTTCGAACGAAGACCCTTAATTTTATAACGTTCTCCATATGGGTTAACCAGTATTTTTGTAGGTTACATGCGCTGCTATAAACACACTTATGTATTCTTGATTATTTTTTTACAACAATACCTTCTGAAATTTAAAGTTTATATACTATTTTCGTGCTAATAGATATCTACAATTTATAATTGTTTATACAAGGTGTAACACAAATATATTAAATATCACTAGTGGTACTCGTCGTGAGCAACTACATTTATTAGTCACTTTTTTCGATAACTCATTTTTTTAGCATTATAGAATTAATTATTTTTTCTAACTAGGCTACGATTAACACTATTAAGATTGGCTGAAATATATTAAAATTGTGCAAAAATATGTTGTCACGTTACTATTATTAAATTTGTATTATAACAAAGCATGTATAAGTAACTATTTAATAAAAGAACAATGCATTTACAAACTAGGTATAAACAATGACTGATAACACAAAATTAACAAACACAAAATAAAATACACTAGCCGGTGAAATACCGGATAATTTAACGATTTTATTCATTTATTTGATTTTATTACGCCGATGAGTGCTGGATTTATTGTGGTGGGTGCCTTTGGGCAAAAACTAAAAATGAATAATAAACATGTTATTTTTTTTTATACAATTTAGTTTCTGTATTTATTATGTACTTATAATTATTTATATGAAAACAAAATAAATTCTCAAGATGACTTTCACATTTGGAACAGCATATTGCACTTTTTTCTATATTTCAAGTATGTATATGTAAAGTGTTCTCGACTCTAAACTATTATTTTCTTCTATTAAAAAATAAATTATTAGGAACGTTGTAATTTAGCAAAGTTACAAGTAATTATATTTTGTTGTTTTTAAAGATGGCTTTTTTATTTTTCAGTAGTGTATATTATTCACAAAAAGGGAGTCTCTGGGCTGCAGTCCAATATACCCTTGTTAAATCCCGGTCTGTATCCGATATATAAAAGGAAGTAAGTTACAATATTTTAAGCAGTTTAAATTTGTTTAATAGTTATTTAAGCAACTAGTATGTAAAGTAAAAACACTATGTTATACAACGTGTTGCATACAATATTTTTCCTACAATAGAAATATTAATAAAGATTAATTTCAAAAGTAAATAAAACCATTGATAATGTGTTTACGTCGCCTATCAACGACTACTTTTCACGCACTACAGCGTAAACACTTTACAATCTCTATGGAGGGCATAAAGTTGTACTGTTATAGGAGAAAGTATTTAAGTATAAATTATAAGGAAAACTAGAATGTATAAACAGAATAGATGTTAAAAAACACGGATCACATAAATAATATCTAAAAGTATAGGGATTATTTGAATAACAAAATTAAATTAAATAAGGTCATAAATAGGACAAAATAGATTAAGTGGCTTAACACTTTTGCATATTCATTGTAATAGAGATATTAATGTAGAAAATGTAACCAACAGATTTGATAAAAATAATGCTACAAAGAAGAAAATTATTTTATAAATAATTTTAAGAACTGATCCTCGAACTGATTTTATGTTTGAATATGAATCTATATATTTATTTTTTTTACAACTAAAAGAGTTTTATTTTACTTATTTTTTTTTTATGTGACACAAATTGCCTAATTTTCGTATGTTCCTATTTTTTTATATTATACCTATTATTAAATTTCATTACTTTACTTATTTTTACCTCCCCCCACCTCTGAAAATCACCTAGATCCGCCCCTGTCTACCAGTGAGTATAATATAATTTGACAAACTTTATAACGTTCTCTACATATAGTTTGATTTATGTTATATTAAACATAAACAGAAACAAGAACTAAACCAATTACCCGAGTATTTCGATTATAATTTTTATTTTTACAATTAGGCACACACGTGTATTGATGGTTTTCTGTACCACTAGTAATTCAGTAATTTTTCATTTATACCAAATAACACTGTTTTATTATAAATAAATCTTATCTTATTTATTTGAGTATTCATTTGTTTTATTATGTTTTTAACCTACAAAACAAGACAAACAAATTTATGATCCTGGTTTATTCCTGCTTCCATGCTTACATTATCAGTAATCTTAAACTTTATGTAACACATATTACAAGTTCGCAAGTTCCCTTCTTGTTCCATTCATCTGTTTCCAAAAGAGCACAGATGACGTCACATTGAGGGAGATGTTATCTTGTTGACACGACTGTTTTGTTTAATGTCTCCGCGTTGCTAGGCAACGGAGATTTACATGAAAAGTTAATTCTTTCATTTGATCTCCATTGTATGGACTTTGTTGAAAGAGATATCTTATTAAATATTCAAAGTTTGAAATTGAGTAATGTGCGTTATACAAAGTGGCACGTTTTGTAATTTCAATATTTCACAAACATAAAGAGGAAGTAATGGTATTTTAATAGTAAATTAAATGTTTCGTGCAGTTACTTATAATGCAACAAGATGGAAAATATGGCACTGGTTTCCATCTTATTGTAGAGACTGCATTTCTTCTGTGAACTATGATTCTTTTATCGGCATAGATGTTGATATTTTTGTAATAAAAATTAGAAATTATAGGGCCATATGTCGAAAAGATCATATTTCACAGACAAGTTGAGAGGGTACATTTGCCCCTCAACAAAGTTTTACAGTCAGTCTTAGTTAGGGTTAGCTGATGATCAGACGCATCATCATGTAGTCTGTCTAGTTTAATTGTTTAATTTGAAATTAGTTTAGTTAAGTTTTCATTAAATGTAAAAATGTAAATAGAATTAGTTAAGTAAAGAAAAGTGTATGTGTGCTCCTCCTCTCAACCAACATGTGTGCTTTCTATTTTGAGATGTCGTCAACATTGCTTCATCTGAAGACAACCTCCCCCGTGTTACAATAAAAACAAGAAATTGTATTTTACCATACATAATACTGTTAGAAACTGAAATTTTACCACCAATTTTTGCCGTCATGATCACTATTATCACCGATTTTCTAGAGCAGGAGTGTGCTAGGCAAAAATTACAGATTTTGTATAAAAGCAATGCCTATTTAGTCATGAAAGTACCGCGACAATTTGCATTAGTGAAAATTATAAATGTAATTCGAATGTGATTGGTTCAATTTACTAAAATACTGTGATTTAATTGAACAACAGATTTTTCATTGCAATTTCATAAAGAACAGCATACACAAATAATAAATATTTGATAAAAGAATATTATAAAGCAGATCGTGCATTCCCAGCAATGGGTATTAAGTAATTAAGTCGTGAGTGATATATTTGTCTATATTAATTTAATGTGGGTATAACAGTAGTAAAGTAGGTGTTTCTGTTCGATTATATGAAGCAATAGATTTTAGTTTTTTAATATTTATAATTTAAGGGTGGGCAGACTGGACTGGGCATCCTAGGGGCCTCTACCAAGTTAAAAATTATATGAACAATATACATTACTGGAAACAAAAAATGAGCTAGCCTGGAAAACTTTACTAAATAATGACTTATTTTCTTTAGTGGAGAACACTTTATGAATAATTTAATTATAGAAAAAAGAGAATTTATCTTGTTTTCATAATAACAAATTGTACCTCTGAAAATCGTTCTCAAAATTAACATTATTAAAAAAATAGGCTAACAGTTACGTTCGTACAACGCCTAAAATTTCTTGTTCTTCTGAGAGCCAGCAATATTATTTGAAGAATATGATCATTTGAAGATAATATAAAATAATTTACACAGGAAAAATCTTTTGGAGTAGCAGTCATTTAATAAATTCACTAATACACAATCGTTTTAACTATTCAGGCTTCATCATGGTAACAAATGATATTAAAAAATTATTCCAATATTTCTTAATTAATAATTTATTTAAAAACATAATTCCATGTTGATAAAAGGGTCCCCACCAAACTTTTACCCATTTTTGACAACTTGTTTTTATATTATTTTTACATCGCATACAGCAGAATATTTTACAGCGAGCATGGAATGGTACTCATTTCATAAGAGTACAGCTTGTAGCATGAACTGTAGGCTAATGCTAATACGAGTATGAAATGAACATTCCAAGCGAGTTGTACACTATACTTTTTGTATAACCACGATATTATTTACTAATTCATTTATATTTTATAGTAAAGGATAAAAAACACTATTGTACTTATACACATGTTGCATTTGTTGCATGTAACATTTTTATTACAACAGAAATATTTATAAAAATTTATTTAATAAATAAATTCAAAGTATTGATAATTGTGCTACTCATGTGCAACAAATGTTAATACTGTAAAATCATTAATATTTCTTAATAATTTATTAACATTTATTATTATTTACCTAATTACCAACTTGACAACAGCATTAACTAAATTTATATGTTAGCTAGCATTTTAGAAACACCTACTTTTCACGTACTAATGCTTGAAAAATTAATTTCAAATACCTATTAGTGCGAGAGAAGATATTTATTACAAATTCTATACCTCTAAAGATTGTGTCAATTATATATTTTATACTCGGTTTTTATAAAAAAATATATTTGAAGTATATTTGAAGAGTATATTGCCACACGACTATAAACACACTCGGATATTTGTGTCACATTAATTATAATATTTATAAATATAAATAAGCATATTACAATATAATTACACTATTTTATTTAGTCAATTACTAAATGAATATATAATGGTATGTATTGGCTTTAATAAAGCTCTTGCAATACAATGCATATTTAAATAATAATTACAAACCGTGCGAGATTAAATATCAATGTAGGTATTGGAAATTACAATTTTATTAAGTTAAATCCGTAGTACTATAATAATTGTTTAATTACTCTACATCACGCAGTAATTATGAATAGTTAATATTAGCTTTTCAAATTATAAATAAATTATATTTGCTTTCCACTGCACATTATATAGCGGTTGATTGTGGTTCTAATAGCTTAAATTCAATTCCAAAATATATAATTGATTTCCCACAATAAAATTGACTTCATTTACCATTTTGGTAACTTCTTGTAAATCTAGGATAGAAGTTATATAATGTATTTATTTAATAATTCGTGCTTTAGTCAGGCTTAGAATCGACATTTCTCATATTACAGGAGTTCATATTTTTTTTCTATAATTTTTGAAAATTGTTTCTTCCGATCTTTCTTCCCTTTCCAATTTCCTACAGGGAACGAGCAAGCTCACAGACGTCTTGCCGAATAATTCAAAATGGTGGTTAGAATTGTAATATATTATAAGATTATTACTGATCTTGTACATTTGAAAGCTTTCTGTTAAGTAGAAATATAAACATGTTGTCTATATTATAAAATTATAATAATGCATACATTACGAGAGTAGAAAAACAAAAATATTTTAGTAGCTAGGTAATATCAAACATTTAGCAATATATATTGCTTCTGTAGTCTATGCTAATATGTACGAGCCCAGTCGCACATGAATTGGACCAAAGAAATAATTAATAAAGAATATTTGTTTCTTACTTAATTTTATTAAATACAAATTATTTATAAAAATACAAATATGTGTATCATATACACTATAGTTTTAGCAATTAATTAACAATATTTGATACGGACTCCAGTTACTATTTTTATAAAAAACTAAGTAAACAAAATATTATGTCTGGCGCATATCAACTGGACCAGTTTTTTTTTTTTAGGAATTTCTTAAAGTTACTGAAAGTTACAGTGTCCTTTACGTCTCAAAACTGCATCAATTCATTTTGGCATTGTATCTACTAAAGTTATGCATTATTCTGGTGTAAAATTATTCCAAATATCTTGAATTTTTGTCTTTAATTCAGGAACGGTACGGACTGGAGTGGTTCGGAGTTCTTTTTTCATTTGATGCCAGAGAGTTTCGATCGGTGATAAATCAGGGCTGCTTGAAGGCCATTTTAATACAGATATGGTCATTTCCTGTAACCATAACATTACAGTTTTAGCTGTATGGCAAGCTGCACCGTCCTGTTGAAATATAAAATCCCCTTCTCGTAATGATATGTTCTGAATCGAAGGCAACAATTCTTCTTGTAAATTGTTCTTATACTTTTCAGCATTAACAGTACCGTTAATAAGAAGTAGACGTCCAACACCTTGTGAGGACATGCATCCCCATACCATCACAGATGTCGGAAACTTGACCTTTCTTTTGAGGCAGTCTCTGTGATATTTTTCCCCTAGCATTCGAATAATTCTACTTCTTGTGTCACCAACACACTCCATATAATTGAGCCCCATTTACTCTGGACCCAGTCTTTGCGTTCTTTTCCCCATACAAATCGGGCTCGTTTCTGTTTTGTGTAAGAAGGGGCTTCTCCTTCGTCTAGATTAAAAAAAAACTTGTTTGTATATTTTTGAAAAGGAAGAAAGTTTTTGTCTATCTTACATTGTAGAACCCATATTCCATTTTTTTTTCATGCTTCTCAAGCAAGTGTCCTTTGAAATCGATCTACCAATCGCATCTGCCCATTTGACAGCCAATTCCCGAGAAGAAGCTCGCCGATCTTCTTTAATAAGTGCCCGGAGAGCACGTTCATCCTTTTTTGTAATAGCCGAAGTACGACCAGTTTTAACTTTTATATCTATATTTCCTGTATTCTTAAACTGCGAAATTATGTTTCTCACCGTTCCTTGAGGAATACTTAAATTTTTTGCAATTTTATGCTCAGAAAGTCCATTATGATGCGCAGCAACAATCGAATCTCGCATATCAGATGATAACAGCTTTCCGCGTACCATTTTGATAATTGTACTGCTTTGACATGAATAATAAGTGTTTTATTTGTTTCTTTAAGGCATACTCGATAAGATATTTGCACAAAAAATCACGGCTGGGGTTTTTCATCGAGACATAAGCATTTACCTCTACGTTCGAGTTATGGTCCAATTGTTATGCGCCAGACACAATATTGTATTTATTTATTTTTTTATAATTATAGTAACTGGAATACGTATTAAATATTGTTGATTGATTGCTAAAACTATAGTGTACCTGATACACATATTTGTCTTTCTACAAATAATTTGTATTTAATAAAATTAATTAAGAAAAAAGTTTTTTTTATTGAATATTACTTTGGTCCAATTCATGTGCGACTGGGCTCGTAGATACATGAGAAGAAATTAACTTAGTTAGTGATTTTGGTAAGTTATGTACATTTTATTACTACATGGTATCTGTTTCTTTAAAATGTAGGTAGATAGTCATATATTTATTAATTTTGTTCCCAGATTTCAAGAGCTATTTGTTATTATTTCCATAAATTAAGTTTTTTCTGAAAAATAGTATAAACTAATTTCTTGGCTACGTAGCTCCTACACTGTGGTAGGGAAATGTTCCCATGTTACCAATATATTAATAAAATTATGTTTTAAACAATCGTGTTCGCAATTTATTTGCATTAAAATAACACACAAGCATATACTAAAAACAAACTTATCCTCATTGTACTCGTATTAGTTTGTATATTTTCCGCCAGAGGCCAACTCTTTCACCGAACGTTCCCTATAGAACAGGCGCATATATTCCAGGGTTTCTTCTCTTCCGTAAAGTCTACACATTGTATTTTCAAGTTTGAGTCGCAAAAGAATCTGCCTATTGGACTGATGTTTTTTTTTTCTCTCTTTCAAAAGGTATCCAACAATTTTTATCTTTTATATTTCAGGTTGTACGATGAATTCTGAATTATTCGCATTGTTTTTGAATTTGATTTTATCAATCAATTTTAGTAGCTAGGTAATATCAAACATTTAGCAATATATGTATATTGCTTCTGTAGTCTATGCTAATATGAAGATACATGAGAAAAAATTAATTTAGTTCGTGATTTTGGTACGTTATGTTCATTTTATGACTACATGGTATCACTTTCTTTAAAATATAGGCAGATAGCCATATATTTATTTATTTTGTTCCCAGATTTCAAGAGATATTTGTCATTGCAACCATAAGTGAGATGTTTCTGAAAAATAGAATAAACTAATTTCTTGGCTACGTAGCTCCTACACTGTGGTACGGAAATATCCCCACGTTACAATTACATTAATAATCGTATTCGTACTTTATTTGCATTAAAATAACACACAAGCATATACTAAAACAAACTTATCCTCCTTGTATTAGTTTGTATATTTTCCGCCAGAGGCCAACTCTTTCACCGCACATTCCCTATAGTACAGGCGAATATATTCTAGGGTTTCTTCTTCTCTCCCCTAAAGTCTACACATTGTGTTTTCAAGTTTGAATCGCAAAATAATCTGGCTATTGGGCTGATGTTCTTTTTTTCTTTCCACAGGTATCCAACAGTTTTTATCTTTTATTTCAGGTTGTACGACAAATTTTGAATTATTTCGCGTTGTTTTTAAATTTGTTTTTCTCAATCTCTCTGTTTTTCTGTACCTTCTCTCTACACTGTCGCCATTTTTTTCATAATAATTTCTCTGTGATTTCCCTTCTTATGTTAGTTTGTTGCTATCATCATCTCCTCTTTTAATATTTTTCCACCACTTTTGCAAAATTAAAATGCCTGACTCTTCTATCCTGTCTTCGAATTTAACCGGTCTCTTTCATCATTTTTGTTACTTCCATTTCTTCTAAAACTATGTACCTACATCGGAGTACCTATCGGTTTACATGTAACAAGATCCATTTTGCATATTTCACCTGTTTTTTTTCTAATACTTGTTTTTCTTACTAACCATATACATACACAATATTTCCCGCACTTGATCCTCACGTCATCGATTTCTGCTGCAAGAATTATTAAATTTTTATCTTGCATCTTTATTGTATACGCATATAACATATATGAGACATTTACTCGCTTTCTCATTATCGTACATGTTACAGAGGGGTATCTAATCAATAACAAAAATGAAATAGAAACAGTAGTGTAATTGCGGTAACATTGTAAATTGAGTAATGTCATTGATATCATTAATTTCATTTATGAAGGTGTTTTTGGCGTTGACAATTTGTACTTTATTGTATATTGGTAGATTCGTTAGTTTAATCTACAACACTTTTTGTAATGTTACATGCATTATTATATTTGTATATAATACTGTCAGTTTTGTGTCATCAATCTTCCTATCTCCCCAACTATTTGAATCATATGGTTACAATCGATGACGTGAGGATCAACTGCGGAAAATAGAGTGTTTCTCTGCACCATACTAGTATATTAATATACTTTTGATTATGTATTTGAACATTATCCAACATTCAACCTACTCTTATATTTTTCTTTTCTTTTTCCAGTGCTTCAGATATGTTTTATTTTGAGGGAATATAATTTGAAAAATATAGAGTTGTAATTTTTCGTTTAAGGATAAGAGGTGGGTATATTGAAATACCTGTACATTGAAATTCCATATTTTCCTAGAATAACCAGTTGGAGGTTCAACGTTAAACGATATGGATTGGTAGTAACCAGCGATTCTGGATTCGAATCCCGGTAAGGTATGTACTGTGCGTTCAAGATAACTTGGAGTGTGAGGGCAATTCTCATTATAACTGCGGTTAAGGGAAAGTAGTAAAATCCATTGGCGTATTAAAATAGAATGAAGTTTAATAACGTCACGAATATTACAAAAATAAATATTTATTTATATAAAAATCGTATAAAAATAAACATTACAAAATGAATATTTATATTTTATGAATCGGTGTTAAAATCGTCGACAAAATTTATTACAAATAGTATTTATTTATACATATATACATGTGGGATAATCGTGGTCTAGGGGTATTGATGAAACAGTAATGGGTCTTATTATAAAGGTTTTATTATCTTTTAGTATTTTTAACACACGTTACAACAAATTATATATTGACAGATTCCAACTATTCAACTGTCCTCTCTTGTTTTTCACGCTGCCTAGCTCTCGCGCGTGTCAATGGTGGGCTATATGAATTAGAATCCCACATCTCGGCCAATCCTGTTTGCGGGACGCCCTCGGCACGCAGGGTGTCTTGTACGGCCGTCGCTCGGTTAGCAGTACTGGACAACGGGTCGGCTGGAATGATCTTCATAGCAGGAGGTAGCGATGATGGCAGTTTCGGCGAGCAGTTGTCGTCATTCTTCTGTTCGCCCTGGAAGTCTGTTCCATGTTCAGCATCTTCATCACTTGCTTCACACTCTTCTTCATTTTCAGCCTCGATGTCGAGTAGTTGTTCTGGAGCTGGCCAGGGTTTAAGATGATCTACACTTGCGGTGGAGCGTCGTGGGCCATCTCCGTCGCCAACACGTTCGACTTCATAACGATCACTTCCGTAGATCGCCGTGATTCGGTATGGACCTAAGAAAGGAGTTTTAAATTTACTTTCAGTGACATACTGAGTCCGCTTTATCGCGACTAGGTCGCCGGGCTGATAAAGTCGTGGAATTTTTCTTCTTTTGTTAAAACTTCTTCGATTTTCTTCCTGTATATCAAATATTTGTTGGCGAGCATGCAAACGTAATTCATCTCGGTTCTTTCGAAAAATGTCATTCATTACTTGCTCGATAGTCTGTCGAAATTCGAGGTCTTCTTTATTTTTCATAGGAATACCTGTCAGTAGCTCGAACGGTGTAGTATCAATGCTGCGTTGGTAACTGCTATTAAGGTACCTCTGAGTTGCTGGGACGTACTTGTACCAATTCTCAGGTCGGTCTAGCGACAATTTGGTTAAGACGGCTTTAATGACCTGGTGCACCCGTTCTACCTGTCCATTGCCTCGTGGGACGCCAGTAGTGATGAGTGTATGTGCGATTTCTTCTTCTGAGCAGTGTCGTTGGAATTCGCGACTGGTAAATGCAGTAACTCGATCAGTAATGAACAGTCTCGGATTTCCAAAAGTCTTTTGCATTATTAGCAACTTATTAATTGTCTCAGTCGCTGATGTCGATTTCGTTGGGAAGATCCAAGTGAACTTTGTGAAAGAGTCAATCGCTACGAGCAAGTATTTATAACTCTTACCACTAGAAGTCAATGGGCCAAGGTGGTCGAGATGAACCGTATCCAAAGGACAGCCATTCTTTTCAATTGGCCGTAAGAAGCCTTCTTGTCTGCCACGTTTGGCTGTAGCTAAAATACATGGAACGCAATGCTCTATTACTTTCTGTATTTTAGATTCTAGGTTCGCCACCCAGTAGTCTCTGCGAAAAGCTTCAGCTGTTTTACGTACAGCAAAGTGTCCAGTTTCATGTAACCGACGTATCAGCTCGAACTGCAGCTTCTTTGGTACATACAGCAGATCTTTACCATCTTTCAATCTATACAGCATACCTCCACGAACCAGAAAACCTTCATTTCGGCCTTGTTTCACCTTCGCCATGACTTGTTGCGCATAATCGTCGTGTTGCATTGCTTCTCTAATCTTGGTTACAAGAACGTCTTCGATGCGCAGCACCGTTATTCTTGACAAAGCATCGGCGTGTCGCATTGCTGTTCCTGGGCGGTGTACAATTCTATACTTATAATCTTCTAGAGCCAACGCCCATCTCGCAATTCTGGTTGAAATTTCTTTTTTCGACATGGTGAGCTGGAAAGCTGCACAGTCTGTTACGATGGTGAATTCAATGCCTAGTAGATAGACACGAAACTTCTTCAAAGCTTCTACTACCGCTAACATCTCGAGCTCATAACTGGAGTAATTGCGTTGCGCTGGTGTCGTTGTCTTACCCCAGTAGTATACAGGATGCAATGAACTGTTCTCATCATTTCTTTGGAGTAGAATTGCTGCAAGGCCTGTCTGATAAGCGTCCGTATGCAGTTGCGTTTCTGCAGCTTCCGGGTTGTAGATGGCTAAAACAGGGTGCTCGCACAATTTCTTTTTCAACTCTTGAATAGCATTGCTCTGGTCAGTGCTGAATTCGTAAGGTACATTCTTGCGAAGCAGATTCGTCAACGGCTTGGCAATCTGGGCATAGTTTACAATAAATCGTCGAAAGTAGCCAGTCAGACCAAGAAATCGTTGTAGTTGCTGAACATTGGATGGCGGTGGAAATCTCTCAACGACTTTTATTTTGTCTGGGTCTGGGTGTAAGCGGCCTTTCTCGATTTCATATCCCAGAAATCGGATGCGTTTCCTTAAAAATTGACATTTAGACCAATTAATTTGCAATCCATACTTGCCAGCCTGTTGCAGAACTCGCTCTAGCCTCTCGATTGCTTGTTCCTCATCCTCGGCTAGGATAACTAGGTCATCCATGTAGACTGCTACTATACCTTCGTCGACTAGTGGCTTGAATACTTCAGCTATAAATCTTGTAAAAGATGCAGGTGAGTTGCAGTAGCCAAATGGTGTTCTCAAGAACTCAAATTGCCCTGTTGGAGTCGCAAAGGCAGTAAATTTCGAACTACCTTCCTCCATCGGAACGTGAAAAAATCCGTTCTTCAGATCGATAGTACTGAAGATGGTGGAACGTTGCAACTTATCTACCTGATCGTCTAACTGCGGCATCGGGAACCGATCTTTTGCTACTTTCTTGTTCAAGGACCGATAATCAATGCACATTCGCAGTGTGCCGTCCTTCTTCTTGGCTAGGACGATTGGGCTACAGTATTCTGACTCACTAGGCCTGATGATACCTTCATCTAACCATTTTTGTACCTGGTCGTTTACGGCTGCTCTTTCAGCGGGTGCGAGGCGTCTAGGATGCTGCGCTACCGGTTCAGGATCTAGCAGAATAACACGTGTTTTTGTAGTTGCTATTTCAGTAGCTTCCGGTTTGTACGCAGACACCAACTTCCGGATTTTCTGCTCATGTTCTGCCGATAAACCCGTCAAGTCCAAGTCAAGTGCGGCATTGTCGCTGGCAGAATCTACTGAAAGAATATTTAAGAGCTCACTACCTTCGTTACCATTAACTGCTTGGTCTTCTTCGCTCGTGATGTCTTCTGGCTCTTGATTTCCGATTTTCTTTACGTCTAAATCTTGTTCTTTGATGTGCACCAACCCATTCTTACTCTCAAAACGGATTTTACTGAGTAAAGGACTTCCAACTACAATATCGGTAGGGATAGCAGCGTCTGCGACCACAGCTGCTGTCAATCGGTGTTTGGAGGCGTCAATCTCCATCTCGAATTCTACTTGCTTCCTGCAGCGTACCTCAGCGCCACCGAATCCACTCAATGCTAAGTCGATATTTTCACTCTTCATTTGCTGTTCTTGAACGAGTCGTTCTGTGACTAAGTGACTGTCGGCTCCAGTATCTAACAGTGCTTCTTTCAGCGCACCATTGACTCGTACTGGTTTTCTAAACATGTCACAAACTAGGTTAATTTTACCTTGGTTTGACGTCTTTTTCACTGGACATTCTACAGCTCGGTGACCGAACTGTTTACACTTAAAACAGCGCAGTCCTTTCTCTCGTTGACTGCAATCTCGTGCCTGGTGTCCAGCTGCACCGCAACTGTAGCATCGCATTGTACTTCGTTTGGGACGCCCAGTGTTGTCTTCAGTTAACGATTCCACTGTAGATGGGGAAATTCCAACTGGACGCATGTTTCTAGTTTCATGAACAACTCCACTAGCAAATTGGGACTCATATCGGCCAATAGCAGCCAATAACAGCTCGACTGATGAGTAACAATTAACTGCTAATACGTTTGACAGCTTTGGTTCAAGGCCACGTATGATGTAGTTGACTGTGGACAACTCGTCGACACAACCTCGCTGAGCCGTCGCCAACATTGTGTAAACGTAAGTTGTGTATGATTCATCTCGGCGTTTCTTTCGAGCAGCTAACTCAGCATGTGTGCGTGCTGTGTCAACTATGACAGGAAACGCTCGAATTATGTCTTCAGTAAACATCTCCCATGTAGATACTTTTCCGACTACGGAACTGTACCATAGCTTTGCCGGTCCTTGCAGACGACCAGCAGCATGTGCTAGCAACAAATTGTTAGACCAATCGTACGCAGCGCCAATCTCTTCTAGCCTACGAATCCAATTAGTTGCACTCATGCACGTTGTTTCGTCAGGGTTAAATGCGGGAATTGCATCGTCTGGAACGTCGCGACTCTGAAGACGTCCCTGCGTCATGGTTACGCCCACTCTCGACGACGTATCTTCATGACCTGCATGCGTATCCGCACCTACCTGAATTCGGTGTAATCGCAGTTGCAGTTCCAGCAACTCTCTTTCTTTGGCAATCAACTCTCGCTCGCGTTGTAACAATGCTCTTTCTCTCTCAATTAAAACTCTTTCGTCATGATTCCCATCGTGACCAGATAGATCAGATTCATGACTCTGGTTCTGCATCATATCTGTCGATGATAGCAATGAATCGACGGTCACTGGCAAATAGTTGGTATCTGGCGGCCCCATATCTCGCTAGAAAACACGTTTTGTACACTAACTTCACCTTAGACAACTTACTTCTCTGGTCTAATTTCTCTGTGATCGGTCAGTGTATCCCGGACAGGCCCCCAAAACTGTGGGATAATCGTGGTCTAGGGGTATTGATGAAACAGTAATGGGTCTTATTATAAAGGTTTTATTATCTTTTAGTATTTTTAACACACGTTACAACAAATTATATATTGACAGATTCCAACTATTCAACTGTCCTCTCTTGTTTTTCACGCTGCCTAGCTCTCGCGCGTGTCAATGGTGGGCTATATGAATTAGAATCCCACATACATATCACAACATTTATATTTTAAACATCGTCCTCACTCTAACTACTAGAGTCCGAATCGGTAGTAGAATCGTCGTCAACATTTATTACGAAAGAATCTATCACTTTCTCAATTTGTCCATCATTTTTTTAAATAGGGATCTTTTAATGATGTATATTTTACAAAATTTGTCCAATTTACTTCTGTTATTTTTTCAAATACATCTATGGTAATAGCTTTTAAATTTTCTGAGTTTAAATTCCCAGAAGGATTATTTTCCCAGATATATCTTTCCATCTGTGCCCATGCTAACTCAATAGGATTTAGTTCAATATGGTGGCAGACGTAGTGGTATATGACCGCTTTCCTTAATAATTAAACCTATTCTATATATTTTTTTCTATTGCTATTAAAAAAAATATGCACCTACCCTTATGTATAAACATAACTTCTGGGGTTGAAATATACCTGTCACCTTAGGTTTGAGAGGAATACGTAGATATTTTCTTGTGTAAGGCAATAAAAGGTTGTAAAATCACTATTTCACTTCGAAGCCGTACGGCATCGAAGTAAAAATAATTTTTTGGCAGAATGCAACTTAGGAATAGTGAACTGTGTCTTTTCTCCCTATTAATTATGATGAAATGTTATAAAAAATGTATAAAAAACTGTTACCCTATTAAATATCATCGCTTTATATACGATACAACTATGTACATATTATATAATAAAATAAATAAAAATCCGCTAGCCGTGACAAAGGCAGAAAACCTAAACTATGAACTAGAACTACAATAACTAAACGTGTTGCAGAAAACGCGCATTGTAGTACCTATTTTGTTATCCTTGTTTTATGTACAAATATGAATAAATAATATATAAAGAAGATGAAGCAACAGCAAAATTTGAATTTAGAACTGTATTTCTGTTGTGGAGATAAAAGCACCAAATTATACTCCTAATGGCTGTAGTCAAACCGGATAAGGAGAAGACTATCGTCATCATTACGTCATCGTTTTTTATGACGACATGTACACGACATGTTTATATGACACAATTCTAATTTTTTAATAACCAAATATTTATTTTTGTGTGAAGTATTTAAATTTATTTGCATATTTATTTATTTAAATATTAATTCTAGCAATATAACGAATATTTAAGAACATATTGTAGGCAGGTTTTGAATTGCAGATTTTTTTTTCTCTATTTCTTTGTAAAATGTAAATTCACATATAAATTGTTATTCGCTCGAAAAAGAAATGTCAAAATACGCATTTCTTGGTCAATATTTAATTTTAAAAGGGGTTTCTTATTTTATTTTTCTAACGAAAATAAATAAATGGAATAGTTTGTTTTTGTAAAGGTTTTCATGTAGTAAATCATTTTATGTCATAACAAAACATCATTGGAATTTTTAAGGTCGAAACATTGTTTGTATTAAAGTAATCTTATCTAAAATTTAATGAAATTTATAATGAATTTATAAAATGCAACTACTTCTAAGATAGTAGATCCTAACAGGATTGTCAACTTTTATAGGTTATCATATAATATTTTCTTTCTACATGTCAAAACATCTATAAAAAGTATTTGTTTATAAATCAATAATGTTTTACAAAACGTTCTTACCCTTGTATGTCTTTAAATTGTAACTATATAACACATTTTTATGAACACATTTTAGGCCAATTCATAAGGGTTGCCTATTTCCCATGAGGGGTGAAAGTTTCGGCACGAGTAAAAGTCGAGTGCTGCAATCACACAATTTGGGAAATAGGTGATTCTGTACGAATAACACACTATACTTTTTCTATGACCACACTGTTAAACATTACAGATCAAAAATACATGCACAAAAGTTATTTGACATAAAAAACGCAGGTAACCTCATAAAGAGTTTCACGCATGCGCAGTGTTGGCAATTACTGTTAAAAATTATATTTCTCACACTGCACATGCGCATTTTCCATTGTGGTCGTAGATAAACAAACTTTCGAAACCAATAGTAAAGCTTAAAAACCTCCTCCTTATCCGGTTTGAGTATTGCATTGTCTTTTTGAGTTATATTGTATGGTCGTTATTTTTCTAAAATGTATATGTATCCTAATGCCCGTATTCGTAAAAAGTTCATTATAGTTAAACGCTTTGTTAAATATTTCCTTCAATAACAATAAAAGACGAGTTGTCTTTGAAGAAAAATAAAAACTTAAGTTTATCTGCTGTTTTATAATTAGTCAAAAAATTTAATGAAGCATTATAATTATAACTATAACAAACGTTTTATGAATACAAGTATTAGATCACTTTGAATTTATAAGATAATGTATCGTAATAAAAACACAACTTTGGACTTGCATTATCTGTAATAAATGCACTAAAATTTATACAACATTTCGGTAACTTACAAATCTGTTACTGTCATCAGGTGTACTGATACTACTAACTAATTCCTTAAATTACGAGCCTTATATCTAGTGAATCAAGCGCAGCCGGATGTTGGTCAATTGTATTAGTATTTGAAATCTTTGCTTTTTCGATTTTTTTTACCTTGCTCTTTTGGATGAAAGGTTATGTGTTGAATATATTGAAATTTTCTTATAAAGTATTTGTTATATTTAATTATTAATCAGGCTGTAATAAATTAACATAGGCCATTATCGTCCTACACGCACCCTTATCAACCCGGGGTTAACATTTTGACATCCACCCACAATCCGCCGTAATCCAGGTGCCAATACGGCCGGAATCCTTTCCAAGTAAGCGGCAATTCATCTCATTGGAAAACGATTGAAGAGCACAATTGGAAGCTGCGATACAATGTTTAATATATTCGCATTCCTCGTGACGTCATGACCCGGATAGCGAGGATTTAAATTAGGTTAAGCAAAGCGAGGAGCAAATAGAAAATACGTGTTGTCGCTGTTATTGTTTGCGAATGGCAGTATAGACCACGTTAGTGAGGTTAAGATTTACATTTAGCGCGAAACCCTAATTAAAATCTGAGTGTATGCATTTCTTATGGGAGTACATTTTCAATTCACGATGTTAAAGCATTTTGGCGATTCTTAACTATAACATAGTATTTTTTTATATCCTACAATATTACTCTTTGCTTTCCGTAAAGAAAAAGTACAAATAAAAGAATAAATTAAGAAAAATTTGATTTTAAAGAAAGTAGTATCCCAAATAGTAACATATGTCGTTACTTGGTGCAGCAGGATAAAAACGCCGCGATAAAGTGACAGGTTCAACTGAATACTAAGACAGCTACGACATACGTTTTCAGAAATTTGCACATACTGTTTAAATTGAAGTTTATTAAATAATACTGTGTTTTTTGGGTATGTATATTACATTAGAAGATAGATAAAACATTAGAGATTAGTATTTATAAGGTTTAATAGTTAAGATTTGCATTTTATAATACTTTCTAGAAGTTTAAAGATAGCAAATTTTTATTCTCATAAGAATAACATGGGCGTATAAATCGGCAGGGGCGAGTTAGGGTTTTAGTTTGAATTTGGCGCCACAAAATGACCGTTACACTAATGCAGTCTATAGGAGGCTGTGGAACTGAATAGCGTGGAAATAATAATTGCTTTACTTTACACTCAAAGTCAACAGAGAAATATATCACTGAAAAATAAATACTAATATACTACCAACAATTCACAACTGCGTTTATTCTCATGTGACAATATATCCTTCATGTCAGTGGTGCCTCGTGCTACATATTTGTGAGTGTGTTGCATCAAACAAAAAAGAAAATAATTAAAATTTTATACAAATACGTCTATCATTCTTTTCGGCAAACTTATCTATTAATTTTTTATTTGCAGTTACATTTTCTTATGTTTCGTATAGGTATTGGACGACCTTGCTGTTTAACTGCCAATTGTGTCTGACAAGTTTAGAAAATTATTTTTTATGTAATTGAACAACTATATTCATTTTGAAATTTGAAACATGCATGTACCTTTTGTAAATACTCGTATTCTTACCGTTACATGAACAAGAAGTAAGCGTGAATTGCGCCTTATACCTGCATGTGAGCTGCAGTTTTTATGTTTTATGGATCCATGTTACAATCGTCATCAACATTTATTAAAAAAAAAACGTATTTATTTATATCAAACATATTACAAAATTTATGTTTATAACATCGTCTTCATTCTCAATTCTAAGAGTCCGAATCGGTAGTACAATCATCGTCAACATTTATTACGAAAATATCTATTACTTCCTCTATTTGCCCATCAATTTTCCAATAGTGATGTTCTAATGATGTCGTATGTTTTACAAAGTTTTAGGGTAATAGCTTTTAAATTTACTGAATTGTTTTCCCGGATATACCTTTTCATCTGTTCCCATGCTAACTCAATGGGATTTAATTTACACATATATGGCGGCAGACGTAGTGGTATATGACCGCTTTCCTAATAATTAAATCTATAGTATATTTTTTTCTTTTGTTGGAATATTTTTTTTACCGGGTACCGGCTGATAGCCGGTCATATCTCAACCCGGACTCCCTGGTATATGTATTCGTACTGTTATAGATTTATTCCTTATTCTTATTCAGTCCATCGTTGTTATTCCTTTAACTGTTCTTAAATATTTCATTTCTATGACCTGGATATTACGTTTTATTTTATTTTACAATATCCATGATTCACAGCCGTAAGTTAGTATTGATCTTATAGTGTTGATGTTGAATTCTGTAATTTTTTTTATTACTTATTTCTTTTTTCCATAAAAAATTATGTTTCATTGAATGGTACATTTTTATCATTTTATTTATCCTTTCATTTATGTCATCGTATTGTGTGCTGTGACTTTCTATTGTTTTACCTAAATATTAGAATTTATTAATTGTTCAATTGTTTCGTTTTCTACTGCTATATTAACTGTTGTTGATTTTTTTAGAGATTACCATTTTTCTCCGCATTGATTTCCATTTTGATTCCTATATAATTTCATTCCAGTTATTTACTTTTTGTTAAATTTTTTCACCGCCCTTTGCCAATTACTAAGTCATCAACAAACACATATGTCGATATTTGTGCTGGCTATAGATATGTATATTCTTCATATATCTTATTAAATTTTTGATGCGTTTTATTATTTCATCAATAAATATCGTATATAGGCTTGGGCTCATTACCCCTCCTTGTCTCAACCCTTACTTTGAAAGATCTCACTTCTCTATTTTGGTTTTTTTAGAAATCATAAGGTTAATAATGAGTTTCACTAAATCAGCTGTAAGTGTATAGGTACTCGTTGAAAATAGTTTTTCACGGTCTTGGCCAAGCCTGCAATTTTTCACAAATGTTTTTATTTATTCACGTGTAAACCGTACTTTATCTCAACTATTTATTTATCACTTACCCTTACAAGCTACTAACCTGTAAGAGTTTTACAAGTTAGTAATTGTTTCAATTATTGAAACGTATGTTATGTTAATCATACAAATTTGTATTATTCAATGAGCATGTAATGTTTATTTTTCTATTTTTCTATTTAAATAACAGAAATATCAACAATTTCAATTGGCACCCCAACTTGAGACTACCAAATTTGTAAATTATAGAAAAATTAAAAATAACTATAACATCAGTTAGTGCTAGGTTTGTACTGCTTTGATCCAGAATATGAAAGTTTGTTCTTTTTAAATAACTAAAATATTAACAATGCTTTGTGTGGGAAGTGTATTTAAATAACAGAAATATAAAAACGACTACATCATTAGTTATTGTAAAGACTTAAATTAATATGAATTCGGGTAATATTTAGAAATTTTAGTGAAGGCCTCAAAATGTTTTATTTTCTTGTTCAGCGGAATGCCCAGCGTAATTTGTAACGGGCAGAAAACTTTGTATAAATAAAAACTATAAATCCAGTACATGAAATAAAAATATAAAATTTTTATTTTTTACAATAAAATGTGTTAAAATTTGAAAGTTATAAAATAAAAATATTAAATTTGTTAAAAGATCTACGTCAAAATTAAATGGAATTTGCTATAAATTATAGAGTTATTAAGCTATATAAAATGGCATAAAAATAAATGAACATATAAAGTTCTATGTATGTTAGTATGTATTAAACTATTTTACTGTAAACACTGCTATAAAAAATATTTTTTCGCGATTATTAACAGTTGGAAATGGTACTTTATCCTGCACTTAAAGCGTTTTTTAATGTGCGTCCCCAATAATTTTAATCCGGATCTGCGCCTCAATGACCACAAAATGACAACATTAAAACCAGAAATATTCCGATCGAATAGTTTGAAACTCCCACAGCGCGAGATTTCATTACAGAACTTTTTATTCTTTTCTTTGTTCTTGCAGCACTCCCTCCCTGTCAAGTGGCCACGTCGGGTTCCATTTGCCGAGTGGGCCGGTCCATTTTCCGAGGGGCGCCCGGAACTTCAAAGTGGAAATATTGACAAGATGTTGATAGATCGAGGCAAGTGCACGACGCATTTTAAAGGTGAGAAATACGATATTTTTCTGGTAAAAGTGTGGTTTGAATCGAAAACCAATATTTGTTGGGGATAATTCAATCAAATTTTTATATTAACTTTATTGTACTTCAAGTAAAGAAACAGAAAAGAATTTATTATTTTATTTATATATGATATTTTTATTGTATTTATTTATTTTTTTTCATTCGTTTGAAATGTGACCCACAAGACATACATGTTTTTATAGTCAGTCATGTGACAACATGACCTTCAAATATACATGAAATAAACTTCATCAAACCGTATTAACTAGTTATTACGTAAATGTTTAGTGTCTTATTAATAACATAAGTATAGATAATTAAATGTACTATTTAACAAGTGACCCAAAAAATGTTCGTTAGAAATGAACT
The DNA here is from genome assembly GCA_035578165.1 of Stenolophus ochropezus. Lineage (NCBI taxonomy): Eukaryota > Metazoa > Arthropoda > Insecta > Coleoptera > Carabidae > Stenolophus > Stenolophus ochropezus. Next base: position 45,690,511 of record JAQOWZ010000002.1, on the reverse strand, counting down.
ACCAAAATTTTTTCGAATTTCAAAAATAGTTATTTGTGTATCAAGGTTCTAAAAGTAATCTTTTTGGGCCGAAACCGAAGTTTGCAGCCGAGGCAAAGCCGAGGCTACAAATCAGATGAGGCCCAAAAAGAACTTTTGGCCGAGATGCACACAACATTTTTTAGGCGATTACAACAAGAAATTATGAATTTTCATTCAAAATCAATTTTTGACAGCTGTCAAAATTTACTTTACGGCCGCATTTACTTTACGGCCGCATTTACCTTACGGCCGCATTTACTTTACGGCCGCTAATTTTACTCGCAAATTCATTACTTTTTCATTAATATTTGGAAACGAATAGTTAAAATTTTACTTACACTTGTTATTATATTCTAAAATAATTAATCACATTAATATGAACTATGTAAATCAATAATGAACAAACAAGGGGCCAAAAATTTTTGACTTTGACAGATGTCAAATAAAAATTGATACTTTAAGGTTGCCAGCAGATACGAAAAACAACAATTTATGTACCAGCCGCCTAAAAAATCTTTTTTTATAAACAGTATATCAAATTATATGTAATTAAAGTTTCATGCAGAGGTACCTATATGTAAGAGCACCCTGTATAATATTACTAAAACTAAATTACCCATTTGAATTCAGGTGTACGTCAAATATACAGGTGTCCCAAATAACTTGTTAAGCATGGGAATTTCGAGAACGGGAAAAAAATACGAGGTCGGTTAAATTAAACCAAAGTTGCCCCATTAAACGACCATTTAACGATGTATTTGTTTTCCTAAAAAGTGCATAGATTACTAGATATGAACGAAAATGTAAATATTACGATTTTTAATTATTGCTCATAACTTCCAAAATTAAACTGGGTAATTTTGGATGTTATGAGCAAAAATTAAAAACTGTATAATTTACATTTTCATTCATTTCTAGTATCCTATGCATTTTTTACCTAATTTATATTTTATTTAATTTCATTTTCATGGAACAATGTCATGAATAAAATATTTACATTTTGATTTCTTTAATTCATTAAGATATAACGAAAATCTGTAGAATCTTTTTAGATATATTAAAATGGAAATTTAAATTAAATTAATAAGATATTTATGTCGTAATTTTTGGAAAAAGAAGAAAAGTAGAAATTTAATGATTAAAGTTTATTCAATTAAAGTAATTGGCCAATAAATAAAGATAGAGTGTCTTGTTATTTGAATTAGATCTTAGCAGATGTCAAACCCTTTTCACAAGTCTAGTTCCTCTTGTAAAACACTTTCATTATATCTCGAAACTTGAGAGAGGTCCTCGGTAGCTAATATATCATTTTCACTGGCGTCTCTTACACATATACCTCGTTTAGATTCATAATAGATATTGTGCTGAATACCACACTTCCGAACATTGGTATATGGTTCAAAACATCAAAAATTATATATTTATTTTTATCACTAACGGCATTTTACCTATTTCTGGGTAAATCAGATCTGCTTTATCGCAGATATCAATATTGATATATTTACACCATTTTGGACACTCTAGCTGACGTGCAGATTGTACTATAAGCAATTTTATATTATGAGAATTTAATTGGTAGAACTTGAACATTGGTTCTTAAAAACACAGTCGTTAATTTTCAAAATAGAGTAACGACTATTATTATAAATAAATTACTGAAAAAAAAAATTGGTTTTTCTTCAAACGTCATAAAAGTGACATCTTCTGTGACGTGATTGACAAGGTTGAAGTTTAATTTCTATGCCTCCGTAATATAATTTTTTATTCTAGCCGTCATATAATTTTTTCGCCGCCGTATGTAGAATCAGCCTATAATAAGTAACTTGTACAATAGAAATCTGTAATATCGCCCTAAATGTCACTATAAAAACTAGATAACCTAAGAATAAAGTTACCAAAAATTATGAATAACTGACAGGTAACCTACATATTAAACGTCAAATAGTAGTTTATTTTTTAAAATTTCTAAGTTTGAAGAAAAAATAGCATGTGTTATTCAGAGTAAAAGTGTCTTTGTGTGCTTCGCATGCAATTGTCCGACTCGCTTCGCTCGTCGTGCAAACTTCCATACTCGCCACACAAAGTATCACTTTTACTCTTAATAACACAATATACTATTATAATTAAACGATAATGAAAAACAGAACAGAATTATTTACTTATTATATATCAAAAGTATTTTTAACAAAAATATTACGAATTTAGTTTTAAGAATTAGCAGAAGCATTACTTTATATCAGAGGTTCTCAAAGTTTTTGATGTGAAGGCACCCAAATCGATAATATAAAATTTTCGACACCCCCATTACTATGTACATGAAATTTAACGACATTTTATAAAGCCTAGGAAAACATGTGATACAAGAGCTAAATGTAATTTTATGTTCTACCGACTTCAATCGTTCTCTCTTTTTAGTTTTGATGTTAACAAACGTACAAATATTAGATTACATTTCCACAAGAGGTAGAAAATGGAACTAAAACTGCTCTGGCTCCTATGTTGTCCTAATGAAAATTCAGGATATTTCATTCGCAACATATCCAGTTAAAACTAGTGTTAATAAATGTTTTAGGTGTTCTTGTAAATATTTCCAACTTGCCTCTATTTCCAACTTGCCTCTATTTCCAACTTGCCTCTATTTCCAAAATTCTTGTCTTTAAAGACTGTTTTAAGAAATATTTATCTCTTATTATTTGTATGCTGAAATTTACTTTATTTGGTTCTTCAAATACATTGAAACCATATGAAAACAATAGAAAATTGTATTATGCAGAAATGATCACTACAACCGTATGAGTACTTTTCCAGAGAATTTTCTCCACTGAATTGCTACCGGTTCATTATTTATAGGAAAACATAAATTAAAATGAAATGGAAAAAAGTAATTCCACTGATTTTCATTGTCAAAATGATTTATTACGTTCCTGAAAAAGTATATTTATTTGGTTGCCAAACAGATTTTCAAACTTTAACACAGCAATGTCGTACCGTTTTACATATCATCTTTTTATTTAAAATTTTGACATTCAAAATAAATAAGAGCTGTCGAAGACACAGTTTCTTTGATTGTGAACAATGATACGAAACTTGTTACATCACAATGTATGCCATGTCATTAATCGTTAATATTCGCGTTATATTCAAAGCTTTATAGTATCAGTAACGATATGTTAAAAATACGCATGCGAACATGTGTTAGACAATGATGGATATACCTTGCATAAACTGTCTTTTTCGGCTCGCTTTCTATATACAGGGAACATATGGCAGGGCACGTTCCAGTATTACTATATTTCAGTGTTTAGCGCACTCTGACTTGGTGAGCGGAATATAAGATCTGAAATTCAAATCTTAATGACGACAAACCTTTCACGGAAAATAAAAACCACTATAAGCTGTAGGTCCTCTGATCTTTTATTTGACTCCGGTCTGTTATACAGAGTAAATTAAAAAATAAAATTAAATTTAATACATATAAACTGCAACATACCTATTTGAGATATATATTTTTGAATTTCATTAAAAAAAATCGTAGAGTTTTTTTAATATAAAATAAAATTAATTCTTTTGTTAACATACCTATATGCAATATAAATATTTTAAAAATATTACAAAGTGGTTATTTATTTTTCAAACAAACATTACTTATGGACCTTACTGTATACAATGTACCTAATAAGACCGACCTATAAAGTGTTTTAGAAAATTTATTAATACACTATAATTTGAAAATAGTTATTTATGATATAAGTGTTAAAAGTTACATTTTATGAGTGAGTGGGGTATCTTATTTGAAATTTTATTAAATATATCTCTACTAGCACTCTTTAGGCATCGTCCACTGCGGAACGTAAACTACATCAGTTACTAAGTCAATTATATTTCTGAACTGAAACAAAACTTGTTGAAAATATGCTTTTAGGAATGTGACAGTCCTTAATCTGTGAAACCAAGTAACATAGTCTTTTTTCCATGGCAATTTTCCGCCAGCGTTAAGCTAAAATCCACCTTCCCGGTGGCCCAATAAATTCATTGTAACTTCAGGCATAAAAAGCAAAAGCTGAGCCAACAAAGCTCACATACCAGAACTTCCTGAAGCCGGGAAATATCTCCTGCTGCCGCGTTCCGATACAAGGTCATTGGCTAGAGCTTTCAACCTTGCAGCGTCGTATTTGCATGGCCGCAAGCTCGAACTTAATCGTTGTTATTACTCTCGTGTTAATTAAGCGTATCTGGAACGAGCTTCCGTGCAGGGTTGGACTCAGTATCGGAAATTTGACGGAAATTGTTGGAATCGAATTAATAAAACCAGGTGGAAAACGTTCACGTATACATTCCTGTCTCATTTCCTCAACTTATGCCTGGTTGCAGAAACGAATCAACTGCTTAATTCAATGTTGTTACCATGGTTACATATTAAAAATAAATTCCGGTCAAAAATTAATAAATGAGTAAAACTAGCAAAACTTTGTGCAACCGAACATTTGACTTATGTCAACCCGAAGGGTTAACCACTTCGGAAGTTTGATGTACAACCCATGGAAGTTTTTTGGAAGTTTTGGAAGTCTTATGGAAATTTTGGAAGTCTCGTGAAAGTTTTGATATTTCTTGGAAGTTTTCTTGAATTTTTAAATGTATGGACAAATGATTTGGTACCACTGATCTCTACATATAACTTGACTGGGTATCCAATCATATAGCCTGTAAGGCGACATTGGAAAAAGTGCGTTCTCTAGGTCCACTTTTCTTTCAATTTATTATCAATTAAATACATGCAATGTTTAAAGGTAATACAGCTAAAAATAAGTGTTGGTCACTTATTACACAATATTAGAGTCTCCAAATTACTTAAAAACTTTTTAAAAAAATTTTGACGACTGGTATAATGTTTAGAAAATAAAATTGAAAGATGAGCCGAAATTAATTGTAAGTGAAATAAGTCTATTGGACATTGCACCAAGGAATTCCACAGAATGAGATTATTTTAGTTAAATCCTTAAGAGACTCAATTTTGATACAAAGTAATAAAGTTAAAAAATATGGAAAAACAGGGTTTTTGAGCTCTTTTTCGTATTTACGGGTTTATCGCCGAAACTAGACGATTATTTATGTTTAAGCGTTTAAAAACCTGAGCGTTGCATAATATTTTCGTGTTCAAACTTGCATTTTTATACAGTGTATGCAACGAAATGTGAAACATAGTACTTAAGCACGGGATTTAAAAAATCCCTCCTGATAGATTTAGAGCAAAACTACAGGAGTATAAAGTTGTTAAAAATAAAAATTTTCCTCGTATAAGATACAAAATACAAAATGTAACATTTTCGTTTAAAATCAGACAGCTATGGAAATAAAGGAAAATATCTTTGTGACATTTGTGAGAGTTAATGACATGTAATTGTAGGTAACGTAGTAATTTGATATTAATTATTAAGTAGTGTTATAGTGAAAAATTATTTCGTCCGTAAATATAATTAAAATTTGTTTTTTTTATGTACTTATCTTATTTTTTATTTAATATTTTTAAAGTTATTTATATTTAAGAAATAGAATGTAAATTCAGCTTAAATAATATTAAAATTCAGACTATAGTAAAAATTATCAGTGATACTTGATTAACTGACAGATATTTTTTTTTAATTCCATTTCCATGTTTGTCTGATTTTTGACATATTACATCTTATATTATATTTAGAAATTTAGAAAACAATGGCGCAATAGCATTGATATAGCTAGGTAACTATACTATACTTACACACGTTCCATTAATAAACATGAAGTCAAAAGTCGTGTAAATGGAAAGCACCCCATATATTGACCTACTAAATATGAAAGGATGAAATTTGCAATGCCTATAAAGGAAATTAGTAGAAATATATAATTATTTATACCAGTAGTAATAAACATTTTATTTAGGGCCGGTTTTTCCATCTGTGGTTAAAGTGCCGGTTACCTTAACCATCGGTGAATAGAAAAATATCGCATCGAACAACTAATGTAAGTTGTGAAAAATATACGTTATTTACTATTTCGATGCGATATTTTTCTATTAACCAAAGTTTAAGGTAACCGGCACTTTAACCAGAGGTGGAAAAACCGGCCCTTAATGCGTTGTAATTTTATTAAAAAATAATACCATACCAATAAACCACTCGCTCTGTTTTTGTTTTGAAAACAATCGGATTTTCTTCTCAAAATATTGTGTTTTCATTTGTTATTGTTTACCGATTTTGTTTGTACTTTCACTAGAGTAAATCGCAGGTATACGTGCATCTGAATCGATATTGAACCGTATCACGTAATGCAAACACATAACATAAGAACGCGGCGACAGAAGAAGATCGTACTTGACATGTCAGACTAGTTGTAAGTTGTAAACTTCTCTTCTTACGCGTTTCGTGTATCTCAAGCAAATAACGACAGACGTATACGTGGATTCAATTCCTCAGAGCCTTATATGATACAAAATACATGGTATATATTTGCAAACTTATAGTCATTGCATATGCTACGAATATTTATTGTTTCACGGTCAATCTTTTTTTTTTCTATTTACTATATCTATTTCTATGACAGCAAGTTGCTCTTACTGGTTGCTACTTGCTACGTCTAACAAAATGGTAAGTAAATTCATATTTAATGTAGGATATATGGGACTATACAACTCATCGGAAAATAGACCAATCAGATAGTTGAATTTTTCTTAGTTACGATGTATAACATCGGTTATTTATGTTGCTAAGTCGTGTTTTCGCGAAACACCACTAATGGTGTTCCGGAAACAGTTGAATCATATTTAATCGTATCATCCGTGAATATAAACAATTACAGTTTTTGACATTGACATTGACAAGTAAATAATTTGTTTAATATAGTTGATTTATTCGTTGTATAGTCTTAATATATACAACTCGAGCTTCGAAAATAATCTAAATATACAGTTTGCGGACTCGATGTGTTACCTTTAAAACACAACTCCACCTGCGGTGTCGTTGTGTTTCCAAGGCAACACATCTCGTCCTCAACTGTATATTCGATTATTTTCGAACCTCTTGTTGTATAACTATTGATAATATATAGTACAAGATTTAGGCGTATTCCATTTGCCACTTGGATCTGATCTAACTTACACTTTTGAATCCGGATCCCAAGTAATCCACTCGCAGAGATATAGAAAGTTCAGTTCAGGTTGTCACGTGATTTTGATGTACTTTTGATTAATTGAAAAAAATAGAGAACTTACAAATTTAAAATGCGGAATTAATCAAAATTTAAGTTTTAGAAATATCATCGGAGATGACAGGCAAAGCAAAATCGGGTTTAATTGAATTCATATAAAATAATATTACAATTAAAATTACAACCGCTAAACGGGCTAAAGTGATCCAAAGGCGTCAAATCAGTTGTAATAAAGAAAACAACAATAAAATTAAAATTACAAAGCTTCACAGATTAAAGTGATCCAAAGACATTCCATTTGTACTGAAAAGTGAACTTATCCAACTAATCTATCTGAACTAATCCAACTGAACAGACTTGCAAAAGGAATATTACTTTTGTTAGATTGGGATGAAGTCTTGAATGATACTAATACAATTTCTTGTACAATATATTGGCTCCGATTCTGCGAACTTTCCTTGAATATGTCAATGTGACAAGCAAAATTAACCATAAATTCATTTACATTTAAAGTTTGCAATACTTACAACTTTACCAGTAGTAACACTAAGTTTTCTATAACTACACTACATACAATATAAACAAATAAACGTTAGAAACACGTGAGATCACAAATGTCATATATATGTGCAAGTTCACAGCCAAATTAACTGACAGGTTGTATGAACAATAAATCGTGTTCTGTGTTTTCAACACATTTACGATGATGTAGGTACAATGTTTCAACCAATTTGTTGTTTGATACTAGTCAATTTAAATTGTACCAAAAATGGTGGAAGATCTTGTGCAATTTATAAGCTAGTCTAAAACGGCCTTTAGTTCAAATGCCCAGAAATAATTGAGAACATTCATTTATTGAAATAAAAGTGCAGTTACTGATTAATAAATAGTTGTACCTAACTAATTATTTTCGTAGTTATTTCTTATAAAAAAACACAACCATAAATGACAAGAATAAAAATTTGCAAATTGTTTAAAAAATTCCATGAAAACAGATTTTAGTTTTCCATTAATGAATTTTAGTACACTTATATCACTAATGTCATGAATTTTCTATATAACTAATTAAAAAAGTTTTTAGAATATTCACTCAATTTATTAAAATTCAATAACACACCAACGTTTCGAATTGAATTTTAATAAGTTGACTGAAATCTCCAAGAACTTCTTTAGTTATTCATTCATCCAGTCGAATTATAGGTGAATATATTTTGTTTCTTTTTATATGACATTTGAGAAATATTTTCTGATATAATTTTCTGATCCAAATTTATATTAAATTTAAGAAATTATACAACAAAAGACTTAGCGTGAGAGACTTTAAGTATAACAAGTGGTATTTGTTTTTTGCTAAAACCATTTTATCAACACACTGCATGAATTTATGTGCGGTTCGCTATTTATTACAATTTTATTTTTTATTTTTACTGCCTGAAGAAGATCCATCGGAGGTCAAAACCATTCAGAGCAGAAATAAAGCCTTAAAAATTTTGACTGAATTCTAGAAATTATTGCCCTATTCTACCGTGATTATTTTTATAATGAAGCATGGGATTTATCATATCTCTGGTTAGGACCTGACATTGACATTGATTGACTGCAATGTATTGCTTGTTTCATTTAAAATTAAACATAGGGAATGAATTTGTCAGATGTATTTCATTTAAATATTGTAAGAAATTAGGAAATAACGAACAAATAAGTAACCCAACTAACAAACAAGTAAACATAATAAAGAGCAATTTAACAATAATTAGAATACATTTTCAATAATACATCCATTAACTGTTACGAAATGACCCACTGTAATACTCACATGCCATATTTTATCAACTGTAATATTTTCAGAAATAATTTGAATTTGAAGTTTCGATTGATTTAAATCTAGATTAAGAATCTAGATGTGTAAGATTAAGTTATCTAACACAACTATTCTACTATTATATTATTTATTCTAAAGCTACTAATAATCTATTATATTTAAATATTAAAAACATAATTATAACTCAAAAAATATACATATATCAAATTCCTTATGTTTCATTTTAAATAGGACAAGCAAAGGCAAATACATTTCACTTTAAAAAATATTCACGGTATAAATTATAACAAATAATTGTTGATTTATTTAATTCAGATTGTTATTTCAGGTTCTTATTTCTGTGCCTTTCTGGTATTATACATTTGCTTTATTCAAGTTTTGAATAATATTGATATCAAAATATACGTAAACCAATCTTCTTGTTGTTATTGAATTGGCAAACAAGTGGTTACACCATTGAAAACATCCCCTGCGGTTTCATCCCACGATATTTCACCCCTTAGTTGACTAACAAACAGCTATAATGTTGAAAACAAATAATTGCTTACCTATTTACCAAACATTTAATAATAAAAACACAGAATATATCATAAATTCGTTGTAAAATTGGTACTTCTAACAACTGCACCCCACTATTAAAGTCAAATTGATAACCTCAAATATTTTTAAATGTTTTTTAATACAATTTATATTATTTCCGCTTATGAAAAGCGAATAAGCAAAACTAATTTAAAAGGTTATTGAAATTTCATAACTCATAATGTACAGATTTATAAATATTTTCATATTTTAAATATATATCGACAGATAAATGTGCCTAACTTCATTCAACAAAGTTACCATATTTCACATTTATATATCCCTAGATTACTATCTCTTATTTTTAATTGAAAATATTTTTATTAGATAAGTACAGCAAAATAGTATATGATACCGTCTTATAAAACTTGTATAATAATATGCAATTCTGGGTTATAAACCATTTCTTTTCTGTGCATTTAAAACTGGTTGAAATTCCTCAAAATTATTTAATTTGTATATCAATTGTTCAATGTAAATAAGTATTTGACATTTTACCATCTTTATTTGACATTTTACCCACTTTGGTCAATAATTGTTTAGCCATGATATTATTAAACATTCGAGATTGTTTACAATATGAAAATACAGTTATTTAAATTTCGTTCTTTGTTCTAATTGGCTGAATTAAAATTTATTCTAATTATTGCGGTTTTTTGCAGGAATTTGGGATAATATCGAGATAATATTTATAAAAGCTCAAGTAATTTTCAAGAGTATTACTATCAATAAAATCAATATTTATTAGTTTATATGTATATCTTTACATTTATCTTTCTCTTTAATGTAAAATTAATTATTAAATATTTAATGCCCGTTATTATTTATATATTGTTGGTGTTGGGTTTTTTGTTTATAGATTTTACTTTCCTGTACGAAGTAAAGGAAGTATTGTAATCGCGAAAAATTTCGGTATTCAGATTTCAACGGACATATTCGTTTTGAATATCCCTGAACCCATTTTAACTTCTTTCTGCGTGGCGTCTGTACGTCGTACGCATAACTCAAAAATGATTAGCCGTAGAATGTTGAAATTTTGTATATGGGACAGTTATAACATGTAAAGAGCAAAAGCGATTACCCGAAGAATGTTGATTTATGGAATTGCTATAACATCTACTGGGCACCTCAATTTTTGGTTCTAATCGGCCTTTTCAAAATGGCACTTTATTTTTGACAGAAACTTAATAAAATAATAATTTAATTGGCTTTTAATTTTTGTAGAAATCATTTAATTCTTGTGACATGACAACTGGAGCGCTTTTGTTAAAATTGACGTTTGGTTTCATAATATTATAATGTAAAATCAGGCTTCCTAAAAGCGATTTTATTATAAAAATGCGCTCGGAATACAGGCTAATATCTCTTTCTTTGCAAGTTTTTGAGCGATTAAAGCAATTTTATGTAATATAATAAGGAATAGTGATAAACAAGTAATATTTTAGCAATTGTGTAACTGTCCAATTTTTTTGAAGAATTGGAGAATCGTATCTCACTTTCAAATAAAGTAAGTTTGTTTAAATGAAGTGCAGCAAAAATGTGTATATTTTAATAGACGTACAGGGAAGTCCTGTGGTGTCCACATCACATTTTTTTTAAGAGATGCACAAATATCTGGTTTTGATAAAAACTTGTTTCACAAAATAGCATTTATTATGAAAAAAAAAACTATTGGGAAGAATAACAAAAAGAAACTATAAAAAACTATAGTAAAATCCGTATAAAGATACCCCTTATAGCGACAAACTGTTTATAACGTCGAAATACGCTGACGTTATTTTACTTTTATCAGTTATAGTGGCTTTCGGTTCTAGCGACGAAATTTATGTGTTCCCTTCGATGTCGTCATAACCGGATTTAAGAGCGTATAGCGCTCAGATACAAAATTTTGCGCGCGGGGTCGGTATGCAGGGGGTAGCAACACGTGCTTGAAGTGGGACGGTTCATCTTCACCCTTGCTTGTTATTGACGACCAATAATATTCATTGTATACGAATACATTATTATTACCTAGAATTTTAATGTTCCACCTGCAACAAGTCGTTTTGGTATTGTTTCAATATGAAATAATCATGTACTATAATTAAATATAAAATTATACATAACTAATTAAGGTATTACAAAATTTTACAATAATGGTAATACATATCGACAGGTTAATAATAATAGTAGTAATGATAATGTTTATTCACGAATATTGATAATCTGGAGTAAATAAAAATACCACTGAACAGAAAAATACCAAAAGTATTGTTTAATGAAATTTCTTATTACTTGACCTCTCGTAAATCGTGGATCGATAATTTCTGCTAGAAGGCCTTCAAATAAAATTGTTGAAGTTTGGGAAACATTTTCATTTCCCAAAAATCATTGATTTGTTTATGTCTAAACAATCTGATTTATCTTCAGTACAGTTTTTTTTTTGTTTCTAAACAAATTTCATATTTGACAGTAAATTTACTTGCCGACTTTCACAAAAAAAAATCTATTCCATACGTAAACAAATTCAAATGTTTAAATCTTTTTAATTTCCAATAAAATGTGAAATGTTAACAATTCTTCGGTTGTCAATACTGTTATTCATGGATGTACCAGAAGATAATGAAATAGGTTCATTTAAAATGTTGTTATGTACTTCTTCCGTAGTAACTGAAATGGAATGATTTTCAGTGTTGTTCTCTGTTGCAAATAACTTTTTTCGGAGACACAAGAGGTGATAATGTTTCGTGCTTAAAATTTTGCTGACTAGGTTTTGTGGATGTACTGGTAGTAATCATTTATTTGAAAGTAGTTTACAGCGATTTTTAGTTCTTTTCTTCTTAGAAGACAATTTTAAACGTTTGTCATTGCACTTTTTTCCCATTGTTTTGTTGAAGAAGTTACTAGAATAATATTATATTCACAATAAAATAATAGTTAGATAATAATTTTTATTTTAATTTTTTGTTCTTTCTTACCAATGATTCAAATAATAAATAAATTCAGTTAAAGGTATAACACCTATACCAAAAATAACAAAAACAACAATAAAAGCAGTAACAATAATAATTTTACAAACAACAACAAAAATAAACAAACGAAAAAAAATATAAAACAACGAAATACGCAAGAGTGGCTATAATAATCACGATTAGTCGCATAAAAAGAATAAACAAGACTAGAAATGTAAAATCAAATACCCCTTTTAATCGGAGGAAAAACAAATTCATAAAATCTCCTCCTAGCCCACTCATATAGTAGGTAAATTAAATTCGCAAACTAACGGCTAGTTTTGATTTTTTAATATGTTGTTAGGACCACTTCCATCCAAGTTTGCAGCTTCGAAAGACCTGTGCCAACTTCGTAGCCCTTGAAAAACCGCGAAATTTTCGCACTTGTTTCAGTATTTTCACTATATCTCCTAAACTATGCTTTTTTTCGTGAAACATCTTATTTATGTTTTTAAAGTAGATTAAATTTTAGACAATTTGAGGCTAGAACCAGCTCTTTAGGCCCAATAGTTACCAAGATACAGCCCTCCAAAAATTGGCAATTTTTTGAGTGAAGTCAATTTGTGACCCCGAAATCGGGGAAAATACTCATTTGACGGGTAAAGTTTCAGGGAGAGTTGTTGTAGCGAATGTAATTAGCTTTAATTTAAGCATAGAACAACGTCTGTAGACCTGATAGTTTCCTCATAATGTTAAAAAATCCAAAAAATGAGAAAACTGCATTTTTCGCTAATTTGCTGTGTTGAGACTAGTGATGGGTAAATTCCCGGGAACGAATATTTCGGAAAATTTCCCGGGATATTTCCCGGGAAGTTTTTGGGGAATTTTCTGAAGAATTTCTGGAGATATTTTCCGGAAAATTCCTGGGGAAAAATAAACGATAAATTTCCTCATAAAAATCATTATTTCATAAAAATTAGAGAAAGTTAAATACCGATTATGTCATTACACTAAAAATATTACAAATGGTGATGTTGCTGTAGTAAAATTATAAGAATTAATTTATTTTTTTCTGTTTTCCACTCATAGTTGTTATAAAGTTATTACAATATTAACACTGTTGAAATTAGTCGGGACTGGTTAGAACACGTCGGTAATGCTGCGCCTGCTTTAATTTTATTATCGGTAAGTTTCCTTCTTATTCTCAGGAATTTTCCTTATTCCCGGGAATTTCCCTACTTGTTTCCGGGAATTTTCCCACATATTTCCGGAAATTTCCAAAATGGAATTCCTGATTTTTTCCCGGGAAACGTGTTTAGGGAAATTCCCGGGAGTTTTCCCGGGAAATAAAAATATTCCTGACAGGAAGTTCCCAGTGACCCATCACTAGTTGAGACCTCACAATGGTTTGACGGTAATTTGAAAGGAAAACTCTCCCTGAAACGTTACGCATAAAATAATTATTTTCCCCGAATTCGGGATCAAAAATTGACCAAACCTATAAAACTTCACTTTTTTGGAAGAAATTGCCAATTTGTGGAGGGTTGTATCTTGGTAACTATTGAGCCTTCAGAGCTGGTTCTGGACTTAAATTGTAGCAAATTTAATCTACTGCAAAAACATAAATAAGATGTTTCATGAAAAAAGCATAGTTTGGGAGATATAGTGAAAATACCGAAACAATTGCGAAAATTTTGCAGTTTTTCGAATGCTCCGAAGTTGGCACGGATCTTTCGAAGCTGCAAACTTGGATATACACTACTGATAGTGGTCCTAACAACATATATTAAAAAATCAAAACTAGCTGTTAGTTTGCGATTTTAGCGATTTCTACTGTACTATTTGACTAGCCTTTATCAGGAATTACTGCAGTTCACAAATAAAGTTGTGCTAGAATACAATCTAAATGAAACCAACAATATTGGCGAAATTTGGCAGAAAATTTTTCAAATGGGTATATATGTAGTTTTTGAATAACAAGGTTTAAGAAACAACACCATTTTTAGGAAGAAACTACTTAGGTTCACGAAGAGAATATATCAGTTAGGAATTTGTATGGCTTTTGAATAACTATATGTTTTAAAAATGACCAATTTTTGGGCGTTAGTAACATTGTTTATGAAAAATATAAAGTACAGAAAAATATCTTTCTAGATCCTTTTAATTAACATTCATTGTCCTTACAATTACATTTATTTATTTTTTAATCCAATTTGAATAGTTTTGTACAGAAACTTATCTTTTCTAAAGGTACATTTTTGTAGTTTCATGCCGTAGTCCCAAACAATATTAATATCACCCCTTGCTATACAGTAAAATAAAATTCTTAGAGGAGCCCTTATATCCACAGTTAGTTCAACAGCGCTCACAACCAGAGTGGCGCTAGTGTATAGAGTTAAAATTATAGAAAAAAGCATAATTTTCCAGAATTTCCTGTGCAAGCACCGCTGCACATTCAGTAAAGAAATTTGGTAGAAAGATAAATAAAGGATGGGAAAAGTGCGCTACGAAGAGAAAATATCAATTATTTGTATACTTTTTGAATAATAACATTTTAAAAATGACCTATTTTTGGACGTAAATATAATTGTTTATAAATAAAAAAAATTGAAAAATCTCTTCGTACCGCACTTTATTGAACCTTTAACTAGCTTCCTGCTTTAGTTGCAGTTGAAAATATTTATTCAAATTTGAACAGGAGGTTCCAGAAAATTATGCGTTTTTACACTTTTCTTGCTCGGTGCAATAGCCCCTTAACTGTAACATATTTCAAAGTAAATTTATCAGAAATTCACACATTAGTGCAAAAATTTTCTGCGTTATAAATTCAAAATAATATACCAGTAAAATCGTTTTACCGACGAAGTGAAACAGATTTAGTAGTTCTTGAAAGTATTGCCATATGGTAACATTACCCACACGCTCTTTCTCTCTTTTACGTAAAACTGGAAAGTTAAATAATAATTTCAGAACAAGTGATTACAATCAATAATTTTAAAAAGAAAAATCAATGGTTGATATTCTGTGCTCCCGACTAAAGTTCGCGACTAAGGTCGTGTATCTAGTCGCCGACTATCTTATTTAAGTCGGTTGTCAATTCTTAGCCACGCGACTAACCTCAAATAAGTAGTCATTTTTAATATTTTGTTTGTGACAAATGCGATCAATTAGGTTATCTGACATTTTAAACAAGGGTACTAGCTTGTTTAATTTTCCGACTAAATTTTAGTATATTGCCTAACTTAGTCGGGCTTAATCACCTGATTAGAATACATTTATTAGTCGCCCGACTATATTTTAGTTTGCTTCCCTTAATCGGACTTAGTCGCGCGGTCCAGATACATGTCCTTAGTCGCTTGACTAAATATTAGTCGTTTTCTTTTAGTCGGGCTTAGTCGGGAGCTCAGAATACCAGCCAATGTGATTTAAATCTGATTTAAATCAATGCACAGGGTTACTTTAATACTAATATTCCATAATAATGTGAAACAATTATTTACAATATTTAATATAGTTGTCATTATTTATACTAAGTATTATTTATTGCGTTATAAGTTACGTTATACAATTCATTGTTATCCTTGTATGATATCAAAATAAATGTATATTGTAAAACAAAAGAAAATAAGAAAAACTTAATAAACAAAAAACAAAATAAATATAATGTAAAATTAAAATTATTTCTGTTTTACTTTAATTTAAATATAAAGAAAATGTAACACGTGTCCGTAACATATAGAGATGTAAAATGTACATGTATAAATATTCAGAGAAATATGTAACAAACGAATTTATTGTTTGCCAAACGTCGTGAATCAGTTGAGAAGGTTTTGGGCTTCTAAGGTGAATGTCAGGTAAATATTTAATGATAAAATGTACGACAGTAAAGTTCAGGGTAAGGTTGGAGTATATACGTAACCCTTGTTAGCAAGTGTATTCATGTTTCTAGTGAAAGTGAATTTGTACGAAGTTCACGAAAGGAAGTATCTCACGTCAAAACAACATTAACTTCTTTATGTATAAAAATTGTAGATGGTTATAAATATTAATATTTCCTTTTGTGAAAATTTTCTTTTAATACTTAAGTATAGTATTTCAAAGCAGTTAAATTAAGATGAAATTACGAAATATTAAAGTACGTATGTGGGGCTATAGGAAAATAGAACTGAAATTAGATAAATTGAAGAAAACTCTGTAGTAAAAAATACTGGATTAATAATCGGGTAAATAATTACGGTAAATACTAAGAAAACGGACAGATACTAAATCAAAAGTGTTATGTCAGAAATTCTTAAGAAATTGAATTAATTTTGAGGTAAATAACGAAAAAATTGGTAAACTAGAGCATATTTCGAAATTAATAGGATAAGTGGGGAAGAGATAGACCGGTAGGAGATATGGACTTTTGGTCTTAAAAGAATTATTTGAATGATAACTCACAAGAAATGTTAATTTTGTTGATTAGAGACAGTGTAAGTAGCCGCTTGAAAATTAATGCATTAAACCCTGAATAATACAACATCTCACTATTCCCTAGAGAAGAAAAAACAGTTAGTGGGCGGACTAACAGATAGCGTTTAATGCAACCAGAATAAAATATCAAAGTGCATTTAATAGTATATTATTTAACAAGCATAATATGTAGGCTATATTACACGATGATGTAATTAAAAATACGAGCGGAAGCGAGTATTTTTAATCATCTGAGTGTAATGTAGCCATATTATGCGAGTCAAATACTATACTTTATCTACAACTATCAGGCATATAACAAATCTGATATTATTTGTTAAATATTCAGTTAGGTGTGGGTAGTTCATATATAGCTTAACAGATGGCGCCACAGTAGCACTTAAATGTCAAAATCACTTTTCAAATTGTATTTATTATACTTTTATAAGCATATATATTGATATTTATAATAAAAAATATGTTATTAATAAATTAACAGTTTAATAAAATATTATGTGTTAAATTATATGCCCTATTTATTACAGAAAAGTGTAGCGTGTATCATGACATTTCATATTACACTTGTGTAATATGAGTAGTATATTATATGTAGTATCACACGTATAATGTACCCATATTTCAATAGTTGTAGATAAAATATTTTATCTACAACTATTGAAATATGGGTACATTATACGTGTGATACTACATATAATGTACTACTCATATTACACAAGTGTAATATGAAAAGTTATATTACACGCTACACTTTTCTGTAATAAATAGAGCATGTAATGTAACATATAACATTTTAATAAACTGTTAATTTATTAATAATATATTTTTTATCATAAATATCAATATAAATGATTTTAAAAGTATAATAAATACAATTTGAATAGTTATTTTGACATTTAAGCTATATATGAACTACTCGCTACCGCTCGTATTTTTAATTACATCTTCGTGTAATATAGCCTACATATTATGCTTGTTAAATAATATACTATTAACTTTCGATAATTTTATATTATATATTTCGTAAATAATAAGACAAAATTGCTAACCTTATTTATATGCCAAATAATGTTTGTTTTTTGTTCTTATACTATTTTTAATGTTGGTAATCAAATTCACAAATTTTATTGAGGTTAAGCAAACTTTTCAGTGTTCGTAAGATATTATTTTATCGTTATTTTATTGTGTAGGATAAAAAATAGTGTGTGCTACAGGGCAGCGAAGTTCTTTTCTGGTCCTCAAGAAGTATCCAGCCTCGATTGCGTCTCAGCTCTATACATATCCTTCGGACCAGAAAAGAACAACTTTCCTACCTAAAAAGCACAAATAACTATTTTGTAGTTTTCAGAAAATAGTTTTAATGTTTTTCTTATTTTTATAAGTAAGCCTAAATTGTATGTTGGTATAAATAAATTTTATCCAACACCATGTAATTATAACGATATAAGTATGCTGTTTTTAGATAAATAAAGTAGGTCATAAGTCACTAGTGAGCTAAATATATTAGCTCACTGTTTTTTGGTTCGTATCATAGTAACTACGTTATAAAACCTTCTCTACAGTATTTTGTTCCTAAATGTCATTTCGAAATTCCATCTGTCAAAAATCTTATATGTATTTTATATCAATGATTAAAATGTGTTGGATAAAATGTTGTATGGCACACGTGTGTTAATTACCTAAGTCACTTGAAAAAATACCACACTCGGCCTAACGGACTCGTGAGCTAAACTTTTACCACGTGACTTATCTGTAATGTAACATACTTGTACCATAAATAACTATTGTTTTTTAAATATTTCCAATATTATAGAGTAATAATTATTTTTTAAAATACCCTACATTTTTTAATTTAGAGTTCATATTAGAGTGTGTATCAAGTGATAATTAATACTCCATAAATAGATCTTTGAAGGACGTCTGTACTACAATTTCAAATAATTTAAAACTAAAATTGGTAAAACTTTAAACTTTCTGTGATTAGAGATGTGATACTTACAGGGACTGCGAGAGGAACCTGGACAACGTAGACTTCTTGTTGCGGATGCCTTCGAACATATCCACCCCCAACATTGGTCCGGAGGAGCTAGTGCATCACTGTCACTAGGCTACGCTACAGCTGCATTCACTACCGTAAGGCGGGATAAGGCTCGTGGACTCCGCACGTTAACACAGCATGTTACACGACGTTGTACGATAAGACACGGGTTTATAATATAGGTACACCTATAAACACATACCCGCAAAACTAACCAATGATCACATATTAAAAAAAACAAGAATGTATGGACACTGGTTCTTTTAATTAATTTATTTCTTATTTTTAAACTCGCGAACTTATTATTTTTTTAATTAGAAAATTAGGTTAAGTATTTAAGTTTAGGTTCGTATACGAAATATTAATTATTTAAATAATTTTAAAATACTTTATATAAATTGAAATGAAGTATAGTATCAGCGGTTTGAATAATTAATTTCTTCAATTCAATATAAAATATTTTCCAAAATAAATAATCAGCATATAAAATAATCATAATGCCACCAGCGTCCAGAATTTTACAGACAATTTTTGCAGTTATGATCACGACTACTTGTTTGGACGAAAATAATGATCTTGTGATGCAATAAAAAGGAGTGAGCTAGGGCAAATTGCACTAGTGAAAATTGTCATATATAATATCACTAATAACTAGAATTTTACTTGAAATTTTTGTTGTTATAGTCACGACTGATTGTTGCGACGAAAATCAAACGAGTCTTCTGCAGGATGAGTTACGATTTTCTAAAGCAACAAGCAGGAATGAGTTAGGCAAAAATTACAAGTAAAATGCTAGTTTCGAATAGTATTTGGCATGCACAATTTTGACGGACGTTATATCCAAGTAAGGCCAATTTAGTTGTGTAAATTTCACGGCAATTGCTAGTAACTGAAAATTGTAAGTGAGATTTGAAACTAATTGGTTCAAATCACCAAAATATTGTGATTTAATTGTATGATAAGTTATCAGTGGAATTGTCAGTGTTATTCAAATCTGATTCATTCAGTTCACCAAAATACTGCGATTTTAATAGATGACCAATTTATGAGTCGTATTAATGTGTTAACGGCAAATTTAGATATTATGCAAGTATAAAATTTATTCACGATAGAGTAGAATTACATAAGCAGGTATGTTTAAGAGAGGGGCTATTCAATTATTTAGTCAGTTCAAAATTGTAATTTAAAATAATAATAAATAGGTATACTTTATAAATGGCAATGTTATGTTATGTTACGGAATGTTTTTTTAATGTTTACCGGTTTCCAAGGTTAAAGTTATGTTTACAAATTACTGTTCGCTTAGTGATTTCGAAAATTACGTACCGTATTAAGTAAATAAAGTATAGCAAAAATAAAAGTTTAATTTGAATATCACAAATATTATCATATAAAATAATTTTCAAATATTATATAATATACAATATCTTCAATAAGCTTCGTGTGGTCAGTAAGTATTTTGTCGATTGACCTCATCTTAATTTTCAAAATCATCCTCAATCTGTAGGAAGGTATTCTTGCCATTAATTATTATAAATATTAAAATAAATCTAGAATCAACTTGTAAAATTATTATTTAATATTACAATAAAATATTTATATTTTTCATCGGTTATGATGAATTGGTGACATTTATTAATTTGATTTATAAACCGTTAATTGTTTTTAATGATAAATATGCATTGTTAATTCGCATTATGCATAAATTATCATAAAATTTCCAAATGTCATTATTTTTCAATTGTGGCATTTTTACACAATCGCCCGGAACCTAAAACAAATTTTATTTACATCTGAAAACACGGATTGAAAAGCCTAATTACGAAGTACATACATATTGAATATTGATTTTTTATTCAATATATTCATGAAATGAAATAATGAATGCACAAGTGAGGCAAACAAATTCTGAATTATTCATAAGCGTTGTCTATTTACATAGTTTTCAAACGCTTCAAACTTTGCAAATTGATATATTAAACTTCGATCCGGTGTGTTGCTCTATTAGTTTGTATTAGTCAGATTAACAGTGAAGAACCATAGAAAATAACTGGTTGTATAATAGTTACAAACATATATACTGTTAACTTATTATTTATTTATTGTTATAATATAGTCTATTTCCAGAAGTTGATCTTGACGTCCAGAGGTAAATTTATACTTTTCAGATAATTATTGTGATTTTCATTTTTCAGTAGCAGAAAAATCATCAGTACTGTCCTAATTTTGTTGAGTACTGATTTTGAATAAATTAAAAACCAGATCCACATATAATTTGTGATTATTGTAATGACTTGTTCCTATGTGGTATTTAAAAAAAAAACATGCCCCCCTAGATTTTGCTACCCTGCGCCATAGCCAATATAGTACTCCCCTAAAACCGCCACTGTTCACGTCAACACATCATCAATCATAAGCGTATGATTCAAATCACTAAAAGGAACGAGGAAAATGTCATTTTTTCGGGTGAAATTATGTAATTTCTGAAGTAAACAAGTCTAAAACTAACTGTATTGTAATATAACCCATACTATGTGAATTTTATTATTTATCAAAATTCAAAGAATTGTTATTGTATAATTATAAGTAAAAGTGATCTTTGTGTGGTTTCTCTCGTCGTACAATTACATGCGAAAGACACACAGACACTTTTACAATGAATACCTTTTATATTTTCTTCAAAAGTAAATTAAATATGTATTTTAAAAATAATTTACTTTTTGGCGTTTAATTTTTAGGTTATCAACGATAATCTGTCAGTTGTTGATGGTTTTTAGTAACTTTAGGTTATCTAGTATCTAGTTTCATAATGACATTTACGGCGATATTATAAGTTTCTATTTTACAAGTTATTTCTCTTTGAATATTCTACACAGTTCCATATTTATTTTACTTTTACTCTGGCGGCGTAGAAATAGCTATTTTTACTCTAGCGGAGTAGAAATTAAATTTCTACCTTGTAAATCACGTTACAAAAGATGTTACTTTAATGATGTTTGAAGAAAATAAACTTCAACAATAATAAATAAATTGAATAATTACGATACATGTGTTATAATGGATTAAATATACAAAAAGTGTTGTAGATTAAACTAACGAAACTATCAACATATAATGAACCACAAATTTTTGACGCCAAAATAACCTTAATGGATGACATGATTGAAAAAATATTCAAAAACTATTTCAAAATATCTCTTACTGCGGTTATACATCGATACCGAATAAAAGTCTCATTTACATCCTGCGTTTACGACAATGATTCTAGATAAATGTTGAATAATTCTTGAAGCAGAAATTGATGACTGTAGGTTGAATTCCAGAAAACAAACTATAAATAATATTTAATATTTATATGTATGTAACTATTTTATGTGACTAAAATTATATTGTTAACCAGTTATTAATTATTTTCTGTTCCAAATTAGAACACTGTACACACATAGGAACGTTACAGGAATAGCAAGAGGGTGTATTATTAACAAATTGCCCTGAAATGTGGTTGTCAGAAGTGAAATAGGCCTAAATTGATTCATTAGACAGCCCAGCTTCCATTAGTTACCTAATAAACATTGTCAAGTACACGCATACCTTAAATTACTACATATGATATACCATTAACTTTCATAAACAGTCGTGCTCCATATATACCTGAAGCTTCAATATTTCACATCAAAATCTAAATTAACATTATTTTTTGTTATAAAAAACAGAGGTAATTTAATGAAATAGAAAAAGAGTTAGAGGTGTATTTATAATATTTATTGTCAATTTCAAATATAATACAATTATATAAGTTTCCCAGCGGGAATAAATTTTCCTAATAGAAAGTAATTAAATTAATTAAGAATAAACTTTTTTTTTCCTGTTGATGTTAGTAAATGATTGTTTTATTAGGCCAAAGTTAAGAACAGGTTAATGTCAATTAAATGACCATAGTGACGGAGTAAAGTTTATTTTTCCTTGGAAAACATTTGGACAATTTTCATACAATAGTAATAATATATCTCAAAAGTTCTTTATAAGCTAATTATCAGTAAAAATAATCTTTATAGTACGCTCTCCATACCAGGGAAAATGTCCGGTAAATGCCCTCTTTGATATAAATAATTAGTTATATCTACGGAAACACAGGTAAATCTATTAACATATAATAAGCAGTAAGTGATATATTATTTTTTTAAATAATATTAAATGTATGAAAAAAAATTGACAAAATATTATTGGAGAAAAACTCGAATTGAGTGAAGATTGAGATCTGGGGTTCAAATCCCAGCGTCATCAATCTTTAAGAGTACTTCGGAATGCGCTATAAACTATAGATCACTTGAAGAGGCTGCTGGTACTTTAATAAAATGCAAGTAAAAATGTCCTAGGAATTATTTGTAATCAGTCATATCCTATGATCTTTTTATTAGATTTGTTGTAAATATAATGTTTAAAAATAGATCGTTTTGTAGGAATGTAAATGGAAACTTCTATTTTTATTGCATATTCAGAAAGAGCGACAAAAACTTTGTAGATATTAAGTACCTGCATAGTTTTTTAGTATTCCTGACAGCGTTACAATCGATATTTTTTTCTACAAGAACCACAAAGTGAATATATTTCAAGAATTAGACTGAGGATTTTTTTTATTTCGAAAAAATACCCAACCCCGGAATTGAAATTAGGATGGAGTTGAGTATTTTTTTCGAAAAAACTGCCACCCTGGGTCCGGAGAGCAAAAATTTTGCCAGAATCGGATGGCCCCTTTCAAACTATTAAATTTTAATTCGGGACATTTTTTAATTCGGTGCAAATTTCTCGAGATATTCCAGAATATAATTTAAAATGGAACAGCCAGTATTGTACAATTTTAGTAATAACAAATATGAGTCCTATTGTATGAAATTTTTAAATAAATATATTCTATTAAACATTTATGCTGCAATTACCAGAGTAAATTTCCCCCAACCAATTTCCCAATAATCCCCCTCTGAGTCCTGTGTCCACCCGCATTCCATTTTTCCCGGCCAAACACTCGCATATGACACATAAGCCGGGCTGACAAGCCTCTCGTCTTTGTCCTCATCCTTTGTCGGCACTCCAGGCTTTAAATTCGTTACGTAAGGCTGCAGGACAACCCGGCTCGTTCCGCCTTCCTGTTGACGCGACAAGTGAACAGCGCCAGCCAGGTTGCCTGCTGGTTAATTAGTTTGTTTGCCTCATACCAACAAGGAAAGTAAATTTGATTAGAAGCGTGTAAGTAAACGAAGGTGATGGAAATAAGGACTAACTCGTTCTCTTATGAATTTGTTAAAATATTTGCTGCCACTAAATAAACGAATTTATTTGTAAGATATTATTATAAAATTGGTTAATAAGGCTGAATTATAAGTGGCATAGAACAGAGAACATAATTTAGCACAGAAAACATACGATTTAAGTTTTAAGAAAATTTATACAAGAAACATAGAACACAAAACTAAAAAGGCGGTTCCTTACGAGTCAATTTTTAGTAAAGGAAGTATTGTAATTGCGAAAAATTTCAGTTTTCAGATTTCAACGGAAATATCCACTATCAAAAACTAAGTACATTTTAACTGAAGATTTTTTGTATTTATGGTAGATGGCTCTGCAATTGATTTTCTACTTTCTTGTACGAAAGTAAAGGAAGTATTGTAATCTCTAAAAATTTCGGTTTTTAGATTTCAATGGAAATATCCATTTTGACTATCCCTAAATCCATTTTGCCTAGTTTCGGCGTAACGTCTGTACGTACGTATCTAGCATACCATAAAAATAATTAGCTGTAAAATTTTGAAATTTTGTATATGGGACTGCTATGACACCTAGTTGTGCACCTCCCTTTTTTATTGCAATCGGTAGGGACAAAAGGGCACTTTGTTCATAGTGTTTTTTTTAATTTTTCGCATAACTCAAAACCGATTATCTGTAGAATGTTGAAATTTTGTTTATGGAGTTGCTATAACATCTAATTATGCACTTCCATTTTATATTCCAAATGGCCTTTTCAGCGGGGCAGTTTACTTTTGGTAAAAACTTCATAAAATTACAATTTAATTGGCTTTCAATTTTTATAGGAACCATTTGATTTATTGTTAGTAAGTTGACTGTTAGATAATATTACTGAGACCTATGTACCATAGATTATATATAATATTTTTGTCTTCTATAGATGTGAAACTACAATGATTATCAATTGGGCCTATTTTCAGCGCCACTCGGTGTTTGCTCCCCCAAATAAATGGTACATAGACAACCGAGCAATACATGTCCCAGGCAACCATTTATTGTTTCAACTTTCAAGTAATTTATTTTAGATGCTTAATTTATATTATGAAAAATAATTTGAAAAACAAATTAATATTTAATTTTTAATACATAATTTATATATACATTAATATTACTTTTTCATTTATACATTAAATGTTCTAATTGCTTCTCCGATTTTGATGTGAGTATTCCATTTGCCACTTTGAACTGATCCAGTTTACACTTTTGAATCCGAATTACTAATTTTTCGTTCCATTTGACTGGATCAATTTACCCCCTCTACGAACTTATCCTAAGTAATCCAGTCACCGAGCTAGATCAGTTGATTCGGTTCATATTGACACGCGACTTTGTTGTATATCACACACAATACTTTGTGTTTTAACAGTTCTACTTCCATTCGTTTCATATATTCAAACAAATGGATCATCTTATACAAAATTTCATTAAAATGTTTTTCACTGTTCCTTTTTGCCTATTGTCAATTTTGTTATTCGTACTAAATTTATTAACAAGAAATCAAATGTTTTACATAAAAATTAAAGCGAACTAAATTATTATTTCTATTAAGCTTCTGGGGAGGATCAAGAGTTGACAGAACAAAACATGCCCTATTTCACCCATTTAAGTTACATGACCCTGACATGTACGAAATATCTCTTTCTTTACAAGTTTTTCAACGAGTAAAATAAGTTTGTGTAGAACAATAAGGAACAGTGATAAACATTTTAATAAAACTTTCAAAGGATGATCCATTTCAAAGGTAAGTTCGAAAATATGAAACGAATGGAAGTTGAAAAACAATTAACTGTAGAATACTCACTTTCAAACAAAATAAGTTTAAATAAAGTGCAGCAAGAAATTTGTATAGTTTAACGTACAAGGAATTCATAAGGTGTCACATCAGATATTTTATTAATCATTTCCAATTATTCATTTTTCATGACAATAAAATGAAAAGATTTGTTCGTATTTATCATGTTTTAATGATCATGTACTAAAGTTAAGATGAATGATAAACTCTCGGTATAAATTTCACGAACGTATAAATAATTAATTAATGACAAAATTTTGAAGAATTTTAACTTAATATTTAGAAAGTTTACAAAAAAAGTTATTAATAAATAATGTTTATTAAATTTAATGTAATTATTTATATTACACCTGTACACTCCATCGACATTTTTATTGATAATACTTATTCAAATTCAATGTGATTCATAATAATAAATAAATTTGTTTATTTGTAGCACCTACAAGATGTGGCAACATGCCCTTCAATTAAAATTTTCGTGAAAAATACTTTCATTTAAAAGAATCTTCAAAATTTAAGCCTTGTAAAACATAATTAACTGCCAACTTATTTTCAGAGTAATATTAAAAACTTCAAAAATTTTAATAAGTTTTTTAATCAGTGGAGGTGTTGGCTTACCGTAAAAATAAATACGTTCTTTTCAAAAAATAAATATCTTCTTCCACGAAAGCGCAGGAAATGAATGAATTAATCAAAGCAAGATGGAAGAGGACAAGAGAGATAGCAATTACTTTTATTGTCTGTGTGATACGTTTGTTTTTAGCATCAACACAATTTATCTACAGATAATTAAATGTAGAATCATCACAAAACCAGCTGGAGATCTCAATTTCTCTCTTTCGCTGACAATGAGGTGGAATTGAGATATTTGCTAAACAAAACAAATATAGAAAATGCTTTTGTAATCATATATCGGCATTTTATTTATTTATTTATTAATAACTGCAAGGATATTAATATTTAGTCTTTGATAGATGGAAATAATATGATATTTGTTATAAAGATAATAATTTGAATAGGATAACTAGACGTCCCGGATTTCCAGGATTTGTCCTAGTTTCCAGAACCTTTTTGGAACACGTAACCCAGTTTTCATATCCGATTCGGAATTTCTACATTATATAAAATGATGATTTTTAACAAATTCCAAGAATAACCTTTTCTTAATATTCAGAATAAGTAGTTTACAGTTATCAAGTATGAACGTTGTATATATTTCAAACTATTTTTAATTTTATTCTAAATTCAATGATATAACATGTGCATACCCACAGATGACAATTATTTTTGAGAAAAATACATGTTTAAGTTTGTATGTTTTATTTAAATATGGTAAAAATAAGTGTGCCAAGTATAAGAGAATGTAAAAAAATAATAAATTTGTACTTATCTAGATACTAACATTACTAAAATGTGTGTTGTCTTTATAGCAACGACATACTTTTAAGCATTGTCTTTGTCTGAAGTGTAGAAATACCAATGATATTATCTCACTTGCTATCCCTTTTCAAAATAACGTCGAAAAAGTATGCCAAAATAGACATTCTCTGATGTGCTGTCTTTATCTGAGGTATTCATCTATCTGTAGTGTTATCTCACTTGTAATCATATTTTGACATAACCTCGAAAAAATGCGCTAAATTTAAAATTCTGTTATTATAATAACTTCATAATTTTAGTCTTGACAGCGACATCGTCTGTAAATGCCATGTGGTTGTGCGAATACAACAGACCATCATAATATGTGTTCCAAAGGCCTGGAATTAATATGTAACCTCGAGCGACATACGTTCTTTGGTTGTACGTTACATTTCTGTCCTCAAAATTATTATTATCTTACAGGCACTTGATGGACAAGTAGACATCTCAGAAAAACACTTACGGAAACCTACCCTGGGAATATAAACATCCTGTAACATATTTTATAATTTACCTGTGAAATGAAAGCAGTGAATCCTTCACTTGTAATGTTTTACATATCAAACATTTTCTAACCATTGTCTCTAATTATTATATTCAATTCAGTCAAAACTCGCTATAAAACTCAGAACAGCATTAACAAAATAGCTAGGTTAGTTTGAAATAAGCGGAATTAAGTGATAATAGACATACGATTCATTTACTCGTATACGTTTTTGGTTAGTCACTAGTGATAGCAAGAGAGATAACAAGATACTAATATACATACTGTAGAAAATGATGGCGCATAAAAGCATGTTACACATGTTAGAAACACTAAGTTATATAGGACTTATATTCCATATTGGTATCTAGATATGTATGAAAACACTGGCAAAAACCAACAAACAAATAAATTTACAAATTTTGCTGAAATTTCCCTCCATCGTGCATGGCACATTTATTTGGGCCTTATTTTTTAAAGAAAATATTCTGTAATTATTATTAATTCAAAATAAAATTCTGAAACAAATAAAAAATATTTATTAATTTAAAATAACAAAGTGGGTCACCATAGTTTGAGAATCACTATACCTTTATGCTTATTGAAATAGTCTTGCAAATTAGAAATTGTTTGATAATTTAACCGACTTTGTATCTAGTGTTGCCGTCTAGATCTAGACCTTGTCTTGTCTAGATTATCAAGACAAGATTAACAAAATTCTTGTATTGAAATTTCAAGACAAGACAAGTCTTTCTTTTTCTAAATCAAGACGAGAAAAATCTAGAAAATTTACAAGACTCCAGATTAATTAAAAATTTTAAATTTTCGAAACATAAATATCTCTTGCGAAGTTTGTTCCATTGTTCTGGTAACCGCAAAACTATTAGTTACTGTCCATGTCCGTTGAAAACTCACGTTTCATGTTAACGTTTTGTTCAATTATAATCCATTTACAAAGTTTTAATTCACCTATCATATTCGATTCTGTTTTTGATATTTTAATGAACGAACTCCAAACGTTCCATTCAACAATGATTACAATGCAGTCAAGTAGACTTACATTCATCACCCAAATGTCAAAAATGTTGGCAGATGAATAGCTTCAAAGAAATATGCGATGGTTGTGTTAATTGTGAATGTATTTCATTTAGGAATAATTAATTGATATACGATAGTATAATGGTATCAGAGATTTCAATCTGCTAGGTATATAGAATTTAATAAACAGACATTCTAAGCAGAATATTTTTGTAATAATAAAATAAAACTATAGGCTAAGCAAGCAACTATCGCAGCGCCGCCATGTGATGTTATTGTGAATTAGAGTTAGTATAATGAATAATGATAATGTCAATGTTGATAGCTACAATAAAAATAAGCTCAAATTCAAAGAAGAAAGTGTGTAATAGTAGTTCTTGTATTACGAGGTGTAAAAGTGTGGAGAAGGTGAAATAGTATCACTTAATTTATTGCCTTATGACAGCATTGTTTTCGATAGCGTACTGACATTTCGCGGCCGCAGGTTTACAATAGTTCTTTGTATCACTAGTCAAGAAACTGAACTTTTGAGAGAGCGAATTTATCTTGACAGGCCGAGCTGAAAGCGAAGTCTGCAAATGCGAGATCTCGCAAAAGAGTTTCTGGGCGTGTGATACACAAGATTTTTTGCGCCGATGACACTTTTAATTTATTATATATAATGTATCCCTGTATCTCCCAATCGGAGCATAGGGCAACCGAACTCAACGAGCTGCAGTCCTAACTACCGTACTGTCGGTTGTTTCATGCCAGCGCTACTTCTATTTAAGATGTATAGATGGCTAGTCTATAGCATCCGAATGTGATACACAAGTAACTGTGTTTTTTATTTTACGACAAATCACACTTTGTCGGTCGCTGGGACCTGAACCTACGATCTTAAGTTCGAAGGACGTCACAGCGAGTTAAAGATGTGCGCTAGTTCGCTCAGCCATCCAGCCGACGTTTTAATTTATTAAATAAATATTATTACTATTTAAAATTTTATACAGTACAGGTTTTATGTTAGTTACATTCGCGATTCACATGGATATATAAACAATACACTTGTTTTTTCAAAAAAATTATCGACATTTGTTCTAACTTAAAAAATAAATGAATGTGAATTTATATTTTTCAACAATTAACGTAATCATAATCGTATATATATAATGTGGAAAATAAAATCTAACAAATTTGTCTTTGTTTTTTATTGAACGCACTTGGCGTATTTCGTAAAACCATGCCTTGTAATTTACGAATGTTATTTAGTACAATAATTTTTCAGTGTGCTGTCTAACATGCTATTTTTTTAAGACACTATTTTCTAAAAGTAATTATGTTACTTGTTAAACACAACATATTACAACAGACATTTTTTTCCTCCTGCAAAACTTCTTTTATTTATAAAAATAAACATTTATTTTATCTGATGACACTTAAAATGATACAATAGCTGTTTGCATAGTCTATATGTACTTTACACCTGTATTTAATATTTATTTAAAACACCATTTAGATATTAATAAGTAAATATTACATTATTGTGTTCTAAAGGTTTATATTTTTACCATACAGAGCAAGATGCATAATTCAAGATTTTAATATTAAAAGTCCACATATACATACATTTCCATATATCTAAAAATGTATGAAACATATGTTTTATTTCAGAAAAACATTTCAAAGAGTTTTATATTACAAGAAATGCATGCATATATTTTTTAGTATCTACTTCAATAAAGTATTGGACATAAAATAAATATTTTATACCTAATTTATGTGGTGAATAAGTCTTATTTAAAATGAGGAAAACTTTATAGACAGTTAAATTGCAGTCATTAACAAAGGATTAGCATCATTAGTTAACAAACTCTTAAACGGAATTAATTTATAATAAGTTTTAGACCATATTACTGTCTAGACAAGCAATGAAATTGCTAAAAATAATAACATAATAATTTAACAAATATGTAAAATATGATTTAATTTTTATACCTGCTATCTACAATTTCTTTGTAAAATCTCTTTAAATAAACCCAGTAATAATTTTATTATGAAATTATTCCACGATATTACTTTAAATAAAATTTGTACCAAGGAATGAAGTAGCTATGGAAATCAGTTTGACTATGAACAGCTTGTCAAATTGAACTGTAAAATAGTTATTTATGCAAGTAGTGTGTAAAGTAAGTGTTTTTTAGTCGAGAGTCGGAAATTATAGAACGAGATAAAAAACACTATGTTACACAGGTGTTGCATAACACTTTTCCTACAACCCAAATATTAATAAAAAATTTATTTTAGAAGCAAATTAAACCATTGATAAATTTGTTTACGTTCCGTAACAACGATGCGTGAAAAGTGTTTATGTTGCCTAGCAAGTAGCAACTGCTACTTTTCATATACTAGTGACTCTTTACAAACTCAAAAGAGTATCTATTTTATGCTCGATTTTAGGAAATACTATATTGTGTATCGAGTGCAGAAAAGCATTCATATCCATTCGAGTATAATATCGGCTACGTCTCGATTATATGAGCATGAATATGAGCTTTTTTTAGACGACCATAGAAAAAAACTAATGTATTTGTCACTTATTTCAATAATTTCCACTCAAACAGTTTGTTATCAAACAGTCAATAGTGGTAACTATAGCAACAATAAAGAGTAGAAAAAACATTGGCTTATGGTTTGTTAATTGGCTTTGAACGGAATGCAAATAATTTTGTTTAAATATGAATTGTTTTGATAAATAGACGGAAATATTTATTTTCATACGATGCTACTTATTTTTTACAAAAAAAATTTTTATTGGCGGTAGGTTAGTAAGTCTTACCAATAGATGGTTCACGAATACCTGAATCTGATGCAATAAAAGTCACTAGAAATAACTAACTTTGGAAAATTATATATGGATTTAAATATTTTGGAGGAAAATTTAAAATATTAATATAAAATATACGTTAGATTATTAATAAACATAATTTATCTAAATAAATCTCTCTTAAATTAAATTCATTCTGTCCATACATAAAAAAAAGTCTCTCCACTAGTACCAGTACCGTGCCTGAGTTCTGATTTTCTCAACGAAAAACAAACTATGAACGTGATAACATCAACTTCGCGGATTTTATATTAAATTAACAATAACATATCCAGTAATGACAAATTAGTAGAAATATAAGATTCAGACATGTTTGAAATTGTCATTTGAAAACAGTAGAATTAGTAAGAAAATCCAGTGTTTTTATCTAATAGCTTACAGCTACGAAAATGGAATCACGAATTAGGAAAGAAAAATTTGTAGCACTTTTAAATAAAAGCTACAGTTCTCAATAACAAATTCGTAAATTACAATAGCAGTGAGACAGCGGAATTTGATTCAATAACGTTAAAATTCCATCACGTAAGAAAATTCAATTCAAGCGATTCGATTTACCGGTTGAGTCGCGTCTCAACCGCTGAGACATTTTATTTGATCGGTAAACCGGTTCGAACCGGAACGCCGCATTCAACGATTCAACAGTTAGTCGTAATTGGAAACGAGATCCGGTAAAATATTTAAATAAGATCCAAATCTGATATGTTGAGTTTACGCCCTGGAAACTGAAAATTGAAATGTTTTTATTTGTGGAAAACGCTTCAGGCCTGAAGACATATTTCTATTAAATTGTATTTCTTGGAAATTCAATAAAATATCTGTATTTGTTCGTAACTATATCCTGTTCCTTCTTGGAAAATAATGTATCATTTTTTTATTTGTAAATAATACATATTTTCTAATATTTATGTATAAATAAATTGCTCAAAATTTGAAAAGAATTGTTATGAAGGAAAATTGAAATATGAAGACAAAAGAAATATAATTTATATGTTGTTTTTCTTCCCAAATAACGAGTTTATTTGATACAAAATATTCTTTATAAAAATTTCCAGTTTTGACGTAAATAAATTTACATGACATTTGGAATTTGATAATGCTGCTAAAAATAACAACGTATAACATAAAGTCGGTTGATTTTCACGTCATCAATTTCTACTGCAAGAATTATTAAACTGTTATCTTGTATCGTTGATTGAAAAGTTGCTACGTGCACCACACAGTCGTGTATAATTGTAGCTCTTACGCATTCAAGATAACAGTGAATGCGGCCGCCAGCTTTTAGACAGTGGAGAAGGGGGTGGTTCAAATAATGAAATAGTATAAATTATAATAGGGCGCCACGTGGTTGTTGTCAAAAAAAAGGAAACCTAGTATACAACCACGAAAATACGAATCTGTGAAGGATAATCAAAAGATAATAGTAGGTAACTCAAAAAAAAACAAATAAAGCTCCGTTTGAAATTAAAATGTAGGATATATTAAATATTTGTAGTATTACATTTAATGTTTTGTGATTATGTTGTCGAATATGTAAATAAAGTTTGAAATCGAAATTCTTTATATTAACAAATTTTCTGAATGAATTATATAACTCATGCGAGATATAAACGAAAGGTAATACTAATAAGTGAATAAACTGTACCAAATAGGGGATGCGTGGCGCACGAACGAGCGAGGACTTCGAATGTTTAGATAGCTCAGACTTTAAATATAATACGCAAAAATAGGCGCAATACGGGTGGTTGGTCGACCAATCAGGATAATGCGAGCGTAACAAGCGTCGAAATAAGTTAAATTCAGTCCTAACCCTTCCTAGACCGAAACAATCCCTAAATGAGTATCTCTCATAAAAAAAATTCTGAGACTCGCGTGAGCTAGTACATATAAAATAATAACATAAGCGTAAATAAATGTAATTAAATAACATAACATTCAAAAATCAATTCAAAAAAATATTTAAAAATAACAACAAGGAAAAAAAATCAAAATAGAGCTTATCTGCATGTGTTTGGAGAGCTGATGACGTCGGAGTGACGTAGTGTGCGGTAGTGACGTAGTGTGTGACGAGTTCCAAAATGGCGTCGAACAATTTCCGCTTGAAACACGAGGTACCGGTCATCCAATTCTCCCCAAAAGTTCTCTACTAAAATGTGTATCCACCGAAAATAAGGGCTCAACAACCCAATCCAACCATAAGCATCCAATAAATCGGATCGAGATCGAATTAATATCGATAGTGGTAGAAAAGTAAATACAATAAAATAAAAGCCTGAAAGGAGAACTCAATTAGCATTGCCAGGTCGATGATTAAGTTAAAAGTTACTTTTACTAATTGTAAATTAACAATGATCAAAATATTATTACCAAAATACTTTATAGATACTACAACTGGGCTAATCAACAATAAAAGTAAATACCTGAGATGGTGGGCGGCTAAGTTGTTTTTCAATGATCGCAGTGCAATAAATCCGGAACAATTTTCCGCGGGAACAAATATTTCCCCAGTACTTTCCTCAGTTATAATCCCCAAATAACGGGCACGTTAAAATTTATCCAACAATAAACTAAACAATATGATAAATAATAACTAGACACTGAGATATGACTACAGCGACGATCAACGAACAGAATGAATCACTTCGCTCAAATCTGCGAGTTAGCTCAAACTTGCACATGCCCAAATGTATAAAAATATAAAAATTAATATTCCTGACAATAAGCAACCAGCAATGCCTAAGAGTTCCATAAATTGCGAACAAAAATGATAATAAGGAAATAAAATGATTTAGATTTTAAATAAATTGCAGATTGCAAAAATAAACCGTAACAATTCCCCCTCTTACCTGTCGAGGAAATTTTCGTGGCAACTAAAATTTCCTATTCGGAATTGATAAGGAATGTAACCGACAATTCTCTTCACCACCGAAGATGGCTCCCAGTGATACGAGAGAGATACAAAAGAAAGAAAACGGAAATATCCAAAGAACAATAGATCGTAAGCCGTATCTAATGCGAGGGTCAGAACAAAATACGGGACCGATAGAATACTCTTTAATGATTTCTAACCAGGGTCGATTTCGGGATGTTCCTTAAGGTGTTGGCTGCTCCAAGTGCCAGTGAGTATTTCACCTTCTAAGCTCTTCAGCTGATAATTATCTTGCGCTACCTTCTTATGTATCATAAAGGGACCTACGTACTTGTCTGCTAATTTAGCCGAAAAATATTTCGTGGCATCCGACAGAACAAAATTTTTTCGCCATACAAGCTGATTAGGAGAATAATTGACTACACGGCGACGAAGATCATATCGAGTTTTAGACTTGGTATAAGCCTTCTGTAAGCGTGATTGGACATCCTCATACAGCTTCGTAAAATGATGAGAGCGGTCGGCTAGTTTCTTTCCATCGGAAGTGTCAGTTTCAGGGCTGTCCAATCGGACCCTATGACAATCACCTGACAACAACATCTCCCGCCCAAAATTAATGAAGTAGGGGCTATGTCCGGTAGCTTCATGAACCGCAGTGCGGAGTGCACAAGAAATTTGAGGGAGGATTTTATCCCAGGATCTCTGCGAGTCGGCTACATAAGAAGTGAGCATTGTTTTCAACACCCTATTGACTCGTTCGGTAGGGTTTGCCTGGGGGTGATAAAATGAAGTAAACGCAGGTTTAACTTTATACGTGGAGCATAATTTGAGGAATTCCTTCGATCGAAATTGCTTACCATTATCCATAATGATAACACGAGGTACACCGAATAGTAAAAAGACGTCGTTCTCCATACGACGGACAATATTAGGGGCAGTGCCTTTACGAAGGGGAAAACAAACGGTAAATTTACTGAAACAATCAGTCACAACGAGAATAAACGAATTTCCTTGAGAAGAAGTCGGCAAGGGACCGATTAAGTCGGTACTAATAACTTCCCATGGACGAGAGATAAATGAATGGCCACCCATTTGACCTGTGGGGGCTTTTTGACTGGGTTTTGCTTTAATGCAGACTACACATCTTCGTACATAAGACGCTATATCGGCCTTCATCTTCGGCCAATAATATGATTGGGCGGCACGATGAAAAGTTTTAAAGACACCAAGATGACCACTGGTCGGTATATCGTGACACAGCATCATACATTTCGCACGTTCATCTTTCGGTATGACTCTCTTCCAATGATCGCATTCGTTGACCAAACCTGGCCACTTATGTTTTACAAATTTGTACAGTACACCGTTAGTTATACGAAAAGCAGGGTAACGTACCGGATCACGCGAAACAGATTCTAAAAGTTTATTGTACCACTTATCGTTAACTTCGGCCACACTAACATCAGCGACGACAGGGACGGCACGAGACAGGGCGTCAGGAACTACGTGTTCCTTCCCTTTCCGGTGTACGATGTTAAAGTCGTACTGCTGTAATCTCACAGACCAGCGCGCAAGACGTCCGGAAGGGTTCTGAAGATTGTTAAGCCACAAGAGCGAATAGTGGTCGGTAATGGCTGTAAAGCGAGTTCCTTCCAAATACGGGCGGAGTTTTTCGACAGACCACAGAAGGGCTAAAAGTTCTTTTTCGGTCGTAGAAAATTTTTGTTCTTGACGAGTGAGAGAGCGAGAGAGATAACATATGACCTTTTCTCCGTCATCATGTTGCTGCGACAATACAGCACCCAAACCGTAATTAGACGCGTCAGTTTGTAGCGTGAATTCTTTTTGAAAGTCTGGGCACGAAAGAATAGGAGACGAAACCAAGTGACTTTTAAGTTTTGACCAAGCGTCCGAACAAGATTGATCCCAATCGAATTTTACCCTCTTGCGAAGCAAATTGGTTAATGGTGAAATCACGGACGAAAAATGGGGTACGAAACGTCGGTACCACGATGCCATGCCTACTACTCTACGTACTTCCGATACGTTTCGAGGTGTCGGAATCTCAATAATAGCCCGAACCTTATCGGGATCTACGTGCAAACCTTGACGATTAACAACGTAGCCTAAATATTTCAATTCATCCCGGCAGAATTGGCACTTCTCTCGTCCCAGGGTCAAGCCAGCTTTCGTCAAACGGACTAACACTTCCTCAAGGATTTCTAAATGTTTGTCGAAGTCTTGAGTGACAATAATGATGTCGTCGAGGTAAACGAAGACATGCGGTTCCAAGTCGACGCCGATGACTCTATCTATAAAACGCTGCCACGTCGCGGGAGCATTATGAAGACCAAACGGCATACGTTTAAATTGGTAAAGACCGCGATTCGGAACTGTAAAGGCGGTATATTGTCTCGAATTTTCCGCAACCGGTATTTGCCAATAGGCCGATTTTATGTCGAGTGACGTTAGGTACCTAGCATCTCGCAACTTGTCCAAAGTATCCGACACATATGGCAACGGGTAAGCGTCACGACGGCTAACCTTATTCAGCTTGCGGTAATCAACGCAAAACCGGAAAGTCCCGTCTTTTTTTGGCACAAGCAGAATAGGCGACGACCAAGGACTCTGCGACCTTTCAATGATACCTTGAGTTAACATAAGCTCAAGTTCCTTATCCACATGCTTTTGCATTGCGGGCGAGATAGGATAGTACCTCTGCTTGATTGGTTCGCTGTCGGTAACTATTTCATGTTCGACTCGCGAGGTACATCCGATAACACTCTCGTCTACGTCCTTGAATATTCGATCGATAAGCGAGCTCAACAGTCGTTCCTGATCAAGTGTAAGGCAACTGCGCGAACTGATAGCATCAACTGAAACTTCAGGCGAACCAGAAAATTTCCATTCTCCTCGGCGGAGATCTGGAACTACACCCATGGTCTTCCAAAAATTCGTACCGAGAATTAAGCCATGCGATAACTCGGGAACAATAAGAATGTCTATAACTTTAACTTGGTCTCTCAACCGTATCGGCACCGAAATACTCCCGATACAGGCACAACGCTGACCATTCGCGACCGTACAAAACGATGCTGATTCCTTCAGCGATAAATTTAAATTTTGCAACATAATCCACCCCGGATTCCCCATAATAGTGCAAGTTGCACCAGAATCTAACAAACCCAAAAAACATTTTTCGAAAATATAAACTTGTAGATAAGGGCGTTCGTCGTCCTTAGCATGCGACAAAATGAAATCCAAAACATAATTAACAGATACCGATTCCACACTAGAACGATGCAACGGCCGGTTTACCGCTGCATCCGACGACCGTTTCCCGCGACACTACACGAAGGGCAGTCTCGGCAGGTAACATCCGGTTTGCCGCACCGGAAACAATGCTTCTTACGAGGCTGACGACAACGCGAGGACAAATGACCCGCCTTACCGCAATTCCAGCACGATTGGCGAGGTTGAACTAATGAAGGAGACTTAGAAGGATCCGCAACACTCGTTTCAACATTATAACATTTGTGCTGAGAAGCCTGTGGACCATCAGTATAAACGTAAGCTAAATCAGGTTCATATGCCTGACTACGGCGCGGAGGTGGAACATAAGCTTCTACAGAGACTTTACGGGCTTCTAATCGTCGACATAACCTCAGTAATTCGGAGACAGTTTTGACATCTACTAAACCGAGCTGCGTTTGGTAGAACGGAGCGATATTCTTCAATAATATATTCACACGAACATCTTCTGAAAGCTTATCCTTAAGTCTACTAAAAAGAGAAGACATGACCGCGATGTAAATTCCGATACTCTCGTTAGGCCCTTGAGTCCGATGTTTGATTTCGTCAAGTAATTTATCTTCGTAATCAACCGGTTGGAACTCATCCCGAAGTGCAACAACAAGTTCAGCCCATGTCCTAAATAATTCACGGTTTGCCCGGTACCAGATAAGTGCAGTGCCCTTGAACAAGTCAACGGCAGTACGCAATAATTGTACTCTCGATACGTTGCGTGCCAGACGAAGCTCTTCCACTCGCTCTAAGAATGCATTGACCGACATGTGTTTGGTATCCCCGGAGAATTTTAAGTCCCATTGAGACACGGGGGTTGACTTGAGTACCATACGTGGTGATTCAATTTCCATATCGGAATCAGACTCGACTGTCGAAGTATCCGAAACAACAGCTAATTCGCCCGAGATGGATTGTTCCAATATAGTACTGCTCAACAGTGTTGCCGAATGTTTCAAACTCCTAACCTTGGTTTTAAGTTTAGACTGTAACGTGACTAGCTGAGAAAATTGCTCGGATTTCTTCTTCTTCTCATCAGCAGTCTTACTTACACACCGATTGGCTCGACCTAACGAATGCGTAATTTTTGTAATCAACTTATTATATTCGGATGAGAATTTTGTCCCGCTAAACGAATCTATTAGATTTTTAATCTCAACGATTTGTTGTTCTAATGCCTCATGATCCTCCTCAAAGGTAAAAGGATAGTCTGGCAATGTACGTTTTGAGTCTTTCTCTAACCGAAGTAGATACCGCAATGACTTCCGCATCGACGAGACATCGCTATCATCACTAACACCTCGAATTTTCAATTCGTAACTCAGCTCGGTCTTACTTAACCTGTTAATTTCCAATTTGGACTCCATCCCCAATCAATAACAAAAAAAAACAATTGGATAATAAAGGAAATAAAAACTACCCCAATAATGACACAATAGAAATATGCCACAAGAAAACGACAATGCTAGACCTTCTCCGCGATAGTAACAAAAAAAACTATACCACTATGCTAGCGAGAGCAGTGCGAAGAGAGACGTCTCCTCTACCAAAGCAACAACAAAAAAAAATTATAATAAAATGTTAACAATGTCCACAATAATAATATTAACCGTGGTGTCAAAATACTGGCAACAATGGATATAATAATAATGGCAACAATGGCCACCCCACGCCACGCAACAATAGTGACGATAATGGTCACAATAATGGTCACAACAATGAAATAAACAAGGCCCTCTTCTATTATTTTTTTTTTGACGCAAGCGCCCCACGTTGGGCGCCAAATTTGCTACGTGCACCACACAGTCGTGTATAATTGTAGCTCTTACGCATTCAAGATAACAGTGAATGCGGCCGCCAGCTTTTAGACAGTGGAGAAGGGGGTGGTTCAAATAATGAAATAGTATAAATTATAATAGGGCGCCACGTGGTTGTTGTCAAAAAAAAGGAAACCTAGTATACAACCACGAAAATACGAATCTGTGAAGGATAATCAAAAGATAATAGTAGGTAACTCAAAAAAAAACAAATAAAGCTCCGTTTGAAATTAAAATGTAGGATATATTAAATATTTGTAGTATTACATTTAATGTTTTGTGATTATGTTGTCGAATATGTAAATAAAGTTTGAAATCGAAATTCTTTATATTAACAAATTTTCTGAATGAATTATATAACTCATGCGAGATATAAACGAAAGGTAATACTAATAAGTGAATAAACTGTACCAAATAGGGGATGCGTGGCGCACGAACGAGCGAGGACTTCGAATGTTTAGATAGCTCAGACTTTAAATATAATACGCAAAAATAGGCGCAATACGGGTGGTTGGTCGACCAATCAGGATAATGCGAGCGTAACAAGCGTCGAAATAAGTTAAATTCAGTCCTAACCCTTCCTAGACCGAAACAATCCCTAAATGAGTATCTCTCATAAAAAAAATTCTGAGACTCGCGTGAGCTAGTACATATAAAATAATAACATAAGCGTAAATAAATGTAATTAAATAACATAACATTCAAAAATCAATTCAAAAAAATATTTAAAAATAACAACAAGGAAAAAAAATCAAAATAGAGCTTATCTGCATGTGTTTGGAGAGCTGATGACGTCGGAGTGACGTAGTGTGCGGTAGTGACGTAGTGTGTGACGAGTTCCAAAATGGCGTCGAACAATTTCCGCTTGAAACACGAGGTACCGGTCATCCAATTCTCCCCAAAAGTTCTCTACTAAAATGTGTATCCACCG
The DNA here is from genome assembly GCA_035578165.1 of Stenolophus ochropezus. Lineage (NCBI taxonomy): Eukaryota > Metazoa > Arthropoda > Insecta > Coleoptera > Carabidae > Stenolophus > Stenolophus ochropezus. The sequence goes on along the minus strand of JAQOWZ010000002.1, from coordinate 45,649,655 downwards.
AAAATAAGGGCTCAACAACCCAATCCAACCATAAGCATCCAATAAATCGGATCGAGATCGAATTAATATCGATAGTGGTAGAAAAGTAAATACAATAAAATAAAAGCCTGAAAGGAGAACTCAATTAGCATTGCCAGGTCGATGATTAAGTTAAAAGTTACTTTTACTAATTGTAAATTAACAATGATCAAAATATTATTACCAAAATACTTTATAGATACTACAACTGGGCTAATCAACAATAAAAGTAAATACCTGAGATGGTGGGCGGCTAAGTTGTTTTTCAATGATCGCAGTGCAATAAATCCGGAACAATTTTCCGCGGGAACAAATATTTCCCCAGTACTTTCCTCAGTTATAATCCCCAAATAACGGGCACGTTAAAATTTATCCAACAATAAACTAAACAATATGATAAATAATAACTAGACACTGAGATATGACTACAGCGACGATCAACGAACAGAATGAATCACTTCGCTCAAATCTGCGAGTTAGCTCAAACTTGCACATGCCCAAATGTATAAAAATATAAAAATTAATATTCCTGACAATAAGCAACCAGCAATGCCTAAGAGTTCCATAAATTGCGAACAAAAATGATAATAAGGAAATAAAATGATTTAGATTTTAAATAAATTGCAGATTGCAAAAATAAACCGTAACAAAGTATATACCTGTCAATCAACGCTTGTATCTTTATCCTGTAGGCATAACATAGATGACACTTTTATTCGCTATACCATTATCGTTATCCGCGTTATCCCGCAGTAACGAAAATTTTGAAATACATAAAAAAATTGAGTATGTCATTCATGTATCACTAAATTAGATTCAGACTTGCCTATATTGTACGTTTTAAGGAATTCACTACTAGCCTTTGAAATACCCCCAAATGTTGTTTCGTAATACCATTAAAATCATATTAAAACATAACGTTTTCAAAATAAATAAACCACTGTCAAATTTTTCAAACTTCGTACTATGTCTCTCTAATGATGGATTTTTAAATTTGTATTCAGTTTTATTATTTTAAAGTTTGCTTATATTAGACAAATTGTGCCACATGTTTAAAAGAAAAGTTCAAAAATATATTATTAGAGAGGTAAAGTTTCATCATTTTCCTTCAAGATAATATGAATTTTGTATCAATTATTATAAAATTCATTATATTTTTAACGATATTACGAAATATCATTTCTCGTAAAATCTTGCGGATACTTGCTTGTAGAACTACTGCCATCAACATGAAACTACTAAGCTCCATCCCTGTATAATAAGATACAAGAGTTTATTATTACTTTCAAACACAAATTTGAGACATTTGATGTTTATCAGTCTAAGATTGGACCTCTGTACTATAGCTACTATTAATTCTGGAAATAGGAAACATAGCATTACATAATATTTCACAAATCATTTATAATTTCATGTTACACTTATTATTTATTTGACCGCGGACTGTAAATAATAGATTAAATACTTATTTTAAGAAGTAGGGGAACGATTTAAGGTCTGCCAACTTGCTACCTCGCCCTTTAAACTTCCAAAACCTTAGATGGTAGTAAACCCCCTTAAATTTTTGGACAAACATAGAACGATGGATATACTATTTCTATCTTTTTTTTGAGGCAGAAGTATGAGTATCTGATATTGTATACAATTGTCAATATGTTTTAAAAATACTTTGAAAGAATTATGGATTAATTTATAAGTTACGTGTAGAGCTTCATGACAACTTATACGTACCTTTTTTTTATTTTTTGTAGTTTTTGATGAAAATAATTTCTTTTGTTTAATTTATGTAAATTTTAATTAATTTATCGATATTTGTAGTCTTCTGATATGAAATATATAAAAAAGTGAAAAAAAATTACTTACGTAATTTCTCTTTATTTTCTTTTTAATACGCATGTGTTTTATATCGCTGAAGAGAAAAAAACTCTATTTAACAATCTTACAGCCTACTTCGAAGCCCATATGAAAATTAAAAGTTGGTATTAATTTCTCGAAAACGGTATGAGAAATAAAAATTTTGGGTACTGCAGTGAATTCATCGTTAAAATGTGCAAGTTAAAATATTCTTTGTATTGAAATAAAAAAGTTATAAGTAAAAAACAAAAATTGAAAAATTTATATTTTGGTTATATCTAATCACCTATGTATTTTTTTAGGAAAAACAAAAACATGTATAAAATGACTCCTACACGAGGCTACTTTTGTCTAATTTAACCGACTTTGTATCTCTTACCATTCTTGATATCCCCATGCTTAGACATTTTCATTGGCCAGTCTATACACTATTATTGCTGTAGTAATTTTTAGTCATAGAAAAGTATTATTTTCTGTTTATGTAATTTAAAACACATTTTTTATTTACAAGAAATAAATGTTTCTGTTTTTACGATGAGGTTATTTCTGTTTTTACTTCATGAATTGAGGGTGGTGTTTATTATTGGTTGTAGTCATCATTCGCAGCAAATGTTTTTTCACTTTCAGCTGTCGAAGCTGTCAATATATTTGCATCTCACAGCTTTATAAGTGGATTGACATTTGACATGAACCGAAAACCATTCATCTCATAATTCCTCACCAAATATGCAAACTCATACATAATTATCACTTTCTGTATTCTGCATGCATAGTCATACAAACAGTTAAAAGGATAAAGTTTCATTTTATTTAGTTAATTCAATGGTCAATACCAATCCGTTAATTGAACAGTATTTGTTTGATGTATGAAACTGCGTAGTAGTTTAATATCTAGTAAAGTGCTGTTCATAGTGCATGCTAGATTAACTAGTTCAATGAACGAGAAGAGCTTTGGAAAGGATACGATTGCAATATGAAATTATTACAGCTTGTTGATCTAGGCTATTTCAAATCTGTCAAAGCAATGTGTTCATTTCAGGGACTACAAATAATGTGTACATCATTAATCTAATGTATTACAATAGACCGCATATTCAAAATTTGCATATATTGAATGAGTTCAATAATTTGCGTTGGAACAATGTTAACAAATAGACAATTTCATTTAAAAGAATATATGTAGTTCACTTGTAGTAAATTATTAAATGTTATTAGATTATTTTAGCTGTTACTAGTGTCCGATCGAATTTTCGGTTTTCGGTCAATTTGAGCAAAAAATTAGCCGAAAGTAGTATTCGTGTCGTGTCTGGCGCTTTCGGGTTTATTGTTTCTCTTTCGTTTGTTAGTTAATCACATTTGAAAATAGTTTTATATGTATATAGAGAACTGATATTTGAATGTACTACATTTCCTTATTTTTTACCCAGTACAGGGGTGGGATTCTGTAACTTCGGTTGCTATTATTTGGGCTTGTTATGATATCAATTGCAAATATCAATATCAATTACAAAGTATATTTGCTATTCTATAATAGTAAAGGTTATTTATTGTTGACATGTACTTACATATACTCATACATACATAAAGAACACTCTACAGTTTTGCATTGATGTGGGAATGTCTTAAATTCATTGCAAATTTGAATTTCCGTCGTGGTGATATTTGATATTTGTAATTGATATTTTAACAAGTACAGTTGTTATGAGTAAATAATTCCACCCCTGTTTATAAGTGTGTATTTTATTATTTAATATTTTACAGCTTTATTTTTCAATTTTCGTATTCCTAAAAACCATACATTCAGTTAATTTACTCATCATTAATCTACCTACCTAATTTTTCTTACTATACAATTGTTTTTATTTATTTTTTGCTCAAACTGTTTTAGAATTGTTTGTTAATTAAAATATTCCATATTTCTCATGATAATTTCTAGTAAACTGAATATATTACCACATATACGTGTACCTGATTGTTACTGTGTACCCAGTAAACAAATCTGAACTTTTAACACTAAATAAGTCTGATTTTTGCATTATTGTAATACTACGATAGTGTTGCATTAAAGTCACATGATCTACAAAGCACTAAATTAACATATGTATATATTATAATATTTAGCACTATATTTATACACTACTTTTTTATTGTGTCATTTTAATATTTCTCCGGTTAAATTAAGGTTATTAACATTTTACGTTTGAGTAAAATTCTGCCTACTGTCCAGAAAAAATATTCTTGGACTCTTATTTTTCGTAGCGTAGCAATTACACACTAAATTCCGGAATACTGCACTTTACTGTTCGAAAATACACCGGAAAGGTGTCAGTTTTCGACCGATTGACAAATAGTATATTGTGTATTTAGTAGGAAAAGTGATATATTCCCGGACGGTGGTAAAAATTGCAAGACGAGCCGTAGGCAAGGCCAGTATCACCAGGAGTCCGGAAAGTCACTTTTTTTACGTTGCACACATACTATTTTTTTCAAGAGCTTTTTATTCAATAATAATAAAATAAACATGATTGTATTTTTATTTACGGAAAACAATGGATTGCGTACTGTTTGAAATTGCTTTGACACCGCCCTGAACAAATATTCCCGGACTGTTATTTTCTGTAGCCTAGCAACTACACTGAAATACTGGAAAGGTGTCCGATCGACAAAAAACATATTTTCTAGTTCTATGAGTGACGAGTGTGGTTGTGAATATTGAAAAAAAGGAATTTATAACAGACGAACAATATGAGAAAAACAGATTGACGAGAAATCGTATTATTAGATTACGATTGAAGCAAAAGTGGAAATGATAGTAATTTCATAACCATGTTGCTTGGACTGCGAATGGAATCGGCTTAAACTGAGAGCTAATTTAGCAGCAAATGTCAAAGCCCAGGGCGACCAAATCCGCTTGACTTTTCAATCACTTCGCATTAATAATTAAATTCCACTGAAAATCATATTCCCTCTGAAATGATCATTTCTAAAAATTCCTGCACAAAAAATACACCTACGTGTCAAGTGGTTTAGTGAAATGAAAGGATGGCTTTTGTGAACTCTCCATGCTAGCTAAAGTGCCCGACAAATGTCGTCCGGTATATTTTGTCTATATTTACATAAAATATCTGAGTAAAAATATTTAAATAAAAAATTGAAACATTGGTCACAATGTTTTTTCTTGAATTCATCAATTTAAATAATAAAAAAAATATTCCTAACGTCAATAGATTAAATAAATTTCAAATCCGATATAAAAATTACGTTTCCTAGAACGTAAACGAATCAAGAAAGGGACGAATTCTAGAAATATAGGACGTGAAGACACTGGAGGGTTGAAACGGGTTAAAGCAGAATAAAGATTTTGAAATATTGATTGAATTCCAGAAATTATTGTTTTTTTGGTTTTTTATTTGTTTATCCAACAGGTGCATTTCATTCTCATTTAATGGTGCACTGTTAGTTCTTAATTGGTTATTATTTGTGTAATATGTGAATGATAAACTATCGGTACTCTAGTATTGAATTAGTTGACATTATTTATGAAAAAATGCATTAAAATTCGGCAGCAACAATTTATTTCAAATTTAATAATACATGGTCGAGATACTGGTGATCTGCGAACTAATCAAGTGTTTGATAAAAAAATACTAAATTAATATCTCTTTACAGTACGCTTGCAGTTTACACCGTATGAGAATAGGGTCTGGTACATCGGCGCCGACTTTTTATAAATTCCTAGGTGGCAAAATTTCTTATAATGACCAAAATCAATAATAATTATAACAAAAAGAAATACTAGACAAATATTTTCAAATGCTCTTATTCTTGACCAATTGAAACCAGAGTACAATCTAGAGAAGCTAAAATTGCTCAAGAATGTGCTCTTGTTTTAGTAGACCAAGAATGAAAGCAAGAATTTCTAAATGCTCTAATTCCTGACCCACTGAAACCAGACCACAATCCACAGCAGCCAAATTAGCTCCAGGAAGAACTCTGGTTCCAGCAAGTCAAGAAGTATAATAAACACTTTTGAGTGCTCTAATTCTCAACCCACTGAAACCAGAGAACAATCCAGAGCAGCCAAATTTGCTCCAGAATGTGCTCTGGTTTCAGCAAACCTACAATTAGAGCAAACAGTTTTGAGTGCTCTAATACTTGACCCACTGAAACCAAAGTATAATCCAGAGTAGCCAAAACTGCTTGAGAATGTGCCCTGGTTTCAGAATGCTAAGAATTAGAGCACATGCTGAAGCGTGCTTCAATTCCCGGTCGACTAAACTAGATCACCTTCAGGGCATAAGATGCCTTAAAAGGCGGTCCAGCGAGACCACCAGTCTGTGCGGAGGCCTGAAGGCCCATACCGTCCCGGCGCCCGGCAGAGCGGAACTGAGTGCCTGCGACTCAGGATACCCGGTATATCCTGAGACACGCATTGAAACCGGTCATCTGTATTCTTATTGGTTGATATTTAATTTGTAATTATGGCTATACTACATACAATGAAAATTTGTGTACATAGGTAATATTTCAAGGGTGTAACTAACACCTATTTTAGGGTAGTAGACAGTTACTTAAAAATGGAAAGAGGTATAAAAATTCTTTAAAAAATAACAATTCAGGGCTTTATTACTGATTATTCCAAACATGTCATTTATAGCCAATCATAAAATGCTTCATTTGATGGCCATATAGAGTTTTTCAGTGAAGAAATTTGACAAAACCACAGTATCATGGTCATGGTTACATTTTGTTGATATCAAAAATTTTATGTTTGAATACTCATAATTTCTGCGAAGTAACGACAACTCGGGTCAAAAATTACTCTTAAATCACTCCAGCTTCGCTGTCGTGATCTAAATATCATTCATGGCTCTTATTACATTACTGATGAAAAAAAAATGTTATCCTAAGGTTAATGTCTCCTTGGGGGTATTGCCTCATAGTACGCACGATGTAAACATACATACATTCTATAATTATTTATTATACATAGGTATGTAAGAAACAATAAATTCTTTAAACTTGATGATTAATACATATTGTTATATTTCTAATTATAACAAATAACAACATGTAATGCAACATGATTTTAGTAAAATTACTATACAAATATAAAAATACGTTTTTAATTTTGATAAAAATAGAACGTGTAAGAGAGCTATACAATGGAAGCGAGCTCCACGGAGCCATTGAAAAGTTTTTCTCTTCGTACGAAAAGTTGTATCCGCTTGCAATATTCTAATGATAACAATCCGGAGTATTCCAAGCGTAATATTATCTTAGTTCCCTAAACTTGCTTTTCGGTTTATTTTGCATTGATCCCTAACAATATAAGTTTTCTATTTTACTTATTAGCTCACTTCAATACCCTGTAGTGAATGTATTGTGGTTTTCAATTCTCAGATTCAAGTATAGGTAATAATCCTATACAATACAATCTTCATAAATTTCATTATTCAGTATGTTTTAAAAATATGTTTTGTTTAGTAAGGCATAAGTACCGGAAATTATAGGATACTCCTACTTGTTTTTGAGTTTGACGCAGTGTACAGTTGCATTTATTTGTTCCGATTTTTATACCTAAACAAAACTTTAGTACTTATAATCGACCTTTCTAATTTTATCATTTTAGTTACATAAATAGGTGAAATTTTGTTGATTAATAACTAGTTCAGTCAGTTTTCAGACAAGAAATTTCCATCAGTTATGAAATTTTGTGCTTAATTTTTAATTTGCTGTATCTGCATAACAAGCAAATGTTGAGAGGATAATTAAGTGCTTGAACAAAACTAATATAAATTACGTAATTTATGGACTAGTCAGGTTAATTAAGGTTATTTCAAACAAGTCTACGGTTTTGATTTTCACACAATTTACAGAGTATTGATGTATGTATACATACAAATATACCATTTTCATTCCATTTTCAATTTATGTGTTAATGTTTGTAAGTTTGTGATATTATTAATAACAACGAATTTAAAATGTATGTATATATTCCATGTAATAGAATATTACTTACCACAGTGGTAGTTATATTTTTAAGGGGCTATTGCACCGAGCAAGAAAAGAGTAAAATCGCATAATTTTCTGGAACCTCCTGTTCAAATTTAAATAAATATTTTTAACTGCAACTAAAGCAGGAAGCTAGTTAAAGGTTCAATAAAGTGCGGTACGAAGAGATTTTTCAATTTTTTTTATTTATAAACAATTATATTTACGTCCAAAAATAGGTCATTTTTAAAATGTTATTATTCAAAAAGTATACAAATAATTGATATTTTCTCTTCGTAGCGCACTTTTCCCATCCTTTATTTATCTTTCTACCAAATTTCTTTACTGAATGTGCAGCGGTGCTTGCACAAAAAGTTCTGGAAAATTATGCTTTTTTCTATAATTTTAACTCTATACACTAGCGCCACTCTGGTTGTGAGCGCTGTTGAACTAACTGTGGATATAAGGGCTCCTCCCCTTGTATTATTCTAAGAATTTTATTTTACTGTATAGCAAGGGGTGATATTAATATTGTTTGGGACTACGGCATGAAACTACAAAAATGTACCTTTAGAAAAGATAAGTTTCTGTACAAAACTATTCAAGTTGGATTAAAAAAAAATTAAATGTAATTGTAAGGACAATGAATGTTAATTAAAAGTATCTAGAAAGATATTTTTCTGTTTTTTATATTTTTCATAAACAATGTTACTAACGCCCAAAAATTGGTCATTTTTAAAACATAGTTATTCAAAAGCTACACAAATACCTAACTGATATATTCTCTTCGTGAACCTAAGTAGTTTCTTCCTAAAAATGGTGTTGTTTCTTAAACCTTGTTATTCAAAAACTACATATATACCCATTTGATAAATTTTCTGCCAAATTTCGCCAATTTTGCTGGTTTCATTTAGATTGTATTCTAGCACTACTTTATTTGTGAACTGCAGTAATTCCTGATAAAGGCTAGTCAAATAGTACAGTAGAAATCGCTAAAATCGCAAACTAACAACTAGTTCTGATTTTTTAATATATGTTGTTAGGACCACTACCAGTAGTGTATATCCAAGTTTGCAGCTTCGAAAGACCTGTGCAACTTCGGAGCATTCGAAAAACTGTAAAATTTTCGCAATTGTTTCGGTATTTTCACTATATCTCCCAAACTATGCTTTTTTCACGAAACATCTTAGTTATGTTTTTGAAGTAGATTAAATTTGCTACAATTTAAGTCCAGAACCAGCTCTGAAGGCTCAATAGTTACAACTCTCCACAAATTGGCAATTTCTTCCAAAAAAGTGAAGTTTTAAGGTTTGGTCAATTTTTGATCCCGAATTCGGGAAAAATAATTATTTTATGCGTAACGTTTCAGGGAGAGTTTTCCTTTCAAATTACCGTCAAAATTGTGAGGTCTCAACACAGCAAATTAGCGAAAAATGCAGTTTTCTCATTTTTTGGATTTTTTAACATTATGAGGAAAATATCAGGTCTACAGACGTTGTTCTATACTTAAATTAAAGCTAATTACATTCGCTACAACAACTCTCCCTGAAACTTTACCCGTCAAATGAGTATTTTCCCGATTTCGGGGTCAAAAATTGACCAAATCTTAAAACTTCACTTAAAAAATTGCCAATTTTTGGAGGGCTGTATCTTGGTAACTATTGGGCCTATAGAGCTGGTTCTAGCCTTAAATTGTCTAAAATTTAATCTACTTTAAAAACATAAATAAGATGTTTCATGAAAAAAAGCATAGTTTAGGAGATATAGTGAAAATACTGAAACAAGTGCGAAAATTTCGCAGTTTTTCGAGGGCTACGAAGTTGGCACAGGTCTTTCGAAGCTGCAAACTTGGATGGAAGTGGTCCTAACAACATATTAAAAAAACAAAACTAGTCGTTAGTTTGCGAATTTAATTTACCTACTATATGACTGGGCTAGGATGAGATTTTAAGAATTTGTTTTCCCTCCGATTAAAAGGGGTATTTGATTTTACATTTCTAGTCTTGTTTATTCTTTTTATGCGACTAATCGTGATTATTATAGCCGCTCTTGCGTATTTCGTTGTTTTATATTTTTTTTCGTTTGTTTATTTTTGTTGTTGTTTGAAAAATTATTATTGTTACTGCTTTTATTGTTGTTTTTGTTATTTTTGGTATAGGTGTTATACCTTTAACTGAATTTATTTATTATTTGAATCATTGGTAAGAACAAAAAATTAAAATAAAAATTATTATCTAACTATTATTTTATTGTGAATATTATATAATTCTAGTATCTTCTTCAACAAAACAATGGGAAAAAGTGCAATGACAAACGTTTAAAATAGTCTTCTAAGAGGAAAAGAACTAAAAATCACTGTAAAGTACTTTCAAATAAACGATTACTACCGGTAACATCTACACAACCTAGTCAGCAAAATTTTAAGCACGAAACATTATCACCTCTTGTGTCTCCGAAAAAAGTTATTTGCAACAGAGAACAACACTGAAAATCATTCCATTTCAGTTACTACGGAAGAAGTACGTAACAACATTTTAAATGAACCTATTTCATTATCTTCTGGTACATCCATGAATAACAGTATTGACAACCGAAGAATTGTTAACATTTCACATTTTTTTGGAAATTAAAAAGATTTAAACATTTGAATTTGTTCACGTACGGAATAGAATTTTTTTTTGTGAAAGTCGGCTAGTAAATTTACTGTCAAATGTGAAATTTGTTTAGAAACAAAAAAAAACTACTGAAGATAAATCAGATTGTTTAGACATAAACAAATCAATGATTTTTGGGAAATGAAAATGTTTTCCAAACTTCAACAATTCTATTTGAAGGCCTTCTAGCAGAAATTATCGATCCACGATTTACGAGAGGTCAAGTAATAAGAAATTTCATTAAACAATACTTTTGGTATTTTTCTATTCAGTGGTATTTTTATTTACTCCAGATTATCAATATTCGTGAATAAACATTATCATTACTAGTATTATTAGTAACCTGTCGATATGTATTACCATTATTGTAAAATTTTAGTTTAATAATTAGTTATGTATAATTTTATATTTAATTAGTAGGTACATGATTATTTCATACTGAAACAATACCAAAACGATTTGTTGCAGGTGGAACATTAAAATTCTAGGTAATAATAATGTATTCGTATACAATGAATATTATTGGTTGCTAATAACAAGCAAGGGTGAAGATGAACCCTCCCACTTCAAGCACGTGTTGCTACCCCCTGCATACCGACCCCGCGCGCAAAATTTTGTATCTGAGCGCTATACGCTCTTAATTCCTGTGGAACATTATTTGTCTTAGATTCAGTGGATGGTATTCAGGGGGTTATACTAAGGCCTGTATTAAAACTGGAATTAGCTAAAATACTGTTGTACCCTAAAACATACTTTAATACAAGGGTATTTCTGTGGTACAGAATAAGATTGTTTAAGTTAAAACATTTGTATTAAAAAAAAATATTCTTTGCAACACTGTCTGTCACATGACAAGCAGGATTCAACTCTTGATTTATAAATTGTGTGTTTATTATCTGATTAATATTAGGCCTTTCATTTTAATAATACAAATCCAGGAAAGTGGAATATAAAATAAAAAACCCTTTTTATAAGCAAATATTGACCGAGAAATGCGTATTTTGACCTGAGCAAATGACAATTTATATATTTGCTCTGTGAAGAATCCACTTTTCTTCAAGAAATACAGAAAAACATGTTGGTTGAAATGAAATAATGTTTAACAAATTTACTTTAAAGTATAATATAAATATACATATATCGTTGTTCGCCTTCTAACTCAAATAACTTGTTTAATACGTTCAATTTGTTCAATTCTGCCCAATACATCAGCCATGTTTAAATAAAAAATTAATTTGAAATAACAAAATGTAAAATGTATCTGTCAGATCTGTCTACAAAAACCCTAAAACAAGGTATAATATAGCTCCAGCCCTGTTTTAAGAAAGTGTAATAATTACAATAGCAACAAATTAATTATATTAAAATAACTGTCAAAAACAGCTTAAAACAACCCACTGAATTGAATATTTAATATAAGTCTTAATATAGACCTTAAAACACAATAATACAACCCACTGAATACCACCCATTCATTTTATCTTGAAAACTGAGTATAAATTACGATTATTAAAGAATTTGGCACAACTAATTATTTTTTCTTCAAACAAATAAACCAACGTAGTAACCGTAACAATCATTAAATTAACATTTCAATGTTTCTCATCATATCAAAAATTAAAGGTAACATGTATTTTAAGATCAATTTAAACTGTCTTAGATAACATATTGAACGATTACACATTTGGTATAGCCTCATAATAAAACTGATTAAAACACTTTGCTCATCGACCCATAATTCAATATCATACGCGTTTCAATGTGAACGCCTGGGGTGGATTCTATAACTTTGGTTGTTATCACTTTGCTATCATTTGGACTTGTTATGATATCAACGGAAAATATCAACTACAAAGTATACTTGCTAGTCTGTAATAGTGATGGTTATTTTTGGTTGAGACGTACTTACATATACCGGGTGTTCCAGCTCGACCGACACATGAGAGATTTACATAGGAAATCAGTTAATTATGAATAGTATCTCCCCAATGCAATATATTAACTTGAAATTTTGTATGCTTATTGGGGAATATTATTTCTACGGATTACAGTTATTTGAAATATGTAATTTCGTCTGCAAGACGAGATTTATTAAATTTTAAAATCTAACATTTTCGTTGAAAATCAGTCAGCCATGGAAATAAAAGAAAATATCTATGTAACAGTTCTGGCAGTTAATGACATGCCATTGTAGATATTTACATTTTTGTAATATTGGTATATTATTTAACAAAAATAAACTAAATTCAACTTAAATAATATTAAAATATAGGGAATAAAAATTAAAATCAGTGATACTTCACTAAACTGTCAGATAAATATTTTCTCTTATTTCCATGGCTGTCTGATCTTGAACGAAAATATTAGATATTAAATTTAATAAATCTCGCCCTGCAGACGAAATTGCATATTTCAAATAAGTGTGATCCATAGAATTAATATTCTCCGATAAGTATACAAAATTTCAAGTTAATATCTTGCACTGGGGAGATACTATTCATAATTAACTGATTTCCCATATAAAACTCCCACGTGTCGGTCGAGCTGGGACACCCGGTACCTATATAAAGAACATTCTACAAATTTACAGTGATGTGGGAATGTCTTAAATTCATTGCAAATTTGAATTTCGGCCATGGTGACATCTGAAGTTTGTAATTGATATTTTAGCAAGTGCAGTTGTTATTTGTAGTTGTTATGAGTTATAGAATGCCATCCTTGTGTTCTTGTAGATATTACATGCTTTGTAAATTAAAAATCTGGAAATTTCAAATTATTTCTTTTCTTAAAAGTCCCTACTTTTCCCGGTTTTGCCAAATTTGAATACCAAACATTTCTCTCTGCAGCAACAATTTACGGAGCATAAATCGTGAGAGACATTACACCCTCGTGATGACATTGGTGCCTCCTGTGTCACATGCCAATGTTCTGGCGTAATTCCCCAGCAGTTGGTCGTCGCTTGGACTGTGAGCTTATGTGTCTGACATGTCACGTGACCAAACGGCGCCATTATTCAACCTCAATACACGTCATTGACAATAGACGCACAGGCCCGGCTCAGGGAATTCGGCAATGGAACATCAATCATAGAAATCATTAGTTATTAGTTGGAACACACAGATGAATTGTTTGTGGTAGGCCTAGAGGTTATGTTGCCATATAGATTTAAACACACATGTGTATTGTGGGTTGCATTATATACATTAGAATAATTTGCATTTCTGTGATATCAGGATATATATTTGAGATATACGGTATACCTGAAGGGTATATTGCAACATGACTGAAACACCACTCATGTATTGTAAGTTATATCTTACAAAATATATTGAAGATATAGACAGTATAAATTCGAAAAACCTTGACCATAGAGAATAAATATCGAAAAACAGTCAATAAACTCATTATGTAGTCCAGTTCGAGACCGCAATCCTCCTATTTTGATTATTTGAGAAGGCAATTTAATAGATTTTCTTTTAAAATTGATTTATTTACTATTAGAAGTTAATATAAATATTGTGAAACTTTATTATAAGGGAAATGTGAAATTAAACATTTTTTTGATGGCAGGTGACCTTATTCATAAAATCATAATTAATCATAAGTATTCTTTTTAGGGTGATTAAACAGTGTACTCTTATTTTTCACTTTTGAAAGCCGAATGTAGTCTTTTTGAAATTTGAAAATTATAACACAATAGAAACAAACTTCTAAGTAAGGCTAAATTTTTCACGTATAATTCAGGATATATATATATATATATATATATATATATATATATATATATATATATATATATATACAGGGTGTTCCATTTAAAAGTGCCACCATTGCTATCTCGAGAACTATAAGAGCTACGAGGTTGATTAAATTAGCAAAGAACCACCATTTTACAAGACTAATACAATGAGCAAAAAAAAATTATTTTCAACCAGTTGTTCTCAAAATACGAGACACAACTTTCTTATTTTAAATGAGAACGTATGTTTATTTTTAGGTTATTCAATAGAGTATTTTTTTCTGAATTCAACGATATGTACATATCATATACTAATATAACAAAATAATTAAAAAAATGCATGTTAAATTTATATGTATTTTATTTATATCTGGCTGAAACAAGAGTGCTATGGTTAGAAAACATAGACATACTGTTCTGTCTAACATTGTTTGATTATTTTTTGTTAAATTTTATTTTCTTAAACTGTCAGTTTTAAGAAGAAAATTAATTGTTTTCTATCCAAAGCACTCTTATTTCAGCCAAATATAAATAAAATACAAATAAATCTACCATGCATTTTTCTCAGTTATTTTGTTATATTAGTATATGATATATTTATATCGTTGAATTCAGAAAAAAATACTCTATCGAATAACCTAAAAATAAACATACGTTCCCATTTAAAATAAGAAAGTTGTGTCCTGTATTTTGAGAACCACTTTTAAATGGAACACCCTGTATATATATATATATATATATATATATATATATATATATATATATATATACCGAGTAAATGTTAGAACACTGAACATAGGAATTTCATAAGGGAAATCAGTTTTGTAACTCTCGTTGATCCCCATGTTATAAGTTTCATACGCCAAAATTAAGCGCATAAAATTATCCTTTTTTATTTTGGGCCTTTGAGAATTGAATAAACTAGCTTTAAATATTAGTGAATTAGTATGTGAATGCTATTTATTTGTTATTATTACCATTATGTATTATTATATTCATAAAGGAAAGCGTTAATTGAAAAAAATTTCAATCAACGAGGAAAGTTATAAATTATTGATGATATAACGATTTTATGATTAAATTTTTGAAAAGTATTAAAATCAAAATTAATGTCATACACTGATCTGTAATACCTGGATTGGGGAATAGCATACCAAAAAGTGAAGTCTGTGGCGGCCATTTCCCTGAGGTCTGAATCTAATCTAATTAGAGCGAAATATGAATAGTGATTAGTATCTACATCGAAATATGAAAAATCTTTTTCAATTTGAGTTATTTTAGTTATTTAACTTTGAAATGTTTAATGCACCTATTTATTTAATTGAAAGAATGATGGAAACGAGTAAAATATGCAAAAAAAAACGCATTGCGCAAAAAAGTTATAGAAATATTAATATTCAATATAAAGGAAAATCTAATGAAATATTAAAAATCAGAAGTAAAAATATACCATGCATAACATTCACAGAATATCATTTTTACTTTAATACAATCAATTTTTACATGATATAATAATGTCGGAATAAAAATTGAAAATCCATATTTAGGGAATGATTATTATTATTATAATGCTCGTAAAATATCATTGTTGATTATTGAAGTTCAGAAATATTTGATGATTTAGGTATAGTTCTGTCTTAGTGATTTTTATACTACTTTCAGCAATTAAATTTAAAAATGACCATTCTGCGGTGCGATTTGTTATCATGAAAGCAATATAAATTCATAATTCTATTGATTACATAAGTAACCTAAAAAATTAAAAATAAAATAATTAAAACAAACGAATATTTAAAAGGATTTCTCATATTTCGTTATATGTACTAATGAATTTATTCATATTTCGCACCAATTTGGCCGCCGTAGACTTTTTCATATGTTTTGCCCTATCCAGAAGTATATATCGAGATCAGTGGGATCAGTGATGACACTTTTAAAATTTTTGATTTTGTTTAAAACAAATCATGGCTAAACATGATTATTCAATTAGAAGTATTGTAAAATTTGAATAAATTAATAAAAAAATACAGTTAAAACTTTTAAATTTTATAAAATGGATTAAAAAAATAATTTGCTTTAGATTTGTGTAATTATAAAAGTTCTGAGTTAAATTGGGGATTAATAATCTGAGAAAAAAGGATTTTTCCACGTAAAATCCCTATGTTCGGGTTTTAACAATTCACCCAGTATGTAATTTGGTGCACCTGTAACATGTTTGTGCAGTTATGCTTTACTCTACATTGTTTATTATTCAAATAAATAATCCAGGGAACAAAAAAAAAACATATCCCCTTCACGGTTTATATAAAATGGAAAAAATAATAATAATTATAATAATAAAAGTCTATTCCGTAGACACATTATATTAAGCTTTTACTTAGAATAGGTGTGCTAGTATTTGCTCATTTGTCTTAAGAAAATTGGGATACGCTTCGCTCAGGGTGTACTGTATTTCTATTCATATAAGCCAGAAATGATAACCCAATACGTAATATAATTTAAAAATTGGGACTGTGTGTGTAAACGTAGATCACAGTTATATCATCAATAAATTAATTTGAATGTTATTTTTTACCTAAATAATTGTGATAACCAAAATAGTTGAAAAAACATAAATGGTTTTGTTGTAACCTAATATACTATATTATTATTTCAGGAGTTTTTTTCACAATAATAATAAATTAAAATATTACTGACTTTGTAATAATCCACTACAATCATTGGAGCAACAATATTCTTATTAGTTTCAGTGATTTGATACATAAAAATTATCAGTTTGTTGTAATCAAAAAAAAAAAAAAATACCTAAAAACAAAATAGAATCCTTTAGGTATGGCACCACGTTTATTTGAAAATTTTTATTACCTTTATTAATATGAACGATAAATATCAAAGAATAATTTGTTTTATCAAATATTTCAATTAAAACAGATCATAATTCATAATATTTGATATTAAATTGAATAATCTAATCAATGGTACCACATACACTTTATCATATCTGGCGGGACATATACTAATAGCAAAAAACAGTTTTCCCATGTTAATTTCTTATGTCAAGGTTTACCGTATATATTACAGGTTACAAATTTAAACTCATAAACTGTAAATGTAAAGAAATATAATAATTCGTTAATTGTAAGTGTTTTCAGTAAGCTCCAGTTTGGAATATAAGCCTAAAATAATATCCAGAAATGTAACACATAATACAAACTCTCTTGCAAGTATAATTTTAGTTATAACAATAAAACTCGAGAACAGTTATGGCTGTTATCAACGGTAAACTCAAATTTAAACTGTAGTTAAATAGCTACGGTCCTCCCGTTTAGGAAAAGGCGCTTTAAATAATGACCACTTTTATGTTTAACGGGGCTCTGTTTTGCGATAAAAATTACGTTTATTGTTGTAGTCAGCTCTCAGAGAGATCATTTCTTGGTTTAAATTGAAGATAACAATTATTGTGATATCTTTTCTGCTAGGAAGAACTATAATTTTAAATGGACGTTTCTCAAAGAATTCTTTTCTTGTTTAATATAAACAATCAGAAATTTTGAAGAGAGTACTTCAGACGAAACAGAGATAGGTCCTTTCTATATGGAGTTAATAAGGAGTGTAATATCTTTGCCTTTAAGGACCAATATCGATCTTTTTAAAATGGACTCGTTTTTCAGGTTTATGGCACATAAATAGAGATTCGTGATAATAAAACGATGTTCATATCAGATTTCGTTAAGTGTCTCAAAAATCAATATGAAATATGAAATAAAAATCACACATATCTACAGAATTATTTTATCTACAATAGTGCTATTGTTATTTTTGATAAACAATTATTTAAAATGCACATAGATAATCTAGCAAGGTTATTGTTACGAATATTAGTGGTTTATTTTTTGTACTTGCAAATTTTTTCAAAAGTTATCTACTCTCAAATAATTAAATTTTCAATTGGTTAGATCAAAACTGAAAATATAAAATTTACATCAAATACATTATTATTATTGAATCGATTCAAAAACACTTTTTTAAGTACTGTTACTATAATATACATTATCTTTATCCCAGTTTTGAATTTCACGTTCTGCTACTAGCAATAAACATACGTTTCAATGCAAGAAAATAAGAACAAACTAGGAAAAAAGATCCCCAACTTGGCAAATGTGCAGTATTTATAATGAAATTACTTGTAACTGAGATATTTATGCAGATTCTTACAATTTATTTTATCTTGGCTTACAGAATTGCGGTTTATAAATTTGTCTTATTCTTTAACTGTGCGTTTATATATTTTTCACTACTAGTCTAGACTTCCATCATTATTTACTTTTATGTGACATGAGAAATTGTTTTTCACTACCGTTTACTGGACAACCATGATACCTTCGTTAATCATAATTTATTATTGATCTAATGTCACTTTTTTAAATAATCTCAACAACTCAAGCTTCCAAATCTAAATATTATTTGTGTCAGTAAACTCAAAAAAATGTACCTGTATTACAGATTTACAATTTAATATTTTTGTTTACAAACAAAGCAAGAATCAAAAGTGAGGTTATTAAAATTGAATCATCACATGTAAAAATAAATGCAGCCTATTTCATTTTTGCGAACATTAAGAAACAAGTAAAAATTCATCTCAAAAATCTTTTTTTATATTAATATACATACGAGTATGTTTACATATTTTTAAGTAGTATTGGGATTTAAGTGCTAGTAGTAGGAAAATACTATACCTACATACCATGGTTGAGAAGATCATTATTCACCAGCGCCTTATATCCCTCCGTTAGTGCACACCTCGGGACACAATCTTGACGCTAGGTCCATAATGATAGACTTCCTAACCTTGGTGTATAATAATACTAGGGCAATATTCATTACTCATATGAGTGTATTAATTTTATATCAATCAATAGGGCTGTTATTTTTTTTTGTCCTCTCTAATTGGAACTTTAGTCCTGTAGGATATGGTACAAATAATTCTATATAAATTCGCGACTGTTCCGCGTAATCCGGGACCCATTAATCTATTACATAATGCAGGGTGGGGCATAGTAACCTACTTTCAATACGTAATTGTAAAGGAAGGCTATGTCGTAGAAGGATGAGCAAAAGGAGCAGATAGTCGAGAAGATATGTTTAAAATTCCCTTCAGTCGTAAATATGGCGTGGTCCAGAAAGCAGCGCACTTTTGCAGTCGAAATATACTTTTCGAAGAACTACTGAATCGCAGCGGTGAAGTGTTCGTTTCGTACACGCAACCAAATCCTCCCTCGGGGTTTAGTTGCCGACCGAAAATTTTTTTGTTGGGAGTTGACAACTTAAAAGAAACAGAAAGAGTGTTTATTAAAAAAAAGGGCGGTAACGAACCTCTTGATCACCGAAGTATTGGTCCTTACTTTTTTATGAAGGAAATCGTGTGTTACCGTGAATTCTGTTCGGTACGTCACCATGATCCAAGAGTGTTTGCGTCAACTATTGAATATTTTAATGCAGGAAATGTCTGGTTTCAGCAGGATTGAACCAAAGACCACACAACTCGATATTTAATGGCTATTCTGATGGAGATGTTCCTCGGCCAACTGACCTCTATAAGAGGCGACTTTTCGTGGCCCTGCGCTCGCCAGATTTAATGCCCTTTAACTATTTCTTGTGGAGGTATCTAAAGAATAAAGTGTTTAAACATCGTCCCAGAACCTTACAAACCCTGGAAGATATAATCCGCTTGAAAATAACACTTATATGAAAAGATATACATAATGAAGCTATGCAAAATCCTAGAATTCGCCTGCAGCAGTATATTAACAACAACGACCACCACTTGCAAGACATTATCATTAAAACTAGATGATTTAACATTTCCTTTACTGCAGTTGAAGAAATTAAAAACTTTAATATGTCTACTAGTTTTTTTTAATTCATCTTCAAAACTAGGGAAGTTGCTTTGCCTCGCCCTGTGTATAACTATCTTGTACATAACATAACAAGATAGTTTTGCACAATGAAATGTAAATCATAAGGTCCTCATTATCTACTTCAGCTTCAGAAGATCATTTATTGTTCGTATAATGTAACAAGATATAGGTTAGCGGAAGATAAGACGTTCAATTCAGCTTTGAATTCTATTACACATGCTCTTAACAAGAGACCCTTAATTACCCATAGTTTAACTTAATAGAATTCTCACTGAATGAGACACCCCCTTTAACACAGCAGAAAATCAATGCAAAACTAGGAATCTTCATTATTCAACAATTTTTACCAGAGAAAAATATTGCAATGAAAAGTTGAATTGGAGCGTATAGTTCCTGTAACATAACAGTTGAATGAACTAGTGTTTAGTTAATTAAACTGCGCAATTAAACTAGAACTGCAAAAACAAATTAATTTGCACCACAGTGCAAACTCTAACTGCAAATTAGAAACTCAGAAGTGTAATAATTTATTCTGTAATAATATTAAATACCACTCTACTCAAATGTCATTTCAGTGTACGTTTAATAGCAGAATAATGTCTGAATGGCATTAAAACAATAATAAACATTTTTAGCAGGCATATTTTTCGAATCATCAAATCTCTCTTCGTTATCTACAACCATAAAAAACATATTTATTTATAGTTATATTTGAGTCACCATTGACCGTTGACACAAACTTACTTCCATAGTAAATTAGTAATATTCTAATAAAATTTGATTTTTGTTTGTCACTGTCATCGGAGTGTTGCAGAAAATAACTGTCCTACTTGTAGGGTAATTAGTAAAATCAATACTAATTTCATGTATATTTGGTTGTCTAGCAACAGGCAAAATTAACTATAAAAAGTTGCAAATAAATAGATCTGAATTGTCAAGTGGTCTACAGTTTACAAGTACTTTAAAATTATTAGAAGTTAATTGCTGCTGGTAATGCTAGTGATGCGAAAAATATAATGAAAGACTCGGAATGTAAGTACTTATTCTGCTAACTCCATCACAGCTCCTCCTTGAAGATTATAATGTACTTACATTCCTTTCAGCTTAAATAACTATTAAAGCTACAAGGAATGTAAATATACCTACTATTTTATTTTTTATTCGAGAAACTGAATTGAGGCGGAGCTTCATTAGAAATGTATTAAAATATGCATCGAATAATGTTAAAGTGAAAAATGTTGGGCATTTGATAGCTCAAATTTATTTATTTGGTACATTTCATTGGTGACTTTTCCCGTTTCTAGACAACCAAATGTATATGAAATTAGTATGATTTTCATAATTACTCTCCTAGTAGGACTGTTATTTTCTATAACACTCCATAACAATGGTACCAGGGCCGGACAGGCAACTTGTTGGCCCACCTAAATATCTTATAACCATCCCACTAATATAATGTATCAATGGCCTGAACAAATGTTCAGTAATTACTAACTACTAATACAATGTATTATGCCTTATAATTGTCCCACAATGGGATATATTTGGGACAAAATCGTTTTTCTTTCCCTTAGTATCTCTCATATTATTTTTTACTTTTTTTACCCGAGATATATTGGTCATATATGGACCACATAGTGAACATATACTGGCCATATAGTGAACGTGTGGTATATTGGTAATATATGGGAAATTCCATATATCTACCAATATTCCATTTTTTAAAAGAGTTAGATTATCAGATACTTGTTTATGTACTTACATTGATTTTCTTCTATTGAATGTTTTAATTCACTAAGAAAAATCATTTGGAGAAATTAAGGCTAAAACTACAGTATAAAGCGCATAACATTACTTATATAGACTTTATACTGTGCTAAAACATACAGAGTGCTTCGATTATGTTCGCCTTGCGTTAAATGATTAACGAAATATTGTGCATTCAATTTTTTCACATATATGGAACAGATTTTTCTCCTGAAGTTTTTCTTTTCCATTGAATATCTACCGAATATAACAATCTTTTTAATATATTCTAATGAAATAATATGTTATCAGTCACTTACGATTTATGTTGCTATGAGAGTAAGTTTTGTTTCTTATATATTAAGAAAATGTGACTCACAATTCATGGATTTATAGTCATGTATTCGGTATTCTATTTATATTGTGAAATATTATTATTTGGATTTAGGAGAGGGCTATAGGGGCTATTGTCCAGGACGGCAAAATCTAGGGGCGTCTATTTTTTTAAAATACCATATAGAAACAAATAAGAACAATAATTTCAAATTATTTGTAGAGCTGATTTCTAATTTATTCAAAACCACTGTTGATGAAAATTAGGGTAGAGCTAATCAATTTGTGATATTAAAAAACCTAAGGGGATAAATCGTAAAGTAAATGTAAATCTATGTACCACTGTTAAAAATGATAAATATCATAAATTTTCTTTTAAATAAAAACAGAACATATATTTATATTTGTTTATAACATTATTATAATAATTTAATTGTAAAATTACACTAAGAATAAAAAATTGCCTCACATGTAACAATATATAATGCTGTGCCTAAAGCAACAATCGTGCTATACATTTGGTACTATCATTAACTCTACAATGGCAATTCAGGCAATTTCTGCACCCCTCAAACGTAGATTAAAACGTAAATTGATGACAGAAATTACCTCTAATTCGTATTAGCATTTCTCTCAACTACAAGCCGGTAAGAGACGCTCAATCTTGAGAATAATTTCAGGTTAATGAACACTGCACGATGTCGACTTACTTAAGTTTGTGTTTGACTTGAAAAGAAAACTTTTCACAAGCTTTTCAGTGAGTAAATATCATTTGGTTGTTGAGTTTTATTTTTCACTGATGAAAATTAGTCTTATAATATTTGAAATTAATGTAATTGTAACAAGGAAATATTTTATAAACAAATTCTGTTTTAGGGAACAAATTCCCACTGAGTTAATTTTTGACGTAAAAATGGCTCCTTTGTATCCGGAAGTGTTGATTGAAAAATATGTTTCTCAATCAATGCCAGAAGGCGAACACTCTAAGTTGTATAATGTATAAATACATATATTACCAATATCTGTGACAAAGCAGATCTGTCATACATAGCAAATAGATAATAAGCCATATGCATGTAATTATGATATTCATCAGCTCTATAGCACAACATTTCTAAATGGAGGTATATCAAATACTTGTTTCGTGACAAGTTTTACTTTACTCTCCAAGGAACAAGGAACCTACAGTTTTTAGTGAATTTCGAACTATTCGGACACCGGAATTTTTATCAGATAAAGGTTGACAAAGGTAAAATTCAAACTTCACTCAATGAGCTGAACCCTCAATTTTTAAAATTTTATTTTTCAAAGATACAAATACAAGTTTCAATATAATTTTTTTTTCATAATTCAAATTAGCTCGTGGACAATACTACATGTATTCCTACATGTTATTTAATACAGATGATTTCATTTTAATAACATAACTCAGTGAAATTTACAAAAAAAAGGATTAAATATTTTCGTCTGATGTTTTTGTGACAGCTGTCAATTCTTGCTTATGAAAATAGAGTAATGGCCTACAGAATCAAAAGTCTTGAGTTCGATTCGTCTTAGGTACCCACTTGATTTCTTGATAAATTCTGTTGATAGTTTATTTGTTAATAATTTTTTTTTGTAATTTATTTATTTTAATTATTTCTCATTAGGTAAATATTTTTTTACAAAACATAGTAATCATTTTGTAGGTATTAACATAAAAAACTAGAAAGGATATAAAAAAGTCCTAAATCGAAATCAAACTGAGAACCTTTGACTCTGTAGGCCGTTACTCTAATCTCATAATCACGAATTGACAAATATCATTTTGCGCATGTAAAAAAAACATCAAGCGAA
Organism: Stenolophus ochropezus; assembly: GCA_035578165.1. NCBI lineage: Eukaryota > Metazoa > Arthropoda > Insecta > Coleoptera > Carabidae > Stenolophus > Stenolophus ochropezus. Next base: position 45,625,563 of record JAQOWZ010000002.1, on the reverse strand, counting down.
AAAATTCAATTCTTTTTTATAAATTTTACTGAATTGTGTTGTTAAAATGCAGTAATCTGTATTAAATAACTTGTGAGAATACCTGTAGCAATGTCCTGTACAATATCGTGACTTAATTCTAAGCCGGAAAGTTTAATAAACTCTACGAATGAGAATGTAACAACCGAATTCTCCCTGTTGACAACGAAAAACAATACTTTTTTTAATTTTGACATATAAAGAGCCAGGAAATAAAAAAAATATTTTTTTTAAATAATCGGTTAAATGTCAAAATTAGAAGAAACATTTAAAATTAAATGAATTTTATCAAAATTTGAAAAAATCTTGTATGAAACATGTTAGAAAATGGAATTTTGTGTAATTTTATGAGGTCCCGCTTCGCTCTTTCCGCAAATATCCCACCATTACACAAAATAAAGTATTTTTTAACTGGTTACATAAATAACGATTTAAATGAAATTATATATTTGTTAATATTCTTCTATTCTATTCTGCGGGAAAAGTCCGTTATGAAATTATCATTATTTATAATACAACATTCCTAGAGGGAACATAATTCGTAACAAGTTTTACTTTACTCTACAAGGGACCTACAGTTTGTAATGAATTATTCTCACACTCCGTTTAATTCGAGTACGAACCAAATGTGTCACCATTGTCTATGATATTATTATTAAAGGATTATTAGATAATAAAATCATATACTCCATTTAACTAGGTAGTGGAAGAAACTTAAATTGAATATAACTAATTTAATTTGAAAGTTGTTTCATTTCTATTTCCAGCAACAAACAAATAAACATTGACACCCTATTTAACTGGAAGTTTATGAACTTCTAGGTGAATAGTAAAAACTTTGCGTTGTATTGAATAGCATGCGAGGCATTGTAAGCAAGGTGCGGCTAGAAGACAATGGCCAGTTTATTATGAATTATGACGAACTAAGGCAGATTTGACAGCGTTTCAATTATCCGTGAAATATTGTGTGCAGGATTATAAAGCGAAAGAAAGCCATGAGTAATGCACAGTAATTATTTTTATTCAAACTCAAGTATGCACTTTTCTACTAATGATTTTTCCTCTAGGCTAAAAAGCTCCTCTTTAAATAAAAAAAAACTTTTCATTATTTTCTTTATTTCTCCACAGAATATTTACTTTAAAAAATCAGATTTATCGCTGACTGTAAACAATTAGAAATTAGAAATTAATTGCAATTAATATAAATGTATTATCACTTATAAATTGAATATAGAGTCTATACAACAAAATGGAATATATTTTTTCATACAGGATTAAAATTGGATTAACGCAACATGTAGACCAGTTTTTGCGTGAAAATGACACTCAAAAAATTAATTTAAACGCACTAAATAGTTTCGCGGTCAAAATACAATAGTACATATATTGTGTATAGAGTGCAGTAAAATTTTTGAGGCATGAGACGTAATCTTTTTAATAGGTACAATACACAGTTTTTAAACGATTATTCATTACTGTAGTTATTCACATGTTTTTGTCACAGATTCAATAATGAAGTTATTTTATGTATTTTTAACCTTATAAATTAAACTATAAATATCTGAAATATTTTAGGATCAGTTCCATATATGGGAATTTTGTGTTACAGCTAATGAAATATGATCCACAAAGCATGTTTGTGTTTATAGTCCTGTGGCAACATTCCCTTCAGTAGATCAAATAATTTTTTGTGAAGTATTTATTTTATTTAAAATTTATGTTATACCTATAGGTCTTACAGTTCCATATTTTTTAGTTAAAATTGTTTAATGAAAAACATCAAGTTAAATTAAAAGTTCATGTTTGTAATCTTCTAATTCCAATAAAATGTTCTTTATCTTCGGAATTCAAGAATTAAACATAAAATTAAAATATCATATGTATTGCTATATTTTTCACTTAACATTACCAACAGTACCTGTATCAAAAAACTACAATCTTCATGCTACGTTTTTGTAACACTATTAAAGCCAATTTAAGGGGATAGATCAGCAAAAGTATCGTTAGTCTAATATCTTATTTTTGGTACATTTTAGTGAAAAATGTTATTAAAAAATATTTATTTCTACGACTAAATTAAATAGCCATTATTATACTACTTGTAGGTTAAGTGTCACATTATGCAAGGCCGGGTATAAAGTACGCAATCGCACAGTTAGGGAAATTATTACAATTAATTTAAATCTTTACGACTATTGAAGAAATAAATAAGAAGTATTGTTCTTTTGAGTTGTAAATAGTTTCAATAGTTTTGAGGTTGATAGTTTAAGTTTTAGGAACAGTAAAATAGTAGTCGTAGAAAAAGTATAGTACATAATTTAAGTTGTAAAGCAATTACGCACTTGTGGAATTACAAACTTGTCGCTTTGCGGCTCTTGTATAACTTTGTAATAATAATGTAATGTAATATACTATTAAAATACTTAATATTCTCAACATCGAACTTCTTTTCAAATATTGATTTTTCAATAAAAATCAAAATTTAAATTATATTTCATTCAAAAATCAAAATTATTTTGAAAACATTTTTCTAATAAAATTTTTCTCTAACATGTACCAAAAAGAGACATTAGAAAAGTACAAACGACACTTTTGCTGTTTAATATTAGCGAGAAATTAAAATCAAATTAAATTATTAAATAAAATTAAACAATATCAATAAGAAATATAAAACTACAAACACCAAATTTCATCAGGGTTGAGAAAACCCAGGTTTTTCACAAAAAACCCAACCCACCTAGGTTTTTTTTAAGAAATGTCCATATACATATATGAATTATATATGTTTATTTTGAATTATTTTAGATATTAATATATGATATTAATTTCTGGAAATTATTTAATTAAATTGACGCGAAATACGTGTATTAATAAGGTAATATATATTTTTCAGTTTTCTTTTACGACGTATATCGACTGATTCGTATAGTCTTGTTGGCCAGTGTTAGTTTGCATGTTATGTTAAATGTGTCTTATAATTATAGTCTATTTATATTTGTTTTTAAAAATATGAGCTTTTTAAGGTTTTTTTTCGAGTGGGATTTTTTGGGGTTTTTTTTAAAACCCGGGCGGATTTGTTTGTGTCGGTGAAAATTACAACAACACTGAATTACATCTATTTCCTGAAATTCCCAAATCTCGGCCTACATACATATTTTATTTAAAATATTTTTATTGTCAATTTGTAAGTAAGCCAAACATGATAATAACATAATTAGTATTTATTATCTAAAAAAGTTAAGTCATGAAGAGCTACGGTTTCAATTCAACAACTCTGAACACTGAAAAGAAAGAAAAAGAAAAGAAAGCAGCCAGGTAGCGGTGTAATTGCAAAGCGGATTACATACATGCCGCTCTGTCAGAATCATAATTTGCTCGCATTCTAAGACGGAGCTTGAGCCACAGGTTAAATTGTGCTTGAAACTTTTAGGGCACTTTGCCAACAGGACTCGCACTCCAACACAGAAACACACGTTTCACCAGGCATAGCCGCCATCTTTAATAAAATTATTCCCTTGCAATTTGTCAGTTGCCTCAGAAATGCTATAACATTTTACGACTTACGTTAAATTGTACATTCGAGTTTTTTAGTGTATCATTCATAAAATTCGATTTTGCCACCAATGTAAGTATTTCTTAACATTGCAAAAAGTTGTACCTAATATGTAATAGGGAAGCCAAAGCCATAACTTTCGGATATGCTAAAAAGTACATTACACGATGCTTACTAAATTTAAATTTTTTAAATATTATCCAGTTGACATGTCAATAATAGGTAATGCATTCGTTACTAAATAAGTTTTTTCAATGCTTGTTACAATGTTTTTAATAATGTCAATTACATTTAAAAAATACGTCTAATTTGTATAATTTTCCTGTTATAGAAATTAGTATGTACTTATTGTTGTTGTGGAAAAATAAATAAATAAAAATGCGAAATTGTAAACACCTTTTATTTTGGAAATTATTTTAGATACCGAAAAATTATTTAAATGAAATTTTTAGTACTTTTAATAAGTTAACTAAATCTGTACAAAATTGATAAAAAACAACTTTTCGTAGATATTTCCATATTCGTACTTTTTTTAATGGGATTTTTTAATGTATATTATTGCACTAATTAATATAAAATAATTTTTGCTTTAAAAAAGTGTAAGGGTTCTTATCTTCTAAACTTGATAGTTTTTGAGATATTAATAAAAATATTTAAATGTTTCTTCTCATAATAAAGCGTGCGTTAAAAACAAAATTACTATAAAAAATAATGTACAAAATAAACAATTATTTAATTGTCATACGAGTAGCAGCCTAAAGATAAAACCAAAATAATATTTATATGTATGCAATACTTTTTTTTAGTGCAAATACAATACAAAATAACTCAACGGTCAACCAATTTTATTTTCAACGCACACTTTATTTTGTGACCAAACATTTAAATATTTTCATTATTATCTCAAAATGAGAGCTTTCAGTGAACGCTAGTATTCCAGACTCAAAGCTTTTTTTACACTCCCCATGTATTTGACGTTTAAATGTCAGAAATTTGTTGACAGTACAAATTAACCTATTTTGAAGAGTCTTATTGATATATTAAAAATGAACAAATGAAAACTTGACTAGTAATAAACAGTTCAAAAATGTATTGGCTCTCACGTCTGAAATTACACAATACGTGTGTTCACAATAGAAAAAAAAAACTTTTCTCATAAATACTGTTACACACTGTTAACTGCAAAATATTAAATTATTTTGGGACTGGAACAATACTACTATCTACAATAGTTTTGCGTGAAAGCTCCCACTTATCAAGTTTAGAGGGTAAGAACCCTAAATATTTTTGAAGCAAAGTTTCCATTTAAAATAAGTACAAATATGGCAATATTTACGAATATTCAACTTGTTTTTTTTTCCAAATTTATATATTATAAATATAGTTATAAAAGAACTGAAAACTTAATTTAAACAATTTTTCAGTATCTATAATAAAATCTGAGAAAAAAATTGTTTCTAATTTCGCATTCCACCCTGTATTTCTTCCTGCTAATAAAGCCAAGCACACCCAGTAAAGCAGGAATGGGTAATGTACTGAAAATCGGGAATAGAGATTTAGAAAAATAAACAGTTTTATTTTTATAATAGTGTCAAAATTTTATTGTAAATAATTCAATGTGTAGACTAAGTTTTGTTTGTTTAATAATATATTTAATCAGAGTAAAAATATGTATTATTTCCAATAAATTATGTATGTACTACATAAAAGAAATTCTAAATAAATTTTTTCTATGTATGAAAATGAGTATCCGTAAATATATTTTCATCTTAAAAAACTATAATTTTATTTTGGGGAATCCATTAAAAATTTGTTGTATATTTTACAATAATGAAATTTATATTTGCGTTAATTTAATTTACAATATATCCTTCCCTAAAATATTACTTGATATTTACTGTATACTGTTAGAATTATTAATTCATATTATTAGAAAAATATTTTTTAAACTTATATTAAAAAACTTTTACGTTGTTAATGTTATATTCTTATATTTTTAAGAAGAAAGTTATTATTATATTTATTATTAATTAATATGTGAGGTACGATTTTATTCTTTAGTTGTTTATTAATTATTTATAGGTATATTTGATAAGTATGTTATTGTACTTGTATATGAAATAAATTATAAGAAGTTTAGAAAACTGAAGTCTTGGAAAGAAAAGAATACAAACCATATATCAACAAGATTATTAAACATGAAACAACATATTTGGCACTACACAACACCTCACTAAACTACGAGGACAACAACAACAGTCACAACATATTAACAAGAATATCACAGAACTATAATTCAGTCATTCCAAGCGTCTCGCGTCTCCTCGAAACAAGAAAAACGTGAACAAATGACGGCGCCTAGATGCGAAACGGCGTATCGCGAATTCGAGAGCGCTGTGCCGCCGCGACGCTCAGATGTTCCGTGGTGGGGTGCGGCCGGGTGGGGGAAGAGGCGTGGCTAGCCCTTCATTTGTTTGTGGCAGATAAATGCTCATATGTTTGCTGATTTCCAATCCTCCATCCTTCCAGGTTATTTACATTAAATATTCAGCAATATGCAAATGCTAAAATAATAAAATTATAACCAGAAACTCAAATTATAGTTTGCAAAAAAATTTAATTAAAAATTTATCGGATTCATGGTCTAGCGGTTCTAATAACTTGAGTTCAAGTCATGTTGACTCAAAGTCTTTTAATATATATATAATATAATTTAATAATTTATTTATTAACTTAGTGTAGCTAAGTTTGCACCAATAAGAGGACAATATAAAAGTATAAATACAAATTTAATCATTAAATATTAAACTTAATCACCAAATATAATTAAAAGGAAAATAACATACACAGAACATACTTCATAGGTAATTTTGAATTAATAAGTTGTGCAGGTGTCGACCTAAATAAATCAATATCAATTATATTATTTGCCTCGCTGCAAATGAAAAAAAAAATGAAGATTTTAATACAATATTACACTTAGTTCTCGAACATTTAATAATTATTTATGTATTAAGGGAATAATCAAAAGATTATAGCACGTGGGAATGTTTAAAGCTAGAAGCAGAGCGGAGAGCTTTAAATATCTTAAGGACTATAATCTTGGTTATCCCCATGGTACAAACAACGTTTTACTTAATTTTGGTACCTGAAATGAAAAAAATCTAGAGATATAAATTCCGTGCTATAGTTTCTTGATAGATAGTTGGTATTGTATGTTGTTTGTTCATAAAAAAAATAATATAATCGAAGTTTCATTGTCACTGTCAAATACATATGGAACGTCACGTACTGATTATTCTAACTAAAGGCATGGGTGCCCATAAGGGGGGGCAAGATGGGGCACTTGCCCTCCCCTGGCTTTTCGCAAATTTTAAAAAGACGTCACATTACTTAATTATTTCGCCATCTTTATGTTATATAAGAAATTTATTAATGTTTGTTGTACTTTAGGGCGTAGGTCTTTTATGTGTGAAATATATTATTCCGTTAGTATTTGTGGTTATTTTAAGTGTCCTTAGAAAGTAGAGATGTCTGAGACAATTAACTACAATAAACTTCATTTTATCGAATAATTTTACGAGGAATTTTGGAAAGGTGAATGGAATTTGAAAATTGCCTTACAAACCAATCAAAAAATAAGTAAGAATGTTTACTTTATGTCTGCTTATTTTTTTAACAATTCTATTTGTTTACTAGTAAACATATGTTTGCAGTTTACCTCTATAATATTTAAGTTTTCCTTAAATGGACCATATCACATCGGAATAGAATGTCAAATGAAATATTCAACATTGCTATCTAAATTTCGATTAGCATTTTTTGTTGTTTTTTTTTATTTTGCCCCCTCTTGAAAAATATTTTATGGGCGCCCATGACTAAAGGTGAACTAAATATTAATGTAATTTGAGGCTACACGGATCAAGTTGGTTTAAAAAAAAGATTTATATGAAAAGAAATTTGAAAAATTCTATGATTACTAAATACTTTTTTAATCAAATTTTTTGTATTGTTTGGCATTTATGCATTAACCACAACTTTAATTTGTTTAAGTAACTATTGCTTAGCAACTTTATACGCCCTCGGGCGATAAAAGCCTAATTTCGCCTGCATTTCAGTGCGTATAAATAAGTTTATGATTCTAAAATGAAATAAAAGTAATTATATATATATATATATATATATATATATATATATATATATATATATATATATATATATATAAAGAATACTTTCAATTTGCAAAACATATTTATAGTAATTGGACACCAGATGACTCGAGTTCTGACTTGACAAAATAAAAGTATGAAGTTACAAGTGTATTTACATTAAAGTCTTTGTCAATTCTCAACGAAAAACCAAGCATTTTAAATGCAGATTGAACCACTTAAGATATCTGAGGTGCAAATGTAAGCGCTGGATTAAAGTAAATACCTTGGTCTTTAATTTTATTAGTGCGGTGTAAGACGATATTGTTAATTGTAAAATTGTAATGAATTTCTACTTCTTTTAAAAGTCATCTCTTTACATTCGCTGATATTAACTTTTAAGTCGTGAGTATTGTACCATATAATTAGTGTCCAACCGAAGTTTCAGTTTCGTTTCTGGTTTCGACTAGTTTTGGCCAAAATTTGACCGAAACTAGTGTTCGTGTCGTGTCTGGCACTTTTGTATTTGTTTTGAACAGTTTCATTCGCCTATTTTTTGTTTGTTTGTTAGTTAATAGTTTTGTTTTATACGATATTTTATTTTTCTTCCTTTCCAAGAATTAATTATTATTTTATTATTCTGAGGCTGCAAGATGAGGAAAAATCTTATTAATTCAATTTGTAGAATTAAGACATATATTATGAAAGAATCTGTTAGTAAAAAATACTTCTTGAAAAGACTACCTGTTTGACTGAGATTATTTTTAATAGATATCTAAAGTAAAATTAGTATCTCTACAAAAATAAAGTGATCTTCTAATAAATTAAAGTATTTTATTTTATTTAATTATCGAATAATACGTTCATAGATAAGATAAAAGATTTCCGTGTTTAATAAAAACTAGAAGAAGAACCGAATAGTCGGTTACGATTTCAGTTTCGGCTGAAAATCGTGTTTCGGTCCGCTTCTACAAATAATTATTTTCTCTACTTCATTTTGTAATTTGTTGCAATCCTTATTTTGTTTATATGTGAAATACACTCATTATCAGGTCATCAGGGAAAAACAAGTCATCAGACTGTAATCAAATCCTAAGGTCATTTATGAATATAATAAACTGAAAAGGGCCTAGAACTGGTCCTAGGGGTACCCCAGACGTAGGAGTTATAAGATAAGAACAGTGGCTATGATATTTCACGTATTAAGTTCTATTTACAATATGATTTGAACAGCGATTTAATAGCTAATTACATAAATCACTTAAAAAAATACTGCACTCGGCCTAACGGCCTTTTGAGCTAAATATTTCTCACATGATTTATTTGTAATGTAATACACATGTACCATACAATATTTTATCCAACCCCTTCTAATCATTGGTTTAAAATAGGTTAAAGTTTTTTTCATAGTTCAGATTACAAAAGTATATATAATAAAAACAGTGTATAGAAGGTTTGATAACGTATGATACGAACCAACAATCACTAAAATATAATGTTTAGCACTCTAAGTTATTTATCTAAAAAACCCAAAGTTATAGCGTTATACCTAATAGCATGATGTTGGATATATATATATATATATATATATATATATATATATATATATATATATATATATATATATACAGGGTGAATACTGAAAACCTTGACATAGGGAAATAACATGGGAAAACAGTTTTTTGCTGTTTCCATCTGTCCCGCTAAATAAAATCGGGTGTATATGGTATCGTTAGTTAGATTACTTAATTTTGCATCTAATAAAACCAAATGTTGTGTAATATGGCCTTTGCTAACTGAATATTTGATAAAATAAATTGTATTTTGAAGGTTATCCTTCATATTTCTGAATAAGAAACGTCAAAAACAAAGTGCTCCATAGCCGAGTGGATACGAGGGCTGTTTCATAACATAAATAATTTACAAGACCTGGTTCGAGACCACCTCGGCCCTATTTTTTTTTTAATTAAATTATACTTAAAATATCATGTTTCAAAACATGAAATACAAAATTATACACCAAAAACTAAATTCGAATTAATTGTTAAGTTTGACAGACAGCAAATAATAATTCTATTAAATATTTGGATTTTTTTATTTATAAAAATATGAATATTGCTATTTTATTAAAATAGTCTGATATAATAAAGATATTTTAAGCATAATTTAATTAAAAAAAAATAGGGCCGAGGTGGTCTCGAACCAGGTCTTGTAGATTATTTATGTTATGAAACAGCCCTCGTATCCACTCGGCTATGGAGTATTTTGTTTTTGACGTTTCTTATTCGAAAATATGAAGCATAACCTTCAAAATACAATTTATTTTATCAAATATTTCAGTTAGAAAAGGCCATATTACACAACATTTGGTTTTATTAGATGCAAAATTAAATAATCTAACTAACGATACCATATACACCCGATTTTATTTAGCGGGACAGATGGAAACAGCAAAAAACTGTTTTCCCATGTTATTTCCCTATGTCAAGGTTTTCAGTATTCACCCTGTATATATATATATATATATATATATATATATATATATATATATATATATTATTAGATATTTACAATTGCTAATAAGTCGTATATTAATTAATATAAAATATAAAAAACTTTGCACCGTAACTTCTTTTAAAAAGAAAGTTCTTTTTCTTAACACACCCTATTAAAACTAGTTTTACAGACTAACCATTTATTTAAGATTAATCTAAAACTAATTATAGTCTCTAAAGTAATCCCAAACCCAATAGTAATTCCTAGTTTTCTCTTGTTTCCTACATTACACTATAGTACAGCACTTAGTGCACTTTTATACACATTTCTCACTATTTATTTTGCTACACTAACTCAAAAGGTTTTGAGGCTTTAATGTTCTTTTTTAAGTCATTGTTATTTAGAAGTTGGATTGCTTCGACATTAGAGTAATATGTAATGGTGAAGTCTTACTTCATATTTAGTTGCAGAGCTTTTAATCACCTTATTAATACTGTCAACTTTGAGGTCTTAACAGATATCGCAATTCGGACAAACCATGGCGCGTTCATTGCGTTACACAAGACTAATTTGAAATTTCTGTGTTTTCTTTCTAGGACTTTGTTCGGTACAACTCCAAAGATACGTGCCATATGACCATATAAGCTTTAGTACCTAATTATACATTCGAATTTTATTAGATACCTACAGTTATTTGCAATCTTCTTTCCAAGTAACAAATGGAATGGGCTCTTCCCGCATTTTCAAATGTAACATATTTTGATTATGTTTTCAATAATTTGCTACAAAACAATGTTAAAAACTTAAAAAACATATAGATTACTTACAATAAATTATAAAGTTTAACTGTTATTTAGCAATGACCTATTAGTGCCTCTATAGAAATGGACATATAATATGAGAGAGACAAACATATAACTTGGCGTAGAAAATTTGATGGTTGGAAACACAAAAAACATTTTGTTTTCGTTGTCAACAGGGTTATTTTTACATATAATTATACTTTTTTTATTATTCGTGTATTTTACATATTTCAACAAAATAGTTCTCATTTTCTTGTTTTGTATCACAAAGGCATTACTGCAGTAGAACGTCTAAGTTCTTGTTTTTTCTTTTTTACATGTTCAATCTGTTTTAGATTTGTGTCCAGTATAATTCCAAGGTATTTAGCAGTATTTGCATATCAAATAATATTGCTAGTGATTGTAATTTGATATCGATTTGTACTTTTTTTTATTAGTTAAATTAATGTGAACGCATTTTTGTTCGTTTTATTTAATTGTGCGGTGACATGTACTGTGTATGTAAATATATTGCAAACATAGTTAGTGCTTTAAAGCAATAGAAGGTACTGCTGGTCATTAATGAACAGAAGCATAAAAAAATAATCGTTTTAGACAATAAAAAAATTAATGGGTTGTCCAATTATTACTTTTAATTCTTGTTTAAATTTAATGCAATTTACTCATTAAAAAAATCTCAGTTTTTTGTCCAACATGAGATTTGATTGCAATTTTTTTCTCTTTACTTCCTGTTGTATAAACAGCTGTATAATCTGCAAAAGTCGCTATTACATTATCAGGTACTGGTAAATTACAAGTTTGTAATAAATAAATATAGACCATAGAACACTGCCTTGTGGAACTTTTATTTCTTTTAGATTTGAATAAGCATCTTCTTTTTAATTATTAATGTATATACATAGTTTATAATTTAAACCTATGTACCAAACTTTATCGAATGGCCCGACAGACTTCTCTATTTTCTAATGCTTTTTCCGAGCTGTTTCTACTTTGTTAGTTATTTTGTCCACTTGATCTATTGTTGAATGTTTATTACGAAATAATTTTGATGATTAACTGCTGAATTTACCATTTTTCTCTTGATTAATGATCAACATAGATTAACATTTGTTCTATTTCTGTTTTATGTTTTTGACAATACATATAATTTTATGAGTGTGAATTAAACGTTCTGTCATTTTTTATTGACATATGACGTGTAATTAGTTTTTTTATATCTGAAAATAAATAAAAATACCAAAGAAGTACAAATAATGGAGAAATTACATCGATTCATACAGATTTGCGAAAATTAAAATATTTTGTATTAATCTTAACAGCCAAGATCTTGTACACATAAATACGTATGTCAAAACGTTAAACCAAGGATCATATCAGATGATCAGATTAGATTTTACCGGGCAACGGTGGCTTAGTTGGTTAGCGCATTTCGACTAGCTGGGAGGAATGTAAAATCTGGGGTTCAAATCCAATCTCTGACCAAAAATAAATACCGCTGTATCCGAGTAGTTCGGAACCCACTATAAGCTGTAGGTCCCCTATCCTGTAATTGGACTTCGGTCTGATGGACAGGTAAATTAAATAAATTAAATAAATAAAGCTTGATTATTGGAATACGGTGGATCAATTGATCGATTTTGATTACTTGATTAATTTTATCAGTGGATCAAGCCTAATGATTAAGGAATGATGAATTCGGCCTTTAGAAATATATTTATACTAATGGTATATCTTTGCTTTCTTCATTATCAATTTCGTCATTTATGTTATTATTGTTATTATTATTATTATTATTATTATTATTTTGTGTTTATTAACTTTCTGCTTGTTATCCCTTGCCTATTAAAAAAGTAAAAATCACAATTTTTTAGAAGGATTATAATTTTTAAAATAATAATGAAGCGTATATGGCACCCAGCAACGGGTAATAAGCCGTGATTGATAATTTTCAATTGAAAATTCCGGCAATTCGCAAATGGAAAAATAATACATTTATGCTAAGCAGAAATCAAAATTACAGTTCAGTAAATTCCAATTAAAAATTTGGAATTGCAGTACACACACCAAAATTAATTTTCCCTATTTTATTTGAGATTTGTATTAATTAAAAACAAAATTAACAGCATTCAAATATGTAGCATTAATTCCACTTCGTATAGTTAAACATTGGATGGTGTTCAACAAATATTCAATATTGTATTTTCTACTGTTCATATATAATGATGATTTATACAAAACCTTATTTTATTGCAATATTACAACATTTAAAACAGGTACTATATAAACATTAATGCACTATTTTTTATATTGAAAAATAAATGGACAATTGAATAAAAATCGGCAAACATTTTCTGCATTCATGAATTTATATTCTCTTTATAGACAGTGATCTAAAATATTCGCTAGGATTATAGAGCGACGACTAAGAATAGAACTAGAGGAGTCGCTAGAAGAAGTCAGTTTGGATTTAGACCTAATAGAGAAGTAAACGGGGACTCTGGAAGATTTGATGAAGAAAAAAAAGAGATCAACTGGCGGCAAAGAATTTAATAGCATCAAGCACTCATTCCTAGAAAGTAGAGAAATACCCAAAGATACAAGAGTACAAATATTCAAGAAAGTAATAAACAAATAGGAAATGCAACTGAAATGAGATTTTTTATAAAGAATTGAGGGAAAAACCAAAATGGACAAAATCAGAAATACTGAATACAGACAAATCCTAAAAGTAAAATCAATAGATGAAGAAATAAAGGGACAGTTAAGGTGGCGTGAACATGTAAAAAAAATGGGAGAGGAAATAATAACAAGACAGGTGTAAGAAACAAAAACAAGAGAAAAGAAAGCAAGAGGACCCCCGAGAAGAACATGGCTAGAATAAGTGAAAGATGTAATGGAAAGAGATATAAAATGGGAAGCTAAAATAGAGCAACACAAGACAGAGAACAGTGGAAAGAGGTACGGAGAAGACCAACAAGTCAGGAGATTGTCTTACATCTGTGATGGTAGATTGGTTCTGCATTAAGTAAAGTGAGATCCGAAGTACTTTTGAAAAATAAGAATTTATTTAAAACTGGTAACACGAGGATATTAATTTATTTTCCCGAAATTCTGCTGTAATATCGGTTTAAAATTAATAATAATAGAACTTAATAATTTCACTTACATACATACATACAAATAATACCATAATAAAAATAAAGGAACATAGCAACATACATAGGTAACTTAGATTAAAAAAATCTAGTAAAACATGCTTAATGTGAATGAGTCTCATTTTAATTTAATTATCTCTCATTCGATGAGAGATATTAAAAGAGATGTATTTTTTAAATATTTAGTCTAAGTTTTCAATAACGCGAAAAATATAATAAGTAACACGCAATAAATTTTGACATCCTCAAATGTTACTAGAACTTCTGTGTACGCCTCAGCCTATGACAACTTCGAAAAAAAGACTTACTCGTAGATTCCTTATAACTTAAACAATTATTTGAAACGATAAGTTCTCTTGTATTATTCATTATCTATTACGAATTAGTATAAAGTAAATATGTTTGCACTTCATACATATCTCGTTCTAACATATTTTCACGATTTCTATTTATTTTAAATTTAAAGCACGTGTTTCTTTTTTATATTAAATTTACCTTGTCAACCACAGATTTCTTTAACATTTTGTGACAAATAAAATTTTTTCTTTTCCAAAACATATTTTTATATGAAATATTCCAAGAAAAGTTAATTGACGCTAAGACGATAATACTTTTAATATCTTTGTGATATGTAATTAATGACTTTGGAGAAACTCACAATTAATGACTAACTATTAAATTGTAAAACTGAAACCATTTATCAAACATTATTAAAACATTGTGCTTACCACGCACTACTAAAATTTTGATTTGTAAGAGTAAGAAAAATAAGTTACAGTCTAGTAAAGTCCTAAGGAGCAAACGAACCGCACAATTTTAAATAAATTTTTATTGTTTTATTAATTATGTTCCATTAAGTGATTCTCTTAATCACAAGTTAAATTGTGACACAATGTTCCTGGATAAACAGGGCCACACTTTTTTCGTGACAAGTTTCACTTGCATCATAGTAGTGTAGGTTGTCAGCCCACAATCTTTTTGCAAGGGAACTCAAATATCAAACTGCAGTGTTCTACGAGCGTCTTTTGTTATTATTTTTCTTGGTCTTTTCTTAGACATGTAAAAAATGAAAGACAAGACCGAGACAAAGTTAAAAATTTCATAGCAATATTTTCTTCAATTTTTGTACTATTGAATTTTTTATGTAATAATTTGAAATCTAGATTAATTAGCTGTACCGATCTATAAATGTTTTGACAATGGTTATATTTGTAATGAGTATAATTAACATGCAAGTATTAAAAAATAAATACAAAATATTTTCAAAATATGTAAATTTAATACTAATTATTGGCTAAATACAATAATTATTCTTTGAAATAATATAACCAATAATAATATACTTAGAAAGCTCATTTTCTTTTTTTTTTCTTTTTAAGCTTAAACTGTAGCTAGATAACACTAGAATAATTGCCTTGCGTTAAGTATGCTTTCACACAGTGACGCGAGCTATAGTTATTTATCTGTGATGATATTTTGTGATAATAATTATTGTTGTTGACTTTCGGAAAAAATAAATTCGAAATTTCATTGGAAAATAAATCGAAATTCGGAAAATCACATAAGTTACACAAAATTGCATTTTCAAACTTGTTTCATACAAGATTATTTCTAATTTTGATACGACTCTTTTAATTTTAATTATTTCTTGAAATTTTGAATTTTGACATATAAACTGTTATTTTTTAAATTGACTAACGTTTGGAAACTGCAATTTAAAAAAGTCATTTTTTGTCATTCAAAAATGAAAAATATTTATTTCCTAACTGGTTATGTCAAATATTAAAAAAAACATATATTTTTCATGATTAAAATAAAGCTTTCGCTCGGGTTGACAAACTTCAATCTCCTGAATAAAAGCACACATTAAGATAAATGTAAAAAAAATGGTGATCAATAAGAAAAAATGGTAAAACTCCAGTTAAAATTCTTGTCCGATAAAAAAAAAAATACAAAAGTAATGAGAGACCAAATTTACTTAAATTTCTTGTCTTGTTTTCCACAACATAATCATATGAGTCACCGCTGCCTGTGATTCTAATACCACCCTGAATATATAGCGGTCAGTAAAAATTAAAGAAATGCGCTTGTATCAAACAACTGCTCATATTTAACAACGAACACCGAAAAAACGCGCAATGTAGCATAAAATTGGAAGAATATTTGGGTGAATTTGTGTGTTGTCGTCAGCAGAAATGATCGGGCGGTAATCTGTGAATTTGCGTTTTCGGTTGGGAGAGGATTAATCGCAGCACATATGAGGTGCTTAGTATTCAGCGGCATGGCTGCGCCCGACATAAACTCAAAGTCGGCGGAGATACGCCCCTGGGCCCCAACTTCTTCATTTCATCACACGTGATGGCACGCGCATTGTTTCATTATTTACGCCTTATTAAATTACGCATTACGCACTCGGAATAACAGAATCTAGGCCGCCTAAATCATTACATACTTTATCCCACATATTTGCTCTTATTATTTGTTAGTCGCCTGAATGTTACGGTGCCATGTGACTATAAAACCTGTAATATATTGTGAGTTATAGAATAACTTAACAACTAAACTATTGGATAATAATGTATAATTATATAACATCAATAAACTTGAAATATGATAAATTCATAGAAATATAGTTAATATAGTCTATTTCTCGTAAAAGTGATAGTACGTCAAAATGTTGCCTGAGGCAACATTGCCAAGAATTTGAAGGGTACATTCAAGAGTAGATGGTTGCATGAGTGTGTATATGATATTGTTAATTATTTATATAAAATAAATTAAATTTGTTCATCATCCCTCTCTGTATCTTCGTCATCGCCATCGCCATAATTAATAATAAGTGGCTTCAACGTCCTGTCGGTCACCAACGTTTAATTTCTTCTTTGGTGTGACGAATAGTTTTAGCCCATATATCTAGTATTATTTTGGCTAAAGCTTCTCTCCATGCAGCCAATGATTTTTCCATGGAACTCTTCAAAAATCAATTATCTTGTTCATTTACATATATATAATATTTATAATTATTCTAATTACATCTTTTACAGCTGTT
Source organism: Stenolophus ochropezus (assembly GCA_035578165.1). NCBI lineage: Eukaryota > Metazoa > Arthropoda > Insecta > Coleoptera > Carabidae > Stenolophus > Stenolophus ochropezus. The sequence goes on along the minus strand of JAQOWZ010000002.1, from coordinate 45,608,341 downwards.
AATGGTATGGTTGGGCCTTGATTGTCTCGTTCTTGTTCAAAATACCTTATTACAGAATTAACCATATTCTGTGCACAACTTTCTAAATTTTTAGCTCAATTTTTAGACTTTTTCAAAAATAATATTATTTTTGACATTTCGAGAATGGCAACGTTGTACAGGATTACCAACCATTGATTAGTAAAAGACACTAAGTTCCGTGTATTTTACTGGGTATATGCTAGGGATAGTAACAATGTAGTTTTGGCTACAATTTTATTACTAGGTATGACGTACGATCACTTTTACGTGAAAAAGACTATATAACACAATTAAATTACGCATTATGCACTGTGAAGAACAGAATCTAGGCCGTGGAAATCATTACATACTTCATTCCCACGTATTTGTTCTTATTATTATTCGCCTGAATGTTATGGTGCCATAAGACTAAAACCTGTAACGTATTGTGGGTTGTAGCCTAACTTAACTATTGGACAATTATAAATTATGTACCTACTTCGCATCTATAAACTTCGACAATGATATATTCGTAGAACTATAGTTAATACAACACAATTAAATTACGCATTACGCACTCTGAATAACAGAATCTAGGTCACCAATATCATTACATACTTTATTCCCACATATTTCTTATTATTAATTATCATTTGTCTGAATGTTACGGTGCCATATGACTATAAAACCTGTAACATATTGTGGGTTGTAGCCTAACTTAACTATTGGACAATTATAAATTATGTACCTACTACGCATCTATAAACTTCGACAATGATATATTCGTAGAACTATAGTTAATACAACACAATTAAATTATGCATTACTCACTCTGAATAACAGAATCTAGGCCGCCAAAATCATTACATACTTTACTCCAACATACTTGTTCTTATTGTTGGCGCAGTCTTCGCAAGTCTGTAACACATATGTCATCAAGTGTGCATAAAACTACGAGTAAATAGAAACAGGAGAGAAGTACGATGAAAGTGGTTTATAGGAGTGGGGAGTACTGTCACACAAATGCAGCTCATCATTGTAAATCTTATATATAGTCTATCACACCCAATTGTTTAAATAAATATCTTCAAATGAAACATATTACTGCAGAGATCTAAGCACACACAATCACGCTGCAACATATATCAACAGACCTAACCTGCAAAATGTGGTTTATATCATGGCTGACTTCCGTCACGTCTTCTACCTATTCTTACTTTTGATACATTCTCTCCCGTTTCTATTTGCTCGTAGGTTGAAACTGACCTGGCGCAACATTTGCATCCACTTGACAATCTTTAAGTTTAGAATTTTTGTATATTTTGAAAGAGAGTTCACACCGAGCTGTCGTGAAGGTAACATGTTTCGATGTAGTGTGTTCAGTATCTAATAAATGATAATATTAGTGCAATAATCACAAAATTTGTATCATTTATCCAAACACCTTAAATACAGTCCACTACTCCTAATTCATTTGAACACCTTACATTCGATTCTAACAATACATTAAAATATCTTACATTTTTTGATCCTTCGAGCCGGATACATTTAAAAATCCTACACTTATTATTATTATTCGCCTGAAAGTTACGGTGCCATATGACTATAAAACCTGTAATGTATTGTGGTATTGTGGGTTATAGCATAACTTATCTATTGTAAGATTCAGGATCTTGTATCCTGTACGTATCGTTATTGGTCCCTAACAGATTCCCTTTTATCCTAGTAATGGTCTTGATAGGATTAATAGGCAATTCCGATAGATTAAAGGACAATTATAAATTATGTACTACGTATCTGTAAACTTCGACAATGATATATTCGTAGAACTTTAGTTAATACAATACTTTTCACTTTTTTAATTGGTGTTGTCGTGAGACAAGACGAGACCAGATAAAAAGTGTTTTCTTTGTGCACTCCCAGAGTAAAAATACCGTCCCATCGAAAGGAATTTAGAATTTAGGACTATTAAAAAAAATTAAACTTAAACATACGAAATACGCTCTACCTCCTGGGTGAACTATAGAGGTGCCGAATCTTTTAACTCGATTTCTAGCTAAACTTGAGTGCCGGGTCACATCTAAAAATATCTATAATTTTGTGATATTTGCAACCCTAGTAAAAGATAGTTATATTTTTATGTATTTATTATTTCCTTGTATGAAGAAAATGAAATATTGTAATCTTTATTGCAATCGGCAGTGCCAAAAAAGCACTTTGCTCGTGGTTTTTTTTTTAATTTTTTGCATAACTGAAAAATGATTAGCCGTAGAATACTAAAATTATATTTATGGAATTACTATAACATCATACAATATGTAAAGCTTCAAAGTTGCGTATTTTCCATAGTGTGAGAAATGTCATTTCTCATAGTAATTGCCAACACTGTGCATACGTGGAGGTATTGTTTGTGAGGTTCCGTGCACCATATTGCTCTTTATGTTAAATAATTTTTATGCACCTATTTTTATTCTACATATAGCGTTTAGTAGTGTGGTCGCAGAAAAAGTATAATGTGCCACTCGTACAGAACCACCTATTTCCTATCTTGTGTGATTCCAGAACTCGACTTCGTTTAGTGCTGAAACTTTCACATCTCGTGAATAATAAGCGACTTTCTGAACTTGTTGCATTGTGTAATGCAATAAGGAATGTTAATAAATTTTATAAAAGATGATCCATTTCGAAGAGAAGGTCGAAGATATTAAATGAATGGAAGTTCAAGAATGATTAACCGTAGTTTTTACTTACAAGTAAAATAAGTTTAAATGAAGTGCAGCAAAAATGTGTATAATTTAACGAACAAGGAAGTCATGTGGTGTCATCAATCCATATCGATTTTTTATTAATAAAACTAAGACAAATATATTTTCATTTGTGACCTTTTTATTTCTTATTGGCATTTCGTCCAATTTAAGCAGAAGCAAACGTTAATAAATTTATCAGTTTATCGGTTTTATATTATTTATCGAAGAAAATAAGGTCTCACAAAATTAAGAAAAAGAAAAAGCGAAGACTATCCTTAAACGATGGCGTGTCATCCAAAATGTCTTGGTGTGTCACATTTGGCATGTTATCATAGGTTTGCCATCACTGGAGTACTGTATAATGCAAATTTAATTAAAAGTTTAATGTTTTCCTAGGCTAGGGTTCATTTACTTTTGCTCTCCCGGTATGCAGAAATACAAAACTTGAATATTTAAATGGACATTATGTACATACATAAACTCGTCAAAATACTTGATTATAGAATATAACACTTCACCAATATTATAATCATAATTATTATTACCATGGAAACAAGTTAAACTTACTACTGCTAGTAATCTAGATAGGTACGAGTGTCTAAAAATTTAAAATCTTTCCGAAAATAAGCATACAAGATTCAGACGGTGATGATATATTGAATATTTATTAAAAAAAGGCTTGCACACATGTAAGGAACTTAAAAAATCTGAAAGCGAGAATTAAATAGATTAAATAAATTCAGTATCTGAGAGTGCCACAAAATATAAAGATTTGCTGGACTGGTGCAAAAAATTATAAATATTTCTTGCGTATAGCAAAAAATACTCATGATATCCTATGTACACTTAATGTGATTGTTCTATCAGAATATCCGTTTCCTAAAGCTGGCCTGATAATTATAAAACAACAGGAACAGATTAAATGCAGAATAGATTAGTTACATAATTGTTCTACTCTGTTACTTTATATCTCTATAATAAATAATATCATTTTGATTTCCATGTAATATAAATTTGTAAATAAATGTATTGAAATATAATATATCATATTGTGTGTATATCTAATAAATGGAAATAATTTATCAAGACAAAATTTAGACGAGGCGAGATAAATCATAAGTGAGACGAGACGAGACGCAATTCGTATCATTTCGCAGTAAACCCACTTTTGCCTCCCAAGTGTTCCTAGAGCCGTTCGGATATGTACAATGGAGTAAACAGATCTCACTCCTTGATAGTTTGAGTGTAAAGAGTGGAGTTACAAGAGTTAACTCGATTTATTCTACATCTTTATTCAAGGAGTGTACATGCGCTTTAAGTAATTTTTATCGGATAACTAAAGTTTGAGTTTAATTGAAGGTTATGTGCTTTCTTAGTACAGTTTATACAAACAAGGAAACTATTTAACAAAAAATGGGGAGAAACCACTATTATCAAACTACAATAATTTTGCAAAATAAGCAATATAAGAAAGACTACACATGACATCCGAAGTATGTAAATTAATAAATAAGAGTGATTTAAAAAAATGTTAGAATAGAATTACAATTCAATATTGTCTCCCTAAAGATAACTTCTTTGGGAAGGCATACAGTGCTCGAGAGGGTTCATCCTATCCTTACGGCAGTGCTAGAATTTGGATACTGGAATTACGTTATTTAGTTGGTCGGTTACAGTCGTTTAAATGTATCCCAAAATGAGTTACCTTGAGCAAATTTTTCAATCTCGGGAACAGGAAGTCACAAGAACTCAAGCCAGGCGAATAAGGAGGCTGAAGAGCCACATGAATATTTTTACTGGCCAAAATCTCATTTTTTAACAACATTTTTGCGCAGATTTTTCTCATCTCTAATGAATTAATCTAAATCTAAATGCACAAGATCCCACATTCTGTCGACATTTTCATGAGTTCCGCTGCGTGTTTCATCTTCAATCGACTTTTTTTCTTCTAAAAATGCCTAAAACCACAGAAAAATCTGGTCCCGTGAAATAACATTGTCTGCTTAGGTCTGCTTAAGTTTTGTAAAAGTTTCCATTGCACTGTGCCTAAATCTGAAGCAAAACCTGATAGCACATCGTTGTTTGAAATTGACGTTACTCATATTTAGAACGCACAAGAAAAAACTATTTTCCGAAAAAAACATCTCTACGGACATCAAATGACTCTAGCGATTTCAAACTCGTACTAAAGGCATATAACATGTTCACCTGCCTCATCTCCATCCTCTATTTGGCAGAACAGTTTCCTATTACTGTGTTTTGTCCTCCCGTCCTCCTTTTATTCACAATGTCCTCCTTAGTTTTACAATCAAAAATTGAAATTTGAATCTATTTTATGTGAGTAAAAATTTAAACTTTGATATTAACATAGAACAGTAGAAAAATGGCGGAATTTATTAGAAAATTTGAAAGAAAAGGACAATATTTCTTTGATTACTGCACATGTTTTATGTATACCATCTTTTGCGTTTTGTGAAAGAGTGATCATGAATGTAAAACGGAGGGATGAAAGGAATAGGGCTGAAATTTGTTTGATTCAAGCAGAATTACTAAGCTATGTAAATGTTGACATGACTTGTTCCGAATTATATGATTCGATCAAATCAAAGAAAGCTCTTGTAAATGCTGCTAGACATGAACGAAAATATAAGTTTAACAAGTAATTGTAAGAAATTAAATACAAATAACTACTCGCTGATGCTGATTCATCTAGTAAAACATTTAAATAAAGTAATTTAACGTTTAAGCAATAGTTTGTTACTTCATCTACAGAACTTTATTTTTGTAGTTCCAACTATGAATAACAATTATATTCATATGATAAATAATTAATTTGAATAGCAATAAAGTATGTGTTTTTATTCAGTGTGAAAGTAATAACTCTGAGCTCAATTTCAAAAACAAATTTAATTCATTTGCCATATCGGTAAACAAGTGTTGTTGTCCCATAACCTAAACACCTCCAAACAACAATGCCCGGATCAAATGAATCCATAACTCCCCTCTCATTCTATATGTGTCAGATAATCCACTTTCCTAAAACAAACGAAGCGAAATATAAACAAAATAGCAAAAATCAATAAACTATCCGTGAAACCAAACCCGGTAAGCGATCCCAGCGGAAAAAAGATCAACCAACAACAAAGGATTGATATGCGCGAAGCGTTCGTCATTCAATTTAAAGCTGAATTGGAATTAGCCGGGCGATGGAATATTAAATAATATTCAATCTAAGGATTCAATCTAGAATCTTCTGTTTGTAATTTATTGTGGGTTTTAATCCTCCTTAAACTTTGTTATTAGCAATATGTCACATTGTAATTTTAATCATAACATTATTTAATGTTCTCAAAATGAAATTCGCAAAGATATAATTGTGGCAAGGAAAGAAGGGAGAGGTTTATACATCAACATACACAGGTGGCGAATCATTTTTTTCGGATAAAAGCAAAGCACAAAATAATGAATGTTTTTCACATTAGAGGAAAAAACTTTTGCTTCTTTATATATACCTATATGCTCCAATGACATGTGCAATTTCGGTAGACCTTCTCATTTTGCCAGCACTTTACTAGCATATATAGTATCTGTGACTATACCGACGTTTCTTTTGTACTGATAATTATATTGTACAAATTTTCAGGATGTGTATCTAAGTATTGAAGTTTAGTACTAATTATTCCTAAAGTCTAAAAAGTGCAGCAGAGTAATTTTAGTTTTAAACTAGCAGCATGAAATATTTACAATTTCAAGCTTTCGTCATTTTCTGTCTGCTATGAAAGCTTTTTTCTTGACTACTTTTGCTTCTTTATATGTCTCAATGATATGTGCAATAATTTCTTTACATCTTTCGGTAGCTCTTCTTTTATTGCTAGCACTATACTGAGGTTTCGTTTGTATTAGAGTTGTCAATATTAAATGGGAAATATTTATTATTGAAATATGTTCATTGTTAATATTTTTCAAATTAAAATCTGATTTGATCTAAGTGGATTAAGAAATTTAATTTTATGGCTGCATAAAGTTACATCCTTTTATGATTTATTTAAATATTTATTTAAAATTAGTTAAAAAGAAAACCTACAACAACACTTTCATTTGTTGGTTTTTGGTACTTCATTTAAGTTAAATCCAGAAATTACTTCCTTCGGTATTCTTATTTCTTTAAAATTATCTAGCAAACTTAGTGCTATATTCTTAACACCATTATGCAAAATAGAGTATAATGATAGTTATTTACTACAAATTTGGTAGTTTGGATTTTATAGCACGAAAATTGCGGTAACTAGCTTTTTTGTAGACACCTTTATTATCACAAAGCAATATTTTTAATAGGGTAAGTGCGGGAGAAATAGACCGGTAGGAATGATGGACTTTTGGTCTTAAAAATACATTAGAGTAATATCTCTCATAGGGAATGTTAATTTTGTTGTTTAGAAACAGTGTAATTAGTCGCTTGAAAATAATGAAGTCCTCACTGAATAATTCAAGATTTACTTAAAAAATTACAAAAAAAATGTTTCTACCTCATATTAACAATTAGTTAATTACATTTTCGGTAGGTTTAAAGTAATTATTCATGAACATACTTTATAAACATTTACATAATACTTAACGTAACCTAAAAACACGATTCTATTTGTACATAGTAATTTAATGGTCCATTTAACCTTTGCTCTTAGGACATGTGGACAACCTTATGCAGAGGAGAAAGGACCAAAGGATATTTATTGTTAAAAAAAAATTCTGCCAATAAACAGGGAAAAATCATTTGCACATAAAAAGGTACAGAATCTAGTTGTTTTTCCATATTAAATAGGTAATCAGAGGGTGAAGATTATGAAAACGAATATGCGAAATGCAAGGAAAATTATTCGAAAAAACTATAAAGAAGTATAATTGGATAAAATGGATAATTTGTGGTCGCTGTTTAAATGAAGAGTGTACCACATATGACAAATGACAACAATCGGTTAATCAGTTCATCTGCTCATAGCCCTAGTCCCTCTCACCTCTTTTGAACCTGAATACTTAATTTGTTTGTGGTATTCAGAACATAGTTTAATTTTTTTCTTTATTCTTATAAGTAAACCTAGATTATAAGATATTAAAAGTTTACAAATATAGTTAGTTTACTTCACCGCAATGCGTAAAATCTATTATCTTTTAGGTTAACACCGTGTGATTTAGTTGTTTATATTTCCAGAGGACAACAAATTACCTATTATAAAAAATTTTAAATTTACATTTAAATATATTAATTTCTGACGTATCATTCTCAGTTAAAGAGCGATTTGTCAGGCTTATGTTCAACGAACGTTACTACTTCTATTTCTATTTCATCTGCTATGTTGATAGCTATACCACAAATAGATTAATTAATTTGTTAGTAATTCGATTACTATACTTCGTTTTTAAACTATAGACAGCACTTGACGAAGTCACATTTACACTGCTAGAAGTTACCAAAAAAAATCACTAGATTTATTTGGCGGGAGAAATGAAATGTCAAAATGAAGGTCACGTCAGAATTTATATTTTCCAGGCTATATTTTCATCATCCAAAACTATGATAGATAATCTACTTACACAGCGTTAGTGAAATACTAATAGTTCTGAAAAGAACTGGTTTTATTCGTGAAATGTCACAAAAAGAGCAATGAAACGAAAAACACGTGCAAATTCAACAATTGATTTGACAACTTCCGAGAATTTGACGTTTCAATTACGTTTGAGAAGGTTAACCTGAAATTTCGCCTGGTTAAATGTGGCTTCAAGAAATGGCGCAGCAGCCAATCACAGGCTTTGATTTTCTCACTAGGATTCCTAGTTACTGTCTATAGTTTAAAAACAGAGTATAGTAGTATTGAATAATACAAAATGAAATAATAGGTGTGCAATATTTTCATTAAAAAAAAAAATAGAAAATCAAAACAAAAAAAATGAAAACTCGATTTTAGAAATATTTTTTTCTCTGCCTTTTGTTGTATCTTTTATATTTTAATGTTTGATCGTGTATGCAATATCTTGTTTTCAAAACTATGACAACAATGAGAATTTTATTGTATAAATTTTCAGGGCATGCTATCTATCTAACTATTGAAGTTTAGAACTAATTATTCCTGAAGTCTGAAAAGTGCAGCAGAGTAATTTCAGTTTTAAACTAGAAGCTTGAAATATTTACAATTTCATGCTTCCGTCCTTTTCTATCTGCTATGAAAGCTTTTTTCTTGACTTCCTTAAGAAATGCGTAAATAAAATTAAATTTACAGCTGGTGAATCAGTTATTACCGAAATCCAATCGGCTCTTAATGAAGCCAATTAAATTTTAAACGTGAAATTTGATTATGAGCTGTCAATTAGATTTCAATTTTCAGGACTGAAGTCTTTCAGAACAGGCGATGAAGTGATCAAATATTAATTTCTAATTTGTAAAAAGTTCTTCTCACGAATGAACAATTGAAATAAATAAATAAAAAGAAAAATAGTTGCAAATCAATTTCATATTTTTTATACTCTGACATTAATTATTCCATAGTTTTGATTTGGAATTGTAAAATTTATTCAACGGGGAAATCATTTTAGAGAAAATAAATTACAGAGATTTAAACCTAATGTATCTCAGGGGATTTTGTAAAATTTTGCGTAGAATAAATCGTTTTATCCAACAGCTGTTAATGAAACTTTTTGTTTCTGTTATTTTTGCTCGTTTTCAAAATATTTACACTGATCAAAAACTTGACAAGTTAAGCTTGGGTGAAGATTTCACAAGAGAAGATAAAGTTTAATTCAAGAGGAATTTTATTACAAAACAGTTTCACTTTTGCAAGAATAACATTTGTCTTGCTGCTTTCCTAATATAAACAAAAACATTTTACAAAAAACAACACTGAAGTTTTTAAATGCTTTTCTTAATTTTGTTTGATATTCTGCTTTATATTTAATAGTATTTTTAATTTTTGCTTTGAAAAATTAGATTTACTGTGTTATTCAACTAATAAATTGGATTTGTAATTCATACAGAACACAGTACAGAATTTTGTTAGAAAGTTTTATAAATATTATGCAAGATAAGCCAGAAAACAGACATTACGCATGTGTATGACAGAAATTTTTAGTAGTTGATAGTTAGCTAACAGTTTTACAGGTTAGTAAACTGTAAAAGTTAGTTTCATTGAAGAATAAACAGTTCAAATAAACGACAGTTTACAAGTGTGTAACAAATAAAATGTTTTATTTGTAACTCACTTGTAAACCGTAATTTATTTCAACAGTTTATTCAACAGAGAAAATAACATATACAGGTTAGTATTTCCTTTGTTTACATTTTTGAAAGTTGTATTTTGTTACTGTCTTACAATATTTTTACACAACATTTGTAACTGTCAGAATTTGGTTTTAATTTTATTTACAAGTAAATAACAAATAAACTATTGTACAATATAAGCGAGGTAACAGTTTTACTGCTTCAAGGATACTACTACTATATTGTTAAGTTCTGCTGTTTTGTTTTGATTTTGTAGCCTTCTTGATTGATTAATTTTTCATCGTTCATTTTCTCTTTCAAACATAACGTGATGCAATAAACAAAAGTATTTAATTCCATAGATATACAATGTACTGCAAATTAAAGACAGATAGATATATTTTTTAACCCAAAATGACGGTAATATAAGTAGTCAGCCATGAAAATAGGCAGTAATTTGACATACGAGAAAAGTAAAGTAACTTGCTTTCTCAATTCCATTTGTGAGTTTGAACGAATATATGTTTTTCCTATCCATCTTGTAGAATTTATTTATACTACTACGAAGTATGCCGAATAGCGCCGAATATGTACGAACATAGAAAACAGATTTAGAAAATGAACATCAATTCTTAAACTAGGCAGATCTATATTTTGTGTTCTATGTTTGTTATAAATGAATAAATTAATTAATATGTTTTCATACTACCGAGTATAAAGTATATACTTTATGCACTGTTTAGAAATTGTGCAGACTCACTTTTTACGCCCTTGTGCTTAAAAAGTTTATGTTGCCTAGCAACGACTACTTTTCACTAGCGAATATAAACACTTTTCACGCAAAGTTGTTATTTATATTTGAAATTAATTTTCATTAATGTTTAGGTTGTAGGAAAAATATTGTATGCAACACGTGTGTATCATAGTGTTTTTTATCTCGTGTTATAATTTCCACATTCAACTAAAAACACTACTAGCATAAATAACTATTTTTACGTCCACTATGGAAAGAGGTACTTTTCTCATATCGTATAGAACTTGAAAGTTGCGTATGTCCCACAATAAAGTGTGAGAAATCACTTTTCACAGTATTTGCCAACACTCACACTGCACATGAGTAGCGTGAGAAAAATCATTCCTCATAGGAAATGCCATTACTGCGCGTGCGTGAAAGTACTCCACATAATTTTATCTGCGCTATATTGATCTTTATATCAAATAGCTTTCATGCTTGTATTTCTATTTTGTAACAAATAATAACGTGTAGGTAGAAAAAGTACTGTGGCACTCGTGCAGAATCAACTATTTCCCACCTTGTTTGAGTCCAGCACTCGACTTCATCTCATGCCAAAACATTCACAACTCATGGAAATTGGGCGACTTTCTGCATTTGTTGTACAATATACTATTTTTGTGCTAAATATTGTTCTATGTTCTATGTCACATATAAATCAGCTTTGACTGTCCTTTGAAACATTTTAAGTTAGGTTAAGTGCGGGTAGAAAGGATGAAGTTCCGAACCACAACTTTATTTATTGTGCGGAAAGATGCAAACATCAACTTCACAAGTTTATACAAGTCCTAAGCATTGACATTGAAATAAGAACAGCGAGCCATGAAGGAAAGTTCAAACAAACGATTTGTCTTCCTGTAAGTTCCTCCTATTTTTCACTTGGACATTCGACCAGCGTTCTGCAGATAAGCATGCGTTTAATATGACAGAAAACAGATAAATTATTCTGACTTATACCTAATTGCACTAAAACGAAATTATCTTGCAATTTTTTTTTTGTATTTCTATAAATATGTCACCATAAGCAAAAACAAAAATGAAGTGGATAGCAGGGTTATTAAGACACAAGATGAAGCTTTAGAAAAAACTCTACGTGAGAAAATATTTCACACAATATTATCGCAAAAAATAAGGACCATTATCCGTGAAATGAACTACAGGGTGTAAAAAACGGTCACAGAATTTAAGGAAAAAATATAACAAAATCCACAAGAAACACATTTAAAAGATATTGGCCCGTATTCCGAGATCACGTTTATAATAAATTCGCTTTTAGGAATTGATTTTACATTATAATCTTCTTAGGACAAACGTTACTTTTAAGAAAAGCACTCAGAAAAGTGAGGTCGGAATACGGGCCATAATTTTTATATATTGCGTTAACACTTGCTCTATTGTTATATTGAAAATGGTTTAATAATATAACATATTTAATGTTTAATTTTAAAATAGGTATTATAAAGTACGTCGTAATACAGTGGTAAAATAGTGTATTATACACTAAGATTGAAAGGACTTATTATTATTGATTTAGTGTTAAGTTGTGTCCCGAGATGCGAAATAACTGAGAGACATAAGGCGCTGGTCAACAATAATCTTCTCAACCGTAGTATATATACATACTTGTGACAAATAGCAGTTCAGCCGAATAACCGAATAACGAATATTCGGCAAAATTTTAACCGAATAATATATTTATGTACATTCTGAAAGCGTGATTGATGTTCCTCGTTACGGAAAGGGTTGTATTTATTCTGAAATGCTCGTCACATTTTCTGTTAAGGTAATTTGTTGTTCGATTATCATACAATTTAATTAGGTATATTAGTTCCAAGAAATTTACAGCTAAACAATATAACTAGATAAATTCTTTAATCTTATTATAGATACATTAATAATAACTAAATGTATGTATATATTTTGTTTAAAATTTATTATCTATTTGTTTATATATTTTAACAACAAAAAATCGTTGTGTTTCATTTATTTCTTACACAAGGCACGTGAAATTATTTTTGTTCATTGATTCAGATGCAAAATTTTATGCTCTACAACTGTTATTTGAAGCTTTTTTTACCTAAAATAATTAAGGAACCAGGAAACTACGAAAATATGATTTTACATTTAAATTATTTGATTGATTTTGGCATGAATGCTTGAGTTTTAATATTCACAAAAATTAAGTTGCATTTATTTTTGTATCTGACATTTTAGTTTTCTTTTGTTCTTGATTTGTTTTTATTTGACTTACTTATTTAAATTAAATGGCAAATTTAAATTATATATCCATAACTTCCAATTTTCGTAAGGTTGAAGATATAATATTTATTATTGATCTAGGTTATCATGGATACGTCGGAACTAGCAGTGAAAAATATATATTTGTAAATTTTAGTTGAACAATAAATAAAAACAATATAATATGATATAAATCTTAACAAAAATATGTATAGACATTTTTTAACAAAAAAAAATGATATTCAAAAAATTATTTATGCAGTAAATCCATTCGGTTCTATCTTACCAGTAGAAAAAATTTGGAATTACCGAAAGAAGGAAAGTTCAGGCCTTCCAAAAGTTTTAATGAAAAAGAGCGCCGTCAAATTGAAATGAAGTAAGAAAAATACAATTGATAAGATACTGTCAGTAATACTGTACTTTTCAAGCAATAAAAAACAAGCTTCATAGTTCAATTTAAAAAATAAAGGTGTGCATAAGAAACTTTTTCAAACGAAACAATTATGAAAAATGATTGCAGTTTTCTAAAACTCAATTAAATAAGCCTAATGAGAATTGGCAATACAATTTTTGGAGTCGACAATTTGTTTGAGAAAAATACAGTAAAGGAATGATATGAAGAACTGGTGCAAATATTTTTTTACTAACTGAATATTTTCATTTTCCATTTCCTTAATTAATATATTCTGTAAAATAACTAAACTCTAATTATATTTCCATTATTCGATTCTATCTCCGTGAATTCTATTGTAGAAATCCTCATTTATACCCTAAACCAACTTTGCAGCCAGTATTGTATTCCTGTAATCATCGGTTTTGTTTTCGATGCACCATATATTGTAAATCAAAACAGGCATTGATAAACAAAAAGCACAACAGTTTGTTGTTTTTGTTTGCTTTATTACAGATGTCGTAAATACCTGTAAATGTTTTGAAATCCACACCACCATTATTACCAATTTGTATTTTACTTGAATGTATTATAAACACGAAATGAATGCCTTTGAACCCATTTAATTATATCAATTTGATGTATATTACATTAATGGACATTTGACAACAGTTAATTTGGTAAATTAGTCATTTATGTTATGTAAAAATAATTTTTAAACATATGAAAAATATTGAACGCCAAATTAATTTATTAAAATTAATTATCATTCTGTGTTTACTATTAAGACATTTTTTGCTATTCGCACGTCATAATATTAGGTAAATATATATTTTTTTGTACTTACAAATATAATGAAGTATTTTTCTTATCCATAGAGATACATACCTGAAACAAATGAAAATAAACATTAGTAAAATGCCATTTAAATACAACAATAGAATAACATTTATGTTTTTTTTGTTCTAAGAAAAAATCAATAAATATCATACCAAAAATTTGATATTCTAAACTTAATGCTTGGCCTATTTTATATAGTTTATGGTGCATTCGATAATATCGAGTAAAATTTGTCTATAGAATATAAATTTCAATATAAATTTCTGCGAAAAAGCAGTCTTTTGCATACCCAGTAATGGGTAAGAAAGTCATGAGTGATAATTTAATATTATGTTATATAATAAGAGATTCAAGAAGTCATTATCTATAGAGTTATAGCTATTAATATATCTATATTTGTTGTGAGTTTAATAATCGCCGCAGTCTAGATTTTAAAATATCTAAGGCCTGGTATGATTTATAACATGAGTGGTTTGTTCAATAGTTTAACAGTTTCCGAAAATGAAGACGTTACTAATACAAATTGTTTTATAAAATCGTCTTATCAATAACATCAAGTCTGTATTGGTTGAAATGACACTATGGTTACAGTACTACAAAAAAATATATACCTCTGTTCCGCGGTTGGCTCTGTATTGTGCTTAGGTGTTAAGGGAATAGACTATATTCAGCAAAAGGGACGTTCGTACTTTTCTATCTCGTTTTCGGTACATTTTAGAAGAAAAAATGTTTGAAAAATAATATTCTCAACATCGAACTGTTTTTCATATTTAAATTTTGCAACAAAACCAAAAGATTAGATATCATCAAAATGTCAAAAATCCATAATCCAAATACATTTTTGAGCTTATTCAAACGGAAGTAGAAAAAATGTTGTATGAAACATGTAAGGTAACTAGGTGGTTATTTAACTTTTGCTCTTACAAAATTCCCCTGCGTCTCGTTTTATAATCCTCGTATACATTAAATAACCACCTATGATTCCTTTCGTATTACAGACGTAGTTATTAATTAATTAAATTCTGATTTTTAAATTAATTTTTACTCCGAATTACCTCCACTACTGTAACAGATATATTAAAATTGTACTACATTTAGACAAAAATAATAATACGGATCCAAAGGATTATTTGAAATTCTGTGCAAAAGGGATTAGTTTTCATACACATTAATACTTTTAAAATTTTTAAAAATGTTGAGTGTATTTATAAATTAAAAATAGATTTCTTTTTATATTTACCATCTATTTCCCACAAAAAAAATCCTTATAGTGCAGTCTCCACGCTAGTAAGAGTACCTAATCAAGAAGTAACATCTAATATACATTCTTTACGATATATGCTGATACCAAGATCTGCTACAGCCAAAAATGGGAAATAATCCGTGAGTGATATTTACTTCATTTACACTGTCCAATAAACCAAAAAACATTAAAAGAACAGAAGACCTACATCTTATAGTGGGTTCCGAATTTAAACTACTCGGACACAGTGTTATATTATTTATCCAACACCGTGTAATTATAACGACATAAGTATGCTGTTTTTAGATAAATAAAGTAGGTCATAAGTCACTTGTGAGCTAAATATATTAGCTCACTGTTTTTTTGTTCGTATCATAGTAACTACGTTATAAAACCTTTTCTCTGTTTCGGAATTAGAATATCATATTCCAGCACGCTTATTGATGTTAGAAGGAGCTTCATTCTTAAACGATTTTTGGTTATATTTTGTTATTTGAGATTGGCATGACTGCATTAAATACACAAAATATCTAGGCAACTGATAAAATAATTCTAATTTACCTAGGCAACAGACGAAACAGAAATCACTGTCACCGTGTCACCAACCTAACTATTCTATCAAAAAAATCCCTTAATGGAAATTGTCAAATATTATTATAAAAAATAATGTAAATAAAAGCCGAAACAGAGAAAATAGTATAAAACATTCGTTATAGAAGGCAATTCAAGCACTCGCTCGTTCGGGCACTCGCTGCTTCGCGCTCGTTCCCGAAATTCAAACTCGTGCTTGAAAAGGTTGCCTTCTACAACTTATGTTTTAATATACTATTCTACACTATTTTGTTCCTAAATGTCATTTCGAAATTTCATCTGTCAAAAATGTTATGTGTATTTTATATCAATGATTAAAATGTGTTGGATAAAATGTTGTATACCACACGTGTGTTAATTACCTAAGTCACTTGCAAAAATACCACTCTCGGCCTATCAGCCTCGTGAGCTAAACTTTTCCCACGTGACTTATCTGTAATGTAACACACTTGTACCATAAATAACTATTTTTGTTATAGATTTGCAGTCAGTGGGATATGAACCCTAGATTTTTCACAATGCGCTCAACTAGTCGAAGCACGTTAACCAAGTGAGGTAGGTTCCACCACTGCCCATTAATATTTATTTATTACTACAACTTTTGTACGCCGCTTTGTAAAATGTTATTACTTACTAAATTATATTTCTCATTTTCTCCAGTTCCAAATTCTCCTTTGTTGTTTTATCCTTAATCAAACCATTCCCCGACTCTTTGAGCATAAGGATTTGAACAACCCCATTTTATTCCCAATCGTAAAGTCGATCTCTATCAAACCTTAGTTTAAATATTCATAAATAACTCAATTTCGCAGAAGCAGAAACAGAAGTAGCATAATCCCATCACATGCAAGAAGCTGGCCATAAACTTTCACCTTCCTGATGCAGTGGGGTATCCAACGAGCTTAAAGCTCCACCGTCAGGCACCTGAGACGGGAGCGCTTCTCAAACTTTCAACGAAAGCTCTAATAAATAAAATGATAAAATATGCAAACTAAATAAATATAAACGTAATATTGAAATATTTCCGTAATACAGTATAATAGTATTTTATATTATTAGCAAGGTAAAACTGTTTTTACTGATGATAAGAGGAAATGACTGGTGAGCTCTTACATGTTATCTTGTCGCGTATATTGTTTATTCGTTATTCATTTGTAAATAATGTTAAAATTTTAACCAAATTCTTATAGCGGCTGGTATATAATGGATTTAGATTCGTCAAAAATTTGTGTGAATAAAGGCCGTTTTAGACTAACCTTTATATAGGACAATAAATAGTACAAGAAATGGTACAATATCTTGTACCAAAAATTGCTACATTTTGACGAAGTTTTGAATGATACTAATGCAATTTCTTGTACAATATATTGGCTCTGATTCTGCACACTTAATCTGAATATATCAGTGTGAGAGTGTGACAAGCAAAATTAATCATAAATACATTTATATTTAAAGTTTGCAATACTGACAACTTTACGATGGTATACAATATTTCATATCGTATATATTTGCAGTTTGATATTAGCCTATTTAAATTGTATCAAAAGTGATGCAAAATCTTGTATAATTTATAGGCTAGTCTAAAACGGCCTTTAATGTAAAATATTTCATGTCGCGTCGTTTATTTCTCGTCTTGAATATTACAGGCTTCGTCACACACGGCATCAGAGCACAGTGTTTCCATACCTAGGGAAATTTCACTAGATCTAGGAAAATTGAACATTCTAAAAAATAAAATTATATTTTTCATATCGTTGCGTACTAGAGAGTCATATAAAAATATACTAAATGATAAAAATTAGAGTTTCTTTTGTTTTTTAATGGTGCACTATTACTACTGTTATAGAATTTTTAGGTTATCATTTTAAATCTGTTTATTAGTTGATGGTTTTTAGTAACTTCATTCTTAGGTTTGCTAATTTTCTAGTGCCATTTAGGACGATGTTGCAGTTTTCTATTGTACAAGTTATTTCTTATTTGCTGATTCTATATAGTTCCTATGAATATTTGTTTATTATTTACTCTGGCGGCATAGAAATAGCTATACTTTTACTTCGGCGGCATAGAAATTTAATTTCTACCTTGTAAATAACTCACAAAAGATGTCACATATATGACGTTTGAAGAAAAATGATTTTAAAACCTCAAGAAATTTCGGTGAAATTATTGAAATTCGAGAATCTCCATTTTATTTTCTCGTCTCCAAGCATTTTTTTAACACCTCGTTTCGCCCGAAACGAGATATTTCGAAACGAATTGAGTGAGATGCGATAAATATTTCGTTTCACCCGAAGCACTATACATTGATATGTTCTTTGTCCCAAAAATCGAATAATTTGTATACCAGGATGTTGTACAACAAAAATGGCAAATACTTCATGATGTACTCATAACGAATCAAAAAGATTTTTATAAAAATTTGCAAAAAAAATAATTGCACTTAACGATCTTAACATTTTTAGTGCCGCTGGTTTCAATTAGTAGTTTATAATAGGACAAAATAAAATAATTGAATTTTATTATTAAAATAAAACTTGTATCGAATTGGTTAATTGCTTCTATTGTTAATATCTAAATAAAATAACCGACCCAAGCGAAATAACGGTAAAGACTGGTTTATGATGGATTTAATTAATTTATTTTAATTTAGAAATTTTAATTAAAAATTTCGATTTTTTTCTTCTTTTTTACGATGGATTTAGTTTCCCAAATTTATCCAATTAGAAGGTATCAAGTGATATTATATTTAGTTTTGATGTTTGACTGTTGGTTTGACATTTCTTTGAAGTGAGCTGAATTTGTTTTGGTACAAAATGAATTTGATATCAAATTATTTTTATTTTACCATAAATTCAAAATAACACTCACGAACTGTCATTTGCTATTTCATAGGTATTAACTTAACCTATAAATGTCTGTTTAATGATTTGTTGTGATTGGCTTGATTTGGAATTTAGAATATAAAAATTGGTTATATTCAAAATCTAAATTTTAAATTTCTAAATTTGTAAATCGTTCATAAACCACCACATTTGTTTTAAAGGTGTTTATATTTTAAAATCTAAATTATAAATTGAAAATTCTTAAATTAAATCCATTATAAAGCAGCCTTAACACAGTCACTTCAGATAATAGGAGTCCCGGGTTTACATCCCGGGGTCTGTGATCCCGGTAAGGGTATGGATGTTTGTGAACCACTTTATAATTTCATCTTCATATATAATGCGTAAGGAACATGTAAGTTGAAGACTTATTCATCCTCATAATCTTCATTAAATTTGTAATAACTTTATAAAGTTGATATACCTTACAATATATATTACATACTGAGCCGAGAAATGCTTGATATACAGCCGAGTGCTGATTTAGATCCGTGGCACCGAAACATTCCCGCGAGGTTTGAATGGTATTTAATTCACAATCAATTAGTAATTATAATTGTAATAATAATTTCGTTCATATTTTTTTACAATTTTATTATGATTTATATATTAACATAGAGATCTGTGACAGAAAACAAAATATTTTCTTATTCTGCCAGTTCAGTTATAACAAGGTTTATAGCTTTTCTGTAATTATGAGTATTATTTTTAACATTGTGTTTGATAGTAAGTTAGAGTGAACTACACCAGAAGTGCGTGAAGCTTAAGAAAAAGTGACTGAACCTTTTATTACTAATAAGTTTGACTTGTCAAAATGGCAATGAAATTAACGAGGTTAGATTAAATAGCCGGGAATATATTTACCGGCTAGCCGGGAAGTGAAGTAGGTAAATAATGGAATCACTTCCCAAATATTTCGTTGGCAAGAAACTGCCGTACTACTAACCGATTGTGAATAAAGATTATTAAATATCTAAATAAATTTTTAGGTGCAATCTTATTGTTATCCATGTCACTTGTTTTTGACAAATAAAAGGAACTTTAAAATTATCCTTGAAAACTTATACTTTCCTTCGAACCAGCTATAAATAAGAAAATATATATATATATATATATATATATATATATATATATATATATAAATATTTATTTCAACCGAAATTTGGGAATTTTAAATCAAAAATTTTGTATCGTTTTCAGTACATTGTGCAGTATCTACTATTTTTTGTCCTAATCTTGTGGAACCCCTGTGTAAATAATAATAATGTTTTGGATTTAGATTACGATTTATTTTACTTTTTTAGGTAACAATGTTTGTTTGACTTATAATTCTTGGTTTATGTATATTAATGTCTTAATAAACTATAACATAAACATATTGCGTTGTGTCTCTAAGGGGTACCCTTGAAAATTTTGGGAGCCCTTTGTGCGGTATGCGAATGTCGTCTTTAAGCAGCAACCCGGCCTGGGGGATTTCACGTTTACGGTTGGTATATTGATTAGGATCGTGTCGAGCAGTTGGTCACCCTGATGGTTTGTGTCTAGCCGTTGACTGCTGAGTTATTGCCTTTGATTGGACAACGGGACCAGCAGTTGTTTTTATAGAAACAGAGAAAAAAACATGCCGAACATACAAAACAATACATTCATTTTTCTTCCTAAAAACATTAAACAAATAACATTTATTTGTTAACATTGTTTTTTTCTCAAATAACATATTTTCTGAAATAAATAATTATATACATTCATTATACAAAACAGAATGAAAAAAAATTATAAGCCTGAAGATATGAAGCCATATACCTATGATTTAAATACAGTATTGTAGGCCATAATAATTCTCATCATAAAACAAGGATATTTATTTTCTCATATAACCTTTTGAAATAATATTTTTTCTTATGAAATTTAAATATATTTCTTACCTTAGAGCTTTACCCATCACGGGGTGTGCCAATATTGTACATCACAGATACCTGTGTATAGCCGGATTTTTTTTCCAAGGGGTTAAAAATAATCAGAATATTTCAATTATCTTTACATTTTTCTTATTAAGTAGTTTATATTTTGCCTCAATCTGGTCAATATATATAAATATATTCCGAAGGCATATTTGGCTTTCGCAGAATGCTCTTTGTCCAGTTTATTATTTTCATTTTCATTCTCAATAATCACTACAATTACAGATTTGATTGAAATATTTTCGTAGCTCCAAATTGAATAGTAGCACTAAGATTAAGATTAATGAAAATTCAAATGAACCAGTATAAATTGTAAGGTTAAGTAAGCTTAATCTGTAGTGAATATCAAAACGGTAGTTCCTATTTTAAATTTCGTAAATTATAAAACAAAATCGATTTCAAAAGTTTCGAAAAATATATTTTTTGTTATAGTTATTAACAAACCTAAGATACTTATGAGTATCATAACCGCTGCAGATGGCAATTGAATTCCGAGATCGAAGAGTGAGGATTTTAAAATATTTAAGGTCTGACATAATTCATATCATCTGTAGTTTGTTCAATAATTTACCGGTTTTACGTTATTAATAAATATTACTTTATAAAATTATCTTGTGAGCACAGCTGTGCATATTCTTAAGTACAAGTACTTAAAATTGTACTTAAGTGTATTTATTTTGTACATGTACATGAAATTAAGAACAATTTTGCAATATGTAATTGTACTTGTAGTTAAATCCATTCTTTTCGGAATTGTACTTCCGTGTTTACGTCACGTACTTTTTCTCGTTTCAAACTGCAAAACTGCTGCTCTACCAATTTAACTTTGCTAGCTGAAGTTATTTATACATGTTATAAAAACAATGGCTGCGTTAAAAAAAATGTACAAACATTACAGAAAATAATAATAATTTATTTAATTAAATACAAGTATAAAAATAATGGAACACTGTCATGTACAAAACGCAGAGCAAAAAGTTAAAATTAAAATAAAATATAATATGTACATTGCACTAACAAGGTGTTTATACCTATATTTCTATAATAATCGCATTAGGTACTTAATTTACTTATGAGTTTTTCTTGTAATTTGAAGAAGTAAGGATCTTATTTTACCATTGGTTTTCTCAATATGAAGGTCTTGTCGAACACTCAGGGCGTGCAATGAAATGCGAAACATAGGACTTTAACATGGAATTTCAAAAACTTGCTGATACTCTATCTCCTGATAGATTTATAGTAAAACTACAAGAGTACAAAGTTGTTCAGAATTAAATACTACATCAGATAAGACCTTAAATGTTGCAACATCATATCTGCAGGACGAGATGTATTAAATATAAAATGTAATATTTTCGTTAAAATTAGACAGCCTTGGAAATAAAAGAAAATATCTACCACTCAGTTTAGAGAAGTATCACTGATTACAATTTTTATTGTCCGTATTTTAAAAATATTTGAGTTGAATTTGAATCCTTTTTCTTAAATAATACACCAATATTATAAAAATATAGAATTATCTATAATGTTATATATAATGTTATTAATTGTCACAACGGACATATAGATATTTTCTTTTATTTCCATGACTGTCTGATTTTGAACAAAAATATTACATTTTATATTTAATAAATCTCGTATTGCAGTCGTACTGTTGCATCAATTATTATCCTATCTGATGAAGAATATAATTTGAACAACTTTATACTTCTGTAGTTTTGCTGTAAATCTATCAGGGGAGAGAATATCCGCAATTTTTTGAAATCCTATGTTCCGCTTTTCATTGAACACATTGTATAATGTTTCATAAAAGGCATTTATCAGACGTCACTTCTTGAGCACTGTAGCTGATGTGGAGAGTCTATCACACTTTATGCGAAAAATATTAAAAACTTTAGACCTCACCGGAATTCGAAATAGGGTTGTTAAAACCACAGTCAATCATGTTACTCTTTACATAATAATTAAAATAATATTTTTTCAAGTATATCATTTATGTTAACAAAGATAATGAGATACAGAAAGTTTATGCCTGAAGGGTATGTTGCCACATGACTCTAACCGCAGTAATGTATTGTGGGTTACATTCTGTGAACTATATTCTTTGTCTCTTCCACGCAGTTCATAATTATAATTGCCGTGTACATTAGTGCATTCTGTCGTGTACATTGTATCACTATGTAGTGTAAACACCAATTTGCATGTGATCTGACTGTGGTATGTGTGGTCAGTACTACAATGGCTCACCACGTACAAACATACCACGAAACCATTGGGTTACCACAGAATAGAAGTCATTTACAGAAATGTCGATGAACTTATGTAGGTAATATCTTGCCATTGTTTGTGACTAAAATACACGGGTGTGTTTTATTATGTGGCAAATTTGAAAAAAATGCTTCTACATATTGTAAGTAATATAATAAAAATCATGAATTATCAGTAAAGTAAGAATTATAAGTACTCATTATTTTTCATCCAATTAATTCACAGGATTTTAGTGAATTGAACCAGTCACATTTAAATATGACCGACAATTGTTACAGTTACTGGTAATAACTTGTGAAATATTTTTTAATCGTAAGTACCTATATGAATTATAATTTAGAATGTAATTGAATGTTAAAATTATGTTCCCATTTATTTACAACTAATGATTTATCATTGAACTTTTGTAACATCACAAGTGAGTTATGCACTTGCGTAGAAGGGATGGTGAGACCTGATTTTTTGAACTTAGGTCACAGAATAGTTATATAATTATTCTGTGCTTACATCTTACGTTGAGGCAAAACTCTCTTTTAGATATCTAGACATCTTTGAGTGAAATAAAATGTAGAATATGACTTTTGAAGGCATTCTTAATGTAGTAAAAAAAATAGAAATAAAGTCGCTGAACCTCCCCATTGCCGCGGAATTTACATGAAGAAACATTACTTAAAAATACAACGTCCGTCAAAATTGTGACATTATTATTTTCTAATAATTCTACTGAACGTCGAATTTTTCTAGTTGGCAAAAAGTATTAATCTACTTAGAATGGTAATTATTATACATTGCATGTCTTGAATCTACTTAGAAAAATAATATTATACATAGCAATTTAACTTATTTACATTGAAAAACACTATCAAATACTTAGCAAATAATTACAAGCCTATTTAAAATAACGAGAAGAAAAAAATGATATTATAAAAACTGTGCATAGAAATGCTATTTATAATTATTTTAATGTGAAACATAATATTTTTCATGAAATTTCAATTTATTTAAAATAATAGCAGTGTATATAATTACGTACGCCGATCGATTGAATTGTCAAATTTTTAAAAGCTGTTCTAAGCGTATGACATATTTTTTAATTTCAGTTATTAAAATTTAAATCAATTATACTTTTGGATTAAATTTATGCACTTAAAAAGGTTATATTTCTGGTTTTCACTCCTTAAAATTTTTACTGTACAAAAAAATATTGAGGTAATGTTTTTCACATACCTAATGTGATTAAAATGTGAATATTGAGTGCACGAGAGAAATATACGAATATATCTTCGCTAATATACTATAATGTAATTAAATGTCTGTAATGGAACAGGCAGCATATGGAAATAATTTAATGCTCATGTAAATTTTCTGCGCTAAATGTCAACTATGAAAATCGATATATGCACCCTTCGCATCTGTAAATGCCGTGGGCCAAACTCTAATTATTTCAGTCACTTTGTTGTTAATTTAATTGTATAATTAATTTACTAAATTGTATATTGTTATTTTCATTCCCTAGTTACAAACTGTTGGTGGTTTTGGTTTATAATATATCGTACTCATATTTCTCAAAATATAATTAATAATTTCTTTATAAATTGGATACCGGATGAACATTTAGATACCTCAAGGCAATTAACATGAGGAAAGAGTTTTTCGCTTTCCCGCTAAATATAACGGAGTGTATGTGGTACCTTTGGTTATATTAATTAATTTTGTATTAGAAATATTCGACAAAATAATTTATATTTTGACAGTTGTCCTTTATATTTTTGTAATAAGAAATTTTAAACGAAATATTTCATTGCCGAGTGGATAAGGCTATGGATTCATAAGTAGAACTTATTACATAATCGGAGTCTGAAATCGCATCGAATCTATTTTTTATTAATTGAGACTTTTATAACATTTATTCAAAAGATTTATTTGATTACAACAAACGGATCACATATTTTATTAATTCTACACCTTGTGTCAAAATCATTTAGCCCATTAAACATTATATTATATCAATAATTACGATCGATTAATAAAAAGTCAATAATGTTTTAATTTCATTATTTTTGTGAAAACACTTTTAAAAGTAATTAAATAATTTATTTGATTACAACAAATTCAGTCATATTTTTCGTTGCTTATGTCAACTATTTTGATTGAATCAATTTTTTAGGTAAATATAACACAGATTAATATACTCATGATGAGGTGAATATATTTTACGTTCATACGAAGAGTCAAATTTTCAAATCATGAATTTGATAACGAGATGGATGTGGACAACCGCGATACATGCTAGCAAGAATGTTAAATTTTTTCCACATTCCCTTTGATAATAAAATTTAATCATATTTATAATTACTTTTTTTCACGACATGCATAGAAAGCTCTACTTTATTTTCGCGAAATAGAAAAGAAAATTACTTTTCCCTCTCTAGATGGAAAAATGTACAATGTTACCAGCAGTATAACATGGATATTATTATAGAATTAAATATTGCAAATATTCATTATTATATTAAAAATTCTTATTATATTATTATTTTAAAAAAAATATGGAAACTGTCTTTTTCCTATCTTTTTTTTACATTTTTTCACAATTTGACAACTTGTATTTGAACTGGTTTATTGGCAATATTGTAACAATTGCATTGCGAAACGTCAAAGTTTACATAACTTAATTATTTAGCTTATCGTGTTGCTGCTTCTTTTCGTCTGAATAAATCGATTTTTGAAACAAGTCGTGAAAAAAAGTTGTGTCTAACACTAAAGGAAAGCCCTTTTTCTAACTCGAATTCCCAATATCTCGAGTGGTAAAAAGATACGCTTTCCTCTCTTGATTGACAAAAAACTAGTGATATTGAATCTCTTTTTAAATAAAATGTATTAAGTTGTTTCTTTAAGAAAAAAAAATAGAATCGTTGTGGAATCGAACCGCAACTACATAATAAGTTCTTTTTATGAAGCCGTAGGCCTTATCCACTCGGCTATAGAACATTTTGATGAAATTTTTTTATTATATAGATGTGGACAACTAGCAAAATACAATTTTGTTTATTAAAGATTTCAATAAGAAAACCTTTTATTACAGAATATTTGCTATCAGTAGATGAAAAATTAAATAATCTAATCAACGGTATTATATGTATAAACCCCATTCATTATATTTCGCGGGACAAATGGAAACAGCAAATAACTGTTGGTCCATGTTATTTCCCAATGTCAAGGTTTCTAGTATTCACTGGGTATATACACAATGTTAGTATATATTTACAAGAATTCTTTTGTTGCCACATGATTAAGGACTAATTGTGAGTTACTTTTTTTAATATACTTTAATACAGCTGAAATGATTATTATCTTGTGTACTCTGTCTGTGTATTACTGCACTTTGTAATTGTATTAAAAAGCAATATAAATATTTTATTTCATAAACGAAAAAGAAATCTGTAGTAAAACCAATAAGATTCACCGGAATAAAAGTAGGAAGAGTAACAAAGAATTTTTACTTTCAGTTATATATTTAAATTCTTATATTTTCCTTTTTTTATATGAGAATTAAAATGATAAAATACCATTTAATATTAAGATATATATATATATATATATATATATATATATATGTAGTAGGGCCGAGATGGTTTCGAACCAGGTCTTGTAGATTATTTATTTTATGAATCCACCCTCTTATCCACTCGGCTATGGAGCATTTTGTTTTAGACGTTTCTTATTCGAAAATATGAAGGATAATCTTCAAAATACAATTTATTTTATTAAATATTTCAGTTAGAAAAGGCCATATTACACAACATTTGGTTTTATTAGATGCAAAATTAAGTAATCTAACTAACGATACCACATACACCCGATTTTATTTAGCGGGACAGATGGAAACAGCAAAAAACTGTTTTCCCATGTTATTTCCCTGTATATATATATACATATATATATATATAGAATATAAATGTATCTTAGTTATTATGAATTGTTGCCAAATAATTAAATTTTTATTATAATTATTATATTTTTTTATGTTTGATAAAAAATCAATGATTTTTATTTAAAAAAATCAGTTAACATAAATCATGATTTAAGTCAAAAGATTTTAATCTGGCCAACCCTGCTCTAAAGCAAAATAATTACTGAGTTTGAAGTAAAGTAGAAGTGTGTGTTGACATGACTATAAACACCCATACGTATTATGGGTTCCGTTTTAAAAATTTTGTAAGACGGAATACTTCCGTGTTTCTTATATTTAATTCTCGTGTATTTGTTCCTGCCAAAAGTAAGTGTGTAATTCTTTGTAGCACCTCTAATAAAATTAACAATTAATTACTTGTCCTTAATTACTGGCAATTATTCAGAACCCCCACCACTACAGAGCTTTATAATCAAGTGCCCTTGATGCTGAAAGACAATAGCTTGTTTCTGCTCCGCGCTGAAAAATTAATAACGACCTGCTGAAAGCTCTTGTGCATTAGTTGGCGCGATCACCGTGGTTTCAGCAAATAGGATTTTCAGATTAACGCATGAAATTTTTACGCGTATACTTGCTCGCTTAATTGGAATTGTTTAAAGTTTCATCGCTTTTTATTTACTACTCAAAGAAAGAGGATTATCTGTACAAAATAATTACTACGTGATTGTAGAATTTTAAATCACACCCGCACTTCAACAAAAAATGTTACACACAAAAAAATGCATGTTTTTGTACCGAAAGGATGTTTATGTTACATGATTATAAAAACATTCGCATTCTGGACCATATTTTCATAAACTTTACTTTAAAATACTTTTTTATGTTATTTTTTCTGATATTGACAACAATTTTTAACTACCGTAGCAAGATATAAACCTATCCTGTTTCTTATAAATAAAAGTAAGAAACACATTTAAAAAAATAAAATATTTGTCATGTTCTTGACTATCCTTACTATTAATTTTAGTAGATACTATGATCATAAAATAAGGATTTTTTTTTCTTTCATTACTAGGCTAGGCATTGTCCATTATTTATCTTTGTTTTTCTTTTAACCATGGTTACCTAGGTCAGTAATGCAAAGTATCACTTTTAAAAGAAACCTCCAAATCCAAAAATTATTTCTCTCATTATCTTAAACTCAAGAAAAGTGCAAATTAGGCTTGACCTTAAGTGCTGCAGATCTGCAGACTACCAAAAATTTAAAATAATAATGCCCATTATTATTTAATCATATAAGTACATTATTAAAATATATTTAGAAATCAAATAACAAAATTACAATATATGACTCATTATCTCATTAAACTTAAGAAAATAAGTGTAAATTAGGCAGTGGCTACTTGTCCTTAAGTGCTGCAGAATTACAGAACCACCAAAAATTTTAAAACAATAATGCCCAATATTTATTAATTATATAAGTACATTATTAAAATATATTTAGAAATCAAATAACAAATTACTTCTTTATTTTACATTATATTATGGTTTAATCAGCGCAAGTGCGCTGAGACGTGATTCAATCAGACAAATGATCCCAGAATACTTTAACTACCCAGCTACATCCACAACATTGCTGATTAATTACGGTATTCTGTTACCGTATTTTACGCTATTCGATGACGTCGTCTACTACCAGAATGAGTTCAGCGTACACAATGTCATGCTTGCTGTGACCTGAAAAACTGCAGATTACAAGCAGGTATCTGCCGTAATTCAGGCTTCATATAATGGTAGATATACGAGTATTTACAAATTAAAATTTACCTTAAATTAATTTTGGCTTTAAAGTTTAAATACAAGTTTCAAAATGTATATAGTTATTCAATGACATAAATAGTTATTTATATACGAGTCAGGAAAATGATACAGTACTGTCGAGGAGCCTTATTGAAATTCGAGGTACTTTGTGCAGAGTATTTTATGACCAGTCAACTAGAGAGATTTTCTGACGAATCACAATTTGTTTTTCTGAAACCTTTGAATACAATAAAAATAATTTCAAATTTAATAAGTACATCAGATTGTCTATAAGTATTTAGAAGTGTGCTTCTTTCGTTTCTAAGGTGACAGAAACACCAAACCGTCAGTTTTGAATTTTTGATGCATGCGCATATAGTAATTTGCAATGTCTTACTAAACTAATTACAGCGACGAGGTTTCTGTAGATATAAAAGAAGCGGCATCAGAGGTTGTAGAAAATTTACTGCCCAAAACAACAAAAATGAGGTACAATAAATTGTTCACATATTTTCATGACTAGTCAGGGAAATGTAACTTTCGTGCCGCATTTAAGGAGCGAAAATAGTACTTCCGCTCCGGTTTAAAAAAAAAAAAAAATTCTAAACTTATAAGGTACAATTGGCAGTTAAACAGCCAGGTCGTCCAAAACCTGTACTAAACAGAGGAACTTAGGGTAAAAGTCGCGGTAAACCATATAAAACTCAATTTAAAAAGGATATACTTAAGAAACAACTGGATTTGTGGTTGTAACGAGAAGAATGCTTTGTTTTGTTTTCCGTGTTTGCTGTTTGCGGACGATCATGGTGAATAAATATGAACTGAAAACTGAAACTAGGGTGAGTGGATGAGAGATTTGTTGCATTGGACTGAAAAAATAAAGAAATCTGAAAATTTATTGCCACAAAACTACAATAAAAAATTAATAGATTAGTTTGTAGCGAAAACATGGAAAGTCATATTAGTTTAAAATTTAAATTAAAATTGTAAAGAAAATTGCATTGCTTTGATTAATATTTTATTTCCTTTTTTGTTTGATGTATCATACCCATAAATATGTATCAATTATGGATTTTCAACTTAAATTTGTCTTCCAAATTAAACAAAAAAAAATCACAAAAACAAATTAAGACTGAAAAGTGATGTTAACAAATGTCAGATGTAAAAACAAATGCAGCTTATTATATTTTTGTAATTATTACGAAATAAATACATATTCATGTCATCTTTATTATAATATATATAAAAAATTTAAGTGGGTTTGTAATGTAAGAACTATTAATCAAATAATAATTCACATACACATCACGATTGAGAAGATCATTATTCATAAGCGTCTTGTATCCTTTGGTTGCTTCGCACCTCGTGTTACAATTTTGGCACGAGATCAATAATAATAGTATTATCAACGTAGGTGAGTAATATAAAGTACACCGAATGGTATGTTGCCACATGAGAACAAACAATCTCAAGCATTGTGGATCACATTCTGAATTGATTTGATAATAATTATTTGTTTTTGTAAGTACATTTGCATGTCTCCTAAAGGGTATGTTGAGAAGTGGATTTCAACTGTTTCATGACAATTTTACCTGCATTTTATTGGACATGGTTGTCAACTTAAATCTTACAGCTTATAATGTGTTCCAAAACGCTTGGATACAGTAGTATTTTTTTTTATTAATGATTGGCGACGCTGAGATTTGATCTCCAGATCTTACTTTTTTTAAATGCAATTTTTATAGTAATTAATTGCAACGTTGTAAATCAGAAAATAAACAGTGGATTACATGCAATTATATTTGCACGTTTAAACCAAGATGCAAATTTTATTTGTCTGCTACAAGCTTTAGTACAAGAGCTTAAGTGTATTTTGTCTCGTGGTGCTAAATTCTAATTTCAGATATATTTTATGTTGTTGAAAGCTGCAGCTAAAACTAAACGCTTCCAAATGCAAGTAAAGTACTTTTATGATTTATTAAGCTCCTAGTAAACCTTATGATCCTTGTAGAAGACAATAAGATAAGACTAGCTTTATGTAGATTGATTATCCCTGTCGAGTTTGTATCTATATTCAGGCTCTTGAGTGTCTCATAAAAATATTATGATGCATATGGAGGAATTTTACGCTTCTTCTGCACTTCATCATCATATAGGAAATATCCTTTTTATCTCCATATTCCTTCCAGAGTAGACGAACTCAATGGATGGGACACATAAAGTAGGAATTCCATGCAGATCATCACACAAAGGAATTTATCACCGGAATTTAACGTTAAACAATACGGACGCATCATATCAAAGTTTATTATCAATAAAAATTTTCGCTACAAGGATTATAAGAGTCTTAAGATTCGAGCAAGTTGTAATATAAATTTATAACGTCTCAGTATGTTACGAGGCAAGCAAATTTTAGTTTTCGAAGTATAATAACAAAGTACCCAATTGCAACAAAAAGGCTTAAATTTTAAGTAAAACTCATGGAAATATATAAATAGTAATAAATATTGAAAGAAGCTTTCAGAACTCATAATTAATAAATAGACAATATTTGGGTTTTAGTTCTGTAAAAATTTATTAATTACAACGTTTCGACAGCTCAGTGCTGCCTTCGTCAGGTAAATAACAAATAAATAAGTAGTCAAGACAACATGTAACATAGGTAACAAATGAAAACATACAAATGACATTGACATAAAATTCAAAAATTAAAAACGGATGACAGGTAACCACGACTTATTTAGTTCAAAGCCTGTATTTAAATTAAAATTATTAGGAGATTTCTTGATTTCAATTGCTTCTCTAATAAGTCTTCTTATCCAGTGGTTTTCTCTAGCAAGAATCTTCGTGTTTTCGAAATCAATTCCATGTAATTCCTGAATTGCATGTTCTGCAACTGCAGACTTCTCAGGTTGGTTTAATCTGATATGCCGTTTGTGTTCCTTTAATCTCGTTGCTACAGTTCTACCAGTTTGACCAATATATATTTTACCACACTGACAAGGAATCTTATAAATGCCAGAACAGTGTAGAGGAACTGTATCTTTGACATTTCCAAGAAGATCACGGATTTTTAAACTTGATTTATAACCTACCGTCTGGCTTCGTTTTGTTGATGATGTTTTTGCTATTTGGCCTCATGGAAGAGACGAATTAAACAATTTTCTTATTCACTTAAATTTGCAACATAAGAACATCAAATTTACCATTGAAGTAGAAGAAAATAATAGTCTCCCCTTTCTTGATGTATTATTGGAAAAACAAGATGATGGCAAGCTTATTACTTCAGTATATAGGAAGCCAACCCATACAAACCAATATCTTCATGAGACCTCTAACCACCACCCTGCCCAAAAAGCTTGTACTATTAAAACGCTTTATCAGAGAGCTTCTAATCTATGTCATCCCAGTAAACTACAAGAAGAAATTAATTTTTTGGATGAAGTTTTCTTGAAAAATGGTTACAGTAAAACACAAATAAGAAGAGCGCTAAAAACGAAGAATAAACCTCTACCAATTCCACAAGTGGTTCCTGATAAGAAATTATTTGCTACTTTGCCATTTATTGCCAATGTCACCGACAAAATTGGAAGGATTCTTAATAAATATGACATAAAAACTTCATATAAATCAAGTTTAAAAATCCGTGATCTTCTTGGAAATGTCAAAGATACAGTTCCTCTACACTGTTCTGGCATTTATAAGATTCCTTGTCAGTGTGGTAAAATATATATTGGTCAAACTGGTAGAACTGTAGCAACGAGATTAAAGGAACACAAACGGCATATCAGATTAAACCAACCTGAGAAGTCTGCAGTTGCAGAACATGCAATTCAGGAATTACATGGAATTGATTTCGAAAACACGAAGATTCTTGCTAGAGAAAACCACTGGATAAGAAGACTTATTAGAGAAGCAATTGAAATCAAGAAATCTCCTAATAATTTTAATTTAAATACAGGCTTTGAACTAAATAAGTCGTGGTTACCTGTCATCCGTTTTTAATTTTTGAATTTTATGTCAATGTCATTTGTATGTTTTCATTTGTTACCTATGTTACATGTTGTCTTGACTACTTATTTATTTGTTATTTACCTGACGAAGGCAGCACTGAGCTGTCGAAACGTTGTAATTAATAAATTTTTACAGAACTAAAACCCAAATATTGTCTATTTATAAATAGTAATATTGATTAAACCGGCTACAATAATTATTCTTTTACCAAACAAGGAATGTAAATATGTATGTTCTAACCTTTGAGGAGGTTGTAATAAATACTTACTTCACAAAATCTAGTATAATTAATGTTCGTCGGGAGGCAGGTGAACATGATATATGCATTAAGTGCGAGTCCACTAGTTTAAACTCGCTAGAGTCATTTGTTGTCCGTAATAGTTTTTTCTAGTGCGTTCTAAAAATGAGTACCTAACGTCAATTTCAAACAATGATGTGTTATCAGGTTTTGCTTCAGACTTGGATACAGTGCAATGGAAACTTTTACAAAACCTACGCAGACAGTTTTATTTCAAGGGGCCAGGTTTTTCAATGGTTTTTAGATATTTTCAGAAGGAAAAGAGTCGAATGAAGATGAAACACGCAAAAGAAGGCTTTCATCTTCAAGATCTAATGAAAATGTCGACAGAATCTGTGATCTTGTGCGTTCAGGTCGTCGGTTGACAGTACTGAATGATTCGAGTTTCGAGAAGAGTTAAATTTGACTCACATCACCGTTCATCAGATTTTGACTAATTCATTGAGGAAATGAAAAATCTGCGCAAAAATGGTTTTTAAAAAATGAGATTTTAGCGAGTAAAAATATTTCTCAGGCTCATCAGCTGAACTTGGGTTCTTATGATGTAACTGACAATATGAAGGTAAGTTCAGTATCCGAGTTTTAGCACTGCCAGGAGGATAGGAAGAATCGTCTGCTGAAAGTTATTTTGAGGGAAACAATATTGAAATGAAAAAACCAGCCTTATTACTTAATTTACACACCTCGTATATAGTTTGCTGTCTCAAACAAAAATAATAAATAAACCTTTTACAGCACTTACATGACTGGTAATTATGACCGAAATTAAAAAAAATATCAAATTTTTTTATAATTTATATATGCGTATTTTGAAGGACGTAGAATTCAAATAGAAAGTGGATATCTTCTGTAGTTTTCGAGATAACCCCCTTTAAATTTAGAATATAGTATTTTGAAAATTTCAATATTTCAAAATCATTATATTTATTTATATTCTTTCCCCACATTAAAAATTGATAATTATTACATAATAAAATATACATGTTTTACATTATATAGAAAAATATATTTTTAAAATGTCACAGCTAATATTACAGTGAACCCTCTGAAAAATATTTTTAAAAAAGTGTTTAATTTTATATACACTTTCAAATATAAATCACAGCTGAAATTCAAATTACAGGACGAGAAAAATGAACTACAAACAACGTAGAATCCTTTATAAATGTAGAACAATTGCACCGGATTTTTAAATCGTGTTTCAGCAAAAAATCCCTGGTAAAAAATTGGAAAAGTATCTCCATGTTCTAAAATGACAGTATTAATTGAGCTTTTAATACTGCTTTTTAAAATAAAAATATTTAAAACAGATTTAATATGATTGAAAATGATTAAATTTGACATATTAAATAAGAGGTTGTTAATAAAAATGTATTTTAAAATGTTCACATATTTCAAATAGAACTTAATATCTTGCAAGTGACATTTAATAACCATAAATATCGATAATTTACTTCAAAGTACTTCGTAAGTTTTATGAACTAGATATAAATTGTTTGTACACTTTTATAAATACACTACACAAACAAGAAAATATACTCAATTACAAATACACGTTGAAAAGAACGTAAAATAATATTATACGTATGTAATTCTTTTTTAAAAGAATACAGAGATAAATAGTTGAACAATTAAATATGTACTTAATTATCAATAATAATTGTAACAAGAAATAATAAATAGTGTTTCACAAGACAAGAATTCTTGTGTTGTATTATTTCTTGGTTTGTCTTGAAAAACAAGACAATAAATTTAAGTATCTTTCATTACTCTTGTATATAAAAATATTGTCTTGATCGTCATTTTCTTCCGAGACAGGAATTATTATTGGAGTCAAATGGCTTTAATCGTTTATTGAGAAATTATATATTCACATTGATAACGTTTCGACTCTGGTTTGAGACTTCATCAGGTCAACAATTTAAATAACAAATTTTATAAACAGAATTACGAAGTAAATACAATCATATATTCTTACCAATCACACAATGGGTTGATAAGATTGGAAACAATGTAAGGAGTTATATTTTTCAAATCTAATCCAACGTGTTGACATGTTGGAAAGTCATGATAAACTAAAAAATATATTGAAAGTAAAACAGCGAAAAACTTCAACAGTAATTTTCTTCCTAATTTTTTGTCTTGTATGTTAAAACAAAGTCAATGATTGCCCTATTTGTAAATGACCTTAAACATATAATTAATCCTTGCATCACATGTCCTTTTTTGTCACAATAATAACCAGGGTGACGACTTTTAAAAATTTCCTTGGGGACAAAATTTCTTGTAATGATCAAAATCAAAACATAGAATTACAAGAAAAAGTAAATACTAGAGCAAACATTTTAGAATGCTCTAATTCTTGACCTACCGAAACCAGAGCACAATACAAAGCAGCCACATTTGCTCCAGAATGTGCAGCTTGCAGTTATTAAGTAGGTATATCATATTATCAGGTACCTGTATTATAACTACCTATTTTTAAGTATAAGAAATCACATCAATATGAGGTACACTTACACTGACAAATAATACACCACAATTATACACATAATCTTTATTTTACTGACACTTCTTAACAGCATCACTACACTACAATAACTGCCCACTCAAAGATACATCTCTCATATTAATAATATGCCTTACATAATCTCTAAACATTGATTAGTTAAATTCAATTATTTTGCATTATACATTAATTAATTATTTATATAAATCTAACATAAGTATCTAAGATATTTGAAAGTATATAATATATTTAAAAATATATAAGTTAATGAAAAGTATCTAAGATACTTTCATGTATTTCAAGTTATTATATTAGATACTTTTAAGAAATATTTGTATCTTAAGATACTTGGAATAAAAAATATCTAGATACTTAAGTATATGTAATAAATTTATGTAAGTATCTTTTAAAAGTATCTAGATATTTTTAAAGGTACCTTTCCCAGCTCTGATCCTTAAGTATTTTGAAGAAATAATAAATAATTTTCACCATTCATTTTATTTTGTAGAATGTACAGCTCAAGTAAGATTTCATTTGCAATAACAGCCCACACATTTACAGAAAAACGATGCTGGAAACTTCCTCTGACTACAACATGTGGATTATCTTCACTTTATTATAAATTCCCTCTCGCGTAAAAGTCGCTTCATCAGTATTATGTTTGATGGAAAATTTGGGTTCATAGCGTGTTGCTGTAAAATCCACTTGCAAAACGTGACTCGGTGTACATGATCAGGTTCAGTTAACCCTTGAACACGTTGAAAATGAAATGAGTGGTATTTATAGCCCCTCAATGAAATATTATTATAATTGAGATATTATTCTAGTACTAGTAGTATGATCAGCCTATACAGCGTCTAAGACAGCATTTTTTGCATTGAGTACTTTTATATCGTGTGTACCAAGCATTTGATCCCAATACCAAATTACGTCAGAAGATGGCGACGGACGGTATAAACACTCCGTACCAAACCTTTGGTACGCAATTAGTACACAACTTTAGTACGTCTCAAGACCCTACCCACACACGGTGTAAACAGCAAACGTACTAAACCGATTATGCTGCTATCTGTGATAGGCAATTGAAGTAAAATTATGTAGTAATATTGAGGTTAATTTTAGTGACATTTATTAGAAAACTTCATTTGACGATGTCAGGCTACTGGGAAATATTTTGAATAATATTTATAATATTACTTATGTTAAATAATGAAAAATGATGAAAAACTGTTTTATTGAAAAAATAGTAGATTGTAGTTATTTTCAACGCTCGCTGCATCGTTGGCTGCCTGGTTAAGATCCACTACAGCCCAAAGCTGCTCGCTGCCCCGTCGGCCACGATCTACATCACACTATATCTCAACATACTACCGTCACGTCATATTCAACTCAATACAATGTACCACACTAACTCAACTCATATCATCCATGATAACTCGCTCACATCCATACACGGTAACTCAACTCACCTCAAATCTATATTTGCACTAGGGCACTATCAAAAAACTACGTAATACTTATGCGATCGCTCTAGAGAAATACTGAAACAATAATTGTAAATCCCACCGTATAATACTCATGCTACTAATCAAATAAGGAAACTTAGATCATTATAAAGGAAATAATAACTATCAACAAGTTATTTATTACCTCAATGAAATATTCGTAACACTTAGCTTATATCAATCAAGTTCAATAAAATTTATAATTAAATAATTTTAGGTTAGGATGCCAAAGAGAGAAAACAGTGTACCAGAAATATTTGGTCTTATTTTCTATACACCGGTGTAAACATAAGGTACTGTACTAATATAAAATTTAGTACGTATTTGGTACGCGTACAAGTATAGTACTCACGGTGTAAACGTACTCATAATGACGTTGTCTTTACTGGCCTCCTCCTCTTCTACTATTAGATCGGAAAGTACCAGTATTTCGAAGGCATTGGGTCATCTTTACAAATAACCGATGGTTGAGATGCCGTCGTTGACGAAAACGTTCTGCATACAAACATTGTGCAAATAGTGTATTTTGCCGTGCTTCTCCTTAAACTAATAGTATATCCACCTACTCACTATTACTGTATGCATTCATTTTCACAAAAACTGCACTGCAGTACACAATCAAAATAACAAACCAGCAAAGAAACAAGATGAACAATGATGTCGACAAAAGAATATATGTAGCTATTGCCAAATTACATTATTAATTACACAACATCTTTCTTGTTCTGTGATCAGTATGTCGTGTAATTTTTTTTTTTTTTTTTGAGTTTGGAAACACCTGTACGTATATATTTTTTCAAGTAATAAGCATTGTTATCTAGTAGGCGTTTTTTATATATTTTTAAATTGTAGATGTTATTATTTTTACAGCAACTTCAAATTCATTCAGTTTAACATTTTTTTTTTTTGGTATTAGTAGAGTTTTATTGTTAAATATAAATTTTTGTTTTTCTTTGATTTCTCTGCATCGTTACAACGAAATATGAGTTACCAATATTAATGATATTATTTTTTAATTAAATTTTATGTTTTTATTCTACGATAAGTATTTCGATAAAGCTAAAAAAAAAAATAATATTTAAATATTATCCTCAGCTCTACATGTGTGGATGTAGGGGAAGAAGTTTTAGATGCGCTGAATATAATTTAATACCAGAAAGAATATCGCTTAACAATAGACGCCTAACTTTCACTCCTTGAGAAAAATCTATGTGAGGCTGAAACCGGTAGGAGTTGAAATATAAGTTTTAAAAATTGACTGAATTTTTACCCATCTATCAACCAAACTTCAGTAAATAAATTGTATTTCCATATTTATTTGTATTTCATTTTGAACACATTTAAAGTAGTATTATAAATATTTTTAGAAAATGTCTATATATAGATAAAATTTAATATCTATAAATGGAAACATTTTCAAAATTTTAATTCTTGTTTTAAAGTTTAAATGTCAAACGTATTTGAATACCGAAACATATTTTCTACTTATGTTTTAACATTTTTCAAACTTTTCAAGAAAAAGTGTTGAATCCAATCCAATAAATTTGGGGGTACTTTAAAACTTGAAGAACTTAAAACTCTTTCCTTTCAAATTTAATAAACTGAAACCGCCACCTACGTATTTCCAACAATAAAACAGACAAAAATAATTTTTCTCATCATTTCAATAAGAGTTCGGCCTCAGTCAGCAATATTTTTTTAATTAAACTCACGCAAGGGCAAATATGACAAGAATTTCAGGTATGTTAGCCATGTGCTGATCACAGTGGGTCAATAAATCGAAAACTCAAAGCTCCAAAGCTTCGTGAAAAGCTCCACTGATGTATGGGAGTACTTAATAAAAAAACGTGTTTAGGAAAAGACAAAATGTTAAAGGAAAATCGCTATTTTGACAAACAAATGTAGATAATTATTCACAACAAATTGATATTTACATTTGAAATATTCTTATTTGTATAAAATTTGTCTAAACATTTCATTTGATGTATGCCTGAAGGATATGTTGCCACATAATTAAAAAAAAAAACATGCTTGTATTGTGGGTCACATTTATTTATATTAATTTATATATTAATTTATTATACAAATATATCGTTATTCTAAATAAATATAATTAAATTTTATTTGTGGTGTGCCTAAAAGGTATGTTGCCAGATGACTAAAAGCACATCACATCAGTGGTGGCTCGTCAGGGGAGGCAGATGAGGCAGTCCCTCACTATGCAAAATGAGGAGAGGAGAAATTTGCATTGTATTTTTAAATTTTCACAAAATATAGTTTTCAAATTGCCACTCTATTTGTATACTACATACAATGTCGGATAAAGCATTCGTTCGGCCAGCACAGCTGACTACAGAAGTGCAGAGGCAAAAATTCTCCTGCCTCAAACTTCATAAATGTATGAGTACGTCTATACTGTTTTTACAATGATCACAGCGTTTATGGTTTTTTATCTCGCTGCTCTACCTGCTTCAGAAAAGGGAGTCTTGAGGTATGCCTCAAGTGCCTTCTGATTTGTTTTTATATGTGGACGAAGCAAACATATACCACCGAACTGAATACTTTTAAAATTGTATCCGTTGCATTCTTGCATTTGCAGTTGTACAAATGTAGCATTAGTGGGCGGACGTGTTCATCTGATATTTTTGGATTTTAAATTTAAGTTTACTTTTAAAAAATGACAGGAAGTTCTTCTGGTATGCACTTCATAGTTTTTATTATATAAAACGTTACGCTTTTGTTCGTCTCTTGTTTCTAATTCTATATTCCAAGAATTTTCAAATTTTATTTCTGCAGTTATGAAGTAGCAAAAATGTTTTTTTTTATTGATTCGGATGTAGAAATTTATGCTTTACAACATCCTTTGATTTTTTTGTCTAAAATAATTAGGAAAACAATGCACACGAAAAATCTCATTTGTCATGTTAATCGCTTATGTTTCATGCATATATATATATATATATATATATATATATATATATATATATATATATATATATATATTATATGTGTGATTATTCTATTATAAATATAAAAGATAGGAAAAAAATTGTGTAAAAATAAAACAACTAAGAAATAAATATCAAACTGGGTTAATTTTTTTGTTTACGTGAGCAATCTAAAGTGTCTGAAATGCCAGGAATATCCACATTTAAATTTAGAAGGAAATAAATTAAAAATCAATTTTCATCTTGCATATCATTATTTTATATCACTTTGACAGTTTTCAGTCCTCAATCTGTTCTTATTAACGGAAATATTTCAACCTGAAATTTCTTACATTTAAGTTGCATTAAAAGAAAATTAATTTCAATATATCAACATTATTGTCAACTTAAAAGGCCCTTGAGGCAATTAAAAGTAATTGGAACAATATAATTAACATTAAAAATAATACCTAAAATGTATCACAAAATAATTATTTCATTAAAAGAAAAGTGAATTGGACAAATTAATTTCAGGTAGCACGAAAATTTCGTGATATGGAAACATAAAAATATACTTAAAAAGATAAATTGTACAGAATATATAGTACAAAGTCACAAAGTAAAATATTTAGTACCAGCAAATTAATTTACAGTGTAATATACAATTTTATTTGAAATACTTCAACAATATTACCTGCTATACTATACACATTGTTCTCAATTTACTAACAATTTTATTAGAAATATAAACCGTAGTGCCTGAATAGCACAATAAATATTAAACCACATAAACATGTTCACGTATTGTGGGTCAGTATAAAAATAATATTTTAATATTTATTTAAAGCGAGTTTCATTATAATGACGAGTAAATCTCGCCTCACTAATTTCCAGCTCGCCCTATAAAGATTAACTTACACCGCTTGCCACGTAAATAACTATTATCAGTTACATACTCCATTTCTAAGAACACACAAGACTTATGGTTACCTTATAGGATTTCACAGTTTGACTTGATATTCAAGCTACTTGACTTGACTTGACTTGAAATCAAGTCAATCTCAAGGCAAGTAGTAGTAGCAGAATTTAAGTCGAGTAATAGTATATCAAGTACGTGAAGAATCAATATATGTAATTTAAAGAAATCACAATGAGATTTTCAATAGAGATTTGATTTCTGATAACATGAGTCTAGAGGCGTTTCCATTTGCCACTTTGAACTGATCCAATATACACTTTTGTAACCGGATCACTTACTTTTCATTCCATTTGACTGGATCACTTTACTCCCTCTACTGACCGAACTGATTCTAAGTAATCCACTCGGTAAAGTAGATTAGTTGGTTCAGTTCAAAACTTTTGACGATATGTTTCATCACTTCAACTTCCATTCGTATCATATATTCAAACTTCCCTTTCAAATGGATCATCTTTTACAAAATTTTATTTAAATGTTAATTACTATTCGTTCTTGCACTAACAAAATAATTTTTATCGCTCAAAAATTTACAAAGAAAAAGTTGTTATATATTTCTCACCAAATATATTTTGACGTTGTCAATTCTGTCAATCATATTCAATTTATTGATAAGAAATCAAATGTTTCGTATAAAAATTGAAGCCATCTACATTATCATTTCTATTAAACTTCTGGGGAGCAACCAAGAGATGGTAGGGAAAAAAGTTACACGACCCTGGTAATTTAAGGATGCATTTTTTTATCAGGCAACAAAACTATATAAGGAAGTTCCAAATCGTTTATTTACTTTATAATTTCTACAATGACGTGTTAGTTTCAAGATTTTTTTATACACATTTTGTTATATAATTTTCTGTAAATGTTTTTTAGTTAGGTGGAAGAACAGCCTTTTGGCCAGGGCATGTAACCGAAAAAAATACTGGTTAACGGTTAACCCGTATAGAGAACGTTATAATAATAAAGGTTTAGTTCGAAAACCGGTTTTTAAAAATTGGAAACCGGTTTAAACCGGTTAATATATCGGTTAAAAAAATAATTAAAATTAATTAAAACAAATTAATTATAAAAATTTGATTAAAAAAACAGAATAATTAATTTAAAAAAAATAATAAAAAGTTACCATTTGAGAAAAATATAACAATTAAAAAAAAGCAAGTTAATTAATGAATATTCACACAAATCCCGTAATATCTTCAGAAAAACGCAGGTCACTTTTCAATTATAAACTTGCCTATGTTGACAAAGGCCGTATTTATTTGGGACTTTTTAAGTAACCTTACCGGCCAAAGAGACTACCTACATTTATGACTCTCCAATAAAATGGAAATTGTAAAAACTATCATGACTCATGTTCATGGGCGCCCATAAGGGGGGGCAAGATGGGGCACTTGCCCTCCCCTGGCTTTTCGCAAATTTTAAAAAGACGGCACATTACTTAATTATTTCGGCATTTTTTTGTTATATAAGAAATTTATTAATGTTTGTTGTACTTTAGGGCGCAGGTTTTTTATGTGTGAGATAAATTATTCCGTTAGTATTTGTGGTTATTTTAAGTGTCATTAGAAAGTAGAGATGTCTGAGACAATTAACTACAATAAACTTCATTTTATCGAATAATTTTCAGAGGAATTTTTGAATTGCCTTACAAACCAATCAAAAAAATAGAATCTTTACTTTATGTCTGTTCATTTTTTTTTTTTGAACATTTCTATTTCTTTACTAGTAAATATATGTTTGCAGTTTATCTCTATAATATTTAAGTTTTTCTTAAATAGACCATATCACATCGGAATAGAATGTCAAATGAAATATTCTACATTGCTATCAAAATTTCGATTAGCATTTTTTGTTTTTTTTTATTTTGCCCCCTCTTGAAAAATATTTTATAGGCGCCCTTGCTCATGTTTAAATACAAGTAGAAAACACAGATATAAAAAAATATTAAAAAAATTTCTCGCTAAATGAAAAGTAAAGGTTAATGTTCGCTAAAACCGCTTTATTTTTTTGGTTACGGTTAAAGTTCGCAATTTTCGTTCAAAATATCGGTTACCGGTTTTTATTAACCGGTTTTTTTAACCGGTTACATGCCCTGCTTTTGGCTGAACCTTGCCTTTATGTAGTCCAATTTTGACTTTTCACTTCAACACCTGCATATTGAGCGTATTTGAAATAGTCAAATTTCATTACATATTAAGGTAGGATCGTGAAAAAAGGCAGGTAGTTAGTCTCTCAACGCTCCAAGTCTATCACTCTGCTTTTACAATTTTACCAAGCTGAAGTTACAATATACCAAAAATATTATTAATTATTTTCTTGTAAACTACGAATAATGAACCCTCTTGGGGCAATGAGTTCTAGTTACACCGCTGCGTATAGGTATGACTTAAAAGTATACGTCAATTGTCTATTTCAGTGCCTGTACAAGTATACCTACCCACGCTAAACTTCTCCACTACTATTCAATCACTTAGCCGCTGTAAACGCATCCCAATATTGGATATTCACTCTTGGATTCGCACAATGTAATCGTCTTTGTGCAACATGTACCTACCCAGCTTGAGGCGATCATGCGTCGAATCAGCTTGTTATTGTTGCGTTAAGGTTATCCGGACACGGCTTCAGCTTTCAGCAGGAGAAGCAGGAGCAGGAGAGAATGAACAAGGGGCGATGAATACATTAGCAGGAAAATTCAGGCTGTTGTCGCTGTAGTCTCATGTTTATATCACGAGATTATATCCGTTCTTTTTTATAAACTGAAAAATGGGTTCAGCAAGAGAATGTTTACGCTCGTATGGGAACTAGTCAAGTAGTGATATGAGTCGAGAATATTTTTAAGAATGGCAGAATGGGAATATTCTCAAGAATAGGTGCATTTACACAAATTATCAAATCACTTCAAATAATTCACTTATTGTGATTGTTCTTTTCGTCACAAATCAACTGTTATGAAGTGGTAAAATCTCTTCCCCCTTACACCTGGTGTTACGTCTCCTATGTTTTATATCCATCATCATGTTTTCTCCACCACTTGAGGTTCGCCTTCACCCTCACTTAAAACCAATAGAATGGCTCGAAGGCGCATTTCAAGTGTTTTGTCTTAAGATTAGAATAAG
Source organism: Stenolophus ochropezus (assembly GCA_035578165.1). Taxonomy (NCBI): domain Eukaryota; kingdom Metazoa; phylum Arthropoda; class Insecta; order Coleoptera; family Carabidae; genus Stenolophus; species Stenolophus ochropezus. Next base: position 45,564,083 of record JAQOWZ010000002.1, on the reverse strand, counting down.
TTAGTTAGCAGTAAACGCTCAAATAGTGCAGACATCAGAATACAGACATTTAGTCAACTGAGTCCGCTATTTAAAAACTGTATATATATTGTAAATAAACAGAGTATACCATCATTGTTGTTCTGATTTATTTATCATCAACGTCTAACGGATTGTACCTTAGACATCAGTCTATGTTTTGTAAACACATACGAAACATATTTGGTCCTTCGAGCCGGATAACCACCTAATTGGTTCATCGCATCTCACCACACCAGCGGGTGTCAATCATTCATTCATCAAACATCAGAGGCCACCTCCAGACAACTGTTCGAGCAGTCAGAGGGCTCCAGAAAACAACAAGTTCCAGGTTAGTGCACTAGGTCATATTCCTACCTTTCCTCCACGTTGTTTTCCTCGATAACTCATTCCTAATACATCCAATTACATTTCATTTCATCATGTCTACGGAAGAGAACCAAATCAAAGACTTAAAAACTGCACGTGCCTTGATAAAAGCAAAATTAACACGATTTAATACATTCTTTCAAAATGTCGACAATAAAAATAAAATTAATGAAATAAAATCTCGTCTAGATGCAATTCAAGGTTGTCTTAGTGAGTTTGAAAACCTTTGTTTACAATTAGAAATTTTAGCACAAGATTGTACTCAAGAGCTGAACGATTTTGAAAATATCTTTTATCAAACGATCACTGAAGCGAAAAAACACATAGAACAAGTATCGTCTGATAATATTAACAGTTCTCAAAATCGACCGAGTAGTATTAATTCTAATGAGACAAATATTCAATTAAAATTACCAAATATTCATTTGCCAGTATTTAATGGTCAATTTACGGAATGGGTTACGTTTCGGGATACATTTAAATCTCTCATACACGACAATGAACAATTATCTAATATTCAAAGATTTCATTATTTAAAAAGTAGTGTCAAATCAGTAGCTTTACAAACTATTGAACACTTAACAATATCCGAAAATAATTATATAGCAGCATGGGATTTATTGGAATCCAGGTATGAAAACAAACGTCTAATCATACAACATCATTTACGTGCAATTTTCCAGTTACCATCTCTTAACAAAGATGTTAAAATTTTGCGACAATTATTGCATGGTTTAATTACAAATATTAAATCATTAGAATCAATTCAACGTCCAGTAGAACATTGGGATGATATTTTAATTTACTTAATCAGTACAAAATTCGATTACCACACAACTATGGCTTGGGAAAATCAATTATCAAATGAACCACCAACATTTGAAAATCTTACAAATTTTCTCACTCAGAGATGTCAAATGTTAGAGTCTATAGAAATAAACTCAGCACATAAAAAGCCATCGCAACCACATAATACATTCAATAATACTTCAAAGAATCATTATAAAATTCCAGTCACTCATTTAAATACAAAATCACGTTTTAATACATGTTTATTGTGCAAGCAACCACATAAACTGTATCAATGTCAAAATTTTATGTCAAAATCTATAGAACAGCGCTTAGTCTTTGTTAAAAACAATAATTTGTGTGAAAACTGTTTACGTGTAGGTCATTCAGTTGAAAATTGTGTATTAGGAGGTTGTAAAACATGCAATCTTAAACACAATTCGTTATTACATCTACCAAACGAAGGTAATCCCAGTTCAAATGTTACTAATAATGTAGTGAGTAATGTTTGTGATAGTCACGTGTCAACTAACGTTTTATTGTCAACTGCACTAGTGTATATCAAAGATTCGAAAAACGAAACTCACACTTGTCGCGTTTTATTAGATAGTGGTTCTCAAAGCAATTTTATTACAACTAAACTTTGCAATAAATTGGGATTAAATTTAAAATCGATTAACATTTCAGTAACTGGTATTAATCAATCAGAAAATAATATTGCCAATAATATTAATGTTCATATTCAGTCACGAATTAATTCATGTATGTTTGAGTTAGATTGTTTAGTACTAGAAAAAATAACTGCAAATTTGCCACTTCGTAAATTTTCTAAATCAAATTTAAATATCCCATCAAATATATCATTAGCCGATCCCACATTTAACATACCAGGTGAAATAGACATTTTAATTGGGGCTGAAATATTTTGGGAATTGCTTGGTGACACAAAAATGCAAACGAACGTAAACAAATTATATTTACATCAGACTCAATTAGGTTTTATACTTGGCGGCAAACTAAGTAAAGTTCAGGAAAGAAATAGCACCGTGTGTAACGTATCTGTTGACACTCTCGACAAACAGATGTCAAAATTTTGGGAAATAGAAGGTTTCAATGATTCAAATTTATTAACACCAGACGAGCAAGCATGTGAAAAGCACTTTAAAGAAAACCTTATCAGAGAACCCAGCGGGCGGTTCAGTGTCAAGTTACCTTTTCGGCAATATTCACCAGACTTAGGGTCAAGTAAACAAACCGCAATGAAACGATTCATTTCTTTAGAAAACAAATTTAAAATAAATAAACTGCTTGAAAATGATTATAAAACATTTATCAATGAATATCATCAATTAGGACATCTAGAACGTGTGACATCATTAGAGTTACAAAATATAGCAAATTCAAATTGCTATTATTTAGCACATCATGCGGTATTCAAAGACAGTTCTACAACAAAATTGCGTGTTGTATTTGACGGTTCTTGTCGAACAAGTAACGGTAAAAGTTTAAATGACAATTTATTAGTTGGACCTGCATTACAACAAAATCTGTTTTATATATTAACACGTTTCCGTATGCATCAGTACGTCATTTCTGGAGACATTGCAAAAATGTATCGACAGATACTTATACAACCTAATGATCGCAATTATCAATTAATTTTATGGCGTGAACAACCACATACTCCAATCCAAACTTATCGTTTAAAAACAGTCACCTACGGTTTAGCTTCATCGCCTTATCTAGCGATTAAATGTTTACATGAATTAGCTGCTCTTAACGCGGATCGTTATCCTGACACACACAAAATTATTATACGTGATTTTTACGTAGACGATGTTCTTACTGGTGCAGATTCTATAGATTGCGCATTAAAAATTCGAAAAGATATTACGACCATACTTGCGGAAGGTGGATTTGAATTAAGAAAATTTGCATCCAATAGTCCATTATTATTACCACATAATAAAATGGAATCAAAAGAACCAATTTCATTAGACATGCAACTTCAAAATAAAACGTTAGGTGTTATTTGGGATCATTCTTCAGATAGCATTAAATATTCAGTAAATGATAACAAGTTTTCAAACAAACATTCAAAAAGAGGGATTTTAAGCGTTATATCATGTCTATTTGATCCTCTGGGACTAGCAAGTCCAATTACAATAGTTGCAAAAATAATTTTGCAGGAAGTTTGGTCTTTAAAGGTGAACTGGGACGAAGACTTACCTTCAAATTTAAAATCAAAATGGATAGAATTTTTAGATAATTTTATCTACTTAAATCAATTAACAATTTCACGAAAGGTTATACCTAATTCGTCATACATGAGAATTGAAATGCACGGTTTTTGTGACAGTAGCCAAAAATCTTACGGTGCATGTGTATATTTACGTACAATTTATGCTGGTGGTCAAGCGTTTTCTAATTTATTATGTGCAAAAAGTCGAGTTACTCCCATTAAAACATTTACCATACCACGATTAGAATTACTAGCTGCCGTATTATTATCTCAGTTAATTAATAAATTAAAACAAAATTTACACATTACAATAAACCAATGTATTTACTGGACAGATTCAACAATTGTCTTATCATGGATTAAAATGCATTCAAACTCTTTAAAAACATTTGTTGCAAATCGCGTATCAGAAATTCAATCATTGACATCACCAAACGAATGGCGCCATATTAGTAGTGTACAAAATCCTGCCGATATTTTATCTCGAGGTACTACACCGCAAAATCTCATTGATAATAAATTATGGTGGCATGGGCCAGAATTATTAATGACTAACAACATTTCATTTTCTAATAACAACAGTCCTTCTTATGAACACCCTTCTGAAATACCAGAAGTTAAATCCATTTGTTGTTTGATAGTTTCAAACGTATCAACCACAAACTTTGACCTTTTAACAAGATATTCATCGTGGTCAAAAACACTCAGAATAATGGCCTACGTACTGCGTTTTATTCATAACATACGTAATCTCAAAATTAAAAATATAGGAGAATTAACCGTCGAGGAACTTCAAACCTCTCATGACATAATCATCAAAATTACACAATTACAAGCATTTGGCGATGAAATACATTCTATTAAAAAACACGGTGACATTTCAAATACAAGTAAATTAAAAACATTAAATCCCTTTATGGACAAACATGGTTTATTGCGCGTAGGTGGTCGTCTCCGAAATTCATTAATTAACTACACTGAGAAACATCAATTAATATTGCCAAAAAATCATCATATAACACATTTGATCATAAATTATTACCATATACAACAACTACATGCAGAATGTCAATCTACCATGGCTGCTATACGGAAAAAATATTGGATCCTTGCTTGTCGCAGTAGTGTTAGATTTATAATTTTTAAATGCATTAAGTGTTTTAAATTAAAACCTACATCAATGACACAATTAATGGGAGATTTACCTGATATTCGAATCACACCATCTCGACCATTTACCTACACAGCAATTGATTATGCAGGACCAATAATAATTAAAAACGGTCATGGTCGTACCACAAAAACTTTAAAAGGTTATATTGCTGTCTTTGTATGTTTTGCAACAAAGGCAGTGCATTTAGAGCTAGTTTGTGATTGCACATCTTCCACATTTTTAAACTCACTAAAACGGTTTATGGCAAGGCGAGGTAAAGTTTCAATGCTCTATTCAGACAATGGGACAAATTTTGTTGGGGCAAATCGTGAACTTAACAATTTATTTAAATCACAACAATTTAAAAATGATGTCATAAATTCATTAACACTAGATCAAATTAAATGGAAATTTATACCACCACGATCTCCTCATATGAATGGGCTTGCAGAAGCAGCCGTAAAGTCAACTAAAAGACATTTAAAATTAATTTTGGGAAATTCTCTTCTTAATTATGAGGAAATGTATACAGTCCTAACAATGATTGAAGCCTGTTTAAACTCCAGACCTATAAGTCCTTTGTCCAATGATCCTGATGACCTCAGTGCGTTAACACCAGGACATTTCCTCATTGGAGAAGCTCTAACCGCACCAGCTGAACCTGATCTCATGCAAACCGCTGAGAATCGTCTATCTAGGTATCAGCTGTTAGAGAAACTGAGGCAACATTTTTGGGTAAGGTGGTCCAAAGAGTACCTTCAACAACTCCAGACTCGAGTCAAATGGAACAAGGTCTCGCAGCAACCGACTGCAGGCACTTTGGTCTTACTCCGGGAGGACAACATTCCACCACAGAATTGGATTCTAGGAAGAATCCAAACGTGTCACCCAGGAGCAGACGGACTAACACGAACTGTGTCAGTGAAAACAGTGCGCGGAATAGTGAAACGTGCCATCTCTAAAATATGCCCCTTACCAATTTACAATTCAATTAAATAAAAATAAAAACAATTTACCCAATGCATGTTTTCTAATTAAGTATTTTCATTGTTTAATTTCATGTATTTCTTTGTTTAGCATAAGTAGCATAGTTTTTTATGTAATGTATATGTTCGTTTTTCATTTTGAAAGTAAGATCTTTCAAGAGGGGGAGTATGTTACGTCTCCTATGTTTTATATCCATCATCATGTTTTCTCCACCACTTGAGGTTCGCCTTCACCCTCACTTAAAACCAATAGAATGGCTCGAAGGCGCATTTCAAGTGTTTTGTCTTAAGATTAGAATAAGTTAGTTAGCAGTAAACGCTCAAATAGTGCAGACATCAGAATACAGACATTTAGTCAACTGAGTCCGCTATTTAAAAACTGTATATATATTGTAAATAAACAGAGTATACCATCATTGTTGTTCTGATTTATTTATCATCAACGTCTAACGGATTGTACCTTAGACATCAGTCTATGTTTTGTAAACACATACGAAACACCTGGCATCGTGAGATTGTGTTTGTTGATGTTTAAATGTTACTTTAAGTATTGAGTTATGTTTTGCTGTCAGCTAACAAAATAGTTGCATTATTGAAGTTAAAATTATCTAAATAATATCCTCTTTATTCTTCCTTTCTATAAAATGAATAGATAGCAAGTCTATAGCATCCGAGTGTGATACACAAGTAGCTGTGTTTTTTACTTTACGACAAATCACACGTTGACGGTCGCTGGGACTTGAACTTACGATTTCAATTTCGAATGACGTCACACTGAATTAGAGATGTGTCAATCAACAAAATAGTTTCATTATTGAAATTAAAATTTTCTAAATAATATCCTCTTTAGTCTTACTTTTTATAAAAAAAAATATACTCTTACTGTTTGTTAAATGGTAACAGAAAATGTAACACTCGTTAGCTTGCTAGTTTAATCATAACCGAAATAAGTACTGCATCTTTGTTTGCAATTGTTAGAAAAAGTAAAAATCTTCGAAAATATCAAACTTAATGAAATTTGAACCATAGGCATAGACAGCGGGAGGCGAAGTAAATAATTCAAAGACTAGACGTTTTATGTTATGTTTATTTTTGGACAACAATATAATATGAAATAGCTACTTCTCTTACAAAAAGTATCATATTATAGTGACATTTTAGTAAAAGATATATAGCGTCCTCGTAACGACGTTATTAGGCACTACGGTAGAATCACGGTAGAATTTCTTTGTAAAAAATAACTATTTATATAACCAGTTAGAATATGCCTCATTTTGTGTAACGGTAGGATATATATGAAGCGAGTGAAGCGAGATACTGCAAAATCACACAAGTTACACAAAATTGCATTTTCTAACGTTTATACAAGAATTTTTCAAACTATTATACAATGCTTTGAATTTTATTTTTTACTTCTAATTTTCACATATATAAACCATAAATTGTCAAATTGACTAACGTTTGAAAAGGACAATTTGCGGGACACAGTCTTATAAGTTTTTATTAGATTAAATTAAACGAACGTTTCGATCATCTTCAGAGTAATTGTACATTATATGAAACAACATATAAAAAATAATTTAGAATATAGCATAACAAGTACTTACAATCAAGTCAAAAAACATTATAAAATCTCGTTGTTGTCACTTATGTCTACCTGTACTTTGGCATTCATTACTTTTTCCTTCAAGACGTCATCCGCCCTCTTTAAACATATGAAATTGTTTTCTTTGTATAGTTTGATAATGACTGAGAAATCCAGACGACGTTGTTAGTGTTGTTAGTTAAATGAATAAAATTTGTGGAAAATCAATAATTGTGTTTTTTTTTATTCTTCTATTATTATTTGTTAAATATGTTCCACCAAAAACCACCTACAAATACGCTATATTTGATTTTTAGTGTCGGAAATCAAAGTTGAGCTGTACCGCACAGAAGAGGTTTTCAAATACGTCATCAAACACAGGCGGCGAATAATTTTCATGAAATAATCAAGCAAATATAATTCTAGCTATTAATTTAATTGGTAAAATTTCTTTATAATTCCTGCGAAGTAAGAGCAACTCGGGTCAAAAATGACTCTTAAATCACTCCAGCTTCGCTGTCGTGATCTAAATGTCATTTTTAACACTCGTTTGTCTGTTACTACGCAACAACTATTCGTAAATTTAATTTAATAATTAACGTTTTATTAGCATAAATGCTGTTACATTTTTCTTTATCACATGACCTTCGTAGTTAGTTCTTCTCTTGTTGCCAGCACTATACATCAGAGTTTATAGTAATGTGGAAACATATAAGAAATCTACATATTATTTTAAAACTTTAGATAATGTTGTTAAATTCAAAGCACATATAAGTAATAAATATAAAACAAAGTTTATGTCTTAATCTGAGCGATATGGAGTGCAAGAGCTGTAAAACGTTGAAGTATTGGAAGAATGGCAGAAGTTGGAAGCTGATATGCTACCCCATTTAGGAATGGACGAAGCAGATAAGATTACTTCAAGTCTAGTGAAATCATAAAACTAAATTTGACATGTGACTATATTGGTGTAATCTCACTCTTGACCAACGTTGGACCTTTTTAGTTTTTTTTTATTTGAAATAAATTTCAGACATTATAGATACTACTTTAGTATAGTAATACTTTAATAAATAAATAATAATACATTTTCCGTAAGAACATAAGTTCTGTCATCGGTGAAAAAAAAACAAATGAGGCAAGTAGCAAGAGAAATTAGTGTATTTGCCATCGCGAGATTTTAAACATGTCATTAATAGGCGATTAATTTAAATAAAGTATAATATTTATTTATTCATATAATAAACATATAGATGTGGATTTTAGAATATTATTTGAAGAATATTCTTATCTTTACCTATACATAACTAATCAAAAATAACCAATTTTACAATAAAAATCATAATTATTTTTTTTTATAAATTTGTATTTCCCTTCAGCTTCATATAACGAAACTTAATTAAAATTTTAGTAAATAAACCTCTAATGGACCTCTGTTTCCTGATGACGTAGTCCATGTTTCGAAACAAGAATATGACTGCCACCTTGGTAACTGTTATATGACTCAAAATTAAATTTGGTTGACATTGAAATGTCAACTGTCAACATTATCAATGTCATATGATTTTCGAAGGCAATTTAGTGTTTACATATATCTTTTTAAAAATAGAACCTGCGTAATTTGCAAAATGTAGATTGTTCTGTGATAGATGATTTTTATTGAATGAATTCAAATTCCTTCGTGATGTCACATATCCCCTCTCCAAAATTTTATTATTGTTTTTCTCCAGATCTATCAACAATTAAACTATTAGTATACTGATATTTTTATTTTTTGTACAGAACCATAAAATGGAAAAAAATATGGTCATATACCCCATTGTCAAAATTAACCATGTGATTTAGCATAGCAACCGCCTTAGCAACGAGAACGCCATTTCCTTTTTTGGAAACATTTGTGATGACACACTGGTCCTTAGAAACCTATAGAAACCGTCTACTGCGAAAGGAGAACCGCTTTCATTAAGAAATTAGGTCAATAAATAAAATTCTATTAGAATTTTAGAATTATACCATATGCATATCTGCATGTAGAATTTCAGAATATTCTTGAATTATAAAAATAAAAATGACGAAAATTGTACAAATTGTAAAACAATGAACTTTGTCTCAAGATATGAGAACAAATGTTTTTATTGACTTTCCTGAAACTTCCATAATGGTGCACTTCAACTTTTATTGCACATATTGATTTATTTGTGAAACATGATATAACATGCATTATTTTATTTTTAGTTATTCATCTCTTTTTAGATGTCAAAGTATTAATTACAAACATAAAATTAATTATAAATCCAACTCCAAACTTCATTTCGTGGATAATTACTTTTGAAAAATTTAATAATAATTATTAAAATTTGTGACATGACAATATAGATTGTTTTTAATATGTGGTTTATGGTTTACACAATATATCATATTTAATCGCGCATATGAAAGGCATCAATGATGTCATCGTGACGTCATCAAATTGAATGCATTTCAAACACAATTAACAAAGTGATTTAGTAATTTTGTTTGTCTAACTTCAGTAACTTCAGTAATTAACTTTGAATATACGAGCGTAGTTTTGTGATACATTGTTCTAGTAATTGAGATTATTGTCTGTTTAAAATTATAATCGTACTTTACATTAATAATTGTTTCTTTATTATAATAGTACCAAATAATTTTTTTCATAATTTTTGTTTTTATAGTTTGTGCATTTAGGGCCGGTACATTTGCTTTGATAAAGTTACAATGACGATCAATTATATTAAACAATCATTTTAGTATGGATTCATATTTAACTAGTAATTAAATTCTCTAACGTTTGATTCCATTTAACAGCAATAATTTTATTCTGTTATACTAGGATTGTTATGAGTATCATAACTGCCGCAGATGGCAGTTCGAAATTTAAGACATCTAAGGCCCGGTCTAATTCATAACAGCCGTGGTTTGTTTGATACTTCTTCAATAATTCTCTTGTCAATAACGCTTTCCTGATCATGTATGGGTTGATATGACACAATGATTACAGTGGTATTATTCAATTATCCCATGTTATTTTGAGTCAGTATAGGAACAATATAACCGTATAGCTACTTACAAGTATTAGTTACAATTAGATACCACCTATTACTTACAATTAGATACCACCTTACTTATGTCTATGTAAACAAAGGCTTAATATCCTGTAACCGGTAATAGTATATTGTAATACAAGTGTAACAAGGCTGTCATTGCAAAACGAATACGCACATTATACAACAAGAGTGCGTAGTGCGTAGCGCGTACAGAATTATGGAAAATTTAGTGTATGTCAAGTGTCAAACATTTTAACATTTTATGAAATAATTATTTTAATCAAATATTGTGAGGAGTGATACGAGTTTAGATAATATTTTAATACATTAGGGTGCAGATTTGATTAATTATTTTAGATTCTTTTCCCATTTTCGGAAGAATAAAATACATTGTGATACTGAGTACAAGTCAGACATAACATATACATTATGGAGTAGAAAATATTATTTTACTTTAAAATCCGAAAATACACGTAAAGCAAACCATTTTGCGTTTTCGCTAGCCTAAATGAAGAAAAATATGGATTTCAAAGAGTGATATTGTTTCAGAAATTCTGGTATTTTTTTTTTATAATATGAGTTTAAAGTACTTAACGTGCTCAGATGTCCACTATGTAGAGGTAAGATATGCTTATGTGTGTGGCTCCTATCATCTCATTGCAATTGAAAAGTATTTCATTAGGGTATGTCACAAAATTAGTTAGAAATTATCACTGTTTATATGTAGACACAATAATCTATGACAAAGCTTGCAATAGTAAATAAATATATACTTGTTACCCTTGTATATTTAATAAAATAAATTATTTAATTTCATAAAACACATTTCTTTGAGAGTGTGGCAAGAAACTTTAGAGTCAAGTGATGTTTTCAACATACTTTTAAATGTTGATACTATGACTTTTCGATACGATCGTAGAAAAAATAAATATCAATCGTTATTCGTTTCTACATATATTTGAAAGTTTGATAATTCATTTTACAATTATAAATCTTGGAGAATTAAATTATTTATATTATGTCAATACTGTAGATATAATTCCATTTATATAATCTAAGATCTTATATAATAAAAAATCTTTCAGTTTTTATAAATTTATGCACTGATGAAGAATTTTATCATATACATAGGTAGATTCCAGCTCACAAAAATACAATGATGAATAAAATTGTATCTGCCATAGACACTTTATTGAATGTATTGTATATATTGCAACTAGAATTAATCATTGATTACATGCTCAATTAATAATAAATTTGTCATGAAATATTAACTTACATTTAATCATGGTTAAAAGCATGTGTCTAATTTAAAACGAGATTATCTAACCAATCATTTAATCAGAAGCAGAAGTAACGGCCCTTAGAATACATAATATACAAAACAGTTTCGATTATTTGATGTCTAAGAAAATACTATCAGGATCATGACATCCAAAATAAATTGCAGACCAATGAATCATTTAACATCATTATGCAGCAGCTATTAATTTTGAATCTTTGGCTTCACTTTGTCAGTTTGTATGTAAAGCAAAACCAATCTGATTTATAGAGAGCAACAGTGCATATTCAACAGGCGAGGTGGCCTGTTCCCGAGTTGAACCACGGTTCTGTTCTGGCTGCCAGCCAAAGAGCTACCTGTTGGTGTTTGGCAGCCTCTGACAGAAATTCATCTCTTGGAATCATCTTCATACAGGCCGCAAGATAGGGGCAGACAAAATATGACCCACAATACATTCTAGTGTTCATACATACGGGCAAATAGAAATAGGAGAGAATGTTTTATTACTAAGGTGTAAAAATAGGTACAAGACACGATGGAAATAGGTCATGATATAACCACAATGTGTAGGTTAGGTCTGTTGACATATGTTTTAGCGGGATTGTGTGTGTTTAGAACTCTGTACGTAGTGAAGTGTTTATTTTTTAAAACATATTTATTTAAATGATTGGATGTGAGAGACTTTATAGGTATAAAATTTGCAATGGTGATCTGCATTTATGTGACAGTTCTTTCCACTCCTATAGACCACTTTGATCATACTTCCGTCGCGTAGGTTACTATGATACGTTCTCTTCTATTTCTTTTTGCTAGTAGGTTCAGAGAGAGAGACATGTGCCAACATACCTTTCACGCATACTTCACTTAATTTGATTTAAAATATTCAGAAATAATTATTTTAAGTATAACGTATAATATCACCCCTAATACATAACTGCACTTATAGTCAATCAACATACCTACACTTCAACATCTATTATTATCTATGCTAAAACATTCCTAGATACTAATGAACCTACAGTACTTCCTAGAGCTGGATAATACTTACACTAAAAATACTTTAAGGAATACTTGCACTACTTTTTGTACTTAAAGTAAAGTGATACTTAATACCGATACTAAAGTAAAAATATTTTTTCTACGACCACTAATGTAAACATTACGGAAGGCCGTGTGTAAAGTACGTCAGCGCACAGTTAGGGAATTTTTGATTTATCGAAATTATGTTACGATGGTAAATAAGAAAAAAAAATTTAAAACATTACGGCTAATGAAGAAATAAACAAGAAATGTTCTACATAGTACTGTTTTATTGGGTCGAAAATAGTTTAAATTTATATTTTAGAGGTTGACAGTTTGACATAGTTGATTTTACGGTCTGTAGCTGTACAATAATTACTATTAATGGTCGTAGAAAAAGCATATTTAGTCACTCACGGGTCTTTCAACCCGGTTGTGCTTTATATACTTGTATTGCAAATAAATATTTTGATACTTTGGTATTTTTAAGTGAATGCTAATGTTTGTATTTATAAGGTAGAGTAAATATCTGATGAACGTGGCAAAGGAAGTAATTACTAGAAAGATTGGATGTAATATCGATCGAGAATAATGCAAGTGTAATTACTTCTTCATTACCAGTAGTTAGGCGTAATGCTGTAATTTATGCTATGGGCAATTTCAGGTGATGAATCTATTATGAACTGCAGCTTCAATCTCTGTATTAGTCTTTAGTAAATCCTTATGTAAGCTGACCCACTATTCATTACTGTGTTTATAGTCATGTGGCAACATACTCTTTAAGCGTACGTCAAATAGAATTACCACAATTTTTATAAAAAAGGAAATTTATTATTATAACGTGCGAAAATATATGGATGGGCAGAACACAAACAAATTGAAAACATGCAGATCAAGTATCATAAAATTGTTTTTATGGTCTGAATATATAGTAATGGCAGAGATGAAAACATTGAAAATTAAAATACCAAAAACTCAACACAGCAAGAATGATGGTGAGAAATAAGAACAGTGCCGTATTATTACTGCCTAGGCCAAGAAAACCATGACAGGGCACCACATTTTAGGGGGCGCCAAGTTTTTTATAATTTAAAAAATATAAACAATGTCCTAATAGTTATTAGTTGTTTCTTCCTTTAAATTTGCGACACTTAAAAACCTCGAAAATTAAATGAAAATTATTTAAGAAAAGAGATAAATATAAAAATTTTGTACTGGCTTTGGGCGCTAAATATGGTAATCCGGCTCTGAATAAGAAGAGATGAGGAATAGACAAATTAATAAAATGGGAACAAACAAGAAAAGCTAATTACGAAATATCTGGGTAGTCTACGGTACAGATAGAAAGGCGGCACATAAATAGAATAAGGAATATATACTAATAACTGCATCAGAGATATTTGAACATAGAACAATACAATAACAACAGCAGAATAAGATCAAAAATTCAAATTATAATAACAGATATAAACTAACACAAACAACGTCATTACCACAGTACCTCGGTATCATCAAGATGATAACTAGATTCATATGTGGTAATGACGAGAAAGAGAGAAACAAGGACAATAAGGGCATCGAGCAGAGAAGTTCGGAGAGAAAAAAGAAAAGAGATTAGACATGAAAGAAGTTATTAAGAAGAGGAAGATTTATGTACGAGTATAATGTAGGACTATATATCACTATGTATTATAATTAAAATGTAAACACATATAAAGACTTTACGCCAATTGACAAAAACAAATTATTATTATTATTTTTTTAAAGAAGAAAATTATAATTATAATAATACAGTACTTGAGTTTTTATAGTTATGTGACAACATAACCTGCAGATATATACTTTAACTATGAAGTTTATTAATACTATATTATAAAACAAGGTTGCGAAGACTATCATTATTGATCTAACGCCAACGTCTTGAGGTGCGAAACAACTGAGGGATATAAGGTATTGGTTATATATATATATATATATATATATATATATATATATATATGTTATTTTTTTTTACTAATTGCTCTTAAATCCCAATCTTACTTAAAAATTTTGATATTGGTAATACCTATTAATGATTTTGACATGAATATTTCCTTATTTCTTAATATTCAAAAAAATGAATAAGTACTGTAAAGATTGCAAGGTAACGCAGCAGACAACGGCTGCAGACAGGTTGAGACGTGTAATCACCCGCTATTTTACTGACGCATTAAAACTGCTAGAATATTCGAGAGTTTAATTGCTCGAGTTTATAAACTCAAGCAGAAAAGACTTCGAGAACAGTCTGATGTTAATATAAGAGTGGTGAACATAAATCATTCGTGATATAAATATCATGCGAATAAAAAGTGCATAAGTATTAGGTATTTATTAATAATTATTACACTTAAATTAATGTTTATATTTGTTCATTCATAGTGTTACTTATTTTGCTTATCTTTTTATAATTTATTCGTTCAATAAACTTAGTTATATAAATACCTATTCGTTTATTTGAATCGGAGGCTTGAGTTTTTTTAAAAACTGACAATTTGCATTAATGAACTAAGTTATCATGGTTACCAAGTAAGAGGTTGTGAAAAACTATTTCTCATGTCTAATAAAGGTTAACAATGGTAGTTGTCTAGGCTAGTAGTGAAAAAATAATTAAGTATAGGTAATAATGTGACCCACAATACATGACTGTATTTAAAGCCATGTTGCAACATTCCCTTTAGGCATTAAACTTTGTTATGATTCAAGAAAAAATGAAAGTTAGCTGTAAGGAAATAATGGAATTTGTTTACAACTTTATGAAGAGAATCCACAACTCATAAACTGCTGTGACATCTTTAGATAATTAACCATTCTGAACAAAGATCGCTCACAATTCCTTGATTAATGACCCAGAACAAATTGTTGTACAGATTTGTCATTTAACATACTTGTCCGTTGGGAGTATGACAATCCATCACGGATCTAGTTACCACGCCAGGAAATGCAACAATGTAAAACGGAAAATCGAACGCTTTTGTCTCTCATAACAACTCAATTGATACAAAACACATTTAATTCATATATATTTTTCTAGTTCCTTTTAATAAGAGACTCTTCATTTTCTTAATTTCAGGTAGGTTAATAACTCCATTATTTCACTAGTGAAATAATAATATAATTATTTCATTCGAAATTAGAAGGATCTATGCATATATAGAAACATTAACAGCTACAAATATAGAAAATTTAGTTTCTACTCTTTTTTACACACATTAATAACAGTTATTACATTGATTAGATTTACAGAGATTCGCATTCCTAATTCAAAAAATTCGAATGATTATTACTTTAATTTTATAGTTTATCTATTTATAACTAACATTTTGTTCTAAAACCTTTGTAATGCACAAAAGAAATCATAATGTCAAAATTTCATAATTTCAAATACATTTTTGTATATATTCAAACGGTAGTACAAAAAATGTTATATGAAACACGTAAGGAAATTGGGTGGTTATTTAATTTTTCCTCTTACAAAACTTGCCTGCGTCTCGTTTCGTAATTTTCGCACATGTTAAATAACTACCTTTGGTTCTACACATATTACAAAAATAGCTATTATTTAAATAGCAAGCAATGTAAATACGTTATTACATTCGAGGAAGCTGCAAAAATAAATCCTCAAGGTATAAATATGCAATGTTTCATATATTTTTTTCACTACTAGCCTAGACACCCACTATTATTAACTATTTATGTAATAAGTACGGAAACAAAGGTGGTTATTGAACGTATGCGAAAATTACCAAACAAGACGAAGGCGAGAATTAAATAACCACCCAGTTTCCTTCCGTGTTTCATACAATATATTTTCTACTTCCGTTTGGATAAGAACAAAAATTATTTGAAATTATGATTTTTTGACCTTTTGATGACTTTTGCAAAATAAACAAAAAAGATAATAGCAAGGACTGCTTAATTTAGTGCGTTACTGAGTTACTACAACAAAATTGTTTGTTATAAACGAATAAACGATATAAAGTACAGTTGTCCTTTATGTTTTATGAATTGTAAATCTCTGTAAATCTAATAAATGCAAAAACTGTATTATTAATATTTGTAAAGATAATAAGAACTAAATATTCTATTTTGTAGCTATCAATGTTTCTAAATATGCCTAGTTTCCAATTTGATTTCGCATGAAATAATGATTTCATTATATCACTAGTGAAATTAGTGAAATAAACAGTCTTAATAAACGGAAGTAGAAAGATTGTTCTTACTTGGTAACCAAACAATTTGGCGCTAGGTCAATAATGAAAGTCTTCTCAACCCTGATGTATATTATTTAACACTTGTTACAATTAACCTTTAATATATGAAAGAACCTGTGGACATACCACGTCAAAATAAATATTTATGTAAAAAACGATCCATGTTGTACGAAAGGACGAAAAGACCATTACAATAAAAAGTAATGTAAAAATGTGTACAATTTACATCTAACTGTCAGTTTTTATTTTGTAAAATAATTGCTTAATAACAAGATTTTATTAGTAACAAATACGCAGCAAAGAGTGGTTAAATTTTGAAGTATACGCAATAGATTTTTACAATCTACATTACTTATGTTTGTTATTCTATATAACTGATAATTTGTCAATTTTATCTATAATATTTAACAACATGATATTTTTCGTTCTCTTTGTTACATACGAAGATTACTACAGACATAAAATAAAAGCCCTTAAAAATAGGATAATAAAATATACATTGTCACTAAACGTAAACGCTTTTCACTTATCTATTCAAAGTTGTAAAGTTTAGAAATGTGTTACAATTTGTTCAAAATTCTAACATATGGTGCTATTTTGATACATGTTGAAATAAATGTTAAATAAGTATTATTTTATATAGGTACAATTAAATTTACTAGCCCAGTAAATTCATTATAAAAAAAAAAACGGACCGAAAATGCATGCTCAGTGGGAGCAAAATGCCTTTTTGGTCCCTCTAAGCAGTATTTTCCGGCTCGTTTTTCTTTGCACTTGTTACAAAAACTATCGTATTGACCTCGGCGGGAACGCTTTTGCTCTCTCCGGTGAAGTGACAGTAAAATCGAGTTTTCTGCCCTTGGTGCATAATTTAGTATTTTCTGAAATCATTTACTAATCTATCAAATGATTGTCGCAAAATCGAAAAGTATATTCAATTTCTCTGTCTAGGCAGTCCGAATCTTTTTGGACAAGTATATTTTACAATTCGAAACGAAATATGATTATTTATAAAAATTTAAAAACATATGACAGTTACTAGTAAAATACAATTAAGCTATGTATAAATACATATTTGGTTCTTAAAAAAAAAAAACAAAAAAAATTTCTTTTCATGACTAATTATTTAAATACCATAAATATAACATTTTCAAAGCCTGTATAAAACTATAAACAATAGTTATTTAAGTATTAAATGCACCAATTATTGAATATTTAAAACATTTATTTAATATGAGCTATTAATTTTTTATTAAATGCCTTTTCCGATCAGTTATTTGTATACATACCTTACTGTCTCAGAATCCTAATCGTTGACATTAAAAATATCTAATCGTCAAAAAAATAAATAAATAGGAATCCTCGGATCCCTCGAACAATTTTTAAATTTAAATAATTGATATTCAATTGTTCAGATAAATTTACTAGAATGTCTGCAGTATGAATGGTACTCCTGGTTTTCTTTCTTTTGTTATTCATGACCGGAAATTGTTAGAAAAAGATCTACTCTTGTCCGGTCTGCAGAATAATTCATTGGTCCATTTCGCGTAACCCAATTAGACATAAGAGCAAATCTTCCATTTGAATAGCAATGTAGTTAACCGTGGTGCGTATTCAATTACTCATTTGTTAAACTTCAAACTGAGTTTAGGTTAGGAATAGTTAAGTACCTATTCATTAGGAACGACGCTAAGAAAATACCTCGTAATTTGTCATACAAATAATTGGTTTACTTAGAAATTATAGAAAATAATTCTGTAGAATTAAGTAAACAGTAATTATTGGAATAGACACTTGAGTTTATTTTTTCTACTCCTGCTTTGAAAATACAATTTTCTGGTTTGTTTTTCATGTTGAAAGGGACTCTTTGCAGCACGCAGTGCTGCAAAACTTTGCAGCACTGATAAATGTTTGTTGCATTGTTGCTGCCATGGATACGCATCACTTGCGCATCACAAAAACAAAATTTGCAATAAATGTCAAATTATATTTAAAAAATAATTTTTTATTTCCTTATTTTTTATCTTGCAGGAGTAGAAAAAATAGTGTGTACAACACGTGTTGAAAGTCCTTTGTCGAACACAAACGATTGCAACCTTCGCTTCGCTCAGGCTGCAACTTTCGTTTTGGTTCGACAAAGATAGACTTTCAGCACTTGATATACAAATAACTATTGCCAATTTGCGGTGTTTGGAGACACTTGGAACTTAATTCTCTAACTGTTTTACTAGCAGATTATTTCATTACTATCCACATTATTTCCCCTTAAGACCCAATAATAATAGGGAATTTTCACATAGTGTAAACATTAAAGCGTAATACGTATATTTTTTACGGAATTATTTACCTTATTTATTTTTATTTACCTTATTTGTCCGGTATGAGGCAGTCCAGAACAAATGAAATTGGCAGAGGGCAGCTGTCAAAATATTATTTCAAATTTATTAAAAGTTTAGTGGTAATACAATAAAATAATTTTATACATATGTATTGATATTTCGCATTGTAGAGATATTGTTTAAATTATACTTTCACTCAAACTGTTTAAAGTTTGTCAAATATATCTAATAGTGAGGTCAGACTTCACTATTATATATATTTGACAAAGTTTTTGACAATTTGAGTGAATATATAATTTAAACAATATCTTTACAATGCGAAATATCGATACACATGAAAAGAATTATTTTATTCTATTACCAGTAAATTTTTAATATACTTGAAATAATATTTTGACAGCTGCCCTCTGCCAATTTCATTTGTTCTGGACTGCCTAATAACGCGCGTCAGAAGTAACCTTATTTTTCAGGTTAAAGCAAACGTAACCTAACTTTTAGAGAGAGATAGTTAGAATGTTTAATTAATTTTTATAATTAAAGTGGCCCCTGGAAATGACATTTCCTTTCAAATATTTAAATTTATGTATAAATAAGAGGAAAAATATAAGTAATTTAATAAAATCATTTATAAACAACATATTAGTAACCCAGATGTGGCTGACGTCGTACTTTTGTTTACACCAGTAAAATATTATAATTGTTTTCATTTTGGAAGGCTTAGTTCGTATATCTGTGTATTTCAAATCGTGAAAGACAGCATATTAACATTTTGTATGTGTCACAAATTTAGCAGTTTTAAGACACAGTGACGTCAGGACCATAGAACTTATAATACTTCGTAAATGGAAGGGGCTTAAAGAGAGACAGTCTGTGGTTAGCATAGTGCAACAAAGACAGAGAGAAAACCACGAGACTTGTGGCAAGAAACGTGTTATCTTCAGTCATTACGCTGTCAAATTTTAAAATATTTTGCTTAATCTCTCTTAAATAGTTTATATCGACAGTTATTATTGTTAGGTATATTTAGCAACTTAGTTTATAAAAATTACCATTGCCAAAATTTAGTTTGAGATTAAAATCTCTTCGAAAATTTATCTTTCCAAGGAAATCGTTCTCTAAACTATACTTAACAATTTATTAGTCCAGTACAATTTCTCATAAATTGTTTATATCGAGAATTATTATTGTTGGGTATATTTAGCAACTTGATTTATAAAAATTACTATTGCCAAAATGTAGTTCCAGATTAAAACCTATTCGAAAATCTATCTTTCAATCTAAACCGTTCGCTAAACATTATTTGACCATTTATTACTCCAACACAATCTCTTCTAAATAGTTTATTTCTACAATTATTGTTGTTAGGTATAGTTGTCAACTTCATTTATTTTATATTCGAAGCATTTTCACATAGGAATATGTTCTTTCGCGTTCGTGCGCTAGCTTCGTTTGGAAATTTGGAAAAGTTGCATTTTCTCGAGAATGATAATGGTAATTCATTTTTGCTTGTAGTAATTAATAGTAATTAATTAGTACTAAATAATAACATAAAAATTACTCTTTTTTTTGGTGGTGTGCTAGTTTCACTGAGAAGCTGGCACAGCCACTATTTTTTTTTAAACGGCAAGGGTAATAATTTTATTTTTGCGGTAATTAATTAGTTATTAATTAGTACGAAATAATACGATAGTTTTTTTTTAATTGTGCCAATATGGCAATGGAAGACCAATAGAAACAACATCCAAGTTCATTACTGGAGTAATTTATAAGTAATTAATTATCAATTAATTAGTAAATATGTAGTAATTAATTAGTAATAAATTTGTAATCAATGAATATTAAGGAATTTGTTATATTTACTTTTTTTGGGTTGTGCTAGCTTAACGGTTAAGCTGGCACAACCCCATTTATTTTTTAAAAAATAATAGTAATATTTTTTTTTGTAATTAATTAGTAATTAATGAGTACTAAATATTCTCATATTTTTTTTTTGGTTGTGCTGCAATGGTTTTGCTGGCTTAACGTATTTGTCGAACAGCCTTAAAGCTTTCTTGCCACAAGTCACGTGGTACAAATCATCTATCCCTCTCTCACTGCAAAACTTTATATATAACCATCTCTCTCTTATGTTAACCACACCATTCACTGTGTGCAGCTATTCGTATAGCTCCATCCATGTATATTTATTAAATCAATGGTCAGGACGGATAAATTACGTTTTATGCTAATTAGTTTTCTTCCTTATAAACTTTTTTTTACATATTTTGTAAGAGTGAAGTCTGAGTATTACAATTTAATAATTAAAGTTCGGAAAATGTTTATTAATATTCATTAATTATAATATAAACAATGGTGTCCTAAATAGGACGTCAGGCACATATAAAATTTTTATTTTTGTACATTGTAATTTTCCAATGAAGCCTAAGACCTCGTAGAAAACAATCCTTGGTTTATGAATCAAAATTAAAAATAAATATTTTATCTCCTATAAGTTCTTATCAGAATATAAGCCTATACCGTGTTTCAACTTGGAGTAAAATGTATTTTAATAATAATAATAATTAATAATATATACTCTAGATCAAGTGTTGATAGAGTTTGGTTCTGAGAACTCAAGTAGAGAAGAGCGGAACACAATTGTAACTTTTTCAGAAAAACTAATATAATTCAAATGTGTTACATTATTTTGTAATAATTGTTATGCCAAACTAAGAAGACATGTCTTAGCACCGTAAATATATTTATAATCTTTGTAAGTACAATAATTTCCGCTGAATAAAAATAAATATGTATGCGTGCATATTTGTCCAAATAATGTATTAATACAATTAATAAATATTAATTAGGAAGAATAAAAGTAATAGAAATAGCTAAATATAATATAGTCGTATTTCTATTTATAAAATAAACGGAAAACAATATTTTGATTTTAACATTTATTAAAAAACATTAAGGTGGCGGACAGTGTTCCCTTCTTAACTTTGTTGAAAAATAATGTTCACTACCTAATTTGAACAATGTCCATTGAACCCCCTAACCTAACCTATCTTAGATATAATTTTATATTAAAGATATAAATTAAAATGATATTTTAATTTTGATGTATTCAGTCATAATATATATAATACAATTCAATAATATAATACTAATAAACTTACTACCAATTAGATTAAAATCTCGTAAACCTATTTGGAAACAAGATTTCATTCATCTCTGGAATTTACGCGACAGTCCCGCTTATGAAAGCGATGCCGAAATAGAAACAGTTTCGCATATTGTGGAAAACTGTCTCTTAAATAAATTTGAACATGGTTTTGTAAATGTACACAATATTACACTAGCTACTTTGGAATGATTAGAGAAATTGAAATTTTTGTAATTGTTATACTTTTATATATTTATTATTTTTTGTAATTTGTATTGTTCTGTTTATTGTTATTTCATATGAATATATATACAAAATAATAATTAATTTCACAACGTATGAGAAGTTGTAGGTAATTTGAATGCGTTCTAATGTTCTAATGTTTATGATTTTAAATATTTATCGCGTAATTTACATTATATTAACAAATGTCCACTGTATCATATGTCTTCTAAGCCCCGTTCTCTCCTAGGTGTCCTGCAGATTTAAAATATATTTGTTGTATAATAATAATTCCTGCAGTGCACTCTCCACGCTAGCTAGAGTCTGATACATATCTTTTTCGTAAGATGACCAGATTTAGAATTCAGAAAACCGGGACATATTTTAAACATTCTAAAACATACACTCTTTTAAAACCGAGACAAACGACGTAAATCAGGAATAAATATCGGAAATCCGAAACATTTGGTGATCCTACCTTTTCGATATACCGGGTGTCCCAGCTCGACCGACACATGGGAGTTTTACATGGGAAATCAATTAATTATGAATAGTATCTCCCCAGTGCAAGATATTAACTTGAAATTTTATATACTTATCGGAGAATATTAATTGTATGGATCACACTTATTTGAAATATGCAATTTCGTCTGCAGGGCGAGATTTATTAAATTTAAAATCTAATATTTTCGTTCAAAATCAGACAGCCATGGAAATAAAAGAAAATATTTATCTGACAGTTTAGTGAAGTATCACTGATTTTAATTCTTATTCCCTTTATTTTAATATTATTTAAGTTGAATTTAGTTTCTTTTTGTTAAATAATGTATCAATATTAAAAAAATATAAATATCTACAATGGCATGTCATTAATTGTCAGAACTGTCACATAGATATTTTCTTTTATTTCCATGGCTGACTGATTTTGAACGAAAATGATGATTTTATAATTTAATAAATCTCGTCTTGCAGACGAAATTACATATTTCAAATAACTGTAATCCATAGAAATAATATTCCCCAATAAGCATAAAAAATTTGAAGTTAATATCTTGCACTGGGGAGATAGTATTCATAATTAACTGATTTCCCATGTAAAACTCCCATGTGTCGGTCGAGCTGGGACACCCGGTATAATTACGATATAAAGCAAATTTGTCACACACAACAATAAGTTGTGAATTATATATTTATTTATTATAAACCCAATAATAATATTTTCAGAAGTAATTTCAAATTAATGTACCATAAAATGAAACACCAGTAATATTTTTTTGTAACGAAGATGGTGTGCAATAAACATTATTCTCCTTTCGCGCCTGTTCCAATTTTTTGCGTGACACAATTACAATCTGGGACACCCTGTACAGTGGGGGCAGACGATCAATATCTATACAAAACAGGGATACTCCGGACACTGGTTTGCGTGGGTGGAACCAAATTTGCTACACCCAGAAATATGGCCCTTGGGTGAAAAATATAGAACAATATAAGTAGATATATGATTTAGTTTTTGTTTATTTACAGTCACATTAATAAAATGCAGGTGAACCTTATTGTAAGTAACTGTAGTAGTTAAAGAAATATACTAGTGACTATTTGCTTAACAACTGAATAACCAATGACATATCAAGTTTTTAAAAATTTGGACCAATCAGAAAATACTGGCGAAAATTGCAAAGTAGGTGAAAATTTTTAGAAACTTACAGCCCCAATTGCACTCGTTTGACATTGACATTCAAAATCAATATTGTAACTGAACTTTTCATTATTTAGTAATTATAAATAGTACGACTGAATTACTTACCTTTTAAATATAACTTCTATAAAATTATAAATTTCTTTATATAAAAATGGAATGTGTCATAAGACACAAGGAAATGTAGAGTAATTTTTTATTAACAAATAGTTAGTTTATGTCAAAGATTTGTTATACACATAAGTAGATGTGAAACAGATTTATAAACAAAGTTTGTTTGACAGATTGTTCTGGAAATAGTTTAACGAGTATGTTTTGTGCATTAATAATGATCTAAATATTCAGCATTTAAAATATTTTGCTTGTAAGAAACTGCGTTCTTTTATTTTAATAGTAATTTGACAGAAAAAGTACCCTCGATTTCGTCTCGGGCACTTTTTGTCAAATCAAACAAACTCATCCAGTTTCTAGGCAACACATATTTTCATGTAGAATTTTTGATTTTTTTAGTGCACTTAATATATTACTACATATAATTCTACTACTAGGAAGGAAGACAAAATGCAAGACAATTAATTAGATATTTTTTTCTTCCCTTTTTTCGTGAGAACGCATTGTTTTCAATATTTTTGATGTCAAATAAATAAAATTATTTTTAATTCAGTTTAATAGTTGAAGAAGTAATGGATTCTCGATTTGAGCTTATTTCTAAAGATACAATTTTAAATGAAATAGAAAATACGTTTCCAACAAACAACAGGAAAAGCAAAAATTCTATTTGGAATTGATTTACAGATTTTTGTAAGATATGAAATTTGTTTTAACTTCTGCACAATCGGTTCAAATGTTATTTAATCGTGAAATGATAATGATGATAAATGCCACTCGAGGTTTGATTTTTAGTGCGGAATATATTTTTATTTATAAATATTTACACTTAGTTTTTTGATGGCCATCTGTTTTAAAGATTTTTTATATTTTCAACAAAATTGCCAAGCAACCAAGTGTTTATATAACCGTTGATTGAAAAATATTTAGATAGGCAAGTTTATGGAAAAATTTGTTTTACGTACACATCTGTGTACAATTATCAAGACTCTAGATTTATTAAAAAAATTAAATTTTCGAAGTATAAATATATCATGCGAAGTTTGTTCCATACGAGCTGAAACAGTGAATAGAAAAAGAACGCTGCCGAAGAGTTATCTGTTCTTGTATAAAGCGTAAGCGCAGGTTAATGTAGTTTTTTAAAACAATCTATAGTCTTGATGTCTAGACTAATAAGACTTTTTAATCTAAACTGAGACTTATGTAATTCTTGTCTAGACGGCAACACTATGTATTTCATTGATGACAAAATTTATTAGGAAATTTGAAAGAAAAAAAATAAATTCGCTCGCCTGTTGATATTTTCTATTGGTTGTCAAATTCATCCTTTTCCATATAACATAGTTGGCAACCCTGCCAACAATGCCGGAATGTGTTTATAGTCCTGTGGCAACATACCTTTCAGACACATTTCAATTACCTAAATTTAAAATTATATTCTTCAGGAAAAAATATATTACAAATAACATTAAAATAAAAAATACGTTTATAAGTTATTGTTTCTTCCAAATAATTATCAATTTACTACTCTAAAATCTATGAATATTATAATCAAAATTTGAATAAATTTTTTAGTACCTAAATATGTTGGCAGGTAATGATGTTTTTACATTATCGACTATTTGAAAACCTTGCGAGGGACAGTTTACAATGACAGATTGAGGGATGTTGTCTCTGAGGATAAGAGAGTATATTTTTGTTGAGTTCATTTAAAATTGAACAATGTGTAGGTATAATTTATTTGAAAAGTCTCATGCCCTTATTCATAAAACGTTCATTATAGTTATAACACTTCGATAAATATTATCTCCAATAACACAATTCGTCTTTGAAGATAAATAAAAGTTTTAGTTTGCCTACTGTTTTATAGTTTATCAAAAAATTTAACAAAACGTTAAAACTATAACTATAACATATATGAATACGGACATTACTGTTTTAAAATTTACAATGTAAATAATGCTGTAGTTATAAAATGCAAGTAAAATTAATTATTTTGGAGAGATATTTGTAACTATTTAGGTAAAAAATATTTCATGGCAAATTAAAATTCTGTTTTTGGCAGTTGTAATAAAAAACCTGGAACAACTTCCAGAAAAATAAGTAAGAACTTTAAGGTCTCAGCTACAAATGCGATTCAATACGTCAATAAGACCTCTACAATAATAGTTTTCCATTTGATTGTCAACAACATATAACAGTAACAATAAAATCGGTTTCTATAGAAATAAGAGGAAATATTTTATTTATAATTTGAAATGCTAACATTAGCTAAATAGAATATTTTTTCATTAAAATATGTCTGGTTGAAATTTGTGATATTATATTTGTAAATATATGCTCTAGATTGAACCGTAAAGATATTTACGAAAATTGAATAGATTGTGTCGTAAAAAAATCGAAAAATTTAATCGGATAATTTTGTTGAAATAATTCGCTTTCCAAGTTTGAGATGTTCCTTTTATTAAAAATGTATCCCCTCAATTTTTCATACGTTTCTTATGTAAATATTTTTCATAAGGTATTGGTTGGTATGCTTCTCGTATTTTTAATTTTTCAAATGAAGACAGAAAATGTCCTATTTACTTACTAATACAAAATAAATGAAATACTGATGTATATTACTAAACATAGATATTTTCATTTTCCAAACTACTATTCCATTTCCATGGAAACATCAACAATATTTCAATGTTAATTATTATAAATTCATTTCAGGTCTGCAAATTATTTCACAATTATAATTAAAGGTTCATGATATAGAATATTAAATGTGCAAATTGTGTTACAAATTTGCTAATAACAAATTTAGCATAACTTTGTTTTAATTTAAGTACACACATTGCAAAAATTATTTTCAATTAAGTTACCTGAAGCCATAAAGTGTAAAGTTATATTAATGAAATTATAATTCCGACGAAGCGGTTAGTAAGATACCGCCCTGCAAAGATTATGAAATTAATTATGATTAATTGCAGCAACACTAAAGTTTCATGGATGTTTACAGTTTATTCCTAAACAAGAAGTCCTTAAAAATGATCTTACTTTAAGTGCAAAAGGTCCTTATATTATTTTTATAATTTATATTTGAAGTACACCTCTGTGATATGTTACCACATGATTTTAAACGCACACATATATTGAGAATCACACTTTTGCTACAGGGTTCAAGAAATAAATTGATATTTATTTGTATTTAAAGTACACCTATAGGGTAGGTTGCCATATGATTATAAACGTATACATGCATTGTGGGTTACATTACACCATATTTTTTAGTAGTTATTACCTTTAGAAAATAAAAATAGAGTTATGTATGTATATAAAGCATGGTATGTTTTCATTTGGCTATGTAACATGGCCCGAACTATTTAATGAAATAGGTACATCGTTTTGTTATTTATCTTCCTCTTCATTAGTTTTAAAATTCGTTATTCTGATTATAAATAGTTCAAAGTTTCGAAATTGCGTTTAAATTTACATTTTCGAGAACATCATTTCAAAATTATAAATTGGTGTATTAGTTGCTTTTATTAAATGACTACTACTCCAAAAGTTTTTTCTAATTATTAATTATTCAGGCGAATAAAACAAATTATGTATTAATAAACAAAAAAATTAGTTTTGGTACATTTCTTACTTTCTTCTTTGTAAAGTATTCTACAATATCTTCATATAATGATAATCTAAAAAATATCATTATTGACGTTCAAAAATTTTAGACGTTGTTCGTTCAAAACAGTTCTCAGCCTATTTTTTAATAATATTAATTTTGAGATTGATCTTTCTGCTGTGCAATTTATTATCATGAAAACAAGATATATTCCCAAGATTACTTCCTTATTTCGAAAAGGATCCTGCACTTTTTTTCTTTTATTAAATTATACATAAATAGTGTTCGAGTAACGACATAATTATTTTCTTCTATTAAAAAGTAAGTCATTCCGTTGTACATTAGTAAAGACACAAGTACATAAATTTTGGAGTTTTCTAGGTTGGCTCTTTCTTATTTTCCAATAATGTAAATTGTTGACAAATTGTTACCTTGGTTGAGGCCCATGGGCTGCAGCCCAGTCTGCCCACCCTTAAATCTACTCTACTGTTATAGCTATAAACCAATGGAGGCTGAAAATTAACGACATTACCAGTGCTACGAACGTAATTTATTATTTGCCTACCAGAAGAAATTGCTGTCTTTTTTTTAATGAAAACAAATTTAAAATCTAAAGATACCCGGTGTCCGCGTCCACCCATATATATTATATTTGAATATCTGCGAATTCGGCGGCCAAAATTTCAAAATTATTCAACTTGGTCACATTTTCGCTTTGCCCACTTGAAAACTGACCAATCAGAAAGCACTTGAGGCTTGCCTCAAGAATCCCTTTACAGAAGCAAGTAGTGCAGCGAGAGAAAAATCAATAAATCCAGTAATCATGTAAAAACAGCAGTCGTACACACATATTGATGAAGTTTGAGGCAGGACAATTTATGCCTCTATATTTCTGTAGTCGGCACTGCGCTGGGTGTACCAATACTTTATTCGACAGTGTATGTAGGGTAAGAAAACTAGATCTTGTGGACAAATTGCACACTAAATTTAAAACTTGTAGAAAGTTGAAATTTAAAAATACAATGCAAAATCTTTCTCTCTCCATTTTGTATGGTGAGGGACAGCTTCACCTGCCTCCACTGACGAGCCGCCACTGCGTTAAACACTGTAAAACATTGACATTAAATAAAGTACAAATTAAATATAATTTCAGTTTAATTAAGAAATATAAAGCTCTATTTATAATTTATGTTATGAATAAAATGAATGTAATACTAAACAGTGTAATCTTTTGATTTTGACGTGTTGAATTAAGCTTATTATAAATAAGAAAATTAATTCCAAATTCAGAAAACCCATTTGCACCATACATCACTCAGAGTAATTTAAGCTCCAACCACTTCGTTTTAAAAAGTAATTATTTTTTCTTTAATTATGTAAATTTTTGATATATTGACTAGCGAAAAGCCATTTTTGCTACTAATTTACATTTTTTGCATGAAATTTAAACCGCAGATAAATTTAAATAAAAAACATATCTATTACCAAAATGAAAAATGCTTCGAAAGGAGAACCGATCGTAGATATTTTTAATCATTTGAAATCATAAAATATTCATATTGAATATAAATAACCAATCAAAAGTTAAAGTATGCCTGAAGGGTATGTTACCACATGACTATAAATACATTCATGTATTGTAGGTCACAAAAAATTATATATAAATTTATAACAATATTTTGTTGAATTAAAATAAAATATGTATAAACCTATACTGCAAAAATATAACTGTATGCTTTTTGCAGAACGGGAAATACAATTTTTTGTTTAAATGTGTCGGCGTTTCAAAGTAAATATGGTAAAATTTACAAATAAATGAACATTTTATATTATCGACAAACCTGTCAAATATAAACCCAGGTATTTACAAGAGCTGACGTTCACATATTTTATTTAGTATTCTGTTGGGGTATTATTTTTTATGTTAAAGGTCGCAGAATTTTTTTATATGAAAAAATATTTTTATTTCATTATCACAACCGGAAATTTAAATGTGGTTAGCTTAATGACACCCGAGAAAAATTCGCTTAATTAAAATAAACAGTGGAATGAAACGTTTAATTTTTATTTTTCCCTTTGAATATATGATAGTTAGCACATTTAAAAGAATTTTTCTTTTACACATTTTACCAATTAAAAATTCGCAGACACATATTTTAAAGGATTTAAAATTAAATTTAATTTCCAAAAGACTTGAAATACACGAATTTAAAAGTTTTTTCACTAGTAGCCTAGATAATTACAATTATTTATCTTTATTTGACCTGGGAAATTGTTTTTCATTACATTTATTTAGTAATCAATAGTAACCTATATCATTATTGGATAATGCGAACTATACTTTTCATCAAATCTTATACCCCTTAATCCAAATTAACTTGTTTATTTTGTGAAATTTAAGTAATAAGAAAATGTTCACATCAAAATTTTTGTTATTGTCATTATTAATTTTTTTAATTGTTGTTGTAATTTAAATTCTAATAGTGAAAAAAATTTGCCACGATTACGAAGGCCTTCATTGGGTAGTGCCTTGTATCCATCGGTTGCTTGACACTTCGGGACACAATCTTGGCGCTAGGTCAATAATGTTAATCTTCTCTACCTTGTTTTATATATTATTATTCATATTCCTGACAGTTATGTTGTCACATGACAGTAAATACTTTCATATATTGTGGGTCACATTTTCTTTATCACTAATATAAAATGTCTTACAGACATAGAACTTGAATACCATATTATTTACTTATTTAAGTGATGCAAATAAAATTAATCTTTGCAATGGGCATATTTTGAAAATCAAATTTTGATGTTTCTGATTACGAATCAAACTGCCATACTGCCCGTATAAATTCAGCATATTACTCGAAAAAATACAATGTGAACATCAAATGGAAAAACAGTTCTTTGAAGATAAATTTTCCTCTTTTTTCCCAAAGCAAAACTAAATTAAGTTAGCTGCTGTGGTCAATGTACCGTGTATTATAAACACGCCTAATCTGAAGCTTGGGCTACAACTAATGGCAGATGGGAAAGCTCAGTTGGTCTGGGTTTAATTGTGTCGGGCTAGGGCTTTCACCTCAAGTTCAAAAACCTTTGAATTAGAGCTGATTGTTATTGATTCTTTAATTCTCTAATAGAAGAATCTTTTCTTATTTAGTGATTGAAAAATGTGACACAATGGCCTTTGGACCGTATTCCGAGCTCACTTTTATAATAAAATTGCTTTTAGGACACCTGATTTTATATTATAATCTTATGAGGCCAAACGTTTCTTAACAAAAGCACTCATAAAATTGACCTCGGAATTCCACTCTTTATACCACGTTTTATATATACAAAAATATGCTAAATTACAAAGTTGTAGGAGACCAAGGGGGCCATTTGAGTAGAGAATATATTTTTTTTAATATTGAAAATAAAATTAGAACAACAATATTACTTACAGCCGCTAGATTTTGTTATTGTTTTTCATCCATAGCCTGTTGTACATTAATTTTAAAAATAAAAATTTAATTCGCCATCGAATAGGCATAAAAAGTTTATATAATCCCATTAAAAAAAAATAACTTTGTGTTGTAACTTGAGAACCACTGGTTTAAAAATATTTTATTCTCTAATCAAATGGCCTCCTTGGTCTCCTACAACTTTGTTATTTAATGAATTTTTGTATATGTACTTCTGTGTAATAACGTGTACCCAACTTTCGATTCCATTCTGTAAATAACTAATTGCGTCATACAAATACCATACATCAACGTTTCCCAAAATTTCGACTCATGTAATAATAGGTACTGCTTTCAAATATTTTTTAATACTTCATATATATAGTTGTGAAACAAAAACTGTATCTATATTTTTAGCTACATACAGTAGGCCCTCGGTAAGGGTTCAAGATTTTTTTTTTATTCTAGGAAAAATGTTAATCAGAATGTCTGGTTTTTTTAAACATCTAAAAACAAATCATTTTATTATCAACGGGTCAAAATAAAATATTAGTTACTTGTACATAAATAATTTAGTTAGGTGAAAAAACAACAAACAGATTACGGAAAAAACATCTCCAAATATTATTTTTTCTTCAAACGTCATAAAAGTGACATCTTCTGTGACGTGATTGACAAGGTTGAAGTTTAATTTCTATGCCTCCGTAATATAATTTTTATTCTAGCCGCCGTATAATATTATCGCCGCCGTATGTAGAATCAGCCAATAAGAAGTAACTTGTACAATAGAAATCTGTAATATCGCCCTAAATGTCACTATAAAAACTAGATAACCTAAGAATAAAGTTACTAAAAATTATGAATAACTGACAGGTAACCTACATATTAAACGTCAAATAGTAATTTATTTTTTAAAATTTCTACATTTGAAGGAAAAATAGCATGTGTTATTCAGAGTAAAAGTGTCTTTGTGTGCCTCGCATGTAATTGTCCGACTCGCTTCGCTCGTCGTGCAAACTTCCATGCTCGCCACACAAAGTATCACTTTTACTCTTAATAACACAATATACTATTATCTGAAGAAGAAGAAGATTAAAAATTATATTAAGTTAACTAAATTTTGCATAATGCAGTGTTTTTTGAACAGATATAAAAATCAATAAGTAATATTTGCTACGTATATTACCTATTTTTAAATACAATTTGTTTTCTTTTTATATTTACTTTGGCACACAAAAAAAATCTCTGTGTACTCCATTGCAAAACCTTCGTGTACTTACATATACCTCACTTTGAGAAACACTGTAAAAAATAAATTAATAATTTTCTCTAGTTTCTCGAAACTGCACCTCTTGCATCTCCAAAGTGTTAGGTATCCTTCAAACATTAAGTATACTTCAGAAAATTTTGTACGGAGTAATTATTAAAACAATAACTTTACTATTTTATTACAAAATAAAGATTATTGTATTCTAAGCAGAAAGGAAGTCTGTTTAAAAATAATTATTTGTTTGGTAAACATAAACGGAATTAAATTCGTAGTTGACAATAGAGAAGAAAAAAACAAAACACTGTAGTAACAAATGAGTTTACTCCAAGTCTATTTGCATGCAAATTCTTGTTGGAAATTAAACGGATCGTTTTTCTTTTTCAACAATGGTAGAATTCTGACAATTATTTCCTACTTTTCCTTTTCATTGAATATTGGAAGACTCGAGTTGTAGTACATTTAAGTAGGTATTCTATTGATTTTCCTCAAGACATTAATGTCATCGAAGACAGGATTATAGCACTCAGAAATGACATTCGTTTCGACACCGGATGTGACGTATTTCCGGTCCAAGGCTCACTTTTCAAACCGGAGAATAGAGGCGTCAAAATGTATACATAAGTGCCTGTTGTTAACATAAGGTAATACAATATTGAAAGCAGAAAAGTCGAAGAATTATGAAATACACTGACGGCAGTGGCGTCACGTATATTCTGTAATAAGGACAGTAATGACAAATAAGAGGTAGGTAAAAAAAAATATGTAAGTTCAATTTAATTTATAAAAATCTCACTTAATCTTATTCCGTACTGATTTTTCTGGGGTCC